>JAQPPZ010000690.1:1250000-2500000 GCA_028583015.1 Wollemia nobilis | reverse complement strand
ACAACAATAAACTTTACTGTATAAGTGTTTTACACACACAATAAAACAAACACCTAATAGACTAGCCAGAATATAGTTATCATAGAACAACATTTAAATTTAATTCATAATTCTTATACATTCCAAAGACTTATCAAATGGTAATCCAACAAGCCACGTTTAATTAGAATTGCTTGAACAAAATACACCATTCAAGAAATTTAAGGAAAATTGCATACAAATAACTCACATATCAAGTTATGTAATAGTAGAGATAGAGACCAAACAACTTTGAATTTTAATGGTAGGCAATAATCATCATACAAATTACACAGATTGTAAATACTAAAGAGTCAACCCTCTTACTAAGGTACATTGAACTATTTATATATATACATTACATTATTTTAGCTCTCATTATCCTATCAAAACTTCTTGCAAGCCTGTTAGAGGTGAGTGTAGAGCATGGGCATCACTTTTGAGATCAGACTATTCTAATTGATTTGATATAGTTTTGCTAACGTAACCAATTTTAATTTCTTCCATGAGTGTGGTGTCCACAAGCTTCCATTTGATCTTAGGTATCCCATGATAGATTCCCTTTTTTTACTTCCCTTGATAACTAGGCTAGCTACACAAGGACAAGTGTGTGACGTAGAAGTGTCTAGGCCGTTTGGATTCTCTAATAGTCGATTCTGCTTGAAAGAGATAGGTCTAGGGCCTTTATTTTCAATTATAATATTTTCCTTAGCTAATATAATTTTGGGCTATCTATGTATCACGATTTTTCACTTCCTTTCTAATATTAGCTATCTCAAATGTTTGACCCTTTCTCTCTTCATACTTAGCCAATTTCTTGAAAATGAATAGATGGTGCAATACTAGGTGTCAAAATTTTGTAGCTCTTCTGATGACGTTAGCTTCTCGAAAGTCTAGCCCTCTCTTATGTCTGGTTCAATACATTAGCAAAAATTTGCATTAATCATCAGGGCAACATACTGGATGACAAATTTTTGTATGCTTGTGCTTACACCGGCTGTCCACAAATCTGGCCATCTTTTGTGCCTTGGAATTTTTTATCTGGGTTTTTTTTTTACCAATTTTTTTTGGATTCTAGGATGACATAAGCGCTCTCAAAATTCTATAGTATGGCCTCCACACTTAGCTAAATTTTAAGTCAAATTTTATGGTAGAATACCTAACTCTCCTACCTTAGCCAATATTTTGGGCCTGACAAGTTAGCTTATGCATCCGACCAAGATTGGAAGACACTTAGTATTCCACTACCAATGAAGTATTGAAATAAAATTTCAATACTTCATTGGTAGTGGAATACTAAGTGTGATCCGTGGAAATATAGCAATTTTATTCAGTGGTTTGAATACTAGTGTATGTCATCATGTGAGATATTTAATTGTGATATATTGTGTGTCTTGGTCCAAAATCTACCTATGTGGATGATATTTTCCCTAAGATCTCAACCAATATTGGAAGACCCTTAATAGCTTCTGAGTCATCCTCCGAAGAAGGTTGGTTCCTTATATAACTTTACTAAACTAAAATGAGTTGAGAATTAAGAGAAATGAAAAGATAAAAAGTGTGCAAGGTTAGAAATTAGAAGTAAAGTTGGTTAAGATTCAACTAACAACAATAAACTTTATTGTATAAGTGTTTTACACACACAATAAAACAAACACTTAATAGACTAGCCAGAATATAGTTATCATAGAACAACATTTAAATCTAATTCATAATTCTTATACATTCCAAAGACTTATCAAATGGTAATCCAACAATCCATGTTTAATTAGAATTGCTTGAACAAAATACACCATTCAAGAAATTTAAGGAAAAATGCATACAAATAACTCACATATCAAGTTATGTAATAGTAGAGATAGAAACCAAACAACATTGAATTTTATTGGTAGGCAATAATCATCATACAAATTACACAGATTGTAAATGCTAAAGATACAACCCTCTTACTAAGGTACATTTAACTATTTATATATCTACATTACATTTTTTAGCTCTCATTATCCTATCAAAACTGCTTGCAAGCCTGTTAGAGGTGAGTGTAGAGCATGGGCATCACTTTTGAGATTAGACTATTCTAATTGATTTTATATAGTTTTGCTAACGTAACCAATTTTAATTTCTTCCATGAGTGTGGTTTCCACAAGCTTCCATTTTATCTTAGGTATCCTTTGATAAATTCACTTTTGTTACTTCCCTTGATAACTTGGCTAGCTACACAAGGATAAGTGTGTGACGTAGAAGTGTCTAGGCCGTTTGGATTCTCTAATAGTCGATTCTGCTTGAAAGAGATAGGTCTAGGGCTTTTATTTTCAATTAGAATATTTTCCTCAGCTAATCTAAGTTTGGGCTAGCTATGTATCAAGATTTTTCACTTCCTTAATAATATTAGCTATCTCAAATGTTTGACCCTTTCTCTCTTCATACTTAGCCAATTTTTTGAAAATGAATAGATGGTGCAATACTGGGTGTCAAAATTTTGTAGGTCTTGTGATGACGTTAGCTTCTTGAAATTTTAGACCTCTCTTATGTCTAGTTCTATACATTAGCAAAAATTTGCGTTAATCATCAAGGCAACATACTAGATGATAAATTTTTGTATGCTTGTGCTTACACCGTCGTCCACAAATCGGCCAACTTTTGTGCCTTGGAATTTTTTATCTAGGTTTTCTTTTACCAATTTTTTTTGGATTCTAGGATGTCATAAGTGCTCTCAAAATTCTAGAGTATGGCCTCCACACTTAGCTAAATTTTAAGTCCAAGGTTATGGTAGAATACCTAACTCTCCTACCTTAGCCAATATTTTGGGCCTGACAAGTTAGCTTATGCATCCGACCAATATTGGAAGACACTTAGTATTCCACTACCAATGAAGTATTGAAATAAAATTTCAATACTTCATTGGTAATGGAATACTAAGTGTTATCCATGGAAATATAGCAATTTTATTCAGTGGTTTGAATACTAGTGTATGTCATCATGTGAGATATTTAATTGTGATATATTATGTGTCTTGGTCCAAAATCTACCTATGTGGATGAGATGTTCCCTAAGATCTCAACCAAGATTGGAATACCCATAATAGCTTCTGAGTCATCCTCCGAAGAAGGTTGGTTCCTTATATAACTTTACTAAACTAAAATGGGTTGAGAATTAAGAGAAATGAAAAGGTAAAAAGTGTGCAAGGTTAGAAATTAGAAGTAAAGTTGGTTAAGATTCAACTAACAACAATAAACTTTACTATATAAGTGTTTTACACACACAATAAAACAAACACTTAATAGACTAGCCAGAATATAGTTATCATAGAACAACATTTAAATTTAATTCATAATTCTTATACATTCCAAAGACTTATCAAATGGTAATCCAAAAATCCACGTTTAATTAGAATTGCTTGAACAAAATACAACATTCAAAAAATTTAAGGAAAAATGCATACAAATAACTCACATATCAAGTTATGTAATAGTAGAGATAGAGACCAAACAACATTGAATTTTATTGGTAGGCAATAATCATCATACAAATTACACAAATTGTAAATGCTAAAGAGTCAACCCTCTTACTAAGGTACATTGAACTATTTATTTATATACATTACATTATTTTAGCTCTCATTATCCTATCAAAACTTCTTGCAAGCCTGTTAGAGGTGAGTGTAGAGCATGGGCATCACTTTTGAGATCAGACTATTCTAATTGATTTGATATAGTTTTGCTAACGTAACCAGTTTTAATTTCTTCTGAGTGTGGTGTCCACAAGCTTCCATTTTATCTTAGGTATCCTCTGATAGATTCACTTTTGTTACTTCCCTTGATAACTAGGCTAGCTACACAAGGACAAGTGTGTGACGTAGAAGTGTCTGGGCCGTTTGGATTCTCTAATAGTCGATTCTACTTGAAAGAGATAGGTCTAGGGCCTTTATTTTCAATTAGAATATTTTCCTTAGCTAATCTAAGTTTGGGCTATATATGTATCAATATTTTTCACTTCCTTACTAATATTAGCTATCTCAAATGTTTGACCCTTTCTCTCTTCATACTTAGCAAATTTCTTGAAAATGAATAGATGGTGCAATACTGGGTGTCAAAATTTTGTAGATCTTATGATGATGTTAGCTTCTTGAAATTCTAGCCCTCTCTTATGTCTGGTTCTATACATTAGAAAAAAATTGCACTAATCATCAGGGCAACATACTGGATGACAAATTTTTGTATGCTTGTGCTTACACCGGTTGTCCACAAATCTGGCCAACTTTTGTGCCTTGGAATTTTTTATCTGGGTTTTCTTTTTGCCAATTTTTTTTGGATTCTAGGATGACATAAGCGCTCTCAAAATTCTAGAGTATGGCCTCCACAATTAGCTAAATTTTAAGTCAAATTTTATGGTAGAATACCTAACTCTCCTACCTTAGCCAATATTTTGGGCCTGACAAGTTAGCTTATGCATCCGACCAAGATTGGAAGACACTTAGTATTCCACTACCAATGAAGTATTGAAATAAAATTTCAATACTTCATTGGTAGTGGAATACTAAGTGTGATCTGTGGGAATATAGCAATTTTATTTAGTGGTTTGAATACTATTGTATGTCATCATGTGAGATATTTAATTGTGATATATTGTGTGTCTTGGTCCAAAATCTACCTATGTGGATGAGATGTTCCCTAAGATCTCAACCAATATTGGAAGACCCATAATATCTTCTGAGTCATCCTCCGAAGAAGGTTGGTTCCTTATATAACTTTACTAAACTAAAATGAGTTGAGAATTAAGAGAAATGAAAAGGTAAAAAGTGTGCAAGGTTAGAAATTAGAAGTAAAGTTGGTTAAGATTCAACTAACAACAATAAAATTTATTGTATAAGTGTTTTACACACAATAAAACAAACACCTAATAGACTAGCCAGAATATAGTTATCATAGAACAACATTTAAATTTAAATCATAATTCTTATGCATTCCAAATACTTCTCAAATGGTAATCCAAAAATCCATGTTTAATTAGAATTGCTTGAACAAAATACACCATTCAAGAAATTTAAGGAAAAATGCATACAAATAACTCACATATCAAGTTATGTAATAGTAGAGATAGAGACCAAACAACATTGAATTTTTTTGGTAGGCAATAATCATCATACAAATTACACAGATTGTAAATGCTAAAGAGTCAACCCTCTTACTAAGGTACATTGAACTATTTATATATCTACATTACATTATTTTAGCTCTCATTATCCTATCAAAACTGCTTGCAAGCCTGTTAGAGGTGAGTGTAGAGCATGGGCATCACTTTTGAGATCAAACTATTCTAATTGATTTGATATAGTTTTGCTAATGTAACCAGTTTTAATTTCTTCCATGAGTGTGGTGTCCACAAGCTTCCATTTTATCTTAGGTATACTCTGATATATTCACTTTTGTTGCTTCCCTTGATAACTAGGATAGCTATATAAGGACAAGTGTGTGACGTAGAAGTGTCTGGGCCGTTTGGATTCTCTAATAGTCGATTCTGCTTGAAAGAGATAGGTCTAGGGCCTTTATTTTCAATTAGAATATTTTCCTTAGCTATTCTAAGTTTGGCCTATCTATGTATCAAGATTTTTCACTTCCTTACTAATATTAGCTATCTCAAAATTTTGACCCTTTCTCTCTTCATACATAGCCAATTTTTTGAAAATGAATAGATGGTGCAATACTGGGTGTCAAAATTTTGTAGCTCTTATGATGACGTTAGCTTATTGAAATTATAGCCCTCTCTTATGTCTGGTTCTATACATTAGCAAAAATTTGCCTTAATCATCAGGGAAACATACTAGATGACAAATTTTTGTATGGTTGTGCTTACACCGGCTGTCCACAAATCTGGCCAACTTTTGTGCCTTGGAATTTTTTATCTAGGTTTTCTTTTTACCAATTTTTTTTGGATTCTAGGATGACATAAGCGCTCTCAAAATTCTAGATTATGGCCTCCACACTTAGCTAAATTTTAAGTCCAAGGTTATGGTAGAATACCTAACTCTCCTACCGTAGCCAATATTTTGGGTCTGACAAGTTAGCTTATGCATCCGACCAAGATTGGAAGACACTTAGTATTCCACTACCAATGAAGTATTGAAATAAAATTTCAATACTTCATTGGTAGTGGAATACTAAGTGTGATCCGTGGGAATATAGCAATTTTTTTCAGTGGTTTGAATAATAGTGTATATCATCATGTGAGATATTTAATTGTGATATATTGTGTGTCTTGGTCCAAAATCTACCTATGTGGATGATATGTTCCCTAAGATCTCAACCAATATTGGAAGACCCATAATAGCTTCTGAGTCATCGTCCGAAGAATGTTGGTTCCTTATATAACTTTACTAAACTAAAATGAGTTGAGGATTAAGATAAATGAAAAGGTAAAAAGTGTGCAAGGTTAGAAATTAGAAGTAAAGTTGGTTAAGATTCAACTAACAACAATAAACTTTACTGTATAAGTGTTTTACACACACAATAAAACAAACACCTAATAGACTAGCCAGAATATAGTTATCATAGAACAAAATTTAAATTTAATTCATTATTCTTATACATTCCAAAAGAAGCTAGGCATGGAGAAAAAAAAGAACAAAAAAAAACAAAAAAGAAGCTTGTAGATAGGCTGACACATGCTAACCATTAGCTCTCAACTTTGATAGCACAAACTATGAATGTTCCAATAGTTTTACCCTATTCCTCTTACATCTGTATGGTTTCTTTAGATTTTTTTCCCTACTAATATTTGTAGGTCCTTTGATGATGTGAGGGAGCTCCTACAAGCTCAAATGTTTGATAGGATGTATCCCAAAATTTCTTTGTTGGGAGATCAAACCTTTGGAGCTTATGGAGGATGTTTCTTAATTGGATGTTCTTTTTATAGGAAGGATTCCTATATTTTTGGGCCAACTCAAACATGTTTGCATGTGTTGTAGAAAACCCATATAGAAATATAAAAATTTGCTCCTTCATGAGTGATATAGGCCAAGAATCAAGCTCTTCATTATTAGCAATTGATTCAAGTTGAGCTTTGAGCTACTTTTAGGTGCATAATATACCTATATCAACCCAAAAATATGGAAAGCCAAAACCTATAGTTTTTGTGGCCATAATTCTCATTTTTTTGCCCTTTTAACTAATGAAAGAATTAAATCTCCTCCTTCTTGGGCCAACTGGTGGCTTTTGATTATCTTCTTTGCCTAGTAATATGCTTCCTCGAAGAACATTTTTGGGAATGATGATAATGGAGGATTGTCTCTTTTTATTAATATTTTAAACATTTTTTCTACTTGATCTACCTTTTAGTCATTGCTTCCCTTATTTTTATAAATTCAACTTTAGCCTCCTTCATGATTTTAGTGTTATATTTCAAATTATATATGACTAAAAAGGCCTACATAGTTACATCAATGATTCTGATTCAACTTTTATTTTTTATCTACATCAATGCTTCTTAGGAAAATATAGGAGCCTAAGTCTTCTTCCTTTCCTCATCCAACTCTAATTTCACTATTGTTAGTTGTTCCTGATAAGATTGTAGTGTTGAGTTTACTTTCTGTAACTCTTCCTCTTATTTTTATAGATTTTGATTTTCTTATTGTAACATTCTTCTAGAGCTTGTATTTTCTCATCCCTTTGCTATAATTTCTTTAGGGTTGGAGTCCTACTTAGTTTGTACTGAATGTAATCAACTTCATTTTGTAAAGCTTTCTTCTCTACCTCTTTCTAATCCAATATTTTCTTCCAGTTGTTAGCTTTATTTTTTGCCACTCTGTATTTAGCTTCCAACTTCCTCCCTTGGAAATATAAAATTTTTCTTTTAGTATGAAGAGCTTTAACTATATATTCCCTTAGTATTTTTGAAATGTCAAACTCTTGCACCTTAATATCATGATCTACTATTGTCATTTTTGATGTGGTTTTATTTACCTTTGGGACAATAACTAGTTTGAGCCACTTGTTGTTAGTTGGGTCTACAACTTCAAACATCCTGGCTTTTTCATTATTCTAGGTGGCTAAAATAACCATTATTCCATATACAATTAAGAGACAATATTAATATCCAATTATTGCATTTAACCTCTTGCAAAAATAAAGTATCAAGTCTATGCCTAAAAAATAGAAGCAAGTATGTATTTTCTTTTATTGATGGTCAAACCTCACACATTTCAAGACATTAACATGAAATTCGCAATGTTTTCTAGAAAGAAGAAATATCCTTGGCTAAAACACCAATGGATTACTTGCATATGATCTTATATTCTACACTAATAACATTGAACGAGCTCTTAGAGTTGGATCATCCTCTAAGAGTGTATATTCTGAACAACAAATTGAATCATTATTTCTATGTATTTTTTGTTTTATTATTTGAGCAACATTAAAACAAAGTTTTTTATAAGTATATTTCATTTTAAGCTTATAAGCATATCTTATATGTTAAAGTTTTTTTGTATATATAGTTGTTAATGTGCTTCAGGTGATACCTTAACATAGGTATGACATGCTTTTATTTTATTTGAACTCAAATTAGCATGAATTGTTTAGTTTTCCCATAAATCTAGCATGATTGTAAAACTTTTTGATTATCATGCATCTAAATAATTGAAATCACAATCAACGAGCATGTATTTTTATAGGAAGAAATTGGAGGTTGTCATGATATTCAAGAATATACTAAACATGTGATAAAAAGCAATTATTGTCATCCATATAGTGTAATGGGACATGTTTATACATATTTCATGGATCCATATGAAGGTAATTGATGGAGGACTAGTGGATCCTTGTATGCATCCTACTATTGTTGGGTTAAAAGTGGTTACCAATATTCTTTGTTGTCCTTATTTAATTGGTCCAAAGGATACTCATGTTGGGCTTAGATCATATATGTGGGAGCATATAAATCTTTTCCCATCCTAATCCTTATTGTGTTTCTCTCTTTGTTTTAATGTAAAGAGTTTGTTGTACAAAATTTAAAGAGTGTTGGAGTTTATTACATTATTTGATACTTGCAAGTATTTTGTAAATACTTTCTAAATATGGTGTGAAAAGAGTCTTGTAAACATGAGTCATTTAGAGCTTGTCATTTAGTAATTATTAGAGGTTTGTCATTATTAGGAGTCAATAAAATATATTTCTTATATGATAAATATGAAGAGTCATGTTTCCTAGAAGACTGAAGAGTCTAAGAAGATGAATAGTTAGATGAAGTTGAAATGTCAATAGTCTTTGTAAAGACTATATGTAGAGCAAAAATAGAAAACGTATGAAATACAATTTTAATACTTCATTGGTAGTGGAATACTAAGTGTGATCTGTGGGAATATAGCAATTTTATTCAGCGGTTTGAATACTAGTGTATGTCATCATGTGAGATATTTAATTGTGATATATTGTGTGTCTTGGTCCAAAATCTACCTATGTGGATGAGATGTTCCCTAAGTTCTCAAACAATATTGGAAGACCCATAATAGCTTCTAAGTCATCCTCCGAAGAAAGTTGGTTCCTTATATAACTTTATTAAACTAAAATGGGTTGAGAATTAAGAGAAATGAAAAGGTAAAAAGTGTGCAAGGTTAGAAATTAGAAGTAAAGTTGGTTAAGATTCAACTAACAACAATAAAATTTACTGTAGAAGTGTTTTACACACACAATAAACAAACACCTAATAGAGTAGCCAGAATATAGTTATCATAGAACAACATTTAAATTTAATTCATAATTATTATACATTCCAAAGACTTATCAAATGGTAATCCAACAATCCACGTTTAATTAGAATTGCTTGAACAAAATACACAATTCAAGAAATTTAAGGAAAATTGCATGCAAATAACTCACATATCAAGTTATGTTATAGTAGAGATAGAGACCAAACAACATTGAATTTTATTGGTAGGCAATAATCATCATACAAATTACACAGATTGTAAATGCTAAAGAGTCAACCCTCTTACTAAGGTACATTGAAAGAGATAGGCCTAGGGCCTTTATTTTCAATTAGAATATTTTACTTAGCTAATCTAAGTTTGGGCTATCTGTGTATCAAGATTTTTCACTTCCTTACTAATATTAGCTATCTCAAATGTTTGACCCTTTCTCTCTTCATACTTAGCCAATTTTTTGAAAATGAATAGATGGTGCAATACTGGGTGTCAAAATTTTGTAGCTCTTATGATGACGTTAGCTTCTTGAAATTTTAGCCCTCTATTATGTCTAGTTCTATAGATTAGCAAAATTTTGCATTAATCATCAAGGCAACATACTAGATGACAAATTTTTGTATGCTTGTGCTTACACCGGCTGTCCACAAATCTGGCCACCTTTTGTGCCTTGGAATTTTTTATCTAGGTTTTCTTTTTACCAATTTTTTTTGGATTCTAGGATGACATAAGCGCTCTCAAAATTCTAGAGTATGGCCTCCACACTTAGCTAAATTTTAAGTCCAAGGTTATGGTAGAATACCTAACTCTCCTACCTTAGCCAATATTTTGGGCCTGACAAGTTAGCTTATGCATCCGACCAATATTGGAAGACACTTAGTATTCCACTACCAATGAAGTATTGAAATAAAATTTCAATACTTCATTGGTAGTGGAATACTAAGTGTTATCCGTGGGAATATAGCAATTTTATTCAGTGGTTTGAATACTAGTGTATGTCATCATGTGAGATATTTAATTGTGATATATTGTGTGTCTTGGTCCAAAATCTACCTATGTGGATGAGATGTTCCCTAAGATATCAACCAAGATTGGAAGACCCATAATATCTTCTGAGTCATCCTCCGAAGAAGGTTGGTTTCTTATATAACTTTACTAAACTAAAATGGGTTGAGAATTAAGAGAAATGAAAAGGTAAAAAGTGTGCAAGGTTAGAAATTAGAAGTAAAGTTGGTTAAGATTCAACTAACAACAATAAACTTTACTGTATAAGTGTTTTACACACACAATAAAACAAACACCTAATAGACTAGCTAGAATATAGTTATCATAGAACAACATTTAAATTTAATTCATTATTCTTATACATTCCAAAGACTTATCAAATGGTAATCCAACAATCCACATTTAATTAGAATTGCTTGAACAAAATACACCATTCAAGAAATTTAATGAAAATTGCATACAAATAACTCACATATCAAGTTATGTAATAGTAGAGATAGAGACCAAACAACTTTGAATTTTATTGGTAGGCAATAATCATCATACAAATTACACAGATTGTAAATGCTAAATAGTCAACCCTCTTACTAAGGTACATCGAAAGAAATAGGCCTAGGGCCTTTATTTTCAATTAGAATATTTTACTTAGCTAATCTAAGTTTGGGCTATCTGTGTATCAAGATTTTTCACTTCCTTACTAATATTAGCTATCTCAAATGTTTGACCCTTTCTCTCTTCATACTTAGCCAATTTTTTGAAAATGAATAGATGGTGCAATACTGGGTGTCAAAATTTTGTAGCTCTTATTATGACGTTAGCTTCTTTAAATTTTAGCCCTCTATTATGTCTAGTTCTATAGATTAGCAAAATTTTGCATTAATCATCAAGGCAACATACTAGATGACAAATTTTTGTATGCTTGTGCTTACACCGGCTGTCCACAAATCTGGCCACCTTTTGTGCCTTGGAATTTTTTATCTAGGTTTTCTTTTTACCAATTTTTTTTGGATTCTAGGATGACATAAGCGCTCTCAAAATTCTAGAGTATGGCCTCCACACTTAGCTAAATTTTAAGTCCAAGGTTATGGTAGAATACCTAACTCTCCTACCTTAGCCAATATTTTGGGCCTGACAAGTTAGCTTATGCATCCGACCAATATTGGAAGACACTTAGTATTCCACTACCAATGAAGTATTGAAATAAAATTTCAATACTTCATTGGTAGTGGAATACTAAGTGTTATCCGTGGGAATATAGCAATTTTATTCAGTGGTTTGAATACTAGTGTATGTCATCATGTGAGATATTTAATTGTGATATATTGTGTGTCTTGGTCCAAAATCTACCTATGTGGATGAGATGTTCCCTAAGATATCAACCAAGATTGGAAGACCCATAATAGCTTCTGAGTCATCCTCCGAAGAAGGTTGGTTTCTTATATAACTTTACTAAACTAAAATGAGTTGAGAATTAAGAGAAATGAAAAGGTAAAAAGTGTGCAAGGTTAGAAATTAGAAGTAAAGTTGGTTAAGATTCAACTAACAACAATAAACTTTATCGTATAAGTGTTTTACACACACAATAAAACAAACACCTAATAGACTAGCTAGAATATAGTTATCATAGAACAACATTTAAATTTAATTCATTATTCTTATACATTCCAAAGACTTATCAAATGGTAATCCAACAATCCACATTTAATTAGAATTGCTTGAACAAAATACACCATTCAAGAAATTTAATGAAAATTACATACAAATAACTCACATATCAAGTTATGTAATAGTAGAGATAGAGACCAAACAACTTTGAATTTTATTGGTAGGCAATAATCATCATACAAATTACACAGATTGTAAATGCTAAAGAGTCAACCCTCTTACTAAGGTACATTGAAAGAGATAGGCCTAGGGCCTTTATTTTCAATTAGAATATTTTACTTAGCTAATCTAAGTTTGGGCTATCTGTGTATCAAGATTTTTCACTTCCTTACTAATATTAGCTATCTCAAATGTTTGACCCTTTCTCTCTTCATACTTAGCCAATTTTTTGAAAATGAATAGATGGTGCAATACTGGGTGTCAAAATTTTGTAGCTCTTATGATGATGTTAGCTTCTTGAAATTTTAGCCCTCTATTATGTCTAGTTCTATAGATTAGCAAAATTTTGCATTAATCATCAAGGCAACATACTAGATGACAAATTTTTGTATGCTTGTGCTTACACCAGCTGTCCACAAATCTGGCCACCTTTTGTGCCTTGGAATTTTTTATCTAGGTTTTCTTTTTACCAATTTTTTTTGGATTCTAGGATGACATAAGCGCTCTCAAAATTCTAGAGTATGGCCTCCACACTTAGCTAAATTTTAAGTCCAATGTTATGGTAGAATACCTAACTCTCCTACCTTAGCCAATATTTTGGGCCTGACAAGTTAGATTATGCATCCGACCAATATTGGAAGACACTTAGTATTCCACTACCAATGAAGTATTGAAATAAAATTTCAATACTTCATTGGTAGTGGAATACTAAGTGTTATCCGTGGGAATATAGCAATTTTATTCAGTGGTTTGAATACTAGTGTATGTCATCATGTGAGATATTTAATTGTGATATATTGTGTGTCTTGGTCCAAAATCTACCTATGTGGATGAGATGTTCCCTAAGATATCAACCAAGATTGGAAGACCCATAATAGCTTCTGAGTCATCCTCCGAAGAAGGTTGGTTTCTTATATAACTTTACTAAACTAAAATGAGTTGAGAATTAAGAGAAATGAAAAGGTAAAAAGTGTGCAAGGTTAGAAATTAGAAGTAAAGTTGGTTAAGATTCAACTAACAACAATAAACTTTACTGTATAAGTGTTTTACACACACAATAAAACAAACACCTAATAGACTAGCCAGAATATAGTTATCATAGAACAACATTTAAATTTAATTCATTATTCTTATACATTCCAAAGACTTATCAAATGGTAATCCAACAATCCACATTTAATTAGAATTGCTTGAACAAAATACACCATTCAAGAAATTTAATGAAAATTGCATACAAATAACTCACATATCAAGTTATGTAATAGTAGAGATAGAGACCAAACAACTTTGAATTTTATTGGTAGGCAATAATCATCATACAAATTACACAGATTGTAAATGTTAAAGAGTCAACCCTCTTACTAAGGTACATTTAACTATTTATATATATACATTACATTATTTTAGCTCTCATTATCCTATCAAAACTTCTTGCAATCCTGTTAGAGGTGAGTGTAGAGCATGGGCATCACTTTTGAGATCAGACTATTCTAATTGATTTGATATAGTTTTGCTAACGTAACCAGTTTTAATTTCTTCCATGAGTGTGGTGTCCACAAGCTTCCATTTGATCTTAGGTATCCCCTGATAGATTCACTTTTTTTACTTCCCTTGATAACTAGGCTAGCTACACAAGGACAAGTGTGTGACGTAGAAGTGTCTAGGCCATTTGGATTCTCTAATAGTCGATTCTGCTTGAAAGAGATAGTTCTAGGGCCTTTATTTTCAATTATAATATTTTCCTTAGCTAATATAATTTTGGGCTATCTATGTATCAAGATTTTTCACTTCCTTAATAATATTAGCTATCTCAAATGTTTGACCCTTTCTCTCTTCATACTTAGCCAATTTCTTGAAAATGAATAGATGGTGCAATACTAGGTGTCAGAATTTTGTAGCTCTTATGATGACGTTAGCTTTTCGAAAGTCTAGCCCTCTCTCATGTCTGGTTCTATACATTAGCAAAAATTTTCATTAATCATCAGGGCAACATACTGGATGACAAATTTTTGTATGCTTGTGCTTACACCGGTTGTCCACAAATCTGGCCAACTTTTGTGCCTTGGAATTTTTTATCTAGGTTTTCTTTTTACCAATTTTTTTTGGATTCTAGGATGACATAAGTGCTCTCAAAATTCTAGAGTATGGCCACCACACTTAGCTAAATTTTAAGTAAAATTTTATGGTAGAATACCTAACTCTCCTACCTTAGCCAATATTTTGGGCCTGACAAGTTAGCTTATGCATCCGACCAAGATTGGAAGACACTTAGTATTCCACTACCAATGAAGTATTGAAATAAAATTTCAATACTTCATTGGTAGTGGAATACTAAGTGTGATCCGTGGGAATATAGCAATTTTATTCAGTGGTTCGAATACTAGTGTATGTCATCATGTGAGATAATTAATTGTGATATATTGTGTGTCTTGGTCCAAAATCTACCTATGTGGATGACATGTTCCCTAAGATATCAACCAAGATTGGAAGACACATAATAGCTTCTAAGTCATCCTCCGAAGAAGGTTGGTTCCTTATATAACTTTACTAAAATAAAATGGGTTGATAATTAAGAGAAATGAAAAGGTAAAAAGTGTGCAAGGTTAGAAATTAGAAGTAAAGTTGGTTAAGATTCAACTAACAACAATAAACTTTACTGTATAAGTGTTTTACACACACAATAAAACAAACACCTAATAGACTAGCCAGAATATAGTTATCATAGAACAACATTTAAATTTAATTCATAATTCTTATACATTCCAAAGACTTATCAAATGGTAATCCAACAAGCCATGTTTAATTAGAATTGCTTGAACAAAATACACCATTCAAGAAATTTAAGGAAAATTGCAAACAAATAACTCACATATCAAGTTATGTAATAGTAGAGATAGAGACCAAACAACTTTGAATTTTATTGGTAGGCAATAATCATCATACAAATTACACAGATTGTAAATACTAAAGAGTCAACCCTCTTACTAAGGTACATTGAACTATTTATATATATACATTACATTATTTTAGCTCTCATTATCCTATCAAAACTTCTTGCAAGCCTGTTAGAGGTGAGTGTAGAGCATGGGCATCACTTTTGAGATCAGACTATTCTAATTGATTTGATATAGTTTTGCTAACGTAACCAGTTTTAATTTCTTCCATGAGTGTGGTGTCCACAAGCTTCCATTTGATCTTAGGTATCCCCTGATAGATTCCCTTTTTTTACTTCCCTTGATAACTAGGCTAGCTACACAAGGACAAGTGTGTGACGTAGAAGTGTCTAGGCCGTTTGGATTCTCTAATAGTCGATTCTGCTTGAAAGAGATAGGTCTAGGGCCTTTATTTTCAATTATAATATTTTCCTTAGCTAATCTTATTTTGGGCTATCTATGTATCATGATTTTTCACTTCCTTTCTAATATTAGCTATCTCAAATGTTTGACCCTTTCTCTCTTCATACTTAGCCAATTTCTTGAAAATGAATAGATGGTGCAATACTAGGTGTCAAAATTTTGTAGCTCTTATGATGACGTTAGCTTCTCGAAAGTCTAGCCCTCTCTTATGTCTGGTTCTATACATTAGCAAAAATTTGCATTAATCATCAGGGCAACATACTGGATGACAAATTTTTGTATGCTTGTGCTTACACCGACTGTCCACAAATCTGGCCAACTTTTGTGCCTTGGAATTTTTTATCTGGGTTTTTTTTTTACCAATTTTTTTGGATTCTAGGATGACATAAGTGCTCTCAAAATTCTAGAGTATGGCCACCACACTTAGCTAAATTTTAAGTCAAATTTTATGGTAGAATACCTAACTCTCCTACCTTAGCCAATATTTTGGGCCTGACAAGTTAGCTTATGCATCCGACCAAGATTGGAAGACACTTAGTATTCCACTACCAATGAAGTATTGAAATAAAATTTCAATACTTCATTGGTAGTGGAATACTAAGTGTGATCCGTGGAAATATAGCAATTTTATTCAGTGGTTTGAATACTAGTGTATGTCATCATGTGAGATATTTAATTGTGATATATTGTGTGTCTTGGTCCAAAATCTACCTATGTGGATGAGATGTTCCCTAAGATCTCAACCAATATTGGAAGACCCATAATATCTTCTGAGTCATCCTCCGAAGAAGGTTGGTTCCTTATATAACTTTACTAAACTAAAATGAGTTGAGAATTAAGAGAAATGAAAAGATAAAAAGTGTGCAAGGTTAGAAATTAAAAGTAAAGTTGGTTAAGATTCAACTAACAACAATAAAATTTACTGTATAAGTGTTTTACACACACAATAAAACAAACACTTAATAGACTAGCCAGAATATAGTTATCATAGAACAACATTTAAATTTAATTCATAATTCTTATACATTCCAAAGACTTATCAAATGGTAATCCAACAATCCATGTTTAATTAGAATTGCTTGAACAAAATACACCATTCAAGAAATTTAAGAAAAAATGCATACAAATAACTCACATATCAAGTTATGTAATAGTAGAGATAGAAACCAAACAACATTGAATTTTATTGGTAGGCAATAATCATCATACAAATTACACAGATTGTAAATGCTAAAGAGACAACCCTCTTACTAAGGTACATTTAACTATTTATATATCTACATTACATTTTTTAGCTCTCTTTATCCTATCAAAACTGCTTGCAAGCCTGTTAGAGGTGAGTGTAGAGCATGGGCATCACTTTTAAGATTAGACTATTCTAATTGATTTGATATAGTTTTGCTAACGTAACCAGTTTTAATTTCTTCCATGAGTGTGGTTTCCACAAGCTTCCATTTTATCTTAGGTATCCTTTGATAGATTCACTTTTGTTACTTCCCTTGATAACTTGGCTAGCTACACAAGGATAAGTGTGTGACGTAGAAGTGTCTAGGCCGTTTGGATTCTCTAATAGTCGATTCTGCTTGAAAGAGATAGGTCTAGGGCCTTTATTTTCAATTAGAATATTTTCCTCAGCTAATCTAAGTTTGGGCTAGCTATGTATCAAGATTTTTCACTTCCTTAATAATATTAGCTATCTCAAATGTTTGACCCTTTCTCTCTTCATACTTAACCAATTTTTTGAAAATGAATAGATGGTGCAATACTGGGTGTCAAAATTTTGTAGCTCTTGTGATGACGTTAGCTTCTTGAAATTTTAGACCTCTCTTATGTCTAGTTCTATACATTAGAAAAAATTTGCATTAATCATCAAGGCAACATACTAGATGATAAATTTTTGTATGCTTGTGCTTACACTGGCTGTCCACAAATCTGGCCAAATTTTGTGCCTTGGAATTTTTTATCTAGGTTTTCTTTTTACCAATTTTTTTTTGGATTCTAGGATGTCATAAGTGCTCTCAAAATTCTAGAGTATGGCCTCCACACTTAGCTAAATTTTAAGTCCAAGGTTATGGTAGAATACCTAACTCTCCTACCTTAGCCAATATTTTGGGCCTGACAAGTTAGCTTATGCATCCGACCAAGATTGGAAGACACTTAGTATTCCACTACCAATGAAGTATTGAAATAAAATTTCAATACTTCATTGGTAATGGAATACTAAGTGTTATCCAATGGGAATATAGCAATTTTATTCAGTGGTTTGAATACTAGTGTATGTCATCATGTGAGATATTTAATTATGATATATTATGTGTCTTGGTCCAAAATCTACCTATGTGGATGAGATGTTCCCTAAGATCTCAACCAAGATTGGAATACCCATAATAGCTTCTGAGTCATCCTCCGAAGAAGGTTGGTTCCTTATATAACTTTACAAAACTAAAATGGGTTGAGAATTAAGAGAAATGAAAAGGTAAAAAAAGTGCAAGGTTAGAAATTAGAAGTAAAGTTGGTTAAGATTCAATTAACAACAATAAACTTTACTATATAAGTGTTTTACACACACAATAAAACAAACACTTAATAGACTAGCCAGAATATAGTTATCATAGAACAACATTTAAATTTAATTCATAATTCTTATACATTCCAAAGACTTATCAAATGGTAATTCAACAATCCACGTTTAATTAGAATTGCTTGAACAAAATACACCATTCAAAAAATTTAAGGAAAAATGCATACAAATAACTCACATATCAAGTTATGTAATAGTAGAGATAGAGAACAAACAACATTGAATTTTATTGGTAGGCAATAATCATCATACAAATTACACAAATTGTAAATTCTAAAGATTCAACCCTCTTACTAAGGTACATTGAACTATTTATTTATATACATTACATTATTTTAGCTCTCATTATCCTATCAAAACTTCTTGCAAGCCTGTTAGAGGTGAGTGTAGAGCATGGGCATCACTTTTGAGATCAGACTATTCTAATTGATTTGATATAGTTTTGCTAACGTAACCAGTTTTAATTTCTTCTATGAGTGTGGTGTCCACAAGCTTCCATTTTATCTTAGGTATCCTTTGATAGATTCACTTTTGTTACTTCCCTTGATAACTAGGCTAGCTACACAAGGACAAGTGTGTGACGTAGAAGTGTCTGGGCCATTTGGATTCTCTAATAGTCAATTCTGCTTGAAAGAGATAGTTCTAGGGCCTTTATTTTCAATTATAATATTTTCCTTAGCTAATCTAATTTTGGGCTATCTATGTATCAAGATTTTTCACTTCCTTTCTAATATTAGCTATCTCAAATGTTTGACCCTTTCTCTCTTCATGCTTAGCCAATTTCTTGAAAATGAATAGATGGTGCAATACTAGGTGTCAAAATTTTGTAGCTCTTATGATGACGTTAGCTTCTCGAAAGTCTAGCCCTCTCTTATGTCTGGTTCTATACATTAGCAAAAATTTGCATTAATCATCAGGGCAACATACTGGATGACAAATTTTTGTATGCTTGTGCTTACACCGGCTGTCCACAAATCTGGCCAACTTTTGTGCCTTGGAATTTTTTATCTGGGTTTTCTTTTTACCAATTTTTTTTGGATTCTAGGATGACATAAGCACTCTCAAAATTCTAGAGTATGGCCACCACACTTAGCTAAATTTTAAGTCAAATTTTATGGTAGAATACCTAACTCTCCTACCTTAGCCAATATTTTGGGCCTGAAAAGTTAGCTTATGCATCTGACCAACATTGGAAGACACTTAGTATTCCACTACCAATGAAGTATTGAAATAAAATTTCAATACTTCATTGGTAGTGGAATACTAAGTGTGATCCGTGGGAATATAGCAATTTTATTCATTGGTTTGAATACTAGTGTATGTCATCATGTAAGATAATTAATTGTGATATATTGTGTGTCTTGGTCCAAAATCTACCTATGTGGATGAGATGTTCCCTAAGATATCAACCAAGATTGGAAGACCCATAATAGCTTCTAAGTCATCCTCCGAAGAAGGTTGGTTCCTTATATAACTTTACTAAACTAAAATGGGTTGAGAATTAAGAGAAATGAAAAGGTAAAAAGTGTGCAAGGTTAGAAATTAGAAGTAAAGTTGGTTAAGATTCAACTAACAACAATAAACTTTACTGTATAAGTGTTTTACACACACAATAAAACAAACACCTAATAGACTAGCCAGAATATAGTTATCATAGAACAACATTTAAATTTAATTCATAATTCTTATACATTCCAAAGACTTATCAAATGGTAATCCAACAAGCCACGTTTAATTAGAATTGCTTGAAAAAAATACACCATTCAAGAAATTTAAGGAAAATTGCATACAAATAACTCACATATCAAGTTATGTAATAGTAGAGATAGAGACCAAACAACTTTGAATTTTATTGGTAGGCAATAATCATCATACAAATTACACAGATTGTAAATACTAAAGAGTCAACCCTCTTACTAAGGTACATTGAACTATTTATATATATACATTACATTATTTTAGCTCTCATTATCCTATCAAAACTTCTTGCAATCCTGTTAGAGGTGAGTGTAGAGCATGGGCATCACTTTTGAGATCAGACTATTCTAATTGATTTGATATAGTTTTGCTAACGTAACCAGTTTTAATTTCTTCCATGAGTGTGGTGTCCACAAGCTTCCATTTGATCTTAGGTATCC
Organism: Wollemia nobilis; assembly: GCA_028583015.1. Lineage (NCBI taxonomy): Eukaryota > Viridiplantae > Streptophyta > Pinopsida > Araucariales > Araucariaceae > Wollemia > Wollemia nobilis. Next base: position 2,479,384 of record JAQPPZ010000690.1, on the reverse strand, counting down.
CCTGATAGATTCCCTTTTTTTACTTCCCTTGATAACTAGGCTAGCTACACAAGGACAAGTGTGTGACGTAGAAGTGTCTAGGCCGTTTGGATTCTCTAATAGTCGATTCTGCTTGAAAGAGATAGGTCTAGGTCCTTTATTTTCAATTATAATATTTTCCTTAGCTAATCTAATTTTGGGCTATCTATGTATCACGATTTTTCACTTCCTTTCTAATATTAGCTATCTCAAATGTTTGACCCTTTCTCTCTTCATACTTAGCCAATTTCTTGAAAATGAATAGATGGTGCAATACTAGGTGTCAAAATTTTGTAGCTCTTATGATGACGTTAGCTTCTCGAAAGTCTAGCCCTCTCTTATGTCTGGTTCTATACATTAGCAAAAATTTGCATTAATCATCAGGGCAACATACTAGATGACAAATTTTTGTATGCTTGTGCTTACACCGGCTGTCCACAAATTTGGCCAACTTTTGTGCCTTGGAATTTTTTATCTGGGTTTTTTTTTACCAATTTTTTTTGGATTCTAGGATGACATAAGCGCTCTCAAAATTCTAGAGTATGGCCTCCACACTTAGCTAAATTTTAAGTCAAATTTTATGGTAGAATACCTAACTCTCCTACCTTAGCCAATATTTTGGGCCTGACAAGTTAGCTTATGCATCCGACCAAGATTGGAAGACACTTAGTATTCCACTACCAATGAAGTATTGAAATAAAATTTCAATACTTCATTGGTAGTGGAATACTAAGTGTGATCCGTGGAAATATAGCAATTTTATTCAGTGGTTTGAATACTAGTGTATGTCATCATGTGAGATATTTAATTGTGATATATTGTGTGTCTTGGTCCAAAATCTACCTATGTGGATGAGATGTTCCCTAAGATCTCAACCAATATTGGAAGACCCATAATAGCTTCTGAGTCATCCTCCGAAGAAGGTTGGTTCCTTATATAACTTTACTAAACTAAAATGAGTTGAGAATTAAGAGAAATGAAAAGATAAAAAGTGTGCAAGGTTAGAAATTAGAAGTAAAGTTGGTTAAGATTCAACTAACAACAATAAAATTTATTGTATAAGTGATTTACACACACAATAAAACAAACACCTAATAGACTAGCCAGAATATAGTTATCATAGAACATTTAAATTTAATTCATAATTCTTATGCATTCCAAAGACTTCTCAAATGGTAATCCAACAATCCATGTTTAATTAGAATTTCTTGAACAAAATACACCATTCAAGAAATTTAAGGAAAAATGCATACAAATAACTCACATATCAAGTTATGTAATAGTAGAGATAGAAACCAAACAACATTGAATTTTATTGGTAGGCAATAATCATCATACAAATTACACAGATTGTAAATGCTAAAGAGACAACCCTCTTACTAAGGTACATTTAACTATTTATATATCTACATTGAATTATTTTAGCTCTCATTATCCTATCAAAACTTCTTGCAAGCCTGTTAGAGGTAAGTGTAGAGCATGGGCATCACTTTTGAGATTAGACTATTCTAATTGATTTGATATAGTTTTGCTAACGTAACCAGTTTTAATTTCTTCCATGAGTTTGGTTTCCACAAGCTTCCATTTTATCTTAGGTATCCTTTGATAGATTCACTTTTGTTACTTCCCTTGATAACTTGGCTAGCTACACAAGGACAAGTGTGTGACGTAGAAGTGTCTAGGCCGTTTGGATTCTCTAATAGTCGATTCTGCTTGAAAGAGATAGGTCTAGGGCTTTTATTTTCAATTAGAATATTTTCCTCAGCTAATCTAAGTTTGGTCTAGCTATGTATCAAGATTTTTCACTTCCTTAATAATATTAGCTATCTCAAATGTTTGACCCTTTCTCTCTTCATACTTAGCCAATTTTTTGAAAATGAATAGATGGTGCAATACTGGGTGTCAAAATTTTGTAGCTCTTGTGATGACGTTAGCTTCTTGAAATTTTAGACCTCTCTTATGTCTAGTTCTATACATTAGCAAAAATTTGCATTAATCATCAAGGCAACATACTAGATGATAAATTTTTGTATGCTTGTGCTTACACCGGCTGTCCACAAATCTGGCCAACTTTTGTGCCTTGGAATTTTTTATCTAGGTTTTCTTTTTACCAATTTTTTTTTGGATTCTAGGATGTCATAAGTGCTCTCAAAATTCTAGAGTATGGCCTCCACACTTAGCTAAATTTTAAGTCCAAGGTTATGGTAGAATACCTAACTCTCCTACCTTAGCCAATATTTTGGGCCTGACAAGTTAGCTTATGCATCCGACCAAGATTGGAAGACACTTAGTATTCCACTACCAATGAAGTATTGAAATAAAATTTCAATACTTCATTGGTAATGGAATACTAAGTGTTATCCATGGGAATATAGCAATTTTATTCAGTGGTTTGAATACTAGTGTATGTCATCATGTGAGATATTTAATTGTGATATATTGTGTGTCTTGGTCCAAAATCTACCTATGTGGATGAGATGTTCCCCAAGATCTCAACCAAGATTGGAATACCCATAATAGCTTCTGAGTCATCCTCCGAAGAAGGTTGGTTCCTTATATAACTTTACTAAACTAAAATGGGTTGAGAATTAAGAGAAATGAAAAGGTAAAGAGTGTGCAAGGTTAGAAATTAGAAGTAAAGTTGGTTAAGATTCAACTAACAACAATAAACTTTATTGTATAAGTGTTTTACACACACAATAAAACAAACACTTAATAGACTAGCCATAATATAGTTATCATAGAACAACATTTAAATTTAATTCATAATTCTTATACATTCCAAAGACTTATCAAATGGTAATCCAACAATCCACGTTTAATTAGAATTGCTTGAACAAAATACACCATTCAAAAAATTTAAGTAAAAATGCATACAAATAACTCACATATCAAGTTATGTAATAGTAGAGATAGAGACCAAACAACATTGAATTTTATTGGTAGGCAATAATCATCATACAAATTACACAAATTGTAAATGCTAAAGAGTCAACCCTCTTACTAAGGTACATTGAACTATTTATTTATATACATTACATTATTTTAGCTCTCATTATCCTATCAAAACTTCTTCCAAGCCTGTTAGAGATGAGTGTAGAGCATGGGCATCACTTTTGAGATCAGACTATTCTAATTGATTTGATATAGTTTTGCTAAGGTAACCAGTTTTAATTTCTTCCATGAGTGTGGTGTCCACAAGCTTCCATTTTATCTTAGGTATCCTTTGATAGATTCACTTTTGTTACTTCCCTTGATAACTAGGCTAGCTACACAAGGACAAGTGTGTGACGTAGAAGTGTCTGGGCCGTTTGGATTCTCGAATAGTCGATTCTGCTTGAAAGAGATAGGTCTAGGGCCTTTATTTTCAATTAGAATATTTTCCTTAGCTAATCTAAGTTTGGGCTATCTATGTATCAATATGTTTCACTTCCTTACTAATATTAGCTATCTCAAATGTTTGACCCTTTCTCTCTTCATACTTAGCAAATTTCTTGAAAATGAATAGATGGTGCAATACTGGGTGTCAAAATTTTGTAGCTCTTATGATGATGTTAGCTTCTTGAAAGTCTAGCCCTCGTTAGTGGGGTGCTTGATAACCGCCGGTGGGACTTGGGCAGATATGACTAGTTCTACCTAAAAAATTTGCACTAATCATCAGGGCAACATACTGGATGACAAATTTTTGTATGCTTGTGCTTACACCGGCTGTCCAAAAATCTGGCCAACTTTTGTGCCTTGGAATTTTTTATCTGGGTTTTCTTTTTACCAATTTTTTTTGGATTCTAGGATGACATAAGCGCTCTCAAAATTCTAGAGTATGGCCTCCACAATTAGCTAAATTTTAAGTCAAATTTTATGGTAGAATACCTAACTCTCCTACCTTAGCCAATATTTTGGGCCTGTCAAATTAGCTTATGCATCCGACCAAGATTGGAAGACACTTAGTATTCCACTACCAATGAAGTATTGAAATAAAATTTCAATACTTCATTGGTAGTGGAATACTAAGTGTGATCTGTGGGAATATAGCAATTTTATTCAGTGGTTTGAATACTATTGTATGTCATCATGTGAGATATTTAATTGTGATATATTGTGTGTCTTGGTCCAAAATCAACCTATGTGGATGAGATGTTCCCTAAGATCTCAACCAATATTGGAAGACCCATAATATCTTCTGAGTCATCCTCCAAAGAAGGTTGGTTCCTTATATAACTTTACTAAACTAAAATGAGTTGAGAATTAAGAGAAATAAAAAGGTAAAAAGTGTGCAAGGTTAGAAATTAGAAGTAAAGTTGGTTAAGATTCAACTAACAACAATAAAATTTATTGTATAAGTGTTTTACACACAATAAAACAAACAACTAATAGACTAGCCAGAATATAGTTATAATAGAACAACATTTAAATTTAATTCATAATTCTTATGCATTCCAAAGACTTCTCAAATGGTAATCCAAAAATCCATGTTTAATTAGAATTGCTTGAACAAAATACACCATTCAAGAAATTTAAGGAAAAATGCATACAAATAACTCACATATCAAGTTATTTAATAGTAGAGATAGAGACCAAACAACATTGAATTTTATTGGTAGGCAATAATCATCATACAAATTACACAGATTGTAAATGCTAAAGAGTCAACCCTCTTACTAAGGTACATTGAACTATTTATATATCTACATTACATTATTTTAGCTCTCATTATCCTATCAAAACTGCTTGCAAGCCTGTTAGAAGTGAGTGTAGAGCATGGGCATCACTTTTGAGATCAGACTATTCTAATTGATTTGATATAGTTTTGCTAATGTAACCAGTTTTAATTTCTTCCATGAGTGGCCAAAACCTATAGTTTTAGTGGCCATAATTCTCATTTTTTTTCCCTTTTAACTAATGAAAGAATCAAATCTCCTCCTTCTTGGGCCAACTGGTGGCTTTTAATTATCTGCTTTGCCTAGTAATATGCTTCCTCGAAGAACATTTTTGGGAATGATGATAATGGAGGATTGTCTCTTTTTATTAATATTTTAAACATTTTTTCTACTTGATCTACCTTTTAGTCATTGCTTCCCTTATTTTTATAAATTCAACTTTAGCCTTCTTCATGATTCTAGTGTTATATTTCAAATGATATATGACTAAAAAGGCCTACATAGTTACATCAATGATTCTGATTCAAATTTTATTTTATATCTACATCAATGCTTCTTAGGAAAATCTAGGAGCCTGAGTCTTCTTCCTTTCCTCATCCAACTCTAATTTCACTATTGGCAGTTGTTCCTGATAAGATTGTAGTGTTGAGTTTACTTTCTGTAACTCTTCCTCTTATTTTTACAGATTTTGATTTTATTATTGTAACATTCTTCTAGAGTTTGTATTTTCTCATCCCTTTGCTATAATTTCTTTAGGGTTGGAGTCCTACTTAGTCTATACTGAATGTAATCAACTTAATTTTTGTAAAGCTTTCTTCTCTACCTCTTTCTAATCCAATATTTTCTTCAAGTTGTTAGCTTTATTTTTTGCCACTCTGTATTTGGCTTCCAACTTCGTCCCTTGGAAATATAATATGATTCTTTTAGTATGAAGAGCTTTAACTATATATTCCCTTAGTATTTTTGAAATGTCAAACTCTTGCACCTTAATATCATGATCTACTATTGTCATTTTTGATGTGGTTTTATTTACCTTTGGGACAATAACTAGTTTGAGCCACTTGTTGTTAGTTGGGTCTACAACTTCAAACATCCTGGCTTTTTCATTATTCTAGGTGGCTAAAATAACCATTATTCCATATACAATTAAGAGACAATATTAATATCCAATTATTGCATTTAACCTCTTGCAAAAATAAAGTATCAAGTCTATGCCTAAAAAATAGAAGCAAGTATTTATTTTCTTTTATTGATGGTCAAACCTCACACATTTCAAGACATTAACATGAAATTCGCAATGTTTTCTAGAAAGAAGAAATATCCTTGGCTAAAACACCAATGGATTACTTGCATATGATCTTATATTCTACACGAATAACATTGAACAAGCTCTTAGAGTTGGATCATCCTCTAAGAGTGTATATTCTGAACAACCAATTGAATCATTATTTCTATGTATTTTTTGTTTTATTATTTGAGCAACATTAAAACAAAGTTTTTTATAAGTATATTTCATTTTAAGCTTATAAGCATATCTTAAATGTTAAAGTTTTTTTTTATATATAGTTTTTAATGTGCTTCAGGTGATACTTTAACATAGGTATGACATGCTTTTATTTTATTTGAACTCAAATTAGCATGAATTGTTTATTTTTCCCATAAAGCTAGCATGATTGTAAAACTTTTTGATTATCATGCATCTAAATAATTGAAATCACAATCAATGAGCATGTATTTTTATAGGAAGAAATTGGAGGTTGTCATGATATTCAAGAATATACTAAACATGTGATAAAAAGCAATTATTGTCACCCATATAGTGTAATGGGACATGTTTATACATATTTCATGGATCCATATGAAGGTAATTGATGGAGGACTAGTGGATCCTTGTATGCATCCTACTATTGTTGGGTTAAAAGTGGTTACCAATATTCTTTGTTGTCCTTATTTAATTGGTCCAAAGGATACTCATGTTGGGCTTAGATCATATATGTGGGAGCATATAAAGCTTTTCCCATCCTAATCCTTATTGTGTTTCTCTCTTTGTTTTAATGTAAAGAGTTTGTTGTACAAAATTTAAAGAGTGTTGGAGTTTATTACATTATTTGATACTTGCAAGTATTTTGTAAATACTTTCTAAATATGGTGTGAAAAGAGTCTTGTAAACATGAGTCATTTAGAGCTTGTCATTTAGTAATTATTAGAGGTTTGTCATTATTAGGAGTCAATAAAATATATTTCTTATATGAGAAATATGAAGAGTCATGTTTCCTAGAAGATTGAAGAGTCTAAGAAGATGAATAGTTAGATGAAGTTGAAATGTCAAGAGTCTTTGTAAAGACTATATGTAGAGCAAAAATAAAAAACGTATGAAATACAATTTTAATACTTCATTGGTAGTGGAATACTAAGTGTGATCTGTGGGAATATAGCAATTTTATTCAGTGGTTTGAATACTAGTGTATGTCCTCATGTGACATATTTAATTGTGATATATTGTGTGTCTTGGTCCAAAATCTACCTATGTGGATGAGATGTTCCCTAAGATCTCAAACAATATTGGAAGACCCATAATAGCTTCTAAGTCATCCTCCAAACAAATTTGGTTCCTTATATAACTTTACTAAACTAAAATGGGTTGAGAATTAAGAGAAATGAAAAGGTAAAAAGTGTGCAAGGTTAGAAATTAGAAGTAAAGTTGGTTAAGATTCAACTAACAACAATAAAATTTACTGTAGAAGTGTTTTACACACACAATAAACAAACACCTAATAGACTAGCCAGAATATAGTTATCATAGAACAACATTTAAATTTAATTCATAATTCTTATACATTCCAAAGACTTATCAAATGGTAATCCAACAATCCACGTTTAATTAGAATTGCTTGAACAAAATACACCATTCAAGAAATTTAAGGAAAATTGCATACAAATAACTCACATATCAAGTTATGTAATAGTAGAGATAGAGACCAAACAACATTGAATTTTATTGGTAGGCAATAATCATCATACAAATTCAACAGATTGTAAATGCTAAAGAGTCAACCCTCTTACTAAGGTACATTGAAAGAGATAGGTCTAGGGCCTTTATTTTCAATTAGAATATTTTCCTTAGCTAATCTAAGTTTGGGCTATCTATGTATCAAGATTTTTCACTTCCTTACTAATATTAGCTATCTCAAATGTTTGACCCTTTCTCTCTTCATACTTAGCCAATTTTTTGAAAATGAATAGATAGTGCAATACTGGGTGTCAAAATTTTGTAGCTCTTATGATGACGTTAGCTTCTTGAAATTTTAGCCCTCTATTATGTCTAGTTCTATAGATTAGCAAAATTTTGCATTAATCATCAAGGCAACATACTAGATGACAAATTTTTGTATGCTTGTGCTTACACCGGCTGTCCACAAATCTGTCCACCTTTTGTTCCTTGGAATTTTTTATCTAGATTTTCTTTTTACCAATTTTTTTTGGATTATAGGATGACATAAGCGCTCTCAAAATTCTAAAATATGGCCTCCACACTTAGCTAAATTTTAAGTCCAAGGTTATGGTAGAATACCTAACTCTCCTACCTTAGCCAATATTTTGGGCCTGACAAGTTAGCTTATGCATCCGACCAATATTGGAAGACACTTAGTATTCCACTACCAATGAAGTATTGAAATAAAATTTCAATACTTCATTGGTAGTGGAATACTAAATGTTATCCGTGGGAATATAGCAATTTTATTCAGTGGTTTGAATACTAGTGTATGTCATCATGTGAGATATTTAATTGTGATATATTGTGTGTCTTGGTCCAAAATATACCTATGTGGATGAGATGTTCCCTAAGATATCAACCAAGATTGGAAGACCCATAATAGCTTCTGAGTCATACTCCGAAGAAGGTTGGTTCCTTATATAACTTTACTAAACTAAAATGGGTTGAGAATTAAGAGAAATGAAAAGGTAAAAAGTGTGCAAGGTTAGAAATTAGAAGTAAAGTTGGTTAAGATTCAACTAACAACAATAAACTTTACTGTATAAGTGTTTTACACACACAATAAAACAAACAACTAATAGACTAGCCAGAATATAGTTATCATATAACAACATTTAAATTTAATTCATAATTCTTATCCATTCCAAAGACTTATCAAATGGTAATCCAACAATCCATGTTTAATTAGAATTGCTTGAACAAAATACACCATTCAAGAAATTTAAGGAAAATTGCATACAAATAACTCACATATCAAGTTATGTAATAGTAGATATAAAGACCAAACAACTTTGAATTTTATTGGTAGGCAATAATCATCATACAAATTACACAGATTGTAAATGCTAAAGAGTCAACCCTCTTACTAAGGTACATTGAACTATTTATATATATACATTACATTATTTTAGCTCTCATTATCCTATCAAAACTTCTTGCAAGCCTGTTAGAGGTGAGTGTAGAGCATGGGCATCACTTTTGAGATTAAACTATTCTAATTGATTTGATATATTTTTGCTAACGTAACCAGTTTTAATTTCTTCCATGAGTGTGGTGTCCACAAGCTTCCATTTGATCTTAGGTATCCTCTGATAGATTCACTTTTTTTACTTCCCTTGATAACTAGGCTAGCTACACAAGGACAAGTGTGTGACGTAGAAGTTTCTAGGCCGTTTGGATTCTCGAATAGTCGATTCTGCTTGAAAGAGATAGTTCTAGGGCCTTTATTTTCAATTATAATATTTTCCTTAGCTAATCTTATTTTGGGCTATCTATGTATCAAGATTTTTCACTTCCTTTCTAATATTAGCTATCTCAAATATTTGACCCTTTCTCTCTTCATACTTAGCCAATTTCTTGAAAATGAATAGATGGTGCAATACTAGGTGTCAAAATTTTGTAGCTCTTATGATGACGTTAGCTTCTTGAAAGTCTAGCCCTCTCTTATGTCTGGTTCTATACATTAGCAAAAATTTGCATTAATCATCAAGGCAACATACTGGATGACAAATTTTTGTATGCTTGTGCTTACACCGGCTGTCCACAAATCTGGCCAACTTTTGTGCCTTGGAATTTTTTATCTGGGTTTTCTTTTTTTTGGATTCTAGGATGACATAAGCACTCTCAAAATTCTAGAGTATGGCCTCCACACTTAGCTAAATTTTAAGTCAAATTTTATGGTAGAATACCTAGCTCTCCTACCTTAGCCAATATTTTGGGCCTGACAAGTTAGCTTATGCATCCGACCAAGATTGGAAGACACTTAGTATTCCACTACCAATGAAGTATTGAAATAAAATTTCAATACTTCATTGGTAGTGGAATACTAAGTGTGATCCGTGGAAATATAGCAATTTTATTCAGTGGTTTGAATACTAGTGTATGTCATCATGTGAGATATTTAATTGTGATATATTGTGTGTCTTGGTCAAAAATCTACCTATGTGGATGAGATGTTCCCTAAGATCTCAACCAATATTGTAAGAGCCATAATAGCTTCTGAGTCATCCTCCGAAGATGGTTGGTTCCTTATATAACTTTACTAAACTAAAATGAGTTGAGAATTAAGAGAAATGAAAAGGTAAAAAGTGTGCAAGGTTAGAAATTAGAAGTAAAGTTGGTTAATATTCAACTAACAAAAATAAAATTTATTGTATAAGTGTTTTACACACACAATAAAACAAACACCTAATAGACTAGCCATAATATAGTTATCATAGAACAACATTTAAATTTGATTCATAATTCTTATGCATTCCAAAGACTTCTCAAATGGTAATCCAACAATCCATGTTTAATTAGAATTGCTTGAAAAAAATACACCATTCAAGAAATTTAATGAAAAATGCATACAAATAACTCACATATCAAGTTATGTAATAGTAGAGATAGAGACCAAACAACATTGAATTTTATTGGTAGGCAATAATCATCATACAAATTATACAGATTGTAAATTCTAAAGAGTCAACCCTCTTACTAAGGTACATTGAACTATTTATATATCTACATTACATTATTTTAGCTCTCATTATCCTATCAAAACTACTTGCAATCCTATTAGAGGTGAGTGTAGAGCATGGGCATCACTTTTGAGATCAGACTATTCTAATTGATTTGATATAGTTTTGCTAACGTAACCAGTTTTAATTTCTTCCATGAGTGTGGTGTCCACAAGCTTCCATTTTATCTTAGGTATCCTCTGATAGATTCACTTTTGTTACTTCCCTTGATAACTAGGCTAGCTACACAAGGACAAGTGTGTGACGGAGAAGTGTCTGGGCCGTTTGGATTCTCTAATAGTCGATTCTGCTTGAAAGAGATAGGTCTAGGGCCTTTATTTTCAATTAGAATATTTTCCTTAGCTAATCTAAGTTTGGCCTATCCATGTATCAAGATTTTTCACTTCCTTACTAATATTAGCTATCTCAAATTTTTGACCCTTTCTCTCTTCATACATAGCCAATTTTTTGAAAATGAATAAATGGTGCAATACTGGGTATCAAAATTTTGTAGCTCTTATGATGACGTTAGCTTATTGAAATTATAGCCCTCTCTTATGTCTAGTTCTATACATTAGCAAAAATTTGCCTTAATCATCAGGGCAACATACTAGATGACAAATTTTTGTATGCTTGTGCTTACACCGGCTGTCCACAAATCTGGCCAACTTTTGTGCCTTGGAATTTTTATCTAGGTTTTCTTTTTAGCAATTTTTTTTTAATTCTAGGATGACATAAGCGCTCTCAAAATTCTAGAGTATGGCCTCCACACTTAGCTAAATTTTAAGTCCAAGGTTATGGTAGAATACCTAACTCTCCTACCTTAGCCAATATTTTGGGTCTAACAAGTTAGCTTATGCATCCGACCAATATTGGAAGACACTTAGTATTCCACTACCAATGAAGTATTGAAATAAAATTTCAATACTTCATTGGTCGTGGAATACTAAGTGTGATCCGTGGGAATATAGCAATTTTATTCAGTGGTTTGAATACTAGTGTATGTCATCATGTGAGATATTTAATTGTGATATATTATGTGTCTTGGTCCAAAATCTACCTATGTGGATGAGATGTTCCCTAAGATCTCAACCAAGATTGGAAGACCCATAATAGCTTCTAAGTCATCCTCCGAAGAAGGTTGGTTCCTTATATAACTTTACTAAACTAAAATGGGTTGAGAATTAAGATAAATGAAAAGGTAAAAAGTGTGCAAGGTTAGAAATTAGAAGTAAAGTTGGTTAAGATTCAACTAACAACAATAAACTTTACTGTATAAGTGTTTTACACACACAATAAAACAAACACCTAATAGACTAGCCAGAATATAGTTATCATAGAACAACATTTAAATTTAATTCATAATTCTTATCCATTCCAAAGACTTCTCAAATGGTAATCTAACAATCCACGTTTAATTAGAATTTCTTGAACAAAATACACCATTCAAGAAATTTAAGGAAAAATGCATACAAATAACTCACATATCAAGTTATGTAATAGTAGAGATAGAGACCAAACAACTTTGAATTTTATTGGTAGGCAACAATCATCATACAAATTACACAGATTGTAAATGCTAAAGAGTCAACCCTCTTACCAAGGTACATTGAACTATTTATATATATACATTACATTATTTTAGCTCTCATTATCCTGTCAAAACTGCTTGCAAGCCTGTTAGAGGTGAGTGTAGAGCATGGGCATCCCTTTTTGAGATCAGACTATTCTAATTGATTTGATATAGTTTTGCTAACATAACAAATTTTAATTTCTTCCATGAGTGTGGTGTCCACAAGCTTCCATCTGATCTTAGGTATCCTTTGATAGATTCACTTTTGTTACTTCCCTTGATAACTAGGCTAGCTACACAAGGACAAGTGTGTGACGGAGAAGTGTCTGGGCCATTTGGATTCTCTAATAGTCGATTCTGCTTGAAATAGATAGGTCTAGGGCCTTTGTTTTCAATTAGAATATTTTCCTTAGCTAATCCAAGTTTGGGCTATCTATGTTTGACCCTATTAGCTATCTCAAATGTTTGACCCTTTCTCTCTTCATACTTAGCCAATTTTTTGAAAATGAATAAATGGTGCAATACTGGGTGTTAGAATTTTGTAGCTCCTATGATGACGTTAGGTTATTGAAATTCTATCCCTCTCTTATGTTTGGTTATATAAATTAGCAAAAATTTGCATTAATCATCAGGGAAACATACTAGATGACAAATTTTTGTATGCTTGTGCTTACACCGGCTGTCCACAAATCTGGCCAACTTTTGTGCCTTGGAATTTTTGATCTGGTTTTTCTTTTTACCAATTTTTTTTGGACTGTAGGATGACATAAGCGCTCTCAAAATTCTAGAGTATGGCCTCCACACTTAGCTAAATTTTAAGTCCAAGGTTATGGTAGAATACCTAACTCTCCTACCTTAGCCAATATTTTGGGCCTGACAAGTTAGCTTATGCATCTGACCACCTTTCTACTTAGCAAAATTTTTGTATAGCAATGCTACATATGTGGGAAATTTATTAACCCATATTATTGGTGACTCCTAGAGGTTTTTGATTGCTAAAGTAGAGAACCCATTTTACCTTTATTGCTAGGCATGGAGAAAAAAAAGAATAAAAAAAATTAAAAAAGAAGCTTGTAGATAGGCTGACACATGCTAACTATTAGCTCTCAACTTTGATAGCACAAACTATGAATTTTCCAATAGTTTTACCCTATTCCTCTTACATCTGTATGGTTTCTTTATATTGTTTTCCCTACTAATATTTGTAGGTCCTTTGATGACGTGAGGGAGCTCCTACAAGCTCAAATGTTTGATAGGATGTATCCCAAAATTTCCTTGTTGGGAGATCAAACCTTTGGAGCTTATGGAGGATGTTTCTTAATTGGAGGTTCTTTTTATAGGAAGGATTCCTATATTTTTGGGCCAACTCAAACATGTTTGCATGTGTTGTAGAAAACCCATATAGAAATATAAAAATTTGCTCATTCATGAGTGATATAGGCCAAGAATCAAGCTCTTCATTATTAGCAATTGATTCAAGTTGAGCTTTGAGTTGCTTTTAGGTGCATAATATACCTATATCAACCCAAAAATATGGAAAGCCAAAACCTATAGTTTTAGTGGCCATAATTCTCATTTTTTTTCCCTTTTAACTAATGAAAGAATCAAATCTCCTCCTTCTTGGGCCAACTAGTGGCTTTTGATTATCTGCTTTGCCTAGTAATATGCTTTCTCGAAGAACATTTTTGGGAATGATGATAATGGAGGATTGTCTCTTTTTATTAATATTTTAAACATTGTTTCTACTTGATCTACCTTTTAGTCATTGCTTCCCTTATTTTTATAAATTCAACTTTAGCCTCCTTCATGATTCTAGTGTTATATTTCAAATGATATATGACTAAAAAGGCCTGCATAGTTACATCAATGATTCTGATTCAACTTTTATTTTTTATCTACATCAATGCTTCTTAGGAAAATCTAGGAGCCTGAGTCTTCTTCCTTTCCTCATCCAACTCTAATTTCACTATTGTCAGTTGTTCTTGATAATATTGTAGTGTTGAGTTTACTTTATGTAACTCTTCCTCTTATTTTTACAGATTTTGATTTTCTTATTGTAACATTCTTCTAGAGCTTGTATTTTCTCATCCCTTTGCTATAATTTCTCAAGGGTTGGAGTCTTACTTAGTTTGTACTGAATGTAATCAACTTCATTTTGTAACTCTTTCTAATCCAATATTTTCTTCAAGTTGTTAGCTTTATTTTTTGCCACTCTGTATTTGGCTTCCAACTTCTTCCCTTGGAAATATAATATGTTTCTTTTAGTATGAAGAGCTTTAACTATATATTCCCTTAGTATTTTTGAAATTTCAAACTCTTGCACCTTAATATCATGATCTACTATTGTCATTTTTGATGTGGTTTTATTTACCTTTGGGACAATAACTAGTTTGAGCCACTTGTTGTTAGTTGCGTCTACAAATTCAAACATCCTGGGTGATGCTTTCTTTTTCATTATTCTAGGTGGCTACTCTTCTGTTCATTTCTAGAAATTAGATGTAGTTAGAGGTGACCAAACTATGGGGAATAAGGACAGGGAGACTTAAGGGAGGCAGTATCTATAATGGCATGAGCTTATGAATTTTTAGGAGTCTATTGGATTTTATCTATGGGAGTAGAAGTTATACTTTTTGTCAATGAAGGAAATTAAGGAGGTAAAATTTCTTGTGGAGTGGAAGGTGGAAAAGGTGGTTTCCATGGATGAGAATGTAAAGGTGGAGGTATATTTATAGATACATGAGTAGAGATAGAGACCATACCTAGTTCTTGCATTTTTTAGTGCTTTTGAGATGTTGCATTGAATTGCTTGATGGCTACGTCTATTCTTTTAGCTTCTAGAGATATTTGTTGTATCTTGGCCTTCTTGAAAATATCCTTTTGTTGGTTGGATAGAGAATTCTTTATCTTTGTGCTCTCTTTAGATCACCTATGGTGGAGATGCTCACTTATACCAGTTTGAGGTTCATTTGAATTTAAAGTAAATGGGCCAACACCTTCTTCAATAAAGTCCACTTCTTGCACGATATCTACTTGTACTTATTGGGCTACAAATAGAGGGTCTTCTTGTACAATTGATATTTGAACCATCTGGCGATGTTTAGTTGGACTCTCCTTTTATGGATTTTTCTTTTGCAACATATATTCAAACTTTTCCTTTGAACCTGCATCCTCTTCAAAATCTAAATCTATTACCTAATGTTGGTCTTAGGTAGGGCTTTGCTCTTTGACCTCTTCTTCTTCATAAATGTGTTCTTCTTTGTCTTTTTTATCATCTTATTTGATGAGGCTAGGAAGTAATTCATCTTTATGCTTAGCTATCCATTTATCATATTCTTTATCAAATTGCTTATCAAAATTGTTATCTGAAGCACTAGGGAAAGCTTTCTTTTTAGTCCGACTCACACATTAGAATCTACCATTCTCAAAAAAAAAATTGAATACCATTTGAGATCATTTTCAAACCTTTCTACAATCTTATTGGTTATTCTTTGTTCCTTATTCCTGGCCAAATCATATGGCTACTTGATAGGATAGCATTTTCTCCATAGGGGTCTCATTTTCAATTCATTTATATTTAGATTTGACATTTGATCTTTTTAATTATTCTTATATGCTTCTATGTCTTATAGGAAAAAATGCTCAAATGATGGTGCCTTATTATTTATCTCCCTCAACTTAGCTTTGAATATTCCTTTTGGGCCATAGCTCCATAAGTGTGGCACTATTAGCAACTGAATACCACTAAGCTTATCATCTAGGACTTTACCCTAAATTCGAGTCGTCATGGTGATAGGACCAAAATTGAAGGGATATTGATAATTTTTAACCTTAATTTCAACCCCAAATATTTCATCTTCTCTATTGATTTTTTGATAGAATTTTATCATGAAGACCCGGTCAGTTACATAGTAGGAAAGCAAATAGGTATACATGGTAAAGCCATAAACTCTAATGAATGTGTTGTTCTATAAAAATTATCAATCTCCAAGTTTGTGTTGATCACCATGCAACTTTTTCTTGGATTTTGGAGATAGCCGAGGAATTTTGCCATATATGCAGGCTCGTGTTGGCCCCAAAAATATAGTTAAACTAAGCACATGACTCTAGTCGACTATAGGTATATTTGCTCTATTTTTTGTACGTGTTCTAAGTTGTAAGCCTAACATGTTACTTGCCATAAATTATAAGAACATCTAGGCCAAATGTGATGGGTACAAATTTATTTTGCTCTCTTTTGGCTTTAGGGAAAATAATTGAGTATGAATTTGAGAGCTTAGAAATTCATCCTAATCAAAGAAGAGGAGGGATTTTTTGTTGGTACCATCATAATTATGCATATTGGTCACTACATAAGCCATGAATACTTGGTAGTCATATACATATTCATTAGTATCTAGCCCAAGTATGAGAACCAACATAGAAATAAATTCATGATGGTCTCTGAATACTCGGAGCTTAATTGAATTTTTGGGAAAGTCATCAATGGATTGCCCCAACTGCTTATTTAGCCAATTTATAACCATATCTCTTTTATAGTGCTCAACTTGTTCTTTAGTAGAAATAATTTTAGGATTTGTATATAATCAAACTCCTACTATAAAATCCTTTGTGATAGCATCAACTATGATGTTGAACAATTTCTTCCTTATTATTATGCATACTATTTTATATTTTGGGTCATAGTTCTTTACTATCGCTTTGACCAACTATAGGCAAGGGTGCATATATATGGGCATGTATAATGACAATAAATAATTCCATGTAGTCATGTGCACCATATCAGGCGAGAATCTCTTCCCTCCATCTCTAAAACTCTTGAACTTCACCTTGATTATAATAAACTAGTCATGAATTTGAATCAAACAATCTTGAAGCTCCTTGGAGCTCCTTTGAAAATTTTGGTCCCTCCTTCCATGTGCCATAATTTCTAATTTACTATAATTAATTACCCTGACACATAATATTTCTACTCTTTCTCATGACAATTCCTTGCTTTTTGAATTTTCAATTGCTCAAGTATGCAAAGTAGATCCACAAGTCTTGATTTTATAGCAAGAGGCTAGTGAGAAGCTTAATCATTGGTGGATTAATGTTGAACATTTTATGTGCTTTTATTTTTTATCAAGATATTTTCTTGAAACTACCACTATGGGTGAGCATTTGGGATGCATGCTACTTTAAATATTTTTTTGCTCTTTAGCCTATAAAATCACTTTGAATTTCAAAATTTTATAGTTGCCAAGTTTTTGTTTCAACCAATCAAATTCTAATGACTCATACGTTGTTGGCAATTTTAGGTATGTTGCCTAGCTTCATCGTTGTAAGTTGTCATTGATGTCAAAAGTATTTTGTGTTGATATCAAAATGAATTTGTGTTGATGTCAAAAAGAGTTTGGTGCCAAAAATATCTTGAAAGTTCCATGATGTTTGTTTAAAGTTTTCTAAACCCTTAGCGATGCCAATGTAGAAGACTTACCTCACCATCGTTTGTTTAGAAGGAGCGTCGACATCAACTTGCATGGGATGCAAAAAGACTATTAATGGGCATTAATTCCTAAGGTTCAATACGCCTTCAATTTGCATGATTACCTTTGAATTTATATTGCTATGTGACCTTCAATTTCGTATTACTCTATGACCTTCGATTTTGGATTGCTCTGTGTTTAAGTTCCAATTTTGTATGCCTATGAGGAAGACAAATATGTTTGTCTTTAATTTTTGTGAGCAAAGGGAAGGTAAAACAATGATTGGCACTTGAGAGTTTCGTTGGGCACTTGTGCTCCAATGGTGGAGGTAGTGGAGCGAAGGCGCTCGCTAGGCAAAGGTGTCGAGATCGATTCACGTCAGGCATGTTTCATTTTTGGTCACAGATTATTGTGCATGTGGTACAATAGTTGCCTTGGACCACGAGTTTGGAGGAGGAAGCGCTTTGGTGCTTATGTTGGTGTCTCCACACTTCTCCTAAGGTTGGAGAATTGATTTTTGGCCAAGGTAGATCTTTTATTGATGATGTGGAATATTTGATTTGACTTGGAAAATTATTGTTGGTAATTGGATAAAGTATAAGGTTAAATAGAAATATTGCTTTGACATTTTTATTATTGATGCTTAATTTTTATGTGGTAAATGCATTTAGAAGTAAATGTATTTTAGGAGTTATAAGGGTTTAAGGAATAATTGTGCTTAATGTCATATTGGGGTTAGAAAGCCTTTGGAGTTATTGAGTGGATATTCTCTTGTAATTATTTTTGAGGTTGAAGTTATTTTGTGATATATTAAGTAGGAGTTATAAGGTGTAAAGGAATATTGTTGATATGTATATTTGTGAGTTTTGATTATTGATGAGTTGGAGTGATAAGGTGTTATTAGGACTATTATCATTGTGAATTATTCCATTGTTGCTAACTCTAATTTGTGGCAAATTGAGAGTTAGTGTTGTGACAAATTTTGAGTTCTCCTTCTTCATCAAAGTAAAGGTATGGGCACATTCTTCCATGGTTATTATTTATTGATGGTTTTTTGAAAATAAGTTTGGAGTGAAAAGGATTAAATTAAGTTTCCTTATTTGGAGTGGATCTTATTTTTTGAAAGTGGAAGTATTTATTATGCATTATGAGATCATGATGAGTTTATGAGTTATTGCATAATTTTGGTTTATGAGAGTGGAAGCATTTGAAGTTTGCTTTAGGGTTTTTGAGTGAGAAGCGTATGCCATTGCTATAAGTTTTTGAAACCCTAATTGAGTTGTTTGGTTGTTGAGAGTTGAAGGATAGAACATATTGAGTCTCTAACAATTCTCTTTATGCTTCTATGAGATTGATTTGAGTTGAGATTGAAATTTGAAGGATAGAACATATTGAGTCTCTAACAATTTTCTTTATGTTTCTATGAGATTGATTTGAGTTGAGATTGAGAGTTGAAGGATAGAACATATTGAGTCTCTAACAATTCTCTTTATGCTTCTATGAGATTGATTTGATATGATTGGATGAAACACATTGGGTCTAAAAATTCTCTTTGTGTGTTCACATTGGGCAAGTTTCTGGGTAAACTTGCTTAAGCTGATTTGGGCAAGTTCTTGGTGAGCTTATTAAGACTGATTTGGACAGGTTCTTGTGGAGAACTTGTGGACTGATTTTTACAGGTTCTTGTGGAAAACTTGTGGACTGATTTTGACAGGTTCTTATGGAGAACTTGTGGACTTATTTGGATAGGTTCTTGTTGAAGAATTTATGGATAGATTTGATGAAGTCTTGGTGAAGACTTGTGAGCAGTTGTGATTGATTTGTTCAAGCTTTTGGCTTAAGCTTGGGACAGATCTAAAAAATATTTGAGAGCAAATTTGTTCTGGACCAGAGGACTGAGTTTGCTGCAAATTTGTGATAGAGTTTGAGAGGACTTGTGTTGGACTGACTGACTATATTTAGTACAGGTGTTGATGAGCAGTTGTGGAGGTGATCAGTGAGGACAGAAGTCTCTAGAGCTAGAGCAAGGAGGACAGGGCGTCTTCTATGGAAATGAGTTCCACCTGCTAGCGGTAGAAGAGGCAGTGATCTTCTGAAGTATCATTTCCAGAGCTTTGGGGGATAGGACATATCCTTTTGGCAGGAGGCTCATAAATACTTCTTTGGGGGATAGGACATCTTCCTTGGGTAGGAGGTTCATAAATATTTTATTAGGGAAAGGATTCTCCTTTGGACAGGAACTCCATAAACATTGTAATTGGGAAGGATTCCCAAAGGATTTTATTGAGAAAATTTAGTGAAATATTTTCTTTGTGGAGTAGCCCACCTTGGGTGAACCACGTTAAAATGGCTCTTCTTTGTGTGTTGCTTTTTGTGATGGTTAATGTTATGGTGATTCCACTACTATCTAAAGTAAAAAATTTTAAATGGTTGTATCTTATACTGTTCACCCCCCCTCTCATTATAATTCTATGTTCTTCAATTGGTATTAGAGCAGGTCTCTCCAGGAAGAGCCTAACATCTTGGAGAAGGATCCCTTGAAATATCATATGAGCACGAAAAGTGATTAAGAGATTGAATTTGATTTGAAAATGGAATTATTTTTTGCCCTAAAAAATCTGGAAAAAGTCAAGGAAGAGAATTTTGTTTTAAAACAACAAAATCAAGAAGAAGAGATGGCCAAAATAGAACTATCTCAAAATCTCACAGACTTCAAGATCCTAGCTGAAGAAAGAAAGAAAGTTGAACAGGTTTTGACAGAGGTTTTGAAAGGGAAGGAAGGTGAATGTGAGAGACTTGAAGAAGAGGTGGTTTCTGTAAGAGTTAGACTTGAACATATGAGTCTTAAACAAAATATTTTTCTTGGAAAGCAAAGGAAAGAAGATCTCCATATCCAAGAAGCAAGAACATCCAGAAAAAATAAAGTCAACTTTCAAAAACCAAAGGATACCAGAAAAGAAGAAAACAAAGGATAGCAATGGACAACAGTTGATCACAAAATAAGGAACACTCATCAAAGGCTTCCAAACAGGTTACATAATACTTTCCATGGCTATTTTTTTTCTTGCAATTTATATGGTCATAGAGCTATCCATTGTACTAGGATTGTGAATGACAATGTTAAGAAAAATGTTAATTCTTTTGCACCACTCATGGATGATAGTATTATGTGTTACAAATGCAATAATTTTGGGCATATAGCTAGAATGTGTAAATTGGAAATATCTAGTGAAGTGAATGTTAGGAAAACAAATGGAAATAAAACTAGATCTATGATAGTTCAAACTGCTCTTCATGCTCAAGATAAGGAAGAAAAATGGTACCTTGATAGTGGATGTTCTAGGCACATTACTGGAGAAAAAGAAAAGTTTATAGTTCTCAAAGAAACTAGTAGAGGGTTAGTTAACTTTGGAGATAACAGATCAGCTAAAATTTGTAGAAAGGGTTCTCTAAGTTTAGATGGAAAAACCAAAACTGAAAATGTATTTTATGTAGAAGGATTGAGACAATATTTTGAGTGTTAGCCAACTTTGTGATCAGGGTCATATGGTGACTTTCTATTCTGATAGATGTGAGATAAGGAAAGTAGAGAATGGAAAAATCATTGCTAATGCAAGATGAACTCCTAACAACCTCTACATGCTAAGTGAGATAAAAAGGGAAAAGTATTTTTTGTCTCAAGAGGATGAAAGTTGGCTATGGCAGAAAAGAATGGGACATTTGAGCTTTGATAATCTTATCAACATTAGCCATAAGAAAGCGATCGAGAGACTTACCTAAATTGAAAAGACCCCAAAATACTATTTGTGGTCCTTGTCAACATGGAAAGCAAACTAGAACCAGCTTTAAGGCTAAAGGGTACATGTCATCCAAACCTTTAGATCTTATTCATACTGATTTGTGTGGTCCCACCAGAACTCGGAGTATACAGGGAGAGAGTTACTTCATGCTTTTCATAGATGATTTCTCTAGAATGACTTGGGTTACATTTCTGAAAGAAAAATATAAAGCCCTTGACAAGTTTAAAGCCTTCAAAGAAATGATAGAGAATAAAATAGAAAAAAGAATAAAATGTTTAAGATCAGATAGAGGAGGAGAATTCACTTCAAATGAATTTGTGGATTATTGTGAGCAAAAAGGGATTAAGAGGGAATTTTAAGCAGCAAGAACTCCTCAACAAAATGGAGTAGTTGAAACAAAAAATAGAACTATTGAAAATATGGCTAGAGCTATGTTGAATGAGTCAAAGCTTCCTAATGGTTTTTGGAAAGAGGCAGTTAGTACAAGAGTGTATATTATCACTAGAGCTCAGTTAAGAGTCAATCATCATAAAACTCCCTATGAGATATGTAAAGGAAGACCAGGAACAATAAAACATTTAAGAGTTTTTGGTAGTAAATGTTACATTAGAAGGGAAGATCAAAATTTAGGGAAGTTTGATCCTAGATGGGATGAGGGCATTTTTCTTGGGTACTCCAGCAAGAGCAAAGCCTATAGATGCTACAACAAAAGAACTTGTGCTATTTTGGAAAGCATAAATGTTACAGTGGATGAGAAAAAGGATAAGAGAACCAGTTCAGGAAATTGATGATGAAGATTGCCAAGAAGAGTTCAGGGAGGATTCAGATAAAGAAGAAGAGGAAATACAACAACTCCTTCCTAAAAATCCATCCAGATATGTTCAAAAAAACCATCCAAAGGATCAATTAATTTGTAATCCAAAATTCATACATACAAGGAGAAGAATCATATATTCAAATTCACATACAGATGTTTCGTTGTTATCTTAGATTGAGCCAAAAGATCTCAGTGAAGCCTGTGCATATAAGTTTTGGATAAATGCTATGAATGAAGAATTAGAACAGATAGAGAAGAGTGAGACTTGGGAACTTATTCCAAGACCTAAAGATAAAAATGTCATTGGCACTAAGTGGGTCTTCAAAAACAAATTAAATGAATATGGTCAGGTAGTCAAGAATAAATCAAGGTTAGTTTGCAAAGGTTATGCTCAAGTAGAAGGAATTGATTTTGAAGAAACTTTTGCTCCAGTTGCTCGTATTTAGGCTATCATAATGTTTTTGGCTTTTTCAAGTTTTAAAAACTTCAAGGTCTATCAAATGGATGTCAAATCAGCTTTTCTAAATGGCATGTTAGAAGAAGAAGTCTACATTTAACAACCATAAGGGTTCTTACTTTCAGAAAATTCAGATTTTGTGTGTATATTGAAAAACGTATTGTATGGTTTGAAACAAGCTCATAGGGCTTGGTATTTGAGGCTTGATAGGTATCTTCAGAAACAAGGTTTTAGAAAAGGTATGGCAGATAGCAATTTATATATAAAAAATAATGGAAATAATATCTTAATTGTGGTTGTTTATGTTGATGATATCATTTTTGGAGGTAATAACACCAAAATGTGTAAATATTTTGCTAACAATATGCAGAGTGAATTTGAGATGTCCTTGATTGGGGAATTGTCCTTCTTCTTAGGACTTCAGATTGCCCAATTAGAAGAAAGAATATTTTTGTCACAAGGCAAGTACATAAGAGAGATGTTGAAAACATTTGGTATGGAGGATAGCAAACCTGTTAGTAATCCAATGATTACAGGGTGTAATTTGAGCAAGGATGATGAATCTCCAAAGGCAGATTATGTTAGCGTACTATTGTCTTTATTTCATATTTAGCGTACACTGTTACAACTGCGTAACAGTTCTGGTTATTCCAGTACGTCGGTGTTCTATTCCCGGCCCTTTGTAACCTTATTTAAATGCCTGCAATACAATAAACAGATGTTCGCATTTTCTACATGGCATCAGAGCCAGTGGCGTGAAGGGAGAAGGCGGAAGCGGAAGCAGAGAAGCCGAACAGCAGGCGGAGAAATTTTTTTTAATTTGCCAGGCGGAGAAATTTTTCGTCACTCTGGAATTGGCAGCCAGAGAAATTTTTTTTTTCGGGTTTGCTGGGCAGAGGACTCGTTTGGTGAAGAATTAAAAAAAAAAAAAAAAAAAGGCTTCTGCGCGACCGGAGAGAGTCGTGAAGCACAGCCCCGGTCTGTAACACGCGCAGACCTGAGCGCGTGGTGACGCGGGTCCCGCGCGCGACGCCACCAAGGAGGACAGCACGCACCGCGCGGACGCAGTCGGCGCGCTGCGTCGCGGAGTGCCTCTCCCTCCGCTCGGACGCAGACGTCCGGCTGGGACGTACTGTTCCGCGCACAGACGTCCGGGATGCACTGTCCCGCGCGCGTCCGGCCGGCTGGGACGTACTGTCCCGTTGCGCGGACCACGTCCGGCCGCGCAACGCGCAGGGGAGGAGGAGCCCCCCCCCCACCACCCGCACGGGAATTTGGGGCAGGTATAAACCCCCCCCCCCTTTTGCGCGTAGCGATTTCCGCTGTGCACGCCCTACCCCCCCCCTCTTCCGTTTTTTTTTCGAATTTTTTTTCCGAAATTAAAAAAAAAAAAAAAGCAGGGACGAATTTTTTTTGAAATAAAAAAAAAACCCGAAACCTCCCCCCCTCCCCGCGCGACGGAGTTGCTGGAAAGGTGCGACGGACAGGCGGGGACTGCGTTTTCTTTTTAAACGCGACAGTAGCAGAGGAGGCTCGGGAAGCAGCAGAGGTCGGGTGAGGTTGAAAAAGGAGGGTTCAACTGATCCCTTCGGATCAGCCCGCTAGCTCACTTGGCAGTGAGCTGTGCGGTAAGGCTCAGGGAGCCTGCAGGTCGGGGGTTCAAATCCCGCCGACTCCCCCCAAAGGTATAATTTTTTTTTGCAAAGTGTTTTTTAATTATTATTTTTTAATTAAAATTTTTAATTTTAATTTATTTTTTTATAGTTTTTTAAACTTTATAAATTAAAATTTAATTTTAATTTATTTTTTATAAGTTTTAAAACTATATAAATTAAAATTATTTATTTTAATTTTAAAAGTATAGTAATTATTAAAATACTTTGTTAAAAGAGAATTTTTAAGGGGGGATATTTTTTCAAAAAATCAAAGGGGGATAGTGAGTAATTTTTCGAAAAATAGCAATTTGGCAAATTGTAAAAGGTGCATTTTCGGCTGTGACCGACACCTTGTGGGTTATTCTTGTGGGCGCTTTTTTTATGTTGTATGTTGCATATTTCATTTTTGCACTATAACATTAAAAACTTAAAATCAAAACACTCCCTAAGTCCCCGGAATATAAAACCCATCCGTGCAATTTTATTGCACTGCAGCGTTCGGTATTTGTGATACCTCTGGCCAGCACTTACAGGTAAAGTTGTCGTGATTTGGCTACTGTATCCGCCGCCTAATATAGCTGCTACAACGACGTCTGAGCTTGTTCTCTATAAATCGTCGGGGAGGAATAAGTACGCCATTTTTGCATTTTTTTACTCCATCCACTACCCTTTATCGCACTTGTGTTTAGGCGTAAATCCTGACGAAGTATTCTTCAAAGTGTTTAGGGGAAGTTACGCCCCACGCATGAGAAGAATCTTCTATGGTAGGTGCCATCAACAAGGCGATTCCCTTTCAGTACCGCTTATGTTCCACGTATCGTATGATCTCTAAAACTCACCTATAGTCTCCCTCACGTAAGGGCGGGTGATTTTTGTTGATCTTTCTAAATACCTATAGTTTCCCTCACGTAAGGGCGGGTATTTTGTACGGTATATTGGCCTAGCAAAAGGTATATCGAAAGGGGGACCAATTGGTGATATAAGGAACCTTCACTATGGCCGTTGTTGCAAAGTTGATGACTGATCCGCATCAGTTATTGAAAGGTCCAAATTATACACCATGGAAACATAAGATGAAGGCTATTCTCCAAATGGAAGATTTGTGGGATATTGTTACTGGAGTAGCAACAAGGCCTTCACCAACAGCAGGATCCATAGGTCCTTCAACGAGATCGGATAGCTTTTGACAAGAAAGACAAGTAGAGCAAAGGTGCTCATTTTGTTTGCTATTTCAGATGAAGTGCAACCTCATATAGCTGACAAAGCAAGTGGTAAAGAGGCATGGGATGCCCTTCAAACCATCTATGAGGGAA
This sequence comes from Wollemia nobilis, assembly GCA_028583015.1. Lineage (NCBI taxonomy): Eukaryota > Viridiplantae > Streptophyta > Pinopsida > Araucariales > Araucariaceae > Wollemia > Wollemia nobilis. Next base: position 2,453,631 of record JAQPPZ010000690.1, on the reverse strand, counting down.
AGAATGATTCCACCATTCTTCATCTTCAACAACAACTTCATAACCTGAGTTTGAGGCAGGGTGAAACAGTTGAACTCTTTCTGTGCAGAGTGTCTGAGTTGAAAGAGAAATTGAGTTCTCTGGGAGATACTGTGGACGAAAAGCTTCTCATTTCACTTGTGATGAGAGCTTTACCTTCTTCATTTGATATGTTGATAACCTCCATCCAGGTGTCTCAACGACAAATTACCTACATCGAGTTGGTCAATCTGCTCCAACAACAGGAGGCACGCCAACTTCACAAGGATGATTCTTCCAATACAGCCCTATACACCAACAGCAGTGGTTCTAGGAAGAAAGGTAATGGGCAAAAAGGAGGCAACTTTCAGAAAGGAGGAAATTCTCAACAAGATACGAAAGGAAAAGGCAAACAACCTCAACAGAAGAAGAGGTGGTGCAAGATTAGTGAGAAAGACAACCATGACACCAACAAGTGTTGGCATAAGAACAAGCAGAAAGGCCAAAACAAACCACAAAATAAAAACAAGCAACCCCAGGTGAATGTTGTTGTTGAAGAATCTGACTCAGATTCTGAATGGGCACACAAGGTGCTCATGACTACCACAGATTCCACACAGAGGGATCCTGTTTGGTATGTCGATTCTGGAGCTAGCAAACATATGACTGGCGACAGATCGTGGTTTGAATCATTTGTGGCCAAGGAGGGCAAACCTGTCACCATTGCTGATGATAAAACCTACAGGGTTCAGGGAGAGGGTACAGTTTCAGTCACTCTTCCTGATGGCAAGTGTCAGATTGACAAAGTCCTCTATGTTTCGGGATTGGCCAACAATTTGTTGTCAGTGACACAAATCCTGGACAAAAATATGGTTGTCAACTTTCGTGTTGAGAATGGAAAGAAGTGTTGTACAATTACCAGGAAGGGTAAGCAGATTGCAACAGCTTCATATAAGCACGGCTTATTTGCACTAGATGCTATCTCTACTCCACATGTTGCCATGACTGTCTCTACCAAGGAGGCAACTTCCCTATGGCACAAGAGATATGGGCATCTTAGTTCTAGCTACTTACTTGAGCTCAGCAAGTATGAGATGGTAAAGGGTCTTCCTTCCCTTTCGCCACATTGCCGTTGTGCTCGACCGCTTGGCGGAAAGCAAAGATAGAGTACCATTTGAGAAGAGCTCTACAAGAGCACGAAAACCTCTGGAGTTAATTCACACCGATCTGTGCGGTCCTTTCACACCCAACAGTTGTGGAGGGAAGAGGTATTTTCAGTTATTCGTAGATGACTACTCACGAAAGATGTGGGTTTTCTTTCTCCAACTGAAATCTAAAGCTTTCGCATTCTTCCAGCAGTTCAAGAAATCCGTTGAGAAGGAGTCAGGAGCTTCTATTAAAACCCTCCGCTCAGATCGAGGGGGAGAGTTTACCTCTAATGAATTTTTTGCATTCCTAGATAAGCATGGAATCAAGAGACAGCTTAACAACTACCTATACTCCTCAAAGAAATGGAGTTGCCGAGAGAAGGAACCGTTCTATCATGGAAATGGTTCGTTGTATGCTCACAGGAGCTACTCTTGGGCAACAATATTGGGCAGAAGCTGTCACCACTGCAGTGTATCTATTGAATAGGGCACCCACAAAGGCCCTAAAAGGAATGACTCCATAGGAAGCATGGAGTGGTCGAAAACCCTCCATATCTCATCTACGTATTTTCGGGTGTCAAGCTTTCATGCACATACCGAAAGAGAAAAGGAAGAAGCTAGATGAGAAAACACTGAGATGTATTTTTCTTGGTTATTCTGAGCACTCTAAAGGATATCGGTTGATAGATCCTTTGACCAAGAAAATTCATATCAGCAGAGATGTTGTCTTTGATGAAGCTTTCACATCACAGAGCACATCTAAAGTACACCAAGATATTGTGGAAACTAAGGAAGAGAAGATTCCTTCGTCAACACAGACAGGAGGTCCTTCTACATCTTCTTCAACTCCACCGAAGAAGAATCCTAAATGGTGTACAAATACAATCGGAGATGCAAATTTATCCACTCCTCCCAATTTGAATTTGGATAGACCTCGTACACGCAGTATGGCTCAAAAGGAAAGAGAAGCTAGAGAAACTGGTGAGGTTGATGATCTTTGTCAATCTTTTGAGGAACTTTCTATGACTCCAAGTACAAAAGTAGAGGATATGGATATTGATGATGACAGGGCATTCATGTCTACCATAGATAGTCTTGAACTCGCATCAGTGCAAGATGCTCTTAGTGAGCCTCAATGGAAGGCCGCTATGGATACAGAGTATGAGTCTTTGATGAAGAATAAAACTTGGAAGCTTGTTGATCTGCCGCATGGAAAGAAACCTATTGGCTGCAAATGGGTATATAAAGTCAAGTACAAGGCAGATGGAACAATTGATAAGCATAAGGCCCGTCTTGTTGCAAAGGGCTATGCTCAAAAGGAAGGCATCGACTATGAAGAAACTTTTGCACCTACTGCTCGGATGACCACAATTCGGGTTATGTGTGCTATGGCAGCACAATATGGGTGGAAAGTTCACCGGATGGATGTCAAAAGTGCCTTTCCGAATGGTGATCTCCAAGAAGAAGTCTATATGACTCAGCTAGAAGGATTTGAAGCGGAAGGCCAAGAGCAGAAGGTTTGCAAATTGGTCAAATCCTTGTATGGTCTGAAACAAGCTCCTCGAGCTTGGTATATAAAAATGGACAATCACCTTATGCAGCATGGATTTAAGAGATGTCCGTCAGATGCAAACCTCTATTTCAAGAAACAGGGTTCTGAGATAGTGTTGCTTGTACTCTATGTGGATGATCTGCTCATTACAGGGAGTTCAGAAAATATGATCTCTACTGTCAAAAGAAACTTGTGCAAATCTTTTGAGATGACAGATCTCGGACTTCTCCATTATTGTCTTGGTCTGGAATTCAGCCAGAAGGAGCACTCCATCAAAGTGTCTCAAAAAAATATGCCAAGACATTGCTGGAAAAATATCGCATGACTGATCGCAAGCCAATGGCAACTCCAATGGAGAATGGACTTCAGTTATCGCGATATGATGACTCACCTCAGGTAGATGGTACTCTCTATCGACAGTTGATTGGGAGTCTCATATATCTGACCAATACTAGGCCAGATCTCGTATTTGCTGTCAACTATCTTTCGAGGTTCATGCAGGAGCCTAAGACCACTCATTGGAAAGCAAGAAAACGTGTTCTTCACTATGTCCGTGGTACTATGGAATATGGCCTAGAATACAAGAGGAACAACAAATTCTTCTTGCAAGGATACACGGACTCCGACTATGCCGGATCATTTGATGATCGCAAGTCAACTTCTGGATACATTTTTCATCTGGGATCCGGTCCTGTCTCTTGGCACAGCAAGAAGCAACAGGTGGTTGCTATTTCATCAACAGAGGCAGAATATCGCACCGCACGTGAAGCTGTGTGCGAAGTGATATGGTTACGTCGCATTCTGACAAGTATGGGCCATCCATCAAAATCTCCAATACACTTGTTTTGCGACAATCAGGGTGTTCTGAACCTCGTCAAGAATCCTATCCATCATGAAAGAACAAAGCACATTGACACACAATGTCATTTCATTCGAGATGAAGTTCCAAAGCACCGAATTCAGCTTCAAAGACATTCCCACCGATGCTCAAGTTGCAGACATTTTCACTAAGGCACTTGGACGTGTCAAATTTGAATTGTTCCGCAGCTCACTTTGTATTGCAAAATGATGTAAGGGGATGTTAGTAGTCTAGTATAGCTATTAGTTATTACATTACCCAAATAATGTAATAAAGGGGGATGTTAGCGTACTATTGTCTTTATTTCATATTTAGCGTACACTGTTACAACTGCGTAACAGTTCTGGTTATTCCAGTACGTCGGTGTTCTATTCTCGGCCCTTTGTAACCTTATTTAAATGCCTGCAATACAATAAATAGATGTTCGCATTTTCTACAGATTAAAGGTTGTACAGATCCATGATTGGCAATTTGCTTTATGTTACAACTACCAGACTAGACATCATGCAGGAAGTGGGACTAGTTGCAAGGTTTTAGGCTGCACCAAAAGAAACTCATGTTATGGTAGTAAAAAGGATTCTTAGATATCTGAAAGACACTATGGATCTTGGGCTTTGGTATCCCAAGAGCGATAAGTTCACTCTCATATATTTTACAGATGCAGATTGGGCCAACAATATTGATGACATAAAAAGCACCAGTGGTGGAGCTTTCTTTTTGGAATTTTTTAGTTTCTTGGTTAAGCAAGAAATAGCCTTTAGTTTTCTTGTTTACAGCAGAGGCAGAATACATAGCAGTAGTAGCTTTTTGTACACAAGTTTTATGGATGAATACTACCTTGGAGGATTTCAAAATAAAGCATGATCAACCCATTTCCATATTGTATGATAATACAAGTGCCATAAGTATCTCCAAGAATCCAATAATGCACTCAAGAACAAAGCATATTCCCATCAAATATCACTTTCTGAGAGAGCAGGTTTAGGACAAGCAGGTTAAGCTGGAATATGTGCCTACTAAGGAATAGATTGCTGACATTTTCACCAAACCTCTTCCAAGAGAGACTTTTGAGTATTTAAGGAAGAAATTGGGAGTAGTTTTACTCCCACCCCAGAATTAATCACCTCAATAGGATGTGGGGGAGGGGCTAAGCTAAGAGGCTCATTATTAGCCCTGAGCCCAAAAGGTGACCCTTTGCCATTAATGACAAAGGAGGAGAGATTTGAGTAAAGGGGAAAGCCTTGATTCAAGGGGAGCAAAGCTTCAGAGGATGGTTTTCAGTTGGTTTCAGTTTTGACAGTTGGTAGTGGTTTCAGTAGTGGTTTGACATCAATGACAAAGGGGGAGATTGTTGGCAATTTTGGGTATGTTGCCTAGCTTCATGGTTGTGAGTTGTCATTGATGTCAAAAGGAGGTTGTGTTGATATCAAAAGGAATTTGTGTTGATGTCAAAAAGAGTTTGGTGCCAAAAATATCTTTAAAGTTCCATGATGTTTGTTTAAGGGTTTCTAAACCCTTAGCGATGCCAATGTAGAAGACTTAACTCATCGACGTCGTTTGTTTGGAAGGAGAGCCGACATCAACTTGCATGGGATGCAAAATACTATTAAAGGGCACTAATTACTAAGGTTAAATACACCTTTGATTTGTGTGATTACCTTCGAATTTGTATTTCTCTGTGACCTTCAATTTTGTATTGCTCTGTGACCTTCGATTTCGGATTGCTCTATGATTTTTGAGTTTCGTATTGCTCTGTGTTTAAGTTTTGATTTCCTATGCTTGTGAGGAAGAAAAATCTATTTGTCTTTAATTTTTGTGAGCAAAGAGAAGGTAAAACGATGAGTGGCACTTGAGAGTTTCATTGGGCACTTGTGCTCCAATGATGGAGGCAATGGAGCGAAGGTGCTCACTAGGCAGAGGTGTCAAGATCGATTCACGTCGGGCGTGTTTCATTTTTAGTCGTAGATTATTGTGCACGTGGTACAATAGTTGCCTTGGGCCATGAGTTTGGAGGATGAAGTGCTTTGGCACTTATGTTGGTGTCTCCACACTTCTAATATTGGAGAATTGATTTTTGGCCAAGGTAGATTTTTTGTTGATAATGTGGAATATTTGATTTGACTTGGCAAATTATTGTTGGTAATTGGATGGAGGTATGAGGTTAAATAGAAATATTGCTTTGACATTTTTATTATTGATGCTTAATGTTTATGTGGTAAATGCATTTAGAAGTAAATGTATTTAGGACTTATAAGGGTTTAAGGAATAATTGTGCTTAATGTCATATTGGGGTTAGAAAGCCTTTGGAGTTATTGAGTGGATATTCTCTTGTAATTATTTTTGAGGTTGAAGTTATTTTATGATATATTAAGTAGGAGTTATAAGGTGTAAAGGAATATTGTTGATATGTATATTTGTGAGTTTTGATTATTGATGAGTTGGAGTGATAAGGTGTTATTAGGAATCTTATCATTGTGAATTATTCCATTGTTGCTAACTCTAATTTATGGCAAATTGAGAGTTAGTGTTGTGATAGATTTTGAGTTCTCCTTCTTCATCAAAGTAAAGGTATGGGCACATTCTTCCATGGTTATTATTGATTGATGATTTTATGAAAATAATTTTGGAGTGAAAAGGATTAAATTAAGTTTCCTTATTTGGAGTGGATCTTATTTTTTGAAAGTGGAAGTATTGATTATGCATTATGAGATCATGATGAGTTTATGAGTTATTGCATAATTTTGATTTATGAGAGTGGAAGCATTTGAAATTTGCTTTAGGGTTTTTGAGTGAGAAGCGTATGCCATTGCTATAAGTTGTTGAAACCCTAATTGAGTTGTTTGGTTGTTGAGAGTTGAAGGATAGAACATATTGAGTCTCTAAAAATTATCTTTATGCTTCTATGATATTGATTTGAGTTGAGATTGAAAGTTGAAGGATAGAACATATTGAGTCTCTAACAATTCTCTTTATGCTTCTATGAGATTGATTTGAGTTGAGATTAAGAGTTGAAGGATAGAACATATTGAGTCTCTAACAATTATCTTTATGCTTCTATGAGATTGATTTGATATGATTGGATGAAACACATTGGGTCTCTAAAAATTCTCTTTGTGTGTTCACATTGGGCAAGTTTCTTTGTAAACTTGCTTGAGCTAATTTGGGCAAGCTCTTGGTGATCTTGCTAGGACTGATTTGGATAGGTTCTTGTGGAGAACTTGTGGAATGATTTGGATAGGTTCTTGTGGAGAACTTGTGGACTGATTTGGACAGGTTCTTGTGGAGAACTTGTGGACTGATTTGGACAAGTTCTTATTGAAGAACTTGTGGACAGATTTGATGAAGTCTTGGTGAAGACTTGTTCAAGTTGTGATTGATTTGTTCAAGATTTTGGCTTAAGCTTGGGACATATTGGACATATATTTGAGAGCATATTTGTGTTGGACCAGAGGACTGAGTTTGGTGTAGATTTGTGACAGAGTTTGAGAGGACTTGTGCTAGACCGACTGACTATGTTTAGTACAGGTGTTGATGAGCAGTTGTGGAGGTGATCAGTGAGGACAGAAGTCTTTAGATCCAGAGTAAGGAGGACATGACGTCTTCTGTGGAAAGGAGTTCCACCTACTAGTTGATAATATGCAATGATCTTCTGAAGTGTCATTTCTAGAGCTTTGGGGGATAGGACATCTCCTTTGGGCAGGAGGCTCATAAATACTTCTTTGGGGGATAGGACATCTCCTTTGGGTAGGAGGCTCATAAATATTTTATTAGGGGAAGGATTCTCCTTTGGAAAGGAAGTCCATAAACATTGTAATTGGGAAGGATTTCCAAAGGATTTGATTGAGAAAATTTAGTGAAATATTTTCTCTGTGGAGTAGCCCACCTTGGGTGAACCACGTTAAAATGGCTCTTCTTTGTGTGTTGCTTTCTGTGATGGTTAATGTTATGGTGATGCCACTGCTATCTAAAGTAAAGTTTTTTAAATGGTTGCATCTTATACTGTTCACCCCCCCTCTCAGTATAAGTCTATGTTCTTCATAACTATCATGGCTACTTTACTTATCTATTTACACATGTCAATTTATAAATATAGTACATCATGAGACACTTATCCCTATACATAATGTTTTAAATATTGGTTATTCACCAGAATTGGCAAAATACGATTGTCCATATCTATTAGCTCAAATGCATTAAGTTCACACTTTTCCAATATTTTGTGTTTTCCTATCTTATCCTTATTTTCATCCCACTTTAAAACTAAGTTACCAACTTCAAATAACTTGGGAGAATTTTTTTTGTCAAACCATATTTTGATTGCTACTTGATGTTGTCAAAATTTATTGTATGCCTTCTCTTTTTTTCTTCCAACAAAAGTAACTCTACCATTCTAAATCAAATGACTTCGTGTCCTCTCATTCTACTTTTTCAATAAGCTTCATAGTTGATAACTCTAAATGTAGCAATAATACATATTCCTTCCCATAAATCAATGAGTAAGGGGAAGATTTTAGTGCTTTATTGAGTATGATCTTATCTACCCTCAATGCTTGATTGAGCATTAGATGCCACCTCCTTTGATTTTCTCCAATTGTTCTCTTTATGATTTTCATTAAATTATTATTGGTGTATTTAGCTAGCTCATTATCTTATGGGTAATAGTTGGAGGAAGCTTTCCAATAAGTGCCATATTTGCTAGCAAAGTCTATGACCTTAACTCCTAAGAAGGTTGATCTAAGACTATTGTTGCCAATTCCAAACCTGGTGATTAATATTTCCAACCAATTAATTATTATTTCTTGATCCACGTGCTTGGTAGCTTCTACCTCAGACCACCTGGTAAAGTAATTTGTTGTAGTCAAAATAAATATATGCCCAACGAATAAATATGGATTTTTTACCCCAATGAAAATAAGCCCTCATTTTTTTCAATGGGTTATATGGGATTGAAATGGGCCCCATACATATTACATCATCACCACATAGTGGTATTATAGAAAATATTGGATATTATCCTTGTATCGTTTGTCAAGATTTAAACCTAGGTCTCCTCCTTGAAATGTTGAGGAATCTAACTAGTTGAGCTAATACCACTTGATAAATTTATAATGAGTTTACACAAGTTTTTATGAGGGTCTCAGTCCCCTCATATTGAGTGGGATTTGAACCTTTGAACTCTCAAAGAGAGGCCAAATCCATTACCACTATAGTAAGCTTACAACTAAAAATAAACCCCCATTGCTAAAAGGGATTCTCTGTAATTACTAGCTATAGTGGTAGTACCAAGATTTTTCTTCTTCCTACAAATCTCTAGCATTTATCACATGCTTTGAAAATATTGAAAGCATCAACAAATAATGTAGGTCAATAGTATCTGACCTAAAGGATCTTAGTGAATATTGTTTGATCATAGCAATGCCCACTTGAGAATCTTGAGTAAAATTCATTCAAGATCTCTCTTGTTTTATCTGGATGTATACAACGTAGGTTCACTTTGTCAAAATTATTCTGGTATATATTGTCATCAATCAAGACATAATTCATAGTTTATAGTTTGTATCTTCACTTATTAGAAGTAATAAACCCGTATAAACACTTGCTAATTTAAAGAAAATAAATTAGTTGAGTAATCCAGTTATACTGGTTATTTTGTATGTTTGTTGCTTGCATTTCTTCATATTCAGCTACTAGAATGTTTATTTCTGAGACCAAAAAGTTAGTGAGGTGTTCACATAGGGCTCGTCCTATGACTAGCTTAGTGGGTTGGATTTGTATATCATATTCTTGAATTTTGGTAGTCCAACAAACTCTTTTTCACCTAGCTCTCCTTGTGTAATGAATTTCTAGACATCTGGATGGACAACATATACCATAGTCTTGCTCTATAAAATATAGTGGCTCCACTATTTTAGATATTTAATGAGAGAGAATACCTATTTCTTGATGAAGTTATAATTCTCTTCATAGTTGTGTAATGTTTGGCTTAAGAAGGATATTGATCACTCATTGTGGTCTTTGTCCTTCTAGGTAAACAAAATTGCAAAGCTTTCCTCAACACCATATACGTACATGATGAAGTCATGATAATTAGGGTTGGCCAATACCAAATATTTAGTTATAACTTGCTTTATTTTATTGAATGCTTCCTTTATTATATTTGTCCAAATGAAAGTTGCATTCTTCAATATTTTTGTCATTTTTTTCACTCTCCGAGCAAATTCAGATATAAATTTATGAATAAAATTATTTTGTCTGAAGAATGATTGCAAATATTTCTTGTTTTAATTGATAGGGAATGCTAGGATTACCTTGACCTAATTTGGATCGATGGCTAGGCCTTATTTTGATACTACATACCCTAGTAGCTTGCCTTCATGAACATTAAATATGGATTTCTTTGGATTTAATGACACTCCAAATTCTCTGCACTTCTAGGACACAAGCTAAAGATGATCAACATGCTTCTCTTTCTACTGTGAAAAAATTGTAATATCATCTAGATAAATCAATATCACGATGTTTACCAATTATCCAAAATCCAAAAGGTATCCTTTGGTAAGAAAATATTCCCTACTTTATGGTGAACACAGTCTTGTATTAAGCTTCATCTTTGACCCAAACCTAATTAAATATAAAGAACCCATCGAGCAAGGAAAACCTCTCTTCTCTAGCAACTAATTATAGAATCTAACCAATTTGAGATAGAGGGTAATGATCCTTTAGATAAGATTTGTTTAAATTCCTAAAATTCACACAGAGGTGAATATCTCCATTCTTCTTTCTCATGGGCACTAGATTGGCCACTCATGTTGAGTGCTTTATTGGGTAGATTATATTTGCATCAAGCAGTTTAAGCAACTCTTGTTTTATGAGAGATTCTATTTTTGGATTGACTAGCCTTTGCTTTTGCTAGAATGGCTTAGAATTTGGTAGTAGTTCTATAGTGTGTTGAATAGTATACCTAATATAAATTTTATATCATCATAACTCCACACTATAATTTCATTGAATTCTTTGCATAATATGATGATAAGCTATCGGATTATTCTGTTATGAACATTGCACTCAAAACTTCAAAATTTTTGCTAGGTTCAACTTGAATTTCTTTGAAGCCTTGTTTATCAATTTTCATCTTTTGACTGGTTGGTCAGTCACTATCATCAAAAAGAATCTCAAGAGTGATCAATCCTTTTGGGACGTGATTATTTTTTAGCTAAATAACATTCTCTTAATCTATGTTTTTGAGTTTATCCTTAGGAATATTTACACAAGTTGCCTCTTGAATTAGAAAATTTATTATCTACTCATCATCTTCAAACACCTACCAAAAGGTAGCCTTATTAGGCACAAAGGTACTAAAAGCTAGCTTGACTAACTATGAATTCTTCCAGATATTGGATGTTAGATAGAAGTTTACCCCATGAGAGGCCAATGCATTAGCTTGTACATTTTCATTTTTGGGAATTGCTTTTATATTTAGAGCTTCAAATCTCTCCAAAAAATCCCAAACTCTATTCCTATAGGCTTTGATATAGTGTTGATTGTTGCTATATTTCTCCAGGACCTGGTTCACCACTAGTTTAGAATCACCATAAATTATCAATAACTTAGTTCCCAATTTCTCTACTTCTATCAATCCTAGATAAAGGGTTTCATATTTTACAATATTATTGGTGCAGTTCAAAGTTAACCGGTATGAAAATTACTTTATTCCTTCAAAAGGAGAGACCAACACTACTCTAGCTTTGGTACCATTCTTGCATTTAGCTCCATCAAAGTAGAGCTTCTAGATTTTTGTCTTTTGGAACTCCTAATTTCTCAAGGCCAAAATCTTATTCTCTTCAGGTTTCATGGTGGAATAGGTGTCTATCCCTATTTCAATTATAACATTAAAGTCTCTAAGAGAGAAATCATCCTCTACCTACAATTCATCTACAATCACCTCAATGGGATCAATTTCCTTAGTAATCAAATTAACATGCTCTTATTCAATCGGCTCTATGTGATATGGAGTAGCCTTTTATGCATATATATTTACCTCCCTATCTTTATGATAAATTTATATGTGGGATAAATCTAGAGATAGGTATCCACCCAGTTTAGCTATAAATTCTTGGGAAAGGTAAATGCCAAAGTATGGCTCTAGATCCACCACTAGAACTTCTTGTATAACAACTATCTCAAGCACTTTGTGGAGGACCATAGGTATATCCTTAATTACCCCAATAGTATTGATAGGGGTACCATCCAACTGTAGAACTCTATGACTAGACCAGGTGTGCTCCATCCCCATGGCTTCATAGATTGCTTTAGACATTAATATGGTAGCCACTATGGAGTCCACCATTCAATTGTGTACAACCCATATTTCCATACGTAGACACATGTAGAAAGAGGATGACCTATTTTTTCCCATTCTAGGTTGACCTTGAGCTAAATTAAGCTATGGGCATGGCACACCTTTAGGATGAGTTGACTTTAGCAATGCTCATAGAATATCAATATGCCTTGGAATCATCGAAGCATCATACATGATTTCTTTAGAAGTGATTTTCTTCATATATTCCACAATATTAAATCCAAGAGAGTCTAGTTTCTTCTTATATTCTTCTCTAGATCATCAAATCTCCTTCAAAAGTCTTACATTACCTCTAGCCTTTATGTGACCAGGAGATAGTTATGCTTAATCAAATGAATAATTGCATTAACATAAGCTTAGGAATAAAGCCTTCATTAAATAGATTACAAAATAGAGAAAGAAACTAATATTTCTATAACCACGCTAACTAACACGCTAACATGGGTAAAGTGTTAGGTTTAGACCTCTTAACCTAGGATATGTAGGATTTACCATTAGATATTTAAGATAGTAAATATCTATATGGTAGAAAGTAGAAAGTAGAAAAGTAAATGTAATAATCTACCTATGTAGTATATAATGCAATATACTACCTATTTTACCCTAACAATTGCTTTGTCACAAAGGGGTACCAAAATTTATTAAGAGATTGTTCTTGAGTTTCCTTTGATTATTTTGGCTTTAGCCACTCCTTTAGATGCTCTATCATAGGTTGTTATTTTCTTTGAGTAGACTGAGTTGGTTCTTTCTTTGACTTCTTCAGTAGCTAAGATGGTACTTTGAATGGGTCCAATTTTTATGGATCTAATTGCAAGGGATTCTTACTCGATTTGGTCAAAACAACTATGGATTATTCCTCTGCAGGTCTTGAATTAACATGATTTTATTTGGGTCCCATAACATGTTTACTTGAATATTTTGTGCCTTCTCTACCTTTTTTGTTGCTACTATTTGTGCATGGTGTTGATAGATCATACAAGTATATGTATCATACACATCGTTGCAAGCTGAGCACCAATAGTTTTCTTTGGATGAAGAAGTGGTTGGCCCTTTCTCTTGGTTATTGTAAACAATGTTGGATTTGCTTACAATATTGCTTGTGGAAGCACCTTGACCTTTTGTCATGTAGGGGAATATTTTGGGTTGGAAATTTATTTTAGTGTCTTTCCTTTTCATAGTGGTTACCTCATTACTCAAGTTATTTAATGCTATTAGCACTTCTTACATGATAGGATATTCCTTAGGTTAGGGGTAGGCATTACAAGTACAACAGATACTAGAGGTAATATCAGCAAAGTGGGTATTGAATACAAGGCTAGAGTCTTAGTTGTAGGAATTTGAGCTATAGTAGGCATATGTGTAATTGTTACAAGATTTTGCACTTATTACATGGATTGGGTAACTTTTGGAAAATATAGCAAGATGAATATAGGTGAAATTTTTCCCATAGATATTATGGCATTTTTAGTAGATATTGCAACTTGAAACACTTAAGGGAATGTAACCACATTTGACTGACATATTTATAATCCCAGATCTATATCAAAGGCACAAATATGGTAAATGAGTGCTTGAGCATATGATGGTCTAATATCCTATGGAATTCTTTTCTAGGTTCTACTAAATTTGATATTAAAATCCATAATGGCCACTTGAGGATGTCTCTAAATGGTAGTGAACTGAGTGATCAATTGGATCAGCCAACTCATTAAATTCTTGGATAAATATTCTAGAAAGTTCATCCCAAGAAGTAATACTTCCATATTATAAAGTCTAGTACTAGTGAGATACTTTTCCTTTAAAAGATAGCACCAAAGTGTCAGCTTTTAAGCCTTACCACCATAGAATTTCATAGGTCCCAATATAAAGAAGCCACAATTAAAGTTCAAAATATCAATAATGAAGAGTAGAATAATATATGAGCAATATAATTTGTATATCAAGGCCAATATAATAAAGTCAATATGGTGAAGGGCTACTCCGCCCAACACACATAATACTCAAATCACAAAAAAAATCAATATAAACACATCCGATACTATTTCAATGAAATAGAAATTATAGAAGTAGAAATTACAAAGCTATGAATTACAAAATTAGAGTTACAATGCTACGACCACAAGGTCAATTTTATCACAAAGGAAATTGACTCAAAATCTACAAGTTGGAGCCATGATCTGTCTTCCTCACACTGCCTCTTGGTGATCCCTCTTCTCCCTTTTTATAAATCCCAAATAACATTCTAGAAAGCGTAACTCCCCTTTTCCCACTCAAGAAGATATTCATCTAAAATTTGAATTTTCATTTTCCCACCCAAAAAGATATTCAAATTTGAATTTCGATGGCATAGCTTCCCGGACCCGTAACTTTTGACTCGGGGGTCCGATTGGCTTCTGTAAGATATCGTTGGAAAGCTTATGAAGAGATCTACAATGCCTCAATTACCTAAAGGTCATTGAAATGATTTTTCATCCTTATTCAGGGCTTCTAAGGTCTTCAAATTTTATTTTTAAACCTTCTTGGAGAGATTTCTTGGGATGAAAACTTTAATATCTCTCAAACCGTTCAAGCTATTGGGGTGATTCTTTCACCACCGGATATATTTTTCAATCCCACTCCTTGGGGTAAATTTTCAAATCCACATGTGTCTGTTTAGGCTGACTTACTAAAAATATCCGATGACTATTTTTCACCTTTTTGGACTTCTCATTGGCTTAAACCTCCCAAGTATCATCATGGACTTTAAAACAACTAAAGGAACTTACAATCGAAAGAGAAAATGCAATTTCTTTCTTTTAGTAATACAATATTACCCTTACACCACTAGATGCTCCTGCATCACAATAACATTCTTTTATAATATCAAATATAAATTTAAAATGGCCAATAAATCATTCATATGCATAAAGAAAACTTACAATATGAATTGCTCAAAAAGCTTTATTCACTTTTTTGTATCTTCCACTTACAATCAAATGGTATTTTTATGGAGCTTTGTATCCATAATATAGCCATAGTAATAATACTCTTCAAGTACTTGACTATGAAAACTACCATGACCTTTGGCTTACCATCTTGCCACTTGTAAACTAAACTCTTCACTTTCTTCTTAAATGCATACTTGAGTCGATGACACTTGTACGGTTCTACATGCATTCCTAATACAAGACACTTGTGCATTTCCTGCACATTCTAATTTATCAAATATTGTAATATTCTCCAACACCCCCCTATATTACATTATTTGATATAAACTTCTCTAGATGTACATAGATAATTCTTGAATATTTAGAATTTATTTTGACCAAGTGCTTTTGTAAAAATATATGCAATTTGATCTTCAGTAGAAACATGTTTTAATTGAATATGATGATTTTGAACATGATCCCTGATAAAATGACATTGAGCTTAAATATGTTTTGTTCTTTCATGACTAATGGGATTTTTATTAAATTAAGTACTTATTGATTATCATAATTGTAGAAGTTCTTTTGATTCCCATATTTGATACTGTAACCAAAGTGCTTCATAGACTACATCTTTTTTTGCATGATATTTTGCTTCTATAGATGAAAGTGCTACTACATATTGTTTTTTACTAAACCAAAAAATAGGTCCCGAACCAAGATAGAAAACATAGCCTGATGTATATTTTTTGTCATCTATAGATCCAACATATAAAAAAGAAGCTGACTATCCCTAGAGACAAAAATTGACATAATTTTTTTATGTCAATCCATATTTTATTGTCTTGCTAATATATTATAGTGTTGTTTTTATGGCTTTCCAATGACTTTCTCTAGGTTGCATAAATCTTGAAAGATGATTTATAGCAAAAACTATGTCTGGTTTGGTATTTGTTAAATATAGAAGACTTCAAATTAATTGATGGTATATAGTGGCTGAGACTAATGATGTCTTATCATATCTAAATAATTGCAATCCTTGCTCTATAGGAGTATCTTTGGTCTTACAAATTTTCATCTTATATTTTTCAAGTAATAATTTTGCATACTTTGTCTATGTTATTGTGATATTGTTTTCATTTTGACAAATTTCTAAACCAAGACAATAATGAAGGAGCCCCAAATCTATTATTTTGAAATCCTTTTCTATATCCCTTTTAACTTCATCTATCAAAATTTTTGAGCTTCATGTTAATACTATGTCATCAATATATCCTATAAGTATTATTCTGTCACTTCCAATTTTTTTGTATAGAGATTTGGATCTCACAAACTTCTTTTAAAATTATGTTGTAATAAATGATTATTAATTTTTATATACCAGGCTCTTGGTGCTTGCTTTAGACCATATAAATATTTGTTTAGCTTGCAAACCTTTTGTTCTTGTCCTTTGATCTCAAATCCTTTTGGTTGTGATATATATACCTCTTATAGATTTCCATTAAAAAATGTATTTTTTACATCCGTTTGATGAATTTCTATTCAATTTGTAATGCTAAAGCACAAATTGTTCGAATAGTAGTCATTCTTATTGTTGGTATAAAATTTTCTTCATAATTAGTTCCTTCTATTTGAGTATATCATTTTATAACTAATCAAGCTTTGTATTTGTCAAGTGAACCATCTGCTTTATATTTGATCTTGTAGATCCATTTACATCCTACTATTGTCTTTCCTTGAGGTAAATCAACCAGATTCCAAGTTTTATTTTCATTAAAGTTACATATTCTAATTCCATGGTT
This sequence comes from Wollemia nobilis, assembly GCA_028583015.1. Taxonomy (NCBI): domain Eukaryota; kingdom Viridiplantae; phylum Streptophyta; class Pinopsida; order Araucariales; family Araucariaceae; genus Wollemia; species Wollemia nobilis. The sequence continues at coordinate 2,437,008 of JAQPPZ010000690.1, read as the reverse complement.
GCCTTCCATTCTAGATGACTTAAAGCATTTTGAGTAGTTGTGAACTCTACTACAAAATTTATAAACCCTCTATTCATTCTTTTTAGACTACGAGTTTGAGGTCTTGTAGTAGTGATATTTGGCATTTGCTCTAGTTTTGAGTCCTTAAGTGTATCTCTAAGCCATATTGGTTCTTTCCTTTGAAGTGTTGTAGTAGTCTCTAAGTTCTCAATTTGTTCATCATATATGTTTGATTATGAGTCTTCACTTGATGAGTCTTCTAAAAAACTTAGAATTATCCCTAAATCAACTTTTTGTTCCTTAATAACATTTTTGTTTTCTTTGTCAAATACTACATTTGTGCTTACGTAAATTTTCATTGTTGCTGGATCAATTATTCTATAATCTATTGAATCATTATCATAACCAATAAATATTCCACATATAGTTTTGTCATCTAGCTTAGTTCTTATTTGCTTTGGAATATGCATGTATGTCTTACATCCAAATATTCTTAATTGATCTACTGTTGGTTTTTGTCTTGACCATACTTCTTCAGGAGTAACATTTAAGTATCCTTATATGTGATCTATTTTGTAAGTACACAATTGTTTTGTTAGATTTTGATACTAAATACTTAATGAAAATCAACCACAAGATCTAGAATAAGCATGCTATATCAAATATAATATAATGGTAATTTTTAAAGCATATAAAACTCATGAAAGAATTCTGCAATAACTTAGAAAACTGCCATTAACAAAAGCTCACAAAAATAGTATTTTGATATAGAATGGAGATCTCAAACTCTCCATGGAGTACTCTTGGCCTTCTATATTCCTGTGACTCTTCACTTTTCTATTGTATGGACTATCTAGCTATAATATCTCACACTTAATTTTCAAACTAGGATTAGATTTAAATAATAGTTATCCTATATAGATATCCATTATTCTGATCAATGATATTTTTATTCCGTTTTCTTAGTTTCTTGTGTAAAAGAAAGTTTGTAATAATTGAAAATATGTTCAATTTAAGGAATGCAATTATGAACTATGCTAGGTTTGTGGATCCACTTTTTATGATATTAATGATGCATTATCTATCTTAATATGTTCTATAATTATGTAATATGCAATTTAATCAAATTTATATTCTAAGATTATTCTACGTTCTAACTATATCTATTGTACTTTAGGAGGAAGAGATCTAAGGACTAACCTTTTGGAGTGGACCCTGCCTCCTCGAGGTCAATATTAATCTCTTCTATTTTTTACCTTACTTTACTTTTAGTAATTTATATTCATTAAACTAATTTAAATTTTTCTAATTCATACTTGTAGGAAGAGAAATGAAGCTACAACTACTACAATCAAAGCATGAAGAAAATACAAAATTTCATTACCACACTCATAGAAGAAATATGTTGATGCTAATTTATTCTTTTATTCCAATCTTCATACCAACTGGTACAATGTAACATGGTTACAATAATCCTTCTTTGTTTCCTCTCCTGTGTATCTGTGTGGACCTTTTTCAAGGTCTTGACTTTGTAATATATAATTCTACATCATTCCTTTCAATATAAGTTCAACTTATTTTTGTTACATGTTGAGCAGATTCAGATTGGACACTAAAAATACATAAAAAAATAATCTATAATTTAAATAGTCTAATAACTACTTTGGACTATTACAAACAACTTTGTATTTTTCTTTAGGAAAGGACAAATTTATTACAATGCATAATCGTAACCATATAACAAATTATATAACAAATTCTTATAAGGTCAACTCAGCAAAGAATAATAAATTATTCACATCTAACTGTTCCAACGGCCCACGCGACATTGACCAAGCTAGCAATACACATGGTCTTACTGCACAAAAAATAAATCCTGCTAAGAATAAACTATTTTTTGTAATCTTTATCAATAGTGTCCTTCTGTAGCCACTTTCAATCACCTTATTTTGTAAATAGTTTCAATAGTGCTCTTTTGTATCCTATTTCATCAACTGCACCCGTAGGCTGGTTTAGTCGCGTTCTACTGTCGGCTGTTTCAACCATATTCTTTTGTAGCAATCTTTGTAAACACCTGTAGCTTTTACCTGTTAACAACATAAAAGTTTCACATGATTTATGTAAAATTGCAATCATTCAAAACATAAGGTGCAATTTGCGCTCGACTCTAGATTTCCTTGCCTAAAATTTCTCAATAATGACTTTCAAGGACTTATATAGGAAGTATGGTAGATTGATCACACAGTCTTCACACTTAGGGAATTTGAGGTTGATAAGCAATTTTAGATGGTAGCCTCCACATACTGATAACTTCCCATCAATTGTGAAGAACTTCATCACTAGGATTATGGCTTCCTACCACTTGAGTGGGAAGGAGGAGGTTGCCACCCTTTTGATCCAACATTCCCTATCTCAGATTAGAGAACACTTCTCCTCAAACTTCTCAACCAACTAGGCTATTCCCTTATTGTTGGTCTTAAAATATTTTTGACCCACCTTAGGCAGATGGAGGACTTTAGAAATGAGGTTAGGGGTAATCACTACCCTAACCTCGACAACATGTGTGACCATGGATGTGGAATCACAATTTAGGATAAACTACTCGGCCACCCCCTGGTCATGGCCTTGGAATCGAGTTAGGGCTTCCCACCACCTTGTCCTTTGAAATAGGTTTCTTACAAAATCACTTGGCATCTAGGTAGTAATGGAGGAAGGCTCACTTCTCTTATGGAAAGTAGATTTTGTCATGGCTACTCGAGGGTTCTACTACGACTATTAGGGGTAGGGATTTAAAACAATATTTTCGGTTTGCTTTCGAACTATGCCCTCAAACGGTCATTTCTGCATATGATAGATACCCTACAATTTTTTTTTGAATATATATACATTTTATTACCATTCCTATAGAAAACCTGAATTTATGTAGAAGAAATTCTTAAAATTAAAAAATTTATATTATATTCCAGTCTTAATTTTTCAAAAAATTTAAATTCCATTATGAAGTTCTTAAATATTTTAAAAATTGACACTTACAACTGGTTCACTAGACGTTCGGTCGATTAGTTGACTTTACACCCCCTTTCGATATATGTCTACAACTCCTCTGTCATAGCCCTTAACAAAAATATTTTTGCTCAAATTCATCCTTTGCACAATACCTTTGGATGCAATTGCAACCAAACACACAAAATTTAGGGTGAAGTTGTGCTTTGATTAGTCTTGCAGAGTACAATCAACATCAAATTATCCAAAATTTGACCTAGTCAACTTGTAGAGAAGAAAAAATGGATCACACATGAAAATTAGGGTTTCTTTTAACATCCTTCAATGTGTTTGTTCAAAGGAAACATGGTTGTTGATTATTTTTAATCGATAGCTCTATGTTCAACCTGAGGTATTTTATCCTCATTACTTCACATGGTTCGGTCGGCTAGGTGTCTACATTTGGCGTATAAACCTAGAAGGTGTTCACCCCTTCTGAGTGGGCATCATTGTTATCTTGCCATGATATGTTAATTCCCTAAGTTGCCACCTTTCCAAAATACATGATACATGAGAGAAAAGTTAGTTTTAAGGTGTATCATTTAGTTTTATTACGTCATCTACCAACTGTGCTTCGATGTTGCTTCATCACCTCCAAAGGTGGCTACACTTTCGGGTGCCACCTTTGCCTCAACCTTGTCATTGAGTGTCATGCATGTGGCACTCACCGATATGGCCACATACAATAGACTTTCATAGTAAATTGACAAGGATTATCCAAAAAACATGAGTGCTATCAACGATGATCTTCATTGGAAAACATAAAATTTGAGGTTTAAAGTGAAATCATTTCTAAAAATAATGTGAGGGTGCTACGTATGTTAAATATACATATTTTGTTGTAACTTTTAGCCAATTGTACCATTATCGGTGCAATTTTTAAACTTGCACTTGTCTATTATCCTCATGCTTGTGCGTCTAACAGGGTGATGTTATTCCACGTGTGACATGCGATGCCTTCATGTGTATTTTCCCAAAGCATCTACCAATGTGCCACGTTGAATCTTGGTGGATTTGTGGGTCAATACTTCATGTGATAAATTTTATGATACCAAAGCTTTCCCATTTTTCCAACATCATCCTCACAACGCAGCAAATTCGAGGACCTGCTCTTCACATGACATACACATCATTTGCAAAGGTCAATTTAGCTATTCATTTGGGGTGCTTATGTAAGGGCCACCTATCCACTTATTGGCTCAAGGATGTCCATGTATTCCCCTTTGCTTCACACCCTTTGGATAGCTTCTAAGGAAAATGGAGGGGTTTTGCTTATATTTAAATTTGCACCATCCACGATATAAATTATAACCTTAAGGATAAGTGGTGTGCATTCGAGCTTATGCCACATGTGATTGATAACTTGTGACCTTGATGACAACCCATGACCCTCTCAAGAATGAGTGATATGTTTTTATAACACCCTCTTTAAGTTCTCGTGGTAGGGCCTATGCTTATAATATCCGCGCCAAGCTTTCATAGGAACATATTACACACATATTTTATGTATTATCTTTTTATGCAATAATTTTAGTCTCATAAAATAAACATATATACCCTATTAGAGAGACCAATTTCTAGCATATGCACCCTATTTAGATAGATTATATAACATTTATAAATTTCACGGATGCTTGGAACTTTGCTCGTAGAGTCTTATTACCTTTGCTCCTACTAGACACGTGGCTTAGGTCCTGGTATTTTAATGAAGATTCATTACAGCCGTACACTTAGGAATTTTACTATGAGGATGTGCTTATAGAAATCCATCACGAAAACATACTACAAAACTAAACTATGGAAATGAACTACATAAATTATCTACATAAACAAACTACAAAACTGCCCTACAGAAGTAAACTACAAAAATAACCTACAGATATGAACTGCAGAACTATACTACATAAATGAACTACAAAAACATATTATAGAAGAGAAATAATTGTTTTTGTTTTTTTTCTCTTCCAAACTATATTATAGAAAATATTATATTATTCTTTTGCTTCTCCCCCAAACTAAATTTTTGGCTATATAGCCAAAACATATAAGGAGGAAAATTTTATTCATAGGGATTTGTATTATGGAAAATCTTAATTATAATATATATATCTTATTTATTTATTTAAGAATATGGGGGTGTTTACTTATATCAATTACTTATTTAAGCTAATCCATTTAGACAATATTGTAGGATAATAAATCTTCTTGGAATGGAACTGTTTGTTCCCAATAGTAAAGATGTTCTGCAAAAATATTGATGTCTTCCTTGACCCTTGATAAAAGATCCCATGGGTTACATAACAAAATTTTCTAATGTCCTAGAGAAATAAGTTCCTATGTTCACCTCCAAGGGCTAGGTGGAATGGTAAGTGCAGGTGTGGTTGGGCACTTACCAAGAAGAGACCTAGGTTCAAACCTTGGGGGGAAGCCAACCCTTTGCAAAGGTAGTAGTCTACTCTGAATCCTCTGAGTGCATGCTAGACTAATAAATATGGTACGAATCTCAAGTGATCGATGGTCCCCATATCACATCGGGTCAACAAGAACGATACAGATAGGTTGGTTGGGAGCAAACCCTGTGGTTTGAACCCTGCGCTGGCCAGTTACTAAAAATAGTGGTTGTAACCAAATCTCCAATGTAATAAAAAAAAATCATATGTTCTACTTTCTTTATTATCATTATGAAGTTCCTCATAAATAAATAAAATATGATAAGAAGATTAAATCAACGTCAATCAACAATACTCTGGTTTGTAAAAAATAGGTCTTATCAATGGTTGGACACATTCAAAACCTGCTTTGGAAGAAGAAAGTAAGATAGTCATTCTAGTATCATCTTTGTTTTTATTATTTTATTTCCTATTTTCTCATACATATAGATATAATTTTTAATTTTAGGGATGCAGAGCTTTGGGGAATCAGATTCCCAACCACTCTATCAAAGTTCTGATGGGAATTGTCACCCTATCCTTACTACTCTGCTCCCTAAGTAAGAATATGGAATTAGACTACATAACCATTTGGATAGAAATGCAATCCTATCCTTACTATCCTCTCTTTTATCTAGGGAAATAATTAGAACTTTGGGGAATCATATTGCATAACCATATGGATGGAAATGTAATCTTGTCCTTATTATCCTTTTCTTCTTTTTATTACTTGTGGGCTATAAGAAACAAAGTCTTTTACTACCTTGTTTTATTAATTTGTGATACCATCATGACTATATGACCTCCCTTCCGTAAGGCAAGAATATATCTTCACACATTGAATCTGACTTCTTCCTTAAGACATGGTATTGCGATTGAAAAGTGATGAATGATAAGATGAATAAAAGCTTTTTATGTTAGAAATACATCATGAAATAAAGGAAGCATCTTTAAAGAACATTGTGTGACCTTCTAGTTCATTTGTTGGACATTTTGTGTGGATGATTTGTCATTGATGTCAAGAATAAATGGTCATTAATGTTGAAGGTTAGTTTCAGTAAGCAATGCAAAAGGAAGCAGTTCCACAATCCATGCAAAAAGAAGAGTCCACCTTCAGTTGGTCAAGACCCGGTTTCAAGAAGTCATATATGGTCCAAAGTGCAAAGAAGAGGCCCAAGCAAATAATATTATAATATTAAAGAGGGAAATTTAAATTAATTAATATAATTTCATTATAAATTAATTTATTAATTAATTTAATTAACTTCAATGTTATTTAAGTTAATTATAAGTTAATTTTAATTTAATTATAAATTAATTTTTTTAATTTAATAAACCCTAAAGAGGGTTATAAGGCTAAGTAAAAATCGAATTGGAAATTTGATTTGATGCACCGACATCATATGGCATGGAACATTGTGTATAAATGGTGGCAAAGTTCTTTACCTTACATCCCCAAGCTAACGATCGAATATCCTATGCTAAATTGTTTCGTGCACAAAAAGAGAAAGGTTCTCACATTTTCAAAAATATCTTCGGTGGTAGAGGAACAAATCGAGGGGAGTGCAAACACTACGCACCAAAGGCGTTGGTAGTATAGTTGGCAAACGACGGAGGCGCTAGGGTGTGTGGCAAGCAAAGCATGTAGGTTTGAATCCCTTCGGGTTCATTTTTGGCTAAGAAGAGAGGGCATTCATTTTTCATGCAACGTCTAACACAGGTATAAAGGGAGACTTGCACCTTCCCTTCCCCATGGGAGTTTCTAGCCCACATGGTGGGCTAGCGTCTTGGTAAGGAGCTCGACGGAGAGGTCTCTTGTTCGAAACCCACCGAGGCCTTTTTTGGTTGAGACAAAGGTATGCGTTGATGTCATTTGTGTTGGTCATTTAATTTTGGATGTGCTAAGGTTGAAGGAAAATAAAAATATTTTTATGTGCCTAAGGTTGAAAAATAAAATGTTTTGATGGTTTATGAGATTTAATTTTTGCCTGAATTAATTTGGTTATTAAGTATTTTTGAGGGAGATAAAAGGGTAGGCAAATATTATTTCTAAAGGGTTAATTTTTGAAGATAGATTTATTAAATTGGAGATTATAAGAAGCAATTTGAGTGATTATTTTGTGTGATTTGATGATTGCTAATTTCAAGGAGTAATAAGGTGTATTTGAGATTGATAATTTTTGTAATTGAGAAATATTTTGAAAGAGTGTTAGTGTGAAATTTTCTCATCTAACCATTGAAATTGGCAAAGAAGAAAATTGTGATTGAGATAGGTTTTTTAAGGGCACTTCTACATAAAACAAAAGGTATGGGCACATCTTCCTAGTGAGGTATTGTTGAATGTTGTAAATGTTAAGTTGTAGTGAAAAGGGGTTTTCTGGAATAAGAGTTGTTGATAAAACCTTGTTTGATAAGCATTGTTGTTGAAGTGATTGATTGAGTGAAGAAGTTGAGCTAGGATTTGCAAATATCATGAGTACCATTTTTATGTGAGATTGCTTGATAAGCATTGTTGTTGAAGTGATTGATTGAGTGAAGAACTTGAACTAGGCTTTGCAAAGATCATGAGTATCATTGTTATGTGAGATTGTTTGATAAGCATTATTGGAAATAAGTGAGTAAGTGTTCATATGCTTGGACTAGGTTTTGTGAGCAAGGATTATTTCATTGAGTGATTGGTTGAGTAGAGTTGGTTGAGCCTAGTCAAGTGGATGTGATAGTTCAAGTTTTGTGAAACAAATTGTTCTATATTATGATTTGATTTGAGAAAGAGGTTGAGTGTTTGTGAAACATATTGAGTCTCTAACAATTCTCTATATGTTTCTATGGTAAAAAGAAAGATTGAAAGTATTTGAGCATTATGGTGAATGTGAAGCATATTGAGTCTCTAACAATTCTCTATATGTTTCTATGGTAAAAAGAGAGATTGAAAGTGATTGAGCATTGTGGTGAAAGTGAAGCATATTGAGTCTTTAGCAATTCTCTATATGTTTATGTGAGATTGGACAAGTTCTAGTGAGGACTTGTTAAGTAGATTTGAAGTAATTCTTGGAGAAGACTTGTGGACAGATTTGTGTGAGCTTTTGTGGAAGCTTTCAATACAGATTTGAGGATAGATATTGAGAGCAGAGTAGACAAGTTCTAGTGTGGACTTGTTGAGCAAATTTAAGATAAGTTCTACAGAGGACTTGAAGATAGATTTATGTGAGCTTTTGTGGAAGCTTACAATACATATTTGAGGACAAATATTGAGAGCAGAGTAGACAAGTTCTAGTGTGGACTTGTTGAGCAGATTTGAGACAAGTTCTAGAGAGGACTTGTGGACAAATTAGTGTGAGCTTTTGTGAAATATTATAAGATATTTGAGACAAGTCTTTGAGAATACTTGTGAGAAAAGTTGATTGATTGATTTGTTCAAACCTTGAGTTAAGGTTTGGGTAAGATCCAACAAAGTTAATTTGTGATTGATTCAAGATTTGTGTTAAGGCTTGAGGACAGAGATTGAGGACAAGTTTGTGCTAGATCGAAGGACTATGTTTAGTACAGATCATAGAACAGAGATTGAATATAAATATGTGCTAGACCGAAGGACTATGTTTAGTACAGATTTGAGGATAGATTTTGGTGCAGATTTGAGGATAAGTTTGTGTGAAGATGATTTATTTTATTTGCTTAGGATTCACATTGATTTCGATTAGGATTCGCCATTTTTTTACAAGTACATTTTGATTCCAACCTCTTATGCATAACCCTGTCTTAGATAATAGAAAGTTCAACAAGGAAAGGAATAATGCACAAATGAGAAACAAATGGAACAGGAAACAACACATAGAAGAAGATATTAAGATACCAATGAGGTTAGGGAAAGCAAATTTTAATGGATGATGTTTCTTATATCATAAATTTGGGCACAAGGCTTCACAGTGTAGGACACATGAAAAATAGGAATATGGGAACTTCAGAAATAGACAGCTTTTTCATGGGTATTGCTACTCATGTAATCAGTTTGGTCATAAGGCAATGAATTGGAGGGTTCATGATAGGAATAGATATGGCTTCACTAGGTGAAATCCCAAGACATTTGTACCTCGAAGGAATAACAACATTGAGTGTTATAAGTGCAATAATTATGGACATACAACAAAGTGGTGTAGATAAAATATTCCATAATCAATCATGAACAAGAATAGGAAATGGAATAGGAACAAGAATATGAACATGAACAGGAATAGGAACATGGACATGAATAGGAATAGTAAGAGAAATCAGAAGAATCGGATGAGAAGGAAAGTGGACAAAGATAAAGATCACTGCTTGTTGGGAGTAGAAATACTCCTGCCCAGAATTAACCACGTCAAGAGGAGGTGGGGGAGGGGCTAAGCTAAGACACTCATTCTTAGCCTCGAGCCCCAAAGGTGCCCCTTTGCCATTGATTTCAAAGGGGGATAGATTTTAGTAAGGGGGAGAGATTTTATTTAATAAGAGAGTATTGAGTCAGGGGAAGCAATTTCCTAGGGGGAGCAGGATAGAAATAGGTTAAGGAAATTGAAAAGATAATTGGATTGCCATCAATGACAAAGGGGGAGATTGTTGGACATTTTATGTGGATGAGTTGTCATTGATGTCAATAATAAATGGTCATTAATGTCGAAGGTCAGTTTTAGTAAACAATGCAAAGGAAGTAGTTCCGCAATCCATGCAAAAAGGAGACTCTACCTTCAGTTGGTCAAGACCCGATTTAAAGAAGTTAGATATGGTCCAAAGTGTAAAGAAGAGGCCAGAGCAAATAATATTATAATATTTTATTGTCATATCAAAGAGGGAAATTTAAATTAATTATAAATTAATTAATATAATTTCATTATAAATTAATTTATTAATTAATTTAATTAACTTCAATAATATTTAAGTTAATTATAAGTTAATTTTAATATAATTATAAATTAATTTTTATTAATTTAATAAACCCTAAAGAGGGTTATAAGGATAAGTAAAAATCAAATTGGAAATTCGATTTGATGCATCGACATCATATGGCATGGAGCATTGTGTATAAATGGTGGCAAAGATCTTTAACTTACATCCCCAAGCTAACGATCAAATATCCTATGCTAAATTGTTTTATGCACAAAAAGAGAAAGATTCTCACATTTTCGAAAATATCTCTGATGGCAGAGGAAAAAATTGAGGGGAGCGCAAACACTAAGCACCAAAGGCACTGGTAGCGCAGTTTGCAAATGATGGAGGTGCTAGGGTGTGCGAAAAGCAAAGCATGCAGGTTCGAATACCTTCGGGTTCATTTTTGGCTAAGAAAAGAGGGTATTCATTTTTTCGTGCAATGCCTAACACAGGGATAAAGGGAGGCTTGCGCCTTCCCTTCCCCATGGGAGTGCCTAGCCCACATGGTGGGCTAGCACCTTGGTAAGGCACTCGACGGAGAGGTCTCTTGTTCGAAATCCACCGAGGCCTTTTTTGGTTGAGACAAAGGTATGTGTTGATGTCATTTGTGTTGGTCGCTTAATTTTGGATGTGCTAAGGTTGAAGGAAAATAAAAATATTTTTATGTGCCTAAGGTTGAAAAATAAAATGTTTTGATGGTTTACGAGATTTAATTTTTGCCTAAATTAATTTGGTAATTAAGTATTTTTGAGGGAGATAAAAGGGTAGGCAAATATTATTTTTGAAGGGTTAATTTTTGAAGATTGATTTATTAAATTGGAGATTATAAGAAGCAATTTGAGTGATTATTTTTATGTGTGATTTGATGATTGCTAATTTTAAGAAGGTGTAATGTCCCCTTCTCGTTCCTGAGTAGTGGAGTGTACGATAGCCTATCCGGAGTCCCCGTAGGCTATGCAGTGCAGTGTTAGGGGATTCAGTTTGCTCATCTCAGGGGTTACTATTTATAGCCATTGCTATTTTTAGCAGTGGATGGCTTGGGTTGCAGTGTCCTCATTCGCAGAGTTCAGTGGCAGAGCAAAAATTGACTAAGTGTTGATTTTCCCTTGGTGAGCTTATGAGCACTTAATTTAATTCTATTATTTATTTTATTAGCCAACGTTGGAGGAGGACATAAGTGGCCCCTTTTAAAAACAATGTTACCTTACTAGGTCATGGGGGTCTTTTTCCTAAGGTGGCATCTAGCTTGAGGAGGAAATATTTTAAGTTTTTGAGGGTAAATGTATCATTGTCCCCTCTTTTAAAAAACAACTTCATTTCACTAGGCCAAGGTACAAATGTGGCGTCCCATTCTAGGCATGACTTTGGGTTTAAAAGTGAATAAAATACATTATTTCAAAAGGTTGTTTTGGTGCCCAAATGGAGTTTATTAGATTTTAATATGGTTTGAAGTCCACCTCCTCAACTCTCTATAAAAAGGTGATTGTTTGAGCTCATTTGATCATCCAATATTGACGACTTAACAAAACTCTGCCAAAATCTCTCCAGGATTTGCAGTTGCAGGCTTGTAGGGACGAAAACCTCTGCAGGTGACACTGATTTCATGTGTGAAAGATCACACCTAGTCAGTGCTTGGAGTCTCTAATACAGGATATTCAGTTTGTGCTTCAATATTTTTAGTTTGGTGGTGCTTTCAGACATTTTTAGACTTGAATATACAAAAATTTGGGTGCATTATGGTGGTATGAGCGCTAGAACTGTACTATCTAAGTAGGTTGTACCTTACTGTCAACTTTAGTGCCCCTCTAGATTGTAGATCAGATCGTTTGTCACCAGAAGGAGGCACTTAATTCAGACCAGATCGTTCCTTCTGATTTTTTGGAAGTTTGGATAGCAATTGACTGAGTTTTGAGCCCTTTCATTGGAGCTGATATAGTGTTTTCTCACTCAAAAATTGTATATCAGTCCTATGCTAACTGTATCAGGTCAGAATTTAATGATCAATCATACATATTTCAGTTTACCTTCATTTTGCTCTCAGTTGGTAGTTATATGTGTGTGTTTGTGTGCATATTTCTTTATATATACTCTTCATATATGCTAGAAAAAACCAAAAAACATCAGTGCCAGCAAACCTCAACAAAACTTGCAAAAAATCAGACCTAAAACAGAAATAAAAATCAAAAATAAATAAAAAAAAATTAGACCATATTGCAGACCTTGGATCAGATTTCAAAACAGCCATCAGGGGTATCTATTGCAGTGGTATCAGAGCACAAGCTCTACTCTGCAGCCTGTTGGGTAAGTTATGCACACACATCAGTATTACTTAAGGAGGAATAAGTCCAATCCGAACATCAATCAGCAGGAGCAGCAGGGAAACAATTTAGAACAGCAGATAGAACAGGAAGATATATTGCATCAGCATAGCAGTGACAGTCCATCGGGAGACATGGGTGACAAAGGAAAAAATAGAGAGGGTTCCATGAGCCCGAATTCGAGAGCAGAGAGGCAGTTCACAATGATGATGGATATGATGTCCCAGTTGACAGCCAAACTTACCCAGAACATAGCAGTTCATACTCAGACTCAAGACAACGTAGGACATACTAGGGAGCACACAACAGAGTCCAGTGGGACAAATCAACATGTTAGCCGACTTACCCCCTCTAATCCTAGGCCTCTACAACCAGTTTTCACACCGAGGGTTGAGTCACAGGTTGCACAGGAGGCACCATTACCTCTGGTTGATGAGTACAGAGAGGCATATGCAGAATATTCTACATTGTCGGAGGAGATCAAATCTATGACTACATTAGAGAATTTCATGCATCAGAGGAGGCTCAAGACTAATACACATAGACATGACCAACGAGGGCCCCCACAGCGTGATTTGCACCAGGTGTTAGGAAAGGTCACTTTACCCCATTTTGATGGCAGTGGGAAGGTTTCAGCGAGATCATGGGTTGAGAAGCTAGACAATTATGTCACACTTAGATCCATTCCTGAGGAGGAGGCGATTAAGTTCGCTACATTACACTTAGATGGCCTTGCACACGATTGGTGGTACCATGGATTGCACACTTTGGGGCACAGGTATATCACATCATATGCAGAGTTCACGGATAAGCTGATAGACAGGTTTGACAGGAAGGATCCGGAGTTGCATTTTCGCGAGTTGGCACAGTTGAGACAGACTGGGTCCCTAGAGACTTATATTTCAGAATTTCAGAGATTATTGGTGATGGTATCTGATGTGTCTGAGAGAAGACTGATAGTACTTTTTATGGAGGGCCTTACAAAACCTATACGGGGTTGGGTCAAGGCGTTTGACCCATCATCTCTACAGGAGGCAATCAAGAAAGCACGTAATTTGGAGCTAGCCACCCCTAGAGCTAAATCATATTCTAAGTTTCCTCCTAGTAAAGACAACAAGAAACCTTTCCATCATGAGCATAAGGAGCATAAGGAGCAAAGGAGAGAGTTTCACAAAGGTGATAAGGAGTCCATGAATGATCTTAGAAGGAAAAATTTGTGCTATTCATGCAAAGAACCATGGGCCCCTGGACACAGATGCGCAAGCAAGGGCAAGGCTAATCAGATAGAGTACCAATCAGCCGAGGATGACTTTGCTGATCACTTTGATCAGCAAACAGATACTTCAGATTCCGATGATGAGAGACACATTTTCACCACAGGTATTGATGCTAAAAATGATCCACAGGAAGAGACACCAGCCGACACTCATGGAGAGCCGGTGGCGGCACAGTTGCACAGTTTACACCGTAATGATTCGCTAAAAATCAGGGGAGTTCTTAAGGGTCAGCGAATTATCACATTGATAGATACAGGGGCAACACATAATTTCATTGATGAGGTCCTAGTCTCACGCAGGGGATTACAGACGGAGAATATTAATGAGTTCAAGGTCATGGTAGCTGATGGATTTACTATAGGATGCACGAAGAAGATTCCACAACTCTCTTTCCAGTTGGGTAATTATGAGGTGAGAGATGATTTTTATGTGGTGAACATTGGAGATTCTGATATTGTGATGGGAATCCAGTGGCTTAAGTCACTCGGGGAGATTGTATTGAACTTTTAGACTATGGAGCTGAAGTTCAAGTCTAATGGCCGCAATGTAGTGCTGAGAGGTGTCACGAGCAGCGGGCCTAAGGTGGTGTCATTTCAGTGCATGGAGAGCTTATTCAGACACAATCAGGTTGAGTGGGCCGCAACGTGTATTATTAGACCCACGGATACAGGAGATTCCAAGCGATACTATCCTGAGGATATTCAGATTTTGCTTGACAAGCATAGTAGAGTCTTCAGTGACATTCCTCCAGGACAGCCACCGGACAGGGGAACGGAGCATGTGATTGAGCTTGAGTCGAGGACCAAGCCAGTGATTTCTACTCCTTACCGTCACCCCAAACGGTTTAAGGATGAGATAGAGAAGCAAATCAGGGAGTTGTTAGAGATGGGATTCATCAGACCGAGTAAGAGCCCATTTGCTTCTTCAGTTGTGTTGGTGAAGAAGAAGGATGGCACACTTCGCATGTGCATAGACTACAGGCCATTGAATAAGATCACCATCAAGAACAAGTACCCTCTTTCGCGTATTGATGAGTTGATCGATGAGCTACATGGTGCCCATTATTTTTCCAAGATTGACTTACGGTCTGGTTATCATCAGATACGCATGAGGGAGCAGGACATTGAGAAAACCGCATTCCGATGTCATTATGGCCACTTTGAGTACACAGTCATGCCTTTCGGTTTGACTAATGCCCCTGCCACCTTCCAGTCCTGTATGAACAGGATATTCAGTGCTCAACTCCGTAAGTTTGTGCTCATATTCTTTGATGATCTACTTGTGTATAGTGGGACTAGGAGTGATCATTTGAGCCATCTGGATGAGGTATTGGGTATATTGGAGAGGGAGTCCTTGTATGCCAAGGAGTCCAAATGTGAGTTCGAGATGACAGAACTCCTATACCTTGGACATATTATCAGTGCAGATGGTGTGAGGATGGACCCTGAGAAGGTCCAAGCGATTTTAGACTGGCCACCTCCTAAGAACCTCACACAGCTTAAGGGGTTCTTTGGATTGTGCAGTTTTTACAGGAGGTTTGTGCATGGATTTTCACAGTTGGCAGCCCCTCTTACTGATTTGATGAAGAAGGGGGTATTTATATGGTCAGAGTCAGCACAGAGAGCTTTTGATAGGTTCAAGCAGTTGGTATGTTCCGCGCCTGTGTTAGCACTTCCTAATTTCTCCAAACCTTTTGTATTGGAGTGTGATGCATCAGGGGATGGGATTGGCGCAGTGCTTACTCAGGATAAGCACCCCATAGCTTTCGAGAGCAGGAAATTGAGAGACAACGAGAGGAGCTACTCGGTGTATGATAGAGAGATGTTGGCCATTATCCATGCCTTGGCAAAATTCAGGCAGTACCTGGTTGGGAGTAGGTTTGTGGTGAAGACGGATCATAACAGCTTGAGATACTTTCTCAACCAGAAATACCTGAATGATAGACAACAGAAATGGGTAAGCAAAATTCTTGCCTATGACTTCGATATTGAGTATGTGAAGGGCAAGAAGAATGTAGTTGTCGACGCCTTATCTAGGAAACCTCACATTTGCTCTCTCACCGAGATATCTAGTGATTGGAGACATGTCATCATTGCTGATTATGCACGGGATTCTTTTGCTAGTAGTGTTCTGGATGGTACGCAGAGTGATGACAGATACACCGTGCGGGATGGACTTATCTTCTATAAGGGGCGTATTTGGATTGTTGCTGATTTTGATATCAGGAGGCAGATATTTCGGTGTTTTCATGATACTCCCATGGCTGGTCACCCAGGTTATTATAAGACTTACAAACAGATCCGTGAGAGATTCTCATGGAAGGGGATGAAGGATGATATTTTACAGTATGTGAGGGAGTGTCCAGTTTGCCAGCAGAATAAGAATGAGCATACGTATCCTGCAGGATTGCTTCAGCCACTTCCCATTCCATCCAATAAATGGGAAAGTGTTTCTATGGATTTTGTGACAGGACTACCCAAGGTTCAGGGACGTGATTGTATATATGTGGTAGTTGACAGGTTGACTAAGTATGCTCATTTCTTTGCGATTGCAGTAAGCTATTCAGCTGCTCAGGTGGCTGATTTGTTTTTTCGCGAGGTGTTCAGACTTCATGGGCTTCCAAGGAACATCATTAGTAATCGGGACAACAAATTTATCAGCTTATTTTGGCAGGAGTTGTTCCGGTTGTGTGGCACGGAGTTGACACCGAGCACAAGTTACCACCCTCAGACTGATGGACAGACCGAGGTGGTGAATAAATGGTTAGAAGGGTACCTACGCAATTACATAACAGGGCAGCAGAAGGCGTGGGTCAGATGGCTCTATTTGGGAGAGTATTGCTATAACTCTTCCTATCATATGTCCATCAGGATGTCACCATTCATGGCACTCTATGGTTATGAGGCACCTAGCCTCATGGATTTGATGCTTGGTGATAGCAGGGTGCCTAAGGCACGAGATCTTCTGTAGGATTGTCAGGATATTCTGCGCTCATTGAAGGATAATATACAAGCGCAGAATCAGCAGAAGAAATATGTAGATCAGCGGAGGACAGAGTGCTCATTTGAGGTTGGGGATATGGTGTATTTGCGGTTACAACCTTACCGACAGTCTTCGCTGAAAAAGAGTGGTGCAAAAAAGTTGAAACCTCGCTACTATGGTCCATTTCGAGTCATCAGGCGCATTGGTGAGGTTGCATATGAGTTGGAGTTACCTGAGGGATGCAAGGTGCATAATGTATTTCATGTTTCTCGCCTCAAGAAGGCGCTTGGGCAGCAGGTAGTTCCCTTGGCAGAGTTACCCCCTTTGGATGATGAGGGGAGATTGATACTAGTTCCGGAGACCATTCTAGATACTCGGGAGCGTACTCTCAAGAGGAGGATAGTGCGAGAGTACTTAGTGAAGTGGAGAGATCTACCTGTTGAGGATTCCACATGGGAGAGCGAGGAGATTTTGCAGCATCTAGATCTTCGATTGCTTGAGGACAAGCAATCTTGGGGAGGGAGGACTATAATGTCCCCTTCTCATTCGTGAGCTATGGAGTGTATGATAGCCTATCCGGAGTCCCCGTAGGCTATGCAGTGCAGTGTTAGGGGATTCAGTTTGCTCATCTCAAGGGTTACTATTTATAGCCATTGCTATTTTTAGCAGTGGATGGCTTGGGTTGCAGTGTCCTCATTCGTAGAGTTGAGTGGCAAAGAAAAAATTGACTAAGTGTTGATTTTCCCTTGGTGAGCTTATGAGCACTTAATTTAATTCTATTATTTATTTTATTAGCCAACGTTGGAGGAGGACATAAGTGGCCCCTTTTTAAAAACAACGTTACCTTACTAGGTCATGGGGGTCTTTTTCCTAAGGTGGCGTCTAGCTTGAGGAGGAAATATTTTAAGTTTTTGAGGGTAAATGTATCATTGTCCCCTCTTTAAAAAAACAACTTTCATTTCACTAGGCCAAGGTACAAATGTGGCGTCCCATTCTAGGCATGACTTTGGGTTTAAAAGTGAATAAAATACATTATTTCAAAAGGTTGTTTTGGTGCCCAAATGGAGTTTATTAGATTTTAATATGGTTTGAAGTCCACCTCCTCAACTCTCTATAAAAAGGTGATTGTTTGAGCTCATTTGATCATCCAATATTGATGACTTAACAAAAATCTGCCAAAATCTCTCCAGGATTTGCAGTTGCAGGCTTGTAGGGATGAAAACCTCAGTAGGGGACACTGATTTCATGTGTGAAAGATCACACCTAGTCAGTACTTGGAGTCTCTAATACAGGAGATTCAGTTTGTGCTTCAATATTTTCAGTTTGGTGGTGCTTTCAGACATTTTCAGACTTGAATATACAGAAATTTGGGTGCATTATGGTGGTCTGAGCGCTGGAACTGTACTATCTAAGCAGGTTGTACCTTACTGTCAACTTTAGCGCCCCTCCAGATTGCAGATCAGATCGTTTGTCACCAGAAGGAGGCACTTAATTCAGACCAGATCGTTCCTTCTGATTTTTTGGAAGTTTGGATAGCAATTGACTGAGTTTTGAGCCCTTTCATTGGAGCTGATATAGTGTTTTCTCACTCAAAAATTGTATATCAGTCCTATGCTAACTGTATCAAGTCAGAATTTAATGATTAATCATACATATTTCAGTTTACCTTCATTTTGCTCTCAGTTGGTAGTTATATGTGTGTGTTTGTGTGCATATTTCTTTATATATACTCTTCATATATGCTAGAAAAAACCAAAAAACATCAGTGCCAGCAAACCTCAGCAAAACTTGCAAAAAATCAGACCTAAAACAGAAATAAAAATAAAAAATAAACAGAAAAAAAATCAGACCATATTGCAGACCTTGGATCAGATTTCAAAACAGCCATCAGGGGTATCTATTGCAGAAGGAGTAATAAGGTGTATTTGAGATTGATTATTTTTGTAATTGAGAAATATTTTGAAAGAGTGTTAGTGTGAAATTTTGTCATCTAACAATTGAAATTGGAAAAGAAGAAAATTGTGATTGAGACAGGTTTTTTAAGGGCACTTCTACATCAAACAAATCAGGATAGACAAGATTCTTACAAATCAGGATAGACAATATGAAGTTGGAAAAGCATTAAAGGAAGATAAGCAAATCCTAAAAAAGATAGAGGTGAATCCTATAGCTCCAATACAGGAGGATTTTTGTTTAGAGGATGTTTTTATGATGCCCTCAAGGGTGACTAGGAATCAAGCAAAGATAACTCCCTTGGATGTTGGTAATGAATACTTGTAGGTAGATCCCCTTTAATAGAGCTAAGGAAGAGGGAAATAGCAACAGAGATAGCTAAAGGAACACAAACCATCATCAATCTGGGTGGGAGAGGGAAGAAATTAGCTAAATCTAAAAAATGAAGGTTTTGTCATGGAATGTATGAGGTCTCAACAAGACTAGAAGACATAGATCAATACAAATTTTGAGAAGAGATAATCACCTAGAATTTTTTCTATTACAAGAGACAAAGGTGGTAGAAGTAAACTTAGTGAAGAACACAAGATTATACTAAGAAGGTGGGGTGAACAGTATAAGACCTATTTTTACTTTTTCCTTTATACTTCAAAACAGTAAAGCAATATACCCAAAGCAATATCAAAGCAATGCACAATATCATCAACAAAGTGACACCAATTTTAACGTGGTTCACCCAAAATGGTTGGGCTACGTCCACAAAACTTTTCTCTAAAAGTTATCTCAAATTTCTTTGGGAATCCTTCCTAATTACAATGTTTATGAGCCTCGGCCCAAAGGAGATACCTTCCCCCAATCATAATTTATGAGCCTCTGCTCAAAGGAGATACCTTCCCCCAATCAGAATTTATGAGCCTCTGCTCAAAGGAGATACCTTCCCCTCTGCTCTGAAAATGATCCCTCAAAAGATCAACTGCCTCTACCTCTTGCCAGCACGTGGAACTCCTTTCCACCGAAGACCTCTTGTCCTCAATTCTTAGCCTAAGAGACCTCTGCCTTCTATGATCACGTCCACAACAGCTTAGCAACTTGTACCAAACATAGTCAGTCGGTCTAGTACAAGTCTTCCTCTGTCTGTAAGATCTGTCCAACTCTTGAACAAATCAATCCTCTGCATACAAGCATTTTCAAAGACTTGCCAAATCTGTCCTTAGGTTCTTCTCATAGAACCAGTACACCTCTGTCCTCAAGTTCTCTGATAGAACTAACAAACTCAGCTCAAAATTCCTCTGCTAGGACCTGTCCAAAACTGCTCACAAGTCCCCACTGGAACCTGTCCAAAAACTGCTCACAAGTCCCCACTAGAACCTGTCCAAAACCTCAGCAAGCTCACAAAGAAAAACTTTCTTAGTAGGAAATCACAAACTGAATTGTTAGAGACCCAATGTGATTTGTCAAACTCATAGAAGCATAAAGAGAATTTTTAGAGACTCAATATGTTCTATACTCAAATCCCAATCTCAAAACTCAACTCAACTCAATCTAAATCTCAAATCTAAAAACTCAACTCAATATCTGAAATGGATAGGGTAGAATGTTTTCTTTCAAGAACATGAAACCCCAACAATTGCCAACTATGCAAAGAATCACATAACAATGATACTCATGTTCTTTTCACCATCAATTAGGGTTTCAACAACAATGCTCATCAAACAAGGTTTAGTCAACCAACACCATTCAACTCAACATCAACCTTAAAGCATTCAACCAATCATCACAAGAAAAGGAAACAAGTAGAAATCCTTTTCCCTCCAAAGATATTTGAACAAAACGACCACCAACACAATATCACCAAATGCAAAGAATAACTTGCTCAAATCAACTCAATGGAGTAAGCCCAATATCACGAATCAAGTAAGGCAATAACTTGATCAAACAACATCTATGGAAGCAACTCAACCATCAAAGTCAAAACAACCAACCAAGGGTTCCACCAACTCAATGCAAGTAGCTAGACTCACAAATATAAACCCTAGTGCACAAAGCTTCCACTATCTCAAACCAGAAATTATGCATTCATCAAAAACTCTCCTTAAGGATAACAATGCATAAGTAGTCTTCAACAAACCAAAAAATAGGATTTACACCTAGCCAAAGGATACCTAGTAGAATACCTTTTCACTCCAACCTTATTTCAAAAAACATACACCAATCATACTCATAAGAAGAATGTGCCCATACCTTATTGGAGTAGAAGATAATTGAACCTTCAAGTTGTCACCACACACAACTCTCAAACTTCCAAACAAGTTAGGGTTAGAATAAAAAGAAATGAGTAATAATATAAACTTCCTTTATTACACCTTTTAGCTTCACTTCTTTAAACACAACCACCATAACATGCCAATAAATCAACAATCACAGACTCATACCTTATACCTCCATTTTCAATTTTAGCATAGCAAAGAATAATCTTAAAAATACATCCAAAGAAATATGCCCTTATTTCTCCTAAGCTTTTATTCAATGTGAATCACAAAAGCCAAAACTCATAAAATTTAATCACACCTTATAAACTGTTGTCCAAGAAACTCCGAATTTTGCGGCATAAAGACGTTTTAATAAAAACGTGTGTTACTCTAGCAAAGCACCCCCGCGAGACTCGAAACGGCGACCTCTGCCAATGCAACGCTCAATAGCAACCTTCGCTACCACTAGCCCATGCGGGCTACGAAGTTCACAAATGAACTTCCCTCCACTTCACCCTCGAAAAAACTCCTGAAGACTTTTCAACCGCACGTGCTTCTAAGTCTTCCTTCGATCGCAGCGAATACAGAGCACAAACACTGCAAATTGCATTAGAGGAATTTCGAATTAATTAGCCTTCCAACCTTAGGAGTTGGAGAGTAAATAGTCTCTTCGAAGACACCTTGACGTCGACGAAAATAAAGACCATTTCGAAATTAATCAATTAAAACCTTGAAGGGTTTTAAATAATAATTAAATAAATAATAAAGAGAACTTCCATTGGTTTTAATAAAAACCATTTAACTTGGTTTTAATAAAAACCCTATCCAACTTGGTTTTAATAAAAGCTGGTTTGGTTTTAATGAAAAACCCTTGCCAATGGAATCTCTCTCGATTCTCTTAAAAATATTCTCTTGGAATCTTCCACCTTTGAAGCCAACACATCCTCTTAACATTAATGCCATTTCCTTTTGACATCAATGACAACTCATAGACAAGAAGCTAGGATCTCAAACCCAAAATTGCCAACAATCTCCCCCATTGTCATTGATGGCAAACCATGCTTCTCAACAACATAGAAACTCAACATAAACAGCTCCCCCTGTCTTGAGGCTCTCCCCCTTACTCAAATCTCTCCCCCTTTGTCATCAATGGCAAAGGGTCACCTTTGGGGCTCGGGACTAAGAATGAGCCTCTTAGCTTAGTCCCTCCCCCACCTCCTGATGAGGTGATTAATTCTTGGGTGGGAGTAAAACTCCCATTAGGCACTGATCATCATCAGCGTCTATAAATTCCTTGTCGGGCCTTCTCTTGAACTCTTTGTCCATATTCTTGTTCCTGTCATTGTTCTTGTCCTTGTTCTCATCCCTGTTCTTGTCCATGCCTTGATCCTTGGACCTGATCATGCCACTGCTTCTGTTCTCGTATTCTGGAATTTCAGCTCTACTACTGTCCGATTGTGTGACCTCCATTGTTGCACTTGAAACACTTGACGATGTTGTTTCTCTAAGGTAAACCTGATCTTTGAATCCACCGGTTCGACCAAACTCGTTCGACCAAACTCGTTTTGGCCAAACCTGTTACGACCAAACCTGTTACAGCCAAACCTGTTCTGACCAAACCTGTTCCTGTTATTTGCCTTGCAATAAACCGCCTTGTGCCCAAACTATTGACAAGAGTAGCAATACCCTTGAAAGTAACTAGCACTTCGAAACTTGTCATTTACCTCCTTCACTTGAGCCATGCAATGTGAAGCCATGTGACCAAACCTGTGACAAGCAAAACATCTGCCTTGAAACTTTCCTTTAATTGACCTCTTAGGTTCTAAAAACTTCTTCTCATTCTAAATTTTGTTTTCTATTTATGTGCATCTATCATTCAAGGACTCCTTTTCTGAAATACTTTCCTCATCAGAACTCTCTTCCTTTTGGAGTCTCTTACTAGACTCTCCAACTTATTCCTTGTGTGGCTTAACAAAACCAAGGCCTGTTTTATCTATTGTCTTTCTTTGACCTTTGATGAGTGACTTAACCTTTTTGGAGCTATCTTGAAACCTGTAAAGCTTATCCTTGTACTCTTTAGTTTCCTCTTTCAAAGAAGCCATTTTCTGTTCTAACTCACTATACTCAAGAACCTTAGACTCTAACTCATCCTTGAGTTCTTGTGTCTTAGCCATAGAGAAGTCAAGACTTTCTATAAGATCATCTCTCTCCATACAACATTCATCTAACTTATCCTTGAGTCTAGCATTCTTCTTTCTTTCCTTTTTCAAAGCACTAAGAGCACTAATAAGTTCACCTTCAAGATCTACTTCACCTTCCTCTATATCTTCCTCTATTTGTTTGCTTTTTGAATCATCAAAGCCTTTTTCGATTTCTTATCACTAGAGGTGCTACCCTTTTCAAAAACCATACATGCATCTTCCTTATAGTTTTCTAAAGCATCCTCATACATACTAGAAACCAAATCATTATTTGTGCAATCATCCTCAAGGTGACCAAAATTTCCACATCTAAGACATTTCATGATAATGAATCTATGTTTCGGTTCTTCCTCTTTTTTTGATATGAACATCTCATTTTCATTATCACTTGAAGAACTTTCACTATCACTACTAGAACACTTACTTGCTTTTTCTAGGTAGAAACTCTTCTTGTGCTTGTGAGAATACCTCTTTCCTTGATTGTTGTGCTCATATTTGTTTTTCCTATGATGCTTGTGCTTTTCAGAATCCTTGCTCTTAGAATCCTGTTTATCTTCATCACTTTCATTCTTGGGAACAGTATAGTCAGTAGCATAATGACCAAACTTTCCACAATTGAAACATCTTATATTTTTCATACTTTTGTGCTTTCTAGAGAACTTGCCTTTCTTGTTGTAATATGCCTCTTCATCACTAGAAGACTCATCACTATCTTGAAGTTGTTTACCCTTGGAATTCTTGGTAGCCTTGAAAGTTGCCTCTTTCTTGACATCAACCTTCACTTGAGTTCTCAACTCAAATGCTTCAAGTTTACTATGGAGCTCATCCTTTTTCAACTTATCTAGATCTTTAGCTTCCTCAATAGCTAAAATCTTTTCACTAAATCTATTAGGAAGAGATCTTAAAATCTTATCACAAACATCATTTTCAGCAATCTCAAGACCTAAGTCTTTCATGGAGTTAACAACCTCATCCATACGAAGCATGTAGTCACTAATATTTTCATCATCATTCATCTTGAGTTGTTCAAACATACCTTTGAAGTGTCTCAACTTGGCCTTTCTGACATTTGTATCACCTGTATGAACCACCTTCAATCTGTTTCCACATTTCACTAGTTGTCTTGCGGTGAATCACTTTGGTGAGATCTGCTTTTCATAAGCCTTTCAGGATTGCATTCATTGCTTTTGAATTGTTGTGATGTAGGAGCCTTTCTTCTTTAGTATTAGGACCATGTTCAGGAATAGTGTACTCATCTTCAATCACTTCCCAAACCTCATTCCCAAGTGCCATTAGATGAACCTTCATCCTTGCACTCCAAAGAACAAAATCTGACCCATCAAGAATAGGTGCTACATTGCCACTTGAATGATCCATTGTGTTCTTTACTAGCTTTTCCTTCAAGTTGTTAAACTTTTCGAAGGCACCTGCTCTGATACCAATTGAAGAACACAAGCTTATACTGAGAGGGGGGTGAACAGTATAAGACCTCTTTTTACTTTTTCCTTTATACTTCAAAATAGTAAAGTAATATACCCAAAGCAATATCAAAGCAATGCACAATATCATCCATAAAGTGACACCAATTTTAACGTGGTTCACCCAGAATGGCTGGGCTACGTCCACAAAACTTTTCTCTAAAAGTTATCTCAAAGTTCTTTGGGAATCCTTCCCAATTACAATGTTTATGAGCCTTGTCCCAAAGGAGATACCTTCCCCCAATCAAAATTTATGAGCCTCTGCTCAAAGGAGATACCTTCCCCCAATCAGAATTTATGAGCCTCTTCTCAAAGGAGATACCTTCCCCTCTGCTCTAGAAATGATCCCTCAGAAGATCAATTGCCTCTACCTCTTGCCAGCACATGGAACTCCTTTCCATTGAAGACCTCCTATCCTCAATGCTTAGCCTAAGAGACCTCTGCCTTCTATGATCATGTCCACAGTAGCTCAGCAACTTCGTACCAAACATAGTCAGTCGGTCTAGTACAAGTCTTCCTCTGTCTGTCAGATCTATCCAACTCTTGAACAAATCAATCCTCTGCATACAAGCCTTCTCAAAGACTTGCCAAATTTGTCCTCAGGTTCTTCTCATAGAACCAATGCACCTCTGTCCTCAAGTTCTCTGATAGAACTATCAAACTCAGCTCACAAGTCCTCTGCTAGGACCTGTCCAAAACTGCTCACAAGTCCCCACTGGAACTTGTCCAAAAACTACTCACAAGTCCCCACTGGAACTTGTCCAAAAACTCAACAAGCTCACAAAGAAAAACTTTCTTAGTAGGAAATCACAAAGTGAATTGTTAGAGACCCAATGTGATTTGTCAAACTCATAGAAGCATAAAGAGAATTGTTAGAGACTCAATATGTTCTATACTCAAATCCCAATCTCAAAACTCAACTCAAATCAACTCAGCTCAATCTAAATCTCAAATCTGAAAACTCAACTCAATATCTGAAATGGATAGGATAGAATGTTTTCTTTCAAGAACATGAAACCCCAACAATTTCCAACTATGCAAAGAATCACATAACAATGATACTCATGTTCTTTTCACCATCAATTAGGGTTTCAACAACAATGCTCATCAAACAAGGTTTAGTCAACCAACACCATTCAACTCAACATCAACCTTGAAGCATTCAACCAATCATCACAAGAAAAGGAAACAAGTAGAAATCCTTTTCCCTCAAAAGATATTTGAACAAAACAACCACCAACACAATATCACCAAATGCAAAGAATAACTTGCTCAAATCAACTCAATGGAGTAAGCCCAATATCATGAATCAAGTAAGGCAATAACTTGATCAAACAACCTCTATGGAAGCAACTCAACCATCAAACTCAAAACAGCCAACCAAGGGTTCCACCAACTCAATGCAAGTAGCTAGACTCACAAATATAAACCCTAGTGCACAAAGCTTCCACTATCTCAAACCAAAAATTATGCATTCACCAAAAACTCTCCTTAAGGATAACAATGCATAAGTAGTCTTCAACAAACTAGAAAATAGGATTTACACCTAGCCAAAGGATACCTAGTAGAATACCTTTTCACTCCAACCTTATTTCAGAAAACATACACCAATCATACTCATAAGAAGAATGTGCCCATACCTTATTGGAGTAGAAGATAATTGAACCTTCAAGCTATCACCACACACAACTCTCAAACTTCCAACCAAGTTAGGGTTAGAATAAAAAGAAATGAGCAATAATATAAACTTCCTTTATTACACCTTTTAGCTCCACTTCTTTAAACACAACCACCATAACATGCCAATAAATCAACAATCACAGACTCACACCTTATACCTCCATTTTTAATTTTAGCATAGCAAAGAATAATCTTAAAAATACATCCAAAGAAATATGCCCTTATTTCTCCTAAGCTTTTATTCAATGCTAATCACAAAAGCTAAAACTCATAAAATTTAATCACACCTTATAAATCGTTGTCCAAGAAACTCCGAATTTCGTGGCATAAAGATGTTTTAATAAAAACGTGTGTTACTCTAGCAAAGCACCCCCGCGAGACTCGAAACGGTGACCTCCGCCAATGCAGCGCCCAACAGCAACCTTCGCTGCCACTAGCCCATGCAGGCTATGAATTTCACAAGTGAACTTCCCTCCACTTCACCCTCAAAAAAACTCTTGAAGACTTTTCAACCGCACGTGCTTCTAAGTCTTCCTTCGATCGCAGTGAATACAGAGCACAAACACTACAAATTGCATTCAGGGAATTTTGAATTAATTAGCCTTCCAACCTTAGGAGTTGGAGAATAAATAGTCTCTTCGAAGACACCTTGACATTGATGAAAATAAAGACCATTTCGAAATTAATAAAAAGTCTTTTCAAAAAGGGTTTAAAAACCCTTAAATAATTTTAATAAATTAAGAATAAAAAAGGTTTAAAAACCTTTAAGTATTTTTAATAAATTAAAAATAATTTCTCCCTTAATTAATTAAATAATTAATTAATTAAAACCTTGAAGGGTTTTAAATAATAATTAAATAAATAATAAAGAGAACCTCCATTGGTTTTAATAAAAACCATTTAACTTGGTTTTAATAAAAACCCTATCCAACTTGGTTTTAATAAAAACCGGTTTGGTTTTAATGAAAAACCCTTGCCAATGGAATCTCTTCGGATTCTCTTAAAAATATTCTCTTGGAATCTTCCACCTTTGAAGCCAACACATCCTCTTAACATTAATGCCATTTCCTTTTGACATCAATGACAACTCATAGACAAGAAGCTAGGATCTCAAACCCAAAATTGCCAACACTTAGCAATAGTTAAATACAATATTTAGAGAGGAGAAAAAATTGTTGCTCAACCTCAATGAGCTTCTTAGGAGAAATTATGTGTATTTGAGACCCAAAAAAAATGGAAGGATAAAAAATTATCTCAAATGATAGATTTTGTGCTATCCACTTCTTTTCGAAGGAGGATAATTCCCACTAGATCATTACAAATGTCTATGTACCCACTATTGTGGTTGGAAGACGAAGGTTATAGAGGGAATTGAGTGAACTCAAGCATGTCTTTATAGGCATCCCATGGATCATTACAGGGGACTTCAATCTTTGTATCTGTCTGATAAGAAGGGAGGTGTTGAAGGATATTTAGAGAGTATGACTTAGTTTGGTGATTTTATAAATCCAAATGCTTTGATGGACTTGGAGCTTAAATAAGCAAAGTTTACTTGGGCTAATAGGCGGTTGGGGAGTCAATTGATTCAGATCAGAATGGATAGGGTGTTGATTTCTCAAGAGAGCTTAGTGTTGTTTGGGGACACTACTCTCACGGCCCTCCCAAAAATTGGCTTAGACCATAATCCTTTGATTTGGAAAACAATGAACAGGAGAAGGCTCTTTGCTACCCCTTTTTTATTTGAAAATATGTGGATCCTTCATTCTAATTTAGAGAGCAAGATTCAATCTTGGTGGCAGCAAGATTTTTTTGGGGATAGATTGACTCAAGTAGCAAATAAAATGAGATTTATTAAGTGGAACTTAAAATTGTGGAATAAATAGGTGTTTGGATACATTATGGTTAAAAGGCAGCTTTACAACAACTCATGGAGTTAGAAAAATATTTGCATTTGGGGGAGTATTCGACAAAATTTTAGACTAGAGAAAAGGATATTCTATGTGATTGGCACAATAATCTAGCATGTGAGGAGGCTTTATGGTGATAGAAATCAAGATATTTGTGGTTAAAGGAAGGGGACATGAATACGAGGTTTTTCCATGTTTTAACTCTCAGGCACAGAAGTTTTAAGGAGATCAAGATTACTGATGGTTCTTCTACAAGGGATCCTTTCCAAATTAGAGGGAAAGTTGTTCGATTTTTCCAAGATATGTTAGGAGTGGATTCGAAGTTGGATGAAGAGGCAATGAACCTGTTGTTAGGCCATATTCCCTTAAATATTACAAACCGGATAAATGACTATCTCCTCAGCCCCTTTACGAACGATAAAGTTAAAGAGGCGATTTTCTCCATGAAGGGAGACAAATCTCCTGGTCCAAATGGGTTTTTGACGCTCTTCTATCACAATTTTTGGCACATCATTGGCAATGAGGTCACCTTGGTAGTTAAGGAGTTTTAGATCTCTAAAAGGATCCCTTATGCTGTGAACTGTACGTTCTTAGCCCTCATCCCGAAGATTGAAGGTGCTAATTCTTTTGCAGATTACCGCCCAATTAGCTTGTGTAATACTCTCTACAAAATTGTGTCCAAAGTCCTTGCAAACAGGTTGAATATGGCTCTCCCTTTTGTCATTGACAAACACCAAAAAGGTTTTTTCAAGGATGACAAATTCTTGACAGGATCATTTCCATCCATGATATCCTGCACTCTATCTCTATATCAAAAAGGGAAGGTATGTTTCTTAAATTAGATATGAATAAAACATATGATAAATTTTCTTGGGATTTCTTGATCAAAGTGCTTCAACATTTTGGTTTTCATGAGGATTGGATCTCTATGATGAAAACTTGCATCTCCACAGTGATGATCTTCATCTTAGTTAATGGGCCTATCGTGGGTTATTTTCCTAGCATGAGGAGGTTAAGACAAGGGGACCCCCTATCCCCTTATCTATTTATAATGTTACCTAAATTTATGGGTAGAGCCTTCATAGAAGCCATGGATAGAGGAAACAAAGAAGGCATAAGGCCAACTTCCACTCTAGAACTGGTCTCTTTTCAACAGTTTGTGGATGATACTCTAATTTCGATAAGATCATCTCTTCCATAAGCAAGACATATTAAGATAATTTTGCATTTTTATGAGCGTGCAGTAGGCCAAAAGGTAAATTTTAATAAAAGTAAGCTTTTTTCCAGAATACCTCTAGAGCTCTCCAACTGCATATAGCAAGAATCTTCAACTGTGGCATAGGTGATTTGCCAACAACCTATCTACGGATGCCTTTATTCCATGAAAGTATGAAGGAAGCCTTGTGGGATTTGGTTATTGAACATGTTACAAAGAAATTATCTTCCTGGAAAGGCTCTCTTCTTAGTTTGGTAGGAAAGGAGCAACTTGTGAAATCCTGCCTTCAAAGTATACCTATTTCCTTCGTATCAATTTTTAAAATGCCAGTATCGGTCTACAAAAATATTGAATAGATCCAAAGGATTTTTTTGTGGTCTAGGGCTAAGGAAAATAAGAGGATATTTTTACTTGCTTGGAACAAATTTTGTACCTCTAAACAATATGGGGGATTGGGACTGAGAACTCTTCCCAAAATGAACAAATCTCTAATGGGAAAGTTGGGTTGGAAGTTGGCGAAGGAAGAAGACACTCCATGGGTCAAAATTATAAAATCTAAGTATTTATGTAATTCCTCCTTTATGGAAAACCTCAACTCCCTAAGGGGTCTAGTTTCTAGAATAATCATCAACAGGTAAGACCTCTGATCCAGTAGGGTTGTAGATGGTATATTGGAGATGGTGCTATACTTGGCTCTTTAACTCTCCCCTTTGTGAGATCCCAAGGTTTACAAAATTAAGAACAATCCTAACTCCTATTTATGGATTGTTGGTTTGAGATTTTACTGTAGAAAAAAATGGCATCAAGAAGTGGAAGTGGTTTTATGATGAGAACATCAATGAGGACTTGCATCCACACCTGGAAAGTCTTAAGAGATGCCTTAATACCTACATACTTAGCCATTGGTGACTGAATCATATATTTATTTGGATGAAAATGAAGAGTGGATATTATTATGTGAATTCTGGTTATAACTTGGTTGAAGGTGTAGGGGTAATGTGGCCCCATGTAGAGGTTTGGGACAAGGATCTCATCCCTAAGATTACTATTTTCCAGTGGTTGGTTATGCATAATAAAATTATTACCCAAAATTATGTGAAAAAACGTGGTTTCTCCTTACCAAATAGTTGTGTTTTGTATAAAAAGAGGAGGAAATCATTGATCATCTACTTCTTAAGTGCTCCTTTACCAAAAACGTGTCTGATCAGCTCTATAGTGAATTTCAAGTTCAATGGGTTTTCCCTAGAACTATCTCAGATTTGAGATTACAATGGGAGTCTCCTTTTAAAGGCATAAGAATCAAGGATTTGTGGCTTCTAAGCCTTCCACATATCTATTAGATATTCTAGAATTAAAGAAACCATTAAATCTTTGAGAACTTGAAGATGGACTGGGAAATGGTTTGGAACCGAGCAATAAGTCTCCTGGTAGAGAATTTTAACACTATCTACTTCAAGGAGGGATGGGAATCAGAGTAGGAAAGGTAGATATTGGAATGTTAGGGAGTTAGAGAGAAATTACTAATACCTCAAGTTCATCCTAGAAATCATACAAAATGGATATCGTCGCCAGTTGGATGGTTCACATTAAATTTTTATGGGGCCTTGAAAGGTAATCCCAGGCTGTTGGAAGTTGGAGGGGTGATCCCAAATCATTTAGGTAAGGTAATCAAAGCCTTTGTTGAACCACTAGGTGAACTAAAAAGTCATTTTACTGAAGCAAGAGTAGATTATGTAGGAATTTCTTTGGCTATCAATTGCAATCTAGATAAGCTCATAGTTGAAGGAGACTCACAAAATATTGTGACCATTTTAAAGGAAGAACAACTAATCGCATGGACTATTGATTTAATGATGGTGGAAGCTCGAGTGCTTTTGGATAGACTCAAGAATATATCTATCAATCATATATAGATAAGCCAACACGATAGCAGATGGTCTTGCTAATGAAGGAATTATAGTAGATGCCAAAAAGGAACGGGGGAATGATATCCTAGTGTACATAAAAAATTTAGTTGACAATAATAATTCCACAAGAATTGACAATGGGGATCAACAAGAAGAGGTTGCTAGGAAAGCATAGAGTATATGATTTTTAGATATGTAAGGTGTATGTTGATTTTCTAGTTTTGGATGTGGTTAGTGAAGTGTGTTTATTGTTACACAGTTGGTATAGGCTTTATGCCAGTTGGAAATCCTTCTTGGTGAAATGGACAGTGATTGACATAAAATTTTAGCATTCCTTTCAAAAATGTACTTTTCCAACTTAACAAAAAAAAATTAAAGGGACAAATCCAACCATAGAGAACTTCATCAAATTGAAAAGTGCATATTTCAATAGGGAGAAATAAGGTGAAAAATAGGAGTTGAACATTATATTAAAATTAGCTTCAAAGCGTTAGGGATTCAACTCAAAAGGAAATTCTAAGAAAGCTAAGCACTTTATCAAGACTATACTATATTCTAAATACTTAAGAGATATAAGGGGTTCTACGAAAACTTGAAACTTGAAAAATTTAATCATATACTTCAAACCTAGGGATTCATAAGGTAGTCAACATCAAAGGAACATGGCAAAGAAAAAGTAAATGAAAAAGAAAACAAGTGATCCAAAAATAGAAACTCAAAAACTAGAACTTCATGAGTTGTCAAAATTAGTTGAAGAAGAAAACCTATGTCTACAAGAAGAACTAATATACATTGAAGAAGACTTGTGTTTTCAAGAAGAAGGAGAAATTTACATTCAAGATGACTCACTAGAAGAGACTAAAAAATTGTTGCAACTATTAAAAGGTTGTACACAAAAGATGATAGAAAAATTGAAAGTCAAGAGAATACATCAATAAAAGAAAAGAAGGATTTGCAATCAATCATGAGAGAGGTCAAAAATGAAAGTTTTTCAATGCTAGAAGATTACTTGAATTTAAAAATTGGTGAGGCACAAATAAACTCAAAATATGCTTTCACATTACCTAATGATATAGGAAAAGTAATGTATATGGCATTACTTTCTAATGAAGTTCTCAAAGACAAGAATAGAAAACAAGAGAACATGATTAAGGATTTGAAGAATAAATTTATTGATGAAACAAATACTTTGAACAATAGGCTTGATGATATTACTCTTGAAGCAAAAAAAGGAGAATTTTTAATACTTCAAAAATGCATGCAAAGTATTCTTAATAATGCTAATGATTGTTATGAATATTTCATTGCTATACCTATTAGTCTATGGAGAATAATCTACAAAGGAATTATTACTCTAAATATTTCTAAGATGAGAAAACAAGAAAAGGTTGAAGAAGTAGAGAATAAAACAATGATGAAAGATGCTTCTAGTGATACAAATGATTTGAGACCCATGATGATAGATTCATGTTGCAATACTATAGAATCAAAACCATTTATGATTGATGCATGTTGTGATACTAGTAATCTTCTTCAAAAGGAAAAATATGCAAATCATAATTCTTGTCAAATTAAAAGGGAACATTGTAATGCAAGCAATGACACTAGTGATTTAGAATCCATGACAAAGATAGAAGAACTTGTTGCAAATATTGATGTTATATGTGATACAAGTGATTTGAATATAGTTTATGATTGTGCAAAAAAAATATATGCTATTAGAATTGATGAAGGCATAGATGATAGAAATAGTAATGCACAGAACCATATTGATACTAACAAAGATCATTCTAATGATTTTAATGGTCATTTTCAGAAACATACTAACAAATTTGGTTAAAAGTTGATGTGATATAAAGATACAGGTTTAGAAAAAAAAGAACATGGATTTAAAGAACCAATTGCACCAAAAATTAGATCAAAGTATGAAGATCTTGAATATACAAGTCAGACAAGCAGTAATAAGCAAGGAACTTAGTTTGTAATAGAAAATAGTGACATCAAATTAGTAACAAAGATTGATAGGAACTGTTGCTATGAAGCATAGAATGTTCAAAGGGATTTGGTAACAAAAAACATATGGTCATTATAGCAGATATGGGCACAATATAGAGAGATGTTGGAATCTCCATAGTTGTAAAAATTATGGAGGAACCAATCATTCTCAAAGATATTGTTGGTACAAAGAAAATTATTTTTTTGATTGGATATACACAATGACAAGAAACTTCATTATTCGATTTTCTCAAATATATTTCTCAAGGTATAGAGATGGGCACATTAAAGGTATGAAATTCTTTGACAATAGAATTATAAGGAAAACAGTAATAGTGCCAAAGTTAGAATATAAAGTCAAGCAAAAGGATGAAGCTCAAGAAGAAGATCAAATCCAAGGTCACTTGAAGAATGAAGACAAATACAAAGATCCATATTAAAGACTAAATTTTTTAATAACCAAATAATGTAATATAGGGGGTGTTAGAGAATATTACATTATTTGGTACATGTCAATGTACCACCATGGGTACATGTTTAGATTAGGAGTTTATCTTAGATTAGGATTTAAGTATTTACTTTATGCAAAGGAATAAATGCACAAGTATGTGCAATGATGTAAATGTGCATGTTGTCCACATGTACATGAGTCCTTTAGAATAGGAAGAACAAGTGTCTTTAGTTAGGTGTGCATGTGCACAAGTGTCTATCATGCATAATGCACATGTATCCTTAGGGTAGGAAAGTGAAGAGTCACATACTAGTATATATTTGTGAATAAGTGTTGTAATTGCTAATGAAGGATGCATTGCTCATAGCATGCATTAGTAGATCTCCAAATACGTATAAAATTTGTATTTTTATGAGCTTTCATTAATGGTTATTCCATGAGTTATTTTAGAAGTTTCTCATGTTACTTTCATGCTTCTTAGTTAGATATTATCATAGTTATAACATTGGAGGCTTATTTCATTACTTGTGGTTGCATTTCCTTTAATATAAATCATCAAAAGCTAACAATAATAGATTTCAGGGTCAACACATTTGTTATTCCAAAAGGAGTAGTGAATGCACTGGGTTTAAGATATCAACTTGCAGATAAGAGATTGGTACAATTGTATGGGATTCATGTTCAAATATTGGGAATCATGGAGAGGCTCCCACTCACTTTGTACACTTGCCCAAGACAAATAGTGGTATAGGATATAATAGTAATTGACTTGCCCCCATTGTTCGGCATCTGCTTATCAACCGATTTCACTACAAATTTGGGGGTATACCTATATTTGGATTGGTCCATCATGGTCTTGAAAAATTTGTATGGGACCAGAATTAAAATCTTGATAGAGCCTCTATATCCTCACCATGTAGAACAACTACCTACTTCAGAGTTGAATTATGACTAGGATGTGACAATCGAATGGCCTAAACCATGCAAACCATTGCAATGCACCTAGGAAGACCAGATGAGCTAAGAGGTAACAAAGAGCTAAAATTCGTATCCTCCAAAAGTGTACGAATAAAAAAGCATAGGATAAAAAAAACTAAAGAGGAAGCCTAACCCCTAGAGGGGTCATGTAAATATGTACAAGAAAAATCTAATTTTGTCATGCAGGATGTCTTTTCAAAGTGAGGGAGTAGTTATTGAGCCACCTATAAAATTACTCCCAGGATCAACATCCAAAGTGAAGAAAATGGTCAAATCAATTATGGTGGCTAGATCAAATTATCCCATAATAAATAAAGGGAAGGTGAGAAGATCATGCACAAAAAAATGATTGATTGAAAATATTATTGCATCATCTCAGGTAGAAGAAATGGGTTTAAACCAGTAGTAGAAACAATGAAAATAAAAAAGTCATAGGCCCAAGGAAAGTGAAATTAATATGGGTAGTTGCTTCATCCTCGAAATAAATCTATAAAATTAAGGCCTAACACTCCCCAAAGCTACATTTTAGTGACTTTGTGCCTAATGGATAAAGACCTTATACTTTGGGTTCATATCCTCCTACAAACAGAAGTTCCCTTGAGAGCTACCATAGTTGGAGTGAAGGTTCACTACAATATTAGCCAGAATACACCTGAAAATGATAAAGAGCTTGGAGATGAAACAAGAGCATTTCAATCATTACCAACTTGCAAGAATTCCATGTCAAGAATCACCTAAAAATATCTTGGGGGGTAAGGACGAGTGTAAAAACCCTTGTGCTATGTGGCTAAGATCACCAAATTATCATATGGAGGCCCATGGTAATTTTACTTCATCCTTTTGATGATATCTGAACCAAACCCCACTATTGATGGTGGTTGATAAGCCTTTTAGATGATAATTGAAAAAGCCCCATCAATACTAGAGGTTCAACTCAAACAATGGTTGTGGGTGAGCTAGCAAAATTGGCTCTCATCCATATTTGTTTGGGTCCATGACTGTATTCTCCTCATACATTTGTTTGGGTCCATGACCTTATGCTCCTCATAAATTTATTTAGTTCCATGACCTTATGCTCCTCATACATTTATTTGGGTCTACGACCTTATTCTCCTCATACATTTGTTTGGGTCCATGACCTTATGCTCCATAAAACCTAGTGGTGAAGGATGGTTAAGAGGGAGTTAGTAATTAGAGGAAGAAGATAAGGACTTGCAAGAACTCTATGTCAAGATTTCTCATAAGGCATCTACTTCCCTACATCTAGCAAAAGAAGTTGCCAGGGTGAAGCTTCTTTGCACTAACCACTCATCCAGTTGGAAGAGCAAATCAAGATGATAGTAGACTAGCAAAAATGGAAATATATTAAATAGAAATTCCCATGGAATTAATGTCGACATCTATTGTTCACGCCACATGGGACTTTAAAGGATCTTGCCTTGAAAAGGAAACAAGGAAAATATATGTTCAAAAGACAAAATTTGGTATAATTAGAGGAGAAGGAAAATAGTTGCATCAAGACCATCCCAAGGGATAGGTTAAGGCAAAAGAGAGGATTGAAAGTTTTTAAAAAATGTCGATGAAGGCATAAAATAAAGGTTCGATGATGCAACCATATAAACCAAAGATAACATGATCAAGAATTTTAAAAGTTTCATGAAAAGAAGAGAAGAAAAATCCCAACAAGCAAATGACACAAACTTTTGAAAGAAAATCAAAATTTCTTAGGAGGTGGGCAATTGTTTTGATAATTCAAGTAGGTCAAATAAAAGGAACAAAAATGAGTAATGGCATACAAATTCCCAAAAAAGTAGATGAGCTAAAATAATGTGTCATCACTCTAGAGAGGAGTGATGGCGAGCGAATATTCGAAACTTGATTATGCGACGGTCGGGAAGTAGAAAGGAGGGAGTAAGGTCCCAGGAAGCGGTTCACGAGCATGCACTAACAATGCCAACGATAAGTTCATCGAGCAAGAGAAAGGGAGTGAAACAACAAGCAAAAGTTTTTTGA
This sequence comes from Wollemia nobilis, assembly GCA_028583015.1. Classification (NCBI taxonomy): domain Eukaryota; kingdom Viridiplantae; phylum Streptophyta; class Pinopsida; order Araucariales; family Araucariaceae; genus Wollemia; species Wollemia nobilis. The sequence continues at coordinate 2,400,033 of JAQPPZ010000690.1, read as the reverse complement.
AGGCGATGGAAGATGAGAATGGAGCTCATGGGGGAAAGACCCCTCAAAAAAATAGATGCGGACGATAGTAAAACCACCTCGATAACATTCACAAAAGCACTCAAGGGAAAACCTAAACCCTTGCCTGGAGTGCCAAGCGCCTTCATCACCCAGGGTTGCGATGTTTTCTATTCGTAGGAGGTAATGGAAGACTACGCTACCCTCGATTCCTTTTCCCTCATGGGGAAATTTGTAGGAGGGAGGCCCGACATGGATTCACTCCGTCGCTAGGCAGCAATGAAGTGGAAGACCAGGGGATGCTTGGAACTATTAGCTATGTCCAGAGGGTTCTTCATGATATGCCTCAACACGTAGGAAGATGCAGATCGTATTTTATCAAGAGGCCCATGGTTCTTCGGAAGAAGAAGCCTCTTCCTCCGCAAGTGGGGAGAGGATTTCAACCCGGAATCTCAAAGCATCAACTACGCTCCCATTTGGGTACGGCTCCCTAATCTGCCCCCACACTTCTTTCACGAGGATGCGCTACAAGGGATAGCCCGAGCGATTGGGGAACTGGTTACTATCGACCCGGCAACTCGCGCCCGATCACGCTTGATGCAGGCCCGTATATGCATTAATGTCAATTTGGAAACCCAGCTCCCGGATCATGTTAACCTAATTTATGGGTCTTACCATCGGAGCCAACCATTGGAGTACGAAAATAAACCTACATTATGCTCTGAATGCCACTCATAGGGGCATCTCCCTACCCAGTGTTTGACTCATAAAAGTGCATAGAATTAATCCCAAATTTTGGGTCGACTGGCCCAAGGAGAAAATCAGAAGATGAAAACCAAAGCAAGACAAAGCAAGTACCACAAAGGCAAGCAACAGGCCCTACACCCCCCAAGTAGTGAAATGAGTAAGGCAAGTAGTCTGTTTACCTCCTCTAACAAGTTCAATTTACTTGGTAATTCTGGTCATAATGATAAAAACTATGATGAGGAGCTCCCTTACGAGGAAATCCCTATTCCAAACCAAATGGGCCATCCCTAACCTAAGGTAAATACCCCAAAGAAAACCCATATCCCTTTCCCACCCCAAGTCATTCTTCCCCGCGTGATCCGGTCCCGAGTCCCAAAGCTCTCCTTCCAAACCCCCCCAATCTCCCAAACCCCCGCCCAGGTCTCCCCCACCCATCGGGACTGGGTCGCCCCACTCCCCATCCGAATTCCACGATGTTGAGGATGACAGTGGCGAATCCTCCCATGAATCCCCAGAAGCATGGAGCCCAAAACAAACCCGAAGCTTCAAAAAATCCCAAATAGATGTGGGAGGTGATAGGAAAAAGGGCAGGCCTTCTGGTGCTGACCTGAGAAGCAAAGACACAACAGAAGATATAGCCAATGGCACCCAAAGAACCCTATTCCAGGAACTGGGAATGCCCAACAGGGAAGAAACTAAGAGATCCAAACCCCCCGCGCAGCAAGGCAAAGGGGGCAAGAAACCCTCCAAAAGTTCCAAATGAGAATCCTCTCCTAGAACGCGAGAGGTCTAAATGGGGCAGCCAAACAAAGATTGGTTGCTGCTATGCGAAAGGAATCTAATCCCATGATTTTTTTAATTCAAGAAACCAAATTAGGCGAGCAATGGTCGCCCAAAATTGCCAAGGTCATTTGGAGGAAATGTGAGTTCGCCTTTACACCTGCTTTTGGTACCTCAAGTGGACTCCTTTTTCTTTGGGACCTAGCCAAGGTGGAAGGGAGAGTCATTTTAGGCTAAGGATGTCTGTCCAACATCTACTTCCACGACTCTAACACCCAACTCTCCTGGTTTATGACGAATGTGTATGCCCCTAATAGTCCGCAGGGTAGATCGACCCTATGGAACAACCTCACCCAAATGAGAGAAGCTTTCAACGACATCCCATGGATTCTAGTTGGGGACTTCAATACCCCTTTGCATCCCTCAGAGAAGAGAGGTGGGAATGTCATCACCCCCAAATCCACAGATGACTTTGCGCTCTTCGTAGACACAAACGAACTTATGGATGTCCAGTTGAGAGGGTCCCAGTTCACTTGGAGCAACAGAAGGGTGGGTGGAGACCTTATCCAAGAAATACTTGACCATTTTCTGCTATCCCAGGAAGCGCTTCCTCTGTTTGGAGACGCCAGCTTACAGGCCCTACCAAAAATTGGGTCTGACCACAGCCCCCTGATGTTTGAAGTTGCCAATAGATCCTAGTTCAAAACCCCTTTCCGTTTTGAATCAATGTGGACCCAACATCCGAACCTCAAAAATCAGATTTTCGAGTGGTGGGGGGAAATATTCCCTGGGACTGTAACAAACTAGGTAACATAGAAATTACGTTCGATCAAAGCTAAACTAAATGTCTGGAACAAAGAAACATTTGGAAACATCTTTGAAAATAAACAAAACATCAAGAACAGGCTCCAATAGATTGAGGACAAATTTCAACAGGGATAGGGGGATGACAACCTGAGAACCGAGGAGTGGTCTATGTTGTTAGAATACCACAATACCCTACGGAATGAAGAGATGTTCTAGCGCCAAAAATCAAGACAATTGTGGCTTAAGGAAGGAGACTCCAACTCCAAATTCTTTCACATTTCCACTCTCAGGCACAAAGGGGCTAACAGGATTAAAGGCATCATCAAGCAAGATGGTTCATTCACCTCAGATATCCACCAGATCCGGGATGAAGCAGTCTTCCACTTCGAGTCCCTCCTTGGATCTCGTCCCTCCTCCTCTAGTTAGGTTGTGGACTCCCTCCTTGAGAACATCCCCATAACCGTCCTTGATGCCCTGAATGCCCTTCTCCTTAGCCCTCTAAACCCTAAGGAAATCCACCAGGCTCTTTTTTCTATGCAGCCAGACAAAGCTCCCGGGCCTGACGGTTTCCCCTCGAGATTCTTCCAAACCTATTGGGACATCATTGACCCCAATATTTGCCAATATATCTCAAAAATGCAACAATCCATACCATACCTAGGGATATCAACTCCACCTTCCTCGCTCTCATCCCCAAAGGACCCAGTTCTAAGTCCTTGTCTGATTACCATCCCATCAACTTATGCAACATCATCTGTAAAATCCTATCCAAATCCATGGCCAATATACTCAAAGGCATCCTCCCTTCCATCATTGATCCCTGCCAAGGTAGTACTGTCAAGGGCTGAAATATTGTTGACGGTGTCATCACCATTCATGAACTCATCCACTCGGTCCATAACTCCAGTAAGTCTGCTTTCTTCCTGAAACTTGACATGAACAAGGCTTTTGACAGAGTGGACCAGGATTTTCTAGCCAAAGTCCTCCTGAAGTTTGGTTTTCATGAAGACTAGGTTAAGCTGATTTCGCAATGCATTTCCTCATCTTGGTTTCTAGTTCTTGTCAATGGCTCAGCGGCAGGTTATTTCCCTAGCACTAGAGGGTTGAGACAAGGGGACCCCCTCTCTCCCATCCTCTTCATTATCTTGGTTGAGAGCCTTGGAAGGGCTATCAAAGCAGCCTGTTCTAGAGGACTAGTTACTGGTATTAAGGTTGCATCTAATCTCTAGCTCTTGATGATCAACAGTTTGTAGATGACACCCTACTGGCTACTACAACCTCTGTCTCTAAAGCCAAAATCATCAAATCCATCCTCAATCTCTATGAGGAAGCCGTAGGGCAAAGAATCAACTTCACCAAGAGAAAACTTTACTTCATCAACACCCCATTGAAGCGGCAAGCCAAAATTACTAATATCTTGGGATGCACCATTGCCGCTCTCCCGACCACCTACCTTGGCCTCCCAATGTTCCAGGGGAGACCAGCTAAGTCTATGTGGAACAATGTCACCGAGAGATTTCATAAGAAACTGGCAAGTTGGAAAGGGGCTCTCCTCTCCCAAGCTGGTAAAGCCACCTTGGTCAAGTCAGTCCTCCAAAGCATCTCGGTGTATTTTCTTTCAGTCTTCAAAATCCCAGCGACGGTGGGAGAAGCAATTGAAAAAATTCAAAAGTGCTTCCTGTGGGTGGGGACTAACAACCAGAAGAAGTTTCATCTGGTGGCCTGGGACAAAGTTTGTACTCCAAGAGATAAAGGCGGGCTCGGACTTCATAGGATCAGCCTCATGAACCAGGCCCTCCTTTCCAAACAGGCGTGGAAGGTGGTCACCAACGTAAACTTGGAATGGGTTTCTATCATCAAGAGAAAGTATCTGTAACAACACTCCTTCAGGGATGAAGGGACTCCCAACATCGGGTCCCATTTTTGGTGGTCCATAACCCACACCAAACACCTCCTAAAACAAGGGATCAGGTGGCAGCTCATATATGGTAAGGACATCGACTTATGGTATGATCCGTGGGCTAGGGATGAGCCCCTCATCAGAGATCCCGACATTGCAGCAATTAAACATCTCACTAACAATAGATTTGGACCTAAAGTTGTAGACTTCATTACTAACAACCAAGACAGTCGCAGGTGGAAGCAGCTCCATTTTCGAGTCAGAAATGTTATCTTAGATAGAGCCACGTCTGCCCTACAGTCTGTACTTAGGGCAAATTTCATCCCCAAGACTCAAACGGCAGATAAACTTTTCTGGAAAGGTACCAATGATGGGCAATTCTCGGTGAAGTCCGCTTTCCTCTTGTTAGAAACTTCCCAAAAAATATCCAACTCCATGGACAGCCCTACTACAGCCAAAGCCATCTGGCTCAGACATCTCATTTCGAAGGTGGCTCATTTCTACTGGCTCGCGGTCCATAATAGGATACTCACCACTGACAACCTGATCAAAAGGGGCATCATTGTCCCCAACAGATGCTATCTCTGCACTCAGGCATGGGAGTCCACCCAAAATTTTTTGCTCGAATGCCCCTTTGCCTTCGATGTGTTCTCCTCCTTGATCAGCAAGTTTCATGTCAATTGGGTGTGGCCCAAGTCGGTCCTTGATTTGTTTACTCAGTGGCCCACTATTTTTCAAAATCCTAGGCTCAAGTTCCTTTGGAAAGCCCTACTGCACCACACGATTTGGCAAATATGGCTCGAGCGAAACAATCGCATCTTCAACGACCACCCTAGAGACCCAAAAGCTGTGGCCAATAGAGCTTTGTGCTTTGCAATCAAAAACGCTAACATAGTTCCTTGCCCGAACACTCCTACGCCTGGGCTGGAGTCTTCTTTGATCAAGACTCTGGGGGTCTCCTCTGAGTGTTCCAAAACCCAAAATACCACCGGTTCCAGAAGTGAGGCCAAGTGCTATCCTCCCCCCCAGGATGGCTCAAGGCAAACTTTGATGGAGCTTCCAAAAGCAATCCTGGGGATATTGGGACTAGTAGGGTCATCATGGACCACGACGACACTATCATCAAGGCATTCGTTGAAAACTTAGGGATCCAGACCAACAACTACGCTGAAGCTCGGGCTATGTGGAGATGCATCGAGGTCAGCAAGGAGTTGACCACCCCCATCATTTTTGAAGGTGATTCGCTAAATGTGGTTAATCACATTAAGAACAACAATAGCAGAGGCTGGAATATCCAAATCATCATTCAAGAGTGCCAAGCTTCCCTCAACCAATGCCCCCAGAACACAATTCAACACGTGTTCAGAGAGGCGAACAAGGTAGCTGATATTTTGGCTAACAGAGCAGCCAATCAAAGTAACCTGATTATCTGAGAAGACTCCTTCCCCCAGGAAGTTATCAAAGCAGCCAATCGCGATGTGGAGCGCATTTTCAAATAATAGCTTTCGATGCCCTGATGGTGTTTGTTTAACACCAAAGGTGTTTCCTTTCAACACCAAGGAAGTTTGCATCACAACCGCTATTATCATTTCCCGCAATGTTGCCTATACGTCTAATCATGCGGACTCTCATGCTCGTGTTAAAGTGTCCATCCACTCCCTCTGGCCTCCGCCTTCCTCGTGCCTCCGCCCCTTCCCCCTCGTTTTCCCCCATTCCTCGGTGTCTACTCGTCACCCCCTCCTCATCCCCCCCTCTCCCGCTTCTTGCGCTGCCCGTTCCACCAGTCTTCTCTTTCCCTTCCTCTTTGGCAGTCATCCACCCAGACTACATCCCCGCGCCCCCTCCCGATCGTCGAATGCTGACAAGACCGGTCTCTGCTCTTGCCTTCCCCATATCTGTCACGGAAAAGGTGCACCACTTGGTTGTTCCCCATGCCTTAGGTTTTGGCCTTATAGTCCCCGGCCCGCCCCTTCTATGCTTATTTCCTTTTGGCACTTTATTCAACTTTGCAGAAGTCACTACAACAATTCTATCCTTCTAAGGTTTTTTGGCACGATGGCCACCATCGAACCCACGAACCTCCAGCTTGACCCGGCGACTGAAGCTTTGCTCGACGCTAAGAGGTTCATTTCCTTTTTTAAGCTTTTCAACGGTGTTGACGACCAAGTGACCAATGATTTTGTCAGCTCATGGAATAATGGTACAATGCAGGTCCGTGGGCTTCTCTTTGAGGTAAGTGTTCATTTAATTGTAGAAATTTTTGGTTTACCTCCTAAACGCAGGGCTATCCAAAGGGATAAACACAACTTTAAGGATGAAACAGAGCACCTCCCTGAAAAAGGGAAGGACTTGGTTTGGGAGAAAGGGGGTGTGGTCCGTTCATCTCTTCCCCGCCCGTGGGACTCCGTTGTTGTCCTCGTTATCCAATACATTGCCGTCGATGACCCCAAAAACCCTCTTCGCGCCTACCACCTCGCATTTGTAAACCACCTCCGCGATGTTAAACTAGTCAATATTCCCGATTTTCTCTTTCGATCTATCAGTATAACCATCGAGAAATTTAGGGAAAGAAATTCGTCTAAGCCCCCTCCCCACTAAGGTCTGCTCTCTATCATCTACAAGCACACCCTCGTGCACCAACCTTCTAGCGACCCTTCAGTCCCCCCTCGAGCCCTGAACCTTCCTCAACATCTACCCATAAAGCCAATTCGAGCGCCCCTCTCTCCCCGATGCACTCCCCTAACCCCTGTGCTGAGTCCCCTATAGACATTCCCCTGGATAATGCCACCCTTTCCTAGGACAACAATAAGAAGGAGGCCACCTCGGCCCCCTCTCCCAAGGACCCAGTCCCTTCGCAGTGGTGCCCTCCTGGCCCTAGCCTAAGAAGCAAATAAAAAGTGGTTCGTCCCACTCAGAAGAGCATGAAATCTCACTGATTAAAGACTAAAAGCAAGAGTGCTCCGTACCATCTTGGGAGGTCATCATCGATGATGACAAAGAGGCTTCTAGTAGCACAGAGGATTTGTTGCACACCTCCACCTTCAACTGCATCAACAAAGCAGTGGATCACCTTAAATCCACTGCCAACATCATCAAGGAGGTGGGCTCATTCCTTTCCAATGCCATAAACGAGATTTAGGAGCTCTTCGTTGTGATCAGAGTCCTCCTTGCCCCAAAACAGAAAGATATCAATAAGGAGGAGGATAAGGAGTCCTAGTAGGAGCACGAAGATGTTAGCAGGCAGTAGAACTACCTTTGTTTGTGGTGTCTCCAGTCCTATTTTGTGTCTGTTGTCTTTAGGATTTTAGTCCTTGTATATGCTATCCATTTTTTTGGTTTTCTTAGTCTGTTAGTTGATGGGTTCCCAGACTGTTGAAATTTATAGAATGTGCCAATTTTGTTTTGTTGGCAGTGCCAATGCCCAATGTAATAGGGGCGGGACCCTTCAACGTGAAAAGTAAATAATTTTTTTTTACCTACCAAAAAAATGTGTCATTACTAAGGAAAAGAAGACTACCTACCAAGAATGCTTCAATGAGTCAATCCAATAAAGAGTAGGTGATCTATTAAAGAGGAAGAGATGGCACCTACAACAACAACGGTTCAATATTGATAGAAAAATGGCAAAGGACACCTTTATTTAATTTTTAGAATCCTCAAAAGAAGTAAATAAAAAGGTCAAATCATCCTATAAAATTTTAGAAGGAATTTCTCCCTATTATAATATATATATATTAGTAGTTTTGGCATTGCAAAGTATTGATAATTTTGCATTTGTAAGATTTCCTTTCATTTCTCTTTGTATAGTAATCGACTCCTAAATGGGTTGTGGGCAAATCGAACCCTAGCTTTAGGCATAATCTTTATAAAAATTGCTTGCGTACACATATAGAGACGGTTGAACATGAGAACCACAAATGGTTACTCAAAAATTGATGCGTAGGCCTACAATATATATATATATATATACACACACACACATATATAGATACGGTTCAACATAAGAACCACAAATGGCTACTCAAATTTTTTTTTGAGTAGTCATTTGTGGTTCTCAAGTTGAACCGTCTCTATATGTGTATGCAAGCAATTTTTATAAAGATTATGCCATACACATCAAGATTATAAAATTGATGTGTATGTTCTCAAGTATTACTTATTTTGAGTTTATTTTGCATGTATGTGTGTATAGAAGGCCTACATGTCTTATTTTTTGGGGTATCCATCTATGGTTCTCATGCTCTAACATGTCTCTCTAAATGTATATATGTTGGTAACACTCGTTTGGGCTCATCTATGTCAAGGAGAGGAACTGTTCATCGTTGGCACATAGAGTTTAGGCTTGTGGTATAGAGAGATCTTAGAGTATATTTAGAGCATCACCACCCTGGTAGCTTAGGTTTTTATTTCTTTTGAGTTGTTTTTATTTTATCTCTTGCATCTCTTTTCCCCCTAATTTCCAGTGCACCTAAAGATCACGTTGTAACTGTTGGACATTTTGAGTAGATAAGTTGTCATTGATGTCAAGAGTGAGTGGTCATTGATGTCAAGATTTCAGCACCAGTCAATGGCAGTTTCAGTGGGCAGCATCAGTTTTAGGTTCTCCAGTTTCAGTTGATCAAGACCCGGTTTCAGGACGTCAGATATGGTCTAAAGTGCAAAAAGCCCAAGTGAATAATATTATAATATTTTTTATAATATTATAAAGGGAAGTTTTAAATTAATTATAAATTAATTAATATAATTTTTATTATAAATTAATTTATAATTTAATTTACTTAACTTAAAGTTATTTAAATTAATTATTAATTAATTTTGATATTAATTATAAGATTAATTTATATTAATTTTTAACTAACCCTAAGGAGGGTTATTAAAATTAATTTGAAATTCGAAATTGAATTTCTAAGCACCGACGTGGGAAGAACATTTATCATGTGTATAAAAGGGGGATTACCCACCTTACCATAACTCCCAATGCTTTTTGAATTATATCCCATGCTATGCGAACTATATGCGAATCGTGGGTGCAACAAAGAGCTTTGTGTATTTTTTTTAAAGTGCTAAGAGAAGGCGAGATTATATCATCAACCAAGGAGGGAGCCTTGGTCACCAACTGTTGGTAGCACAGTTGGCAACCATGGCAGTGGCAAGTCATTAGGGCAGCGATAGGCGCAGGTTCGAATCCCCATGGAGGATCTTTGTTTTGATTTTGGTTGGAAATCATGGTGGATGTTGGTAGAAAGGGGAGGAAGGTTTGCTTCCTTCATGTGGGTGCTTCTAGCCCATGCGGTGGGCTCCAAAGTGCTAAGGCGCTTGGCGCTTGGGGAGACGGTGGATCGAATCATGCCGAAACCCTTTTGAGGGATAATAAGGTATGCATTAAAGTTTGAGTGTCAGATTTGTCGGAAAAGGTTGTTGAGGTATTAAAAATTAATTTTTGCATATTTCATGTGGTATATGAGGTTTTAGGGAGTTATAAGGATATTGCAAAATAAATTTTTGATATTATTTGTTTTAGGGTTTGAAAAAGAAATAAAGGTGTTTTAGAAATATTGGTTGTGATTTTTGTGGTGTTGGATATTATTTTAAGTTGGAGTTGATAAGGTGTATCCAAGTAATTGTTTTTATGTATGGTTTGAGGAGTGTTAATTTTAAAAGGGAGAAATAAGGTATATTTGAGCTTTGATTATTTTTGTGTCCAAGGAATATTTTTGAGAGAGTATTGGAGTAATATTTTGACATCTAACCTCCTTGAGTTTGGCAAAGAAGTGTTTATGATTGTGGCAGATTTGTGTGGTCTACTTCTCATCAAGCAAAAAGGTATGGGCACATTCTTCCTTGATTGAGTTGATTGGTTGGTTTTCTGAAAAATAACTTTGGAGTGAAAAGGACTTGATTAGGTTTCCTTATTGAGTTGTTGAGCTATTGTGAAGATTGTTTTATAAGCATTGTTGTTGAAGTGATTGATTGAGTGAAGAACTTGAACTAGGGTTTGCAAAGAACATGAGTATCATTGTTATGTGAGATTGGTTGATAAGCATTGTTGGAAATATTTGAGTGAGTGTTCATATGCTTGGACTAGGGTTTGTGAGCAAGGATTATTTCATTGAGTGATTGGTTGAGCCTAGTCAAGTGGATGTGTGAAGTGATAGTTCAAGTTCTATGAAATAAATTGTTCTATATTCTGAATTGATTTGAGAAAGAGGTTGAATGTTGATGAGTGTGAAACATATTGAGTCTCTAACAATTCTCTATATGTTTTATTGATAAAAGAGAGAAATTGAAAGTGATTGAGAGTTTGTGAATGTGAAGCATATTGAGTCTCTAACAATTCTCTGTATGTTTCTAAAAGAGTGATTGAAAGTGATTGAGCATTGAGGTGAATGTGAAGCATATTGAGTCTTTTATGTTTTTAAAAGAGTGATTGAAAGTGATTGAGCATTGTGATGAATGTGAAGCATATTGAGTCTCTAACAATTCTCTTTATGTTTCTATGAGATTGGATAAGTTCTAGTGTGGACTTATTGAGCATATTTAAGGTAAGTCTTTGAGAAGACTTGTGGATAGATTTGTGTGAGCTTTTGTGGAAGCTTACAATACATATTGAGAGTATATTTGGACAAGTTCTAGTGAGGACTTGTTGAGAAGATTTGGACAAGTTCTAGAGAGGACTTGTGGATATATTAGTGTGAGATTTTGTGGAAGCTTACAAGGCATATTTGAGATAAGTCTTTGAGAAGACTTGTGAGCAGAGTTGATTGATTTGTTCAAACCTTGAGTTAAGGTTTGGGGCAGATCTAGCAGAGTTGATTTGTGATTGAGTCAAGCTTTGTGTAAGGCTTGAGGATAGATATTGAGGATAGATTTGTGCTAGACCGAAGGACTATGTTTAGTGTAGATCAGAGGATAGATATTGAGGATAGATTTGTGCTAGACCGAAGGACTATGTTTAGTATATATTTGAGGATAGAGTTTGGTGTAGATTTGAGGATAGGTTTGTGCCAAACTAGAGATAGATATTGAGTAGATTTGTGCTAGATCGAAGGACTGTGTTTAGTGTATATTTGAGATAGAGATTTGGAAGGTGATAGAGTATAGAGGATGATAGTCTCTAGTGGATAGAGATCCATTAGCTAGGGTAGTGAGGATAGGTGTCTTCAGTGGATAGAGATCCATTAGCCAGAGTAGTGGGGGTAATAGTTCTTCTAGAAGATCACTAGTCAGAGCTAAGGAGAAAGGAGTTCTCCTATGGATAGAGATCCATGAACTTGATTAGGGGATTTGTGTCTCCTTTGGATAGAGGTCCATAAACATTGTAATAGGGAAAGGATTCCCAAGAGATTGATTGAGAAAATTTTAGTGAAATATTTTCTCCGTGGAGTAGCCCACATTGGGTGAACCACGTAAAATTGGTGTCTCTATTGTGTGTGGTGATTTATGCATTGCTTTGATTACTACTGTTGATATTGCTATCTTTACATTGCATAATATTGATTGGGAAAGTAAAGTAAAAAGTGGTCTTATATTGTTCACCCCCCTCTCAGTATAAGCTTGTGTTCTTCAATTGGTATCAGAGCGGGTTCCTTCGAAAGAGTTTAACAACTTGAAGGAAAAGCTTTCAAGAACACAATGGATTCTAAGAATGTGTCCTCAGATAATTCAACACCAATATTTTATGGAAGTGATTATATATATTGGAGTATGAGAATGAAGATTCACCTGATGGCACTTGGCAATGAAATTTGGGAAGCAATTGAAAATGGATACATACCACCAGTTGATCCACCTACAGATAAGGAAGGTAAGCTTCTACAACATTACAATTCAAAAGCAATGAATGCAATTTTGAGAGGTTTGCATAGAACAGAATCAATAAAGGTTATGCATTGTAAAGATGCAAAAGGAATTTGGGATAAGTTGCAAAGCATATATGAAGGAGATAAAAGTGTCAAAAAGGCAAAGATACAAAATCTCAAAGGACAATTTGAAGAATTAAGAATGAAGGATGAGGAAAACATTAGTACTTATCTACTTCGAGTAGATGAGGTTGTTAATGCCTTGCAAGGACTTGGACTTAATGTTGAAGAATCTGATATTTGTGATAAGATCTTAAGATCTCTTCCAAAAAGATTTAGTGAAAATATTTCTGCTATAGAAGAATCAAAAGATGGTGATTCTTTGACAAGAGATATGTTACTTGGTATTCTTACAACTTTTGAGTTAAGAACAAAAGAGGAACCTAATCATCGAAAGGAAGCAACCTTCAAAGCAATTAAGAAAACAAAGGGTAAGAAGTCAAAATCGAGCAATGAGTCATCCAGTGATGAAGAAGCTAATTATGGCAGAAGGAATAAGGATTCAAGAAGATTTAAAGATGCAAAATCTATTAGATGCTTCAATTATGGAAAGTATGGTCATTATGCAACTGATTTTCGAGAAGCTAAAAATAACAATGATGAAGAAAAACAGGATCACAGGAACAAGGAATCAAAAAAATACAGGTACCAAAAGAAAGGCAAGGATGGACAAAGCAGACAAGGAAAGAAGTTCTTTCAAAGACAAAAGAGGAGCTACTATGCAGACAAGGCAAGTAAGTACTCAAGTGATAGTGATAATAGTTTTTCAGATAATGATAAATATGAAGTCCTATTTCTGATTGAAGAAAAAGAAGTCAAGAAAAGGTCACCAATAATTCTCAAGTGTTTTAGATGTGGTAATTTTGGACATCTTGAAGATAGTTGTACAAGGGATGGTTTTAGTTTTAGTGATGATGAATATGAGGATGCACTAGAAGGACCAGAAGAGAATCTTCTAATGGCACTAGAAGAAGAAGAAGGTGATCCTATAGAAGACAAGTCAAAAGAAAATGAAGATGTTGACAAAGGTAAACAAATAGAGGAAGAATCAAAAAAAGGAGTTGATCTTGAGGGAGAGCTTATTTATGCTCTTAAAACTTTAAAGAAGGTAAGAAAGCAAAACTCTCAACTTGAATTTCAGTTTCAAGAATGTGATGAAGAAAGAGGAAAGCTTATAGAGGATCTAAACAAGTCAATGGCTAAGACAAAGAAGTTCAAGGATAAGTTAGAAGCAAAGGTCTTAGAATGTGAAAGGTTAGAACAAGAAGTAGCTCTACTAAGGGAAGATTTAGAAAAATCCAAGGATAAGCTACACAAGTTTGGAAAGAGTTCAAAGATTGTGGATAAGATGATCAAGGTACAAAGAAGGTCAACAAATAAAATAGGTCTTGGTTTTGAACAAGCTCAAAAGAAACATGAAGAAGAGTCAACCTCAAGTTTTGAAGAAGAAGAAACTTTAGAAGAAGATAGTGTAAGAGAAAGTGAGACTTCTGAGGATGAGTTGGACAACAAAAATTTCAACAAGGAAAGGAACAATGCACAAAGAAGAAACAGATGGAACAACAATCAGAATAGGTTAAGAGAGACTAAGAGACCAATGAGGTCAAGACAAGGAAACTTCAATGGAAGATGTTTCTCATGTCACATATTTGGGCACATGGCTTCATAGTGTAGGACACATGAAAGACAAGAATATGGGAATTTCAGGAACATACAACTTTTCCATGGGTATTGCTACTCATGTAATCAGTTTGGTCACAAGGCAATGAATTGCAAGGTTCATGATAGAAAAGAATATGACTTCACCAGGAGAAATTCCAAGACATTTGCACCTCCAAGGAATAATAACATTAAGTGTTATAAGTGCAATAATGATGGACATACAACAAAATGGTGTAGAGCAGACATTCCAGAATCAAGCATGAACATGAACATGAACAAGAATATGGAATATTGATATGAATAGGAATATGAGGAATATGAAAATGGAATAAAAGGAATAGGAATATGGACATGGATATAAATAGAATAGGAATAGTCAAAGGAATCAGAAGGATCAGATGAGAAGGAAAGAGGATAAAGGTAAAGACCAGTGCTTGCTAGGAGTAGAAATACTCCCACCCCAGAATTAACCACCTCAAGAGGAGGTGGGGGAGGGGCTAAGCTAAGAGACTCATTCTTAGCCCCGAGCCCCAAAGGTGACCCTTTGCCATTGATGTCAAAGGGGAGATATTTGAGTAAGGGGGAGATATTTGGTTTAAGGAGAGAGCATTGAGTCAAGGGGAGCAGTTTCCCAAGGGGAGCAGAATAGGAAAAAGGTCAAGTTTTGGTAAAAATAATTTGGGTTGCCATCAATGACAAAGGGGGAGATTGTTGGACATTTTGAGTAGATAAGTTGTCATTGATGTCAAGAGTGAGTGGTCATTGATGTCAAGATTTCAGCACCAGTCAGTGGCAGTTTCAGTGGGCAGCATCAATTTTAGGTTCTCTAGTTTCAGTTGATCAAGACCTGGTTTCAGGACGTCAGATATGGTCTAAAGTGCAAAAATCCCAAGTGAATAATATTATAATATTTTTTATAATATTATAAAGGGAAGTTTTAAATTAATTATAAATTAATTAATATAATTTTTATTATAAATTAATTTATAATTTAATTTACTTAACTTAAAGTTATTTAAATTAATTATTAATTAATTTTGATATTAATTATAAGATTAATTTATATTAATTTTTAACTAACCCTAAGGAGGGTTATTAAAATTAATTTGAAATTTGAAATCAAATTTCTAAGCACCGACGTGGGAAGAACATTTATCATGTGTATAAAAGGGGGATTACCCACCTTACCATAACCCCCAATGCTTTTTGAATGATATCCCATGCTATGTGAACTATATGTGAATCGTGGGTGCAACAAAGAGTTTTGTGTTTTGTTTAAAGTGCTAAGAGAAGGTGAGATTATATCATCCACCAAGGAGGGAGCCTTGGTCACCAACTTTTGGTAGCACAGTTGGCAAGCGCGATAGTGGCAAGTCATTAGGGCAGTGACAGGCAGGTTCGAATCCCTCATGGAGGATCTTTCGTTTTACATTTTGGTTGGAAATCATGGTGGATATTGGTAGAAAGGGAAGGAAGGTTGACTTCCTTCACGTGGGTGCCTCTAGCCCATGCGGTGGGCTCCAAAGCGCTAAGGCGCTTGGCGCTTGGGGAGACGATGGATCGAATCATGCCGAAACCCTTTTGAGGGATAATAAGGTATGCATTAAAGTTTGAGCATCGGATTTGTCGAAAAAGGTTGTTGAGGTATTAAAAATTAATTTTTGCATATTTCATGTGGTATATGAGGTTTTAGGGAGTTATAAGGATATTGCAAAATAAATTTTTGATATTATTTGTTTTAGGGTTTGAAAAAGAAATAAAGGTGTTTTAGAAAGATTGGTTGTGATTTTTGTGGTGTTGGATATTATTTTAAGTTGGAGTTGATAAGGTGTATCCAAGTAATTATTTTTATGTATGGTTTGAGGAGTGTTAATTTTAAAAGGGAGAAATAAGGTATATTTGAGCTTTGATTATTTTTGTGTCCAAGGAATATTTTTGAGAGAGTATTGGAGTAATATTTTGACATCTAACCTCCTTGAGTTTGGCAAAGAAGTGTTTATGATTGTGGTAGATTTGTGTGGTCTACTTCTCATCAAGCAAAAAGGTATGGGCACATTCTTCCTTGATTGAGTTGATTGGTTGGTTTTCTGAAAAATAACTTTGGAGTGAAAAGGACTTGATTAGGTTTCCTTATTGAGTTGTTGAGCTATTGTGAATATTGTTTTATAAGCATTGTTGTTGAAGTGATTAATTGAGTGAAGAACTTGAACTAGGGTTTGCAAAGAACATGAGTATCATTGTTATGTGAGATTGGTTGATAAGCATTGTTGGAAATATTTTGAGTGAGTGTTCATATGCTTGGACTAGGGTTTGTGAGCAAGGATTATTTCATTGAGTGATTGGTTGAGTAGAGTTGGTTGAGCCTAGTCAAGTGGATGTGTGTAGTGATAGTTCAAGTTCTATGAAATAAATTGTTCTATATTCTGAATTGATTTGAGAAAGAGGTTGAGTGTTGATGAGTGTGAAACATATTGAGTCTCTAACAATTCTCTATATGTTTCTGTGATAAAAGAGAGATTGAAAGTGATTGAGAGTTTGTGAGTGTGAAGCATATTGAGTCTCTAACAATTCTTTGTATGTTTCTAAAAGAGTGATTGAAAGTGATTGAGCATTGAGGTGAATGTGAAGCATATTGAGTCTCTAACAATTCTTTATGTTTCTAAAAGAGTGATTGAAAGTGATTGAGCATTGTGATGAATGTGAAGCATATTGAGTCTCTAACAATTCTCTTTATGTTTCTATGAGATTGGACAAGTTCTAGTGTGGACTTGTTGAGCAGATTTGAGGTAAGTCTTTGAGAAGACTTGTGGATAGATTTGTGTGAGCTTTTGTGGAAGCTTACAATACATATTGAGAGTAGATTTGGACAAGTTCTAGTGAGGACTTGTTGAGCATATTTGGACAAGTTCTAGAGAGGACTTGTGGATAGATTAGTGTGAGATTTTGTGGAAGCTTACAAGGCAGATTTGAGATAAGTCTTTGAGAAGACTTGTGAGCAGAGTTGATTGATTTGTTCAAACCTTGAGTTAAGGTTTGGGGCAGATCTAGCAGAGTTGATTTGTGATTGAGTCAAGCTTTGTGTTAAGGCTTGAGGATAGATATTGAGGATAGATTTGTGCTAGACCGAAGGACTGTGTTTAGTGTAGATAGAGGATAGATATTGAGGATATATTTGTGCTAGACCGAAGGACTATGTTTAGTATAGATTTGAGGATAGAGTTTGGTGCAGATTTGAGGATAGGTTTGTGCCAGACCAGAGATAGAGATTGAGCAGATTTGTGCTAGACCGAAGGACTGTGTTTAGTGCAGATTTGAGATAGAGCTTTGGAAGGTGATAGAGTATAGAGGATGATAGTCTCCAGTGGATAGAGATCCATTAGCCAGGGCAGTGAGGACAGGTGTCTTCAGTGGATAGAGATCCATTAGCCAGAGTAGTGGGGGCAATAGTTCTTCTAGAAGATCACCAGTCAGAGCTAAGGAGAAAGGAGTTCTCCTATGGATAGAGATCCATGAACTTGATTAGGGGATTGGTGTCTCCTTTGGATAGAGGTCCATAAACATTGTAATAGGGAAAGGATTCCCAAGAGATTGATTGAGAAAATTTTAGTGAAATATTTTCTCCGTGGAGTAGCCCACATTGGGTGAACCACGTAAAATTGGTGTCTCTATTGTGTGTGGTGATTTGTGCATTGCTTTGATTACTACTGTTGATATTGCTATCTTTACATTGCATAATATTGATTGGGAAAGAAAAGTAAAAAGTGGTCTTATACTGTTCACCCCCCTCTCAGTATAAGCTTGTGTTCTTCAGTAACAAGGAATCAACCTTGTAAAAAAACTCTTAGAGGCCCCCGTTTGAGCCAAACCCCATGCCCTTGATCGAGGTCCTACTATGTTGCTCTGCATGAGGTGTGATTATTTTGGTTGAGACAATCAAAGAGGACAACACTACCTTTAGTAGGGATTTCTCCCCTATATTAGTTTTGGATTCACCCATTGTCTAGGTCGGGGGGTATAGAAACTGAACTACACTCCATGTATGATAAGGCTTGCTATGACTGGTCAACAAGGGCTCTTAGTAAAGAAAAATTAGAAATGATGTAGGAGAAAAGGGGACTCGAGATTTTAAGTCGAAGGATTAACAAGATAAACTCCTAAGTAGACAAATTATCTAGGCTTATTGGTCCATACGAAGAATACCCTAAAAAAATGGCAAAAGAGTGAAAGGGAGCAAACTGGACAAAATTGGACAAGGAGAATGGCTCAGGCACATTCTTCAAATGAAAAATTTTGATAATCCCTGAAACATCAAAAAGAATACAAGGAGAAAAGTGGCATCAAAATATGATCAATAAAGCAATAATTAGAACTTTGGCTAGCATTCAAAACTCGAAGAATATATTCAGAGTCATAATTCTTTCAAGTATATTTTTTTGCTTGTTGAAGCAAATAATTTCAAGTTTGCAATTTGCTTAAGGCTATTCCTTCAAGCTAGAAGACTTTATCTAAACTATCTTAGTGTTAGGCCTAAAAAGGAGGCTCAACAACAGACTTCAAAATCTTTGGCAAGTGGAGAAGTTTGCAAAGTTAAAAATGTCTAAGTCCAAATGGTAGCATGCTAGAACTTTCTAATAATGATGTCAGCCTAACTTTGAAAAGCTCTACAATGGTGAAAAGCCTATGTTAATAAAAATGAGCAAACCAAAAGGCAACAAAGGCAACAATAACATCCAAAAATAAAAGACCTCAACATAAAAGGCACTTAGCACCTTAGAAAGGAGCAGTTAGGCCATGTGGCAGTTGTCAAAATAGGAAAGCAACAATCATCTCAATGAAGCATAATTCAAGATCCCACATTTATAACTACTTGAAACCTAACAAAGACAAGTTGAAGACCTCGAGTGGTGCCAGTTCATCCCCAATCTTTCAAAGCCATTTTTTTTCATAGTTGTACATAGTAAGTTTTATTTTAGCTTAATAAAAACTATAAATAGGATAATACCCCTCATTGTAAAGGGTTGAATGTTTCAATGTTTGTCTATGGCAAGTTGTATGTTTATGCTACTCTAGAATACAATCAAGAGTTGTTTGACTTACCCCAATTAATGTTTACAAATCTCTAGATGACTGTAATATTTACACTTCTAACATTTCTTATTTGCTTTAATTGAAGTCTTTCTATTAGATTTAATGTTGTTTGGTGTTCCTCAGGTCTATTTGTTAGGCTTAAACTATTTGAATTTATTTGGTTAAGCACTTCCGATGCTAAATGTTGTAATATATCAGTTGAATGTATTTTTTGTATAGTATTAATTGTATAGTATGTGAGGCTTTGCTTGTACCATATGACCTATGCTCATGCAGCTTAAAGCAATTTTTTTAGCTGAGCTCCAGTTGCATTTAAATCAGCTTTTTTAACACTTTCTCCTCTTGTACATTTTTTTTATATTTCTTTAGTCTTTTTCTAGTAGAAATTTCACAAGGATCTGATCTTCTCCGAAGGTTGGCTTAGAAGTAATTATGAGCCATTCAATCTTGACTTCAGTCTAAGGCACAAATTCATATCTAGATGGGTTGAAGCATCAATTTTTCTTGGCATTTTCCAATGGGATGGAACATCATCAATTCATCTCACATTCAAAATATTTCATAAATATATCAAGTAGAAGAATCACTGATAGGATGGAAGCACAACAATCACCTGATCAAAAGTTAGAGCCACCGTGTGCACAAGAGCATTTGGCATGCCTACATCTCTAGACGATCAATATTATGATGAATATCTTGGTATCATAAAGTAGATAAAACATTCATTCGCTTGATGACTCCATTGTTGAAAGACCATCGATTGATAGCTTCGCTAAAGAATGCAAACCTATAATCACATGTTTACAAAATAAAAAGCTAAGAAGCAAAGATAACCCTTGTAATTCGTTGAGCTATCCGAATTTTGAAAATCTAGGAAAGGTAAATATTTTTCACCTATTTGGACTTCTTCTGTCCAAAGCTCCACTCCTTTATAGGCCATATCCCTAAACCAAATACTAGATCCCCATTTAGAAACATCGTCGAACATGTATACCCTGGTTGGAATAATGTTGGACCTCTGAATCTCCTAGATATTCATGAAATTCCTCAATCCACACTAAAATATTTGTCCTCCTATGATGGTAGTGAAAAGATGACCTATGAGCATTGCCAGGATATAGTCACTTTAGCTCCTATGAATAGTATTATACATGAAGATATAATAGTGAGGCTACTAGATTTATCTTTTAGAGGTAAGGTGTTGGCCTAGTATCACTCTTTAGAGGAATGGAATATCAATACTTGGGTTGACCTAGCTAAACCTTTTATCCTAGAGTTCAATGATATAAGAGACTGATTTTCACTCTTTACTAATTTCCCTCCATACAAAGGCATCCCTAGACAAACATCATGGATTTCAACATTTAGTTTAGTAGGGTCTAGAGAAGGATCCCTCAAGACATAAGGTCATCCCATTCCCAAGCTTACATCTACTGCCTTTGATATTTTGCTCTAGAACTAAGCCTACAAATTTGATAATCCAATGAGATGAGATGTTCTTAGATCTTTCAAATTGCTATTGTAGCAAATAATGTGCTCAAATTGATTGACAAGCTCCTTCAAAATGTCATATTTCTCATATATCCCTCAACAAAGACATCAAGTCTTACTTATGGCTCTATCATCCCCTCCATTGGCCACCTTGCATGCACCAAAGCCATATTTTCAACTTGTCCTTCCAACTATCACAATACCAATATTACCTGCTCCAAAGCCTAAAGAATAAGTAGAAATTCAAGAGCTCAAAGTTGTGGTCAAAAATCTAACAAATAAGCTTACTATGTTGGAGCGACAAAATATTTAAAGGAGGTTTGAAGGTTATCAATAAAGAAGATACCCTTATATCACAAATTAACGAGGAGCTTCAACCAACAATAATGTCAAAAAACAAATTGCCATTATCGAAAGCCAATAAGAGGGAACATTCACTGCCCAATAATATTATTGGTGCCTAGACTGCAACGATCCACACAATGTTGATACCTGCATGGTATATCAGCACCAATGTCAACTAGGCAAAGACCATAAAGTAGAAAGGCAATCAAAAGGGCTTATGGGTATGTTGATCGATTTGGAATTGAACCTAGAGACTAAGGAGCCTTCAACTTTCGATCTGGTCCACATATTGTCTAGATCCGAGAAAAAACATCTCTTATCAGATCCCTAAAAGACTAATTGTCTAAAATTCTCCTCTTATGTTAGAGTATATTACATCATTTGGGTCATGTAAATGTACCACCCTTGGTACATAACTAGAGTAGGAAGTTACTTGAGAGTAAAGTAAAGTAGTTGCTTGATGAAGAAGTAATAAATGCACAAGTGTCAATGTGCAAGTTGTAAATGTGCAAGGTGTCCACTTGTACATCAAGATAGAGTGTTGGCCAAGGAATCCATCTTCCTATATAAAGGGTCTCATAGTGTGTGTTAGATATAGAGGTGAGATAGCAGTAGTTATTGTTGTAGTGTAGTAGATATAGATTGGTGATGGAGTACAATGTAGTACTATAAGCATCAGTTACTAGAGTGTCCATTTCCTCCATTATACTGCATTGTAATATTCTTATCATTTCCAGTTATAACATATTTTAGTATTGTACCAAAACTCCATTATTGCTCATCTCAGCATAGCTTAGATCTTGTGATTGATTACTCCCGTATCATCAAAATCTAATAGTGGTATCAGAGCTACGGTAGGTCAATAGGAATAGGGAGAGTCACAAGAGAGGAGACAAGCAAATCTCAGTTCCAAAATTTTTGAGATTGCATTTGGCTAGAGTCTTCCCACAGAGTTATAGGAAAACTCGTGAAGACTAGGACTCAACATTCATTCTACTAGGTTGAGTGATAGGAAAGTGAGAAGGACCACTATTGCTACTATTGGTCTAAACCCACTACATCTTTGCAAACTGGATCCATTGTGTGCCGTTACATGCAAATGCTATGTCTCAAGATTATTTGTTAGAAGGTCTCATTTCCATAACCTGAAGCAAAAGAGGAGATTTTAGGAACCTGAGGGAAGTCCTGATACAGACCTACACATTGCAAAAGATAAAAGGCCATAGAAGCCTTGATCCAGAAGAAAAGGCCATAGAAGCCTTGATCTAGAAGAAAAGGCCACAAAAGCCTTATTCTAGAAAAAGACTCCAGAGAAGAGTCTGTGAGAAATAGAAGATAGGAGATTGGTGATCTCCATTGAAGACTATGAATTGCAGATTAGCTAGAGTCTTTCCACAAGACTGTGAAGACTAGGACTCAACACAGAACTCATACCACTAGTTTCAAGAATAACTAGTGAAGTTGAAAAGGTCTGAGAAAAGACCCCATTGGAAATAACAGATTGAAGATCTATTCTAGAAGAAGTTGAAGAGACTCACAGAAAGTCTCATTGAAGAACTTCCAGAAGAAGGAAGATTGAAGAAGGATGAGCAAAGTCCAGTACCTGATTCTAGAAGTAGTAGAATCCAGAGATCTGAGAAGGTGATCCCATCACCAACACTTCCATAGTAGAAGGTTGAAGAAAAGGTCTCATCAAGAAGACCAGAGCAGCTGCAAGATAGAAGACCTTGGAGAGGTCTCAAGGAGAAACAAGAAGAAGGCTTGGAGAGCCTTATTGCAGAGTTCATTGAAGCCATCAAAGGAGTTCCTAGAAGAACTCATTGGAGAAATTCATCTCCAAGAAGAAGCTCGTGATAGCAGAAGATTTGGGACAATTGTCGCCATCCAACAACAAGCCCAAAGGAGAAATATTTGGCAAGCAGTTTGCCAAATTTTGAGGAAGATTCGTGAAGACCTCAAGACTATCAGAATCTTGAGAGGAAGGCCTTGTTTGAAGTCAAAATTCGACAAGGAAGTTGAAGAAGAACACAGATAGAAGAAGCCCAACAAATCCAAGAGATTTGGAGATTACCTTTCAGAGCTAAGAAGGCACATTACAGAAGATAGATTGTCTGCCAAAAAGGGCAGCAATTAGGACAATAGTACTAGCTACAAAACTTCAGAGTTGTAGAGGTCATCTTGAAGGTTAATCAATTCATCCAGTACAGAATCAAGCAGCAAGTCAGAAGCATTAGAGAGCTGCAGATTAATGAAGATAGAAGAGTTATTTTAAATAGTCAAGCAAAGCCATGAATCCATCCAGTGTCAAGGCAGCAACAAGGTGAATCGAATCACCTCACAATCCTTCATCTACAGATCAGTAAAGGTAAGCAACTTGGGTGCAAATAAGTTCATTAGTTGAACTTTGATTAGGGTTATTATCCAGTTCCATTAAAGCACCATTATTAGAATTTAGAAGTTGCAAAAAGAAGGTTGCATTATATAGTCTTAAGGTGTGCAGAAGGAAATTACTTTTAAGGTTATCACCTGCACAATAAAATAGGAGTTGGATATATTTTGATAGAAATAAAAATATCATCTGCCTATTGTCTATCTAAGAAAATACTACATCCTACAATATTGATTGTAGTGCAAGTTTCAGATTGCTTTTAAAGAAAGTATTCTTTAGAAGATATTATTCTTACTTCAAAGTTGCAGAGATTATTAAGTGCATTCTTTAAGAGTTATTAGTGCATTGAAGGAGTAATAAGGTAAGTCTACTATTGCACTATTCTAGATTGGTTAACTCATTTACTCTTAAAGATCATTATATGCATTCATTATTAGCTTGAGGAGAAAACCAAAAGAGCACAAAATCTGCAAATATCAAAGTGTCTAAAGACACTAGTCAGTACTCAATATCTGCAATCTATTGTGGCCTATAGAAGCCATCAAGCAGATCAAAATTCCTCCAAGGAGTGGAGAAGAAGAAGGCAACCATTAAAGCATTGAAAGAAGTTACAAATCGAGACTTGGAGAGTCTCAGATCTAAGGTGCACTAAAGGTAGTGCATAAATCATTCTTTCAAAAGCTTACTATCTACATGATTATTAGCTTGGATTCATTACCAGATTAACCAAGCAAAGGAGAGAGTTGTCTAGAAAAGAAGACAACATCAAATCATCCCCTACCTACAAGAAATAGTACAAAGGAGCCATCATCAGAACCAACAGAAAAGAAGCTTACAAAAGAGATTTGGAGATCTCAGGTAAAGGTGCAAAATCAAAGTATTTTATTCTAACTATTGTAAAAATATTTACATTAGTATCTTGCACCATTCTACGTAGCAAGAAAGGACAAGGATCAAGTGTCTCAAGGACACATCAATGCCAGCAAGATCTATCACAAAGTGGCTAGAGGAAGGGCTCAATCTGAGCAAGAAAGAAGAGCTAACAGAAAGCTCTTAATACGGTGTCTAAAGGCACCCTTACAACCATGAAAGTAGGTGTATCCAACAAGTAACCTGAAGCACAAAATATCACAAAAAGGCCATTGTCCATCTACGTCAGCCATCATCTAGTCTACATTGCAAAGGAGCATTCAAACCAGCATATTGAAAGCACAAAGGGGATAGTGCATACAACCAAGCGAAAGGAGCTATACCTAGAATCTAGCTTGAGGAAGATGTCCATCGAGTAGGAGCACTCATATCAGCCCTTGGACCACCATAGAACCATCTCCAAGCTCCTACGACCTCCATCAAACCAAGAGCCAACCTTCAAGAAGCGTTGAAGAACAAGAACCAGCTGGACGTACATTGGCAAGAAGAAGTTTATAGAAGAAGAAAGGTATTGGAGGGAAAATACATGCAAATTACCACTTGTCATCTCTGACATGAAGCACTCATTCTTTGAGCAAGGAAATACTCGAACGTTAGAAGGAGCACATAAGCCACTTGGAGAAGGTATTAGACAAGCCCAAGCGTTACTCAAAGAAGTCTCATGCACGTTGGAGCTCATAAAGCCACTTGGACACCACTCAAAGAAAGTATTAGACCAGCCACAAACGTTACCCAAGGTACACATGCCACTTGGAAGCCATCAAGAAGAGCTCATAGCTATTAAAGCACCAAAGTTCTGAGAGGAGAACAAAATGAAGCCTACAATGAAGTAGAACGAAGCCTACAACAAAGTAAAACATTACAATGAAGAAGAGGGAAGCTTTAGAGTCAAACTGTCATAAATATCAGCAGTGAAGAAGAGCATTAAATGCTCATGGTCGTAAGCGCCCGTTGAAGAAAAGACCAAGCCAAAATAGCATTGGGAGGCACAAAATTCAAAGAAAGAGCATGTAGGCCCCTCTTTGGATAGCAAGGTCAAAGTAGCATTGAATGAAGAGTTGAAAGGAATCTTCACCCAACCATCAAAGTACGTGGAGCTACTCAAGGATACGTAGAGCAACAAGCCTTGCTAAGGTAAAGATTAAATTTACTTGCTTTAATAAATTATTGGAGTTATAAGGTATATTGGTTGATTATTAGAAAGCAAGAAAGAAATCCTAACAAAGGAAGAAATAATTAATAGATATTTGCAAATCAAGTAGGAGATATAAGGTTGACCACCTTAGTAATTATAAAATATTTTGCAAATACTATTATTGCTATTATTTTCTAATATTCCAAAAATAGGGAGTTATAAGGCATGCTACATCAAATTGTAATATTTTGGAATTAGAAAATTAAAGATTAAATTATTGAAGGTAGGAGAAAGAAGTTCATTAAAGCATCATATAGAGTTGGAATTAATTAGAGGGACAAAAGGAATCCAACCTAAAGGAACTTCAAAATTGATAAGTGCATAAGTTCAATAGGAGAAATAAGGATAAATAGAAGTTGATTACAAAACATTACAAAATCAACTCAAGATTGAACTACTACTTCCAAAAGCACTTATAACATAACATAACAACTAGGGAGATATAAGGAATTCTACAAAACCTAAAGGTTTTATCAAATTGGATCATATACTCAAGATAGATATAGTATTCTACAAATTCAAATACTAAAGAAGCAAAAAGAATACTATAAACTTAATTCACTAGGGAGCCATAAGGATGTCAACTCCAAAGAACACATTAAAAGATGTTATTAGAAATGGAATAAGGAAATCGCTCAGAAATACACTAGACTCAATGGAAAGCACAATTGATGATTCAGAAAAACTAATGAATAACAAGGAAGATACAGATGAAAAAGGATCAATAAGATCTAGAAAGGTTTCTGAAAACCCACAAACTAATAGTCTAGTGAAAGCAAATCTCTCATATAGTATGGTAGAAAAAGGAATTGATGATAACCATACTAATAAGGATGATGAAGATCATATTCAAAAGGAAGAAAAGAATATTGATCAAAAAGACCTCATACAGATATATGAAAGGAGTAAAACTGGAATAACTTCAATTGTACACATATGGTTTAAATATCTCATCAAGGAGATAGATAAACATGATATTCCTAAATTAGACAGTAAAGAAGGTGGAATAGCTTTGCTATGTACTTATTGCAACCAAAATGGTCATGAGAAGATCAACTGCTAGAATTTCCATCCATGTAAATATTGTGGAGGAAAAAGTCATTCATATTTCTTTTGCTACTACAAATATAAGTACTATAAAAGTTATGAGGAGAGATTAATGTACATAATAGATTGTTTCTTTCAAGAACTTATTTTAGAAGCATCCACTAACAATGATTTCAAGCTTGACAATTGTAGAATACAAGAAAATAGGTCATTCAAAGAATCAAAGGAAAGAAAATGGATCAACACTGATCCACTTGTAACCTGTGAAATGATGAGATCACTAGTTCATCAAAGACACCTGATGAATTCCAAGGACAAAGATTCATTCAAATATCTTGAGACAACAAAGAACAGTGAAACAAAAAAGACAAGAAGAAACAACATAAAGACTGAAGACAAAGAAGACAAAGAGCCTGATGAAGCCAAAGAATATTCAAAGGAAGAAGATCCATATTGAAGACTAAAGTCTTCAATACCCAAATAATGTAATACAGGGGGTGTTAGAGTATATTACATCATTTGGGTCATGTAAATGTACCACCCTTGGTACATAACTAGAGTAGGAAGTTACTTGAGAGTAAAGTAAAGTAGTTGCTTGATGAAGAAGTAATAAATGCACAAGTGTCAATGTGCAAGTTGTAAATGTGCAAGGTGTCCACTTGTACATCAAGATAGAGTGTTGGCCAAGGAATCCATCTTCCTATATAAAGGGTCTCATAGTGTGTGTTAGATATAGAGGTGAGATAGTAGTAGTTACTGTTGTAGTGTAGTAGATATAGATTAGTGATGGAGTACAATGTAGTACTATAAGCATCAATTACTGGAGTGTCCATTTCCTCCATTATACTACATTGTAATATTCTTATCATTTCCAGTTATAGCATATTTTAGTATTGTACCAAAACTCCATTACTGCTCATCTCAACATAGCTTAGATCTTGTGATTGATTACTCTCATATCATCAAAAGCTAACATCTTAGCCTCAAAAGGAGCAGCCTAAGGAGCAACCCAAAGAGCAACCAAGGCTAAAAGTACCAAAAGTTAATAAAAAAGAATTGAGGGAGCAAGCCTTGAGGAAGCTGTGATATATTTCTATCACTAGAAAGCAAATGGGAGAAGCCACACAATAGCAACAAAGGAAGTTTGAGGAGCCAACCCGAAAGGAAGGGAGGATGCCATAACCCTTTGGATACAACATAGTTAAAGAGCTAAAAGGACTCAGTCAAGAGTCAACTTGTATGATGCTTTGGTGATTCTTGGACAAATTGATTTGTTGAGAGAAACCTTAAAAAAGTTTATCAACATGTGGACTCACCATCTTGGAATTCAACTTGGTGCAATATTAGCAAGCTCTCGACATGGATAAGATTAAGTCGTCTTCCTTCTATATATATTGATATATGGAAGGTTGGATTGTCCAAAATTGCATGGTGGATTCAAGCATTGCGACAATAATCATGCCTAGAGCTATTTGTGACACAATGGGTATGGAATACACCTGGACTAGTTTTAATGTACTACAGCTAGACGAGACCCTAGTTTAGATGGTGGAAGTAGTGAAGGACACTTTGATGGTGTTGCATAAGATTCTAAATATCTTAGTAATTTAGGAGGTAATAATGGTGGATCTTCTACCTCTATTTAGATTGTGCTTATCAAAGGAGTTTACAAAAATGTTTAGAGGGTATCAATATCTAGACTACATGCACATGGTAATTCCCTACAAGGTAAGGAAGGTCCAACTCTATATGGAGAATCCCAACCCCTACCACATAGAGAGGCCATAGGAGCAAAGTATCCATTTGGTTGAAGATGATACAAAATACCTTCAAGTGATGATTGAAGTGAAGAACACAAGCTTATACTGAGAGGGGGTGAACAGTATAAGACCACTTTTTACTTTCTTTCAAAATCAATATCAATTAATGTCCTTAATTGCAATAACCAAATATAACAGTGTGCATTAATAACTTAGATAACAGTAGTAAGCAATAGCACAAGTCACCACACACAATTGAGACACAAGATTTAATGTGGTTCCCCCAATGTGGGGTACTCCACCAGCTGATCTCCTTATAATATTTCACACAGAAATATCCAATACAATGATTTCTTTGATCTACTCAAAGCTAGGCAATAACAAGTTTACATAGAACTTGTCCAAATCTGAATAACAAGCTCACATAGAACTTGTCCAAAGCTGAATAACAAGCTCACACAGAACTTGCCCAAATCTGAATAACAAGCTCACACAGAACTTGTCTAAAACTGCTCTAGTAAGCTCACCAAGAACTTGCCCAAAACTGCTCCAACAAGCTCACTAAGAACTTGTCCAAATCTGCTCTAGCAAGCTCACCAAGAAATTGCCCAAAAATGTCCCAAATATGTCCCAAAACTGTCCACAAATTTGCCCACAAATTTGCCCCAAAATTGTCCACAAAGCTTTCTCAAAACTGTCCACAAATGCCTTCTCAAAGGCTCAATCAATCATGCTCAAGTAGCACTCAAATCTCATCCAAAAATTTATCAAGGCAAATCCCAAAGATGAACTCAATAATGAATGGCAATGTACTCTTCAATGGATGACAACAATGATCCACAATGATCTCAACTCAACTCAACTCAAATCAACTCATAGAAGCATAAAGAGAATTGTTAGAGACTCAATATGTTCTAGGCTCAATCTCAACTCAACTCATAGAAGCATAAAGAGAATTGTTAGAGACTCAATATGTTCTAGGCTCAATCTCAACTCAACTCAACTCATAGAAGCATAAAGAGAATTGTTAGAGACTCAATATGTTCTAATCTCAATCTCAACTCAAATCAAATCAGAATAATGGAATAGTTTATTTCATAGGACTTGAACAATCACTTCACACATTACTTGACTAGGCTTATTTAACTCAACTCAACCCAAGTCTTATAGAACCATAAAGATATTTGTTAGAGACTCAGTATGTTCTTAAACTCAATCTCAACTAATCACCACAAGGGACAATTCTTCCTCACACAACCCTAGTCCAAGTATGTATCAACCAACTTAAATGTTTCCAACAATGCTCAATTACAAATCTCAAATAATAATTATACTCATGTTCTTTTCTAACTCATATTATTTCACAACCAATGGGCTTCAACAACTATGCTTATAAAACAAGGTTTAAACACAACTCTCAATTCATAAAACCTTGAAGCATTCAATCAACCACTTTCAAAAAGGAAACCACAAACAATCCTTTTCCCTCCAATGATATTTCAAAAATCAACCACCATAAACAATCAATAGGATAATGTGCCCATACCTTTTATGAAGATGAAGAAACCCCTTTGGAAAATCTGCCACACTCAACACACTTTGAAAAGAACAAAACAACCTTCACTTGAACCCTTTTACAAAAACAAAAATATCTCTTTATGTACACCTTATTTCTCCTTCTAAACAAAATAATCAAATAGCCCTAGAAATAAGCTTTCCAATGATATATAATATGATATACTTCTAAAAGGAAAATCACTAAAAATATTTATGTTTCACAACATGCACCACAAACCTTGTCTCTCCTAGGGCAACCTTAGAAAAATAAAATATTTGGAAAAATTAATAACTTGCCTTTAACCTCAGCGGGATTCGATCCCTTATCGTTGCCTCTGCACCACTCAAACCGCTGCACCAACAACCATGTGAGCCAACCGCTCACATAGAAACCAAGAGCACAAGACCTTCTTCTTGCTTCCTCCGAACTTGCCCTCAAAAACCACATGTGAAAAAGGTTCTCCCTTTTTACCTTGCAAAAACAGCACCGACGAGATTCAAACTTCGGATCTGCTGGTGCTTAAACACCTTATGTGTATTCCTCTTACCGGTAGGCCACAAGTGCCTACGGTGATAGGTAAGGAACCTCCCTTACCTTTGTTCCCTCTTCTCTTCACTGGTTTTCAAACGAATACAACATTTATACTCCCTTAGTGCTTCGAACAGATTATCTTCGTCGAGGACTTGGGAAAATAAAAAATTTAGTGGCATATTTATATATGCCCACCTTTTTATTTTGACGTCGGCTATGACTTAATATTATTTGCCTCCTCCTTTTTGACGTCGGCAATATTAAAATATTAATTTTAATTTTAATTTTAAATGATTAAAATTTAAACTTAAATATTTAAAATTAATTATCTCCTTCACTGGGGAACTTTTTTCGATGAAACGAAAAGCCAACAGGTTTTAAGAAAAACCCATTTCAAATCTACCATCCATGGTTTTAAATAAAACCTTTTATTTTTCCTGTCTTGGTTTTCACAAAAACCCTGTAAATAGCCATGCTTTCCAAAATATCATAAATGCTTATTTATGAAATATTTTGCCCACCAAAACTCAATGTGATCCATGTGACATCAATGACAACATAAAATGCCTCAAATTACCTCAAATTTCTAACATGAAGAGCGTTTGAAATACCTAGAGGAGTTGATAAAAGAGTCATAGATATAAAATGAGTTCTCTATGCTTGATTTCAATGTAGTGATCTATATAGACTTGAGGGATAATTTCATGTTGGAGCGAAGAAGCCATAACTTTTCGACGATACCCAGTCACACGTTTAAAAAAAAAAGACAGGCAAGAGTGGTGGAAGTTTGGGTCACTTTAGTTTGAACATTGTTGGTTCTAATGAAGCAACATGTGAAATAGCTAGAATTGAAGAGCATGCCAAATTTTATGTAAATAGGTGGCATTTAAATAAAGCTGATAAAAGCCAAGTTTTAATATAGTTAATGTATAAAGTAGACAAAGATACAAAATAATTTTTTGGAAAAGAGCGTAGGTGGTTCACATGCATATTCAAAGGAGGTTCACATTAATCAATAGGTTTGCATGAATCAGGAGCTCCAAGAGTTGATAAAACAACTAAGAAATAACATTCTCTAGATTACCATCAACTCAACAGTCGTTAGATTAAGAAAGAGACAACTGCTACACATAATGTAAGATAACATATTATCATGTTTTTGCTTACTCAATTATGTGGAAAAGTCCTTTCATATCGGCTTATTAGAGAAGAATTGATGAAAGGAAGGACTAAGTAGACGAGGGACTTCAATGACTTTCTCAGTTGGAGAAGTCTATGAAAGTACAGAGTCCTCAATATCTCGTGAGCTCCTAAGCAAAGCTATTCTCTGAGTAAGAAATCTGCCTCTTGCCTCCTTAAGCCCAAAATTCCTAGGATTTGCTTCCATAGACTCCATGCCCAATAGACAAGGTTACTATTTTGGGGCCCTTTGCCTCTAGCAAGAAGAAGCCCCTATGAGTTGCCAAACTATAGTAATATCTCACTACAATGGGCAAATCATATTGAAAAGAGGAATTTTGATCAAAATCATCACTCAAAGCTAAACAAGATGAGAGGACATGAAGGCCATTCAATTTATCAAGTAGTTGATGCTGATAAAATGCCAAAGATGCCAACGAAAAACCTTCGAAGAAAGCTACTAGCAAATTCTAAACTCCTTGTGCCACGAGGAAATGCTAACCAATCAGAACAAATAACTAAAGGTCCTGTTGGCGATTTTGCCACACTGAAATTTTTTGTAAAAACTTCCAAGTATAAAATATAAGATGTGCATTTTCGCTATTCTTTTCAACGTTTTGGTATTTTTGCTGACTTGTTTTGGCATGTTCGCTCGTATAAATCCTTCTTTCAATGCTTTCACCGATAAAGACGTTTTTGCTAGCAAGAGTCAAAATTCAAATGACTTCGCTAAAAAAGATATATTCACTAACAAAAATAAAAAAGGAATATATTCGCCAACGAAAATAAAAAAGGGATATATTCGTTAGCAAAAATAAGGATGGATGTTTTCGCCAACAAAAATAGAGTTAAAACGTTTTCGCTAGGAAATGGGGTTTCTGCCATAAATAATGCATTTTTGGCGATCAAAGTCAAATTCTTCCCACTTTCCAGCGAAATTCTATTTTCACCCAAGCGCCAACGAAATCATTTTTCGGGCATTTTCGCCCCCAGGCGCAGCAAAACCCTCTTTTGGTAGTTTCACCAACGAAACCCCCAGGTGTAGCGAAAATATCTTTTGGGCAGTTTCGTCCTTTTTTGGAGCGAAATCCCATTTTTTGCCCCTTTTTCCAGTGAAATTCTCGCCCAAGTGCCAGCAAAATCATCATTTTTCGGCATTTTCGCCCCAAGTTGGAGCAAAATCCATTTTTGCCTCTTTTTTCAACGAAATTCTAAATTTGCCCAATTTCTCAGTGAAAGAATTTTTTGAGCGAAATCCCTTGGCGGAAGCTTTTCGAACGCAAGGTTGAACGAAGGTCCATTTCTTTCGTGCTTTCAGTGCAAATCGTTCTTAGAAAAGACCGAGGATTGGCAAATTCAATTTGTGGGGCAAAGAAAGTAACATCTCCTAAATTATTGCTGAAGAGTGGCCAAAATTAAATGTTGCACCTTTAACGTTGGTCTGATACTGTTGATTTCAAGGCACCATTCACTATGATAAACGCTCATTTTTTATGCACCGACTTTCGAGATGAATTTCCATCATCCCCTCTTGCTGAGTTCCAAGGCACTCTTTGCTGAAGAAGGATTGCTACTCCCCAAGACATTCATTGATTTGTTCATTGTTGTTCCTAAAAAGAACGTTGATATTGATCAATCTTTGACTGGTCGACATTTTATTTATTGTTTATTAAATTTTAGGGGCGAAATCCTCTATAAATACTGTAAAACTTGATAAGTTTGAGAAGGGAAACATTTGCTAAAAAACTTTTTGAGTTTTAACTTCTACCTCAATTGAAAGACGTTTTTCTCTATTTCTTGGATCAGTCGTGTATGTGGTTGTTTTCTGCCTATTATTTCAGCTA
The DNA here is from genome assembly GCA_028583015.1 of Wollemia nobilis. Taxonomy (NCBI): domain Eukaryota; kingdom Viridiplantae; phylum Streptophyta; class Pinopsida; order Araucariales; family Araucariaceae; genus Wollemia; species Wollemia nobilis. The sequence continues at coordinate 2,366,924 of JAQPPZ010000690.1, read as the reverse complement.
TATTCATTGCCTTTGTTAGATAAGTTAAAATTCTACATTTGAATTTAATTTCTAATGAAGAAATGAATGTTGAAATATTAACTAGAAATCATATTTACGATCTATGATTGGTTCCTATATTCTTCTTTTTGATGAATGCTGGTTAGAACTTGATTTGATGATTTAGCTATTAGTTCATTCCCCGCTTTGTTTTTAAGGCTTACAACCATATTTCCAATATCTTTTTGTTAATTTCTATCCCTAAACTTTCCATCGATTTTTAGATTAATATGGGAACCAACCCTCTCTAGAGATTGGCCCGAAGGACATCTCTTTCCTTCGGCCTTTCAATGTTGGTCGGGTTTAGGGCACATATTTTTACACTTAGGTAGATTCGTGACCAATAGGTCCATAGCCTTTTCGATGGTAGCTAAGCTAGACCTTACCATCAATCTCCTATATTTGTTATAAACACCCATCATCTAAGTAGGTGGATACAAAAATCGAACTACACTCTACATATGGGGCTTGTTGTGATTGGCCAACAAGGGCTATTAAGAAAGATTAAAAATGATGGAGGAAAGGGAACCCAAGATGTTCAATCGAAGGATCAACAAGATAAGATCCTACATAGACAAATTAACTAGGCTTGCTGGTCCATACGAAGAACACCCTAAAAAAGCATGGGAAAAGAGTGAAAGGGAGCAAACTGGCCAAAACCAAACAAGGAGAATAAATCAGGCACACTCGTCAAATGAAGAAGTTCAATAATCCCTAAAGCATTAAAATGCAGGCAAGGAGTGAAATGGCATAAAAATAATCAATAAAGCAACAAGTAGAATTTCGACTAACATTCAAAGCTCAAAGAATATGTTTGGAGTCATAATTATTTCAAGTATATTATTTGAAGGGTTGAAGAAAATAATTTTAGGCTTAAAATTTGCTTAAGGCTATTCCTTCAAGCGAAAAAACTTTATCCATACTATCTTAGTGTTAGACCTACAAAGGAGGCAAGCCAAATATCTTATGTAATGACGTCAGTAACATGCTTCAAAATATTCTGCAAGGTAAGAAGTTTGCAAAGCTAAAAATGTCTAAGTTCGAAGGGTAGCATGACAACTTTCTAGTAATGATGTCAGTTTGACTTTAAAAAGTTTTGACATGGTGAAAAAGCTTATGCCAAGCAAAGGAGCAACCCAAAAGGCAACAACAACATCCAGAACCAGAAGACCTCAACCTAAAAGGCACTCAACACCCTAGAAAGGAGCAGTTAGGCCACATGGCAATTGTTATAACAAGAAAGTGATAGTTACCTCAACAAAGTATAATTCAAGATCCTTAGTCGTAACTGCTTGAAGCCTGACAAAAGATATGTTGAAGATCTTGAGTAGTGCCAGCTCATCCCCAATCATTCAAAACCATTTTTGTTCATAATTGTACATAGTAGTTAGATTTATTTTAGCTTAGTGAAAACTATAAATAGGGAATACCCTCATTGTAAAGGGTCGAATGTTTTAGTGTTTGACTGTGGCAAGCTGTATGTTTATGGTACTATGGAATGCAATCACACGCTATTTTACTTACCCCAATTAATATTTGTAGATCTCTAGACCAATGTAATATTTACACATTTGACATTTCTCGTTTGCTTTAATTGAAATATTTTTGTTAGGTTTAATGTTGTTTTTTATTTCTCAGGTCTATTTGTTAGGCTTAACCTATTTGGCTTTCTTTGGTTAAAGCACTTGTGATGTTGAATGTTGTAATATATGGGTTGAATGTATTTTCTACATAGTATTAATTATATAGTTTGTTAGGCTTTGCTTGTACAATGTGGCCTATGCTCATGCAACTTAAAGCAATGTTATTAGTTGAGCTTTAGTCACATTTAAATAGATCTTTCTAATCCTTTCCTCTCTCATCCATTTTCTTTTTATCTTTCTCTAGTCTTTTTCCAATAGTAATTTCACAAGGAACTGACCTTCTCTAGAGGTTGACTTAGAAGCAATTATGAGCCATCCAATCTTGACATCGTTCTACAATACAAATTCATATCTAGATGGATTGACACATCAAGACTACTCAAATAGGATTTGACATAGATTTACTCTTCCTCTTACTCCTAACCAAAGTATCCTTGTTATTTTACAAATAATTGTTCTGTCATACTATATAGATTTTCTTCACAAAATTCCTTTTAATTTTAAAATTTCTTTTAAGATTTAAAAAAAAAAAAGTCCCAAGGAAACAACATAAAAAATTTGGGCTTTGACTCTTCTTCGGGAGATCCAAGGTTCAATCCGCGGCGTAGGTGAGTGTGTGAGGGAGTGGGTGTGTGGTAGTTGTGTGTTTAATTATCTATTGATAAGCATAGCTCTCAACTTTACAAGAGTCATGGTTGGGAGGATACTACTCAACACTGTATGTTGTGCGTTAGTCATAGGGGTTTCTCACACTAACCAATAAAAAAAAAAAACTCGCTCTTTACTTCCTACTTAAACTTACAACACTTATTTACTTTCTTAAAAAAATAATAAATCTCACTTCCAACTTTTTTTTTTTATTTGTAAAGAGGGGTTTTGAAAGGATCCCGTGACCTTTTACAAGAGGAGAAGGTTGGGAGAAGAGATCCCAACCACAAAATAGCTGAAGAAATACTCTCTATGGGCTATTGGAGAAAAAAGCTAAAACAGAGAAAGAGAAGCCCACACAGGAGCAAGAGAGAAAGCCACACCAGCTAAGAAGAGAAGCCCTCACAGGGGCAACATGGAAAACCTCAAAGGTAAACACAAAAATGAAAGGGTTTTTCGTAAAGAAAAAACCTCGCACCCAAAAGAAAAGGGTTTTCCCACACAGGAGAAAACCTCAGACTTAGAAGGCCAGCCACAACTGAATCAGGACTGTCCATAGATGAAACAGACCACCCGCAAAGACGAAACATGACCATTTGCCAACCGAAATAGGACCATCCACAAAGGAATTAGGAGCAACCGCAAATTGCACAAGACCATCTACAAACGAAATAGGACCATCCACAATGGAATAGGGACCATCCGAAAACTAGCATAGGGCCATCTGCAAAACAACCCAGGTCCATTCGTAAAATCCCCCATGCAAAATCCTAGAGAAGAAGGTGAAGCACAATCAAAGACAAACCATGGAAGGAGGATGCCCATATCAACAAGAAACCCTAACCCTACCACCAGTGGAGAAACCATGGAATCCTTCTGCCATACATGGTCCCCCCCAAGACCAAACAAATATGAGAAGGAATCCAACAGAAACCCTTGGACACGAGCCACGAAGTGCCAACCACGGGGAACACTCAACTATGAATCTGAGGCCTCTCCACGCCTAGAGAAGGTAGTGAACGACCACCCTGGCAAGAAAAAAAAAGAAATGCATTCATCGAAAACCTCAAAATGCCAACCACGAATCACGAACAATGGAAAACTCTCAACTAGGAACAAAAGGGGCCTTCCCCAAGCCTAGAAACCAGTGAAAGGCCATCTTGGCAAGCAGAACAAGTGAAACAAAGCCACCGAAAACCCTAAGCTGTTAGCCATGAAATGCAAACCATGAGAAACACTCAGCTAAGAACAATCAGGGCCTTCCCCAAGCTTATAAACCAATGAATGACCCTCCCAAGAAGCAAAACGAAAGAAAATGGATCCCACTTTGAAGCAAAGCCAACCCCCACACCGATACCACCAACCAGGTTTGTCCGATCACGCAACACCACCCAAGAAGACTTCCTAGAACACCTCAAGAAGAAGCAAAGAAGGCCTTGGAGACCCTCTAGGCACCAAGCAACGACAAGAAGGGCAAGAAACCCTAGGAAAACTAGGAGATCTTCTTGGAAACCACAACACAACAAAAGATCCTCAAGAGAACCCTAGGAAGAGCCAAGGAGGGAGCGAGAAGATGAAGAGGTGACCTCCCACCCATAATAGGAGGTCTCTTGCTCCCACATCGGGGCATCTCCTAAGCGCACTCCAAATCCACCAGAAGAAAAGAAGATTTGCCTCCTCTTACCTGGAACACCTCAAGAAGAAGCATAAAATGGCTTGGAAACCCTCTAGGCACCAAGCAACGGTAGGAAGGGCTAGAAACCCTAGGAGAACTAGGAGATCTGCTTGGAAATTCATAGTAAAACAAGATATCCACCAAAGAGCCCAAGGAAGAGCCAAAGAGGGAGCAAGAAGATGAAGAGGTGACCTCCCGCCCATAGCGGGAGGTCTCTTGCTCCCGCACCGGGGCATCTCTTGAGCACACTATGGATCCGCTAGAAGAAAAAGAGATCTGCCTCCTCTTTCTTGGAACACCACAAGAAGAAGTAGAAACAACCATGGAGACCCTCTAGGCACCAAGCAACGACAGGAAGGGCCAAAAACCCTAGGAGAACTAGGAGATCTGCCTGGAAAATCACAACAAAGCAAGATATCCGCTAGAGAGCCCAAGGAAGAGCCAAAGAGGGAGCAAGAAGATGAAGAGGTGACCTCCCGCCCATAGCGGGAGGTCTCTTGCTCCCGCATCGGGGCATCTCTTGAGCGCACTATGGATCCGCTAGAAGAAAAAGAGATTTGCCTCCTCTTTTTTGGAACACCACAAGAAGAAGCAGAAATGGTCATGAAGACCCTCCAAGCACCAAGGAGTGACAGGAAGGGTCGAAAACCCTAGAAAACAAGATCTACCTGGAATTCCACAACGCAGCAGGAGATCCACCTGAGAGCCCTAGGAGGAACCGAGAAGGAAGCGAAAATGCGAAAGGTGATCTCCTACTCATAACGAAAGGTCACGAAAAAACCATATGATGTACAATTATACTCATCATAGATAAGCATCATCTCACTTCCAAATTTCACTTCACTCTATTATTAGTGTTTTTTAAAACTTATAAAATTAAACAAAATTTTATTATTTATTTGGAATACATGTAGGATGAAAAGAACTCAAAGTGGTTGGAAAGCACTATATGCACTTCAAAACAGGTGTAGGAATGCCGAGTTGTGGGACTGGAAGACCACCAAGGTCTTATTTGGCCTACTTGTTACACCAATTTTGTTGTATGGTTGCGAGGTGTGGGCTAGTGGCACAACAAATGCAAAATGGAGGCAAATAGAAAGGATTCAAAAATATCTAATTACAAACTTTCTCAAAATTAAGGCCACAACCCCTTATGAAATTATTCTAGCTGAAACTGGAATGTTCCCTTTAGAAGCAATTGCTATGACCAAGCTATTATGTTACTTGAAAAAACAGAAAACATGACAAATGATAGATGGCCTAGGGCAGCTAGGGACGAAGAGTTGCATAGGCGAAAGAATACATGGATGAAACAAAATCGGAAATGGATGAAACGTTGGGAAATCAACATAAATGAATGCCCAAATGTCAACAAAGACATAAAAAATTATGTGAATGAAAAGTTCGAAGTGGAATGTGGAAAATGCAAGCGAGAAAAGACAATATTATATTGCAAATTTTAACCCAACATATGACCACAAAGAAAAAGCGTATATAGGTGTTTGAAATCAAGTGGAAGGAAAAAATACTCATTGCTCGGATAAGGACTAGCTCTCATAGGCTTAGATGTGAAACAAGGAGATGGACAACGCCCAAAGAACAATGGGAAGAAAGGATATGTACTCTATGCAGCAAAGGGGCAGTAGAGATAGAGGAACACTTCATCTATAAATGCCCGAGTTTTTCAGATATCTGTGACAAATACAAAGAAACACTTGAGAACAAGTTTATGGCAGATTTATTTGAAGACAATAAAATAAAAAAGTTGGAGAATTACTAACACAAATCAACAGGAGAAGGAACAACCTTCTCAAAGATATTAAAGATCATATGATATGATTTGAGTAATTGTACCGAGGTCCCATAGACCATATTTAGATCTCGTGGAAGTAATTAAAATCTTTCATTTCATTACTACCTTTCTACCAAACGTCTCATGGTTGATTATTTATGATTTAAAAATGCCCCGCAGCTCTAACAAAAGCCTCGCTTACTACCTTTCTACCCAACGTCTCATGGTTGATTATTTATTTATTTATGATTTAAAAATGCCCCGCAACTCCAACAAAAGCCTTGCTTGAACCTTCTGACCTCAGCACGTAGGCCTTAGATCATCGAAACATTCCTTCATATGGGAAGCAATATACACCCATAGTGAGAAATTTGAAAGAACCGCCGCCGCAGCCTCCATACACCGACATCAAACCTCGAAATCCATTACCTGTGAAAAATTCGAACTCGATTGCCTGTAGAGCATTTTTCGTTTCTCCTAAGACAAAGTATGCAAACCCTAGTGAAAGAGGACTCGGCGAAAACGGAAACCCAAACGGGCGGAAAACGTAGCGCGATGCTGAAGGTTTACGAGCTACGCCTTCTGCGGTGCTCACTTTCTAGCTATCCTGCTCTCCTCTTTCCCGAGGAGGAAGAGGACGCAGGAAAAAATTACAATGAGCTCATAAATACTGTTGTGGAGCATATTGAGAAGGGAGAGTATGCCAAAGCCCTGCGCTCCGAAGGCGCTCGCCTTGTTTTCGGGGGCGCCAGTGCCTCTGCCTCCGAGTACCCCAACACCAAGGAGGGGGCTGCTAAATTTTATCGCCGCCTCGGAGACCGCGTTGCCGCGTTCCTGCGCGGCTCGGAGGCTGATAATACTGACAACGACAGCACGTGGCTGGACGTTCTCGACTCTGGCAACGACAATGTTGACGCCTACGCGCCACACCGAGCGTTGCTCGCTTTGGCTCTCGGGATAGCTGCGCTTTTCGTCTTCATGCAGCGCAATTTGACAGGGTAAGTTAAACGTTATTACTTCAAAATTTTTGAAAACAAATCTCTTTGTTAATTATGTATTTATTGAGCCAACATTATATTTAGAAGTAGAATTTTAACGAACTCTACATTCTCAGAAGCAGAAAGTAGAACGCTTTATCGGGCTCACAGCGTTTTTTTTATACTTATTTTTATCTAATAAAAAGTTAAAATGTGTTTTTTTTATTGGAGCCACTTCTATAAAAATAACGAAATATTATGTTATTGTTCAGGATAGTCATTAAAGTTAAATGTGTTTTTTTAATGGGAACTCCCATTAAAAAACCAAAACATAACATTACATATGTCGTCAGCTCAGTTAAATCATATATAATTTGAACTCTCATCAAAATACCAAAACATTAACCATATCTAGCTTGCTTTTTTATCAAAGATTTTCTTCATTTCTTTTTCTATCAAATATATTCTTGCTTGCTTTTTTATCAAAGATTTTCTTCATTTCTTTTTCTATCAAATATATTCTTCTTCAAATGGCTATGTTTCTACAATCAACTACTTGCTATTATTTTCATTAAGAGGTAAAATCTCACTAGGCTAGTTATATGTGTTCTTTATGGGGAACTTCCATCAAAATACCAAAACATTATATTACATATGTTGTCAGCTCAGTTAAACCATGTATAGTTTGAACTCTTATCAAAATAGCAAAACATTAACCATATCTAGCTTGCTTTTTTATCAAAGATTTTCTTTATTTCTTTTTCTATCAAATATATTCTTTATCTTCTTCAAATGGTTATGTTTCCACAATCAACTACTTGCTACTATTTTCATTAAGAGGTAAAATCTCACTAGGCTAGTTGCTTTCTAAAATTTAAATTTCACCAAGTGTAAAGATCAACACTTGTATTGGTTAAATTATCCTTCTTTATAGATATGCTTACATTTCCAAGAGTCTGCCTCTAACAATAGTTGATGAATAGCAACTTTTATATTATATTTTATCAATCCCCATATTAACTTTTGCTGATGGTATTAATGATAAAATGTGAATCCCTCTTAATTGGAATATATTTCCATCTCTTTTCAATTGCAATTTTGATCCCTGTAAAAAGTGTCAAAGCTTTGTCTTTTTTTCTTTATAAGAGAAAGGAATAACCAAATATGTTGATGGAAAATTTTCCAATTTTAAACCCCAAAATATCCATAATAATCCGTTGTAAATATAGGGGAGTGTTAATGAAAAAGATCCTGGATTTTGTAGTATTAATCAACTGTCCAACAACTTTCTTATAGCATAATAATAATTTAAACTACATGGTCTCACTGATTCGGGGATGACCAAAAAGAAAATTATCATCAACAAATTGGAGATGAGATTTGAAGGGTTCATTTATTGCAACCTAAATACATTTGGTTTTTCCTCCCATTTTTGCCTTTGAGAAAGCTTTCCTTTATGCCTCCTCAAGAGTAATAAATAGATATGGAGATAGTGGATCACCCTACCGGAGTCCACAAGAGGAATCTAAGTATCCATCAAGGGATCCATTGTTCAAAATAGAATATTTGGAGTGTTATTACAACATCTAATCCATTCACACCAACCTTGTGCAATGATCACACCATCAAGAATATGTTCCCCATGAACAAAACCATCTTGTTCCTTTGAGTTAACACAATCTAGAAAGCTTTTGAACCTGTTTGCCATAATTTTTAAAATGATCTTATAAATCATATTACAAAGGCATATGGGATAAAAATTATCAAGGTATATTGTCTCACCTTCCTTGGAACCAATGTAATAAAGGTGGCATTGATCTCACTTACTATAGCCTTCCTTTTCCAAGCCTCTTCAACCACAGCCAACATATCACTCTTCAATAAATCTCAAATTTTTTGAAAGAAAATTACAGTAAATCTATTGGGGCCAGGTTCCTTATTAGGATGAAAAGTAAAAAGTGCGTCATGCAGCTCCTCCCTAGATATCTCCTTCATCAAGCTTTTGTTTTGTCCTTGTGTGATATATGATGGAATATTTTCCAAAAACTTAACTTTTGCCTCCTTATCTTGCCGAACATATGATTAAATATCTTTGAAATAATAAATTGCTTCCTTCCTGATATCTTCTTCTCCTTATTATTTTTTCCATCTAAAGTTGAAATATTTTTGTTGAGATGAAAAGGAATATTTGTTTTGGCTTTAGCATTAAATTTTTTGGTATTTCTATCTCCTTCCTTGAGACATCTCTCCTTAGATTTTTGGAACCAATTTGACTCCTTTTTTAATATATAATGATAAGAAAAAAGTAATTGTTTTTTTTGAATATTAGAATCCTAGTCCATTTCATTGAATTCAACTATCTTTTGTAATTTTTTGAGTTGGGATTTAATTTCCTCCTTTTCTTTAAATATGCTACCAAAGGATTTGGCATTCCAAATCTTCATTTGCTTCTCTAAATATTTCATATTTTGAACAAAACTGTACATATATGATCCTTCAAAATTTGCTTTGTTCCACCATCACATAACCATCTGGAAGAAATCAAGGTCATGGAGCCACATGGACCGAGAATAAAACGACTTTGGATGACCATTATTTAGTAAATCACATCTCAAGAGAATGGGTTTTTGATTTAATCCTTCTTGCAATAAAATGTCCAAAGAGATTGTATACTCCTTTCTCACAATCGACCCTTTCATGTATATTCAAATCTTGTAAGCAAGAAGCTAGCACCTCTTTTTCCTCACTTGAGAGTTCCATGATGAGCATCTGAAATCACGATTTGAGCCAATTTTTCCCGATTCATAGCTTGGCCGATTTTTTCCAAAAAATTGTGATATGCATGAAAAAAGCTTTTTTTCAATGAAAAATTGCATTTTCTTTGTTTTTTTTTTGTTTTTTTTTCCGATTTTTTTGTGTGTTGATTTTCCCCTTTTTTGGCGATTCTTGATTCTTTTTCCATGTCGATTCCGATCTGATTCCGATTTTCTCAACTATGCTAGTATACATTCCATGAGAGAGGGAGTTATATGGTTACAAATTGGGACATCGTTTTTTTTAATTGGTTATATGGGATTGAAACGGGTTCTACTTGTATTACATCATAACCACATATTGATATTACAATAGTTTGACAATTATGCATGTATTCGTTGGTAAGTTTCGAACCTAGGTCTCCTCCTTGAAAGTTGAGGAATATAACCGGTTGACCTAATACCATTTGATACCAAGTTGGGGCATGATTATGAGATTTGTTTTAAAGAATTCTACTATTACTTTCAAGCCATAATTCCAACAAATAGTGGCAGGATCAATTCTCCACAGAATGCATAATGCTTTAGATTTGAAGCAATTAATCCAATATTTTAACAATTCTTTCAATGTTGATGAAGCTATCCAATATATTCACTTTTCTTGAAAAAGTGACCCAAATGGTGTAAGCAAAGGGACAAGAAAGAAGTTATTTCTAGATCCTCTTACACAAGGCACACCTAAAAGATCTATGATATCTTGTTCTTTTCAAACTCTCCCTGTGATAATTTTGATCTGTATTATTAACCAAAGGAATATTAAGGCTTTAGGGAGGGACTTAAGTGACCAAACATTCTTCCAAGAGAATCTGAAGTAGGAATTTATAACTGCTCTTTTACCAAGTATCCACCACCTTTTGATAGATTCCAAACAAACATATGTAAAAAAGGGAAAATAGAACTCTTGAAGCCTAATTTGAAGCTCATACGCTATGTGTTTGAGATGCTCTCTTTCAACCAGGTTGTACTAGAAATCCATAATTTGGAATTGTTGGTCATATTAGTGTAATTTTTGACCATTGAACCTATACAAGCTAAACATGCTCTAGCCAATGGTTGCCATTTTTGATTTGAAATAAGTGGGTAAGGCTTCAAACCAAAGTTTGTAGTCCCCGACTAGTTAATATGTTTCGTGATTAGTAGCAAAGTCTTTGATACGAAGTTCCATGTTGCCAAGTCCTTAGGTAGGGTTCATTTCCTGAATAATTATATTGCATCAATAAAACCTATATATTTTTGAATTAACATTTTTGCCCAACTTTTTCTTTGATCTTTGAATAATCTCAAACCACGTTTTGCTCCTAATGCCATACACTTAATTTTGCAATTTCGCAAGCCTGCCTCTCTAATATTCTTTCCTTTGGAAACCCTATCCCAATTACGAAGAGGAAACCTAAATTTTTCCTCAAGTCCTTTCTAACAAAAATCTTTTTGATTTTTAACAACTTTGGATGCTCTACTTGTTGGCAATCTTGAAATTGATGTCGTATATATAGAGATAGATTGCAAGGTGTTTTTTTGTGAGTTGTAGCCTTCTAGCCATGTGTAAGAACTTATCTTTCCGACCTGCCAAACAAGATTTCATTCAATGCAAAATTGAGCCCCAAAGCTTCTTTTTTCCTTTATCAAATAAAAGAATACCTAGATATGTTGATGGCAATTTTCCAACTTTAAACCCAAAAATCTTCACAATAACTTGTTATAAATATAGGGCAATGTTAACGAAGAATATATTGGATTTTGTAATATCAACCAATTGTCCAACAACCTTCTCATAGCATGATAATATTTATTTAAATTCCATGGCGTCACTAACTGAGGGATGACCCAAAAGAAAAATATTATCAACAAATTGGAGATAAGATTTGAAAGGACTGCTTATTGCAACCTAAATACCTTTGATTTTTCTTTCCATTTTTGCCTTTGAGAAAGCTCTCTCTAGTGCCTCAACAAGAATAATAAAGAATAAAAGGAGATAGTGGGTCACTCGGATAGAGTCAACAAGATGATTCAAAGTATCCAATAGTTGATCCATTGATCAAAATAGTATTTTTCGGAGTGCTATAAGAACACCTAATCCATTCGCAACAACCTTCATTAAAACCAAATTTTATCATGTAGAAAACTTCAGCAATGCTTTGTTCATATCTAATTTCATAAGCATACGTGGTTTTTTCATGGAATGGATGTAATGACCCTATAATAAATGTAATGAACAAGGTACTCGTACTTATAAAAGTACCCTCATGAATAAGTATGTAGTCATTAAGGGTGCTAGGTGGTCTATAGGGTACCTAGATAATAAATTGTTAATCCCATGTATAGAAGAACCTGAAACAGAATCCAAGAAGGTGGTAACAAAAACAGAGTCCATGGAAAAAGCAGCAGCAACTAAGTCCATGGAAATAACAGTAGCAGAGTCCAAGGAAGCTTTGATAGAAGAGCACAAGGACACACCAAACAAAGGGAACATGGAAGAACAATGTGTAGGAGAATTTAAAACAATAGAGCCAAATGTTGAGGAGTCAAAAAAGGTAGAACATCAAGTTAAGGTTGCACCATATCGCCATCCACACCACCATGAGCGGCAACAATCTTGGAGGCATGGCTCAAGGCAGCAATATTATGGTTCTACATGGAATCAAAAGGGCACCAAGTATGGCAGTGTTTGGCAGAGAAAGCATAGTGATCCTGGTTTTCAAAGTGGTTCATCAACATCAAGGAACAAGTGGACCCACCATTTGAATTATCAACAGAAGCGTGGAGCCAACAAAGGAAATTTGGTTACTCAAGTGGAAAAATGGCATACCGGCATCAACGACGACCACCACCAATCAATGTTTCACTAGGATGGATGGATGATCGAGATTGGTACCAATTTATAATATTGCTTAGCAAATGATATTATCTTGTTCCTTCACATGTTTCGAGGACGAAACATTTGTAAGGAGGGTGGCATGTTAGGGTACCTAGAAATAGATATTTGAGGATATGCTATTATATTGTATAAGGGTTAGCATGGGCCACACATAACCTAAGGTTGATTGTATTATAATATTATATTAGTAGTCGGTTTCCCAAAGTAGAATTAGAAGATGGATATATAAAGAAGAGATATTTGTCATTGTAATCATCATGGAGATCAATCATATGTAATCGTCTTTGCCCACGAAGTGGCTTATGGGACTTTGCCCTCCTTAAGTGGTACTCTCATCTTGGGAGATCTTATGGAGTGATTCCTTCCTTAAGGAGTATTATTGGTGTTTCTCAACCTTAAGGGTATTATTTATCTTTGTCTCATTTGTGGATTGTTATTGTGGATAATTATTTGTGGATGAATGATTTGATATTTCTGCATAATGGTGAATGATTTATGTTAATGAAAATAAAGTTTTGTAACACATCCTATGAGACTTTTTGATAAATTTGAGGGTTTTATACTGTATTTGAGGACAACTTTTTTCAGCAAACCAGATGAATTTACTAACACATAACAAAAAATCTAAGGGTGGTTTTGATTCAAAATATGTTTCAGCTGCATGTATTTTTGAGGAGGCTGAAGTTGGGTAGATTCAAAGCCCTTCCACAAGAATCCGTACGTTCTGTCTGTACCATTCATACAATCTGTCAGTGCAGTCTGTACAACTGTATGTAATCCACATGGAACTTTTGTTGTGTGCTGATCTATAATTCTGTCACATCAGCCATCAAAAGCAAGTTTGAAACAATGTATTTCTGCCTTGTTTTGTGTGCAAAAAATCTGTTTTTATCCGTGTGAGTGTGGTCTACTGGCAAGGATGCCACTTGCATTATCGGTGATGTGACCCGGGTTCAATCCCCACGGCGGATGTGTATAAGAAGTATTACTAAAAAAAAATAAAAATCTGCTTTTTAGGTATTGGAAAATATTTGATGTTTAGGTTTGACTGTATTTTTCAATTTGGGTCCAAAAAAGATTTCTGATTGCTGTCTCCGATTTGTGTGTATTTTCCTTTTTCTTTTTGTGTTTCAAACCCTAGTTCATTGTTTCAAGTTTCAACAGTTCAAAAGATCTAGGAATTTTTTATTTTATTTTTCCTTGTAGTAATCAATTCGTTCAGTGCTTCTTCTCATCATTGCTAGCTCGAATGAGGATCTTCAAATGCTTTGAGAAACCAGCATACAAATCACTTAGCTATATTGGGTATATATAATAAGCCCGAGTCACAACCTACTCATATAGGGTTGTGTGCATACGTAAGCTGTTTGAGGAGTATATTTTGGTGAGTTAGCGGGAGTAGTAAGGAGACTGCACTCCTCGTACTCTCTCCCTCTTTTCTTTTTCTTCTTCAGCTGGTGATCTGTTGTTCTTCACTACGCTAGGCTGGCCATAAAGTGTCTAGTGAAGTGAGGGGTAGTAATACTCCTGTTGGTTACGAATCTGCCATGAGGAAAGGATTTGTTGTTAATGCGCCCAGATTGGCCTACCAGATTGAAAGGCTGGAAGGAAGGGATGCCTTCCGTGCCAATCTCCGGAGAAGGTCGGCTTCCTGTGGGGGGGTTGAGTTAAGATAAGAGTGCGGGAAAGAGATAAAAGTGCAGAAAGAGATTCCAAATGTGATTGGAGTTGGGTGGGGGGAATAAGCAGAGACGACAACGAATCAATCACCACTACTAACAACATTCATCTACAAACATACATTGAAACTGCAGCTATCAGCGATCCTATGTATCCTCTATCTATGCATTCTAGGAATACCTGGCAACCAAATGCTGGAGTCCAGATTTCAGTACAACAGCAAGCAATGACACAAGAAACATGAGGTAGAAATGACAAGGAGAGGCAGCATACAAGATAAAAGACAGTAAGCAGAGCCAAGTATATGTCTGTATTTGAGGCAAACGCACAGCTACAATTGTTCCCTAGCAATATATTCCCCTTCCACCCCCTTACAATGAAAACGTGGTGGGTATTTATAGCCTATTTTCCCCCGGTTACATTCATGGGCACAAAGTCCCAGACAAGACAGTAGCTGACACGAGCGGCTGAGGAGCTGCTGATGCCGACTCGTCCGGCAGGATCGTACTCGCAAAGATGGTGTCCCCCGAAGACGGTACAACTACGTGGCAACGCGTTGGGTCAAGTCTTCGGTCAATAGGAATGTCGGTAGGTGCGGCAGATGGCACCTCACATCGGCTTAAATGGTGACAGATGGCGCCGGTAGTGTAGCCCATGCTTTGTCCTTGCGCGGTCAAGTCTTGGCTCGAATCCCGAAGATGGATACTTGTCGGATGCTGAGGTATGACACGTGTCTGCCTTGAAAGGCAGTTTATCCAACTTCGCTCAGGATTCGGGCGCTATCGGGTTGCGCAGGAGGAGAACAGCGCAGTTGGAAGGTCTTCTTGCCTAACGTTTTCTGAGTTAGCTTTACCCAACTGCGCACCGGTCAGAGGGCGCACTCCGACTTCGCTGCGAAGTCGGGTTGCGCACCGGTGCTTGCTATCTTCTTCCGTTGCTCGGACTGCGCACTGGAAAAGGGGCGCACCTCGACTTCGCTGCGAAGTCGGGTGTCGCCCCAGCACTTAGTTGATTATCTGCTAGACCGCTCCCCTAGTGCGCCCAGGAAGAAGGGCGCACCCCGATTTCGCTGCGAAGTCGGGTGTCGCCCTTGACACTTTGTCGAATTTTCGGTTTGTTCCTGCCTAATTGCGCACTTCGGGCTCCTTACTACGCTCCAACTGAGGGGTGCACTCCGACTTCGCTGCGAAGTCCGGTGTCGCCCTTGACACTTAGAAATTTCAGGGACCACCTGTTCTGACAACTAACTGGGGGAAGAAAAGGGAAAAGAAGAAGGGGGAATGAAATTGCAAGGAAGAGGGAGAAAGGGAGAGAAGGGAAAATGAGGGGAAGGAAAGGAAAAGAGCAGCTCACATGCAGAAACCAAAAACATGGCACCTTGTGCAAAATGTGACAACAACTCCAATAACCAGACCTTAGACAAAACCAAGGTTCTTCCATGTGCCATTCTAATGGTCAAACCAGGCTGCTCCATAGACAGAATTAACGAAGAAAGGAGCCTTGGAATGGTCAAACATAGCTCAACGAGCATTTGAGCCGCGCAAGGAGGTTATGTGCATATGCCCAGTATTAGCCATTCTTGATTTCATAGTTCAATTCATAGTTAAGTTTGATGCTTTTGGCAAAGGGATTGGAGAGTGGTGATGCAAGGTGGTTGATCCATTGCCTTCGAAATTTAGAGACTTCATGACAAAGAGAGTTTATATTCTATCTATGTTAAGGAAATGCTAGCTATGATGCATGCTTTATCAAATTTCCGGTAATACTTGGTTTGTGGGTGATTTATAGTCCGTAGTGACCATAACAGCTTGAAGTTTTTCCTGACCCAGAAGGACTTGAATGAATGTCAGCAAAAGTTGGTGAGCAAACTTTAGGCATATGATTTTGACATTATGTAAAGGGCAAAAATAACCAGGTTGTGGATACATTCTCATGACGAGCACAGTGACGGGCCATTTTAGAAGTTGACATTGATTAAAGACAAGAGATCATAGTGAAATATGCTAAGAGCTATCAAGTTGTGCACATATTAGATGAGGTGGCTAGAGGGCCTGTGGCAGATTTTCCCTATCACTTCTTGAATGAGTTGCTTATCTATAAGGAGCAGATTTGGTTACCTGCCACATCTCATATCAGGTGGGATTGTTAGGGCACATCATGATTGCTCCATTTCAGGACATCAAAGGCTACTTCAAAACATACAGAGTAGTGAGAGAAAGGTTAACTTGGAAAGGATCGAAACGTTGTAGCAGAATATATCTGCAGTTGTGAGACCTGTCAGTGGACCGAGCATGAAACTTCCTTCGCCTCTTCTCACTCCAAGAAGAAAACGAGGGTTCATTTCCATAGATTTTACTATAAGGCATCCGACGTCTAGGGGACGTGATTGCATTTTGGTGATTGTGGATAGTCTTTTTGAATGGATTCTTACACTTCTCACTACTTAATTTTGTTTCTTTTATTAAAATAAACTTTGGACTACAACTGATTAAATCCCTAATAACCCGTTTTTAAGTTTTTTTTATTCATACCCCTAATATTCTAATATACCATTTTCATCATCACTATTGCTTCTTATTTGTGGGCTTAGTCCCCCTTCTTGTTAACACTTGTCATATTTGTTTCTCATTTCCCAAAGGGATATATGTCTGCAAGTTTCCTTTTTTTTTGTTCTTGCTACTTTGGACTACAACTTATTAAATCCCTAATAACTTGTTTTTAAGGTGTTTTATTCATACCCCTAATATTCTAAGATACAATTTTCATCATCATTGTTGGTTCTTATTTGTGGGCTTAGTCCCCCTTCTTGTTAACACTTGTCATAATTGTTTCTCATTTCCCAAAGTGATATCTCTGCAAGTTTCCTTTTCTTTAGTTCTTGATTTGAGGGTCTTCCTTTCCTTTTTCCATTCCCATCAACTCTTTCATCGTCATTGATCTCTTCGATTTTTCCATAGTCATACTATTTATTCATAATGAGACTTATAATTTATAAGTTTTTGCTGCCTTGGAGAACTTGAAGTACAAGGAATAGACTAAAAAATGCTCGCTTTTTATGCTGCCTTGGAAACCCTAAAGTGCAAGGACCATTCTCCATGGTACTTAATTTCTTATGCTTCCTTTGCCATTTTTTGGGAGTGGAAAATCCTGGACCTAATCTAAGCTTCTATTACAATATGATCTCCTTGCTTCATTTTGAAGTTTGTTTCATGACCAAAAATTTCAATCTCTTTCTCCATTGTTATGTCTTCATGCTCTGTTGCCATGTGTTCAGTCTCATTACATTTGCTGCATCAGAATGCAATGTTTCATAACCCACTTGTGGATCCCATTCTCCTGATTCAGATTTAATATTAATGGATTTTGGCAAAGGTTTTGAAATATCCATGGCAATATATATCCTACTAAACAAAACATGTTTTCACTTCATAGAAATTGGTCCCTTCTAGATGAATTCCCCTAGAGTATTACCAATGTTCTTCAAAACCTCCTTATTTATAATCTGATATGGAATCTAAAAAGCCTCACTCTCATTGGAATCCTTTTAATAGATTTTGTCTCCACAGAAATTTTTTCACTCCATGGTCCTAGATATAGCCTTATAGGCCATCTCTCCTCAAAACCATGGGCCGCCCCCCATTATTTTATCCTTGATTTCCGGCTGAAGAAGATGACGAGGAAATTTTTTTTTTAAGAAAAGTTATAGAGTAATTTGGTGTCAATTCCCTTTTCCATTTGATCTAATCTTGAATTTTCGAAAAACCTTGTCAATAATTGTGGAGCTTACATATTAGCCCTTTGCTTTTGAGAACCATTATATCATGTTCGATCATCTAATCTTTGATAATCACTTCTTGTGTAACATCTGCTGCCTGGATAGGGATTACCATAGATTAGCTCTTCCTCTTGTCCCCAACTTGGGCATCATCAAGCTAGGACATCCTTATTTCCATGTAGGAATTAAATAAATGACTTTCCTTCCATGCTACTTAACTTTTCCTCATAAGAATCCTTTATTTTTTGAGTTTTCCCAAAGATTTGGAACAAGAAAAGGCGAAGCTTGCTCCCTGCTTGCACTCACTCCCTGCTTAGTCAATAATGAATATTTTTATTTAGACTAATACAATTCTAATTTTCTTTTAGCATTGTTATTTTTAATTATTATACAATGTGTACAAAGATTGGGAGGAATTTTCACCATAATCCAAGTTTTTTTTGGTTAACCTGAAATGGAAAGAAATGGAGAAAAATAGGCAACTAGAGTATTAACTGCTAAAATGTTTCTTAGTTTGTTCACCTACAACTGTTGGGCAGTCAAATTTTCTAGAGTTTTGGTTTCTTTTGTATGCCTGTTCATCACTTGTAACTGATTTGATTTTTGCAGAAACAGTTAAAGGTGAAAGAAAACTAATAACAGTAATGATTTTGTCTTAGCTAATTCATGAAATGGAAGAATTGAAAACTAGGATGCAACTTTGCTTGTTGTTATTCCTTTTTATCTCTATTTGCAGCTTGTCAGGAACTTTGCATCTTGTTGGTATTCCTTGGTTCACACAGCTCATTTCATGCTTTATAGGGGATTTCTCTAATTGTCTTGTTACTGAAGTAATCCTTTGGGTATAAAACTTAGATGTAGATTCATATATGTTTGGCTGTTTTGCTAGTTTAATTTAGTGTACTTTGTCATTCTAAATTGTAGGGAAACATAAGTTTCAAAGTTCAAATAGGATTACCTGAAGCATTCTTGCTTGTATAAAGCCAATGCTATCCTTGAAAGTCCTGTCTACATTTGAATTAAAAAATAATACTTCTATTTATAACTTGTAGGATGTTGCAATATAGGGTTGGATAAATGCGTGTTGTTAATGCAGTTTTCTTTATGGTGTATATAGATGCAATTAAATGGTAAGTTTTTCTTTATGGTGTATATAGATGCAATTAAATGGTAAGTTTTTACTTTATAAATATAGATCTGGAAGATATGGTTCATAATTATTTTTTGATTTTAAGGGTAATATATATAAAATGTAACAATATATTTGTGGACTAATCGACTATGTTATTTAATGACAGGCCATGTGGAGACTTCCAAATATTTCCTTTTTGTGATGGTTCGAAAGAGGAAATGTTGTTATTCAATGGACAAAAAGAATGGGAGATATGGTCCTTTCAGCAACTTATGTCTGATGGGTGTGATTTGCTTGGGAAGTATGCCCTTCCTCAGGTACTTAATTTTCAAGTTAGATATTTTATAATTATGAATTTAATTTAATTTTTTTTTTCTGGATAATAAGGGGTTGTACTCATGTCCCCCACCCTTGACAAATTACATCTCTCTTCTTTAGAGCTTGAGAGTTTACAAATAGATACACTTCTCATATCAATTGAGATGCTATAGCTAGAAACCTACATCATTTTACATAAAATGTCTGAATTCTTGATTTTCATTTTTTAGATCTTTTCAAATTTTTGTATGAATACAATTACTCCAGAATTTAGCATCTTTCTTGACATTTTCCTATAGCAGCCTTCACAATGCCAAAACTTCACCTCTACTATTTATGCCTTGCATCTTAGTAGAGTAATATTTCCAAAACATTGCACTATCATAGTCCGCTTTACCAAATCTGAATTGCTAGTTTCCTTCCTCGCTGAAGTCATAGCCCTTCATTGCTCTTCCCATCATTCGAACCCTAGTTGGCAAATATTTGCAATTTCGTTTTTCGTGACTTGAAAAATCGTCACTGCCCTTGTTTCGAATGGTTGACTTCATAGTATCGTATCTCCCTCAATATTGCTTAGATTTTTGCATATGACCACTCATTTTAAAGCTATTCAAATTCTGCACAAGTTGGTCCAAAAATCAGATGAATCGGATAACTCTTCGCGAAGATATGGCTCCTAAAAGATGAGACATTTTTAAGGAAAAACCCTAATCCTTTGCACTTTGCAATTTCGTTTTTCTCATTGTAAGCAGCCTTCCACGCTCCTTCAGCCTTCCTAGCCTTCCACTCAGCATCCCAACCTTCCGTTGCAGCTCCTTCAGCCAACCCAGCCTTCCACGCTCCTTCAGCCTTATCAACCTTCCACGTTCCTTCAGCCATCCCAGCCTTTCGCTGTAGCTCCTTCAGCCAACCCAACCTTCCACGCTCCTTCAGCCAACCCAGCCTTCCACGCTCCTTTAGCCTTGACACTCCAAAGATCAACTCATCATTCAGCCTTCCACACTCCTTCAGCCTTCAGATTTGTTGATCGTTAAAGCAACAAACCATTTGCTAGGCCCCTTAGGGGGCCATTATGAATTTATTTTCATTGTGTATGCCTAATGCGTTTTGCAGGGCAATTGTAGCTTCTTCATGTGTCCTTTGCAAGGAATTGATGTGAAAAATCAAGCTGTATCCTCTGTAGAGATACCTGTTTGGCCTGTTACCTGCACAACATTGGAAAAAATTGTGACTTCTCGAAAGAAGTCAATACATTGGAAAAAATTGTGACTTCTCGAAAGAAGTCAATTAGCTAATTCCACCACGACAACAACCAAATATGAATTATTGTCTCACACCTTATAGAAAACAGTCCTTGACTTTGTTCCCCATACTTTTACCTGACCAAAATCAGTTTGTCACTCTGGTTCTTGCCCCATGAATATGATTAAGAATGTAAGAATACGCATTGGAAGCTCTGCTTTGCTGTCATCTATGAGCCTTCTGCTGTCATCTTCCATCGAATTACATACAAATACATCATGTGATGAAAAAAATGTGAGTTTCTTGATGCTAGGTGTTGTGAGCTCCTAGATGCCCTTCACCACTCTCCAAAGGCCATGTGACACATTTTCCTTCCTCTATATTCTCCTTGCACAGGCTTTGATCTCCAGACTTGGGTCTGCCATGCTATTTCCTTATATGATATACTAGAGTAGTGCACAATTCATATATCTTCACCCACCACGTCATGTCATCTCTTTTCTTTAGCGACATCGAAAGAGATATATGAGCATTATGCACTATCAAGGCTACCGATTTTGAGGGATTTCAGGCTGAGTTCGTGAAGTATGGTACTGAAGCCATTGGCTATCCCCTTTCAGAATTATTCAATGAGGTTGTTTGTTCTGGCTTTCCATCTTGGTTACAACACATTATCCACCCCATCAATAAATCTAGGAATTCTTAAAATCTTAATAACTACAGTACTATGTTGATTGGGCACACAATTGCTGAGCTTTATGCCACAGTTTTGAACATGAAACTCTCAAAACAACTAAATCAAGGTAAACTTAGAGCAAAAGGGCAGGCTGATTTCAAAGTTGATCATTAGACTACTGACCATGTTTTTGTTCTTGGGGTTATTATTGAGGAGACTTGTCAAGGATTTTCCGAGGTCTTTTGCTGCTTTATGGACTTTAGGAAGGCCTTCAACATTGTTTTAGGCATCTTCCCTTCAAAGGATACATGACATTGGCATTTTAGAGCTCTCTATCACTGCTCTCAGGAGACTTTATGAGGTGGTTGTGTGTCGTTTTTGAATAGCCTCCACACTCTTTGCGATCTGTATTGACCAGCTTGAAGAATTCATTTGTCAAAACACACATGTTGATGAAGGCTGCCTCCTACAACGTGTCTTGAAATCTTTATATTGATCTTCTTGCTCATACTTCTAAAGACCTATGGAGACAATTGGATGCTCTTGCTTGGTTCTGCTACTTATGACAGCTGGTAATCAACCTTAGCAAGAGTAAGATGATGATCTTCAACACATCAAAGAGTACACTTTCTAAGTATCAGTTCTTTGAAAGGCAGATCAATTGAGGTTACAACTATGGAACCTACTTGGTGGTACCGTTCGTTGGTCCTCTCAATCTTCGGCCAGTCTTATAGTCATGACTTTGTAAGGGATATGCATCTCTTTATGACCTAGAGTGCCAATGCTTCCAGCTGTACTTCCAGGACATATCTACGAAGATGCGCCTCTTTGACTGTATTTTTAGACCCATAGTCCTCTATGGATCTGTGATTGGGATCTGTTATGTGCTGGCTGGGCTCGTGTTGAGAGGGTTTACACTATTTTGCTCCAATGGTTTATCCAATGTTAAACAACAATTTCAAAATGTATTGTCCAAGCCGAGTTTGATGCTCATCCTCTTCTTATTGAGAGCATCTTCAGAATTATTTTTCATTTTCATTGCTTTAGATCCATGGGTGCTGCATATCAAGAGGAGGGAGATAACCATATTTAGCTTTTTGCTCCTCTGAATGGGTTTTATGTAGGAGCACCTCTGAACATTACTAGGGTTAGTGTTTACAGGGTACTTCCCTTCTTCAATCAACCTTGGATCTCTATAGATTGACTACTTCCATCTGACCACTCCTTGAGTGTTACTCCTTGTCTTCTTCCTGATAAGAAGGTGATTCACTAGGCAGTCAGGAACGATAAATATAGGCAACATATTCATATCACTTGTATTGTTGAGCCTCAACCTCTTAGTCTTAAGTTAGCCTTCTAAAGTGAGCATTTCTTAAGGATAGAGGATGACATTATTGCTCACACTAATTATGTCTAGACATTGAACACACGGCGTCTGGATCCCTCTTGGTCAGCCCAATGTTTGCCCACATCAGTTGCAGGTGGTGACAAAGCACTATATTCTTTGAGAGGATAGGATATTTTGTCTTTGTCTTTTCTAAGAAGTGGAGACTGACGAGCAATTCTTCTTTACAAGTCTTGTTTATTACGAGATTTTGGGGAGGTACTATTAATTATATGGCGACTCACGTCGATCACTTGCCACCTTTTTTCACTAACTCGACCGAAGATGCTTGGCTTTGAACCTTCTAGGAGCTATAACTCTTTGGCATCAGGTATTATAGGAGAGACCATCTATCCCATGCTTAAATCACCTCTTTATTTCATGTTGTTTGTTTCTGCTGCCAGGAGCAATAAGCGCCCTTTTGAGGCTATGACTCCCCAGGAATGATAATGGCAGATTTGTGCATTTGTGTCCGCATAGAAGAGTAGCTACTAGGGCTTTGATGCTTTCTTGTCACATGCGATGTGTTAGTGCTATGGTTCTTTGACATTGGGTTTTAGCTTCCCCTCACTTGTTGAGGAGTTGCAGCTAGATGCAACTTACTTGTTTCTTATCCTCCACTAGTTCCTTGACTATGGATGTTAGGCGAGTCTGCAGGGGTCAAATTCTTTGTCCTTCTAGGATTATCCAACCAGGTCCCTAGGTTTGGCCACTCTCTTGGGAGCATCATTAGATCCAGTGTTGGCTTTTCGGAGATATTGATAATGATGGCAACTCTGCTTTTGCTTTTTCTTTACATTTTACCAAGAATTTTGATCCGCTTGAGTTCTTCTCTAATTCTCTCATTTTTTTTTTTTTTTCATTTAACTATTACTTGTTTAGGATTGTAATCCATTTTTTGGCCTACCTCTCCAGGTTGCAGCTCGATGTTGTACCGTTCACTTTAGTGTAGTTTACTCTAGTTTAGTTTATTTAGTGGAGTCCAATTTATTTCGTTGGACTAAATGCATTCTAACAATTTCTTTTCTATAAGTCCCAATGGCCTACATTGGTCATCTGTGAATATTAATAAAATTCTTATTCCCTCTCTCACGAAAACATGGTGAGTATGCATTCCCCAAGGAGCTATTGAGTTTTTGAGGAAATGAGATATCACAAGATTGATGAAATTTTATCCAGTTTAAAATCATGAATGATACCAGACGATATATCAGTCCATGTAACAAGAATGTGCATATAAGCTTCCCAATCAGGCAAGATACTTGACCAAATATATTTAGCAAAAACACAATCAAAGAACACTCGGTCACCAATTTCTTCCACATGACAAAGATGGCAGCAGACAAGATCAATACCACGATACTTCAAAGTTTTTCCAATGGCTGAACTTTCCTAAAACATGCTTTCTTAGGTTCAATGGAAGGCGACCAGATGACTTCAAAAACAGTATAATTTTAAGCTTAACTATTGACATTCCAAAGTTTAAGCTTTAGCTCAAATGGAAAAAGGCCCACGAGTAGGTTATATAGGTCCTTAGTTTCAAATGTAAAAAAAACGAATTCTACCATCCTATTTTAGGTCACGAAAATGATCCAACTCCTTTTCCAACTCTATATTAGGAGGAACCTGTCTGAAGATTTAAAGATTAACAAGAATGTTCTTTTTTTACAGACTTACGGAGTCTATAGTTGGATTTCAATGTATGCCAAAGAACCCTGGGCCATGATGAGTCAACCGACAAAATATGTTTCGCAAAAATACAATCATAGAACACATGGACAAAAATTTCTTCCACACGACAAAGATGGAAACTGACAATATCCATACCACAATATTTCAAAGGTTTCCCAATGACTAAAGTTTCCCAAACTAACAACCACCTAAAACATGCTTTTTTAGGTTCAATACAAGGAGACCAGATGATTTCAGAAGTAGTGGACCAATTTTTAGCTGAGATATTGACATTCCAAAGTTCAAAAGTCTAGCCTGAAAGGGAAAAGGGCCCACAAGCAGGTTATATAGATCAATAGTAGAAATGTCAAATAAAGGAATTCCGCTATTCCATTTAAGGTCACTGAAATGATCCATCTCTCGTTCCAACTCTGTGACAGGAGGAACCTGTTAGGAAAAACTCCAAGATTTATCACCTGCAAGAGGAAGCACAATAACAAAAATATAGAACACGGAAACAGTAACACAAGTGACACAGAGATTTACGTGGAAACCTGCAATGTGCAGGAAAAACCACGGGGCAATGGCAACTTCTCTTTTATTATTTTCAGCAAAATTTACATTCACGTCTTTCAACGTTTTCAACAACATCACCAAGTGCAAGGGATCAAATCCCTTTTATAGAGCAGAAGGAAGACTCCAAACTGTTCGTTTCCTCTCCCAAAGGAAGCCTCCAAAAACTGTTCGTTTCCACTTCCCAAGGCTGTTCGTCTTCCGCTCCACAAGACTGTTCGTCTTCCGCATTCTGACGTTTACCTATACGTCCGCTGCTTTGACGTCTAGTTGCCATGACGTCTACTTAGTTTGACGTCTGGCCTAGACGTCTACCGTACTGCACGTCCGGCAGCCCAGACGTCCGCGCACCGCACGTCTAGACGTCTGGCCTAGACGTCTAGCAGGTCAGACGTCTAGTGGCCATACTGACTTCACACCTAACATTCTCCCACTTGAAGTCAGTATTCAGGAACTCTTCTGCCAAAGATTTTCATCCAGTGCCAATTGCCCAATGCTGCCCTTGTTACTTTTTCAGCAAGCCCAGAGAAGTTCTGCACCATTCAAACTTCTCTACCTTGACCGGCTTTGTAAGCATATCTGCAGGATTCACTTCAGTGTCGATTTTCTGCAACAGGATCCTACCTTCTTCCACCACATTTCTGATAAAGTGGTACTTGACATCAATGTGTTTCGTGCGATCATGGAATGTTGGATTCTTCACTAACTGAATAGCACTCTGCTATCACAATGCAACGTAATTTTCTCCTGCATTACCTTGAAGTCACCCAACAATCGCTCTAGCCAAATTGCCTCTTTGTCGGCATGAGTTGCTGCAATGTATTCTCGCTTCAGTGGTTGATAAGGCCACAACAGACTGCAACTTAGAAGCCCAACTCACCGCTCCTCCTGCAAGAGTGAAGGTATATCCTGTAGTGGATTTTCTCCCATCTCTATCTCCACCATAATAGGAATCCACAAAACTTGCAGCTTGCAAATCTGCCGATCCAAAGTAAATGGCAACATCTGAAGTGGCTCTTAAATATCTCGAATATCCACTTCAGCGCATTCCAATGCTCCTTACCAGGATTTGCCATGTACCGGCTGACTACTCCCACCGCTTGGGCAATATCCGGTCTGGTGCTCACCATGGCATACATGAGGCTTCCTACTGCTGATGAATACGGTACACGAGACATGCTTGTCTTCTCTGCTTCCGTTCTAGGACACTGGTTGGAAGACAACTTTAAGTGTGGAAGAAGTGGGGTACTAATTGGTTTAGCATTCCGCATATTGAAGCGCTGCAGAATCTTTTCCACATATGACTTTTGACTTAACCAGATCTTTCTTCCTTTTCTGTCCCCGTGTATCTTCATCCCTAAAATTTGGTTTGCTGCTCCTAAATCCTTCATTTCAAATGTCCTAGCCAACTGAGCCTTAAGATCAATGATTTTCTTCATGTTGGGGCCTCCAACCAACATATCATCAACATACAACAACAAAATAATAAAACTGCCATCGTCAAACCTCTTATAGTATGCACAATGGTCAGCTTCACTCCTGCTGAAACCTTGGCTCTTCATGAAGGTGTCAAATTTCCTGTACCACATCCTTGGCGCCTGTTTCAACCCGTACAGTGATTTCTTCAGTCTGCAAACCAAATGCTCTTTGCCTCTTTCTTCATAGCCCTCAGGCTGATCCATATATATCTCTTCCTCGAGATCACCATGCAAGAAAGCAGTCTTTACATCAAGCTGCTCCAGTTCCAAATCCTGTGCAGCTACAAGTGCAAGTAGAACTCTAATAGTAGTCATCTTCACAACCGGAGAGAAAATTTCATTAAAGTCAACACCCGACTTCTGCACATAGCCCTTTGCCACCAAGCGAGCTTTATAGCGTTCCAACAGCCCATCGTTGTTCTTCTTCACTTTGTACACCCACTTGTTTCCAACAGTTTTTCTTCCAGGTGGGAGATCCACAAGTTCCCAAGTTTTATTCTTTCGAAGTGCCTCGATTTCCTCCTCCATGGATTTCCTCCACTTTCCTGCATTTTCAGACTCTCTAGCTTCCTGAAATGAACTAGGTTCACCATCATCAGTTAACAAAGCAAAAGAGGACTGATACACATGAGAATACCTTTCCGGACACTTTTGTGGACGTGTAGATCTTCTAACCCAATGATCTGTCGGTTGTGGCTCTTGGTCTTGTGACCGTTGTGGCTGCTCTACTTCCTGTTCTACTTGCTGTTCTACATGCTGATCAAAAACTTCAGCATGTTCATCTTCACTAAATTCTACTTCAACAGGTACAACATTAGGATTTTGCTGTACCTCCTTCCTTTGCATGGATTTTTCATCAACAATTACATCCCGGCTAATAATTACCTTGTGGGCAGTAGGATCCCACAGTCTATACCCCTTCACTATATCTCCATAGCCGAGAAAAACACATTTGCTTGACTTCGGGTCAAGCTTGGACCTTTTTTCTTTGGGTACATGGGCAAACGCGTCACAACCAAAAGTGCGCAAATGAGAGTAATCAACTAGCTTACAACACCAAACCTCCTCCGGAATCTGTCCATCCAATGCAGCTGTAGGTGACCTGTTAATAAGATAAACAATTGTATTAACAGCCTCCGCCTAGAACTTTTTCTCCAACATGGCTGCGCTAAGCATGCTTCTTGCACGTTCCATGATTGTGCGATTCATCCGCTCAACCACACCATTTTGTTGTGGAGTGTATGGTACAGTCTTCTGGTGCTTAATACCTTCCTTGCATACAAAATTTATCAAATTCCTTGGAGCAATATTCACCCCCATTATCTGACCTGAGACACAAAATTGACTTGCCCAAACTCTTTTCTACCCGTGCTTTGAACTCCTTAAATTTCTGCAAAGCTTCCGACTTCTTCTTCAGAAAGTAAACCCACACTCTCCTAGAATAATCATCTATAAAAGTCAGAAAATAGATGGCGCCATTCAAGGACTGAGTGGGGACTGGTCCAAATATATCCGAATGTATAAGTTGCAGAAAATCAGAACTCTTACCAGGACTTGCAGTAAACCGAACCCCTTCTCGTTTACCAAAAATACAAGTGCTCACATAAGTCTAAATTGCAAGACTTAATCCCGTAAAGCATACCTCTGTCATGCAGAATTTTCAGGCCTTTTTCACTCATATGGCCTAGGCGTTGATGCCATAGCATTACTGCATCCTGAACAGAAGTTGTTGTTGCTGCATGGTTTGTCACCGTATCACCGCATAAACGGTATAAGGTCCCATAAGATTCTCCCTTTGCTACTACAAGAGCTCCTCTGGTAATCTTGCAGTAGTTGTTACTAAAAGTGACATAATACCCTAGCTTATCCATCATTTTGATTGAGAGCAAATTCTTCCTCAAATCGGGCACATGTCGCACATCACATAACATCCTTTCTCTACCATCGTCCAACCTCATCCTTATATCCCCTCTTCCCACAATTTCTAAAGGGTGATCATCATCCAAATAGACCTTTCCACCAAAGTATGACTGATATTTGTCAAACCGACCTCGTGGGGAGACATGTGGAAGGATGCACCTGAGTCCAAAACCCAGGTATATAAAACCGATCTGCTGTTACTGATACAGAAGGCTTCACATGTTGCCGTCTCTCCTGAATCTGTTGCACTGGCTTCAGCTGATGGCTGATTTTGCTTTTCACCATTCTTTAATTGCCAACAGTCCTTCTTGGAGTGTCCTGGCTTCCCACAATGCCAACACTTCCCTTTCTGCTTATGTCCTTTAGACTTAGATCTGGACTGCTTTCTACCTTGTTTACTCCCCTCGAACGATCGACCTCTCACAGATAGGGCTTCATTGGTTGAGGGTTCCAGAGACGTTTTTCGCCTCAACTCTTCTGCCAACAAAGCGGCTACCACATCATCAAATTTGAGAGTTCCCGATGATGAATTACCGATGGTCATCACCATATGATCCCAAGTGTCCGGGAGGGAACAAAGTAGGGTGATAGCTCTATCTTCATCCTCCATCTTCACATTAACTGAAACCAGTTTATTGATCAGAGTATTAAACTCATTCAAATGATCTACCACGGATGAACTTTCCTTCATCCTCAAGCTATAAAGTTGCTTTTTCAGAAAAACCTTGTTAGTTGCTGATTTTGTTTCATACAACTTTTCAAGCTTTTGCCAAAGGGCTTCCGCGGTCTTTTCTTCAGCTACATTGAACAAGACGGAGTCCGCTAGGCAGAGACGGATTGTAGAAACCGCCTTCCTGTCAAGCGTTACCCACTCCTCATCTTTCATGCTGCTCGGTTTACTCGCGACCCCTTTCAAGGCTTGCGCTTGGTCATTCTGAACCAAAAAATCCTCCACCTTCATCTTCCATAGAGCGAAGTTCCTGCCATCAAATTTCTCAATCTCGAACTTGGTTACACCTTTTGTCATTGTTGCAGCTCCCACTCGCACAAAACCTTAGCTCTGATACCAGATGTTAGGAAAAACTCCAAGATTTATCACCTGCAAGAGGAAGCACAATAACAAAAATATAGAACACGGAAACAATAACACAAGTGACACAAAGATTTACGTGGAAACCTGCAATGTGCAGGAAAAACCACGGGGCAATGGCAACTTCTCTTTTATTATTTTCAGCAAAATTTACATTCACGTCTTTCAACGTTTTCAACAACATCACCAAGTGCAAGGGATCAAATCCCTTTTATAGAGCAGAAGGAAGACTCCAAACTGTTCGTTTCCTCTCCCAAAGGAAGCCTCCAAAAACTGTTCGTTTCCACTTCCCAAGGCTGTTCGTCTTCCGCTCCACAAGACTGTTCGTCTTCCGCATTCTGACGTTTACCTATACGTCCGCTGCTTTGACGTCTAGTTGCCATGACGTCTACTTAGTTTGACGTTTGGCAACCCGAACGTCTGCCAGACCAGACGTTTGGCAACCCGAACGTCTGCCAGACCAGACGTTTGGCAACCCGAACGTCTCGCTGCACTGCACGTCCGGCCAGCCCGCACGTCCGCTGCACCGCACGTCTAGACGTCTGGCCTAGACGTCTAGCAGCCCTGCTGCCTAGACGTCTAGCAGGTCAGACGTCTAGTGGCCATACTGACTTCACACTTAACAGAACCTGTCTCAAGCTTTACAAATATTGTCCTTTCAGACTAAGGGATTCTATAACATGATTTGAATTTATGCCAATCTAGAAAAAACTCGTGCCCTGATGAACCATCTGGTAGAAAGACGTTCAGCGCTTTAGTAAACCAAGGAGGGGTTTGATTTTAACTGAAAGGTTGCATCAAATAAATCTATTGGCTCGGACTTTCTTACTAAACATAAAAATGGTGAAGCAGCGACAAAGGGTTTGACTGATTCTGATATTTTCCCTATAAAACAAAGAGTTGGTGACCTCACAAGCTGAATTTTGGAAAAACCTAAATAAAATAGAAATTTTGATCCAAAGATGTATTTAGTTGCAATATCCACTAGCAATATATTAATTGAGTGTGGGAACTTAGTGAAGAGATGAATCCCAACAGTAGGAGATACTATAGGTTCATGAACCAATTTGAGTTTGTGGAGTCAACTTCGTAGTACAAATTCTTAATGTTATTTTCACTTGCCTTATATATTGATAGGGCAATGTCTAATTTTTAATCAGGTCGACTAATCAAGAAAAAGAAACAAAGTAGCATGTATGAGGCTAAGTTGGGGTCATGCACATGAAAATGTTGCTAATCCATTTTCCAGTTATGCATATGGAAGTTTGTTGCAAGTGGTCAGGGGCTGTAACATGTCCATCCTTTCAAAAAGCATTACCCTCAATGCATGAGTGTTTTGTTTGGTTTTATATAAATTTTCATTCTCCAAGTTAGCATCAATGATCATCAAGTTCTTCCACTTGATATACTTGCTAATTGGTATGTTGTGCAATTGCTTCGCTTGTCAATCCATCACTGCTTTTGTTTCTAATATTATATTTTCCTTTGTGCTTAGCTTTGGAAGCTTTGTTTGTATTGGAACCTGTGACCTTTCTTAGATAGGATGATGTGCTAGATAAGGTGGGCCCTTGAGGAAAGTGTTAGTGGGCCCTGAAGCCTGGGATGTGTCCCAATGAAACATAGAAGATTTATTGAAAGTGCAGCCAAAACAGGAGCTGTGCACATAGCCCAAGCAGGTCTCTCAAATGCTTGGGTTGCTTCTTTAAATACGTCCTTGTTAAGTAGTGTTATGAGAAGGTGCAGCAATGCAGCCAATGTTCTTAAGAAAATTTCTAGGAATTGGTTGCTTTGTCATTGCTTTGAAATTGTTTGGATCTACTTTGACTGCATGTGAAACAATATGGTGAGATAGTTAACTTCATTTGCTCAAAAGGCTTACTTAGACTGCATGGCAGAGAGCTAATGCTCCTCAAAGTAGATTTAAGAGCTTTCTATCATTGTGATTTTTTAGTGAGTAGAAGCAACACTCTCAATATTCTCTATTTTGTGCTTTTTTATTCCTATTTTTTAGTATGTGAGATCTCTATAGCATGGTTTTAAATTTTTTCTTGGATTTGCAGTATTTCATTCTTGCCAAAGTATTGTTGGCAAAAACAAGACAGATAACTTGCGAGTGTAATAATATCTCCATTTGGCCCAAAAGTATTTCGTGGTGGTCATCCCGTCTGCTTTTGGTTCAACAAAAAATATTGGATGAGAGGTCTCGTTCTTTGTACGAACAGTTGCAAGTGACAGTGGAAGAGACATTGAAACAGTTTGGTCAATCAACTAATGTGATTGAATATTGGGAGAACAAATTACATGTGAGAGAGGCTTCTATTATAGTAGCAGCAGCCAATCTGGAAGCTGGCATCAAAGAGCAAGCATATGGTCATGTGGATCAGGCAAGGTAAGCATTTTTGAAGCACATTACATGACTAGCTACAACTATGCTATTTCACTGTTCATTCAGCAAAGGAGGCTAGCATGTGTTCAAACTGAGAATGTGACCCTGTGAACTTTGCTTAGCTTCATAATTTGTTCAATTTGGATTTTCCAATGCAAAGATGGTTAAAACAATGTTATAATTCGTTTGATAGACCCCTTGTTTTTGGTTTTCTCTTCAAACCTCTTTTGAGTCCTTGAGTTTTCTTTCTTTTTAAATTTTTTTGATTGAAATGTAAGGTATTTTATTTTATTTTTGTTCTGTTAAATTGCAATGGATTTAAATTGTCAATTGGATGATGCCTTGTAGATCTTGACAGCAGTGTAACCGTTTCCCATATTTGATGTAACATCTTAAATGACATGTTGATAATGTTTGTGATTTTGAACAATACTTAATATTTGATGATTAAGATGTTCATCTAGTTGCTTAAGTTATGCATAGCAGTTGCAAAATTGTTGTGCTAGCCTTATTTTGATTCTTATGTTATATAACAGACATGTTTATGGATGGTTAGAACAAGTTGTTTTAGTTTTGATAAGGTAAACGGAGTAACCTTTGGGGACATGCATCTATCTGTTTCACATATTTTTTGAAATGAATTATGGGCATCTTGGCTAATATGCCTAATGGTTGGTCTGCTGTCTTTGAGAATCGTCTAGAGGTATTGTGTTCTGTTTGTGTTGATGCAATTGCAAGGATAAACGGAGGGGTGAAAAGGGTTCCTCCAAACTAACTTAATATGGTAATATTAATACCAAAATTTGTGCCTTATTTCTTTGCAGCCTTCCCTAAACCAGTTATTACATTTTTATGTCTTTGGGGAAAGGAGCTGGCCTAGTTAAATGACAGCATAACTTGAACTGTACATGGATCTTGCATGCCTGCTGCGAGGCTTTGCTGCTACTCTTGTCCGTATGGTAAAGTTCGAGGACAAAATATATATTTTTGCGAAGGTGTTCTAAAAATGCATTAGGATCAATATTGAGCCCTAGGGTTTATTGAGGTTGGTGTTTGGCATTAGGTGAGAGCAACAACAGTTATTAGTCAATAGGAAAATGCACCAGGCTATTTATGATGTATTATGGGCTATCCACTGCTGTTAAGATGCTTTGTATTTCCCATAAGGGTCTTATAAAGGGTCATTTGAAGTTCCATAGTGTTTTCCATAGGGTCTTATAAAGGTTCCTTTGAAGTCGATCAAGAGAGAGAGAGAGAGAGAGAGAGTTTCTCAAACAAGTCAGGTTTATGGACCAAAACATTCATAATCAGGAAAGTACGGGAATATTTTATTGAATTATGTAGTCATCTGTTGGAGGTGGTGTTATATAATATTCACACATTTAATAGAGAGGGTAAAAATAGATGGCACATGATAGATAGCAAAGTAGGCCATAGGATATCCCACAAAGTACATCTAATGCATACTTGTGTGTATAAGTTAATTGTTGATAATTAATTACATTTACAACATGACCTCTCATTTTGAGAAGATTTTTTGGGAATATATGAAGATGATAGACGCGAGGATTGCTGATCTTTAGTTTCATGACTCACAGGTTTTGACAATTTTACATACAGATCCTTTAGTGCTAATTAAATAATATTTATGATTTTGATATTTACCTGCAGTGAAATAATAACAGCAGCATACACTTACTGGAATGCAAACAGCAGAAAATATAGACTGAAGAGCAAATGAGAGAAAATATCTGCTAGAACTGATGATATTACGAATGTATTAAAAAGATGTACAATGATAAAGATGTGCCTGCTGGATAAGGCAACAAAGCACACACAAAAGACTTATTGGGAAGTTCTAATTAGAAAGATAGAAAGTTCTGAATAGAAAGAAAAAAAATTGAATTAGAACGATGTTCATTTACATGGATCAGCTACCAACGGTTGCTGAAAATCTGGAAGTGGGTCTTCAGGATGAGTGACAGAAATATCCTCCTCTAAGTGGCATGGCTCATATCGCTTTAGCTGGATGACATTGACAACATCATGAATTCCAAGTTGAGCTTGGAGATACAGGGAAAAAGCTTTGGGTCCCATTGCTTGAAGAATTGTATTAGGCCTATCTCTAATGGGATTCAACCTATGATGGTGTTTGTTGTAAACCCTTTGCTGGTCTAAGTGAAGCCAAATATGGTCATTGACTTGGAAAGAATGAGGGACTCGATTTCGGTCATGGGGTGCCTTAAATTTGGCTTTTGTTTATTGAAGATTAGCTTGAACTTTGACATGAATCTTAGCCAAATGTCGGACAAAGGAAGAAGCTTTGTCTTGCTCCTTTTCATAGGACATATGTGTAATTGGAAGTGATACCGGAATCTTGTAAAACGCCCATGCCTTGAAGCCACAATAGACTTCGAAACAAGAATGCCCTGTAGAGACGTGAGTAGCTTGATTTTAGCTATGCTAAAGAATGTGCCAATAATTGGCCCATTGCTTATAAATGCGCAAAGCATGGACTAAGATGTGATTAACAGCCTTAGTCTGGCAATTAGTTTGTGGATGAAATGAAGTGGAGGTGAGTAATTGACAACCAAGAAGTTTTCACAACAATTTCCAAAAGTGACTCAAGAAAAGAGAGTCTAAGTGGTAACCCAAAACTATTCCAGACATGTTTTAGAACAAGATAGAGGCGTATCAATAGATTTGGTGCATGGCATAAAAATTGCTATTATGGAAAACTGACACAACACAACAAAAATATACTTATGTTACCTTTGAGTGGTAGGCAGACCACTGATGAAATCCATGGAAATAGATTCCCATGGTTGAGAAGGAACTGCCAAAGGCTGATACAATCCAAGCTTATTGGAAGGCTTAGATTGGCTACAAAGACAACACCGACAAATAAGAGATTCTAAATTCTTCCTCATGGAAGGCCAATAAAAGTAGTGTTAAGATGGTGTAAGGTCTTCTACACACCAAGATGCCCACCATAAGAAGAACACGCCTCTTTGAGTAGAAGTTGACGAGAGGGGCTAATAGGAATACATAGTTGAGTTAACTTGTAAAGTAGCATCTTTCAAGCTATAGTCAAGGAAAGGTATCCAATGCACTATTGTTGGCTATTGCAAAGCAACAACAATTGGACCCAAGTGAGGATCCGTAGAGTAGAGATATTTCCACTCATCATAAGTTGCACACTAAACATCCAAGATGCTAAGCACACAAGAAAGAGGATGACTTTATTGGTGATGCCTTTCTTGTATTTGATCACCAAATGAAATTGTTGCATGTAAGCTGCCCATTTCAAATGTTGATATTCTTGAAATTATGATTGAGAGTTCAAGAATTGAAGGGGTTGATGATCTGTGTGTAGAATGATCTCCTTACCAAGAAGATGATGACACTACTGTTTGAGTTATTGGGCTAAGACATACAATTTCTTGTAATAATTGCTATAATTAAGCTTGGCCTACAACAAAGCCTCAGAATGGTAGGCCACTCGATGCCTTTCTTGCTTAAGAACGACTCCTATGGCATATTGAGAAGCATTGGTCTCAAGCTTGAGGGGTTTCTAGAAGTCAAGAAAGGCAAGCATCTTTGAAATGATGAAATGCTTGATCAACCTCTGGATACCAAGTAAAAGTCTTTTGATGGGTGAGTTGATGTAGCAGGTGTGTGACGTGTGAGAAGTTGTGAATGAAGAAGTTTGTACTCTCATGAAAACTCTTTAGATTTAGAATGTTGGATGGAGTTGGCCTTTCATGAAGTACATTGATTTTATCTGGATCCACATGTACATCATGCTCATCAATGGGAAAGCCCAAGTACTTCACTAAAGGTTGTCCAAGGAATAATTTCTTTATCTTCACTTGGAGATGGTGTTTGCAAAGAATATTCAAAAGTTGCTTCAAATGGATCAAGTGGTATTTCCATGTCCTTCTAGAGACCAAGATGTCATCAAGATAGACGAGAACAAAGTTTCTGAGATGGGGGCCTAAAGGTGTCATTGATGATGTGTATAAATGTAGTAGGTGCATTAATAAGGCTGAAAAACATGACCAACTGCTTGTAGAGCCCAAACTTTGTCTTGAAGGCCGTTTTCTAGACATCATGAGGCTTTATGTGAACTTGGTGATATCCTAAAGTCAAGATAAGCTGAGTGAAGTACTTAGGTCCTTGAAGCTGATCTAGAAGATCATCAATTTGAGGAAGCGGCTAATGGTTCTCCACAATGATTTTGTTGAGAGTCCAATTATCTATGAGTAATTGTTGCTCCTTATACTCTTTCTTTGGCACCACAAAAGCAGGACATCTACAAGGCGAAGTGCTGGGTTGGATCTTGCCATACTCAAGGAATTGGTTGCTCGGGCGCTTGATCTCAACACTCTCAATGGAGGTAGTGTGATATGGTGGTTGATTCGGTAACTAAGATCATGGCATAAGGTCAATGGAATGCCTAATGGATCCTAAAGAGGGGAACCCTTTACGTCCCTTAAGAACATTAGAGTATGCATTGTGAAATCAGATTTTTTTGACCACCATTATCAAGGATCAACTCCACCAATTTGTGTTTGATTTGACAGTTTTGTGTGAACAAAGCTTCCCTATCTTTTTGTAGTATAGTTATTGACCATGAGAATAGTGAAGGATTTGAAGTGTTGGGATTTGTTGCCTCAATTGTCGAAACGTCATGGCATGGCTGCAACTATGGCTTAGCTAGAAGGCCTTCACCTTCTTTGATTTCAAGACTAAACATTCTTCTATCCAATGTCTAGGGTGCTTATAATAACCACAAAATTCTTTTTCCCATTGCCAAAACCCTTAGCAGTTCTACCATTTGAGGAATTCCCAGGCTTGCTAGGATTTGAGGTGTTGGGTAAGGTAGAAGTGCTCTTTTTTTGACATGGATGAGAAATATTGGTTTTCTTCTTTTTCTGCCTTGCTTCCACCTTTAGAGCAAGTTTAGAAGCATTCTTGAAGGATGTAGTGGTGATAAGCTCTATCTCCTTATGAACATGAGAAAATAATCTAGAGACAAACTTGATGTGGAGGACATCGTTAAGTTCAACCATGTCCAACTTGATAGAGAGTTAATCGAACTCCTTAATGTATTGTTTGACTGATTGGCCAGATTTTTGATGAATCCAAACAACTCTAAAAGTCCACCTAGAAGCAGAACCTCTTGCAGGGAACCAACATACAAGCTATTTAAAAGGAAGGTAAAGATAAAGGTAAAGGTAAAGGTAAAATAGATTTTACACTTGGAGGATGTTGTTTACACAATATATAGTTATCCAATCATACTCTAGTTGCCAAAGCATGGTGTACAACCGTACCCCCCAATAGGATTCAAACCTTGGACCTCCTCTTTAGAGTTCCAAAGTCTTCACCATTAAGCACACTTTGGTTGTACTAGAATTGCTAATGACACACACATTGACAAGCATATCATGTCACTAGATTTTCTGTTAATGCCATTTGTACAAGAGGAACATTTGAAGACCTGATTGGGCACAATTACTGCTTCTTTGCATAGATGTTGCCAATTGTATGAAGAGGGAAAATCAGTGAAAAGGGAAAGAGTGTCATCAAATTCATTGCCTAGCTGCTGTAAAATTTATAATGTAGACTTCATAAAATTCCAGCACATTCTCAAGTTCTACGACATTGAAGAAATTGAGCTTGAAAAGAGTTTGAATAAAATGAATAGGTATTGCTAAGTTTCTAAAATCCAGGATAGAGGTCCATAGAAATGAAATGAAATATTATTAATGTCCATGGTGGGCCAAAGATGACCCAAGGGACTATGAAAAGGACAACCATAACGACAATCGAGTGGGCCAACGCGCCCAACAAAAGGAAAAGAAACAATGATAAGTACAAAGTCATGACCCGAGGGGCGGGCCGAGGGGAAAGGGAAGGAAGAAGAGAGGAGAGGAGAGAAGAAAGCTGCAAGCCACGAGGAGCACGCTGAGTGGAGTGAACACTACGAGGAACAAAGAGAGAGAAGGGGGGCTGCCCATAAGGGCATCCACCCACAACCACAAGCCCTAGTCTCTCCTAGCAGTCAAGGTCGAGGAATCTCCATTGAAAAAATCGGTGATCTGTCTCTGTCTATCACTGATCCGGAGTCCCGAAGAACCACAGGTGCACCGTCGAGTATCCCTGCCTCCATTTGAACGGTCTGAAATGTGACGTTCCCGTCCGGTATCCTCCTGCTGACCTTCTGACCAAGTAAAATCGGTTGTGATGGGATGAGGGCCCCTCTGCCAACAAAACTGGGTAGTCTCCCTGAAGTTTAGTGCGAGACACCGCTGGTCCGGATACCTTAAGAAGGTGTACAGGAACCAAGAGTTGTCCCTAAAAAGGTAGTGAAATCTGCCTCGGATCTTGTAGTAGATGGGACATTTGAAGATAAAGTGGTGTAGGGTTTCTACTTCTCCCAAGGGGCAAAACAAGCAAGTTCACTCCTTCGTTGGAAGATGGTGGTCTGACTCAATCCGGAGTTGGTGAGAACACACCCTAAGTTGCCAAATAGTGATCCAAAAACTATGCATTGTGTGTTGCTGAAGGTATTGTGGAGGAACTATTCTGCCCTCCTGTATCTGTAAGAAGTGCTCATGGTAGAAAGATAGCTTGGGGGAAAGAGGGGCAACTTGAGAGATCCAAGTGCATCTGGTGTACTGGAGACTAACATCCTTCTAGATATCGTGGAGCATCCTCTCCTTACTAAGTCGAGAGGAGGGTAGAACACCCAAAGAATAAGGGGGGAGCTTGTCTATCTGTATCTGAATGCTGGCCAAGAGAGCAGAAACTTGAAAATACCAGCTCGTCCGGCCTCCTCGAGAACTCGGAGAGAGGCCCATCGAGGAGCGAAGGGCGAGGTAAGGGTACCGCCTGCAACCCTCAGGGGTATCTCCGAAAGTACAAATCCTGTGAAGATATCCGATAATCAGGAAGATAATCTCAAGCTGGAGAGGAGAAGCCCAAAACTCTGCTAGGATAATAAAGCGGGGGATTGTGCCCTTGCAACGAATGAATCGTCGAAGAAAAAGTGTTTGGACTTGTTCAACCTGTGACCACTCAGTCGGGCCAAGAGTAGGGTCCCAAACCACTGACCCATAAGTGATAGTTGGCTTGACCAAGGCATCAAAAATTCTCATCTTCACAGGTATATCCTGAAAATGTGCTTTGAAGCAATTCCTCTCTAACAAAGACAGAGTTGCATATCCCTTACACACCCAGGCCTGGGCGGCGGGTTTGGTGAAAAGAACCCCCAAGTACACATAAGAGGTTGTGATATCGACCTCTCGACCTTGGAAAGAGAAGTGGAGATGAGATAGAGCCTCTTTGGTAGTATTGAATACCATAACCTTGGTCTTAGAAAGATTCACCGTCAATTGTCTCGAGTCACAAAAAGTAGCAAGCTTGTCCAGATGGCGCTGAAGCCCCTTAGGGGAAGAGGCCAAAAGAACAACATCATCAGCAAAGAGGAGAATAGAAATCAGCACATAGTGAAGAAGGCAACCATCCTCTACATGAGCGTTCTCCTTAATAAAAGTCTCCAACTCGTCGATGAAGATCCCAAAAAGTGTCGGGGAAAGGGGGCACCCCTGTTTCACTCCTATTGTGCTAAGAATACTATTTGAAAACCTGTTGCATAACTTTATTATTATTAACATAAACCATTCACCAATATGCAGAAATATCAAATCATTCATCCACAATACATTATCCACAATAACAATCCACAAATGAGAGAGAGATAGATAATACCCTTAAGGTAGGGAAACACCAATAATAATCCTTAAGGAAGGAATAACTCCACAAGATCTCCCAAGGTGAGAGGCCACTTCGTGGGCATAGACGATTACATAAGATTCTTCTTCAATGATGATTACAATGACAAATATCTCTTCTTTATATATCCATATTCTTATTCTACTTTGGGGAGCCTACTACTAATATAATATTATATTATAATACAATCAACCTTGGGTTATGTGTGGCCCATGCCAACCCTTATACAATATAATAATATATCCCCAAATATCTATTCCTAGGTACCCTACCATGCCACCCTCCTTACAAATGTTTCGTCCTCGAAACATATGAAGAAACATGATAATATGATTTGCTAAGCAATGTTAGCAACTGGTACCAATCTCGATCATCCATCCATCCAAGTGAAACACGTTGATGCTGGTATGCCATTTTGTTACTTGAGTATCCAAATCTGCTTCGTTGGCTCCACGCTTCTACTGCTGTATTTTGATAACTTGAATGATGGGTCCACTTGTTCCTTGATGTTGATGATCCACTCTGAAAACCAGGATCCCTATGCTTTCTCTGCCAAACACTGCCATAGTTGGTGCCCTTTTGATTCCATGTAGAACCATAATATTGTTGCCTTGAACCATACCCCCAAGATTGTTGTTGCTCATGGTGGTGTGGATGGTGATATGGTGCAACCTTAACTTGATGTTCTACCTTCTTTGACTTCTCAACATTTGGCTCCATTGTTTTAAATTCTTCTACACATTGTTCTTTCATGTTCTCTTTGTTTGGTGTGTCCTTGTGCTCTTCTATCAAAGCTTCCTTGGACTCTGTTACTGTTATTTCCACGGACTCCGTTACCGCTACTTCTTCCATGGACTTTGTTTCAGGTTCTTCAATTTGTTTCTCTACAACCACTTCTTGATTTTCCTTGGATCCTTGCTCCTTAAGCTGAGAAATATCCTGCAATGTTATCTTCTTTTTCCTGTACCATAACTTCATAAACTTCTTTTGCACATTAATGTTAACAGTACCCAAAGAATCTAACCAAGGATAACCAAGAACAATATCCTTATCATCCATCTCAATAGCATAGAAATCTGAATGTAAAACATATTTATCCATGGTGATCTTCAAATCTTCAAAAATCTGAACATGCTCATCCTCTAGTTGTATGTCCTTAACTTTTGTTGCTTGAACTTGCAACTTCTTAGCCAAAGCAATATTAATAAAATTATATCTGCTACCAGGGTCAATGGAAATAATAACCTGTTCCTTTTGAATGCTTCCATGAACCTGCAAAATAGAACTTTTAGCTGAATTTAAACCTTTTTTATTCTTCTCTTGCTTTTGTAAATCCAACGATGTGCCTTCTATATTCCTCTCATTATCTTCCTTGACCTTTTCCTCTTTCTCCTTGAGTAATTTTATTTCTTTTTCATAGTCTTCATTTTGTTTCTTGAAAACTTCCCAATCTCCTTTTATTTCATTCCGCTCATTTTGAATTCCTTGTAGTTTCTTTTCAAGGTCTTTGATGACATCCCACATGCTATCTATCTTTTTATCCCTTCCTTCAAGTTTTCTCTTACAAATATCTAACTTTCTTTGTAATTGAATAGGTACCCATGTGCTCAAGAATGTTGGTTCAATTTGATCCCAAGTACGCAAGAATTTAAACTCTTTTATCCATTGTAAAGCTTTCCCCGTAAACAAAGTATGACAACCATATTGTAACCTTCTTTCACTAACTTGAGATTTTACTATTTTCAACCACTCTCTCACATCAATATCATTTTCTCCATTAAACATTTCCACTCTCACATCAATATCATTTTCTCCATTAAACTTTTCCAATGACATAGTTGATGCCCTAATGCAACTAGGGTTTTTTGACAATATATATCATGCCCTAATGCAAACTAGGGTTTTATGGAAATAAATATCTTCCCACTAATTTGAAGCTAAAAATCCACATAGACAACTAGATCTGCAATTTTTCTTCCAAACAAAATAAAGTGCAACTGATTTGCTTACCCGAACTAAACAAATTTCATCTTTCGAAAAATTTCGCGACTTGAAAATTCGTCACTACCCTTGTTCCAGATGGCTGACTTCAGAAGGTCGTATCTCCCTCAATACTACTCGGATTCCTTCATATGACCACTCATTTTAAAGCTCTTCAAATTCTGCACAAACTGATCCAAGAATCGCCTGAATCGGATAAACTCTCGCAGAGATATGGCTTCTGAAAGATGAGACGTTTTTCCAGAAAAAATCTGCAAAATTCGTCACTATCCTTGTTTCGGATGACTAACTTCAAAAGGTCGTATCTCCCTCAATACTCAGATTCCTTCATATGACCACTCATTTTAAAGCTCTTCAAATTCTGCACAATCTGATCCAAGAATCGCTTGAATCGGATAAACTTGCGCAGAGATATGGCTCTTGAAAGATGAGACGTTTTTCCAAAAAAATTTGCCCTAATTTTGCAATTTCACACAAAAATCCCCACTTTGCCAAAATCGTTGCTCTGATACCACTTGTTGC
Organism: Wollemia nobilis; assembly: GCA_028583015.1. Lineage (NCBI taxonomy): Eukaryota > Viridiplantae > Streptophyta > Pinopsida > Araucariales > Araucariaceae > Wollemia > Wollemia nobilis. The sequence continues at coordinate 2,324,811 of JAQPPZ010000690.1, read as the reverse complement.
ATAACTTTATTATCATTAACATAAACCATTCACCAATATGCAGAAATATCAAATCATTCATCCACAATACATTATCCACAATAACAATCCACAAATGAGAGAGAGATAGATAATACCCTTAAGGTAGGGAAACACCAATAATAATCCTTAAGGAAGGAATAACTCCACAAGATCTCCCAAGGTGAGAGGCCACTTCGTGGGCATAGACGATTACATAAGATTCTTCTTCAATGATGATTACAATGACAAATATCTCTTCTTTATATATCCATATTCTTATTCTACTTTGGGGAGCCTACTACTAATATAATATTATATTATAATAATATAATATAATATTATAATACAATCAACCTTGGGTTATGTGTGGCCCATGCCAACCCTTATACAATATAATAATATATCCCCAAATATCTATTCCTAGGTACCCTACCAAAACCCTTGAGGGGAGTGAAACCGACTTTTCACCGTCTCATATAACCGTGTAAACGCTGTCAAGAGTTTCCCAGAGATGCCAACTGACCGAAGTCTCAAGAAGTAAATGTCGAGGCACTGTGTCGAAGGCTTTCCGTAAGTCAACAAAGCAAATAAACCTTCGAGGACCTAGAACGCGCCTCCTCAATAATATCTTTGAGTACTAGAATGTGATTTGTGGTTTGGTGATCTTGTCGAAAACCAGCTTGGCCAAGAGCCTTGAAACCCGCCTCCTCCAACCTACGAGAGAGAAGCACATCCAATGTTGTGGCATAAAGCTTGGCAAAGATATGCCCAATCATGATAGTCCTGTAATTATTGGGTTCATGGGGATCACTTGCCTTATGAATGGGGTGAATGATATGTTGAGTGCAAGAATCAGGAAACCGAGAATAGACAGAGAGATTAAAGAGATCAGTGAGGGGCCCAAAAAGAGGGTCAATACCGTGCTTCAGAAATTCTGCCTGTAACCCATCCAAATCAGCTGCTTTGCTCGTACAAAGTTTCTAGATAGCCTGCCTGACAATACTGGTAGAAAAGAGGTGGCACGAAGAAGGGGGGGAGGGAACAGTAATAGGAGTCTGATTAGGGATGTTATAGAAGGACGAGGCATGAATGGTTCAAGAGGAAAGATCGATCCCATGAGTAATCCGATCACAAGGGAGGATAAGGCGCCAAAATGATTTAGGAGACTGCTGAAGGGAGTGGATAAGATCAAGTCAATGTTGAGAGAGGAAGAGACGCTTCTTCCTTTGAAGAAGCATCCTGTAGTCTTTTTGGGAAATGGCATAGAGTTGGGAAGGATTCCGAATGGCATATTTCAACCTTCGGTGGGTAGACTTACATTCCTCATCATACCAAATGTTCATGGGGCAATGACCAGGGGGATGAGGATGAGGGGGAGGACGAATAGAGTGGGGGTACGAGTCCAAAGCAGCCTTCCAAATAGTTTGGACCAAGCAAGCAGAACAATTGGAAACATTGGGAAGAGAAGACACCATGGGGAGAACCTGACGCAACCGGTCCATGTAGGTAAAGGAATAATAATAGTCAAAGTCTATTATAATTCGAGGGGCTAAAGGGGAGGGAGCAGGGGGATGAGTAACAGGAAGGGAACCAACGGATAACATAAGAGAAAGGGGCTAAAGGGGAGGGAGTAGGGGGATGAGTAACAGGAAGGGAACCAACAGATAACGTAAGAGAAAGGGCCTAAAGGGGAGGGAGCAGGGGGATGAGTAACAGGAAGGGAACCAACAAATAACGTAAGAGAAAGAATTGAATGATCGGTAAGGGGGGAGGGTGATCAGAGACGCTAAACCGGGAAATGAATGGAATGAGGGTGGTAGAGGAAATAGCATAGTCGACGACACTGGCTCCACCACTATGAGGAAAGCAAGTAAACCCACCAGAATCTGGAAATCCAAGATATACCATTGAGAAGCACTAGCCCATTGGATTCACCCAACTGATTGAGATGCTTGCCGTAAGTAGTAACCTAAGTGTCACTGGAGATTCGAGCAAAAACAAGGTCCTTAGGATTCAATTCTCGAGTCTGCAACTCATCGGTTGTGAGGTCATGAAGAGAAACCTGCATAGGTTTGGTTCGAGCATTGAAATCTCCTAGCAAAAGTATCTCCCTTGAAGCTGAGTATCTAGTAATGTCCTCATAAAGATCTTGGAAAGGGTCCCCGTTCGTGTGAATAGCAAAATTGGATGTTGTGGGGGGAAAGTAACAAGTGGCAATGTATATGTCCCAAAGAGGTGGGTGACGGTGGATTTTAATCCATAAAAACCTGGAGTGGGGGTCAGTCGAAACCAGGGATACCGAACCCTGGAGCCTATCCTTGATAAGAGCAGCAATACCTCCTGAACCTCGAACCCCCTTAGAGTGCCAAGTGAGTTGCCGACAATTGGACCACTTGAAGTAACCTGAGATAACTGGTAGGGCCCGCTCAGGACTCTCGTGCGTCTCACAAATAAGAATGATGTCATGTTTGCCAATCACATCAAAAAGGGACCCTGGGGTAGACCACATCGTACCATTGCAGTTCTAGCAAGCTACAACTAGCTTATCTGCCACCCCCTTCCTAGCTTAGAAGTCATTTTCAAGGCAAGGGTTTGGACCACCCAGGTGGGGGAGAGTCCCTAATCACTGCACACAAATTACGAATAACTGCCCATTTGTTGGCTTTTCTGGCCGAGGCTACTTGTTCCCTTGATTTCTTCAATTCTTCAACCTGAAGTCGCTTAAGGTCCTCATCAAGGGATATCTTGACTTGAAGAGTAAATAATTTCTGTTTGGCCCTCAATGCCTTCATATGCTCTTTTGCATTTTTGAAGCGTATAACCAATGTGGAGTCGGGAGAAAACCATGCCCTCTCGAGAGTAACGTTTGTTAAATCAAGAGTGTTGTGAATGAAGGCATTTCCAGCTTGAAGTGGATCGGTAAGTTTTGGCACACCACGAACCCTGAGATTGAGTGCTTTTGCATTACGGATCCTTTCTTCTTCAAATTTAGCTTGGACAGCCAACTCAACTATGGGGGGGATTCTTTCCAGATACAACTTGAACCCAAGATTGTTGGTTGGCTAGTTTTTGGCTTTGTGCAGTTGACGCTTCCTTGAGACGTTCCTGTTCAGCAAGAATTTTTACAATTTCCGAGTGTAAATTCGCAGAATTTTGAGGAGGCTGTTCGGTATGTGCAGTCTGTAATTGAGTAATAATGGCTTGCTGATCCTGAAGTTTATTTTGGAGGTCCATAGTTGGTTTGTTAGTGATCATTTTTCTCCAATAGAAAAATCCACAAAAGGAGATGGAGATTATTTTTTGTCATATGCAAAATAACAAAAAAGAAGACAATCAAATGGCTTTAATACAATTGGTTAAATTCCTCAACTTTCAAGGAGGTGAGCCAGGTTCAAATCTTGCCAAGCGATACATGTATAATAGCCAAACTGTTGTAATATCAGTATGTGTTGATGATGTAATATGGGTGTGGTAATGATTTAATACGGGAGAGGACCATTTCAATCCCATATAACCGTTTAACAAAAGAGCAAGAAGGAAGACAAGATACTGTTTGTATAATGTCTCTGATTTTGAAAAAGGGATGAGCACTTTGAATCAAAAAAATCTTGCCTTACTAATGCAGTTTGTTTAAGAAGTTTTATTACGTGTTGATCTAAAGTTAAATTGTTTCTTACAAATTGTTTTCTTTGATTTAGATAAATGCTTTTCCATTGAGGAGCTTTGAGCCCCACTTTTACAATTTGGATTATATAATTCCATGTCTTTGGGTATAAACCATGCCTCCTTTTACTACCGGCATTGCTCACAACAACTCGAGCTAACTTTTGGGGACTAAATATAAAGTCAAAATTGTTCAACAATATTTGGTTCATTTTTCAAATAAGATGATATCGACTCTAGAAATATTTTCTTTCGTCTTAATACATCTCATCAAACTTCTGCTTGGCTTTTTGAAAATGCAGGTATACCTGAAAAATCGATATGGAAATCTCCTCAAGGATATTCAAGAACCTCAGAGCGAGATTATCTGCAATTGATACAAACGAAGCTCTAAGAGATGAATTACAAAGACCATAGCTACACTTACATATTGAAGTGCAGAATAAAATCGTAGCAAGCTAAGGTTACCAAGAAAGGAGGATAGTAGTTGGAGGTTTTGGAGGAAAACTAAAAAATGAGATAGGTTAGTAACCATCAAACCGAAAAATGGTTGCTAATGACTTTGATGTGTTTAACAACCTTCAAGAATACTATCCCAACATTCCCCTTTAATCTTAACTGGAAGGAATAAAGAAAGAATAAAAAGAAAGGATTAATTACAGAGCACACCCCCTTAATGATGACTTTCTTTATTCCCAATCAAATGAAGAGCAATGACATAAAAGCTGATAGAAAATGCAAGCAAGTTATGGTGGACGAAGGTGAAGTGGTTGACAAAGTTGCTTGGCCAGCGAAAGTGCTCCCATCAAACAAGGTGTCTAAAGTGCTTCAAAACAAGGAAGCAAGCACTAAAGATCATATAAAATGGTTTGTTTCAAATGACAAAGCAGCTGAAGCAAAGCAGAATGGTACCGAGTCTTCAAAAGTACTCCAACAAGAAAACTAGTGTGTGAAGATTAGGTCCAAAGTGATGCCAAAAAGCAGGGGCATACAAAAAACGAATGTTAAGGATGCCAAAACATGCGTACAAAAGTGAATCAAGAACTCGACAAAATCCCCAATCAAGGTGCTGTTAGAAAATCACCAATCGTATGATGGAGGGATTAAAAACTTATAACAATGCATCGACCAATAGGAGAAAAACCTTTTGAGAAGAGGATGGAGGAGGAGATTAAGCGAAAGTGATCATCAGTTTGTTTTTCTTCACCATTGCCTCCCAAGCGTCCACCTTTTTGCTACAATGATTTTCTACATGTTCATCTTTGCCACAAAAGTGGCAATGAAGCATTTTCTTAGATCTGTTTCCTTTGCAACCAATGCCTTGTTTGTGGAACTTGTGGTAGAAATCAGTGTCAAAACTTGTATAAACCTATTTTATTTTCAACTTGTAGTTGGGTAACTTGGTAATGCCTTGGCAAATATGAAAAATTGAAAGTAGAAGATTTCACAAAAAAGAGATTTGACAAGGGTCAAAATGACTTCGCTGGGTACACTCGGCTCGTTGACTTTTTAGTATTAGCTAACTTGGGGAGATTCTAAACACTACGATAGAAAATATTCTAATATGTAGTCCTACTTGTGTCAACTGCTTATGAAAAGCAGCAAAAGTTGAAACTTTATAAGCATCAACTAAAGTATCTTCAGTGGAGTAAAAGGTAGAACAAAACACCAAAAAGGTCCTCTTGATTTGGAGAGAGAGAGAAATATCGGTTGCTCATCGATTGTGGTGCTTGCACAATGACTAACCTGAAGTCACCATTTCTTCACTTTAGAGATATAATCTTCAATTCCGAGAAAATCACCTCGACCAAGTCACATGAGCTGAATATCCAACTAATGTGCCTGGATTATGTTTTGTTTCTTGCAAATATTTTCAAACTTCTTCCATGCTTCATTTAGAGTGTTTATCCCTCATGAGGAGATTTGAGGTCATTTGAGATGGAGATGCCAAGAGAAGTAATTAGTGCTTGTTAACCAAACATCAATGAGTATGGTAAGCATTGAGGCCATATGACTGTTGGATCTTGACGAAAACATGGAAACTTGTGAGTTATCAGCTATGAACAACTTGAACATTGGACTTTGGATTATTTTTAAAAAATTATTCTCAAACTGTAAAATTGATTTAGACGGCAATAAGAAGGGTTTATGTAGGAGCTTATGCTGCTTGAAGAGCATCAAAGGTTGGAGCTTTTATAAGCATCACCTAAAGTATCTTTAGTGGAGTAAGAGGTAGAAACAAACACAGAAGAAGGCCCCCCTGATTTGGAGAGAATGAGAAATATCAGTTACTTATCTGTCGCGTTGATTGCACAATGATTAACTTGAAGTTGCAATTATTTCACTTCAGAGATATAATCCTCAATTGCAGGAAAAATCACCTTGACCAAGACTCATGAGCTGAATATCCAACTAAAGTACATGGATTATGTTTTGTTTCCTGCATAGATCTTCAAACTTCTTCCATGCTTCATGTAGAGTGTTCACTCCTCAAGATGAAAGTTGAGATTGTTTGAGATGGACATGCCAAGAGAAGTAATTAGTGCTTGTTAACTGAACATCAACAGGTATGGTAACCGTTGAGGTCATATTGCTGTTGGAAGCTTGACAAAACATGGAAACCTATGAATTATCAACTATGAACAACTTGAAAACTGTGCTTTGGATTATTTTAATACATTATGCTTAAACTTTAAAATTCATACATATGGCAATAAAGAGGGTTTTTGAAAACTCTGACAAGATGGCTTCATGCTCAAAAGTGGGGTTAAACCTGTATAAAGAGTGGTGGTATAAAACATTTGGCCACCAGATGGAGACGATAGCATTTGGCTGCCTGATGGAGACGACAGCATTTGGCTACCAGATGGATGAGACATCAGTTTGAAGTTTACAACTGCAGTCAGGGTAGAAAGCAGTGTTATAGATTACAATTCTAGAATCATTGTTTGATGTTCAGCATGTCAAATCATCTGCTACAAATTACAGAGATAGGACATGCAGTATGTTGGAAAGCTCTTCGAGTGGACTTTTTGTGGTACAAATAACATGGAAAAATAGTTTAGCATGAAGGAGATAAGGCATAAAACATTGTAACGTGTAAAAGATGACCTGATCTGCAGCAAAAACTAACATTCAAGTCCTTTTCCAATTGACATTTTGTTAATAATGTGGATAGGGAAGAGTATCATATATCCACGTATGGTCTATTAAGATGGTCTTCCTAAAATAGATAATGTTATGGCCCCTGCCTCTAAATATAAAATCCCTTTATTAGTCAAGTAAAAATATCCATGTGTTCACTTGAAAAGAGTAAATGAACAGCTATTTCATGGATTATGGAGTGTTTGACTACAGGATTGGCTCTTTGTGAATGTGAGCAATACTATATGTGGCCAGGCATATGCAAAACACTCTTTTTTCTCTAAATATACATCTAAACTTCTTGGTGTTGGCAATGTTTTAAGTTTTTGCTGATAATACTTTTAAGAGATACCAATGCAATGACCTGGCAGAAATAATGCAACAGAAAAGAGACCATGAGCATTCAAAGACTACCACTTCTTTTACTGTTGCTCTCCTCTCGGATTCCACGTGCCGTTGTTGCTGCTTCAAGGGATAAGAAGTGGTTGCATTTTGAAGAGATTATTGCAAAGTTTCTGAGTTCACCAAATATTATCATTCATGTTTAAAATTCAGCAATTATCGAAGTGTTATGAATTTGTTTGCTAATGTTTGGCCATTATATTTGTGGTTTCTTGTTTTCCTGAATTCCTCCTAATTTGAAATTTTGGGCTGTTCTCTTTGATTTTATCTAGCATTATTTCAAGCATGATGGGAGCTGCCCATCTTTGCAATATCTGAATTCTTCTCAGAATGCATCATAAGCATGAGTCGATCTTCACTTGGCCATTATATTTGTGGTTTCTTGTTTTCCAGAATTTCTCCTAATTTGATTTTTTTTTTGGCTGTTCTCTTTGATTTTGCTAATCATTTACCTGGCATTATTTCAAACATGATGGGAACTGCCCATTTGTGCAATATCTGATTTTTTCTCAAAATGCATCATAAGGCTTGATTCGATCTTCACTTGGCAATTTAAAGAACCTTGGGTGCACTGGTATCTTCTCAAATAATCTTTCAGGTATGGTGCTAGAGGTGTTGGCCACACTCAATGTACTTGTTCACCTGAATTTTTCTTTCAATAATTTATTTGGAGAAATTCCTAGTAAGTTCTTTTTTTTTTTAAAGTTATATAGAAATTTTACTGTTGCATCCTTCATGGGAAATCCTTTCATCTGTGGGTTGCGGATGAATTCACCAGCATGCTTTAGTAAATAATCAAACACGGTACTTGATTTCTAGCATTGCTGCTTTTATGCTATGTCTTTTGAAAATGTTAACCTTCAACCCAGAATACCCAAAACTTTCTCGTGAAGAACTCAAGGATTTGACTTGTATACTTACAAAGGAAGTGCACAGGTCTCCCCTCTTCCCCTTGTCAAAGACTATGCTGAATAAACCTATAATTTTTATATTAACCATGTATTATAATAACTTTTATGTTGAAGTAAAATGATATTTTAATTATGTACTGTACTAACTTCTTATATTAACTTTTACAACCTGTAGATGAATTTAAATTATGTAAGAACTTTATATTTTATTTATGTTTTAGTTGGTTATATGGGATTAAAATGGCCCCATTTGTAATACATTGTGACTGCATAGTGGTATTACAACAACAACTTGGCAATTATGCATGTATTACATTTGACAAGATTTGAACCTGGTCTTCTCCTTGAAAGTCGAAGAATTTAACTGATTGAGCTTATGCTATTCGATAAGAATTTTGTATTTTTAATGATTAGAATGTTTATTGGCCTTTTAATATATATATCAAGGATACACGGGGACACGTTCCCCACCCTTGGGGACGCATCCCTGTCCTCCTGCCGTCCCAGTATGGAGGGACGACAAAGGGGATGTTTCCCCGAGACGCTGCCAAGCAGCAAGGGACCGTCTTCGGTACTCCTGCTGTAAGGGGACTCCTTGGGGGATCCCCCACGGCTGGGCGTCCAGTGGTCCGAACTGGTTCGGTTTTATCCGGACCCTTTTTTCTTTAAGTAAAAGTACTTACACTTTTTTTATACTATAAATTGGGGAAAAAACCAGTGTGCCAATGGTCCTACCTTCTTTGGTGGTGAATCTCATCCCATGGTCGATGGGCACGATTGACTGAAATTGCACTACCATCTTCATGCAGGCATCACCAAATGCTGCTCCTTGTCATTCGTGACAGGTTATCTTCATTATCACATTTGCTTTGTAGAACTGGTTGTGTAACCGACAAAGAACGTCGATTGCTTTGTCTGGGAGCTTCTAATTATTTTGAGCATTGTCATGGTGGTCACCCTGGTCTCATGGTGCGGATGGTCCTCTCAACTATAGTTGTGGCGATGGTGTTGTGCTTTGAGGCTTACATCTTTTGTTTGGGCCTGTGTGTAAAAGCCGAAGGGGCCATGTACGAGGGCACGTGGATGTCAAAAGCATTCTATCTACGTGTTACTTGTCCTATGAAAACTAGAGTGGGGTAAAATGTGTTTAATTCATATTAAATAGGCTAATATTAAAGTACTTATGCATTATAGTATAATAAATAAACATAGGATAATTTATTATGCATTATAGATTTTAGTTTATAATAAAATAAAGATAATTGGTTTAAACATAAGGTTATATGTTTACTATTTTAAAGTTTAAATTCAAATTTTATTTTTTATTTGATATAATTTTTTTTTTTTTGGATTTGGTTATTGTGAGAAACCCCTATGACCGACGTATAGGGCTGAGCAGTCTCCTCCCAACCATGACCCCTCCTAAAGTCGAGAGCTATACTTATCAATAGGGAATTTAACACAAAGCCACCACACACCCACCCCCTCACACACTCGCCCACGCTGCGGTTTGAACCTTGGACCTCCCGAAGAAGAGCCAAAGCCCAAATTGTTGCGCTGCACCCCCAAATGCTTATTTGATATAAATTATTATAAATATTAATAATTTATTTTAAATATGTTTTTTTCCTAAAACATTTAAATTGGAATGGTATTAGATTTTCATTAGAGACTCATATTTAAATAATGAAAAAATAATTAATTATAATTATTTTAGATTTATATTGAAAATATATATTCATCTAACGATGATAAAACACATTCATATACTATATTATTAATATTAATAGGACCGTAATATTTTTTTTTAATAAGCTGTGTGTGGCTTCTATTGGGGGCCACTCCCATTGTAAAAACAAAACATTACATTGCTCTCATCACATTTCTAACAAGTTAATTAAAACATATCCAACTATGCCTTTCGATCCACCTTTGCCTTTCTATCAAAGATATTCTTCATTTGCCTTTCTATCAATCTCCATCTTCCTCAAACTACTAAATTTCCACAATCAACTCCTTTTATATTAGATGCCTTCTAAAATTTAAATTCTGTCAAGATGAAATTCAACACCGCTAATGGCTAAAATATTTTCTGCCCAACTTATATATTTATAAATATGATATTTATCTATAACAACCTCACAATTTCTTAATACTTTGTTTTAGGGGTCTTATCCATGCCCCTAATATTCCAAGATATTATTTTCATTGTTATTTTTTATTTTTTTTATTTGTGGGTTTAGCCCCACTTCTTGTTAGCACTTATGATAGTTGCTTTTGTTTTCCCATATCAATATCCATTTGGGTTTCTTTTTCTCTTGCCATGACTGAATCTTGGTTTGTAATCCCTCTTAGATCACACTTCCTCTAGGCTCGAACTGGATTTTCTTTAACTGGATCACACTTTGCTTCCTACTTCGTGCTCACACGTTCTCCTCACTCCCGGCTCGCACTCGCACTCGCTTTCGGCTGTACTCGCACTCGCACTCGCTTTCGGCTGTACTCGCACTCGCTTCTGGCTGCACTTACTCGTAGATCGCGCTTGCCCTCACTACTGCACTCCCTTCCAACAACTGTAATAGATACAAAACTAATAGGACCATAATATTAAATAATATTTATAAAAATAATATATAAATTATTTATATATCTTTTATTCATTTGACCTTATATATAAAAATTAATACTATTATACTTGTCGTCCTCTAGCTGTCCCCCAATTGTTTACTAAAATCGGCTTGCTGTCTCCAAAACCCGTCCCCGATACTTCTGTAACCTTGATATATATATATGCATGGGCCCCACCCATCTTACATCTATTTCCACGAACCACATTGTTATGGTATTACAACAAACCCATGGGAGTATCCATCACAATGCAAGCATTGGAGCTTGAGTTGTATTATTATGATTGCATTCCATTAGCTTGAGTAGAAATTAAATAGTTTTTAGTTTTTAACTTTTTTTGGTTAAATGGTAATATGGGGTTGAAATGAGCCCCACGTGTATTATATCATGACCACATTAATCCGTCATTTCAACATAACGTATTATCACAGGCTGCTGTATCGCAAGAGCATCCATCACAATTTGGGGAATCAAAATCGAGTAGAGCTCATATGATTTCTTCCTGTTTACATTTGTGCTACACTGATTTGGATTAGAAATTATATATATTTTTGGTAAGCTATATGTGGCTTCTATTTGGAACCATTTTCATCAAAACATCAAATTTTTACATCTGTTATCAGGTCAAGGAGACCACATTTAAGCAACATTTCCATGAATCATGTTGGCTTGCCGTTCTATCAAACATATTCCTAACTGTTTCAAACTACCACTTTTCCTTATTAAATCCTTGATATCTTTTTCATTGAGAGATAGAATCCCCCTTGGCCAATTACCTTCTAAAGTTTGAGTTTCAACAAAATGGAGATCAACATCACAATTGGCTATATTATTTGCCTCTTTGTATCCTGCCATTGTTGGTCCAATTTTGACATCCATTTCTTGACAACATTAATAAAATATCTGAATCCCCCTCAATTGAAATATAAGTCCTTTTCAATGGCAATATTGATCTGTGTAAGAAGTGCTCTAGCCTTCACATAGTTGTTTTTTGAATTTCCATATGATTTTAAGTAGGTGAGAAGATTTTTTCCTTCATTATTTCCAATAACACCAGGTCTACCCTAGGGTTTCCTTTGGAAGCACCATAATTATTAAGTTTGATGAATCTGACTTTTGGACATTTCCATTTTACCATGGGTCGACATATCTTTTGTGCTAACTTCATTGTTGCAAATAACCACTTGCCCCAACCCATTGGCATGGGCTTAGTTATATTGGAATAAATGAGTATTGTTTTTTTTTTTTAATTGGTTAAATAAATGAGTATTGTTATTATATGGTGTATTGCATCTTTTTATGGTTATTGCCTATGGGTTTAGGTAGTTGGCGGGTAGACAATCAACCATGTCCATTGTTGGACCCATGCATGTGGAGCTATATATAAGGTTGTGTGTGATGGATGGGTATCTCCACATAGGGTGTTGGCATCAAATGACCGTTGAGAGTCTTTGACATGTTGACCATGGTAGCAATATTGCAATACACTATTTTATTGTGTTATGGTATGTGGCATTGTCTGAGTTGCTATTGTTGTTTACTATTTATGGTTCAAGTGAATAGAAAATAAACATATTTCATATTTCAGTTTGCAGTAATAGGCTACAGTTATTTGTGGACTGATAAATCACCAATGTCTTAATGAAATTTTGATTAGTTTTTGGGAAGTGTTAATATCTAATTATGACTGAAGCTTTTAGTATTTAATACTAGCTTCTGTATTCTCTGTGCAAGGTTATGTGTATTGGTGTGTTTTTATGTCCATTAACCTATTCTCTCTTCAAAAGAAAAAGAATCCTCTTTTTTTTTGGAAAAATCAATAATCTATGCATTTTTATTTTGCCGAGTCCTCCTCAAAGACAGGGTAAAGCACTTGATCTTTTCTATTAGGTTAAGGCCATGGAAATTCCTTAAGATGAGTTACCAACAAGCTTTGGAATATAGGTGATATCTGAGCTTCCAAAAAAATATCCTGCCTCCTGTTTCATCAGAAAACATTGACATTCAAATTAAATTTAAAAAATAGAAAGAGAGGAAAATGTTCTCAAGAATATGGACTTTTCTTGTGGTTGTCATCAGATCTGCCTGAGTTAAGAAGGTGTGTCAGATTTGTGAGATTTGAAAAGTTTACCATCTCACTTGTTCTCTCATGGTAGTGTGGCTTGTAGTTTGTTTGATTCCCCTTCCATGAACATTATCATTTCATGGAATGGCAAGCATTGTCAATGTTGAAGTTCTTTTGCCAGTAACACATCTGGTTTTGCTAAAAACAATTCATGGCTTGTACACATTGATTTGAAAAATCCCGAAGTCCAGAAACATTTTGTCCATATTCTTTGAACTAATGGACTTCTATGTGCTACATAAGCTCATCAGTGCTAAACACTTCTCTATAGCTAAAATTAAAGTTATATCACAAAGCAAGTTAGTGCATGCACTACTGTCTTGTATATAGCCCTTGTAACTTTCAGATGTGTCAAAATGGATTATTATACTTCCATTGGTTTCTGATCAAGCAGAAAAATTAATATAATGCTTAATTCCTTTTGCTTACTGTGTGTATTGCTATTCTTTTATCTGCTAAATTGAAGATTCAGCTCATTATTAAGGTTTGTTTTACTGACGGGTGTATCTTCACATATGATATTGTTTCTTCCATCTGTTTGCCAATACTTTTTACTATGTGTTATGATATTTTTGAACGTGTCATGAAACCATTTGTGGTTTAACTTCATGATGATTACCGGATGTTATAGGCAATTCTTCAAATATGCAGAAGAAGCACGTGGCTTGCAACTTTCAGTTACTGGTGCACTAGGCTTCCGTACGGTTCATCAGGTATCCATGATCACATTAAAAAAAATGTAAGATATTTTGCCATGAAATGATTGTCATCCTGTATTGTCTTCTTTGTTCTGCAGAAAGAAGCAAAAGCTCAAATGGTTCTTGTGGAATCCTCCTTGGGTAAAGAGAGTAATCTGAGCAGTGACAGTGTTCAAATGGATAATTCTCTAGTACATAACAAGAATAAAACTCTTCAGAGTCATGATGGAAGTGAACACCCATGTAATGGTGATGAATATAGTGACATACTGTTAGCTCCCAGATTGATTGAAGAAGTAAAAGATGTAGGAATAACTTCAAGCGTTGAAGATGCTAGTGGAAGCAGTTCAAAGATATTTGACACCATTAATCAGGCAGTGATTTTGGCGCAATGCCTTAACATTAAAAAGAGTACAGCTGACGATGAGACCCAGGGTATGTTGGCCATTATACTGCCTTAATCACTAAGCCATCTGTAGATAAAGTTATACCATTGTTCAAAATGTGTTTTCCAGGTAGTCATACATTTTTGAACATATGTATGTCTTGCATTTCTATTTTTTGCAGCTGCTAGTTTTTAATTTCTTGAAATTGGACTGTCTGATTTTATTCAAAATGAAGGCTAGGATTTCATGTTTTAGGGGCATGGAGCTATATAGCAGAACTCTTTAGCGGACAAAATTTCTGCAGAGTATCCCATCGGGATATATGTATATGGATATGTACTATAGCTGTTCCTATTAAGGGGAAAAGAGGTTAGACTATATGTGCATCCATCCATGGCATCTTTGTGCAAAAGTGATCGACCATCCTGTTTAACTATCCTTTTTTTCCTAGTAAAATTATAATATTCACTCAGCACCATGTGTAATGTATCATCATCACCTTGTTTGCAAATTTACCTAGGGGTGCACCCAGCCTTGCCCAAGTATGGCCCACATTAACACAGTCACTTCATGGGGATCATGCCAAGTGGTTCTGATTATAGCACTCCTTATACTTCTGTTGTTGGCACTCTAGGATTTCTTGCACCTGAGTCTGGAAGTGTTGCACTTGCTGCAGAAATGATTCAACCCTATGAGCCCCCTTAACTTGTGCTGGTGTGATGGCACCAATTGGAATGTGGAAGGCAACGTCTATGACTGTGCTGGGCTGAAATCTGAAGCATGCTTGGAAATGACTGTGGCCAGTCGAACTATATAGACCCCTGTTGTAGGAATGATGGATGTAGGGAAGACTGTTATCCCACGTCTGAGGGTACATTTGCAGTAGATGCACTAACATCCTGTTTATCCCCTTAGGCTGCCCATCAGTCTGTGGATGGAAAGCTGTGGAATCCTGCAGCTTGGTTCAAGTTGCTCCCATAGATGATGCCATAAGTTGCTGATGAAGCGAGAGTCCAGATCGAAAATGGAGGAGTATGGGATACCAAAATGGACCCAAACATGCTGAAAGAACAGTCTAGCTGTCCCTGCTGCATCTATGCTCTTCCTGCATGGGACATCTTCATGAACCTGTCCACAACCATGAACATGCAGTCATGCTGATGCTTTGCGGGTGGTCATCCTAAGAGATAATCCATGTTGATGAATTCCTGAGGCTTGGAAGGTATTGGTAGTGGTGTGTAGAGCCCCATCTTCCTGTTCTTTAGTTTGGCAATGCTGCATGGCACACAATATTTGACATAGAGCTGTAGTTCCTAGTGCATGTGTGGTCAACAAAAGTATTACAGTAGCGCTGCAAGTGTTTTGTTGATGACAACGTGTCCAACCATCTTGGGGTAGTGTGCTTCCCAGCTGAGCAGTTGGTGCCATGTACCAAAAGGCACACAAAGCTTCCCAACATGGTACAACTACTTCTCTTTGAGGCGATGGTCTAGCACTGACTTGCCTTGTATCTGCTGGTGATGTATGTCAATGAGGGTGGCATCAACATAGTATAGTGGCTTTTAGTCGTTGGGGTTATGAACTTTGGCATCCATAGCTAAAGTAGCATCTGCAATGGTGGATGGCTTAGGCAGCCGATTGCTTGATTAGATCACAAGGTGGAATTGTTGCAGGTAAGTCATTCGCTTCATGCACTATGTGTTTTCTAGTTTACTTTGTGTATGAAGGAATTGCAAAGGCCCATGGTTAGAGCAAATGATATTTTCCTTGTGATGTAGTGGTGCCATTGGCAAACAACTTGAACAATGACATACACCTCCTATTTTGTACATTGAGTAGCGTCAAACTGTATTGGATAGTGTCTCAATATGGTATGCCATCGGATGCGCATTCTAGATTAGGATGGCGCTAAGTGCATAATTAGATGCATTAGTCTCAATCTGAAAAGACTAAGTGATATCTGGCATGGCAAGCATTGGTGTTGAGTAGAGGCATGTGAATTCCAATGAAACATTGACCTTCTCATGCATGACTTGATTGAGTAGCCATGAGACATGAGAACCCTAGTACAAACTTGTGGTGGAAGTTGGCGAGGCCCAAAAATCTTCCGAGTTCCATCAGGTAGTTTGGAGTTGACCATCCCTGAATAACGTGAATCTTCTCTTGATCTACATGTATGATGTGGCGGTCAATGATGTAGCTTGGATAAGAGATTTCTGTGAGGCCGAAGGTACACTTGCCCAGTTTTGCTTTAAGCTTGTGTGGGCACAATCTGTCCTAAACTTGCCACACATGCTATAGATGCTCCTCCCTTGCCTTGTTGAAGATGAGGATGTCATCCAAGTAGAGGATAACAAACCTTGTGAATGGTTGCAAGACATTGTTCATTGGGCGTATCTATGGAGCAAGTGCATTGGTCTAGTTGAAAGGCATAACTAACCAGTCCTACAGTCCCTTTGCAGGCTTGAACTTTGCCTTCCAAATGTTTGTGGGGTTGACAAGAACTTGATGATAACTTGATTTGGGGTCGGTCTTGGTGAAGTATGGAGCCTCTTGGAGTGGCCCCGACAGATCATTAATTCATGGCAGAGGGTCATTGTTCTTAGTTATGATTTTATTTAATGCCCTCTATTCGATACATAGGCGCCATGTCCCATCCTTCTTTGGCGCTAATACAATGGTATTGCTATAAGGGAATGAACTGGGTCTGATCATGCCTTGATCAATTTGCTCTTGATCTGCCACCTAATTTCATAATTCTTCCAAATTGAGCGGTTGTACAATGGTGTATATTGGAGACTCGCCATCAACATTGGCTGATGAATACTCAGGTATGAACTTTGGCAGGTCAGATAAGTAGGCCTTGACGTTTGAACCATATAATGCCTCCTAGGATCTTCTACTGGCTTACCAAGCCTTAGGATCAGGTTTGTTTGTAGTGCAAGTAGGCTTATAGGCATCCTAGGCAGCCTTGTCCATCTTCAATTCCTCCATTTTTTCTTTTTTCATTGTACAAGCGAGAGGGTCACTCTATCGCTAGAGCGTTGCTATTCATGATTGGAGCTCTTGCTCTTGTTGAGGATCGAGGCTTTGCTCAAACTGAGAACACAACCAACATCCTTGTAACCTCCTCATTCTATTTCTTGCCATAATTTCATTAGTTTTGCCTTGGTCGAAGAGGGTGCCGCCCCTTAGCCAACGCTCTAGCTTACATGATTTGAGATAATAAAATCCCATAAATAGGGTATTCTAAATTCATTTTAGGACATATTCTAACATTGACTTTCAAATGTTTTAGCAAATTATTCGACGAATTCCTCTCTTATGAAACAAGGGGAAGACACCTATGGGATTTTCCTCCAACTATTTCTTTGCCTAGCACAAGGTGCTAGGACTCTTCCAAGGACATGTAAGTCTTCAACACTCCTATTCTCTTTAGCAGCAATATTATGCCACTTGGCTCATAAGAAGGGTCATGTCCTTGATCTCCCCTAGTTAGCAAGCCATCTCCAACTAAGGAGTCCCTCCCTTAAGGCCACATTGGTCGAGCCTCTTCATCAACCAATTTGTTGAGGAGCAAGGATTGCAAACTCCTAAGGATGTCTCAATCAAATTGGGTACACAAGCCTAGCTTAGTACTCTCTCTCTCTCTCTCGCACACTAGGTATCTTGCTATTACTCTTGTATCTTGTACTTGCTCTACTTTACTTTCTTTTGCATACTTTGGTCAATTGCTTGCACTATATTTTTCTTCTCTATCTATCTTGCTCGCCCTTATGCCCTTTACTTGCCTTTCTTTTCTCTAGGATTACCATTATTTTAGTTATTGGCTAGTCCATCTCCTCTTCCTCTCTCTCAATTCTTGTTTGTGTCCCTTATTGTACCCACATCTTTTTGGAGTTTTATTTTGGATTTGACTTTGTGCAAATCTCCGTAAAACAAACGGATTGTTGGGCAATGTTGATATTGGAACCAAGTCAATCTAATGCATTATTAAGCAATGAAGTGGTACTCCTTGTGGATCTTGGAAAACATTTAAGCAACAATGAATAAGGGTGTCCATTTTCTAAGTCTATGCTGAAGAGACTACAACTAACAGAACAAGGGTAACCTTCTTGACACCATGGTTTAGGTCAAACCATCAACAAAATAAACTTTTATGGATAAGAAATCAACTTCTTGCATTGTTCTGCTGATACCAATGTTATGTTGTTCTAGGGCAGGCACTTTGGTATGATGTTCTAGGGCAGGCACTTTGGTATGCAATCCATTTGACCTGCACTAACATTGCTTTAGATAGGCTTGCTAGGTCTCTTGGCTGTCAAAGAGGTAAGGTCTTTCGAGCAAGGCATCACAAATATTTGATGGCACCTTCTTAGAGGTGATTGTGTCACATATTGGTGTTATGCTGTACTTGAGGATGCATTGGCGCCAAACCTTTACTCCTTTTCGAGCGTGAATGCGTCTCATCTAGAAGCCAAGTCTTTTGACTGTGTTCTGAGCACTAATCCTATTTTGCCTCCTGGTGTAAATGATGATGTGTAGGGCTGCCCTTTTAGCCAAAAACAAATGCGGAATAGCTGCTTCCGCTCTTCACAAGTACCAAAGGTCGAGTTAGTACCAATTTGTTGAGTTTTGGTGCTCAAGCATGTGTCGTTGACCTCGTCTTTGCTTTGTGTGGTAGAGATGCAATCATTGACCTCTAGTTGCTTGCTGCACTCAACATGATCACTGTAAGTGTGAGTCTTGTGATGGTTTCACCACTTGTTGCCCACCTTCGATTTACCTTTGTCTTGCATTGTTGGATGATGCTTAGGCTTGGATGGTGTTAAGACCCCATCCTAACCTCATTATGTAATTACCCCTCTTCCTGACATGAGGACCCCATATTTTTGTAATGTGTATACGACATTTGAGGTGCCCAAACAAGTGGGGCCATTTAATGTAACCCTTATAAAGAATGCAACTACTTGTTTGGTAGAAAATTCTAGCTCGGGTGGCCAGTTGCATGTGAAGCCAACCCTTGAGCGTTATAGTTAGGGTTTCAGAGTCTTTGAAAAGGCAGGGCCATAGATGAAGGCATCTCATATTTTATTGTATTGAAGCTTTGCTTCTAAGGAGGTTGCCTTCCTTGAAGAGGCATGCGATTTTGTAATGTGTTCTTGTTTTTCTGCAAATATAATTTGCTGCATTTGCATTTCATCTTGCAATATTGTTAATTTCAAGCTCATTTTCTATTATTATTGCCATTTTGTGTGGATGTGCTTTTGTTGTACTACAAGGTTTATAACAAGTGGTATCAGAGTGCTTTCCAGGGGCGCATTTTGTTGTAGTGCAAACAGTTTGTGTTTTGCCATTTCAGATTGTTAGGTATAATTTTTTTTTTTTTTTTTTCATTTTCTTGCTTATTTTCCTATAAAGGAAAAACAAATCGAACCATTTTTTTTCCCTTCGTTTTTAGTTTAATAGGTTAGAAACATTGTGTCGGGGGTTTAAAAATATTGCGAAGGAGCTATCGTTGTTGGCTAAGCTAGATTGCCCATAAAACGTCTAGTGAAGTGGGGAGCGATCAAGCTCCAATACCCAAGCCTCAAACAACACTCGTATATGGACTTAAGCTCCCATGTATCTTTAGGTATATCAGGAGACCCCCTGGGATTAGGAGAAACCTTTAGCTGTAGGAATATTTTCGATCGTGTATATCCATAGTGCATTGAGCACAACACTTGGGAAGATTACCCTCTCGTATTGTCAGAGAGGTGGGTAGTGCACTCAAGGGTATGTGTGGAACCCTCCTTGAGTAGTGGCCTGAAATATTGGTCCGAGCAGTTCGTCGTTGCGGTATAATAGAGGTATATGGACAGTGCACACACCTTGGCCTAGTGTTACCTTGTTAGAGTCATATGTTACACCTCCAAAACCCTAACCACAAATTTGAGCATACTGTGGAGACTACACCTAGCACGAATTTGACATACTGTAAAAATTTCTTGCTAAAGAAGAAACTATTGGGGACAATAATAGTCAGGAACAAAGTCAGACAGGGCAATTGGTACGACAGTTATCAGTAACAGACGAAAATAGTGTTAGACAAACAGTTGTCAGTAATAATCAAAACAGAGTCTGCCAAGACAGTTGTCATTAATAATCAGTAATAGTGTCAGACATGGCAGTGTCAGTGACAAAATTTGACAAGGTACTAAAGGATAACAGATTGACTAGTAATTGATATGGCAGTTGTCGGGGATAGAGAAGAAAGTCATTTGTTTAAGTGAAGGAAAGCAATAGGAGAAAAACAAGCACTTGAGTTTGGGGTGCTGAAAAACGTCATTGTGAGACTTGGCCCATGTGGTCAAAATCACACGTATATGTCTGGAGGGACTAGAGGAGCAATGAAGGAGTTGGAACAAAGCCATTATATGGAAAAATTAAATCAAACACTTAGTAACCTATAGAGCCAAATGTCACACATTGGAACAGAAGTGAGGAAAAATTCCTTGAGGTTACCAACAGATTAACATTGAAGGGCCGGGTGGTAGTTCAATAAATAAAGACGAAGAAACTCATCATGCTCTTTTTGACACTAATGCCCTGTTTAAAATGCCCAAATTCGATTTTCCCAAGTTTATTGGCAAGGACGTTGTTGATTTCTTCAAACTCCATAATGTTCCTTGATATTTGTGGGTTAGCATGGCATCCTTTAACTTTGAAATTGACGTCCTACAATTGTATCAATGGTTACAAAACACGATTCCTGACCCTTCTTGGGAAGACTTTGAGTCTCATTTACTCACTCGTTTTGGTCCTAATGAGTATGAGGACTTTACAAGAGCCTTAATAAAATTGAAACAAACCTCTATTGTCCGGGAATATTAGACTCAGTTTGAGGAATTGGCTAATAGGACAAGGGGTTTGAATGAAGGATTTTTTCAAAGTTATTTTATCAGTGGGTTGAAAGATGATATCAAGGCAAAAGTAAAAATGTTCAAACCATAGTCTATGATGCAAGCCATAGGATTGGCTAGACTAGTGAAGGATTATTTTTTTGCCCAGAGGCAGTCATCTAAATTTCCACAGACCAAACCTACATTTCCATCCAAGTTCACATCAAATACTAGCAATAAATCTCCACCAATCAATTGATTGACCAGTGAGGAAATGGATGCTTGTAGTGCACAAGGCTTATGTTATAATTGTGATGAGAAATGTTCATCGGGGCATAAATGCTTACAACATAAGTTTTTGTTGGATGTGGATGAATCAACAGTGAATGAAATACTTGAAGAAGTAAAATCGCAGGAGGAAGAGCCTCAGGATGAGGGTGAAGCACAAGAAGAACCACAACTAGATATTTCTATTAATGCACTTCTTGTAATCTCGACCCCTTAGATGATGAAGGATTCTTCAAAGGGCAACGAATAACAATTCTTATTGATTTAGGTAGTACACATAATTTTATTGATCCTCGAATAGCTAAGAAAGTGAACTATTACATTCATGCTTGCAAATATTTTGAAGTCGTGGTGGCAAATGGAGGAACATTTCCTTGTAAGGGTAAATGCTACAATGTTAAGTTGAAGATAGGGGACTATGAACTCAAAATTGATGTCTGTTCTTCCACTTGGAGGATGTGATGTTGTGCTGGGAGCACAATGGCTATGTACCTTGGGAACAATAGCCTAAAACTTTGCTGAATTATGGATGCAATTCTCGCAAAATGGGCAGTCCTACACTCTTCGTGGTTCACTGGCAGGATCTTCATAGGTTATCAGTTCAAGCCGTATGGGGAAGTTATTAAAAAAATCCTCATGTGGGGTACTAGCCCAATTTTTTGCAATTCAACTGCAGACTTTAGAAGCAGATGAACCCCAAAGGGATTTGCAACTCATTTTGACCAAACATAATGTAGTTTTCGTGGAACCGATAGAATAACCTCCACATTGTTCCCATGATCATGCAATACTATTGGACCAGGTAGCTTGCCACCTAACATCAAACCCTACAAATACCCTATGCACTTAAGTCAGAGATTGAGAAGTTGGTTCAAGAGTTGCTAAAAACAGGGGTAATTCGGTCTAGTAACAATCCTTATTTTTATCCGGTATTATTGGTTAGAAAGAAAGATGGGTTGTGGCGGCTATGTATAGACTATTGTGAGCTCAATAAGCTCACCATTAAGGACAAATTTCCTATCCCTGTGATCGATGAATTGCTGGATGAGTTACATGGCGCAAAGTTTTTCTCCAAGCTGGATCTCCGTTTTGGCTATCATCAAATAAGGCTCATGGAGGAAGATATCCCCAAAAAAACATTTCGACCTAATGAGGGGCATTACGTACTTTTGGTCATGCCATTTGGCCTAACAAATGCACTATCAACATTTCAGAGCCTCATGAGTAGTCTTCCGCCCATTTCTTCGCAAGTTTATTTTGGTTTTCTTTGATGACATTTGTCATCTACAATCGCACTTGGGCCAAGCACTTACAACATCTGGATCAAACTTTGAAATTATTGTAGGACCATCAGTTATTTGTCAACGATCCAAATGTTCCTTTGGCATGCAGGAGGTTGAATACATGGGGCATATTGTTTCATAGGAGGGAGTCAAGGTTGACCCCAAGAAAATTGAAGCTATCTACAATTGGCCTAAGCCACAAACTCTCAAGGCGTAGTTTTTTGGGCCTCGCGGGCTATTACCACTGATTTATACAAAATTATGGAAAAATAGCCGCTCCCTTAACGACCATGTTGAAAAAGAATCCACATATGTGGTCAAATCCAACACAACAAGCATTTGTAGATCTTAATAAGGCTATGACTTAGGCCCTGGTGTTTGCTACACTTGATTTTTCCAAACCATTTATAATTGAAAGTGATGCTTTGGGATATGGCATTTGGGTTGTATTAATGCAAGAAGTGTGACCCTTAGCTTTCACTAGTAAGGCGTTATAAATTTGGGAAATTCTACTTATGAAAAGTAAATGATGGCCATCCTCCATGTTGTTAATCATTGGCGACCATATCTCATTGGGAGACATTTCTCTATTAAAATAGATGACCAAATTTTGAAATATTTCTTGGAACAAAGGGTATCTACTCCAGAACGGGTTTTAAAATTGTTGGTGTATGACTATGACATCATGTATAAGAAAGGAAAGGAAAAAATATTGCGACAAATGCCCTCTCTTGTTAGTTTGAGGATCAAGTGACAGTGTGTGCCCTTTCGTCCCCACTTCCCCAATGGGTCTCCCAACTTCAAGAAGAAGCGACCAAGGACCAATCTTTACAGACCTTACAGGAACAACTACAAAGGGATCCTAATTCGCATGTTCGATATGCATCAGATGGACACCTGTTACGATATCTGGTTCACATTGTGGTCTCCAAAACTTCATCACTCCGTGAGGATATTATGAGGAAGATGCACGCTTTGCCTACTACAGGCCAATCTGAATTCTTGAAGACATATGAGAGATCTCAAAGGTCATTCTTTTGGGAGGGAATGAAAAAAAGATATTCAAACTTTTGTGTCGAATGTGAAATTTGCTAGCGGATGAAAGGTGAAACGGTTTGTACAACCGTATGAACTAATATATGGACTGATATCTCCATGGATTTTATTGAAAGGCTTCCTAAATCCGAAAAAAAATCAATCGTTTTTGTGGTGGTGGATAGTCTCTCGATGTTAGAACCTTGATGTTCTAACTTAAATTTAATAAATATAACGATGAAGAATCGCAGAAATATAACAAATTGATCAAGAATCGCAGGCCTCTTTGAGGGGGCTTCCTCCCGAAACTTAATTAATAAAATATTATTCTTCTTCTTGATGATTTTGGTTCCTGTTCATACATAAATTTATATCTATCCTAACACTATGTTGGTGATGATGTGACGATTCACTTTATGAATTAATATAATAATTAATTAGATGATTAATAATAATAAATAAATAATGTTAGGATGTGGGATCCTAACATGCCACCCTTCATGGAAAAAAGCTTTGTCCTCAAAGCTGGAATTGAGGAAATTGTTGTTGAAATTGATGAAGCGCTTCCCAAGTAGCATCCTCAGGGGCCAAGCCCCGCCACTGAATCAGGACTTTGGTTTTTGTGCGATGGCGAAGTTGACGGGTGTGTTGATCCAAGATTGCTTTAGGTTCAACCACTAGGGATCCATCGTCGGTAAATTCAGGTAACTGAGTTTGTGCCTTTACTTGTGAGCCAATGACCTTCTTGAGGCAAGACACATGAAACACTGGATGAATTTTGGAAGACTCGGGTAACTCCAGCTTGTATGCGACGGGTCCTATGTGTTGCAAAATTTTGTAAGGTCCGTAGAATTTTGGGGCTAATCTGCGGACCTTTAAGCTTGAGAGAGGTTTGGCGGTAAGGTTGAAGCCGTATGAATACCATGTCTCCCTCTTGAAATTCGCGTTCAACCCTACTATTGATCCGCTTGTTGTTTCATTCGATGTTGTGCTGTGAGTAAATTCTATTTAAGAAGACGAAGAATATTGGCCCGATTAGTAAGCTCAGAATCTACTGCTTGAACATTGGTGCTTCCAGGAATATAAGATGTGATTGTCGGTGGTGCCTGGCCATATAGGGCTTCATAGGGTGTCATTTTGATGGCAGTATGGTATGAAGTATTGTACCACCATTCCGTCAAAGGAAGCCATTTAACCCAATGAATCGGTTGTACAGAAGCAATGCGACGTAAGTAAGTCTCCAAACATTTATTAACAATCTCTGTTTGTCCATCGGTTTGGGGGTGATATGCCGAACTCATACGGAGCTGAGTGCCTTGGAGCTTGAAGAATTTCTTCCAAAAATGACTAGTGAAAGTGGGGTCTTGATCACTGACGATAGTGGATGGCATACCATGGAGCTTGAAAATGTTATCACGGAATAGTTGAGCCACGTTGACAGCCTTGTAGGGATGGGCTAAGGAGCAAAAGTGTGCATATTTAGACAATCGATCCACAATCATGAGGATAACATATTTTCCAGAAGACTTTGGAAGGCCTTCAATGAAATCCATCGAAATATCAGTCCATGTTTTTGTCGGGATAGGAAGAGGCTGAACAAGTCTTGGAGTACCCACGGTCTCCCCTTTTTGTCGCTAGCAAACTTCACATTCGACAAAAAATTTTTTGATATCCTGTTTCATTCCATCCCAATAAAAAGATCGAGCTACCCTCTTATAAGTTTTCAGAATTCCAGAGTGCCCTGTGTTGAACAATCACTGAGCCATTCCTGTGTTACCTTGTCTATCCATTGTGGAACAGGTGAAGAGAGTGCTTGCAATTGTGGCAAATCTTCAAATTTGTGCGAGAGGGCATCAATGACCACATTTCCTTCCCTTTACAATACACGATCTCATAATCATACCCCAACAGTTTAGTGACCCATTTTTGTTGCTCCGGGGTGGAGATACGTTGTTCCAAAAAGTATTTCAAACTATGATGATCGGTACGGATAATGAAATGTTGACCAATGAGATACGACCGCCAACGTTGGATGGCATGAATGATGGCCAACATCTCTTTCTCATATGTTGATCGTGCCAAGTTCCGTCTTGAAAGTGCCTTGCTAGTGAAAGCCAAGGGTCTACCTTCTTGCATGAGAACGACACCAATTCCCAATCCAAAAGCATCACTTTTGATCACAAAGGTCTTGGAGAAATCTGGCATGGCCAATACAGGGGTGGAACACATGGCTTCCTTCAATCTATGAAAAGCATTGTCAGCATTTGTGGACCAAAGAAAGGCATTCTTTTTAAGTAAAGCTTTCAATGGGGCTGCAATCTTGCCATAGTCCTTTACGAACTTACGGTAATACCCGGTCAATCCAAGAAATCCACGCAAGCTTTTCAATGATTTTGGGATAGGCCAATTTTGCATATCTTCAATTTTTTGGGGATCCACCTTAACCCCATCTTTTGAAATGATGTCCCAGATACTCAATCTCCTTCTGCCCAAAAGAACATTTTGAGCGTTTGGCCTATAATTGGTTTTCGCCTAAGATTTGCAAGGTTTGTTCCAAGTGAACCAAATGGTCCTCCCAAGTCTTGCTATAAACCAAAATACCATCAAAGAAAACCAAAATAAATTTCCTAAGATAAGGGCGAAATACCTAGTTCATCAAGCTTTGGAATGTTGAAGGAGCATTGGTAAGGCCAAAAGGCATGACCAGAAATTTGGTGTCCCTCATGGGTGCGGAAAGATGTTTTAGGAATGTGGTCTTCTCTGACTCTGATTTGATGTACCCTGATCGTAGATCCAACTTTGAAAAATGCTTAGCACCATGAATCTCATCCAAAAACTCATCAATAACAGGAATTGGGAATTTGTCCTTGATTGTGAGCTTGTTGAGGGCACGAAAATCGATACACAATCGCCATGACCCATCCTTCTTACGAACCAACAAGACTGGAGAAGAATAAGGGCTGACACTTGGTCGAATGGCACCTGCTTTCAATAGTTCTTGCACAAGTTTCTCAATTTCAGTTTTCTGTAAGTAGGGATATCAATAAGGCCGAATATTTGGTGGTTGATTTCCAGGAAGAAGTTGTATAGCATGATCATGACTACGGTGGGGAGGCAACCCTTTTGGTTCTTCAAATACTCGGAGTGATGTGTTAGAAGTTGTAACTCTTCCACTTCATCCTGTTCTGCCCTTGTTGATTGAATGGAAAATAATTGTGCGACCATTCCCTTGCCTCCTTTTCGAATAAGTTTTTCCATGCGGTGAGAACTCACTATTTGTGAGGAACCTGCTTGGAGTCCTTTAAAGTGTATTTCTGGTCTTCAATAGTGAATTGCATCCACAATGTTGCAAAATCTCATAGTATTAGCCCAAGTGTTTGCAACCATTGAGCCCCTAGGACAACATCACATCCGCCCAACGGAAGCGCATACATGTCACTTTTCATGTTGTAGTCGCCCATGGTGAGCTTGACATTCCGACACTTCCCGTTACAGGCAATCCATCCCCCATTACCAATCATCACCTCAAAACTATTTCAAGGTTGTATATGGCAATTAGCCTGTTTCGCCGCACGTGGGTCAATGAAATTATGTGTACTTCCAAAGTTAATGAGCACAATGAGCTTTTATCGTTTGAAGTATCCTCGAACTTTCATAGTTTGTGGAGAGGAAAATCCTGCGAGAGCATTGAAAGAAATTTCTGGGATATCCTCATTGCTGTTATCAGGTATGTCTGTCACTACTTCCACTCATCTTATCTTCTTCCTTTGTTGAGTTACAAGGGTCAGCTGCATTCAACCAAATATAACTTCTGTGTAGTGCATCTATGATTTAGCCCATATCTCTCATCACAATTATAGCAGAAGCCCTTCGTTCGTCGTTCCTTCATTTCCTCGGGGTTGAGACACTTAATTTGCAAGGGTCGGTTAGGTTTTGGGGCAGTGTGAGTGATTTGTGATCTTCCAATAAGTGGCTTCCCTTGTCGACATTGAGCATTGAATTTATCTTCTGCTAACTTGGCTAATCCAATGGCCTGCATCATGGTGTTGGGATTGAACATCTGTACTTCCACCCGAATTTCTTCTTTCAACCCACTGATGAAGCAACTTTTGAAAAACGATGCATCGAACCTTCTTGTGCGATTTGCGAGCTTCTCAAATTGAGTCTGGTATGCGTGCATTGAAGTGTTTTGACGTAATTTGGTGAGAGCTCTTGTGAAGTCTTTGAATTTACTTGGGCCAAACCGGACCA
Organism: Wollemia nobilis; assembly: GCA_028583015.1. NCBI lineage: Eukaryota > Viridiplantae > Streptophyta > Pinopsida > Araucariales > Araucariaceae > Wollemia > Wollemia nobilis. The sequence goes on along the minus strand of JAQPPZ010000690.1, from coordinate 2,297,113 downwards.
ACAGATTCTTCGTAAAGTCGTCCCAAGTAGGAGTGCCATTAGTCTTTTCGTACCATTGGTACCATTGGATAGCATCATGTTTGAGGTGGAATGATGCAATATGAACTTTTTGCACCTCAAGAATTTGGTTTAGTGAGAAGTATTGTTCCGCTTGATAGACCTAGCTAGTGGGATCTCCTCCCTCAAATTTGGGGAAATCCAACTTAGTTGTTCTTGGAAGGATGGATATTTGTTGACCCCCAGGGAGCGTTTGATTCGTGGATCCTCCAACTGGTCCTGACGATTGTGGGGAACAGGAACCTTGAGTGTTTTGAGATTGATTAGCCACAATTGATTGCGTGATTTGTTGTACTTGTTCCAAATTTTGATTCAAAGAGTCATATTTAGCTTTTAATCCAACCATATTTGCCTCTATTTCTTGAAAAGTATGCTTGAGGTTAGCTTGCAAAAGTAGGTCCTTGATTTGTCGAATATCGTGATCCAATTTTTCTAAACTGGGGTCTTGAGATCTTCATCCTTCGGCCATTTTGGTAATCTTCTCTGAAGGTTATGCTCCAAAAATTTAATTTGAATTTTAAATGGTGGTGATTCGCTAATGCACTTACTAAGCTGACGTTGTCAAATTTTGAGTATAAATTAAGTATAATTTTGAGTATAGATTAAAGTTTTGGCAGCAAAGGATCAATTTTGAATTTTGGCAAACACGGAAAAATATTTTGCTAAAATCTATGTTTTTTATCAACTTGTTTTATCAACCAAGTGGCTGGAGAGCGGCAGGTGGATGCGAAGTCAGAGCGGGGTTGGCGGGCTGGAGAGCGGCAGGTGGATGCGAAGTCAGAGCGGGGTTGGCGGGCTGGAGAGCGGACAGGTGGATGCGAAGTCAGAGCGGGGTTGGCGGGCTGGAGAGCGGACAGGTGGACGCGAAGTCAGAGCGGGGTTGGCGGGCTGGAGAGCGGACAGGTGGACGCGAAGTCAGAGCGGGGTTGGCGGGCTCGAGAGCGGACAGGTGGGCCCGAAGTCAGAGCGGGGTTGGCGGTTTGGAGAGTGGACAACGACGGCGGTAGGATCAACGAGCGCGAGTCGGGCCAATGAGCGTGATAGCGGGTCAGGTAGGAGCGATCAACGAGCGCGAGTCGGGCTAATGAGCGTGAGAGTGGGTTAGGTAGAAGCAGTCAACGGGCGGCAGTAGTGGGTCAATGGGCGGCTAGGCGGGCGCGTAAACTACGCCTAGTGACTATCGTAAGGGAGTCAGTTATTAATAGGCGTGCCAATGCCTATAAACCAATAACTTCCTGTGGCAGGGAAGATGTGGGACAAAGTCCCCTAATTTAAAAAAAAAAAAAAAATTATTGCGCAAAGTGTGGAACAGAGTCCCCTAATTTAAAAAAAAAAAAAAAAAACTTATTGCGCTTTTGATATCCTGGCCGGAAATGCACGACGACGACCGCTGACGACGGAAAATTAATCGGAAAAACGAAAGGAAACTTTAGTTTATAAAATTTAAGACCCTTAATTTTTCGCAGGTACTTCGTGTTTGTTGTCGGAACTGTGAGGACCCTCACGAATCGTCGAAACTGTGAGGCCCGTCGGGAATCGCTAAAGATTTTATTTAATGCAGGGATTCAATAAGCGTTCCAGGTTAAAAAAAGTCCTTCCACATTTTGACTTTGCTTTTAAATCTGGACGCATCGTGACGTCGTGGTGTCAGTTGGCTGTGATATAGCGAGGTTTTTTTTTTTGCTCCTTAACTGTAGCCGTAAGCGGTGGAATTGGGATATGTATATCTATGATGTCGTAGAACTGGAGCGATTGTTGTCTACTGGTTTTGCACAAGCTTTTTCGATATGAAACAACTACGACGCTGTTACGTTGAAAAACAAAACAAAATTTTAGAATGCTTCAGCAAGCCTACGCTTCAGAACCTGCTCTGATAACATATGTTAGAACCTTTAAATATAACGATCAAGAATTGCATAAATATAACAAATTGATCAAGAATCGCAGGCCTCTTCGAGGGGGCTTCCTCCTGAAATTTAATTAATAAAATATTATTCTTCTTGATGATTTTTGTTCCTATTCATACATAAATTTATATCTATCCTAACGCTATGTTGGTGATGATGTGACGGTTCACTTTATGAATTAATATAATAATTAATTAGATTATTAATAATAATAAATAAATAATGTTAGGATGTGGGATCTTAACACTCGAAGTATGCTCATTTCTATTCCCTCGTCCATCCTTACCATGCTTCCAGCGTTGCTCAAATATTCATGGACTCCGTTTTCAAACTCCAAAGTATGCCCGAATCCATTGTGTCTAATCGTGACTCAACTTCCAGTAGATGGATGGGCAAACTGAAATGGTCAACAAATGCTTGGAAACCTACTTTCGCTGTTTTACCTCTGAGCACCCAACATAGTGGTCTAAGTGGTTGCCTTTGGCTGAGTGGTAGTACAACACTTCATTCCACACAACTTCTAAAATGACTTTTTTTGAGGCAGTGTATGGGCACCCTCCTCCATCGCCCTCTTCCTATGTTCTTCGACACTCCAAAGTTCATGCGGTGGATGCAACTCTTCAGGAGCGTGCCCAACTTTTGCAATAGTTGAAGGAGAACTTGGTGCTGGCTCAAAACCCGATGCAACAAGATTGACCAACATCATTCTGAGTGCAACTTCAATATAGGCAACATGGTCTTTCTTTGACTCCAACCCTACAAACAATCTTTGTGCAACTTCGAGCTCATAAAAAATTGGCAGCACGGTTTTATGGACCCTATTAGATATTGTAGGGGATTGAACAAGTGGCCTATAAGCTTTCGTTACCACTTTTTTCCAAGATCCATCTAGTCTTCCATGTCTTTTGTCTCAAGAAGGTACTCGACAATTGCATTCAAGCATAGTCAACACTCCTTGAGTTAGATGATGAAGGCTTGATCCTCTTGGAGCCTGACAACATTTTGGACCGAAGAATCCACACTTTCGGTAACTGCACCATATCTAAAGTTTTGGTCTAGTGGTAGGGTTTATAGCCAGAAGATGTTGCATGGGAGCCTCTCCAACAGTTACAACAACAATTTCCAGCAGGACCCAATCCTAACATTATTATGTAATTATCCCCTTCCTACGGTGGGGACCCCATCTTAAGAATATTATGTAATGTTTTATAATGTGTGTGGCATTCGAGGTGCTTAGACAAGTGGGGTCATTTAATGTAACCGTTACAAAGAATATAATTGCTTGTTTGGTAGAAGATTATAGCTTGGGTGGCGACTTGCATGTGAAGCTAGCCCTTGAGTGTTAGGGTTACAAAGAGTCTTTAAAAAGGCAAGGGGGCATAGATGAAGGCATCTCATATTTTATTGTATCAAAGCTCTGCTTCTAAGTAGGTTGCCCCCTCGAAGAGGCCTACGATTCTGTAACGTGTTGTTTTTTTGCAATATAATATGTTGCATTTCCATTTCATCTTGCAATATTGTTAATTTCAAGCTCATTTTCTATTATTATTGCAGTATTGTGTGGATATGCTTTTATTGTACTCCAAGGTTCACAATAGATGGTGTTGAGGGGCCCTTGCCATAGTTGGTTGTGCAACAACTTGCTTGAGTTTTGGCAGCGACTGTGTCCTATATGGTGCTGGTGCCGAGTCTTTTTGCTTTGTCCATGGCATCTCTTCTAGTGTGCAAAGCAACATACTTGCACAAAGTAGTCAATTGGAGGGAACTCCATTTCCGAATGGATGTGGTAATGTAGTTGGCTAATGAACTTCACTTTTTGATGCTTCTTGTTGCTATTGATGTGAAGACGATTGAGAAGTTCATCGAGCTCATTAGTATATTGCTAAATATATTGATTTTTGCACTGGTATAGTTGCTAGAAACACATGTATTTGTCCTCATAATGGTGCAATGGGTAGAAAAGAGGGAACCAGTTTCATGACGTTGTCATTGTAATGATGGATTCTCCTTCATTTGCAAGCTTGTTGATGGCGGCCTCCCACCAATAAGCAATTGACTTTGACATCTTCAAGGTTGTGAAAGCAATCCTATTGACATCAAAAAAATGATTTGCAAAAAGGTATGCCTCTTGATGCTAGAGCCAAGTATCTAACTCTTCGGCATTTATACGGCCTGAGAAGACTGGAATGTTGATGTTGCTCTACACCTTGAGTGGACTGTGGCTTTGAAAGGATGTAGGGTTGGCAGTGGTGGATGGTGCTTCCATGTTGACCATGAGATTTGAAAACTACTAAAAAAGAGTGTTCTTCTATTCTTCGTGTGTATAGAATGAACTTGTTGACTTCCTGCATCTTTGTCTACGTTGATGGTGTTTGTTCCATCTTTTGCATTTTTCTATGAATGTGGCATTCTTTAGGGTATTTAGACATGGAACCTAGTGTGACACTTTCTTCTGATACCGTGAATGCATATGAGCAAACATCCAATGATGAATTGGAGACTCTTTTCCTGGTAAGAACCACTACAAGGAAATAAAAATAAGATGAAAGAAATCATATGGACTAGAAATCTACTTTGATACTGTTGTCAATTTTGCCACATTTTGTCTAAGGGGTAAAATTTTGAACTGTTGCTGCAATGTTGTTCTTGTTTAGATTCGTTTTTTTCCTTTAAAAAAACAACTTTCTCCGGCAAAAACTCTCCTCTGGCGATTTCATGGCGCTAAGGCGCAGCAAGAAGGCCCACCTTTGATGCATAATCCATGTTCAGAACAACTTTGCTCGCGAAAACAGGAGCCCAAGATCAGCTTCGCTGAAAAAAGGGGCCGAACCTCAGTTTCGCTCAGTTTCGGGGCGAAGGACAGCTTCGAGCGAAAGACCACTTTGGAGGTTCAAAAATTTGCTAAGGCAGACAAGGCCTCAACTTCGCCCAAACTGCTAGCGAACCTCAGTTTCGGGCCCCAGGGAGAGCGAACCTCAGCTTCGGGTCTGACTGAGGCGAAGGCACACTTCGGGGTTAATGAAAAAAGTTTCTAAGGCAAGATTCACCTTGACTTCGCCCAAGAAACCAGCGAAGCCCAACCTCAGGCGTTGTCCCTAGCGAACCTCGTCTCAAGCGAAGATGCACTTCGGAGAAAGAATTGACTAAGGCAACGAGGACAGGGGCGACGAGTTCTTCTTCACCCGATTTCCAGCGAAGCCCAGCTTCGGGGGCTATCTCCCACGAAGCACCCATTGACAGCGCATTTCGGGCGAAAAGTTTCTAAGGCGAAGTCAAGCTGGTCTTCGCTCCTTAGCTTGGCGAAGCTCCATTTCGGGCCCTTTCTTCAGCGAAGCTCCACTTCGAGCCTAACCGGAGCGAACTACATCCAGTAAAAGTCCATTTTGGACTTAGACAAAAACTGCAAGCCAAAGCTCAACTCGAAGGTATCAGCAATATTAATAGGCCAATAATAGCCTGCTTTTATTATCTTTAAGGCCATAGGCCTTCCGGTGAAATGGCCCCCGGACATTGCAAAATGGAACTCGTCCAGGATTTTCTGTTTTTCTGTCTCCCTGACACATCTCAAGACATCGTCTATACTTCGTTGAAATAAACCGCTCGGTAACAACTCATATTTGTAGGCTTGAAGCCTGAACCTTCTCCTCTGCGAAGCGTTGAGGTCGGAAGGGCACCGTCCAGTACTGAAGTATCACTCCAGGTCTTTTGTCCAATCTCTGCCGGGTACAAACCGATTTGCAAGATTGCTCTCCTGCGCTGGATCATCTCACTGGCAAGCCGTCACCTCGGATGCAGCACTCTTGGCGAGTTCTTGGCATAAGGCTCGACCACGGACGAGTTTAGTGGGCCAGACCTCTATGTTGAACTCTTGGATCTTGGAGACCCATCCTGCCCTTTTATTGCCAAGCTCGCCTTGAATGGTGAAGTTTTTGACGTCAAGGTGCACCACATACACTATTATCTTGCTCTGGGAGACAAAATGGCGAAACTCATTTAGTGATTGCATCACCGCATGCGCTTGCCTCTCAATGAAGTTGTACCTTTCTTCATGCGGGTGGATGACTTGCCTCAGGAATGCTATCGGTCGCTCGTCCCCGTCCTCGTTCTTTTGAGTAAGGACAACCGCGTAGCTCTTCGGTTCACCGACGATGTAAAGGATAAAATCCTTGGAGTAGTCGGGGTTCACCGGAACGGGGGCCTGAGCGATTCTTTCTTTGATCTCCCTGAATGCCTACTTCCTCTCCTCAGTCCACTGAAACTCAACATCCTTCTTGAGGAGTTTCTTCATCGGCTTTGCTACATGGGCGAAATCGGAAATGAATTTCCGAACAAAATTAATCTGCCCGAAGAAGGATTGGAGGCCCTTCTTGTTCGTTGGCAGAGGTAGCTTGAGGAGGGCTTCCGCCCTGGCAAGGTCAACAACTAGTCCTTTCTCCGATATCACATGACCTAGGAGCTTGCCTTCTTTTACTGCGAAAATGGACTTTTTCGGGTTTATGGAGATTCCAAACTCTCGACACTTCTCAAATACCTAGCGCAAATGTAGACCATGTTCCTCCCTTTTGTGGGAGAAAACGGTCATGTCATCTAGATAAATCACAATGATACGATTGAGTAACTCACCAAAGGCTAAGTCCATCGCTCTCTGGAAATTTGCTCCGGAATTTGAGAGGGTGAACGACATGCGCTGGTAGGCGAAAGTGCCCCACTTGGTGGTGAAGGCATTCTTGTACTGATCTTCATCTTGTACCCAGATTTGATTGTACCCTGAAAAGCTGTCCAACAGAGAAAAACTCTGTGCTGCCGCCACTACGTGAAGGATTTGATCGATTTGAGGCAGCGGGTAGTGATCCTTCAAAGATGCTTGGTTAAGGTTTCGGAAGTCGACGCACAAGCGGATATCCCTATTCTTTTTTCGTAATGGCACCAGGTTTGCCACCCAAGAAGAGTGCTTGATGGGATATTTAATCTTTGCCTCCAGCATCTTCAGGAGCTCGGCCTTCATCAACACTTCTATTTTCGGGTTGACCGGCCTTTGCTTTTGCTTGAAAGGTTTGACCCCTTCCTGTAGTTGAATAGTGTGCTAAAAGACACTCTTATCATATCCCTTTAGGTCCCGATAGCACTAGGCGACAATTTTCGGGTACTCTTTACACAGGGTCTTGATTTGCTCAATTTCCAATGGCGTGCAATCAGTTCCCACCTTGATAGCTTTCCCGGATTCTAACTCTAGCTCCTCATACTCCCTCACGTCCACCTTGATTTTGTGAGTGAGGGACCTATCGTCCTGGTCAAACAAACTTTCAAGGGTGATTAAGCCCTTCGGGACGTGGTTGTTCTTTAGCTGAATCAACCCCTCATATTATTCTTCGTTGAGGGTCCTGTCTTCAATATTGCTTGCTTCGTTGTTTAAAAAATTGACGATTTGCTCGTCGTTATCAAACACCTGCCAATGAATATTTTTATCCGGTACCGAAGGCCTGTAGATCACCCTCACTGTCTTCGGCTTTTGCATCATGTTCTCGGCAGGGGAGCATCTGGCTCCAATAGACGCGAAGACGTCAACATGCTTATTCCGCTTTCGCGAAATAGACTGAATGTTCAGAGCCGAGAAGGACTTGAGTAGGTCCCATATCTTATGACGGTATGCTTTTAGATAGTGTTGTTTCACAAAACATTTATTGGTCACTTTGTTACAGATCAGCTCTGAGTCTCCGAAGATCTGCAACTATTTTATTCCAAGTTTTTATGCCTTTCGTAACCCCAAACACAAGGCTTCATACTCGGCAGCGTTATTTGTACAGTTCCATGCGAGTTTGTACGAGTACGTTTTTTGGTTTCCTGAAGGAGAGACAAGGACAACTCCTGCCCTGACGCCATTCTTGAATCGGGCGCCATCAAAGAAGAGCTTCCATAGTTGATCGATGATGGGGTCTTGATCGCTTGGTACCTTAGTCTTTTCGGGCTTGGTAATTGAATAGCACCCAATCTCGGATTTGATCATGGCATTAAAGTCATGCATAGAAAATTCATCTTCTATGCGGAGTTCGTCTAGAGCTGCTTCCATTAGCTCTACTTTCTCTTCTTCCTCTACTTCCTCGATCATATTGACCGAGTCCAATTGTTTTTCCGCATCCTAGATCTTTTCAATGTGAAAGGTAGAGGGCTTTTCATTAAAAGTTTTAATCCTCCTTCCTCTGAAGCGGATTTCCAGGTGCGAATCGTCCAGAGACAAATAGCCTCCAAGTTTGGCAGTGAATTCTCTTGATAGGCACATGCTAAAGTAGGGCTCTAAATCTACTATCACAACTTCCTGAATTACAGTGATCTGCGACATCTTGTGCAACATGATCGGGATATCCTTGATGACCCCCACCGTTTTGACTGGAGTTCCGTCCAGTTGAAGCACTCCCGGGCTACTCCTCGTGTACTCCATGCCCCGTCCAGTTGAAGCACTCCCGGGCTACTCCTCGTGTACTCCATGCCTATAATTTCGCAAACAACCTTGGGCATCACAGTAGTAGCAACGCCAAAATCGATCATGCAGTTATGCACGACTCACCCCTCCATCCTGAGGGACAGACAAAACGACGGTGACCGGTTCTTCCCGGGGGCTGAGGTAGTCAGAGTCTGCGTCAAAATAGTCTGAGTCTGCTTTCCCTTGCCTTTGGCAGACTTCAGTGACTCCTGTAGTAGGTCAACTTGACCGGGTAGTTGGAGCACGTCGAAGAGGCTTACCTTAGTTGGAGTCTTCTTTAGCTCTTCGACTATGCTATACGCTCTTGTGCCAAACTCGCCTCACTCCTTCGTAGTCTTGCATCTGGTCCAATACTGCTGCGTTGCTTCTACCTTTTGACGCTTGGTCAGCCAGGGGTATCTGAGCTTTTCTCGCGCCTGGTCCCTTGCTTGGGTTTGGGGTTGAGAGGGCGAAGCCTATGGTTGAGGGATCCTCCCTTTTGCTCTTGGAGGCAAGAAATCCTTTCAATAAGATGGAATCCCTAGGTTCTGATACCTTGACCAAATCTTTTTCTAGCGGCAGCGCCTTCTTGCTTGATGGCTTGGAACTGGCAAGCACCTTCAACGGTTCCATTTGAACCGGATTAACTTCGATGGGCTTCTTACCAATTCTCATCAGGACGGAGACCTGCTCGACAGGGGGAACCATAAAATTGCGATCTTTTTCCCATATCATATTTACTAGCCCCCCAGGAGTGCTGTCTGCAAGGGTTTGTACATAGTTCAGATGAACCATGCAGGTCTCTTCACTGTGCGGGTCGTTGCAGGTGGAGCACCAATAAGCTCTACTGAATGAACCAACTGCTTCATTTTCCAACATTGCCACATTTCTCTTAGGAGCCCTGCTGGTGGAAGCAGTTTGCTCCCTAGTGAAGGGGGGAGGAGGAGCAAATCTCCTTGGTTGGAAGCTTTGTTCATTTTGCCTCCTCCTTAAGACGGTGATCTCATTCGCCATTGTCTTAACTGATGCTCGCAGATCTTGCAATTCTCTGGTATGATCCGCATTTGTGGCTGCCTAAGGCGCGAGTAATGGCAATGGCACCAATGGTGCAAGCAGTGTAGGATATGGGACAGGAGCTGGGAGCTGAGGAACAACGGGTGCTTGAAACTGCGGAGTGGGTACCGCTTGATTCTGAGGATTGAGATTAGACGATTTATTGGGGTACATCGGGGGTGTAGGTAGCGACTAAAAGGATGCACTAGGATACATATTTTGAGGAAGTCCGGATAAATCGACATAGTCACCTTCGGAGGCAATTTTCCGATAGCTACTAGGTCAGCCTCAGCCTTCTGCGCCTACTCATACAAGGTAGGGAAAGTGTTGACGTTCGCATGTCGGATGCTCATGTTGATGTCGGAATGGAAAGCCCTTTAGTAATAGAACGCCGCTTGCTCCGGAGTGGGTTGGAGGCCGGCAGTTACTCTCTGCCAGGTTCGAGCGAACCTGACGTTAAAATCTGCTACCTCCTCTTGAGGATGCCTTTGGATGGTAGTGAACTGGTGCAACAAGGAGAAAGGGTCCGCTTGTTCGTTGAAACCCCTTATCAATTGTTTTGCCAATTGGTCCCATGTAGTGATGGTGCCGGACGGTAGCGACCGATACCAGTAGAGGAGTTACTTTGGAGAGAGAGAACTAGCAATCTCACCATGATATCTTCTTCGGTGATGTGGTGAATGGTTGCTAGCGTGGCGACATATTGGACGTGCTCATAAGCCGTCTTTCCTGTACCGTCATATGTGGGCAAAGCCTTCAGTGCTGCGGGCGACACTTGGTTCTGAACCTGCAAAGCTAGAGGTCCCGAATGATTCCATGCGGGAAACTGCCTGGGTGGAGGCTGCGCCATCTGGACCGGTGGATTTGGTTGAACCGGAACGTTTGGAATGTTCGGTTGAGGAGGCAAGCTAGTCGTAGTGCTGGCAGGACTTGGAGTCTGTGAAACTATAATAGCCACTTGTGAGGGTGCTTGAACCGATGGGATAGTCGAGGGGACTACTCTAGGATGTTCTCCCAAAGCATCGATGTTGAGCTTGAAGAACTCAACCGCTTCCTCTGAATTTTTAGCCTTCGATCTTGTGTACATGAAGTTGTGGGCTTTTAAACCGGCTTCAAGATTTGGAGGCTTCTGAGTTTAGCTGAGTTGACAGATGTTCGGATTTGACAGTAGCAAGATGAACATCAACTCTTAATACTGCTTTTGACGTGGAACGTTTGTGCCCCACCGGGCATGCCAAAAACTGTTGGTCAAGAATCCACATTAGGTATGGAATGTTTCATCCATGCGTCCTAGACCCGGCCAACATTGAAAGGCCGAAAGGAAGAAATGCCTCCCGTGCCAATCTCCAGAGATGGGCTGGTTCCCTTTCTATTCTAACTTGGGGATTGAGATTAAGGAACAGGAAAGAAATTGAAATGACTAAAAGGGATGGGAAATATGGCCTCAGGCCAAGTAGAACAGGGGTGATGGACAAGCAACACGATAACTTAATTGCACTCTGAATCAATAGCACTCAACACAGAAAATGTAACAGAAATTAAAACTAGACGCCTTATATGTGCAATTTCCAGAGTTATTCTAGTGTTCACCCTCTATCGGGAGCCAAATCCAGACATAGAATTATAACCCACAGACAAAGCGGAGAATTTAATAGAAATATAAGATAGAAAACATACACACAAACAAGAATCCAAAATTAGAGCCAAGTATTCTTTGTATTGATAGCAGAATTCATGTACAACAAGTCTCTAGCAAAACGTCCATCATATTACATTAGAATTGCTGGATTTTATAGAGGATTCTGCCTGTGAGACATAAATGCACACCTACAAAACATTGCGGTGGCAGCAAAGATAGGATTTCAGCACTCATTAAACAGTAATGAGGCATGGCCTGAAACTGATGACTCACTAAAATGCAGTTGCACCTCTTCAATGTGCTGACAAGTTTAGCTGGTGGTGCCGTCTCCTCGCTTGCTGGAACCGCCTTAATGAAAGATAGGATTCTAAAATTCGGGAACATCAAGTCTGGAAGCTTCTCAGACCGATTGCGTTTAAATGGATAAGGATGCACCTTGTTTTGTCGATGAGAAGCATTTATGAGGAAATCTGACTGAAGCAAGGAGGGCTAGACTGAAACAAGCGCTTTGCGGATGCAAGCCAACCTATGTTTCGCTGTTTTCTGGCCCATAATGGGCTAGCGCTCCAAAAAGTGCAGTGAAATGACTTAGCTATCCTAGGAGTAGCGCTGGCATTGAAAAGTCAAAGGCACTTGCGCCCTTCCTTAGGCTCGAAACTGCCTTGCATTGGAAAACGGGAGCGAAACGCCTTGGAGCCTCAGGAGCAGCGTTGGCGTTGAAAAGTCAAAGGCCATTGCGCTCTTGGTAGGCCCGAATTTGATTTGCGCTAGGAAAATAGAGCGAAACGCCTTGCTGCATTGGGAGGGGCGCCAGAGTGGAAAAGTCAAAGGTCATTGCGCTCCCACTTACTCCGAATTTGCTTTGCGCTAAAAAACTGGAGCGAAACGACTTGATCCACACTTAGCATTTTTTTTGTTTGATGGGCTGCGCCTTGGAAAAGTCAAAGTCTATTTCTCTCCTTCTCACCTCGAAAAGGAACTGTGCTTGGAAAACTGAGCGAAATGCCTTGGGCCCCACCTACGTTTCGCCCAGCCTTTAGCCCGAAATGGGCTTGTGCTCTTGATTTGGGCGAAAAGACTTTGGGCCCCACACTGTGTTTGGAGCTGCTCCTTGGTGGAAAATTCAAAGGCGTTTGCGCCCTTCCTTAGGCCCAAAAATGGCTTGCGCTTGGAAAACAGAGCGAAACACCTTGTGAAAAAGTCAAAGGCCTTTTCGCTCTTCCTAACTCCGAAATCAGGTTGCGCTCCAAGTTTACGGCGAAACAGAATTGGGCCCCACATTGTATTGAAGCAGATTTATACCAAGTGTTAGAACACAATGAAAGCGCTTTCGCCTAGTCTAGCCCCGAAAAGGCATTGCGCTCTCTGGACAGGGCGAAAAGGCATTGCGCTTTCCAGACAGGGCGAAAACACCTTGGCCCACTTATCATTTTCCTTTTAAAAATGCAGCTGCGCCCAGTCAAGGCGCGAAACTGCCTTGCGCTCCCATTCAGGGGCGAAACAACCTGGGCGTTACTTACGTCTGCTTCTCCAAAGCTGGATTGTGCTGTTCTCTGGCCCGAAACGGGCCTGCGCTCTACCTCTGCTCCGAAATTAACTTGCATTTGGAGATTTAGCGCGAAACTACCCTCGCCCTCGAAAAGACAAGGACCTGAATAGCAAAAAGTGTATAGAGGAGATCAATGTTGCAGAAATGCCAACAGGTTTGAAAGGATCTGTTTGTCGTAGAGGGACTATGAGAGGTTGAAAGTATCTCAGGATGATTAGCATCCATGTAGAGTTCCTTTGAATCAAGTTTTAATTGTTTGAGCTGGACTCAAAAACTCAAATCTTTCAAAGCTGGAGCCCCATAGCTAAGTAGAGAACATGCCCAGGGATGAAACATATTTTGTGTTCTAATAGCTTGTGGTCTGTAAGATGAGTTATGATCATGTCAGTCCAAGTACATTATTTGACCTCCTATTGAGCTGAAATTATTTGACCTCCTATTGAGCTGAATGTGATGGCAATCATATTAAATTCATGTACTTGGAGTTCAACATGAGAAGACAGAGCTTCAGTACCTCCCATCTTTATTTGTCCAATAAAGAGCATTGAAGACTGAACATCTCACAGGAAAGAACTCTTGGGACTTTGTTGCTTGTCAAGACGTACACAGGGTCTTGAATCACAAGCCCTATACATAGGAGTACTGCATCTTAGATGCTTCAAAGACAAAGGCCATAAGATGCTCCAGCCTCAAATGCAATAGCTTCTTTTTCTCCTTGAATTTAAGATCATGCTCCCTTAAACAGTTCACGCGATCATTCATTTGTTCAGGGTTTACCTATTTCAGATTCCATTTTTTGGTCGAGTTATGCTTTAGCTTATTGAGTTCTTTAAGCACCCTTTTTGTTCTATCTTGTCATACTTGTGACTTCGATTGACCTGTATTGGACATTATTATAATTTTCCCTCCTTTCAGTGCCAATACATTATTTCATATCAGCATTCTTTGATTGTTTCTGTAATATGCTCCCGTTATGCAGGCTATTTTTTGGCAATTCATTTTTGTTCTCATTCTTTTGAAATCTTTGTTGTTTTTCTTTCCTTAGAAGTGAGTTTGTCTAACTAACATTAAGATAGCAGATTACTGTCTATTCTGTTTATATGAAGGTGTTGTGATTAGAAATGATACAGTTAATGGCCTTTGGTCATTATAGGTTTGAAATCGGTGCATTCATTTTATCTTGTTTGGTTTTCACAGACTGGCAGATGGCTCCATATATAGAAGCTGTTGGTGCTCAGAAGTTCTCCCACTTCATGGTATGTGTCCCCAGTGTTATTAGCGTCTAGAGCCTTTCTCAATTCGGCGATATTGGCATGTTGTTTTTCTTCTTCAAAACTTGTTCTAAGCTATAGATGTTCAGATCCTTTGTCTGTTTATGCAAGAACCAAAATAAGAAACAACATTTATGCTATAAACGTTGTTTCTTATTTTGGTTCTTGGAAATTTTTTTATTTTTATTTTATTTTCCCTTTTATTCAAAGTTTCCCTCCCTTTTTTGAATGCCAAAGATAAAACAATTAAGAGGCAATTTTATATCTTCTCCTATTGTTGATAGTAGATTTGTATTTCTGAGCATGAATGAAATCGATTGTAATATGCTTATAATATCCCCCAACTTTTAGCTGGTTTAGCCCCTTTCTAAACAGTCTTGTTTCACCGAAATATTTGCAGGCTTAACTTACGTTTGTTTTATCCCTCTTCAATTTGAGAACTTAATTGCTTACTTTACCTTCTTTCCATTGAGCATCCATTTTATAATATCAGAACCAAGATACAAAGTTCAAAGACACCACAGCTGTGGCAATGAAGACTGTAGATTAGGGTTTTTGTTGTATGTTTAGTACCTTGCAAATTTTAAATCTAATTGCTTCCTTCAGCTAAGAGACAGTTCTCATAGATGATGGCTAACCTTAAATTATGGATAATCATGTGAAATTATAATCTATTATTAAGTTGTTTGTTTTACATGACTTTTGTAGCATGGCATGGCTTGATGTTTGTAACTTGTTTTAGTACTAGGCAATTTTGTGGTCCCCCAGATCTAATTGAGTTTTTTTTACTTTCCATGGATCATTTTGAAATATCATAACCAAGAGACCAGGCTGTCAGACACTATGTTGGAGGATTAAAAATGCCAAAATTAGGGCTTAGTGTTTGGTTTATATTTTGCAGATTTTGTATCCTTCCTATCCTACTTATGTATTTTCTCTTTCTGAATAAATCCTAAATATCATAACCTAAGGGCACAGTTACATTAAATCTTTGTTATGCTGACAGATGTATTTTATATTATTGCTGTTCAGATGATATCGTGATTGATATACATGGCAGTATACATGCACAATGAAATAGTGTTGATATATTTGGGTTCAAATAATTGGTTGTATGAGGGCCGGATTTGCTATACCATGTGGGACAAATATAGTTTGATGGCATTGGGTTTAACATTGCTTATAGGCACACACTCTTCTAGGTGTGGAAACTGGTTGGCATTATAGGGCCTATGGAATAACCTCCCTTTATCTTAGGCTTAGGGTCCATGTCCTCACCGTTGTAGTCTTTGATATTAACTTGCATGTTGGGAAACTTTAGAATGACAGGAGACAAGAATATTTTCCTGTGATCAGATAATTCTATTGATGTCCAAAGATGGTCAAAGTAGGCCAATGGGACGCATTGAAAAGAGCCGTTACAATGCACTGTAGTAACCAAAGAGTACTACAAAAATAAGCCAAACTAGAGTAAAGAATCTGGTGTAAACTGATATGTTTTGTTGTTTTGCTGTCTGGATATTACCAAATACAAAAAGTGAGAAGCCTAAAGACTTACATGTTAGCATTTGTTGTCACTTATTTTATTTTATTTCATTCTGTTGTGCATTCTTTACATTTAAATTTTAAATATAGAAACAATAGTTATGTTTTCTCCTTTTTGACATGCAGAATATGATTTTTATGTGGAAATGGTTGGGAAAATATTTGCTAAATACATTGATTTTACCTCGAAATATTAACTCCATGATAATTATTAATTCAAAGTGCTTATGTTATAAAATCTTCGGAAGTTAAATATTGAGATTTGTTCTTGCTTGTGCTTGTCATCTAATTCCCTTAGAGTCTTGGCATACAAACAGTGAAGCCATTTTGTATTTCTTGTACATTTACATACTGCAATTGTATTCTAGAAGTGCTTAATGCTATTTGATTTGAGAAGAGGACGCTAGATACCTTTTGCTTTTATTGATATGCTTATGCTACTGCATATAATATTTTTAATGGGTTCTCTATTATGCATTATTTTGGATCACAATAAATGCCCTTTGATTTAATAAAATATGAAACATGTCATATCTATTTGTTCGTTCAGATTTTTTTTATTAGCTTCGTTAAAAATTAACATTTTTTTAATATTTTGCTGTGAAGGTGAGGTGCTTTTACCAGATTCTTCGCATCCGCTGGGAGCGCAAAAGGAGTCGCACAAAACAGCGTGCTATGCTGATGATGGATGAGCTGGTTTAGTTTAACTCTTTGACCTTCTGTAGGCTTTTTATTTTGCTTTGTCACAATGCTCAAGAGATGGAAATTCTTGGTTTGGTGTGTCACAGTAATTTTAGGCATGTTTGGTTTCCTTGATAGTAGTAACACAAAATAGGATGGAAATATGACACATTTTTATTAATGAGAATGATTGTCAGTAATTGCCCCTCAAGTGTTTCCGGTATATTACACATCTAACTGATAGACTCGATGAAAATAAAGCCTATGTAATTTTTTTTACAAAACATTATTAATATTACATGTGACTAAATATTATGACCAACATAATATTACGTTGATCTCCCTTAATGACTAAACAGGATATAACTCAAGATTGTCCAAAAGTTTGACAAACTTAGTAGGACCAAGTGGTATAGCCATTATATTTGCAGTCTACTTCTGTGTAGCACAATAATGAAGACGAATTTTTTCATCGTCTTTTAATTGCCTAATATAATGACAGTGAACATTGACCTGCTTTGTTCTGGCATGGTAGACAATATTCTTCACAGATTTCAGCACACTTACCACAAATCAATGGATAGGGCTCAAGTTCTATCTCTAGCTCAACAAGAAGTCTCTGCGTTTGGTCTAGTGGTATGATTCTCGCTTAGGGTGCGAGAGGTCCCGAGTTCAATTCTCGGAATGCCCCTCTACTATGTCCGATGGCTGTATTCCTCTCTTTCTCTTCTTTATCTCAGTTTATTTCTTTGTTGGGCGCTTTGGCCCGTTCGTTGGCAGTTATTATTGTCCTTTTTACAGTCCCTTGGGTCTTTTTTGGCCCACCGTGGACATTAATAATATTTCATTTCTGCAACCACACAACTTTGCAAGCTGTATTGACTGCTGCTTTGTATTCTGCCTTTGTTGAAGATAAAGCAACTGTAGGTTGCCTTTTTCTCTGCCAGGACTCAGCTCATGAACCTAGATCAAAATCATACCCTAAGGTAGATTTAAGACCATCGAAGGATCTAACACGATCTGAATTTGTATACCTTGACAATCTGATATTTGCAAATTTGTAGTACAAAATGCTAAAGTTGGTGGTTCCTCTAAATTGTGGAGTACCTGTTTTGGTGCTTCCCCTTGATCTATCTTTGATTTATATATAAACCATTAAAGACAGCTGACTGCAGAGCATAAATCAGACCTAGTGGATGTGAGATAGATCAAGCTGCACACTGTCTGTTTACTAATTTACCAACAGTTGGAGAACCTGTATTGGCTGATAATTTCAGTCCAGCCTTCTATAGGTGTAGAAACTAGATTACAGTACTTTGTTTTGAATCTCTCAAGTTTTGACATAGTTTATTTGTAAGACAAAAACATGTCCGATTGTAAAAACTCAACACGTAGGCAGTAATGTAGGAAGCCTAAATCAATCACATCAAAAGCAAAACAAAGGTCAGATTTCTCTTTTTGAATAGCAATGGCCCAACTCGTGGTGATGGCAAGATCATCAACATAAACAATTAGAATCAGAATGTCCTCACTATCACATTTGAGATAGAGTTTCAGATCACAAAAAAATCTTCTGAATCCTGAATCTTGAAGATGCCAGTCTGTTTTTATATTCCAAGCTCTTGGGTCCATGCGAAGAGTTTAACAACCTGCACAGCATGTGTTCCTTTCCTGGAACTTGGAAACTCTGTGGCTGAACCATGTATACTTCATCAGCCAGATCCCTCGTTGGGAAGACATTTTTCACATCGTTTGAAACATCTTTCAACCAAACCTAGTTGGGAGAGAACCACAGAGAAGTGTCCATTTTTGCTAAAAAGGCAAATGTTTCTTCATAAAGTGCCCCTCATAACCCTTGGCAACAAGTCATGCTTTGTACTTGTCTAATGAACTGCCTTGAATTTCACCTTGTATACCCATTTGCACTCAATAGGTTTCTTTCATGGAGGTAAGTTGGCCATCAACAAAGTATTCTGTCTCACAGGAGCATCATTCTCAGCGGTCATGATGGTTTTCCATTCAGGCATCCATTTTGTGTCATCATAAGTACAAGGCTTAACAATATCGACAACATAAGTGAGAGCAAAATTCATACTCTCAGAAGAACAACTTTTAGCATTTGCTTTCATGGCCATTTAGTTTTCTTCCTTTATATGGTTGAGGATAAGGAGGCTTATCTTTCCGAACATCGTGCAATATGGTGTAATGCCACTTTGGTCTTCTTTTTTGATAAACATGCATTTCAGATGGAGGTGGGATGGTTTCTTGTTTTTCATCGAACTCCTCCTTGGAACTAATTTTCCATAGTACGAAGGGCATTGAAGTTGGTTGAGGAGTACCAACACCACAACTTTGCCCAAAAACCTTAATGTTTACAACATCATCAATTCCTATAGGAACAACTAGAGAAGTGTCTACCTTATTTGAAATCAATGGTGCTCTTTCATCTACAATAACATATCTATTAATAAATAACCTTATTGATAGAGACATTAAGATATTTGTATGTCTTAGATAGCTCACCATAACCAACAAACAAATATCTTTTACACTTTACATCTAATTTACCTCACTTTGTTTTTGGAGTTAAAAGCAAAAGTGACACTGACCACAGATACAAAGGTGAATGGTCAGTAACTTTTGCCAAATTTGCCTATTTTCGACCCTTTCTCATCAATAAATCGTACTGATTTTTTTCTAGCAGTATCTCTTAAAATGTCCAAATTTATACCTAGCTCTAGGTTTAGATTTTCAATTATATGTTTTGGAGGAATCATTAGTATTCTGATCAAAGAATGCTATACTTTTTCCATTTTGTTTTGTAGCAGACACACTCTGCGTTCCCTTTTTTTCTAAATGGGTTATATGGGATTGAAACGGGTCCCACCTTATTACTTCATGACCAGGTTTCCTCCTTGAAAGTTGAGGAATCTAACTGGTTGAGCAAATGTCATTTGATAACCTGCATTCAAGGATTTTACAAAATTTTTTTAGGAGAGAAGCAGGTTATTTAATACCATTACAATCATATCCTTCTCTCCTTTCTTTTCTATGGTAGCCAACTGATCACTAAGATCCTTCGGTTTCAGAAGATGGTCAGAAAGGGAGCTATCTTCAGTCGTTTTTGTACAACAGGTTTTGGTGAAAATCAACATGTTCTTGAGATGTAACACCCTTCCCTTTTCTGAGGTCTGATACTTGTCCAGCAGGCTTTAAAATGAGACATGCTAAAGTAGCATTCCTCATTTTAGTGATCAGTTTTTCTGAAATGAACTCTTTGAGAATGAGCAAAGCCTCTCTATTTCGCTTGTCAAAGTAGGCAGGATAAGTGGCTGGTATTTGCTCCTTTAACAAAACTATTGCATCACATTCCCATTATTTACTGATCATTAGTATCTTGTGACTCCATACTTGATATGAACCTGCAGTAAAATTATAACAGCAGAAAGCACAAGTTGGACTGAGGTTGCAGATGACAGAAACAGAGAAGTAATATGACCGAGGATAGCCGCCAAAACAGATGATTTACACTCTTCATTGGAATGTATTAAATAAATGAACAAGGATAAAAATGTGCTTGTTGGATAATACAACAAAGCATATTTATGAAAATCCCGATTTAATCCCGATCCAATCCAATTTTTTTTGATTTAGGAGGGTTGCCGATTGAATCGGCATCAGAAATCAGATTTTTCAGAAAATCAGGAGTTGCGATTTTTTGAAAAATCGTGATTTCTACGACAAAAAATCTGCCGCGGCTGCAAGGGTAGAAATGAAATATTATTAATGTCCGCGGTGGGCCAAAATAAGACCCAAGGGACGATAAGAAGGACAACAATGACTGCCAGCTAACAGGCTAAAAAGCTCAACAAAGAAAAAAACTAAGAAAAATACACGACGAAACCCAACAACTGGGCCAAAGAGAAAGGGAAAAGAAAAGGGAGAGCAGAGGGGGGGAGGGTTGCAGTCCAGAAGAGAAGAGTGCATGCCAAGAAGAACAGAGAGAGAGGAGGGGGGAGGGAGCAGCCTGGGAGGGGCAAGCTTCAAGAACCCCCCAAAAACTATTCTCTCCTAACAGTCGAGGCTGAAGTACTAGAGCTGAAGAAGTTCATGATGTCTTTGACCAGTGCTAGTTCAGAACCTTGAAAAATTGTGGGTGCGCTGTCTATTGACCTTGCTTCTGTTCGAACTAAATGATGTGGGGCGTTTCCGTCCGGAGTCACCTAGTCCGTCGAAGCTAGTGAAGTATGTTGTGATTAGCCGATGTTGAGGAGGGTGAGATCCATCTAGAGAACTTTTATATCGTCGAAGTTGGGTTATCTCCCTAAGAAAGAGTGCGAGACACCGCTGGTCCGAGTATCTGGAGAAGGTTGAAACAGATCGAGAGTTGTCCCTCAAAAGGCAATGGAATCTACCCCGAATCTCATAATAAATGGGACAACAAAAAATAAAGTGATGAAGGGTTTCAACTTCACCCAAGGGGCAAAACAAGCAAATCCGCTCCAAAAGATGGTGATTTGACTCAATCCAGAGTTGGTGAGAACACACCTTGAGTTGCCCAATAGTGGTTCGAAGACTATGCATTGTGTGCCGCTGAAGGTATTGTGGAGGAACTATTATGCCCTCTTGTATCTGTTAGAAGTGCTCATGGTAGAAAGACAACTTGGGGGAAAGAGGGGCAACAGGAGAGATCCAAGTGCATTTGGTGTACTGGAGACTAACATCCCTCCGAATCTCATGGAGCATCCTCTCCTTACTAAGATGAGAGGGGGGAGAACACCCAAAGAATAAGGGGGAGCTTGTCTATCTATATCTGAATGCTGGCCAGGAGGGCAGAAACTTGAAAATACCAGCTCCTCTGGCCTCCTCGAGAACTCGAAGAGAGTTCCATCGAGGAGCGAAGGGCGAGGTAAGGGTACCACCTGCAACCCTCAAGGGTATCTCCTAAAGTACAAATCCTGTGAAGATAACCGATAATCAAGAAGATAATCTCAAGCTGGAGAGGAGAAGCTCCAAAATCTGCTAGAATAATAGAGCGGGGGACTGTGCCCTTGCAACGAATGAATCGTTGAAGAAAGAGTGTCTGGACTCGTTCAACCTGTGACCACTCATGCGGGCCAGGACTAGGACCCCAAACCACTGACCCATAAGTAATAGTTGGCTTGACCAAGGCATCAAAAATTCTCATATTCACAGGTATATCCTGAAAATGTGCTTTGAAGCAATTCCTCTCTAGCAAAGACAAAACTGCTATTTCTTACACACTCGGGCCTAGGCGGCGGATTTCATACGAAAAGTGGGACCGGTGAAAAGAACCCCCAAGTACACATAAGAGGTGGTGATCTTGACCTTGGAAAGAGAAGTGGAGATGAGATAGAGCCTCTTTAGTAGTATTGAATACCATAACCTTGGTCTTAGAAAGATTCACAGTTAATTGTCTCGAGTCACAAAGTGAGAAGCTTGTCTAGATGGCGTTGAAGCCCCTCAGGGGAAGAGGCCAAAAGAACAACATCATCAACAAAGAGGAGAATAGAAATCAACACATAGTGAAGAAGGCAACCATTCTTTGCATGAGCGTTCTCCTTAATAAAAGTCTTAAGCTCGTCGATGAAGATCCCAAAAAGTGTCGAGGAAAGGGGTCACCCTTGTTTCAATCCTATGGTGCTAAGAATACTGTCTGAAAACCCTTGAGGGGAGTGAAACTGACCTTTCATAGTCTCATATAACCATGTAACCGTTGTCAAAAGTTGCCCAAAGATGCCAATTGATTGAAGTCTCTCAAGAAGTAAATGTTGAGGCACCGTGTCGAAGGCTTTCCTGAAGTCAACAAAGCAACAATAAACCTTCAAGGACCTGGAACGCGCCTCCTCAATAATAGCTTTGAGGACTAGAATGTGATTTGTGGTTTGGTGATCTTGCCGAAAACCAGCTTGGCCAAGAGCCTTGAAACCCTCCTCCTCCAACCTTCGGGAGAGAAGCACATCCAATGCTGTGGCATAAAGCTTGGCAAAGATATGTCCGATAATGATAGTCCTGTAATTATTGGGTTCATGGGGATCACCTGCCTTATGAATGGGGTGAATGATATGCTAAGTCCAAGAATCTTGAAATGGAGAACATACAGAGAGATTAAAGAGATCAGTGAGGGGCCCAACAAGAGGGTCAATACCATGCTTCAGAAATTTTGCCTGTAACCCATCCAAATCCGCTGCTTTGCTTGTACAAAGTTCCCTGATAACCTGCCTGACAAGGCTAGTAGAAAAGAGGTGGCATGAAGAGGGGGGGAGGGAACAGTAATACGAGTCTGATTAGGGATGGTATAGAGGGAAGAGGTATGAATGGTCCATGAGGAAAGATCGATCGCATGAGTAATCCGATCACGAGGGAGGATAAGGTGCCAGGAGGATTTAGGAGATTGTTGAAGGGAGTGGATAAGATCAAGTCGATGTTAAGAGAAGAAGAGACGCTTCTTCTTTTGAAGAAGCATCTTGTAGTCTTTGTGGGAAATGGCATAGAGTTGGGAAGGATTCCGAATGGCATATTTCAACCTTCGGTGGGAAAACTTACATTCCTCATCATACCAAATGTTCATGGGGCAATGACCAGGGGGACGAGGATGGGGGGGAGGACGAATAGAGTGGGGGTATGAGTCCAAAGCAGCCTTCCAAATAGTTTGGACCAAGCAAGCAGAACGATCGAAAACATCGGGAAGAGAAGACACCCTGGGGAGAACCTGATGCAACCAGTCCATGTAGGTAAAGGAATAATAATAGTCAAAGTCTATTATGACCTGAGGGGTTGAAGGGGAGGGAGGAGGGGGATGAGTAATAGGAAGGGAAACAACGGATAACGTAAGAGAAAGAATTGAATGATCGGTAAGGGGGGAGGGTGATCAGAGACGCTGAACCAGGAAATGAATGGAATGAGGGTGACGACATTGTTTCCACCACTATGAGGAAAGCAAGTAAACCCACCGGGATCCGGAAAACAAGATTTACCAAAACCAAGATATATGTAGTAACTTGTGTCGCTGGAGGTTTGAGCAAAACCAAGGTTCTTAGGATCCAATTCCTGAGTTTGCAACTCATCGATTGTGAGGTCATGAAGAGAAACCGGCATAGGTCTGGTCCGAGCATTGAAATCTCCCAGCAAGAGTATCTCCCTTGAAGCTGAGTATCTAGTAATGTCCTCATAGAGATCTTGGAAAGGGTTTGTGTTCGTGTGAATAGCAAAATTGGATGTGGTGGGGGCAAATTAACAGGTGGCAATGTATATATCCCAAAGAAGTGGATGACGGTGGATTTTAATCCATAAAAACCTAGAGTGGGGGTCAATTGAAACCAGGGATACCGAACCCTAGAGCCTATCGTTGATAAGAGCAGCAACACCTCCTAAACCTCGAACCCCTAAAGCGCTGAGTGAGTTGCCGACAACTGGACCACCATAAGTAACCTGATATAATTGGTAGGGCCCGCTCAGAACTCTCGTGCGTCTCATAGATAAGAATGATGTCATGTTTGCCAATCACATCAGAAAGGGACCCTGGGGTCGACCACATCGTACCATTGCAATTCTAGCAAGCTACAAGTAGCTTATTTGCCACCCCCCTTCCATGTTGATGGAGTCATTTGCTAGGCAAGGGTTTGGACCACCTAGGTGGGGGAGAGTCCCTAATCACTACATACAAATTACGAATAACTGCCCATTTGTTGGCTTTCCTGGTCGGGGCTACTTGTTCCCTTGCTTTCTTCAATTCTTCAACCTGGAGTCGTGTAAGGTCCTCATCAAGGTATATCTTGTCCTGAAGAGTAAATAATTTTCGTTTGGCCCTACGCCTTCATACGCTTTTCTGCATTTTTGAAGCGTACGACCAATGTGGAGTCTGGAGAAAACCATGCTCTCTTGAAAGTAACGTTTGTTAACTCAAGAGTGTTGTGAATGAAGGCATTTCCAGCTTGAAGTGGATTAGTAGGTTTGGGCACCCCACCAACCTTGAGATTGAGCGCTTTCGCATTAGGGATCCTTTCTTTTTCAAATTTAGCTTGGACAACCAACTCAACTATGGGGGGGGTGTTTCTTCTTTCCAGCTACAACCTGAACCCAAGATTGTAGGTTGGCTGGTTTTTGACTTTGTGCAGTTGACCCTTCCTTGAGACTTTCCTGTTCAGCAAGAAGAATAGCTTGTTCATCTTGAATTTTTAAAATTTCAGAGTGTAAATTCGCAGAATTCTGAGGAGGGTATTCGGTATTTGCAGTCTGCAATTGAGTAATAATGGCTTGCTGATCGTGAATTATATTCTAGAGGTCTATGATAATGTGGCTACCGTCTTTCACTTGGTCTTGCAAGGAGAGTATAATGGTAGCTCGTGTGTCTAGTTGTTTCTGAAGAGAATTAATTTGTTTATACAAACGTTGATATGAAACTGTAGTGTGAAGGTGTTGGACAAATTTAAGGTAGGAAGGCCGTGTCTCATCCATTCTTCCTTCGTCAAGAATCCCCATAACTTCGCTAGAAGGCCTAGGGCCGCTTAAGAAACGACAATAGTAGGGCTCGTTGTCACGCCTGAAAAACCCCTTGTTCTTTATTCTGCCCGCGACACTGTTTATGCCGCGACACTATTCACCCTACGCGACATTGTTTACGCCTTGACACTGTTCACCTCACGCGACACTGTTCACCCTGCGACACTGTTCGCACCGCGACATTGTTCACCCCGTGCGTCAGAAGAAAGGATATGCTTAAAACTTCTTTCTTTTCCTTCAGAACCAAATAGAACAAGCCCAACTTTGTCACTCTTATTGAAAAAGAGCAACAACACCAGAGCAATTTTCAATATATCAGAGTTTTGATTACAGAAGTCTGAGAGTCTTCCTTCTTTGCAAAGTATAAGACAGATCCCATGTTTATGATGTTAGGAAATGAAGTCAATATGCAGTGTTTTTAGCCAGCAGAGACTGCTGCTAGACGTCTAGGCAGCAGTACTAGACGTTTAGGCAATAGTACTAGACGTCTAGGGAGCGTTGCCAGACGTCTGGGACAGGCGTCTAAATGCGGAAGACGAACAGGTTCAAGCACCTTCCTTGGGAGTGGTAACGAACAATTTTTGGAGGCTTCTTTTGGGAGAGGAAACAAACAGTTTGGAGTCTTCCTTCTGCTCTATAAAAGGGACTTGATCCCTTTGCATATGATGTAATGTGAAACGTGAATGTAAAGTTTTGCTGGAAATAATAAAAGAAAGAGAAGTTGCCATTGCCCCGTGGTTTTCCTGCACATTGCAGGTTTCCTCGTAAATATCTGTGTTACTTGTGTTGCTGTTTTTTTGTTTTCTGTTATTGTGTTTCCACTTGCAGGTATAAAATCTGAAGTTTTTTCCTAACATCTGGTATCAGAGCTCAAGGTTTTATGCGAGTGGGAGCTGCAACAATGACAGGAGGTGTAACCAAGTTCGAGATTGAGAAATTTGATGGCAGGAACTTCGCTCTTTGGAAGATGGTGGAGGATTTGTTGGTTCAAAATGACCAAGCTCAAGCCTTGAAAGGGGTCGCGAGTAAACCGAGACTGCTGCTAGACGTCTAGGCAGCAGACGGGCTAGACGTCTAGGTTGCTAGACGTCTAGGCAGCACTTCCAGACGTCTAGGCAACAGTACTAGACGTCTAGGCAGCAGACGTCTAGGTTGCTAGACGTCTAGGCAGCTGTCGTCAGGGATAGACGTCTAAATGCGAAAGACGAACAGGTTCAGGCGCCTTCCTTGGGAGTGAAAACAAACATTTTTTGTAGGCTTCCTTTGGGAGAGGAAACGAATAGTTTGGAGTCTTCCTTCTTCTCTATAAAGGGGACTTGATCCCTTGCATATGATGTAATGTGAAACGTGATTGTAAAGTTTTGCTGGAAATAATAAAAGAAATAGAAGTTACCATTGCCTCGTGGTTTTCCTGCACATTGCAGGTTTCCACGTAATCTCTGTGTTACTTGTGCTGTTTTTTTGTTTTTTGTTATTGTGTTTCCACTTGCAGTTATAAAATCTAAAGTTTTTCCTAATGCTAGCTCGTGTGTCTAGTTGTTTCTGTAGAGAATTAATTTGTTTAGACAAACGTTGATATGAAACTGTAGTGTGAAGGCGTTGGACAAATTTAAGGGGAGAAAGCCACGTCTCATCCATTCTTCCTTCATCAAGAATCCCCATAACTACGCTAGAAGCCCTAGGGCCGCTCAAGAAACGACAACGCTAGGGCTCGTTGTCACGCCTGAAAAACCCCTTGTTCCTTGTTTTGCCCGCGACACTGTTCATGCCGCGATACTATTCACCCTACACGACATTGTTCACGCCTTGACACTGTTCACCTCGCGCGACACTGTTCACGCTGCGACACTGTTCACCTAGCGCGACATTGTTCACGCTACGACACTGTTCACCCCGTGCGTCAGAAGAAAGGATATGCTTAAAACTTATTTCTTTTCCTTCAGAACCAAAGAGAACAAGCCCAACTTCGTCACTCTTACTGAAAAAGAGCTTCCTTTTCAACAACATGGACACAACTCTTTCGACATCCTGGAGGTGATAATGCATAGATGGACTAATATCGAGCAACAACACCAGAGCAATTTTCAATATATCAGAGTTTTGATTACAAAAGTCTGAGAGTCTTCCTTGTTTGCAAAGTATAAGAAAGATCCCATGTTTATGATTTTATTCCCCTTCCTCTTCATCAGTAGAATATAATCTTTAATTTAAGGAGGTCAGCAGATGAAGTTTTACTCTTTTGCATTAGAACATTGGAATCAAAACATTATTTTGCCTTATTTTTACTTGTTCCAAACTAGAGAGAGGGGTCTGCCTACCTGTTACCACACCAAACAAAACATGCTAGTGCATCTTAACAACCAATTTTTTGCAGTTTGAAGGAATTCGACAGCCACCAACAGCAATGCTATACATTATTAACTAATGAAATTCTCCATAAAAAGATGTTGAACTATCAGTCCAAACTTATTGCTCAATTTTTGTTATCCTAGAAAGAAAAAATCGGTGTTGCAAACATTGGAACTAATGGGAAGAATGAAAGCCTAAAACACCTTGCGAAATACAAATTTGAAAGCCTAATATTAAAAACACCATTTAAGTTAAAACCAATTGCAATCATCATTTAAGTTTAATTTGTTGGTGTTTTATTCAGCCTCTGAGTTGTTGAAGTCTCAAGTTGGTAATTGCAACATCCTTTCTACACCAAAATGCAAACAAGGAGAGAAATTCAGTTCAGATAGTGAAGGTATTGATGGTATGCACGAAGGGCGCTGCACGTTGACCCTGCAAGGGGGCTCACACCCCCTTGATCCCTAACATAGGTGGTGATGAGTGTTAGCAGCCAAGGCACATGAAGAGGCACGAACACAACGACAAAGGGAGGCTAGAGCTTATGCTAGGACAAAGGGCAAAGGCATTCAAATATCTTGAGGCATTGTATTTGTCATGACTCATGACACATTTTGTAATTTGTACCTTTTTTATATTATAAGCAATACAAGAATATTTGAATTTTGGATGCATTAAAATTTCTTTATTTAAGATGTGTTTTGTCACTTTCATGTGTAGTTTAAGGCTTTAAGCTTGTATCACTTGCCACTTTCATGTGTAGTTTAAGCTTGTATCACTTATAGTATTAATATTTGATTTGCATAATGTTAATTCATTGTGATATGCATGAAAAATACTTTTTTTCAATGAAAAAATGCATTTTCTTCGGTTCTTCTTTTTGCTGATTCTCAATTTTTTCCGATGCTTTTTCCATGCTGATTCTGATTCGATTATGATTTTCTCAACTATGCAACAAATCACATGCAAAAGATAGTGATTGGAATGCTCTACTTAAAATGATAGTAATTTCTAATTAAAAAGAGAGAAATTTCTAATTAGAAAGATGCCAATTTACATGGATAGAAAGTATTCTACAAAGCAGAAAAAACATTTTAATAAACAAATATGAAGAGTCAAACATTCTAAACTCATCATTTCCTCCTTGCTTACTGGAAATTGTCTCAACTTCTATGATAGGTTAGGAATGGGTTGCTAAAAATTGGGAATTGGACCTTCAGGATGAGTGACACAAATCTCCTCCTCCTAATGACATGGCTGTGAGACCTATGCTTGTCCAATTGAAGCTAAACATCATTGCCAACTTGGAAAAAAAAGGTACTTGTAGTCCGTTATGAAGTGCCTTGAATGTGTTTGGTGGATGCTGAAGAATAACTTGAACTTTGGCAAGAAGCTTTGCCAAATTCTATACAAAGGAAGAAGCTTTTTCTTGCTTCTTTTGTTTGTGGATCAAATGCAGAGTTGAAAGAGATATTTGAATGGGGGCAAAGGGTTGAAATCCATCACATACTAGATGTCTTACCTGCATAGGAACTCCATTAATAGCATATGCAGAAACAATTGTCTCACCGATGAACTATTGTTGTAGGTGAGGGGGATCAAGCATAGGAGCAATGCAACAAGCATCTTCTTGAAGGATACAAAGAGTAAGAAATTTGTGCAAATTGACTTGTTTCATTGCAGGTCTACTAGAAAGCAAAGGATTAACAGAAGAAGAAGTGAATTTATACACTTTTACCATCCTGATTGCAGCATGGAGGTTTTGTGAAAGCTGTCAAAAACAATCTGACAATCATATTGATATGGTGTTCCTAGTAACAACTGCAACAATTCAATGGAGTGACATGCATCCTGTCATGGAATGGTTCAATGGAGAATTCTAGGTGTTCCTATGCTGCCCTTCTTCACTCATCTCAATAGGTATGGGCGGTCATCCACCAATTCTTGTAAAATCAGATTATTTTGACCGTTATTATCACGGATCAGCTCCACCAATTTATTTGAGATTTGACAATTTTGTTCAAATAAAGCTTCTTAATTTTTTACATCATAGTTGTTGACTATGAGAATGAGTAAATAATTTAAAGTGTTGGGCTTGGTTACCTCAATTGCTGAATCTTCATTTTGTAGTTGCGATTGAGACTGCGACTCAGCTAGAAGGGCCTTGACTTTCTTTGACTGCAAAATCTTTGATAGACTGTCCGATTTGTTTATGATACACACAAAAATTCTGTGTCCTATTGCCGAAAGCCTTAGTAGAGCCACTTTGAGAAGAATTTCCATTTTCTAACAGGGTGGCAGGGTTTGAGAAGTTAGCTGGGGTAAAAGTGCTATAGTCATAAGAGGTAAAATAATCATTTGTGTTCTTTTCAAGCGTAGCTTCCACCTTAAGAGCAAGTTGGTAAGCATGCTCTGATGAAGTAATGCTGAAAAGCTCCATCTCCTCTTGAAGATTATAAAACAATCCAAAGATATTTTATGCGAAGAACATTGTTATGTTCAATCACATCCAACTTCATAGAGAGTCAGTTGAATTCCTGAATGTACAGCTTGACTGATTGGGCAGATTTTTGATGAAGATGAAGCCAAACAGGCCCATAAGTCCTCTACATATCCAAGGGGATAAAATTGTCCTGAAGAGTGGTTTGGAACTATTTCCACTTAGCAATTTCTGGTTGCTTTGTTGCTTCCAGAAGGTTGAGGTGGGATTGCTTCCAAGTGAGGGCTTCATCGTCCATATGGACTTCAGCCACCATGATCTTTTGTGCCTCTGTGAGCTGGGGTTGCGCCTTGAAGTATGCCTCTAGAATGTGGACTCAAGCATCCACTTGATCCCTATCGATTGTGCCGTCGAAATGGCGAGTGGAGATCTTAGTGACCAATTTGAAGCAAGGCTGGGCAGTCAAGACAGCCGAAGAGGGAGAACCAATGGATTTTTGTTCCATGAAAATTTGGAACATATTTGGAGGAGCTAAAAAAACTAGGTGTGAGAAAGCAAAAGAAACAGTAATTTGCAGAAAAAGCAAAGACTCCTAAAAATCAGTAATTTGCAGGAAACAAATGGAAGAAGATGTCCTCTACTTAGTTGATCTACTTCAAGCAAAAAAAAGAAACGAGAATGCTGGTTTGCAGGTATAAATAAACAAAGCTTGGGGCAGCAGACGCAGAGGCAACAAACTTAACAGCAGGGTAGTGTGCTGCAACCAATCTAAACTTGAGGCTGAGCGAAATGATACTCTGCAAGGATGGATCCCAAGCAAACAAAGATATATTTGGAGACCCCAACAAGGCTTTGATATCAGATGATATGAACCTGCAGTAAAAATATAACAGCACAAGGCACAAACTAGATTGTTTTGAGCGTGCAAATGACACATTATCACAGGCAAGCCAACATACTTGGAACAAAATCTGTTCCCTCTTGAAAGAGAAATCCTTTTTTCCCCCAAGGTTCAGGTATGCCAGTTCTTGGCCGTTGCTTAGTAGGAAGCAACCCTTTGAACATACTAGGGCCTACACATGATATGCCTAAGAATGCTGAAATATATCTCCCTAGGTATAGGCATGATGGAATAAGATTAGCTGAAGAGCATATACAAACATACAAAGATGCCTTGATTCATTTATAAATTGAACATGAGGACGTTGCCTGTAAGATGTTTCCACACACATAGGATGAGTTTGCTGATGATTGGTATATCAGCTTACCTTTAGGCTCCATTACTTCTTGGGCTTAGTTAGAGGCACTATTTATTAGCCATTTCAGATTACCCGTTGACCTAGCTGTGATCTATCATCAATTTGCTTATGCCCGTAGAGAACCTAGTGAATCCTTGAGACTATTCAACACTACCTTCTATAAATTATACACCAGGTTGATGGCACCTTACACCCTCACGGTTGAAGCAACCATCCAAATATATCTTAGAGCCTTGGACCCAATGACTTCTATGATTGTGAGGAGAGCCCCGCAAATCACAACCTTGCCAATGGCATATAGTGAGGCCCTAGCTATTGAACAACAATTAATGCCTCAAGGTTTTGGTTTGGGTCAATTACCTTCACTTAGACAACCGGGAGCTTATAATAAGATATCACTGGTAAATCAAGCTCTTACACAACACCTTCCCATGTTGAACCCATTACCAGGATCTATGTATACCAAACGATAATCAATCTTTCAATTTGGCATCCTTAAATCAATTGATGCCTAATGTGAGAAATCGACAAACCATTCTGACATAGTTGGACAATCAGGTGACCACAAACAACGTTCTCAATCATACACTTCCAACAAATAATCAACCAACCTTACCTGCATTTCTGAATACATCTGCACCTGCAAATAATGTAACAGGTCAAATAGGACTAAGTCAACCTAATAACTCAAATCCTCAGTTAGACAACATACAAAGGATGGTTGAAAAAATAAGCAATAATATGCTTAAACTACAAAGGCAAGTTCCTCAAAACCCACCTACAAAAAATAATCAAAATAGGAATTTTAACTTCCAAAGGCCAAATCGCCACTGAAGTACTTGCTTGATTTTGGTTGCCAACAAGAATTGGGACTTTTTTCCCAATTGGTGTAGGGTGCATTCCACTACTCAACATGGTGAAATTGATTGTTTGTGGTTTAAAAGGACGGACATTGTTCAAAAAGAAATGGGAAATCTGGAGTTAGAACCCACCAATGAGGATTGTAGGGATCAAGCTAATCAGAATGTAGGAACAACTCTAGTTTTTAGAGACATGAACTCTCAGGAGTAGATGAAGATGAATCTGATGAATGCTTAGAAGAAGAGTTGCACACTTACCGACGATTTCATATTGGTAACAATTATAATCTCCAAAGTAAATGGAAAGCACCAATTACTTCTTCTACACCTCCTAACAAAACCTCCATCCCACCTGATGAGAAGGCCAATAAAAACCCATTACCACCTAAGGGTCCCGTAGTGCCTGCATAGTAAATATCCAATATGCCATTGCCACATGCAGAGAAAATCCGAGAGCAAAACGAGTTTGGATATAACATTATTGAAGACCTTAAGAAAACCAAGGCAAATATTTCTTTGTTTGAGGTAGCTCAATTAACTCACCAAAAAGATTTTTTGCTTAAAACTCTCTGGTCAAAATAAAAAAGAATTAAAAAAGACTACAAATGCTCAGGTGGCAATCTACAAAGAAAAGGTAGAATCCCTCCTTTCCTCTTGGCTATTAAAATTGCTGGCAAGAACTTACATAATTGTCTTGTGGATTTAGGTGACGTGATGCCGTATGCGGTCAACCAAAAATTAGGATTGACTCCTTTCTCAAACAAGAAGGTTGTTCAGCTAGATAAGATAGAGGTTAATGTGGTTGGGGTGCTGAACCCAAGATACAACAATGCATTGATATCAAGGTTGTGGATATCCCAAATGCATATGCGATGCTGCTCAACTGTGATTGGTCAAGAACCTTGAATGGCTACATGGCAACTAATTTCTCACATATGTGGCTTCGTTGGCATGGCATAGCCAATCAGATTTGGATAGAAGAGAGCCAAGGCTGAAGGAGCTCATTACATAGTAAAACAATGTCAATGAGATTCTGTACACTGAACTAGAATTGGGAGTCTACATTGTGGCAGTGGAAACTAGATCTGAAGAGAATAATCTGGTAGCAGAGACCCCACCAAGCAAACAAAAAGTAACTGAAGATTAGTTATGGACTCTCAAGTTTGATGGATCAAAATGTAAGCATGGCAACGGGGCCAGAATTGGACTGGTCAATCACATAGGCAAATCACATCTTGCTGCTTATCGGCTGCAGTTCCCTTGCACTTGCAATGTTGTTGAATATGAGGCATTGATTCATGGACTGCAGTTTGCCATCAAGAAGGGAGTCAAATGTGTACAGGTCCTAGGAGATTCTGAATTGGTGATCAAGCAAGTGCGAAATTGGTATGCCTATCATGATTAACGTCTCTCAAATTACCATAGCCGTGTGGGATTTAATCAAGGAATTTGATGCCTTCAATATCCATACCATTTCACGTAAAAGAAATCATACTACAAATTCACTGGAAGTAGCAGCAAGCACCCTCGAACCAGTTGCCCATTCGAAGATAAAGCGGTTCTCAATAGAACTGGTTTCCACTCCCTCCATACTAGACGACGTCCAAAAGTTTCAGTTGTTTGAGGATGATAGGCATATAGTTGATTTTATCACTAATTCTGACATATTCAAAGCTTAGATCATAGATGAGGAAGACAAAAATTGTGCAGAGCTAGATGAGGAAGGTGAATTGAATTTGAAAACAAATATGATTCCTAAAGTTATGGTTTCTTTGGAAAGACTGTTTGATATGGATTATCATGATCGCAAGCAGCAAATTGCTTAATCTGAAAAGGGGTCATATGAGGCTTATAATCTGGGAAATGCTAAGGATCCCCAAAATGTTTTCTTGGGGAAGGCTTGTACTGATGAAGATTATAGAGATGTGATAATTCAAACTTTAAAAGATTATAGAGATGTGATAGCATGGAGCTATGAAGATTTGAAGGCCTATGATGCGTTCATCATCACCCATATCATCCCTTTGAAGCTTGGAAAAAAGCCCTTTCGGCAAAAACAAAGACCAATGAATCTATTGTTGGGTGCCTCTCATTGTCAAGGAGATACAAAAGCTTTTAGCCACTCGCATCTTTTTCCCTATAAGACATTCCACCTAGGTTGCAAATCTGGTGCCAGTTCGTAAGAAGAATGGGGAAATATGCCTGTGTAGATTCTAGAAATCTTAACAAGGCATTCGAGAGGGATATTTATCCCCTCTTCCTTGGATGAAATATTGCAAATGGTGAATGGCTTTAAGATGATGTCTTTTCTAGATGGTTACTCAGGGTATAATCAAGTAATGGCAGACCCAAAGGATAGGATTAAAACTGCATTTACCACCAAATGGGGAACGTTTGCATATAGGAGGATGCCATTTGGCCTAATCAATGTAGGAGCAACTTTCCAAAGAGCTATGGACATTGCTTTTAAGGATCTCATTGGAAAATGCATCGTGATCTACATGGATGACCTCTGCATCATTTCTAAAAAACGTGTAGACCATGTGGAGGACTTAAGAAAGGTATTGCAAAGATGTAGAGAGCACGGAATTTCACTAAATCCCAAAAAGTGCATTTTTGGAGTTACAGAAGGAAAACTCCTGGGGCATGTCATTTCAGAAGCTGGTATTTCCGTTGACCTGGACAGAATTGAAGCAATTCAAAAAATTCCCTTTCATAGAAGCAAAAAGGAGCTGAAATCTTTCTTCGACAAAATTAATTTTGTAAGAAAATTTATTTCTGGCTAAGCAGAAATAGTCTGGCCTTTGAATGCGATGCTAAAACCGGATGCCAAGATTGTATGGATTGAGTGGGGAAGCACAAGCCGCTTTTCAGGAAACTAAAAAAGCAATCATGAATGCTCCTGTATTAATCAGTCCTGATTACACTCAACCTTTTTATATTTATTCATTTGCATATGAGCATTCAATTGCTGGTGTTTTAACTCAGAGGAAGGAGGCTGGTGATGAGAGACTAGTAGCTTTTATAAGCTCACCATTAAAGGATGCTCAACTTAAATACTCAGTCATTGAAAAACAAGCTTTTGCTTTGATTAAATCTGTGAAGAAATTCCGGCATTATATCTTAAATAGCAAAGTATTTGCAATAGTGTTTGATCTAGCTGTGAAAACAATGCTAATGCAAAATGTGCTCAGAGAACACAGAGGCAAGTGGATGACTGTCTTGCAGGAGTTTGACTTATAAATTCAGCCCATGAGAATTATCAGAGGACAAGGATTGAGCAAAAAACTGCCGAAGTTGACCCTTAGATTTCATGGCAGTAGTATTCTGTGGGAGAAATTACAAATGATGAGGGTACCAGGACGTCGTTTATTATTTGCTAAACAGAGTGTGCCTTGGTTTCTTGAATTCCACCCAAAGAAGAGCGCTGCGCCTTAAAAGTGCAAATTTTATGATAAAATCAGGCATTCTCTACTGGAAAAATCATGAGGGAATCTACTTGAGATGCTTAAACAAACAAGAGCTGTTGAAGTTCTCAAAGATTTTCGTGGTGAATATGGAACCGGACATGTTTTTGGAAATGCCACAGCACACCAAATACTGAGAGCTGGTTATTATTGGCCCCATGTCTTTAAAGATGCACACACACATGTCCGATCGTGTCATGTTTGCCAGACTGCAGCTCATCGAGAAAGGAATTCTCCCATGCCATTACGGCCAGTGATTGAAGCTCGCTCATTTGCACAATGGGGACTGGACTTTGTTGGCATCATTAATTCATCAGCCAGCCACAAGTTCATCCTGACTGCCACTGATTATAGCACTCCCTGGACAGAGGCTTAATCATCCAAAGCTGCACAACAGACTGTAGATTGCAGATGACACAGACAGATAAGTAAAATGAGAGAGGATAGTCACCAAAACTGATGATTTACACTCTTCATTGGAATGTATTAAATAGTTGTACAAGGATAAAGATGTGCTTCCTGAATAACACAACAAAGCATATTTAAATATACTAGTTGCTATGTTAAAAAAGATAGAAAGTTCTAATTAGAAAGAGAGAAAGTTCTAATTAGAAAGATGCTAATTTACATGGATAGAAAGTATGCTACAAAGCAGAAAAACATTCTAACATACAAATCTGAAAAGTGACACGTTCTAATCTCATTAATATGTTAAAGTTGTGCCTGGTGAGGACCAGGTTCTGGATGTTGCCCATGATAAACATTTGATGTGTGCTAACAACCCCACACAATTTTGAGATTTCAAACTAATTGAAAAAGGGACACACAGAGTTCCAGGAGTAATTTCTTTCCAATCTATGATAGATTTCGGTTTGAAAATTTTGAAAACTTTCTGTTTCCAGAAGTATGGAAAATACTCAGTTTTTTCCCTTTAAAGAATGCAACGACCTCTTATGTTTGCAAATACCCAGTATCTAATATCAGTTTCACAGCAACTCACATCCATTTCCATGTCAGAAAATTTCTTTGTATCTGCAAACAATGTTTCCTGATTTCAGATTTTAATTTCCATATTGCTGTTAATGTGGACAAAACCAAACACCGCAAAACTGTTCTTTTTGTGAATTCAATTACTTTGCAGTTCCTGTTTGAAGTATGCAAAACATTGACAGAAGAAATTTTAGTTGGTCTATTTCAAGGTTTCAAGGTATACACTGTGATTAATCACTTCGAAAAAACATTTTGTTGAGAGAGAGTGAGAATGAGAATGATTTATTATACATATATGAGGTAAAGGGAGGTGGTGTCCTGTGAGTAACTTTTCATATTAGTTCCTTTTGATCACATTGACAAATAAACTTAATTAAACATAAAATCTGTAGACTCTGTAGAAATTTTATTGTAAAACTTTATTATTATGTCTAAGGC
Organism: Wollemia nobilis; assembly: GCA_028583015.1. Taxonomy (NCBI): domain Eukaryota; kingdom Viridiplantae; phylum Streptophyta; class Pinopsida; order Araucariales; family Araucariaceae; genus Wollemia; species Wollemia nobilis. The sequence goes on along the minus strand of JAQPPZ010000690.1, from coordinate 2,260,628 downwards.
AAGGCTATCCAAGTGGCTCCTCTCTTCAGATAGTTGCTCGGTTTGCCGGAAGAGTGAGACTATCAAACATATTTTTTGGGACTGCCCAAGAGCTCAACGTGTTTGGAAGAGGATTCAGTCTATCTACTCTGATATTATTATGGATCCTTTATGGTGGCAGCTTGTTATATTTGGAGATGCTCCTAAGTGGGCTCGACATCTCAGGATCTTTTGGCATGTTGTCAGGATTGGTGGGCTTTTTGCTCTGTGGAAGGATAGGTGCCATATGGTTTTTCAGGAGGAGCTGGTTGAGGTTGATCATACTGTTAGTTTAGCTCAAAGGATTATTTTGGATCAGTTACAGGCCTTTAGGGATAGTATCTTAAAATATTGCCTTAGAATAGATAAAGCTCTAAGATCTGATTGCTTGCTTTTATTTCGCAAGCTTGTGTAATGCTTTGGTCTTTCACGTTGTATTCTTTGATTTTTTATGAATAAGAATTATTATTTCAATAAAAAAAAAATATGATAGGAATGGGCAGGATGGTAGCCCTCACATTGTACATATGTAATAAACTGTCATTTTCTAATAAAATTTAGACTATATATGTTAGAAAATGTAAAATATGTATGTAAATATCTATACATCAGTAACTTAAAGCTTTTTACATGGTTAGACAGCTTGCTAAGAACTCCCCAGTAATCGTGCCTACTAGTAAAGTGGATCCTATGATGAGTTTTGTTTTGGATATTCATTGAAATTTGCAAACCTGGAAAACTCGGTTTGTCCCGGTTTTATAGCTTTAAATTCTACGTCCATGAAAATTTAATGGAAAGCGGATCTTTAAGCTCTCTACTTCTGTTTTTTAGTGTTTTTTAGAAGTAATTTATATGTTTTTTTTTTGTTTGTTTGTTTTTTTTAATTAGTTAAAAATGGGATTGAAATATGCCCCACTCGTATTACATCATGACCACATGGTATTACAACGACTTGGCTATTATGCATGTTATCACTTGGCAAGATTGGAACTTATGTCTCCTCCTTGAAAGTCAAGGAATTTAACTGGTTGAGCTAATACCATGTGATGAGAAGTAATTTATATGTTATTTAAGTATATTTTAAGAATTATTATTTTTTTTTGGAGGTTTGTTTGCCGCATTTTTGCCAAGTTTCTAGTGCAAATTAAAATTTGTGCTGCCATGTAACTGTCGAGTCTGTGTTTTCAAACTATGGTTTGTTGTATATGCATCATTATATTTTTGTTAGCAGGTATGCCTCTTCAGTGTTTCAAGATGGGATATCATTTCATTTGGACAAATTAGAACTAGGAGGATAGTGTGATAAAATATGAAGGAAGAAAATTTTTAGATGTTATTTGTTTAATACAGTTATTAACAAACCTTTCTTGATGGCTCGTCTAAGAGCTGAATTGTTGATATCTGTTTTGCTTTACGTTGTAGGGAAAAATAATATTTAAATGCAATTTTGATATTCTGCATTATGGTTATTGGCAACGAGATGTTAAAATGGTTCCTCTGAAGGAATTGTATATAGAAAATAGTCACTGTATCTAATGCATTCCATGCTGGATTATGGATATATACAGACCCATGAAATATTGTGCTGGAGTTTTGAAAAAAATATAAACATATTATTTTCTTAGATTAAGCTTCTATACTCAACTTCAATGTAGGCCCAAGAACTGCGAGGAGGTTCAACTGGAGTTGCAGACAGGATGCACTATTCTTATTGTATCGACTTCCCTACCATCCCAGCTCTTCTCAAGTAAATGAGTACTTTGATTTTTGTCTGAATTTTTCTCACAGTAAATAACAGCCCGTGGGATATCATTTTAAATTATGTATCCTCTATGATATTCAAAACACTATTGTTGATTGCTACATGTAAACTTTATTCTTTTCTATATGCACCTTTTACATTATAAAGTAGTGTTTTTGGCAAGATTGTTCAAGATGCAATATATTTGATCAAAATATGCTTGCCTGGATAATACAGGGAGTATGCGGAGCTTATGGTAAGCTGTGGTCTTATTGGAGAAGCTTTACGGATTTTTGAGGAGCTCGAGCTGTGGGATAATCTTATTTATTGCTATTGGTAAACAAATTTTTATCCCTTAAAGATCAGAGTTTTATTGACGTGCAAATTTTATCTTTTATAGTCTGTAGCATTTGGAGGATTGTATTGCAGTCTTTTTCTATTGAAGTTACAGGTTTCAAATGAAAGAGGTTCACTCTTTTTTATTTTCCCCCTTTTTAATCATCTGTTGGTTTCAATGTTGGCAGTTTATTAGGGAAAAAACCAGCAGCAATCGATCTCATTAAAGAGCGTCTACAACATAACCCAGAAGACCCAAGACTATGGTATGCTGTTTTGGTATTTGTGTTTTTTCATCTCACATTCACTTGTTATGTGCTTTATACTGCAGTGCCGCTCATTATGAGACAATTGAGATTCATAGTAGTTCTGCTTAGCTTAGGGATTTCATGATCGGTATACATTTCATATTTGGGAGTATGCACTTATAGCTTAGTTGTATGTCCTGCTTATATTCCCTGTCCAATCAGGATTAGGAGAACACGAACAAATTCTGCATGATCTGTATGTCCTGCTTGAGGTTCTCTCAGTTTTACTTCCCGCTTAGATGACTTGAGGTAATTTCATTCCATAACTACACCCTAAGATACACGAAGTTTAGAAAAGAGCATTAAAAAATGCACTCCAAATCAAATTTCTAACTTTGAATTGTCTCTTGTGGTCCTAAGGTACCTTGATGTACAATCGTTTTATTGTTAATCCTTCCTATTGGCAAAGATGTGGGACCTTTAAGTGGTAACACTGCTTGTTATAGTTATTGCACCGGATATATGGTTACATTTGTCTAACAACCTTATCACTCACTACAAACGGTGAAAGCTATGTTGGTAACATATCTATTATAAAAGGTGTCATCTTAATCTATTTTCTCGTTAGATTCCTAGCTCTTAACATGAAAAATCCTGTGTGTTTTTCACTTAGTGTACAAGTACCCAAAAATGATAGAAGGAGAATTTCCAACATTGCATGGAATTAAAGGGATGATAACAAATGAGGCCCCCATGTAATGTGTGTAACCAACTGTGGTGCTTACTGGTTGTGTTGGAAGATGGTCCATGCTGTTATGTTTATTTATTTAATTTTTTTTTTTCCTCCTTTTTGTCACCTCTTGTTGACCTGGCAGCATAACCGCTCCATCAAGCTGGTATCATCCTCATAGAGGTAGAATAATTACTTTACCTTATATTTTGAACAAACCAGTTCCCTTGGACAATCTTCCATGCAACTCTCTGAGGACAACTTGTTAGATTGGGTTTCTCCTTTCAGGCATGAGACATGCCGATCAGATGGCGTTCATGGTTCAGGTGATCTAGCTTGCCTAATTTGGAACTATCATCATCAACAAATGTCATTCATCACATCAGATGAACACTTCAATTATTTATGTCTTTAGCTCAAGAGGGGCCCACCCCTTTTTAGAGACATCTTTATGGCAATATGCTATTTTCCTGCAACATTCTCATATTTTGCCATCCACTTTGATGGTGGCTCGTACTTGGATCGCTATCCGGAGATTTGTACATATTCATTATTGGGTGATGTCATTCTTCTAGGTGACTTCAATGCCTGCAGTGAGACTCACTGGCCATCTTTTAATGATCTCACAGAGGATGAGCTTTTTGTCTTTGAACTCAACCCTATGGATCTTGCATTCAACAGGACCTCTGTAGATGAGAAGCATCCTGTTATTTCTCATGCAAAACACTTGATTCAGTTGTGTGAGTCACATGGCTTCTTGGTTCTTAATTGGATTCCTTAGTTTCATGTGACCTCCAATTTCCCTTGTTTTCTGCACGAGGGATGTGTGTGTGGGTGACTATGTCATCACCAACAAGACCTTGTTTTCTAATATTCCCAATTTTTAGGTTTCTAGTTATCTACCCTTGGTTAATCATGTAATGTTGACTTTCTCCTTGGATTCTTCCTATTTTATCTCTCCATCAGTCAGTCCTACCAAGCATCCCATGATTCATTTTGATCCTTGTTTTGCCAATGATTATTGTGCTCATTTCTCTCAATTGATGTTCGAATACTACTCTCTTAGTTCCCCCATAACGTCAGCCAAATATAAATTTTTATCTTGTGTGTTATGGGATGCAGCCCTTGACTCCTTTCCCCAAACTTTTCCTCTAGCAAAGCCCACTTGTCGCATTGGTTCTTGCCTCGTGAATCGTTCATATAATGAAGTATGCAAGTTCATGCATCGCAAGCTCTGTTTTTGCTCTTATTCATTTCTTGCCGCTAGGTGTTGTGAGCTTCTGATGCTCTTCATCATCTGAAAAAGCCTTGTGGCACATTGTTTTTCCTTGACAGCCCCCTTCCATGTACATTGTTTTTCCTTGACAGCCCCCTTCCATGTGCATTGATATCTAGTTTGGGCTCTCCTATGTTTATTCTTTATATGATACCCTAGGACAGCATACCATTAATATCTCTTCCCCCCTTCCACGTCCCTCTTACCTCATGTTGCCTCTGCTCTTTAAGGGACATCAATAGATCTAAACATGAATTATGGACTAGCAAGGCTGCTGATTTTGAGGGTGTTCAGGTCAAGTTCTTGAAGTACGGTGCTGAAGATGTTGGCCATCCCATTGGAGAACTATTCAGTGAGTTTTTTCTTTTTGTTTTGGTTTCCCTTGCTCTTGGTCATAGCATATTATCCATCCCATATACAAATCTGGGGACCATTCAGATTCAAATAACTACAAAACTATCATGACTGGTTACACATTTGCTAAGTTTTATGCCACAATTTTGAATACGAAACTCTCAAAACTACTAGATCAGGACAAAGTTAGAGTGAGAGAGGAAGTTGGTTCTGAAGCGATCATCTGACTACTGATCATGTTTTCACTCTCTGGACTTTTATTGAGGAGGCTTGTCAACAATCTTTGAAAGTCTTCTATTGTTTTGTGGACTTTAGAAATGCCTTTGACATTGTTCCTAGGCATCTTTTGTTTCAGAAACTACATGATATCGACATATCAAAGTTCTTTACCACTGCCATCAAAAGACTATACGAGGTAGTTGTTGGGTTTTTTCAGGCAATTTTTGGTTTCTTCCATTGTGTCCAGAGCTGCATTGGCATGAAACAAAGATATCCTCTTTCTCCTTCACTATTTAGGATTGTCATTGATAAATATGAATAATTTATTCATTAAAACACACATGTTGACAATAGTTGCCTTCTCCATTATGTCTTGGTAGCTATGTTGCTTTTTGTAGATGATGCAATTCTTCTTGCTCATACTTTTGAGGGCCTGCAAATATGCTTGGATGTTCTTGCTCTCTTCTATAACTTAAAACAACTGGTAGTCAACCTTAGCAAGGCCTGCTTTTTTAGTTTCAGTTCTCCTGCAAAGGTTAGTTGATTGAGCCCGCCATTGCTTATGTATACTTGGGGGTTCAGTTTACAGGTCCTTCCCTTAATCTTCAACCAGTTTCCAGTCACGATGTTGCAAGGTATACGCATCTCTTTTAGTGATGGAATGCCAGTATTGACAGCAACACTTCTAAGACACACCTACAAAGACATGTCTTTGATTGCATTGTCAAACCCATAGTCCTTTATGGATCTTAGATGCAGGACTCGAGTCTAGGGTATGCTGAGTGGGCTCACATAGAGAGGGTCCAAAAGTATTTTGCTATAGCGGTTTATCTGATGTTAAAGAACAGTAGCAGTAATTATTTTTCAGCTGAGTTTGGCGCTCATCCTCTTCACCTTGTGAGTGTCTTCATAATTATTTTTCAGCTTCATCACCTTAGATCCATGGATGGTCACATCTCAAGCTGAGAGAAATACCCATATTTGGAACTCTGCACCTCAGAATGGGTTTCCTCTAGGAACACTTCTAGTCATCATTGTGGATGGTGGTCAAAAATTATTTCCTTCTTAAGTCAGTTGGCATCTCCATAGATCAGTTACCTCTATTTAAATATTATTTAAATGCTCCTTGCCTTATTCTTGATAAGGTAAGAAGTCAGATAATGTGTATCAGCAATACATTCAGATCACTTGGTTTGCTCCATCTCAGCCTCTTAGTCCTAAGTTGCCCTTCTACACTAAACAGCTATACATTCAGATCACTTGGTTTGCTCCATCTCAGCCTCTTAGTCCTAAGTTGCTCTTCTACACTAAACATTTCATGAGGATTCAGGATTTGCATTATTGCTTGTTCTAATTATATCCAATGGGGTTGGACACATAGCCTCAAGATTCCTATTGATAAGCTCAAAGTGTGCTCACATCAGTTGCAAGTAGAGACAAACCACCATATATGTTGGGAAGATAGGGTATGGTCTTAGTTCTCTCTAGAAGGTAAAGATTGAAGAAAATTTCATCTTCAAGTGTCTTGGTTATGACGAGATTTGAGGGAGGCACTACTGCTTGTATAGAGACTCAGGTGGGTCACTTGCCACTCTTTTCAGCTATCCTGATTGGAGATGCTTTGCTTTATATGTTTGGAAAGCTATCACTCTTCAATGTCAATTATTACACGAGATTGACTATCACTTCACTAATCCATCTCATTCTTTCAGCTTATGTTTGCTGTCAAGAGTAACAAGCATTCATTTGAAGCTACAATTGTCAAGAATGTTAATCACAGAATTGTATGCTCTTGTCATAGGACGGTGGCTATTAGGGCTTCGACAATTTCTTCTTGCTTGCGGCAGGACATTATTGCAGTTCTTTGGCATCCTGTTTTGGTCACCCTTCATGTACCTAGGAGTTTCAGACAGACACAACGTACTAGTTTTCTCTCTTCTATTGGTCTTGTCGCTGTGGATGCTGGAAGTGTCTTGAGGGGTATCATGCCAAGATTATACAAGCAGGCCCCGTTAGTCCCAATCATTCTTTTGGGAGCATCATTAGGCCCTGTGTTGGCCTTTTTGGGATGGTTGGTGATGACAACAAATTTCCTTTTGCTCTACATCCCACTACAGATTAGTGTTGGGCACTTGAATCTATTGAAGCTCTTTTGTATCTCTCCTTTACCTTTACACTCTCTCTCTCTCTTGATATTTACTTTTAGCATGTTATGTTTACCCATTTTGTGTCCAACCCTCGAGGCTGTAATTTAATGCCATAAAGTTGTCCTGCTTTTGTTAGTTTATGGTAGTTTCTTTACTCTACTTCAGCTTTTATTTTTAGTGTTTTTGGTTACCATAGTGCATGGTAGCAACCTTTTTTCAACAAGTCCCACTGGCCTACTTCGGTCATCCATGGATATTAGTAGAATTATCTTAAATCACCTTCCTCTGAAGGGTGCTTATAAAATCATAAGCAACTAATCCACCAACATTTTATTTTACTGTTTTCACATCCAAATTTGCTTTTGTTTGGCTGTCCAATCATTCTTATTATGTTCTGATATTTCTTAGGCTGCATTTGACAGTTATGGTTGACATCGCTAACCTAGAAATCTTTATTTCAATGCTTTTGTTTGTGCAAAATTTTTCAAACTATTAATAATACCAAAATATAAAAATCTTACCTTTACTTCGGCAGTTTTACAACTGGATTTAACTGCAAGTCCATACCATTTCTGAGCATCAGATTGATACATGCACACCTATGTTTGATGTGACATGTCCTTGATTTCTAATAACTTAAACCAAATTTCATTTGAATTGTTCTAGACTCAATTGACCTTGGTTCAGTACTATTTATGATTGGATTTACGAAATCTATATATATCACATCTTCAGTACTGCTTGTGTTTTCTTCACACAAGTTGATTCTATTGTACTTGTTCTCCATTTTGACATGCTAGGGTAGAAATTTCATGTTAATGGAATTGAAGTATACTATAGAAATTGATGGTGTTGCAGTATCACCTAATCTCTGCTGTTTTAGTTTTGCTTAATTATTTTGTTCATCTAGTTCAATGATTATGAAACTTCTGTGAGCAGACATTATCATGGCAATAAAAGGACTACTTTCTGGTCACCTTAACAATTACAATACAATTTTATTGATCTTGTTGCTACAACATCCTTTTTGATAGGAATGATTTGAAGTTTGGCCACAAGTATGATCAGCAATATGGTAATGTTCTTTTTTTGCATTTAACAGTGAGGCTAATACTGTATCTCTGACAAAGTGCATGGACAATTCTTGCCTCTTCAAAGGGCATAATTTTCAAAGTCTCATCTTTTAACTGGAGTGGGAAAGTTGTTTTGATGGTCTTTTGTTCCCCTATAGATGAGAGAAGAGGTGGATCTGCTTTAAGAATGGATTTTTCATGTTTTGTCTAAACACCAGTTTTCCTTTCTTAGTTGTCATCAGTGTGTCAAAGCATTGTCACTCTTGCTTTTGTTCTCCAGTATATTGTTTATTTTTCCTCTTTATTTGATAGAAAGGACGGGAATAGTGAACAGCATAAGAACAAATACAGAATTGTGTCTTTCAGTCAATGAATTAGGTAGATGTTCATTACGTGATGTCGGTACTTATGTGCACAACTACCTAAACCACTAACTACGTTCCAACTACTAAGTTCTAATAAAACTAATTATTAATAAGTATGATGACTCCTTATGGTACGTAATATTATTTACATAAAATAAATATTTAACTGACACCTTCATGTTATTTTGTGAACAATGAATCTTTGACCTTTGTTTTTTTGAAACTTGTCAAGTTCTTCGGTGAAAACATATGCAACTTGGTCAAGTGTATTGCAATAGGACAATTCTATTATCTTATTCTGCACCTGTTCCCTGATGCAGTGATGATACACCTCAAAGATTGTTTTTTGGTTTATTATTTATTTTTAAAATAAAAAATATATAATTTGGTTAACTTTATGGGACCTTGATTGTTTTTATAGAATTATCATATTATCCAAATCTTTTTGTAGCCATACTCCTTCACAAGTTGCTAAAAGTATTTAGGTTTAGACTTTGGTGTTCAGTTCCACAGAGGACGGAATTATTGTTTCAATGTCCCAGAGAGCTAGAGATAGTGACAGTATATGGATTACAATACTCATAGTATCAGATCAACTGATTCCGTATATGTTGAAGATTCTTGGCTTATGTACTGAAGCAGTTGCTTGGGCCCCGAAGCATATCCATTTCTTCTATTAACATCACTATCTTTATATTAATAAGATAGCTTTTGCATTATTTTTATTGTTTTCATGTTGACTTCCTTTTCAGTTTCCTATAGCATGTGAGGTTTATTATGGTGTAATCATTTGGTCTCTGTTACCAAGGAATTGGATATTTGATAAAGTGAGGAAGGATGGTTGGCCTCAATGGAATGTGACATTTTTCAAGGGTAGAATGCTTAGAATGTGGAGGACTGAAATATGAGAATAAGCACATAATTTTGGAAGATAGTTGTTGTGCAGGTTTGATAGTCCTATACATCCTTATCAATGTAGAAAAATAATGCCCCTGAAAAATGCAAATATTCCTGTGTATCAAGTCTGATTGATTTTATTTGCCATATTCTTGTATGGTAAGAAATTTATGAAGAGGTATTTAAATTCTTTCCATTATATTAAAAGTTTTTTTTATTGCTGTATTAGAAAGCTTTGTGGATATGCAATCATAGCGTGCTTAAATGCAGATGTCAGATTGATCATAATAATTATGAATTAGGAAAATAAAAAATGGTACTGTGCTTTTATCTAGTTGTTCCATAATTGTAGTCTGTGATAGGACTTGTCCTCTGCAACGTGCTGAAATTGAACGTCTATAAGCTTGCATGCTGCATGACATCTAGAAAAGTATCACCACAATATGTTGGGTACTGCAGCTTTTGATATTTTCTTCTTATCTTGTAAACTTGTTCTTACTTGTAAGGTGCTCACTGGGAGATGTTACACTTAATGATGAGAACTACATCCAAGCCTTGAAAGTTTCTGGAAACAGATATGCTCGAGCTGAGGTTTGCTTTGTTATTTTGATGGGATTCTTTGTAGTCTTCATGTTTTTCCTCTCCACTTTAAATGTTCAATTATAGGTTTAAAATGTTGAAAATTTGCATATACATTGACAGCGATCATTGGCACGAAGAGCATACAATCAAGGGGATTACAAGAAGTCCCAAAGTCATTGGTATATGTTGCTGATTTATGGAATTGATATCCTTACTTTTTCCTCCTTTTATATGCAAAATTTTGTGTGATTATGTTTTTTCTGAAAAAAGTTATGTTGGTAAATAAAGTTTCGTTAAAGATTATTGTGGAAATGTGTTCGAATAATTGGTCACTTTAGGGAGGCTGCCCTTGCTTTGAATTCACTACACCCAGATGGATGGTTTGCGCTTGGCTCAGCAGCTTTGAAGGTAATCTAGCTCAATTCCTTTTATCATTTTGAAATTTGCATATTTTTACTGCAATTTTAGTTGCATATGTGAGTGAGATGAATTACAGTTATATCAAATGCAATAGCATTTATTTATTCAATAAAAAATGTGAGAAATTTTCCTATTATATGTTGGATGTTGCAGGCTAAAGATTTTGATAAGGCCATAGATGCTTTTACTCGTGCTGTACAGCTTGATCCTGATAATGGGGAAGCATGGAATAACATTGCTTGCCTGTATGTTTTTTTGATCCTTGTCTGACTTGAAAGCAATAGTAAAATTTTGGAGTTACATCAAAAACATTTTTTCTTCCTGACAGGATAATTCTCAAATGAAAAGTAATGATGACTAAATCAAGCCACTTCTTTAAACTACTGGGTTCTGTAATTTTGATCGTGTCAATTTTATTTCATTTTGTATATGATGAGATTTATTTTTCATTTTTGTCGATAGTAGAGCGACTACTAGCAAAAGTGTCCTGCACGTAGTAAGTAATATGGTATAGCTGAAATCATAGTAGACAAACTCAGACTCTATGTGGACTCGGCAATGCCAATTTGTGACTCAGACTCAGACAAGGCCTAAAAACTCCAAAAAATTTTGTCACAAAAAAACCGAAGAAAAATGCAAATTATCATTTATTTATTAATTTTCATGCACGTCAGAACTCGTTAATATTATACGCATCCAAAATTAATAGTCAAGTGATAAAGCCTTAAACTACACATAAAACACACATCAATTAAAGAAATTTTAACGCCAATTAATATTTTTATATTGAATATTGTATACAAATTGCACAAAATACCTTATAGGCCCACTACAACTCATCTATCTATTGTTTAGCAATGCCTTTACCCTTTGCCTTAACTCAAGCTTTGGTCCTCTCTCTTTGTGCTTGTGCGTCTTCTTCTGCATTTGTCGTTAACTCTTACACCATATTTTCAAAATCATCAAGTGAAAAGAGGGGCTCCTACTACTGCTTCTCTTGCTCTCTGATCCAATCAGATGAAGGAATATCTCATCTAAATCAATCCTTCATAATTTGACCTTGCTATTTGTTTTTCAGTGGTGGAGGTGAAGGTTGTAGCGAACAAACACAAACTCGTTCAGCTTATATTGCGTGAGTCTATTGCGCTTCTGGGTGTGGATGTGCTCAAGCTTACTCCAATTGCATTCACAATCAAAAGCGTTGCATGATTGACACAAAATTCTAGTGGCAAAGCACAAGAGATTGGGTTTATAGGCACCAAAGTCATCGCACCATTTCTTTTTGGTATGGTGTAAAGGGGTTGTACTCAGGTCCCCCACCCTTTGTCATAATAAGGTTTTGACTGGGTCCTCAAACCAGTTACAATATCTCCCACATTGGGTGTCACTATATCAACTAGTTACATCGAGCTATATAGCCCTTTTGGTGCCACCAAGATTTGAACCTTGGTGTGGCCTATATCACCTGTATGTCTCAACCATTGAACCAAGGCCCCATTGGCGAAGTTCTCCCACCATAATCTAGGAATTTTTTTTTTATAAATTGAGATTATTATTAGTGAAAAGGTAGCCCTCAAAGCCCTTGTAGTCTTGCAACTTGTCCTATATTGTGAATCCTCTGATGTGTCACCACCTAGGAAGGCATTGCTAAAGGCCATATGTTTCCTCATAGTCAGCCTCAAAAGGATTCATCATAAAAGAATTTGGGGTTGAGGTAGTAACCCACTGCATGGAGTGGCCTGTGGAGCTGAGAATTCCATCGACAATCAATTAGTTCCTCTTTGGTCCTATCCATGGCCTCATATAGATACCCTCACTAAAGGCTTTGCCACTTGAAGTCAAATGTCAGATTTTAGTTATCGTTAGCTATTTGCAATTTGGAGTATAATTTATAGTTTGCAATTGAAGGAAAAAATATCTTGAGTCTTGTACCTTAATTGCCTCAAAGTCATCCAAAAGGTCTCCTCAAACAAATACTCGTACACCTTTGGCCCTCTTTGGAGAATCGATATCTAGCTTCTTCTGCTATTCACTCCCCCGTCACAAACATCCTCTTCAATGCCCCATTTGCATCCAACATGCTCTACAATGTGATGAAGTTTGTGATGAATTGTGTTACTTCAGTTTGCACAAGCTTCCTTCCAATAGTGAATGAACTTGTTAGCTGGAGGGCCCATGAATGATTGTAGATGAATTTTGTGATACATTTCACCTTATTTACTACCTCAGACACCCGGGATGATTTCCCAATGTCTTCAAGAAGCAAATCGAGACAAGGAGCTGCATATGATATCCAAAACATTATAAGGAACTCCTCCAAAATCCTTCTTGCTGCTATGTTCTCCGTTATAACTTGGACAACCGTCTCCTCCCCTCCCTCCAACACAACGTCCTCCGGCAACCTGACAAGCATTTCAACACTCTTAACTTGTGTCAATGCATCCATTGACTTTAGGAACACTATTCCTTCTATAGAAGCAACCAAAAATTGATCAATGTCTGATTCTTTCCATTCGTCCATCCATCAAACATGGTTGTGCAGCCCTTTTGGTTTTTGCTGTTCTTCATGTAAATATTGGATAAACTCTATGGATTCTTGAAGGAGAGGGCCTCTAAAATCATCATAAGTGGGTGCCCTAAAATCATCATAAGTGGGTGCCCTAAAGGTGAGGGCATGCACCATTCCCAACCAATATGGAGACCCTACCACATTGAAGGGAATTTTGGAAAAAAACCAAAAGCTTGCACAAACCCTCCTAGTGGCCTTGTGCTTCTTCTAGTTCCATGCAACCATGTCCTTGAGCGACAATTTCTGCCCCACTTCCTTGGTTTCCTCAGCTGTTTCTTCTCATCATATCATTATAGGCAGTCATTGCATTCCCTCATAACTTCAGTCTATATATTTTAAACAGTGTGACAACATGGTCGGATTCCTCGCAAAGTGTTACTTGAGGTGGGTTATGCCTCCATAAGTTTTGGTGTCACAATAGTTGCAGAAGACTGCCCCCTTCTTCGAACCCTTTCTGGCATGCTTCCAAGCTGGGTCTCTCTTCCTAGTCATTTTCTTTCAATGCAACTGCACATGGAGACAATCATCAAGTATTTAGTGACTCAAAATTGACAAAGGCCTAGGGTTTAAGAATTGACAGCTGAAACTTCAGTTTTTACCTCAATTTCAAGCGTTGGGTGGCTGTTAGATTCTTGAAATTTAGAAAAATTTCATGTTTAAGGATGTAAATGCATGTTCCTTGTGGCTGCCTTTACCTCCTCTCAGCTCCTTTTGTCACTGGCAACCATAGAAATGATGCCAAAACTAAAATAAGAAGCCTTTATTCCATTTTTTCACACATTGCCCTCTGGGCAAGGTGTTCTTATCAAAACTCGCCACTTGCTATTTTTTTTTTTTATTGTGTTTGTTGTCGATTTTTTAAAAAACTTGGGAAGCCCCAAAAATCTCGCCAAGGCAATTCCAAAAACTCGTTTTGAGCATCTCATGCTCAACCTCAATGAGTTTTTGAAAAACTCATTGAGTTTCATAACTGTGGCTGAAATTATCTTTGAAATTCATAATTGTGAGATATATCAAAGGGATGAATGATGTAGGTATCACATTTGCCAAGTGGCCTTGGAGTTTAAAGGCTAGAGTGACTCAAATTATGTCAAAGATGTAGACAATTGCAAATTTTTCTTCAAGTACTTGTTCTAGATGATAGCAAATCTTCCTTAGGTTACTTGTTTAGTATTGGAGGAGAACCCATTGATCAAACAAAAATGTAGTAACAATACCCCTTACAAAAGTTGAGTACTACTATATGAGATCAATGCATTTACTTCTTCAAGAGCTTGGATTTGCATAGCAAAGTCAACAACCACCTTTTGTGATATTTGGAGCTATTGACTTAGCATACTATTTGGTTCCCAACAATAGACAAAGCATATTAAAATCCACTACCATTACTTTCGAGAGCAATAAGCATTGTTTTCGTGGAATTTTGTAGAATGGATAAGGGCATTGTTTCAATGGAATTTGGTAGAATGGATGACTAGCTTATGGATATTTTTACCAAGCCACTACCAAAATCGAAGCTTGACAAGATTAGATGATTGCTTAGGCTACATGAGGTTGATAGTAAGCAGGGATGAAGGTAATATCGCGTTTTGTCTCCTCCAATCTGTTTTAAGAGAGGATGTTAGAATAGATTTTAATGGTAAAATTGACTTTTAGGGTTTAAAATTTATTTTATGGGTCATTGTGTTGATCTCTCTCATGGGGTGGCAATCAATGAATCATTGAGTTCTAGTAGCTGGGAATCCATGATTCCATGATTTGAGGCGTGCAATATGCTAGTAAGCACCCTTCCATGACAATATGTTATTGTTCTCCTTTGATTGAGACTCATATCATCCATATTATTTTGGTGTCTATTGACATCGCCTTACATGTTTGTGTACTTTGTGATCCTTTGATTACTTTGCTTGAGAGTTCACTTTCAATCCATATTCATAATATTAATATATTAAAATTCAACATCCTTTAGTTGATTTTTCTAGGTGATGGAATGTTTATTTTAATGATAAAGTTGCTTGTTAGGTCATTGAATCATTGACTTGTGGTAGTTGAGAATTCATGATTCCATGTTTTGGAGTGTACACTACTTTGGTATGCACCCATCCATGACATTATGTTATCATTATCCTTTGATCGAGACTTTTATCATCCCTATAATTTTGGCTTCTCGTGACATTGCCTCATATGCTTGTGTGCTTCTTGATCTTTTGCTTGCTTTGCGTTAAAGTTCATTTTTGATTGATATTCATAATGTGCTAAAGTTCAACATTCCGTAGCTGACTTTTATCATCCATGACATTATGTTATCATTATCCTTTTGATCGAGACTTTTATCATCCCTATAATTTTCGCTTCTCTTGACATTGCCTCATATGCTTGTGTGCTTCTTGATCTTTTGCTTGCTTTGCTTTTAAGTTCAAATGTGCTAAAGTTCAACATTCCTTAGCTGACTTTTATCATCCATGACATTATGTTATCATTATCCTTTCATCGAGACTTTTATCATCCCTATAATTTTGGCTTCTCTTGACATTGCCTCATATGCTTGTGTGCTTCTTGATATTTTGCTTGCTTTGCTTTAAAGTACATTTTTGATTGATATTCATAATGTGCTAAAGTTCAACATTCCTTAGCTGATTTTGATAGGTGATAGAATGTTTGTTTTAATGATAAAGTTGCTATATTAAATATAATTTATAAAGTCACCTATTATCAAGTTAGTACTTGGATAATTAATTTTTTTTCATCAGTTATGTTGGGGTGAAATTAAATCTTGACCATATTATGCAACATTTCAATGAGCCACATTATTGTGGTGTTACAACAAACCATATTATTATCGATCGTATTATCATGTGTGTTTGTCACTATGTGGTCTCATGAACTTGCATTGCATTCATACTAATGCTTTCCATTTAATGTTGCTCCTCAATGCCTTGAACAAGTTGGTGCTTGGAATGACGATGTAATTAATTATTAGTTTGTTTTTGGAGATGCTTACTACAACTATTAGAGTCATCACTTACATGATAAATCAATATATTTTGATTGAAGATTAATAATTTTCTTTTAAGCAAACTATTCCATAGGCCTTCATTAGACTCCAACTTTGGTGCTCATTTCCTTTTCCTCGAGAAGATCTTTCAACTTGTTTCATACCTTCATGAATTTACCTAATTCAAGTTTTGGTTGAGGGAGGTATCCTTGTTGGCCATCTATGCGTTTGAGGTGTTGCTTTCCTATTTCTTTCCTTTTCTCTTTAATATATCTACTCAATAATTTCTAGTTGATTATCAAGGGTTACCTTGTAGGAATGTGTCCCTCCTTATGTAACCTCATGGATCATAGTCAATCACCTATTGTATATTTTATTATTTTCTATATTTTATTTGTGATCACCCACATGTTCCCTTTGTATACCTACACATTATGTAATGGTTCAGAAAGTGACAATATTGCTATTATAACGAGGTCTTTCAGTTTGTATAGTTTGTGAATATTTCAGATGATAGTCTCTCAGCTTACTTGTTGTTTATCTCACCTTCTCCCTTAATAGAGGGATATTAATAAAGAAAATAGGAAGGACATTTGTCAAGAGCTTGTATTGGCCACTTGGCTTTCCTTAGTCTCTTAATCTAAGTATGGAGATTCATGCAAGCAATTTCTCATAGACGTTTACACTTTGATTTGATGACTCATCCATAGCAAAACTTTGTCATGCAGCCTTTTATTTTCCCTAGGCCAATTGAGAATGTGCTTGCACTATTTTTGTCATGAAAACTAATCGCAATATATCATGATAATGCATTATTTGCATCCTTCATATTCTTAGAGAAGCTAGAAAGCACATTTGCCAACATTTCAGTCTGATCACTTTGCTTTCTATTCAGCTTCTCAAGCCAAACATTTTATTTCATGCAAATCATATCTCATAGATGATTTGAAATTCCCATTAAGGGAACTTCATTCATATCCTTTTATAGAATTTGAAGTACTTTTTGGCTTGGTCTCACTTAGATTCTTGTGAAAGTAGTCACTAATAAATTCCTCTATTTTGCCACAATCTTTCCTACCAAAAATTCCTCTTATATGATAAGAATATAGTATGCACAGTCCATAAGGAGCATGATACAAGATACTAATGAAGCATGTCATATGCCATGATTGAATAATATGATACTATGTCAACTTAGTGTTTACTTCTAGCTCAAATTTTCTAGTTTCCAAGCACAAATGCCATTAAACTATGCAAATCCCATAAGATGACGAGGAATGCAAAACAATCACCAAAATGCTAGGAAACAGACACATACAACAGAAATGGCACATGGATCTAATGTGGATAAAACCCTTTTAGGGAGAATCAACCAGCCTCATATACCTTGCAAAATAGAGAACGTACAAGAGCGTTTTGCCATCAACTTGGCTCTTGCAGAGATATACAACTACTATGCTCTCATTTGAAGCATTACTTGGTGCCTCTTAGTTGTTTATGTGCTCCTCTGTTGGGGATAAATACCATCGATGAATCATTCAAGCTTCACGTTCCTTGCAAAATAGAGAATGCAAAGAGTTATTTGCCATCAATTTGGTCTTTGCTGATATATACAACTGCAATGCTCTTATTTGCAGCATTAGTGCCTTTCAAGGTTTTACTTGATTTACCTTTTCTAGAAAAGAATTTGCCCCTGTTTTTTTGGGCTCTGAAGCTCCCTTTTTCTTTGTTAGTCTAGGCTCTTTTTTTGGTTCGTACTATCCTTCTGGTAAAAGAAAAAGAGGCAGTTGATAGATCAATATAATTGATTCAGACTTCATGGTGTATTTCAGGAGTGTTCATTATTTATGATAGATTGAAAGATGTTAGAAACAAACCACTTATAAATGTCATTGCAATGTACTCAAAGGGGGCTATGCTCTTAAAAGCAGTTAATTGCAAGGGTGAGAAGAAGGATGCCCCATTTATAGCCGACATTCTTATAAAGGCAATTGAATCAGTAGGGCCAGAAAACGTTGTCCAAGTTATCACAGGCAATTCCAAAGTATTAGCTATTTCTCTTCGATTTTAAATGATTCCTCTTAAAATATGTTTCTAAGTTTTTAACCCTTCAACTTGAAGGGTATTGACACTCATTTTTCCACACAATGCATTGTTCTTAAGAGGCTTGTGGATGTAAAACAAGTGTTAGAAAGCATAGTCATTAGCATAGTTGAGAAAATCTGCAAAAAAATCCCGGTTCGAGCCGTTTTTTTCCAAAAAAATTGTGATATGCATGAAAAAAGCTTTTTTTCAATGAAAAATTGCATTTTCTTCATTTGTTTTCAATGAAAAATTTGCTGATTGTTTGTCAATTTTTCTTGATTTTTTTGCCGATTCCCAAATTTTCCCGATTCTTTTTCCATGCCGATTTTGATCGGATTCCGATTTTCTCAACTATCATGAGTGTTGTATAGGCTGTTTGGAGACAATCCCAAATAGTTGGAGAAAATAATGTCAGGCAAATTGTTCTTGATAATGATTGGTAGGCCTAAGTGGAGTATTACTTTCTTTTCTTGAGCCAATATGTTCTATGATTCACTTCTATGGCATAGATATAGTGTTGGAAATAATATATATATATATTTTTTGAGTAATATTTCTTATACACATCCACCATGGGGATTGAACCCAAGTCACATCACCGATAATGCAAGTGGCATCCTTGCCGATAGACCACACTCATGGGGATAGTGTTGGAAATAATTAGGAATATTATTAAGGCAAAAGAGATGGACCATGCTGAGATATTATACAAAGAAATAAAGGACATTATCATAAAATAATGAAACAAAATGGCAACTCCTTTTGAGCTTTTGGCATATGATTTGAATTCGAAGTACAACAATCTTGAGATCCTTAGTATACCATGTTGAGTCCTTACAAGAAAAGATATATAGATCCTAGATATCGAACAACTATTTGGAAGGAGTTTTCAGCATTTGTATCCTTAGAGGGAATACGTGCATACGTTGATGCCATGGCAAATAAAAAGTCGCTAGAGCTTGTGGCATACAATGCTACTGGTATGAAGTACCCTCAGAAATTTCAGTTGCATCCCATCTAGGAGCTAGTTTAAACTGAACTGAAAGGAGGAGTAATATACTATAGTCAACATACAATCGAGAAACAAAATCCTAATAATAGGACCGATAGGTGGAAAGCAGGAGCAACTTCCTCATCAATCACAGTTCTTGAATAACTCTTGCCTTGAGTTCCAAAACTGAGAACTCAGGTTTCAAGTCTAAAGACTTACACTATTCTAAAGCATGTCTTTCTATAGAATAAAGGACCTTGCTGAGATATTATACAAAGAAATAAAGGACATTATCATAAAATAATGGAACAAAATGGCTACTCCTTTTGAGATTTTGGCATATGCTTTGAATTCGAAGTACAACAATGCTGAGATCCTCAGTATACCTTGTAGAAGTGCACCAAATAGAGATGCAAATGTAGTTGATGGATATAAAAAGTCCTTACAAAAAAAGATATATAGATCCTAGATATGGAACAACTATTTGAAAGGAGTTTTCAGCATTTGTATCCTTAGAGGGAATGCGTGCATATGTTGATGCCATGACAAATAAAAAGTCGCTAGAGCTTGTCGATTGGTGGAAATTTTTTTTTCCTCGAAAAAAAATTGTAATTTTCATTTCTAAGTTTGAAAAAAAAATTACAATGCTACCGGTATTAAGTACCCTTAGCAATTTCAGTTGCGTCCCATCTAGGAGCTAGTCGAAAGACTCTAAACTGAATTGAAAGGAGTACTGGCCTCCTTGCTGTAATATACTATAGTCAACATATAATATGGAAACAAAATCCTAATAATAGGGTTGATAGGTGGAAAGCAGGAGCAACTTCATGATCAATCACAATTCTCGAATAACTCTTGCCTTGAGTTCCAAAACTGAGGACTCAGGTTTCAAGTCTAAAGACTAACACTATTCTAAAGCGTGCCTTTCTATAGAAGAAAGGCGATGGTGCCTTTCAAAGCCCTCATTTGCTATTAATAGATTTTTGATATGATCCTTAATAAGAGGATATGAGGAAACCACAAGTCCTCTAACCATGTCTTTCCTCTGCCATGTGCCTGTTGGAAGGTTCAAACTATTTTTTGAAAGACCGTTTTCTTCTACATTTCCAAACAGATAACATCTCTTCAGAAACAGTTGGATACACAGACTAGCATCATACTCTCTCTGTAGGATCAAGTGAACGATGGCAGTCGAATCATCACGGATCTTCAAGGTAAGATTCAGGACCAGCAAGCTACTATCACTCAATTATAGGCTATGCACATAGAGCGGTCTACTTTGAACTCTCCAAATTTTCAATTTGAATTCTCAAAGATCTGGGAAGAGCAAGCTGCTTTTTTGGCTGAACAAGAACGTCTTAGGGAAGCATCCACTGAACAAAGCCAAAAATTAGCTGATCAACAATCTTGGGTTCAGGTAGTGGCTAGGAAGAAGAACCCCCCTCCTCTAGTCGAGCTTGCAGTCCAGGCTAAGTTCGAAGAGGAAAGAGTTTGCAATGCTAAGGCCCTCAATCTTAGGGTCCGTGGAGTGCCCAAACCAACAAATCCGCTTCAAGCCGACAACACCTTCATTCAAAACACTCTCGAGTTAACAAACATCACCCTAGAGAAAGCATGGGTCTCTCCTGATTCCACATTGGTCATACGCTTCAAGAACGCCGAAGAGTGTATGAAGGCCTTAAGGGCCAAACAAAAACTATTCAATCTCCAAGACAAGATCTTCCTTGATGAGGACCTTACGCGACTCCAGGTTGATGAATTGAGGAAAGCCAAAGAATAGGTAGCCATAGCCAGAAAAGCCAACAAATGGGTAGTAATCCGTAATCTACATGCAGTCATTAGGGACTCCCCTCCACCAGGGTGGTCCAAACCCTTACCTACCAAATGACTCCTTCGACACGGAAAGGGGGGGATTGAGGAGCTGGCTATAGCTTGCTGGAATTGTAATGGTATGACATGGTCTGCCCTTGGGTCCCTTGCAGATGTGATCAGCGGACACGATATCATCCTCATATGCGAGACACACGAGAGCCTCGAGCGGGCCCTACCACCCATCACTAGTTACTTCTGGTGGTCCAGCTGTTGGCAAACTACTCACCGTTCCGAGGGGGTTAGAGGGTCAGGAGGTGTCGTTGCTCTTATCAGGGATAGACTTCAGGGTTCAATGACACTGGTTTCCTCAGATCCCCACTCCAGGTTCCTATGGATTAAATTCCGTCGTCACCCACCTCTTCGGGATGTTTTCATTGCCATTTGTTACTTCCCCCCGACCACGTCCAACTTTGCTATACACACTGATGGGGATCCATTTTAGGACCTTTATGAGGACATCAATAGGTACTCGGCTTCAGGGGAGGTGCTATTGCTGGGAGACTTCAATGCCTAGACTGGACCTATGCAGGTTTCTCTCCACGACCTCACAATAGACGAGATGCAAACTCATGAATTAGATCCCGAGGACCTTGGTTTTGCTAGAATCTCCATCGACACACAGGTTATTGCTTACGAGAAGCATCTTCTTCTCAATGGCCTATCTTGTTTCCTAGATTCTAGAGGGCTCACCTGTTTTCCTCATAGTGGTGGTGCCAATGTCGTGGACTATGCTCTTTCTTCCACCACCCTCATCTTGTTCATTTCTTGGTTTAGTGTCTTTGATCACCCTCCCTCCTTACTGATCACTCCGTACTCTCTCACTATCTCCACTGTCACACTCCCTATTAATCCACCACCCCCTTCCTCCACTCCCATTCCCACCCCTCGGGTTTCTATAGATTTTGACTACTACTATTCCTTTACTTACATGGACCGTTTATGTCAGGTTCTTCCTAGGTTGTCATCTCTCCCTACTGCTACCGGTCATTCTCCCTTCTTTGTCCAAGCAATCTGGAGGGCAGCGATGGACTCTTACCCCCACACCATTCGCCCCCGTCCTTGCCTTCCCCCCTTGGTCATTGTCCCATGAACATCTGGTATGACGAGGACTGTAAATTTGCCCACTAAAATTTGAAACATACCATTCGGTACTCTCCTGTAATATTCCACCCCAAATTTGGATAATAATTTTTTTTATTTTTTTGTGTTTCGATTTGTCTTGCTGTAATGTGCCAAATTAGGGAAAAACCCTAACTATGCAATTTATTTCAAATCATCCCAAAATGAATTTTCAAACCCTTGCTGTAGATATGGTAATATTCCTTACTAAAATTCTGAACCATGCAAATAAAATCAGATTTGTAAATAACCCAGAAAAATACACCATAAAACCCTAATATTGTCACAAACACACCACAATATTTTATATTATCTTTTATGGAACCACAATTACATTGATCACACCTGAAACATTAATATAAACCCTGGATGCTGAATAAAACAACACAATCACTGCAAAATCATAATCTGAAAACAACTTACAAATGCCCAGCCACAACACTGCTAAACTCTGCTGCAAAAATCTGAAACTATAATGCCACACCAAATCTGAAATACCACACAAAGAAGGGTTCCCAAAACCCCAAATCTGATCTCCCCAAATCTGATATGAATGCTGCCCAAGAAATCTTCAATAAATGATGCAGAATGTCTCAATAAACCCAATTGTAAACCCTAGTTGGATTTACCTCAAAGAAACTCTAGGGTTTTTGTCCTCGGTTTCTAGCCAAGAGGTTTTTCGTCCTCAAAGCTATCCCTTGCAGGGTTTCGTCCGCAAGAGAGAAATCTCTCGTAGGGTTTCGTCCACAAGGGAAAAGTGTATTAGCTGCAAAGCCAAATACAACAATGTAGAAGAGATAAATGATCCAAGATCCCTCAAATGAGCCCCCTACTCCTCTTTGTATAGACATTCTTTTAATTCTTTATTGAGGTGGCACTTTTTGATTTCACTTAATAATACCTTAGAAAATAATAATAAAATGATATTTATTCTCCTAATGGGGCATACACCCTTATTTCCCCCTTTTTATTATTTAATTGCCAAATTTCACCAAAAATACTCTCAACACACCAAAACACATCAAGACTCCACTCCACAACTATGTATAGTAAAAATATGAAAAATGGGGACATTACAATACCGCCCCTCCCAAAATTGCTTGTCCTCAAGCAATGCCAACACAATCTCATCATCATCAACCTGAAACTAACTGTGATCCCGAGGTCCCAAATCTTTACAAAAACAATCATGAGTGCCAAGAAAATCATCAAAACTATCGTTGCTCTACTCATCATGCAAAAGTAGGTTCCCCAATGCCATGCAAGGATACCCAAGAATACCATGAAAGATGAGTGCTGCCCTATACATATGCTCCAATGGCTGCCTCAATATTGTCTCAGCCCCAAGTACAACCTCCAATGGACATCCCAAAACTGTCCCATGTATGCTCCTATTACCTCAAACCAAACAGTCCCTGAAAATGTGCAAAACCGTCTTCCACCCAACAGTATGAATGCAACCTTAAACCTTAAACCTCAACAAAACAGTCCTCTTCAGTAAGAATAGTGCAGCCTCAGAAGTGTACATCCTTCAAACTCATGGTAAACATGGCTATAACATTCATGGCAGATGCAGCTCCAATCAGCCTTGTCACAACAGCAGTGACAGTCTCTTCTTTCCCAAATAGCAGCCCATAAATGGAGAACTACTGTTATATTGCCAACAAAAATCAGAACTGATAACATACCTTCTTGCAACTTCCTTAAGGCTGCTTTGTGCCTCCCCATGGCTCAAGAGTGGCTCCAAGGGGGGGATGTTTCCCAAGCTCACCCAAAGACTCTCAAAAATAGGACGAACTTCTTGGAAATTCAAAACTGAGTTTTTGGAACTCTGAAATGAAATGTGGATGATATTGAAGTCAATAGGGCGTTCATTCCCCATGGGTACTTCCTCACATCTGGGTGCCAATATACCCGGATCCCAAGGTGTGAATCTGCTGTCCCAAATATTCACAATATCCCCATGTATGCTATGAGATCTACTCACCCTTCCAAAGAACAAATGAAACTTCTCTATTGTTGTTAAGACGACTGTAACAATAGGGAAATGAGCAAATTCATTCATTACAATCCTCATATAATTGTTACCTCTATCTTTGGCCAATTTGGTGATGTAATCCATGGGCATGTTTCCTTGTTTTAAGGCTGAAATACTTACTCCTTCAAAATTTACCTCCTCTTCTTCTTGATCATAATCAGCCCTATAAAATAACAGTTTGGATTTGTCTTTAATGCAAGGATCATCATACCTTATGTCCAAGGTCTCACAGAGCTCACTGGATTGCTCTGGAAGCAATTCCACAATTGTTGTCCTGTCATTACCCTCCGTACTATAGTTGTCCTGGGACTTGTGGGTTATGGGCCCACATATATGTCTAAGTGACCACTCTTCTTGGCAAGTGAAGCAACGCTGTTCTCTTCTCAATTGATTCTTGCTTTTGAGAGGTAGTCCTTGCATCTATAAGTCACTCGGTCTCTTTTCCTTCTCCTGTTCCTCCTGTACCAAGAGAGGTTTCAGCTTCTTCTCACATTGCTTGGAAACATTGTCAACTAATTTACGTGCAGCTGAAGAGGTAATCTGTCCTTGCCTCAAAACAGCCATCAACTTGGGCAAGATGGGCTGGGTAAAGAAATCACTTTCCTCAATGATGCGTACCATGATGGTTTGCATGTAAGAGGATATAATGTCTTCATGATTTTCACTGATAGAAGCCATAAAATGTTGAAACATCTGGAGACTAAGATCAGCACAATCTAAATCAAGCAAAAAGACATATATTCTAATTTTTGCCATAACTTCTAAAATTCTAACCTTCTTACCATAGGATCGGTCCCTGATGTTATTCAAACCATGAAAACTGTCAACCATTAGCTGTAATCCCTCCTTCATGATGTCGTCATTGTAGGGTGCTTCCGGAGCTGTAATCCTTATGATCTCACTAAGACAAGAGGTGACTGCAAGTCTCACGTCCTTGTCTGCATGTCTCATAATCCAATGCTGGCCTAATGCAACTATAGGTACTTTCGCTGCCCAATTCAAAACCTCACGATCAGATTGATCTAGTTCAACTAGACATGTATCCATTTCCTTTAGATTGTCAAGAAGAACATCTTTTGACAATTTTTGGGACTCAAGTTTTTTCCCCAAAGCATAGAGCTTACAACTTACATCCATTATTTTACTGAAATGTTCTGTAGATTGAATATGTTTTCGTTATTGGATGTGTGATGCTCAACCTTAGCCTTAGAGGGAACCATAGGTGCTGACTTAGGTGACATAGCTACTCGTCAATCGCTTTTCCAACTTTTATCGGGACAACGAGCTCAACTTTATTAGCCGTAATATTAGCTGCAATTTTAGGATCTTGTAGAGTATTTTTTTCAACTCCAACTTTCTTCGGCAACTTTATGAATGAAAAATCAACCTTATCCCGAGGAAAAATCGAAGGTAGAGAAATTTGCATCATTGCAGTTAATTGAATGATGGATTTTTGTATCTCACTCCGAGTCCTATCCCAATCACGTTGTCTCCTAGAACAATCATTATAAGACTCTATGAATTTGAAATTTAATTAGGCTTCCACAGTCGGCGAGAATAGCCTCGAGCTCTGAATTAACAATACCCAGAACTCTTAAAGCCCAAATCAACCAAATGGGTATTCAAATCACCAATACCCAGAAACTGGAAACCCTAGATTTGAAACGACAACCAAACCCTAACTTCCAAGTCTGAAAAATACTCACGGCAGCTGAATTTTTTTTTTTTTCCACACAATACTTAAATCATTTCTGAAATGTTTAGCAAACCCTAAACAGGCTGGCAGGAAAAACCAGCTCTGATACCACTGTAATGTGCCAAATTAGGGAAAAACCCTAACTATGCAATTTATTTCAAATCATCCCAAAATGAATTTTCAAACCCTTGCTGTAGATATGGTAATATTCCTTACTAAAATTCCGAACCATGCAAATAAAATCAGATTTGTAAATAACCCAAAAAAATACACCATAAAACCCTAAGATTGTCACAAACACACCACAATATTTTATATTATCTTTTATGGAACCACAATTACATTGATCACACTTGAAACATTAATATAAACCTTGGATGCTAAATAAAACAACACAATCACTGCAAAATCATAATCTGAAAACAACTTACAAATGCCCAACCACAACACTGCTAAACTCTGCTGCAAAAATCTGAAACTATAATGCCACACCAAATCTGAAATACCACACAAAGAAGGGTTCCCAAAACCCCAAATCTGATCTCCCCAAATCTGATATGAATGCTGCCCAAGAAATCTTCAATAAAGTATGCAGAATGTCTCAATAAACCCAATTGTAAACCCTAGCTGGATTTACCTCAAAGAAACTCTAGGGTTTTCGTCCTCGGTTTCTAGCCAAGAGGGTTTTCGTCCTCAAAGCTATCCCTTGTAGGGTTTCGTCCGCAAGAGAGAATTCTCTCGCAGGGTTTCGTCCACAAGAGAAAAGTGTATTAGCTGCAAAGCCAAATACAACAATGTAGAAGAGATAAATGATCCAAGATCCCTCAAATGAGCCCTCTACTCCTCTTTATATAGACATTCTTTTAATTCTTTATTGAGGTGGCACTTTTTGATTTCACTTAATAATACCTTAGAAAATAATAATAAAATGATATTTATTCTCCTAATGGGGCATACACCCTTATTTCCCCCTTTTTATTATTTAATTGCTAAATTTCACCAAAAATACTCTCAACACACCAAAACACATCAAGACTCCACTCCACAACTATGTATAGTAAAAATATGAAAAATGGGGACATTACACTTGCAAAACTATGACTTAATTTGCTACATGCATTAATACCCAGGTGAGTAGAAACCATAACTATAACATGCAATGATACCCAGATGATTTAAGCACTGAATAATCAATTTTTTGGAATACCCATAAACATGCAATAGGTTTAATAGCATAAACACTGAATATTTAGCTTTCTTGAGGAAACCCTCAATCAAGAATCTTATAATTACAAATCTGCAAGTTGACAACAATTATTTAGAATACTCATATGGGTAAATGTCTTCAAAATATCAAATTAAACATACCCATTTGTTGTTGATCCAACTCTGTCAATACCCACATGCAAAATGGTGTTTTTTCAGCCCCAAAACATCACATTAACTGCTAAAACTGTACGGACAGCTACCAAAAAATTACAACAACAAAGATGATACTCAAATCTGCTTGAAAACCCTTGAAACCAACTTCAAAATCCACGCTAGGTTTGTAGGAGAATGACACCCAAATTAATGCTCACAAACCCTAGCTTGAATCCCAATGAAATGTTTTGAAATAAGGCTGAAAAGGTATGACCTTTGCTGAAATGATGCCAATAAAATGTATCTGCAATTAATATGATGTTTGCTCTTCTAAAACCCTCAAGAATCACCTGTAATTGAAGCACAATACATTCCCTGTCACGGAAATTCTCTAAATCACTCTGAGGATGTCTTCCAATCCCGAAAGTGATGTCCTTGCTGGAGGATTTCGTCTCCGAACAAGCTGAAAACCCTTGCCAAAAAACTCTGCAAGTCTCCACAATGTTTGCTCCAATAAATAACAAGCCAAGAATGCCCAAAATGAAGCCTTGGATGTGCTTTTATAACTTCTCCAATGGGTCGACCTCCTTGGTGGGTAAAATATGAATTAATAATGTTTTTTTTTTTAAATTTCACTTTATTTACATAATAAAACATTATAAGATTCATATGAGTGGCATCCTCTTTTTTTGCTAGGAAAATAAGTCACTTTATAACATTATAATATAAATTTTAATAACCTCATAACTCCATTTTATAAAAATATTAAAGTAAACTATATTAAATTTTATTTAATTTAATATAATTAAACTTCGTCCATTAAAAACTCTAACCTCTGCCACTCCAATCCACAAACTAGAAGTAGATTCGGACACCCATTTCGCCAAAGAGTCTCACTTTACTGTCCAATATGTCTAAAACCCTAATCCACTGACTTACTAAAACTAGTAAGTCCATACTCCAAGGCTCGGATTGACCCAAAAGGCTGGCAACTAAAAGCATTCTGAAGACTGAAGACGACTGCAAACCCTCCAATGGGCTCCCCAACACCTGACATAGCTTACGGGAACCTACGAGTAGGCTAGCTCCATGTGATCCACTGACTGGCTAGGAAAGGGACATTACATCTCCCCAATTCACAACCACCTCCGACAAAGACTATATGTCGCTCCTCCGAAAGAAGAAACGTCTCTTTGTCTCTCAGCGTAGATTGGATCTCATTCATTCCCTCCACCACTCTCCTAAATCCTTTTGGCACCTTATCCTCCCTCGAGACCAGGTCAACCATGGGATCAATCTTTCCTCTTGGACCACTCACGCCTCATCCCTCTATACCATCCCAAATCAACCTCCTATTAGGGTTCCTTCCCCCCCTACTTCCTGCCACCTCTTCTCTACTGGACTTATTAAGCAGGCTATTTGAAAGCTTTGCACGGGCAAAGCAACAGATTTGGATGGGTTACAGGCGGAATTTTTGAAGCATGGCATTGACTCTCTTGTTAGGCCCTTCACTGATCTCTTCAACCTCATTGTCTCTTGGGTTTCCTTAACTATTGGACTCAACATATCATCCACCCCATCCATAAGGCGGAAGATTCCCACGAAACCAACAATTATAGGACCATCATGATTGGTCATGTCTTTGCCAAGCTTTATGCCACAACATTAGACACGCGTCTTTCTCACAGACTGGAGGAGGAGGGACATAAGGCCATGGGCCAAGCTGGTTTTCGGCAAGACGACCAAACCATATCCTAGTCCTCAAGGCTATTATTGAGGAGGCACATTCCAGATCTTCGGGAGTCTATTGCTGCTTTGTCGACTTCAGGAAAGCTTTTGACATAGTACTTCGACATTTACTAATTGAGAGACTTTGGTCGGTTGGCATCTTTGGACAACTTTTGGCAGCAGTTTTGCAGTTGTATGAGACAATGATGAGACGGTTTTGCTCTCCACAGGGGCTTTCAGATAACATTCTCAGCACCATAGGAGTGAAACAAGGTTGTCTCCTTTCTCTGACACTTTGGGATCTTCATAGACGAGCTTGAGTCATTTATTCGAGAGCACACACAGGTAGAGGACGATTGCCTTCTCCTTCATGTGTTGATTTCTATTCTCCTCTTCGTCGATGACTTTGTCCTTCTAGCTTCGACCCTTGAGGGGCTCCAATGTCATCTGGATACTTTAGCTGTTTTTGTACCTTGAGACAATTGACAGTGAACCTCTCTAAGACCAAGGTTATGGTGTTCAATACTACCAAAGAGGCTCTATCCCATCTCCACTTCTATCTTTAGGGGCGAGAGGTTGAGATCACCACCTCCTACGTGTACTTGGGGGTTCTCTTCATTGGACCCACCTTTGGGTTGAAACCTGCCGCCTAGGCCTGAGTTTGTAAGGGGTATGCAACTCTTTCTTTGCTTGAGAGGAGTTGTTTCAAAGCACATTTCTAGGATATTCCAATAAAGATGAGAATCTTTGATACCTTGGTCAAACCAACTGTAACCTATGGGTCAGTGATATGGGGTCCTAGTCTTGGCTTGATTGAATGGTCTCGTGTTGAACGAGTGTAGACACTTTTTCTTTGGAGATTCATTCGTTGCAAGGGCACGGTCCCTTGTTCCATTATCTAGGTAGAGTTTGGGGCCTCCTCTTCAGTTCGAGATCATCTCCTCAATTATCACCTATCTTCACAAGGTCCGTACTTTGGGAGATCCCCCCTTGGGATGTAGATGGTACCCTTACCTTGCCCTTCGTTCCTTGATGGACCTCTCTTCGAGCCCTCAGGGGGGTTGGAGGAGCTGGTATTTTCAAGTCTCTACACTTCTGGCCAGCATTCAGATATAGATTGATAGACTTCCCCCTTATTCCTTGGGTGCTCTCCCCCCTTCTTGAAATAAGAAGGAGAAGATACTCCATGAGATCCGAAAGGACATTAGCCTCCAGTATACCAACTGCACATGGATCTCTCCCGTTGCCCCTCTCTCCCCCAAGTTGTCTTTCTACCATGAGCACTTCCTTCAGATACAAGACGGTTGGATAGTCCCCCCACAGTACCTCCAACAACATATGATGCATAACATACGGATTTTTATTGGACAACCTAGAGTGTGCTTCCACCAACATCGGGTTGAGTTAGATCATCATCTTCCAAGGGAGAAGCAGGTTTGCCTATTTTGCTCCTTGGGAGAAGTAGAAACCTTGCATCACTTTATTTTTCGATGTCCCATCTACTATGAGATCCGAGGCAAATTTCATTGCCTTTTCAAGGATAACTCATGATCTCTATCCACCTTCTTCAGATACCTGGACCAGCGATGTCTCGCACTCTACTTTAGGGAGGTGACTCAGTTTCGTCGACAGAGGAGCTCTCCTCCAGGTGACTCTCACCCCCCACACTCTCGACCCATCACAACCTACTTCACCAGCTTAGATGGATTGAGGGAGGATATGGGATGGAAACGTCACATATCAGACTGTTCAGACAGAGGCAGGGCCACTAGACAGTGCACCCACAGTTCGTCGGGACTCCAGATCAATGATGGGCAGAGACAAATCATCGATTTCTATAATGGATATTCTTCGGCCTTGACTGTTAGGAGACACTAGTGCCCGATCGGGGCCATGGGAGAGCGCCCTTTAGGGCAGCCCCCCCCTCTCTTTGTTCCTCTTGGAGAACACTCCACACAACTTGTTTCTAATGGATTGCAGCCCACCTCTCTCCTCTCTTCTCTCTTCCCATTCCCTTTGGCCCGCTTATCGGGTCGCGTCATTGTATTTATCTTTGTTTCTTTCCTTCTTTTGTTGGGTGCTTTGGCCCATTCACTTGTCATTATTGTTGTCCTTTTTATAGTCCCTTGGGTCATCTTTGGCCCACCGTGGATATTAATAATATTTCATTTCATTTCATTTTCATTTCTATAGCTGTGCTTGTATGAAATTTCTGTTATAGAAGATTCTAATAATTTCACTTGCTCATAAAAAGTATTGAGGAGTGAGTTTTTCATTTCAACATGATTTGCAACCCAACTTATCACTAATTTTGAATCTCCATATATTTGTGAAGTTGTTATTCCTTGCTTCACTGCTATTCTCATCAAGAGGATCAATTATGCCTTCCCCTAAACCTGCCTTGAAAGTGATCTTATGACTTCTATTTAAGTAAAGTGCTCCCCCTGCCCCACACCTGCCTAGGTTGTCTTGTCAAGCTCCATCAAAGAAGGTCCATGGATTCATAGGATCCATTATTAGTGTACCTATATGCTTGCTCGGTTTTGGTTTTGGGGAGATTTTTAGTCTTTCAAAAATGGATTTCATCTGCATTTGCACTTGAATCATTGGAATTTCCTTACCTTCAAACAGCCTGGCATTTCTGGCCAGCCTTAAGCCCCACACCACTATCAAATGAACATGTCTATACTCCTTTAATCCTCTTTCTTTGAACCACTGTTGCATGTTATCTGAAAGGTTCCTAGTAGGCCATTGCCCTTTCCCTTGAGTCAAAGGCAGAATTGAATTCCACACTTCTCTTGCGAAAGAGCAATGAACCAGAAGATGGTCCATTGTTTCTTCTTCCTTTCTGCACATGACACATTAACTTGGTCCTTGCTAGGACCTTCTTTCAAGAACATACCATGTTAGTGCTTTTTTTGGCTAGAGCTAACCAAACAAAGATCCTAGATTTTAGGGGAGCTTTTACCTTTCGTATTCCACTCCACCACTAAAGCTTTTCCTCATTTTTTTGTCAAAGCTTCGCCTTATACCCTTCTCTAGTTGAGTACTACCCACTTGTTGGATTCTTGGACCATATCAAAAAGCCACTTTATTGATTTAGTCTTATTTTTGCTCTTTCTAGTTCCTTTGTGTTATCATACCAAATATGTGCTTCATTTCCTCCTAGTGTTAGCTCTTTTGCTATGAGCCTTCTTTGTTGTTAAATTAGTGCTCTCTGCTGATACCACTTCTGCCAATACCACCTTTCCTTGGCTATGGAGATAATCTATTATGTTTTGTGGAAGCTGACGGTCTCCTTTGCTGCCTAGCCAAAGATCTTTTCCTATCCTTACTTCCTTTCCATTCCTTATTTCCCATGCCAAGAAATTCCCAACTAATGGGAAAGCTCTCACTAATGCTTTCCAAAAAATTGTGGCTTTTGAAACTGATTTATTCTGCAGTCCAAGCTAATCTACAAATGACAAGGTGCCTAAATATTTCTCTTGAATTACTTCTTGCCATAATCCTTTGTCGGTTATCAATTGCCATAAACTTTTTGTTGCTAAAGGTTTTCCAAAATTATGTATATTCTTGAGGCCCCATCCTTTGTCTGATTCTGGTTTAGCTATTCTTTTCCATTTAACTAGTGCTATTGCATCCTTCTGTTTGTTCCCTGACCAAAGGAATTGGAAACACTTATTTATTTTCTTTACTATTGTGACGGGAATGTAAGCCAAGGAGTGCCAGTAGACTGGGGTGGCTTCCAAGATTGATTTCACCAACGTAAGGTAACCCCCCAATGATAGCCACCTAATGCACCAAGTGGTGATCCTCTTTTCTATTTTGGTGTATAACCAGATCTAGTCCTAGTACCCATAGTCATTAGGTTTCAAATGAAAGCCTAAATATTTTATTCCTTTATCAAAGTCTACTTGCTTGAAACCAAAAATTCTCATTACTGCTTCTATTTGCCCTGGCTGAAACCTATTGAAGGCTATATCTGTTTTTTGTAGATTTATTTCCATTCTTGTAGCCATACAATATAGGTCGAACACTTCTTTATACTTTGAGGATTCCTTCAATGTCCCATTTCCAAAAAGTAAATATCATCTGCAAAGAGCACATGCGTAACTTTCAAAGAGTTACCAATTTTGATACCTTCTGCTACAAAACTAAAAAGGAGAGGAGAAAGAGGACACCCTTCTCTCAAACCTCTAGAAGCCTTGAAAAAATTGGAAGCAAAGCCATCGATAAGTACAACAAAAGAGGCTGAATTAATACATCCCATCACCCAATTCACAAAGGGAATGCTACATTTAATTCAAATTAGGCTTAGCCTGATGTATAACCAATTTACTTCATCAAAAGCTTTTGCTAGATCCAATTTTATTATTGCTTGTTGCTTCCTTATCTTTATTGAATGTAGTCCTTCCTGGGCTATCCCTATTGCTTCATGAATCTGCCTTTTATTGAAAAGACCGAACTGTTCTTCTGAAGAATTGTCTAAGAAGATCCCTTTAATTCTCCTAGCTATAATATTTTAGATGATTTTGTAGAGGGTATTAAATAAATAGATAGGTCTGTAATCCCTGAAAGATACTGGATTGTCCTTTTTTGGTATCAAGGCCAAGAAAGTGGAGTTTATGGATCCTAGCAATTGTCCCTTAATCCTTGATTCTTCTACCACTTTTAAAAGATCTCCTCCAACAATTCATAAAAATCCAAATAAAAATCAATTGTTGATCCATCCGGACTCGGACTTTTCCCTTTTTGGAATGCTTTGACTACTGAAATTAACTAATCCTTGGTGATTTCTGAGAACAAATCTTCTTTTTGTTCTTCATTGACCATCTTGGGCAGATTAAAAACTAGTTTGATTGTCTTTTCTATATTTGCTCTGTTTGGATCTTTATACAAGTCTTTGAAATAGTTTACTGCTAATTGTGTCAACTGTTGGAATCTTCTCAAAGTGTTTCTATTGTCCCCTTTCATTTCACAAATTGTGTCCTTTGTTTTGTGTAATTTTGAATTTTTTTTTTTTAGTATTTTCATCCCCCTGTTCTAGAAAGCCCTGCTTTTCCATTCTCCATTTTGCTTCCTCTTATTCTAACAATTCATTCTTCTTTTTTTCCAATTCTTTGACATGAATGATTTCATTTTCTGAAAATACTTTGTTACCTCTGATACTCTAAAGTTGATTTAGAGAAGATTCAATTTCAGTAAGTCTTGCCTCCGCTTTCCAATATTTTGCTTTGGCCCAACCTATTGTGACTGATTTTATTCTCCTAAGATTACTAGTGAACTGAAACATTGTTGTCTCTTCTGAGGTTGGGTCATAATGCCCCCTTTATGTTCTTCTGAAGTTTAATAAGTCTTTTTAGGGCTATCTTTTGTGAGGAGCTCCTAATCCTCTAGTATTAAGAGAGATTATAGTCATGGATTACCTAACTCAAGGGGCTGTTGTGCTCTATGTACCCCATAAATAGATTTTTGTCTATCAGATATAATTTCTTTCTCAACTCTTTTTTAAGCTATTTTTAGATAGGGTATCCTCCCTATTGAGGAACCTTGAGTTTGACTGGCTTCAAAGCTCAACCCCCTTTGAATTTGCCCAAAGTTCTTATCTGCTTTGCCTTTTTTCTGAGATCTTAAAGCATATCTTTCCACAGGAGGCGAAACCTTACATTGAGATGAGGGATTAGAGGGAGAGGAAATCCTACTAATGGGGCGTTTCCTTGGTTTACTTCCTTTTCCTCTCTTTGAGAGGGGAAGGTTCTCCATGAGGTTTATTTCTTCTTCCTTTTTATTTTCTAAATTGATCTCAGAGAGTTTCCGCCCTTGTCCATCTGAAACTAAATCGTTACTTGGACCCTCTGCATGTCTATCCTCCATTAACCTCCTACTTTCACCTGTTGAGGGAGAAACACTCTCTTCTATCCTTCTTTTCTCAGGACTATTCTCTATTTGGTCTTCCAAAATTGATCTCAAGCCAGATTTGTATATGGAAACAAATTTATTACTTGTATCATTTAAATCATCATGCAGAGATAATATGGGATTACCTGAATTAGTCCTCCAGGTTATTTGTCGAAAATTTGCAAAGCCTCTCTCTTCTCTTTTGTAGTTCCCATGAATATTTGTCTAGTTGCATGGTCATTTTCCTTCCACTAATTGAGTGATGCCTGTGATTGTACTTTTGGAGCTCTTGAGGTTGTTTCTTGTTCCTTATCTGCTAGTACTTCTGTTAGTATTATGTTCTCTCTGTTACTTGTACCTATGGGAGTTTCAGCTTCTATCTGCTCCTTTCCATGTCTACTGCGTCTTCCTGCTCTACATTCTGCTTTGAGATGACCATACTAGTGGTAGAAACTGCATCGAAAGGGGACTCCAATGTAGTCTAACTGTTGTTTGTGAGACCAAATTCCTGTTACAAATTCCATCTTCTCAGGTAATCCCGGACTTAGGTCCGTCTCCACTAAGATTCAAGCTACTGATTTTGAATGCCATTTAAATTTTTGAGTCCATTTTGAGAAAATCTCCCTAAGAGTATCCTATCTCCTTCAGAATCTTCTCATTCCAATATTCCAGAGGTAGTGTAGGTAACTTGACCCAAATAGGCTAGGTGGATATCCCTCTTGGAGTGAGGATCAAATCCAAGTGTCCAATTGTTTAGAGTAAAGATTCTATGACCCCATCTTCTACTTTCTGGAATACAAAAGCTATCCAACCTTTTGTCATTACATGGTATGTTGGGAGATATCCTAGCAACTCCAACCATGTTGACTTTATCCAATCATGAAGAGTTTTTGTTTTCCTTGAGCATCCCATGGACCTTCCCACGAGAGATTATCTTTCAATGGTAAGATTTGTTTGAGCATCAAATCTCACCCCACCACCGTTTTAACTATCTCTTTTCGTTTTTTGATGCAGCATTTTCTCATACCTCTTCCCTTATTTAGATAAGAGGGTTTTCGATTTAAAATCTCCTGGCCTTGGGTCAATGCTGTGTTCGGGATATTTGCTTTTATCTCTTCTGCTTCTAATCTGCTTCCCTCCGCTTCTTTGAGGGTTTGGTTTGTGGAATCCTTAGTCCTTTTGTTCCAAAGTTCCATAAGCTCCTCTTGGGAACAAAAGATTGATTTCTTTGAATGTTCATCCGGTCCCTCTGTATAATCCACCCCTTCTATTTCTTCATTCCATATTGTTCCATACAACATGCCTTGATCCAAAATTCCCTCTGCTCTGCCCTTGTGTAGGTGTTCTACTTTGGACTTTTTTGAAAAATTTGACTGCTCTGTAAGTTTTTTACTGTTGGACCCCATCTTGTTTCCTTCATTTTTCTTCCAGCCACCATCTTCACTGCACGCCCTTTCTTCATCTCGTGGCTCCTTGCAGTCATTGTTCTCTGTATTGTTAGCTTTCAGCCATTGTTCTGATTTCTTCTTCCCAACTGTAGTTGTGTCCTCTAACTCCCTTATTTGTTTCGTCTCTCCACTGCTGTTCCCTTTTGAAATCCTCTCTGCCTGTGGTTTCTGTCCATCTCTCTTCTGTCGTCGCTCCCTACTAGAATCCTCGCCCCCTCCATTGGCTTTGAAAACCTACCTCAACATGTCAATTGGATAAGGTCAATTATCCTCGTCCATTGGTGGAACTTCTATGATTCTGGCACTAAACATATGCTAGCATTAGGAATCAGGCTTTTGTCAAAGGTTTACTTTTTTCAGTACTTTATTCTATTTTCTTATGTTATTTAAAATTTATCTTACTTCTGGTCTTTATTTAAATTTCGTAAGTTTGTAACATGAAGTTTCCTAAATGATAGGTTGCTAGTTCTTACTCAGCTGAGAGGAATTGGAGCACATTTGGGTTCATCCATTTAAGTGAATCATAATGGATAGGCAGCCAGTAGGGCAGAAGGCCTTGTGTATGTCTATTCTAATCACTGGCTCCTATCACATTCAAGAGTAGGCTACAAAAAAAGGACGTACAAGGCTTTGGGATGTGCAGCTTGACATGAGTGATATAGAGTTATCGCTAAACACATTGACACATTTGAATCATGTGGTTGGCAATTCTTCCACATCTCGAGGATCTTCTGGTGCATCTTCATCTAGCCCTGGGAGTATATTTGGAAGTTACATGCCATCCAACATTCCTATCGCCTTAGAGGATCTTGATGATGCATATCTCCAGTTTGATGACAGCAGTGATGACTTGTTTGACATGTGATAGTATCATTGTTCTTGTTTTTATGATCCATAATTTTTGATGATACATCTTGGAGCTTTTGGGCGTATTATAATAACTACTGCCATAATTAATAAAAGATTCCTATTTTTTAAATTGGTTATATAGGATTGAATTGGGCCCCACTACTATTATATTCATGACGACATAGTGGTATTACAGGAGCTTGACAATCATGCAAGTATCACTTGGCAAGATTCGGACCTTTGTCTCCTTAGAAGTTGAGGAATTTAACCAGTTTAGCTAATGCCCTTTGATAATCGAATTTTCATATTTACAACTTATATGTGGAATGTTTTTAATATTTTATGTTTCTAATACATATAATATACATGCTTTTATAAATGACGTATCTAGCTTGTAAATTTTCCAAACCCTAGATAACTGTTGTCCTATGTTATTTTAAAATAAATCAGATCTGAGAATTATTTATTCTAACATGCAACAGTCACATAGATGGCTGGAAAAATAAACAGCGTGAACAGCAGAAGGTAAATATATTTCTGAACCTGAAATATTACAAATAAAAGAGGCTACAGCTACAGCAGAATACTTCTGCTCTCTTGCTGCTTTTCTAGCCAGCAATCACTGTTCTCCTCCTAAGCTTGTATTTTTCCTTCAACAATCTGTTCTCCTCCCATTCTTTTCTGTCTGTCTGTGTATCTAAAACACTCTTGATCTTCTCCTTTTATCCTTGAAAAAGGTAACCCTAATCTCTCTAACCCCAGGATTAGATCTCATCTCATCTTGAGATGTGAGGTTAAAAATAGAAAATCACTTAAGTGAATATCAAAATAGAATCACTTAAGTGAAGTACAAAATAGAATCACTTAAGTGAACTTAAAAATAGAAAATCACTTAAGTGAATTTCAAAATAGAATCACTTAAGTGAATTAGAAAATAGATCACTTAAGTGAACTTAAAAATATAAAATCACTTCAGTGAAATTCAAAATAGAATTAGAAATGTTTCGAACCACTTCTAGCACATTCATACTGAAGCATGTGCAAGAAGTTCCTGTCCGAGCTACATTTCTCAACATAGCTATATCCATATTAAGGGATCTTGAAAAACTGCTGTATTTGTATCCAAAACTACATCTATTTCCATGCAACACTCTGCTTTTCAATCTTGAACATGAATCTTGATTTCTTTTTCTTTCATTTTTTTTTTTTTTTGCATATACTAGAGGAATTGGTAACTCATTACATTTTTCATCGCCTCTTCATGGGTTCGAATCTTGCATCTTGTTGCCACTATAACCTCCAGTTGCATCGGGTAAACTTTTTAACATAGCTGACGATGTTGGTGCAACACGCCCTCTGGTACTACGAGGCCCTAAGTTTTGAACCGGGGTTACACATGCCAAATGAGGTGCTTTACCAATCGACCAAACCCTTGGATCTATTCAATGAGTTTACACAGGTTTTTATGAGGGGTCCTGGTCCCCTCATATTGAGTGGGGTTTGAACCTTGGACCTCTTAAAGAGAAGCCAAAGCCCTTACCACTGCAGTAAGCTTGTAGCTTGTTACCTTTTCATTTTATTGTTTGATAAAATTTGTCATTTGACATTCTAAAATTGTAGGAGAAGATATTTTTCTTCTTTTTAATGATTTTGGAAGTGATGCTCTTGACCTTAGAGAATGTTTTCCTGAACCTTGAGTTAAACCTGTAGTCCTCTTGGTTGTGAGTGCAAACGGTGCATGGTTGAACTAATATATTCCACAAAATGCAAGTGGTTGGCACAAATTTGCATAAATGATTTCTACGTTGAAAAATTGGAAACCTGATTCTATTCATTTTTGACTTATTTGATATAAATGTCAATGAAGTGGATTGGGCATGGAATTAAACTTTGTTTCTCTTTGATTATTTAGAACTCATTTTTTTTTTCACTTCTTGAGAAATTCCTCACGTGCTCTAATTATATTGGTATATTCAGTGCTTTAGGTTGGTTTAATATAGATTATGATCTGTCTCATGCCTTTAAAAAAAATGCCTTGATGGATTTAATGCAGTCTGAAAGTATCTTTGAGGAGTGTTCTTGGGATTTATGGTTTGATGAGTGAATTGGTGTTGCATGCCACTTAGGCCACATTGCTTGGCATGAAGACCAGTTTTGGTTGTGTTTGTGATGCACATTGATTCATTTGTGTTTGATAGTAGCAAATAGACTATGAAAAATCATTCCTTTTTTGCTTTTTAAATTGACTATATAGGATTGAAAAGGGCCCCACCTGTATTACATCATGGCTGCATTATCACAGTATTTTAACAAACTACATAATGGTATTATAACAAACTGTATTGACAATTATATATATGTATTACCTGGCAAAATTAGAACCTCGGACTTTGCTTTGGAAGCCCAAGTTTTGAACCACTTGATCTCATGCCATTTGATATGGAACATCATCTTGTCATTCATAGGTAGTGACTATTATGATGGAAATTTACAAGAGTAGATTTAAATAGATTCTCTTTTTTGAAATTTTAAACATACAATGATTTTTGTTTCAGACATATGATGAAGAAGAGGAACAAGGAGGCATTTATTGCTTTCAGAGAAGCATTAAAGTTCAGGTCAATTTCTTCATATACAGTTTTCCTGGCAGAAATATTCTAATTCTAATTTTTATCATTGCATGACATATCATGCATGAGTGACAAGGCAGTATATGTGACATCTATTTATTTGAGATCATGCTTCCTGTTTTGCAGGCGTAATAGCTGGCAAATGTGGGAGAACTATAGTCAAGTAGCCATGGATATTGGCAATTTTGTTCAGGTAATCATTGAATATCAAATATATCTTAAAAAAAATAAGGACCAACACACGATGCAAAAAAAGGCAGGCAGGCTGATGACCATTCTATCTATTAACAAGGGGATTCATTGGCTGAAACCAACCAATGCATTTTGTGACTTGACACATGAATTGAAGTTAAATTTTTCATCCTTACTAGCATGTTTATGTATCTCAGTTGCATGGATGTAAAAATGTGTTCATTGACTGATATGGATATGAAAGAATCTAAAACAATTTGATATAGTAATAGTAAAGGAGCACTTATATGAGTAGGAGAGACAATATTTAAAACAAAGGCAAAGGAATGGTGTGCCTTTAGGTATATAACTTCCAGTTAGTAATAAACCTGATGAAACTATTTATCCTGAATGACTTTGTTAGTAACAGGTAGTTCTTGCTTAGTATGCTTTATGTTATAAACTTCTGCCAAATCTTATTATTGCTTAATATGCTTTATGACATAGACTAAATCTTATGATAGTTCATGGTTTTAAATGCTTAAATGGATGAAATTTTCTAGCAGTGATATAGCTAGGATATTAGAATATTAGCAGGAGGAACTAGCTGCCCACATGTTAAGGGAAAGAGAAAATATTTGCAGCCAACAATGAGCTCGTGAAAATCAGCCCCAAAATGCTTTGCAAGACAAAGCAGCCAAAACTATTCAGATATGAGCTTAAAATTTAGTGTTCTGTATTATAACAGCAATCCATCGCCTCTCTTCATTATTGATATGCTTTTTTCTCTTTTTAATTTTTGGTCTTTATTTTCTTTCCCTTCCTTACTTCATGTGGGATATGGTGGGGGATTTCCGTTTCTGTATGCGATATGTCTCTTGAAATTATCTGGGCTGTATCTATATAAACATACACAGCAGCTATTTAGAATAGCTGCATCCAAGAAGTATCCCTTTGAAGTACATATCAGTTAATGAGGAAACACACTGTTTGGAAGGTGTGGGTTTTAAATAACATAGGGGTTTACATATTCGTAGTTTATTGTTTTCCAAATGAAGTGGTATTTTCCATTTCTTCAACGTTTTGACTGAATGCAGTAAGCTATATTGAGTGCATTTACAAGTCATTAAAATAATTGGTTATATCAGTTACATTCTTTTCAGAAGGTAGTCTGTGGCTTTATCTAGGTGGCAACATTTGCAGGATAATTCGGAATTTGGAGGCTAAAATGATTTCCATTTATTGAGCATGCCATGAAGCTATTTCTATGATTGAAAAGATATAATAATAACGAACTGGTGTTACAAGTGAAAAGTTGTAACCTTTAGAACTTTCTTTACTAAAATTTTGGAATACTAACACTTTCATATGAGCACCATCTCAAGTGGTTGAACTTGAGTTGTTGTTGGAAGATACACCATTTCATCTCCGAGTGATGTCTTTTGATTTCTTATTATTAAAAGTTGTGTAAGAACTTGTTTGTTGCTGAAAGGCAATGTACCCTAGTTTGCATATTTTCTTAGGAGATCTATTGTATCATATTTGGGGATAAATGTGTTAGGATTTATTACATCATAGGATGTGATAAATATTATTTAAATTAATTGAGTAGTTAGAATCACTCATGTAGGAGTCTTGTGAGAGTTGTTAACTAGTTGTAGGAAGAGTGAGGTTTGTTGTAACAACAATTTCTAGCTGAACTATTTGTTGAGTCTATTATTGGTCAAAACATGTACAACTAGCATTACTGGATTAATGAAATTTGTTCAGCCCCGTGCTGTTCCAACAAAATGCAAATGTTGAAATTGCTTTTATTTGGTTTTGTCTTGTATTCGTTTGTTGCTCTTTATTCCCTCCAATAACACATAAAACTCTACAATTTGATGTGTTATTGTCTGGAATGCTTCTCATATCCATCTATGTGTTTGTATGTCTTGGTATAGGAAGTACAATCTGGAGACTTACGATCCATCAGAGTATCTCTCTAGTTTTTTGAGGAAAAATTGATATAGGTGTAGTAGGCATATGGCTTGACCAATTTAAACCAAGTTTCACTTTCGACAATTTTTACATAGTGAGAAGATTACATCTGTACTTCTAAAATGTTCACATGTTAAACTTCGGAGAGACGCATATCGGCTTGAGCTAGTTAAACCTCAAAAGAAAATTCCATTGAAAACCTTGAGTGCTGTTCTTGGAAATAATTTGTGGATTCCTTAAAAGAGGAATGCTACCCTGTAGAAAATTATGGTGATTGGTACAAAAAGTGGCAACAACTTTACCAAGGATGAATACAACTAGGAACTATAGTGTCAAGATTCAAACTTGACTCAAACTCGACAAGCTTGTTTTTACACCTGGACTTGAGCTCGAGTAAAAACTTGAGGAAAAATCGACAATGGCTCGAAAAATAACTAAAAACATGAAATAGAGTAATTTTTACAGAAAGAGGCTGGCCTAGGATCAAAATGAGTTGTTCAAGATCATAGAGCTCGTAGACTAGGGAGTTGTCATGAATTGAGGGAGATTCTCAACACTATGGTAGGATCACTTCAACACACCAATGCATTCCATTATCTCTGGAGTCTGTGGAAAACTCAACATACATGATGTTGACTATCAGAAAGTACTCAAACACTGCGACTGTCAGCATCAGTAAATCCAAATTGAGATCTAATTCTTAGATGCCAAAACATTAGGAGACCCATCAATATGTGGTTAAAACTGAAGAAATTAAAACACAAGAACGAAAACATCGTTCATGTTAAGTAACAACCTAAAAACAATGAGCGTGTCTCTTACAATAAGCAACATGACAAGAACTTCCAATGCTAGAATCATCCATTTGAAGCCTTCTTCCAAG
Organism: Wollemia nobilis; assembly: GCA_028583015.1. Taxonomy (NCBI): domain Eukaryota; kingdom Viridiplantae; phylum Streptophyta; class Pinopsida; order Araucariales; family Araucariaceae; genus Wollemia; species Wollemia nobilis. The sequence continues at coordinate 2,217,908 of JAQPPZ010000690.1, read as the reverse complement.
AAAATATTTTTAGAGAAGTGGTCACAAAAGAAAATTCATAGGTGGTGTGATAGTCAGAAGAGCAATTGGCATTCAGGTGAACAATGCTGCACTAGGAAAGCATTGTTCTTTGAGATGCAAGACTCAACTTCAACCTCATTGCTTTCATTGGCTTGGGAAAAAAAATGTGGAAGATTGATTTTCTTATTGCCTCCCATGTAGGTATTGCTTTTATAGCCAAGAGACTAGGAATGTCACCTTCACTCACAGGTGTAGGTGCGGATGTATCCTCTACATTTTATTGTAGTCGGTGGTAGTAAACAAAATCTGATTTAAGATATATTGTAAAAAGGTTGAAAGTCCAACAACACATCCTTAAATTTATACAATTGGCTGATTGAATCAAGGCAACAAGGTACATGTAAGCCAATAGTCGTAGCTTTCATATGCAATCAATTTATTTAGGGATGAAGTGCTTTGTGATGTAGCAAATGGACATTTGTGATGTCTACTTGAGCAACGCTACATGTGGAAGTGCCACGATGTTATTAGTCAAGGGTCAAAAGTGTCATCCTCACATGGGGAGATGAATTCTATAGGATACTATGTGTAGCTCTTGCTACCAAGTTTTCCTTCATTAGTGCTAAACAATTGCTACCAAGTTTTCCTTCATTAGTGCTAAACAATGTAGGAAGCTCTTCAATCAGAGTGAGAAGTCCATGCTCTTGATGATGAAGCCCCATGGAGACCAGAAGAATGTTGCGATTGGACAAGCTACTTCACATTCTCACATGATGCAAGAGAGGTAGGGGAGTTATTTGTGGTAGAATACAAAGATCTATTCATCACTCCCACATGGGTTATGTTGCATTGTCAAGTAAAGCACTTGGTATATTTGGTCCATGGGTTGCCTTAGCCAAATTGTCCTTTCTATTAAGTTATGTCTTGGAGAATGATGAAACCAAGTGTTGTATCGGGGAGTGATATAAAAAGAATCTATATGTTCAAGTGGGTTATCCTATAGGATCCTTATATCCACAAGTTATGAGTTTGATTCCTATAGGATCCCGATTGTGTTGTCATGAATGGTTGTTTGAGTGGTTGGCACTTTGACCAATGGACTTGCAATAATCATAAGAATCATAAATGGCATCTTGTGTTTGTTCACTGATTTCTTAATGATCATATGCCTAGATGACTTACCCATCTTCAACGAAGCATAGGAGGAGCATTGGTGTACATTTGGCAAGTTCTTGATGCCTTGCATTGACAAATTGTATGCCAATTTGGAAACATGCTTGTTTGGTATGCAAAGAATGTGTTTTTTAGTCTATTTCATTGAGAAAAAAGATATGCATGTTGATCCAAAAAAGATTGAAGTAATTTTGGATTGGCTTGTGTTGACGTCCTTATCAAGCTTTGTAATGTTTTGGGTCGAGTCAATTTCTATGCAAGCTTGTATTGGGTTTTTCCAACATTGCTTGGCCCCAAAATCAAGTGTCTAAAGGAGGAGCCAAAGTAATGTTTGTTTGAACAACAATACAACAAAAGGCATTTGTAGAGTCCATATATTTATTTTGCTTGACGTATTCTTGCCTGTTGGACCTACAACAACAATATGAGATAGAAACCAATGCCTTAGAATATGCACCTTGTGTATTCCTCACTTACCATTGGCATCTTGTTGCCTACCATAGTTAGAAATTTGGTAATGAAATCCAAATGTATCCCATATGTGGAGGAGAACTGTACGAGTGGAAGCATTAAATTTTAAGTAAAGACAATCATTCACAATGATCATAGATCCTTGCAATTCTTGCAGAGTAAGTTGCTGAGTGATCTTCATAAACAAATTGGTCCACATATTTGCAATAGGTTCACTCAAACATTAAGCATAACAAAAGTAATGCCGATTGGGTTGTTGTTGCTTGAATCAACCTAGAATTATGATGTTGACCACCATCCTTGACTCTTGAAAATGGGAGTTTTGCCTGGCCTTGTTTATAGAAGATTGACCTTGAATTTGCAGACACCTATTGCATACTATAGGCTAGAAAACAAATATTCAAAAATATATGCCAGATGGAATTTTTCAATCGTTCGGGACGTGTTTGTGTTTAAGGGAGCAATAAGAAGGTTTGGGAAGCGAATTGTTGTCAAGTGATAGAATGTTTTGATGTAGAGAGAACCTTGTAGTTTTGCAAAGATATTTCTATTGGTCGATGATTCACAATGATGTCATCAAATACATTAGATAATGCACAATGTATGCCATCACCATGCCAATGAATAAAAAACAACGATTGTGGACTCCCTTCTCAACATTTGCAATGCTTGAGTAAGTTTCCATTGGCTTCATCTCATGCCTTCCTGCTACCAATCATGGGAATGATAGCATCTGTATGGCATTAGATTGATTATCTAAGATGCTGATTCTGACACCTTGACAAAAAGGACATCTCAGCATAAGATGGTGTTAAACTCTTCTTCGAGCATGTGTGGGATCACTATGTTGTTGTGGACCATTGTATGGGGGAGAGATGCTAGGTTCTTAGGCACTTTGCTGTCTAGCCTTTGATTTGTGATGGATACAAAGCATATAAGATCGTTTTCCTCTAGGCATTTAGTTTGGTAGAAAAACGTAGTTAATTGGATGATAGTACTCTTCCTATTATTTATAACTTGAAGCATTCATGTGTGTGGGATTATAGGCTAATATATTTACAATGCAACCCTAACAGACCTCTTCCTAGCTTCATTAGGCATAGCTTGTTTCAGATGTGCTTGGTTTCCAACCATTTATAGGATGTTTTGGTGCAAAGGGAACCTTGTAGTTTTGCAAAGATATTCTATTGGTTAAAGATTTGCACTGATATCAAATAAGCTGTACAACATATGCCTGTGGCATGCCAATGAATAAAAGCAGGGTTTTTGGAATTCATTGTCAATGTTTACAAGCCCTTGGAGTAAGTTCCAATGGACTTCATATTACGACTTCCTACTACTAATGATGGCAATGATAGCATCTAAATGGTGTTAGGTTGATTCTCGAATATGAAGAATTTGACACATTGACAAAGAGCATCTTGGCAAAAGGTGTTGAAAACCCTTGTTTGAGCATTTGCAGTACCACTGCCTTGTTGTAGACAATTGTATCAGATAGAGATACTAGGTTCCTAGGCACGTTGTGGTCTAATATTTGATTTGTGATACATGCAAATCATTCAAGATCATTCACCTCTCAGCATGAAATAACTGGTAGACAAAAGTGGTTAATTGGATGATAGTATCTTAGAATGTACAACTTGAAGCATCTGTGTTCATGGGATGATAGGCTGGCATATCTACAACGTAACCATAGCCAACCTCTTCCTAGCTGCATGAGGCGTAGCTTGTTTCAGATGTGCTTGGTTTTTGCTAATTGTTGTAAGGTAAAATATTATAACCTAATAAAAATCTATTGTTAAATGTCACATATACAAAGGCAAACACATAGGGGCAATGACAATGTTTGCTAAGGAGGAAGCTACAAGGGGAAGAAACCTTGGTTAATAATTAGGAACACAAAATGTTCAAATCATTGCCATCCAAGGTTACAACAAGAGATAGTAAGATAATGCTATGAATTTCAAAGGACACGGAACTTAGAGTTATATAAGATGTCATTCTAAAATATTCTAATGTTACATCTATCTTGCAATAACATAATATGTGTCAAGACAACTTTTTCATCCATGAATGAGTGACACCTCATATGGAGAGTGTAGGAGTAAGACTCCTACATCAATTATTCTCATAAACGAGAACAATAAATATTGAAGAATTTTTCTAAATCCTAGATCTAACCTAAAGATCAATAAAGATATGTCTCTAACAATTGGACCCAAAGGATATGACTCTCCCCATGCAGTGATAGAGGTATCTATCTATTCTCAAAATAAAGCATATGAAGTGAGTTTGTTAAATGGATTTTGCATATTCAATATTAGGTTCATGACATATTGCAAAAATCTAGTGCCAGATACAAGCAATGCCATCACAAGCATTGAGTACCACACCAATACAAGGTTGATGGCAAGATATGCTTAGTTTTACAAAGAAAGACAAGGCCTCAACAGGCAGATCAAACTACTTTGCTGAGTCCATATACTGTTAGTAAGCAGACATGGGAGATTATCTTGAAACAAAATTTTCCACACTACCTTGGAGACACCCTATTTTTAATGAGATCTTCTCTGACCTTGTTTTCCACTTTAGTGGAAATGTGAAGAGTAGTAGAGTAACCATAGAGCATAAATTTAAATCCTGATTGGTTGCACCTGTTGAGCTAGATCAATTTTGGATGTAAAGGTTAGGGACATGAAAGCAATCCATATGATTTTATTGGGTTGTCATAGGAGGTCAGCTTGTCCATGAGGGGTATTGGTTCACCAAGAGCTAAATAGAAACATTTCTGTACTTGAACTTGGAACTCCACACAATGGAGATGTTGCTTCTCAAAAAGGGGAGATTGATCCAAGTAGCAACTTTGTGAACTAAAGTTGAGGGCCTTTAGATTGGAATTTGAGGGTCAAAATCAAAGGAAAATGATTTCCATTGGTATAAAGATAGCAATGAGTTACAAGCAGAATGTTATGACCTCCAAATTTTGCCTTATCGAAAATGCAATTCTAGCACTTTCCACATCAGCACCGATTCAAAACAAATGGCTGAATTGTAGTGCAAATATTTAGCACCTGTTAGAAGATGAAGAATTTCATCTGCCAATGGCGTAGTGTATAAAATCATGTGCTTAATGGGGAAAGGCAATCTCCCATGGTTTACACATCTCTTCTCAGCGATCTATTGTATAATTTTTTAATATGATTTTTTTATTCCTTTCTGATTTTGCTTTTATTTGCTTTTATTCTGTATTCCTTTGTTGCTCTTTCTCTTCCCTTCCCTAACACATTAAGTCCACAATTTGATGTGTTAGCCATATTACTTCTAAAATCTAGATCATGACCTAGAGATTGCTTTAAAAGGCATAACTGTATCATTTGAAAATTCTGCATTTCAATATTCTTACAATGCAAAGAATAAGTTCTTTTAAACGTTTGTCTGCAAATAAAATGAGAGTTGATATTGTATCATGTGTTGGATCTTGTGCAGGCATTGGAAGCAATAAAAATGGTGTTAGATCTAACTAATAGCAAGCGGGTGGATTTAGATTTGCTTTCAAAGTTGGTGGGTGAAATGGAATCCAGAAAGACCTCATTTGGATGTCCGGTTATTGCAACAAATAATAGTGATGAGGAGATCCAGTGCAGTAACCAATGTATAGACAAGCCAGATAGTAACATGGGAACTGCTTCTCTACAGAAGGACAGTTACAGTGCCAACAAGTATTCTTTTGAGATGCAGCAAATGGTGGATTTAATTGGAAGAATATTACAGCAGGTTTTCTGAAGTTTCTGGCTAATGTTTTCATATTTGTAATTTCTCTTAAACTCTGGCGGAATAACAATGTTTTTTGGTTAAAGTGATAAAGATAGTTTATGTAAAGACTTGGCATTATGTTGTTTCATATATGTTCTTGGATAAAGAGCTTGAGATTTGAAACTGTTTCATGTATCGTTTCAGATAGTGTACAGTGGTGAAGGTGGGGGAGAAGTCTGGGGTTTGCTTGCACAATTCCACAAATTCAATAACAACTTCGATATGTGCTCAGAAGCTCTTCTGAAACAAGTCAGGGCTTACCAGGTAAGCACCTTTTTCAATATGAATTTCAAATTTCCTTCCACTTGCTCTTAAGGCGCTGCTTGGCGTGGTCCTGTTGCAAATCCTTGTTGTCTTAGGATCTATGGGACAGAAAAGGAAAGTGAATAATAGATTTTATGTAACTTTTCCTTTCATTAGGGTTCATCCGTAATTTCAATATTGTTGCTACATTCATCCGCAAATGTCTTGATTGTGTTCATACCATAGTAGAGAAAATCGGAATCGGGTAGTAAATTGGCTGGGGAAAAAATCGGCAAAAAATCGGGAAAAAAATCGGCAAAAAATCGGGGAAAAAAAACCGAAGAAAACGATTTTTTTTTTTTAATTTTTCATGCATATTACAATGAATTAACATTATGCAAATCAAATATTGCAATAAAAGCAACAATTCAAGTCAAGAGACTCAAGACATCATACAAGGCTCAAGCTTTAAGTACACATGAAAGTGACAAAACACATCCTGTATTGGTTATAATATGTAAAGGTACAAATTTACAAGTAACAAGAAGGAAAAAAAGGTTTCATTTTTTATATGCCTGCACATGGAAACAAGTAACAACAAAGTTACAATCACTTGAAAAAAAGGAAAAAAAACCTAAACCCTAAACCAAAAGGCTAGGGTTTAGGGTTTAAAATTGAAACATTGATAGCTGAAAAATGGGCCTGCATACATAGTTATCAGGCAGCAATATTTACTTAAAAAGAGGAGGAAAAAAACCCTAAACCCAAAACCCTAGGCAGCAATATTTACTAGGGTTTAGGGTTTAAACTTCAAGTTCAAAGTTTAAAGTTTCAAATTCAAACACTAACAGCTGAAAAATGGGCTTGCATACATAGTTACCAGGCAGCAATATTTACTTATTTACTTTAAAAGAGGAAAAAAAAAACCCTAGGGCCTAGCCTAGGGTTTAGGGTTTAAACTTCAAAGTTTCAAACATTAACAGTTGAAAAATGGGCTTGCATACATAGTTATTAGGCAGCAATATTTACTTTAAAAAAGAAAAAAGAAAAAAAACCCAAAACCCTAAACTAGGGTTTCAGATTTAGGGTTTAAACTTTAAACTTCGAAGTTCAAACATTAACAGCTGAAAAATGGGCTTGCATAGAAAACCCTAAATTGGCCACAGCTTGAAAAAAAAAATTAAAAAAAAAATTATTTTCAAAAAAAAATTTGCAGATTTTTTGCCGGCAAAAAATCGCCGATTCCGATTTTTTCAAAAAATCGGCAAACAATTGTCAAAAAATCGCCGGACTTGCAATAAGTTGTCAACTCACTCGTTTCGCGAATGACTTGCGATTTTTGCGATTTTTTGCCGATTTTTCGTAACTATGGTTCATACCTATTGTTCCAAAGCATCCTTAAGATATCCATCCACTCTTATAGATGATGAACTTAATAACTTGTATAAGCTGCTCAAGTCATCATGTTGCAACAAGTGCTTTTGTCTTAGATGTTGGTATGCAGGACAATGTAACATCACATGTTTCTCATTCTAAAGTTGTACTTGCTTGTAGAGAAAACAGAGATGCTCATCTCAATTAATATTTTTTCATCTTCTTGTTTCAATTACAAGATAATGAAAACTTAGATTAAATTGGTTGATAATATATCTTCTTCTGTATCGAGATTTTCTCTTAGAGGTGATTTTGCTTTTTGTCGACAACCATAAGAGTGATCACACATTTGTAAATCTCAATCTTTTCCCGAGGATCTTTCTAAAGAATCTTTTTTTTTTTGCCATTCTGGTAAGAAGTCTCAAATTCCTGATGACTCTTTTGGTAAATCACTTTCTGTAATGAACCTGTCTAATATGCAGAATAAAAAACACACAAAAGTAGACTGCAACAAACTGATTTTTTTGTATTTTATATTTAGGAGAGAAAACACAGAAATAACTAGAAATAATAAAGATTACAAATTTCAGAATTGCAAAGAACACAGAATGTTCATACAAATTCCAGCCAGATGAAGGTTTCCGTCCTCAATGGCCTGCACTCAACACTTGGGGTTTCCGTCCACAAATGCTTTGGAAAAGGGCTCAATGACTTGACATGACATGATGAGAATGAATCCTCCCTTCCCCCTTTTTATAACTTTCCTCTCCTTATCCTAATTGTCACCAGCTGTCAAATCTACCTTAACAACTTTCTATTTAAGATTTATTCCAACTAATTGCAACTCCATCACTAACTGGCACCAGCTGGCAAATCTGCCTTATTAACCACTTGCTATTTTAAGATTTATTCCTCTTTTTTATCTGAGCTGCTGCCAACTGGCAAATCTGCCTTATTAGTTTACCTTCTATTCCACTCTTTTCTGCCGCAGCTGGGTAGAGTGGACCCCACATATGAATATCTCAAAAAGGGGATATTACAAATCCTCCCTCCCCAAATTTGCTTGTCCTCAAGCAAGACAAAGTTGGGTGATCAAGTATCTCAGCCGACTCCCAAGTGGCATCCTCCTGTGGCAACCCTTTCCATTGTACCAAAAACTCTGTCCATACACGGTTTCTCAGTTGTTTCTCCCTTGTGCTAAGGATCTGTTCCGGAATAAGTACTAGTTTTCCTTCATCATCCAAGGGTGGAGGCTCAATCGAAGGCACTATTTGTTGGCCAACTGCTTTCTTTAAACAAGACACATGGAAGGTGTTGTGGATTCGGCTATTTGGGGGTAACTTCAACCTATATGCCACTTCCCCAATACGCCTAACCACTTTGTAGGGACCATAGAAACGGGGTTTGAGTTTGTCAGCCCCACTCCTTTTCAAAGAGGATTGCTTGTAGGGCTGCAATCTGAGAAAGACCATGTAACAGCTAGGTGTTGGAACCTACATCCTTGTGATATATGTGGTTATACTAATCACTCCCCTACAAATTGTTGGTACAAAGAGAAAATGACCAACAAGATTCATGTTGATTGTGGATGGACAAATATCACACAATGGAACAAAATGAAAGAAATGTTGCATGGCTTCTATAGAAGATGCAAACCCAAAGGTAGTAACCTAGAGGCAAACCTAGAGCCAAGAGCCAGAGCTAGAGCCAAGAGCCAAGAGCCAAGAGCCAGAGCCAGAGCCAAGAGCTAGAGCCAGAGCCAGAGCCAGAGCCAGGAGCTAGAGCCGAAAGCTAGCTTTCATTGTTCTCTCCTCTACATTAAGGGGGGATAGTAATATTTGCTATACCAAAATAATGTAATAAGGGGGGATGTTAGAAAAAATACTATTACATTATTTTGATTATCTCCTAGATAAATTCTAGAAGATAAGTTGGTTAGCAGAAGCTCACGAAGCAGTTCTATAATTAGAGATAGAATATTGTGAGCTTAAGTTAGAGGAATCTTTTGATAAACAATCTGATTGTTTGTCTAATCGAATATTGTAGTTACTGGCTAATCTTAGTCAGTCACATTGTATAAAACAAGTTGCATATCAAATAATAAGAATGATATTCCAATAGTATTAAGGAATTCTGCACTGGACTAGACTTGTAGTGGACTCTGTCAATTTTGGTACTTGAACTGTACTAGAAATTGTGGCATTCATGGTAGATAGTACCATCTCCAGCTTCTCACCCTTAAATGAGATACTGTCTATGGCTGCTAGATCTCTTTGTAAGCTATCTATATGTTTTGCCAGGAGTACAACATTATATGCATAAATCAGCAATAATAAGGCACACTTGCAATGCATATCATTTTTTCCGATATGCTTATTCTAATTCATCTATGAATAAACCAAATAAGTATTCTATAATTGATTGTCGGTTACTATTAAGGAATTCTGCACTAGACTAGACATGTATTGGATTGTGTCAGAAACTGTGGCAGACATCGTAGATGGTACTAAAAAGCCGTGTTACCAAAACTGGCAAACAGGATTAAACCAAAAAACGGAGGTCCAAGGGCTTTGGGGAAAGGAAATGTTTTAGATTTTTGTAAATATACCTGGAAGATATGAACCATGAAAATAGCTGCAATCAGATAATGAGATGTGACAAATACCGCGAATCTTCCTATGCTATATCATCATGCTGATCACGAGCTTGCACAAATCAAATAAAGTCGCCTGCAAATATGTTGTTCTTCTCCCTTGTACATGACTAGTAAAGAAAAGAGGTAAATACTTCGAAGGGAAAATTCAACCTGTCAATAATACTTCTGGAGCACATTAAGTCTTTGCCATGTATACTCTACTGCCACATGGAACCTTCCAGAGAAGTACACTGGTCACACTGAAGTGCAGAGTGAAATGCATTAATGAAAAAAAGAAAAGAAAAAAAGAACACATTAAGCAGCCAATACTCCTTTTGGAGCACATCAAGCCCTTCCTGATCTAGCCCATGCTTCCTTGTCAAACCTCACAGAGAAGTACCTAGAGCAACCTGTATTTGAGTGCATAATACTGACCAAACCAGAAATCGCAGTGAAGTCCCATAAAATACCAGTTCTCGAGTACATAATGCTGAACAACCAATCTTCAAGACTTTAAATCACACTGAATTTCGATTAAATACCAAAAAAGGGTTTATGAGAATTAGTTTTTGAGAAAATCCCCGTTTGAGGGCACAGAAATAGGATATAGCCTAGAGTACGAACATTCTGAAGTATTACATAAATATATATCACCTCACTGTTTTTGCTCTATAAAATTGAGCTAGAATTACCCATAGAGATGGCTTTGATTAATTACCCCTCTGAGACAGTCTCATGCAGTACCTGCAATGCATTTATATTGCACAAGAATCTAATGCATGGGCTCAATTTAATTCTCATATCTATTTATTGAACATCAGAAATTTTATTCCCAAAGGCAGATTGTTAAAAGTCTTACAATTAAAACACAAATGTAGAGTAAAATGTATATTAAAAACAATGAAACACACTGGGAAATGATAGAGGAGCAAGCTGTGGTGATTCTTCCACTGTGTCACAGTATGTAGCAGTAGCGGCCATCCAGATCCAGCATTTTGCAGTAGCACAGTGTAGGTTGTGTCTTAGGTTTCATGTCATGGTCTCTTAGATGAGCTACACACTATTTCTCTGCTTTTCTAAATATTTAGTTATTTATTTGTGCTTTTGGGAAGGTTTCTTGTCTCGATATTTCTTGAAGGTCAGAGACAACCTTAGAAATGCTAGTCAGAAGCAGGCCATTCATCAAGAAATAGTGACTTTTTAGCAGAAATAGTTACTGCTTCTAGAGAATGGTTTTGGTGCTCTGGAGAGAAGTCAGATGGTCATAAGTAGCTGTTTGCATGACTCCTGCTTGTCTTGGTTATTTCATCATAGGCAAGGCCGTCCCTCTTACGTTTCTGATAACACTGCTAGAAAGTATTATAGTTTGAGGAAATAAAGGCATTCTCATGAGCCTTATCTGACTGCATTAGACAGATGAGGAATGAGAATGTTGATAACGTGTGCTTGATTGTTAAACTGGCGATATCTGGTTAAGATCTCAAGTTTTGGCATATAACAAATGCATGAATGTAATCTCTTAGGTGCAGGTATTGTTTGTATCCAATAAATGGATGAGTCAAACAAAGAAGTCTCATAGCAAACTGTTTTGGATGATTATGACAAGGGAGTATGGTTGGTTGGAATGATCAACTGGGAGCTTCAATTTCAAATAGTGCCATTTATGAAGAACATAATAGATGTACTGATGGCCATGCATCCTTAACTTGAGGATTCAGTAGGAAATTGCTTGTGATTTTAATATGATACTTGAGGCGTATTGCTGGTTAATGTCTGGGCAGATGTCTCTTGATTTCATACATACATGAATACTGGGAAGTAGTTCATAAGACCTAAACCTTGGCAGAGGATTGTAGGTTTTCCGTTTTTCCTGGCTTATGCTATGGCTAGCTTTGCACAAGCTTATATTTGTTGTTCATAAATGATGCAAATCAGCTTTCTCTTATGTTTGCTTGTTTTTTAAATCAGGGATCTGACTTGAAGCACAATGAAGAGCGTTTCAAGAAGTTTGCCCATGCCTCAGTGCAGCTTTGTTGTATATATCTTAAGATTGCGTCTTCCACAGGCAGCAAGCGTGAGCTTAACACAGTGCAAATGCATTTAAGAAATGCCATTAAACAGGTATTGCTTTTACAGATTCTATCAGTCAATGTCTTGGAGGAAAATCATTTAATCACTTTTTATTTGTAGGAATAACTTCCTTGATATTTGAGTCATGGTAGCATGTGTTAAAGATTATATGAGTTTGTTCCTAGTAGCGGTTTATAATTATGAGAGTATTGCTTATATTTTTGGATTGTTTATTCATTCATGTTATTTGTCTTTCCAGATCCTGCCAATGTTAACATGTTTTGATAGTTTTTTATAACCATTAAAAAATCTGCTCTAGTTAGTATCTTCAAATGATATAGCATTTTGGTAAATTCTGTTTTCCATCATGTGTATTTGGTTCACAAACCCAACCGTTGGTTGAGGTAAGTGCTGAAGTATTGCAGGATAGGATGATTATGTCCAGATTTTCTTGTTGTGTATGAAATACATGGTAATGTAATACTGATGGCTTTATGTTGACAAGTATTTAGTTGTCTTAGAACCTACTAGACTAAAACCATGTGTTCCTTGATATAGGAAACCATCCATAAGCCACATGAAAAACAAGTGAACATCCAACAACAAATTTTAAAGGGAAGTCTAGTGTAGAATGTAAAGGTTAAAAATGTAAGAACATTTTTTATTGTTGAAGCAGTCAGGTAAGCTGGAGTCAGGAACCTGTTCAGCATGGCAAAAGGACTTTAGAATGTAATAGAACTCTATTTAAGAAATGCTTGGGACATTCAACTATGTTGTTTATTATTTGGTTCTAGGATTGAGATGATAGTGTAAAACCCACTCAAAGGGGAGAGGAAGCTCTTGACACTCTCAATCAAGTCTTTGTGGAGATGAAAGTCCTTGTAGGCAAATGATTTGATACATGAACATAAGTCATGTCTTCATGAGCACATGAACATATATGCCACATCAGTTACGAGTTATTGTTGTGCAAATCTAGTTGTTGTATGTAATTGTTTTTGGTATATGTGTGTGTGGCAACAAATGTTTGTAATAAATATTAAAAGATTGCACACAAGGCACTGCTTTGGATTACATATGCAGAAATATATATAGAAACATACATACTGTAATTAGTCTACTTCTGGTAACCTCAAATGCCAACAAACCTAAAAAACAGTAACAACCTAGATAAATATAGATTATTCTAACTTTCCCCGTTAATGACTAAACCGGATACAACACAAGGATTTGTAATTAACTCACACACAAGCATGCCTTTATAAGGTCTTACTGCCAACTGTTTGCCACTATGGGTCTTACGACAACCATGCATCGTTTTGAGTGTCCCTATGGCCATCATTGCATCTCACCGAATTGCATGGGTAAGCAGCCTCTGCAGCTGCCGAGTCAACTAGGTAAAGTTGCTGATATTCATTCTAGATGATTACACACCCTAGCACATGGGGAGGATTCCAAATTGCCCCACTCAGAACCTTTGAATTCGATCGAACATGGAACTTGGTAAGTCATAAGTGGGACCTAACATCAGACTTCACAATGCATAAGCATTGAATCCCAAACTGTCCAAGTGAAGAACTTAACCCAAGTTGAGAGCTTGAGCAAGCTTAACCAGAGTCTTGATCAAACTCTAAAATATGTAAGCCACAAGCTGGACCAAATTCTTGATTCCACAATGCATAAGCATCGAACTCTGAACCGTCCAAGTGACAAGCTTCACCTATGTTGGAAACTTGGGAAAGCTTAACTATAGTCTCTATCGGCCTTTGAAATTCTAAACTTCAAACTTGCTTAGAAGGACCAACTTCCGAACTTGCATTTTGCCAATTTTTTCATTTTGAGTGATCTCCAATATCTCCTTTGTGTCCTATGCCAAGTTGTCGATTCAAATGATGGGCACGACAATAAGATTCATAGATCAAGTGTTCTAGACAACATTGAGATAGTAGGTGATCAAATCTCACCTAGGATCTCCTTAAGTTCATAGATAAATCCATACTCTTCCTCCATATTTGTCAAAGAAATAGGCTGAGACGATTTATACAGTTCGACCCCTCTTAAGATGCTTCTCCCTTTAAAAAGAAAACTCCTTGCTTGGGTATAAAAATCAACCACATGCAAATAAATCATCTTTTTTTTTTTGTTAAACTACAAAATGTTTCGCTTTTTATTAAAAAAATACCCCCTATTTAAAAAAAAATTATATGTAGCATTGAGAAAGAATTAACACGTGCAAAATAAATTACTGACTCTGATGGGATGTGAACTTGTGACCTCTAGGTTGCAAGAAAGGCCACCTCCCATTACATGAAGGGTAGTGAAGGGGAGTGGGGGGATGTGCTTCTTAAAAACCATTAATTACACGCTAAAATCTCTTCCACACATAATAAATCACTCCACATGCAAAGGAGGACCAACAACAGGTTTTGAACTTGTGACTTCCTTGATACAAGCAAAATGTTTCATTGTTGCACTACCACCATTGGATAGGGAACAATGATGCCTCTTATTCTTTCATGGACATTGCTGTTCAATTCTAATCACCACATAAATTTTTCTTCGTTGATGGTAAACACGTTGAATTACACACAAACCACTTTTCTTTGATTCCTGCAACAAGCCAACATGACCCTCTACTAATTCCCTTTCATGTCCTACATAAATAACACCTTCTGCTCTGTAAGCACCAGTCTGAAATTAGTCAACAAATTTTGGATCCAAGGCAAGGGTCCTCAATGGCCTTCATTGCATAACTTTTATCTAATCATAGATGAGTAAGATTTTCAATTCTAGTATGAATCTATCAATGAAGACTTTCCTTGGTGGATCTCTTCAGATGACAAGTGATGCATTGTGTAAGGCACAGGCGATAAGAATTCAATTGAAGCAACCATGACGATTGTTTATAGCTATTATTCCCGAAAGCCATTATAAGTTTTTGTCACATGGGTCACATGTTAGAAGGCATTTGGATGCGGAAGAGGTCATCGAGAGGAAGCTTGTTTGCTCTCCGTTCCATACAACATGGACATAGTGAAGGATTCAACTAGGGTTTGTAAGGGGTGTTGTCCCTTGATAGTGCAAGGACGATCCTATGCGTTGAACCCTTGAAAAAGGGTGTTGTTGATCAGTCTAGTGATATTACTAGTTGTTTGCAACAATTTAGTAGATTGGAGAACAATATTGTGCTACCTGAGAATTGCAGATTACAACTTTGTGGAAGATCTATGCAATACTATGATCCATGGGGATGCATCTTGGGCTTTGGGGGTTCTCTTAGAGACATTTATCGACATCTTGGAAATGGTCCTGTTGTTCTAGAAATGCTTCCTTCTCATGCTGTTTGTGTTTTTCGGTGGAACATAGATAAAAGAAGAAGCAGTGAAAGGATCCCGACAAATGTTTCTTGTAGTGAGATCAACACGTTATCCTAGTTGATCAATTAGATGGTCTAACTAGTGAGGATATTGACTAGTGTAAAGGAGGAGTAGATCTAGTAAGATGAGTTCGTGCATGAATATCTGCATGAGCCCATGTTGTAGTGTTCATATAAGTTGTATATTGTGTCATATCTTCAGTATTATGGATATAATAAATATCATGGAATGTCTTATGGGGCATATTTAATGTTTTTGTGTTGACACGTAGTTTGGTAGGTACCACAGTTGCCAACTACCTACTAGTTCCTTAATACCTATGTATACACCCTATCCATCTTAGTGAAGGAATGGTCATTGTTTATATTGTCTTGCGTGTGGTAATTGATATGGATATGTGTGATCTATATGTGGTATGCTTGACTATGATGTATTATAGATAAGAGGAATATGAACGATATATGTTGTGTTTTGTGTATTTAAATGTGTATGAGTTGTTCCCATTGTGTTTTTTTATTATGTAATGGAACTATACTATATTGTGTCAAAATGTATAGATGTTTGTGTTATAGGAATATTTCACATACTACAATGCCCTTGGGATCTGTGTTCTCATAATTTGGAGTGTATTTAGACACTATATTTAGCCATGCATTTTTATGCTTTTGGTTGAATTATCTAGTTTTCAATATCGTTTGGTGTCTCTTGATACCTATATTTCATGGGATTCATCTTGGGATTTGGGGGCCATCTTGGACATGCATCGTATTGTCTCGAAACAGTTTTTTTCCAACCCAAAACACAACTCACCATCCCAAGAAGTTTTCCCATTGTCTTCATCCTAGAATTTCATGGAACATAGCTTGATACTTCTAAAATGGTCATGCACTTGTGATGTACTGGTCTTCTACTTGCATTACATTAGAGTTTTATGTTAAAACTCCATGATATTAGAGGGAAGGGTGTGAACGTTTTCTTGATCTGTGTCCTAGATAGGCAAAACAAAGACCAGATTAGGCAAGTAATCATCATCATTGATGGGCCTCAATTGGGTATGTGATGAACATGTTTGGGATTATTGATGTAAAGCGGGGAGGAGATTTTGTTATGAAATTTGAAGAAAAAATGGCTCATAATGTGAAGAGGGATTTGATAGCAAGTCTGTATACCTAAGCAATGGTATAGAGTCTAAAATTGAATTCGAGGGATTTCTAGAAAACCCTATATTTTAAAGACTTCTTGAGATATATCGAACTAGCAGTTTGTAGGTTTCTTTGGACTTGTGAGATAGGGCTCTAGCAATTGCATTCCCTAGTTTTGTGCTTGAGAAAATATAAAGTGGCACAATTTGTTCTAAATCATGATCCAAGTAGGTATTTGAGGGACAATGGTGACGTTTGGGCCAACCACCATTAGGATGCTTAGAGGTGGAGGTAGGCTGGCTACAACAGGGTTGTCTTGAGGAAAGACCCATCTGTAAAGAGGTTTGCTTGGCAAAAGGTTGTCCAAAGTAGAGGGCAGCTCAGGAAGAAGGCCACTTGTAAAGTGGCGAGGAGATTTTGTTATGAAATTTGAAGAAAAAATGGCTCATAATGTGAAGAGGGATTTGATAGCAAGTCCGTATACCTAAGCAATGGTATAGAGTCTAAAATTGAACTCAAGAATATTTTTAAGACTTCTTGAGATATATCAAACTAGCAGTTTGTAGGTTTCTTTGGACTTGTGAGATAGGGCTCTAGCAATTGCATTCCCTAGTTTTGTGCTTGAGAAAATATAAAGTGGCACAATTTGTTCTAAATCATGATCCAAGTAGGTATTTGAGGGACAATAGTGACTTGTGGGCCAACCACCATTAGGATTCTTAGAGGTGGAGGTTGGCTGGCTACAATAGGGTTGTCTTGAGGAAAGGCCCATCCGCAAAGAGGTCCAATTGGCGAAGGGTTGTCCAAAGTAGAAGGCAACTCAAGAAGAAGGCCACTTGTGGCAGTGTTACTTGGAGTAGGCAATTCAAAATAAGAATACACATTGTTTAGGTAGTAACAATGTGTGTAGACAAAGGTGGGCAAGGAGACACATTGAAGAAGCAATCACATTCTTTAACCAGAGCCATTTTTCATTCATGACGAGGAGCACCCACATACCCAAATGACAAAACTATAGAGTAGCTAAGGGAAGAAAAGAATGGGAGGATGTCACGAATGATGAGTACAATTCCTTAATGAAGAATCAAATTTGGGAACTTCTCTCTTATTCTAAGGAAAAAACATTGTTAGGTGTTAACGGGCCTATGGGATCAAATGCATTGTCGATCCTTGGCACAAACAAGATGCCTTCCTAGGTCCTCTTCTTGTTATGGGATTTCGTGTTGACACATATTGAATATGGTGATGGAAAAGTAAGATAAAATACTTGTATGCACATGAACTATACACAAGAGCATAAACAAGGAACAATAACGGCGAGAAATGACACCATATATCTTACACAATAATAACAAAAATGTTCTAGTACATATACAAAATAAGAAAAGTATACAAAATTTCTCACCTGATTGCCTCAGCAAGTGGATTTGATTCTCTATTGAGTCTTCACCTCTTGTGGACTCACTCAACGACCATATCGTGTGCTTGTGCCCAAACAATCCCTAAGAGACACTCTCTATGAAAATGTGCTCTTCCTTTGGCTAGCTAGGCTCACTAGCACTCGCTCTCTTACTTGAGTCTTGCTTGCTTGAGCTTTGAATTGCTCAACTTGCCTTCCTTGTGGGAAGCTATTTCCTATTTATAGGTCCATGGGATTTAGATATTTCATGGATGAAGAAATCTAGATGGACAAATTGTAAAAATGTTCTAGATATCTCCTCTTGGACTTTTCTAATGATATTTTATAATTACATGAAATAGTCAAAATATCACATGGTTCTAAACTTGTAGATATCTCTTTTTGGACTTTTCTCATGATATTATATAATTAAAAACATAGTCAAAATATCACGACCCTAAGATTTCTTTTGGGAATTGCATCACACTTCCAAAGGTATCTTGGAGACTTGGACTTTTAAACATTCTAGAAATTCTACAAATATTACACAATTAGTTAAAAAATATCCCATGATACTTTGAACTTATGACAGACATTTCTCCATGAGAGTAACATTTTTACTGTTAACTTTTACTTTTTACCATGAACTGTCCTTATCATTTTTATTCCTTCCCGACAAATATTTTGTTTATAGTACTGAGATTCCTTAGGAGTTGCTGCGATCTTCTCAAACAAGTTAGTGCACCCAATAATTCTGAACAATCTTTTGTGCTGCAATCTTCCCAAACAGGCTATCCAATATTGTAATGTGGATACTCATTATGCTATTATACATTCAAAGAACAAGACAAAAAATTGTGTTAACAGCAAAAAGAAATGGGTAGATCCAAAGCTAGGTTAGTTGCAAGAAGATTCTCAACAAGAAGGAATTGACTACATAAATATGTGCACCAGTGGCCAAGATGAAAACTGGCAAAATTGTCTTATATCTTTAATTGCCAAATTTGATGGGAAATATAATAGATGGATGTTAGAATCTAAATGAAGCAAGCTCTCAGATTTATCAAGTGACGTGATGCACCATTAGTTTGCAGCATCCAAGATCTTCAAAACAAGAATAGCATGTTCATTTCTTAGTTGAAAAGATACCCTTGACCTCTTACACATTTCAAATGGAAGATTCAAACCATGCAAAACTCCATATCCATCTGACATCAAATTTATCAAACATTGCGATTCTCTTAAAATTGTTGCCATGTCCATCTGACATCTCTTTTTTGTTGTAGTTGCTGTTTCGAGATTCATGCAAGATCGAAGGGAGGTTCACATGTGAGCTGCAAAGAGGATTGTGTGATATATTAGAGGGACCTAAGATCCAAGTATCAGATATTGAGAGAGGCACCATGAAATTGAGAGATTATTCTGATTCAGAGGATGATGCAACTTTGGAACGAACTTCAAGGTACTTGATCAACATTTGAAAAGAGCCATTAGTGTGGCCTTGCAATAAATAAAATGTAGTAGCACTATGTTATGAAAATCTATTCTCACATCAGAAATCATTCACCAATATGCAGAAATATTAAATCATTCAGCCACAAATAATATTCCATACAATGAGACACAAATATAGATAATACCCTTAAGGTAGGGCAACACCAATAATACTCCTTAAGGAAGGAATAACTCCACAAGATCTCCCAAGATGAGAGGCCACTCCATGGGCAAAGACAATTACAAGAGAATACTTGATATGAATGATGATTATTACAATGACAATATCCATTCTTTATATACCCATATTCTAATGCTACTTTGGGGAGCCGTCTCCTAAATCCTTATCCCACTCATTATAATAAAATATTATAATATAATCAACTTTGGGTTATGTGTGACCCATGCCAACTATCCATAATACCCTTATACAATATAATATCATATCCCATATACCTATCCCAAGGTACCATAGCATTCTACCTTATGTTTTGTTCTCGAAACATGAGAAGAAACTAAATAATATGAATTTTTAAGCAATGTTGACAACTAGTACCAATCTTGAACATCCATCCATCAAAGTGAAATCTTGACAACTGGTGGTTGTCTTCTATGATAACAAGTTGTAATTGTGCCACTTGAATATCCACAATTGCTTTGTTGGCTCCATGTTGTTGTTGCTCTACTCTGATATTCAGAATGGTTGATCATGTGGTTCCAGGATGTTGCTATACCTCTGTGAAATCTAGAACTATTTTGCTTTTTCTGCCAAACACTGCCATACTTGATACCTTTCTGACTCCATGTAGGTCCATAATAATGTTGATGCCCTAGGCCATGCCTCCAAGATTGTTGCAACTCATGGTGGTGTGGGTGGTGATATGCTACAACCTTAACCTAATGTTTTGTTTCCTTTGATTATTTAGTATTTTGTTCCATTGTTTTAAATTCTTCCTCAACTTCTTCTCTCATGTGCCCTTCTTTTGGTGCATCCTTGTGCTCTTTTAATAGAACTTCCTTAGACTTTGTTGTTGCTTCTTCCTTGGACTCTATTGTTGCCTCTATCGTAGACTCAACTTTTGATTCCTTTACCGTTTCCTTAACTTGTTCCCTTGTCATAACTGCTTCTTGTTTCTCCTTGGATCCTTATTTCTTGAGAAATATCCTGTAGTGTTATCTTCTTTTTACTATACCATAACTTCATGAACTTCTTTTGCACATTATTGTTAATAGTACCCAAAGAATCCAACCAACGATAGCAAAGAATAATATCTCAATCATCCATCTCAAAAGCATGAAAATACGAATGTAATAAATATTTATCCATGGTGATCTTCAAATCTTCAAAAATATGAACAATCACAACTTCAATTTGTATGTCATTAATTTTTGTTGCTTTAACCTGCAATCTCTTAGCAAAAACATTATCAATGAAATTATACCTGTTGCTAGGGTTTATGGAAATCGTAACCTTTTCCTTCTAAATGCAACAAAGAACTTGCAAAATGGAATTTTTAGGTTCAAACATATCCTTTTGACCACTCTGGCTTATTTTACACCAAAGGAGTGCTTCTTGGAGGCTGCACACTATCAACCTTGTTTTATCCTTCAAGACCTGTGATAGTATCCTTCAAACAAGATAGCATTTTATCCTTGCTTTTCCGTTCCCCTTGAAGCCATTTTATTTCTTCCTCATATCCCTTGATGGTGACCTCCAAAGTAGCTATCTTTTTGTATGGGTCCCATTGACTCAAGAATGCATGCTTCATTTCTTCCCAAGTGTATATGGGTATTATGTAAATTTTCCAGCCCTAGATAACTGCTGTCCTATGTTATTTTAAAATAAATCAGATCTGAGAATAATTTATTCAAACATGCAACAGTCACATAGATGGCTGGAAAAATAAACAGCGTGAACAACAGAAGTTAAATATATTTTTGAACCTGAAATATTACAAATAAAGGAGGCTACAACTACAGCAGAACACTTCTGCTCTCTTGCTGCTTTTCTAGCCAACAATTTCACTGTTCTTCTCCTCCTAAGCTTGTAGTTTTCCTTCAGCAATCTGTTCTCCTTCTCTTCTTTTCTGTGTGTAAAACACTCTTGACCTTCTCCTTTTATCCTTGAAAAAGGTAACCCTAATCTCTCTAACCCTAAGATTAGATCTCATCTCATCTTGAGATGTAAGGTTAAAAATAGAAAATCACTTAAGTGAATTACAAAATAGAATCACTTAAGTGAACTTAAAAATAGAAAATCACTTTAGTGAATTTCAAAATAGAATTAGAAATGTCTCGAACCACTTCTAGCACGTTCATATTGAAGCCTGTGGAAGAAGTTCCTGCTCGAGCTACATTTCTCAAGATATTATGGATAGTTGGCATGGGCCACACATAACCCAAGGTTGTTTATATCATAATAATGAGTGGGATAAGGGTTAGGAGTCGACTCCTCAAAGTAGCATTAGAAAATAAGTATATAAAGGTTGGGTATTGTCCTTGTAATAATCATCATTCATATTGAGTATTCTTTTGTCCCACGGAATGGCCTCTCATCTTTGGAGTTCTTGTGGAGTTATTTCTTCCTTAAGGAGTATTATTGGTGTTGCGATACCTTAAGGGATCTCATTATGTGGATTATCTTTGTGGAATATTATTTGTGGATGAATGATTTGATATTTTTGCATATTGGTGAATGATTTCTATTGTGAGACTAAAGTTTCATAACAAGTAGTATCAGAGCTACGATTTTGGCAAAGTGGGGATTGTTTTTTGTGGATCGCAAATGTTGGGCAAATTCCCATAAAACGTCTCATTTTTTGGGGGCTATATCTTTGCGCAAAGTTGTTTGATTTAGACGATTCTTCCATCATTTTGTTCAAAATTTGAAGAACTTCAAAATTAGTGGTCATATGAAGGAAACCGAGCAATATTAAGGGAGATACGATCCTGTGAAGTCAGCCATATGGAACAGAGATAGTGACAATTTTTTCTAATGGCGTTTTTTTCCAGAAAATGAAATTTGAGATATCTTTTAGTCTGGCATCAACATGGCACCAAAGGAGAAATCAATATGGTTATCAAAGTGGCACAATGAACACATGGAATCAAAAGAGTAATAAGTCCTGAGTTTGTAATCTGTGGTCTCACCAAATTCAGGAGTTGCTCATCAAGTGGAAGGATCTCTTGGAAGAAAATGCGACAAGGGAGCTTGTGATCATTTTCCAGTCATTTCCAACTTTGAGGATAAAGCTTCTTGACGAGAGGAGCCATGTGATGGCTCCAACATAATCATGTTACCTACCTCATTATTGTTAGCTTGGGCATTAGGATGAGGTTAGTCGGCCCTTGAGCATTAGGGTTAGGGTTATTGTTTGTTTTGGTCTATAAATAGAGGAGTTATGTTGTAGTTGAGACATCATACTTGTAATCTTTTATCACCTATGGTGTATGTAAGAGACTTTGCCCTCTCTAAGTGGCTATGAGACTTTGCCCTCTCTAATTGATTCTCCCATAAATGGAGATCTTGTGGAGTTATTCCTTAAGGAATATTATTGGTGTTGCCCTACCATAAGGGTATTATCTATATTTGTGTCTCATTGTGTGGATTATCTTTGTGGAATATTATTTGTGGATGAATGATTTGATATTTCTGCATATTGGTGAATGATTTCTATTAATGAGAATAAAGTTTCATAACACGTTGTTAATTACAGAAGCCAAGTTCTGTGGAGTGCTTAGTGTATCTATGAAGGCTGTGTGGATCTGAAAACTACTTAAAGAGATTGGTTTTGTACAAGACAAGCCAATCACCCTCTTTTGTGATACTAGAGTGCTATCAACATGACATACAATCAAGCTGCACACAGCCTACCAAGCGAGATTAGGTTGCTGATTTTTTCATGAAGCCACTACCACAAAGCCAATTTCATCAGGTTTAGATCACTACTTAGGCTACATGAATTTGAAATTAGGGGATAAAAAAAGATAATGCCACCTTATCATTGTACCTTGCATTTTGGTTTGAGGAGGAATATTAGAATGTGGTGGTGGCAAGCCCGAGTTTTGGGGACCGTAAGGGTTTATATTAGGGTATATCATGTTGATCCATGTCATTATATGGTGGTCCAATGGTTCATCAACTTGTGGTTTTCTTGGGAACCGTGATCTCATGATTTGGGTTGTATAAATACACTAGTGTGCTCCCACCCAATTATGTATTTGCACTCCTTTGATATGAAAGTATCAATTTTATTTGATGTTTTTTGAAACACTTCCTCATATGTCGGTGTACTATCTGATGCAATGGTCTACAACATGCTTTGCTTTGGATTTCACTTTTCATCCATATTGAAACTATTTTAAAGCTCCAACAAGATGGTCTTCTCAGGTCTTATTATACGTCATAATATGATCAAAAGCTATAAAAAAAATTGTCATTGAATATGGGCAGAAAATACTATTTATGCCTGCTTAAATGTTGCAATTGCACTAGTGAGTCAGACGACATATTCCTAAACTCAAAAAACTTGTGTGTGTCCAAGATTACATCTTGGGGATATCATTTTGTTGAATATGGAATTGACAATATTAACATCGGAGGTGTAACTACATGAAGTACTCCACACCATGATGTTAATCCATTTCATGCATAAAGAATATGAAATGTTTGCTCTTAGTGGTTACCTTGTTCAATCATATTAAGTCAAAACAAAGGTGGTGTGTCACATATTCCTTTTTTTTTTTGACTAGTTCAAGTGACACAGAATATGGGCTCTGATATCCTAAAAGGAGCCTTATTCACAAGGCTATGAGTTCATTACAAGTTATGCACCATTCTGTCAGTCTTTTTTCATATTGATAATGTTTTATTGGGGCAGACATTTTCCTGTATCTTGGTAAGATGCTTGATATGATCTCATTTGAGAGGTAGCCTCATTGGGAAATCCTTGATGATGACCTCACATTCAGGCATGATTTCATTTATCACCTTATTCTTGTCTTCAAATTTCGTTATTGCTTCCACAATCCAACATCTGGTGCCTTTTGTATCTTCTTTGCTCTTTGAGATTAGTATCATTTAAGTTGGAAGTGGCTTGAATCATTTAGGAGTGTGCTCATGAATTATATCTCAGGTAGGGCATATAAATTCCTCTGAATGATGAGGTATTGCATGCCTATTTTAACCTTATTGCACTTCTCCTGACAACATCTAGCGGTGCTTTTAGCTATCAAGATATCAAGGTCTTTTGCAGATTAAACGGATGAGCATTCTGGATATCAATTTCTGATAAAGCTAATGATCACTTAATCAACCAAAATCATTACTTCTTTTTCTATGATTGTTTGTTGACTTGGCTGTAAATTAGAACTGTTAGATTTTACATATCATTGCTCTTGGCATCATTATATCTTTCTCTCGACATTCACCCTGCATTGATAAAATTTCTTACTGTTATCCATCTTTTGGAACCCCCCTTTTCCATCGTTAGCCTTGCCATGATTAGTTTGGCAGGGATGTGATGACTTAAGAGTTCTAGTAGTTGCCCTTTTGCTTGGCCTTTGCAAAGATGGTGCATAATTTCCTAGTTGATACTAGACTTTCATTCAGACATGAGTCTCACACAGCACATTGTTAATACTTCCATTTAGTGAAATGTCATGAAAGCCTTAAATCTGTATCAAATTCTGAAAAGTACTCCAGATAACATAGACTCTCTCTCACACACCCACCCACACCTAATAACATTTTGTCAACTTGGTATGCTGATTATAGAGGTTGAAGTTTATTTTCACCTAAGCATGAAAACTATGACATTCTAGGCCTCTATTGTAAGAAAGAGGTGGTAAACAATGTTGATTTATAAAAGATATTATTTTTAAATAATCAGTAACAAGACTTTGATAATATTCAAGTAGTTAATTGTCAAGTTTTAGGATCAATCAGATGTCATTAAACGACTTCAAACATTGTAGGAAGACAATATAGTGGAATAGTGGGATTAGCTTTTATGTATGGGCTTGCTATGACCATTAAGACTGGTAGTCAAAATCAGACATGACATTTCAAGGGTAAAGGACTACACCAAAAGTTTCAAGAATGCAAGAAATTCAAGAAAACATGATTGGACAAAAACTATGAAATTTTGCAAATTTAACTTTCTGGATAATTTTTGTAAAAATATAGTTTCTTTTCTTGTGATACATGGTATCTTTCTTAATATTTGTCTTTACCGGGTAAAATGAATATCAGCAGTGTTTGCAGGAAGTATCCACGATTTGCATAGTAAAAATTATGACATGAATATACCAAATCTGTTTCTAGTCCGCTAAACTTCTTTTCTGGAGTTATGATGTTGATGTTTTTGTATTTCAGGCTGAGAACTTCTCTGGTTTAGATGAATATAAAGCATTGGAAGCTTGCCTCCGACAACTACAGCAACAGCTCTGACCATCTCCAAGTGCGAATAGTTTTGTGTTTGTTGATTTAGTTTCCTTTAGTTTATGAAGTTAAGCAAAGAGCAATTCTTTCTTCTGCATTTGAGGGGTTAAAAGTTGTAAAATGTCCATTCTTGTGAATTTGTGCAATCTATATTTGCTTCACAATTTTTTGTTTGGTTAATAGTCTTTTGGGAAGCATGTTGTTGTATATAATTTAACATGTTAAATTATATCTGTTTTTGCTTGAGGTAATGTTTGACTCTTTTTTTAATATGTAAATAAATTAGTTATATGGGATGAGATAATATTTGACTCTTTTTTTAATATGTAAATAAATTACTTATATGGGATGGAAACGGGTCCACTTGTATTACATTATGACCACATAGTGGTATTACAACAGCTTGGCAAAATATATATGTATCATTTGTCAAGTTTCAAACCTCGTTCTCCTCTTTGAAAGTTGAGGAATTTAATCGGTTGAGATAATGTCATTTTATTATATGGGATTGAAATGGGCCCACCCCTATTGCAACATAACAGCATAGTGGTATTATAATAGCTTGACTATTATGCATATACTATTAGGCAAGATTCGAACATAGGTCTCCTTAAAGTAAAGGAATTTAACTAGTTGAACTGATGCCATTTGATGTATTGGCGACTCTCTTTAGTTCTAATTTTAATTTTTGTCCTCTTGCATGACCAAAATTTGTGATTAGAATATTGTTTTAAAGTATTTTCTTGTATTACTTAAAATTTTTAATTAGTGATGGTTCATGCCTAAATTGTTGTGATCTGCAATTTATCAACAAGGCCTAAATCAGGTTGACAACGACTAACAAATCAACTGCTTGGTCACGAGTATATGCCATAATCATGATTTTCAAAGTTTATTTCAACACTTATACTTGGTAAACACTTTTTTTTTAACAATCTAAATTTCAAGATGCTGAAGGAGATTCTTGTATGTAGAATGACTTTATGTTGGGAGAAGCATATTTATAGCTAATATTGTAGAAACTATATCGTTCAAATTTGCAATATTTTCCATAATCACTCCAAAACATTCATCAACTACAAATATATTGAAAATAAGAATGCAATTAAGAGAGCCATAATCAATGACATAAAGAAATGAAGGGAGACGACAAGAAGTATAAGGTGGATGTCCTTGGACACCCCAATTGTGTACAAATGGATTCTCACTTAGGGGTATTTATAGTGAGACCAAATCTCCAATGAGAGGTTAACCTTAGGCGAACATAAACTTAACTTTGAGGTTAACCTTACAACAAAATAATAATAAACTACCTTTAAGTGATGTTATCCATAAAGGTGGATTAATCAATACCATTAAGGGTTTCTTTTTTTGGATACATAGGGGAGTTGGTTACATCTACACTATTTTTAGTAACTTCCAAGTGCAGGGTTCAAACCATAGGGGTTGCTCCTAACAAGCCTATACCACCTCGTTGTTGTTGACCCGATGTGAGGGGGAACATTGGTCGCTCGAGATTCGTACTGTCGTTGTCGGTCTGGTGCGCACTTAGAGGATTTAGATCAGACTACTACCTTTGCAATATGCGTGTCCCAAAGGTCTGAACCTTGTCTCTTCTTGGTAATTGCCTGACTAGACAAACGACTACTAATCCAACTAGCCCTTGGGGGTCCACTAAGGATGAAATATGAAAAGGTCCTTAGGCTTATGAAAACGAGGAATGCCCATAGGCTTACATAATCACATGCCCATACTTCATCACAGGTTTGGCCTTGGCTGAAACAATGTTAGATTACACATTTCAACAATAAAGAGATTCTCCATTTCATCCGAAAGCATAGTTTCCTATGGCTTGTTGTAATGAAAGTATACATTAATATAATAAGGAACCATAGTGTGAAGATGTTTAAATGGACTAAAAATGTCAACCATACCATCATCATAATCATAAATATTATAGGTACATGATTAACATGTCGACATATAGTTGCCCATGAGGTTTAGAGCAATTGGGTGGAGTGAAGATTTAGACAAAATCATATTACATAAATTTCAACACCCCCCACAATTTGAGCTAAGAGGGCCAAGGAGTGGACATTAGAGGTAACACCTCTTCTCCATAATGTATGCTCTAGTGGGCCTCCAATGATCTTCCATTATCTTCATCTTCATCATTAGAAAGCTTGTGTCCAATCCTTCAGAATTTTGTTTCAATATTCTTTAGCTTTGTGATGCAATTCTTGGAGTGTTTTTCTCTTACAATACTTGCAAATGTTTGACTTCTTTGAAACCTTAGACTTGCCCTTAGGCACTTGAGCCTTAGATTCCATTGACTTGAAGTCTTTTGGATGAGCTTGTGTATGAGAAAGAGCTTCATAATTCTTCATTGCCACTTCATAATGGATTAGAAGCTTGAAAAGTCCTTTAAGAGATGGGTTGTGGCTCTTTGATAGTCATAGCATTTACATAAAGAACCAATGCAATTATATGAAAAGGAGGAGAAAGATTGCTAGTGATAGATTTGATATACTCTTCATCCCTCTTTACTTGCCTCATAGCTAGATAAGCTTTTAGAGCTTTGAAGTGAGATATTTGGTCTTCAACATTACTAAAATATGAAAATTTGAGATTGGAGAGCTCTCTCTCTATTCTATTAACTTTACTTGCACTTTTCCATAGAGATATTTCAAAGTAGTCCACACGTCAACATGATCAATCTTCTCTTTGATATGGAAAAGTACATTTGGATCTACTAACATGAAAATTTTTCCAAGAGCATCATCCTTTCTCTTAATAAGTTCATGATAATTGAGACCTTTTGACTCATTATTAAAGATTAATGAGAGATTGTTGCTTGAGTAATCTTGCGATTTGAATTGACCATATGCTATAATTTTGTCCACTAAGGCAAGTAACATACCTTAGGGAATCCATTTTGCCTAAAACCCCTAAATAAATTTCTAATAGGTTTGTAAATTGATGTCACCACTTTGTAGAGCTCGAAAAATTGTGTAATTTAGAAAAATTGGCTCCAAACACGACCGTATGTAAAACTTATGGCCTCTAAAAGATTTGGTTAAATTAACAATGAAATCAACAAAAAAATCAAATGCCAAACCTTACAAAAAAAAATCTCGACGAACTAGGAATTGGCTCTTGGTGTCACTAGATTGGGTTTTGTGCTCTTTATTTGAGGAATTGGATTTTGATACTTGACTGAATGTAACTCATGGATTAATATATATCCACTAGTTACATTCATTCAAGTGTCAAAATCCAATTCCATTGGGTTCTGAAACCTATTGGTCAACCTTACCAAAAGTATCGTGTGCACTTTGAAACCAAAGTTTAGTTGCATTCATTTGAATTGTGTTGAGCCATAAACCTTTGCAAAAAGAACACTTGTTCCTGTGTCGAGTCGAAATTGGGACATTCCACCTTCAAGTGAGAGGACCAATCATTGTGCCATGCAGTGTATTGAGTCCAAAATAACTTCTCCCCTAAGGTGCTTATGCCATGCTGCATAGAGGAAAAGTGCACCAAAATGGCATTGCAAGGGATTGAACCACAATCCTTAAAGATGTAAGAGAGTGGTCCAACTGTTGTGCTATCCACACAAATGTGATTGTAGAGACAAGGCCATTTTTTCTTGTAGAGCCCAAGTTGCAAAGCAATGCAAAAAGCATTGCTAGAGATTCGAACCAATGACATCCTCTGAGACAAGAACAAACCCATCCAACTCACCACTCCTTGCTTAGCACATGGGAGGAAGGAAAACCGTTAAAAAAGATTTTGATGTCGAGATTTGATTAAGAACCCTCTCAACTCTTAGGAGCACGACTTGGTTGCCATGTTGTCCACATCGATATGACATTTCTACGTTGGGATGCACAGAGGTGCATTGACTAGTTTAACGAAATGACGCATTCACATGCAAGTGTTATGTGAATGACACCAAATATAAAGGCGTCAAAAAATAAAAAAAGTCTTAAGATTTGAAAACTTTGAAAGCAAAGAATAGAAAACCTGAAATGGTGCCCTCAATTGTTGATATGATGATTCCTTCTTTCATTGATAAATGATGTTGCTTTGGATCTTGCTTAGATACCATGTTCGAATTTGCAATATTTTCTAGAATTATTCCAAAACATTCATCTATCACAATCATATGCTGAAAAAAAGAATGCAATTAAGAGAGCAATAATAAACAACGTAAAGATACAAAGGGAGACAACGAGAAGTATAAGGTGAGTGCTCGTGGGCATCCAAATATAACACATTTTATTCACATGTGATACAAATAGACCTTCATTGAGAGGTTATTTATAGTGATGCCAAATCTCAAATGATAGGTTAACCTTTGACCAACATAAACTTAACCTTGAGGCTAACCTTAAAATAATAGAAAATTACCCTTTTAAATGAGATTATCTATAAAGGTGGATTAACAAATACCACTAAGGGTGAAATATGAAAGGGGCTTGTAAGGTTACATAAATGAGGAATGCTCGTAGGCTTACATGATCACATGCTCGTAGGCCACATAAATGAAGCTGATAATCGCCTCATCACACTTTTGGCATTGTCCTAAAGATCAAATTACACAAATTTCAACAAATATAGGATCCGAATCAAGACTCATATTAATCTTAACACTTGCATTTAATGATCATATAAGTTCTATTAAGCTTTGACATACTTAGTCCTTAAATCCATACTACTAATAACACGGAAAACACGAAGACAATTCATCATAGTTGTAACAATATCATGTTGGTATAAATTAGAAGTCTAGTAAGAAAACTACCAAATGTCAATATGTTTATACACATTACTCTCTCAAGTGACTCTAAAGGTTGAAAAGGTTCACCAATGACACCCTTTAAGAAAGAGATGACTTCATAAATAGGACTCAGATATATCTAAACTACTATTATAATACTCTAAGATGTGGAAGGGAGATTTGGACTTAGGTAGAAAGTTTGTAAATAGTTAGTATAAAATAGGACAAACATTCATTAAAAAATCAAGTATCTGACATTTTAATTTAATTGTGAAACTCAGGAAAAAGAAATTGATCATATAAGTTAAAATGATGAATTGCATATCAAATAAGAAAATAGGACTGGATCATAGTTTAATATTAAATCCCAAAAATTAATAAAATAGGTATAAAATGATTCAAATTCCTAGAAATATTTCACTACATTTTATCTATCAAGCACTTCTCATTCACGTAGTAGCTATGTTTGCACTCTCTTTGTGTCCGCTATTTTAACATTCATGCCGCTTGATCTATGTTTTCCATGTTGTCTCATCTTATCAAGAGGGACTCTTATTGGTCCACCTCTGCTATAATTCATGAACAACTTGAGCTAAATTCATTATATATAATAATATCTTAATAATCACTCAAAATTAACATATTTAACATTGATCAAACATCAATTACTGCATGGTTTTCTTCTTGAAGTTTTACCTATTGCTTGCCTCTTTCTCTTTTAGAGGAGTGTTCTTGTAAGGCCTAACAAGGAACCCCACCAAATTGGCATAAAGAAAGTCACTACTAGATAACATCACATATTTCTCCCATCCTTCAATCTCAAAATGTTAGATTTCACAATACTTGCATAATAAAGATAGACAAAACATCAACTAAAATCATAAAACAAAAGAGAAAGGAAAATAATGATTTTTGCTCAAATGATGATGCCCTTAGGCACCTACACAAATGATAAAAAAAAATGAGATCATATTGATATAATGGTTCATGTGCTTGGATTTATAAATGGCAATTTCTCAAGAATCAATTCGATCAAATGCAATTGTAGATTTTGTAGTTTATCAATGCAATTATATCAACTTTGTTGTATTTTGCCCCCAATTATGTACTTTATAATATGCTTTCTTGGATATCAATTTATCCCTAGTATTTCATTTAAATCCAACAAGATTCCTAACAAAAATAACAAAAGTAACATTAGGATGTTTATGGGTTAGATAATTCAAGCTTCCCACAAGTTGATGGTAAAGTGTCACATGAACTTTTCAATTGTGCAAGCATTGTCAATTTGACTGTTGACTACTATGGTGGAGCAAAGGTGACAACACTATATAAAAACATCATAACAAGTCTACACATATCTAGGTTGAAATATAAAGATTCCACTATTTTGATTGCATGCTATGTAAGCCAATGAAGTAGTATAAAACTTCTAATTGACATACTTATTAGCTTACAATGCGCAATTAAAAATTTGTAAGACTAAGCATTGGAAAAGATAGAGATGAAAAAAATTATGTTGATTAATAAAGAAAAATGTATACCACAATGAAATTGAAAATACTACAATTATTATTATTTTGTGAAATGTTTTGTTATAAAAATAAGTCAGAGTGTGCAGAAAAGAAAACTTCTGAAGGACACTATCTAAAATAAACAAAACCAAGAGCTATTTGATGCAATCCCAAGAGAAATATATACATAAGTGTTGTTAACTTCAAAGGCCTTTGAAGCTAGAAGCATACACAAAAGGTGTAGCAAGAATTCAAGTAACTAGAAAATCTACTTAAAATAAAGCAATGCACAAGAAAAGCAATGAGAAGATTGAAAAGTGGAACTAAAAGATAATGTGACAAAAAGTTAATCTCCTTGGGTAATCCAAAATAGATGACTAATGATGATAAAAAGCTATATAAACATGCAAATATTGGATATAAAATAAAAATAACTAAGCAATTGAGACCTTCAAACTCAAGCATTCATGTCAACTTCCAAAGTGCAATAGTTTTTTAATAGATTCAATTATGGGGAAAATGAAAGGTAAACTCAAAATAAAAGTGTTGAAAAAATTGAATACCTAATTGCAAAGTTTGTCTTTTCTAAAATGTTTTACTCTTCTAAGTAAAAAAATTACTATGAGATATCAACTAACTTTTAAGTTGGACATCAACTAGCTTTAATTATTGAGCAAATTTACAAGGTAAGGGTCAAGCAAAAAATTAAAGTCTTAAAGTGTATGTAATAATAAATGATTTTATATCAAGTGGCATTAGCTCAACCGGTTAGATTCCTCAACATTTCAAGGAGGAGATACAGGTTCGAATCTTGCCAAACGATACATGGATAATATCTAAGCTTTGTTGTAATACCACTATGTGGTGATGATGTAATACAGGTGGGCTCGTTTCAATCCCAAATAACCCATTAAAAAAACAATAATATTTTTTTTTATGAAAATTATTGGCTTATAGGGTGTACTAACATATGCATTAATAACCTTGAAATATTCATATGAATATTTTGAATATATTTAGATAAATTTAAAAGTTGTCTTAAAAGTTGGGTTTGGAAGTACCTCATGACAAACACCAAGAAGACATATCCCATTTCATGATTGATAGATCTAAATGATATTAGTGCTTTCTTTTAATCATTAAGAATTTTGATTAAATATTTACAAAAATTGGCAAATATTTTCAACTTGATATGCTTCCCTTAATAGAATCCATCAATTAAATGATAATAAATCCATTACTATTATCCATGGTATAAAATAAAAGAAATCCATACATATGTATTTGAAATTAAACCACATACATAATACCCTTTTCATCCATTAAAAAATAATTCACCATCAAATCTAAAATGAAGTTTGATTGACGTATATAAAAATATATGTTCACATGATAAGATATTTATTTCTTTATATTGAAAATTCAATAGTTTATCTCTACATGAAAGTATTTAAGTATCACAAGCATGAAAGTAAAAACAATCAAATGTTTGTTGAAGGATGAAAATTTCTATCAAATTACTACTAATCCCATTAATTCAATCAAAGTGCTAAAATATTAAAGTAAAACATTAAGTACTTATAGGATTATCATTTCTAATAACCCATAAGGGAATATTTCCCTCGTCAATGTGAGAATCATCACATTCCATTGGATTAGATGAATATTGTTACTCATTGCATATCAATTTGACCAAATAATCTCAGTCTATCCTAACTCTCTAATCAAGACTATTAGGGTAGATAAAGTGAAAGATATGTTTTGTTGATTTGCAAAATTGTCTAACCTAATTTATGCACCTACAATGTGACAATTCAAAATAGAAAGGGAATTGAGTAAATCTTCAATCTCTAGATCAATTGACCAAATCCCAACTACACCAACCAATCTAAACATATAAGTAGATCTATGGGAAAAAGGATATGAGAAAATTAAAATCCAAATTTATAACAAATATGATTTTTCGCTTGTAGTAGTGTGAATGTTGATCCAATGGATATCTTCAAAAGTGATCATCCAAATTTGGTGATATCGGATCCATGAATAACCTACAATAACATAGCAAAAGGACTATTAGAAGATGGAGGAGGGTGAAGCCAAAAGCATCGTACAACTAAAAATCAAGAAATCAAAAGACAAAGTCAATCTATAGAAATCATGCACATCTTTTCATTAGTTGAAGTTGATATCAAATATTTTATCACAAGGAGTAACTATAATATTTTGAAAATAGCCAAATGATCTTTATAAAAGGGTGCTATGCTCTTATTTATGGGAGAAGTTTAATCTAACATTTAAATGATGTAAAATAATTCCATTCATAAATTCTAATTTGGTAGCATCTTTTAGCCAAATTGATGCTTCACCAAATAAAATTATCACTAAATATATTCTACATGATATTAGTGGCTTTAATTCCTCCTACAGTGCCACTCAAAGACAAAAGGTTGTTTCATAGGCGAGTTATTCAAACTTCATCTACCAAAATGCATTCCTTTCCTGACATCCTATTATTTGATAGTCTCCATGCATTGGTAAATATTTGAATTTGTATGCTCAGAGTCCTCATGGCCTATAATGTTAGAATGATTCTAACTCATAGGTTTAGGCACATATCACGAGTATGCCAACCTTAGCTTTGATATTAGCTACACACTTGTTTATAAATCCTTCATCTATGGTAGTATGGCACCACACTTGATAACTTAATCTAGATTCCTATTGGCACCAAACCCAACAATCAAATTTTGATATTAAATTCTTTAGTGCATAGCCTTTGGGCACATTTTGGCACCATAGCCTTTGTATTGATTCGATAATACATTGGTGCCTTGGTATTTGTAACCAAACCCTTTAGAAATTACATTGATTTAGTCCCAACCTCCTTTTGCATGAATGATTTTTTTGCTGGGATGCAATGGTTGTAGTTGGACTACTATTTCTTCCTAGAAGGACCATTTGAATATATATGTTGCTCAATTTGAGTGAATTATGAGCAATACAAGTAAATATGAGATGCAACTTGCATGAGATTCAAATCACATAAGTTACTACACACTACAAAAAAACTTATAAGTGATTTGGTTATATCAACCAATAAAAGAATTTGACATAAAGTTTTAGATGTGGGTGTATTAGAATGCAGATCATAGTGTGAAGGGCTTCTATAATATTTTGCATGATATTTGAACTATGCTTATCAAGTACAATGAGACAACTAGGTGGAGTTGATGGACATGAATTGCAAGTGAGTAGCAAAAGTGAATCTTTTGCTACTTCTTGTATATCAAATCTCCTACTTTGAGAAAAGGAGGGGTTTCTCAAGTCCTCAAAAATTGTGATGCCAAACAAACCAACTTGTAGACCTTTAAACCCATCTAAAATTTTGACTAGAAAGGCTAATGCCATGACGATTTGCATAAGGCCCATTTATGAAGCCAACACTATCTATGATGTCATGACCATTATGGCATCATTTGTACTTTGTCACCAATGCTTATGGTGCCAACATACATAGACAAAGACACTTGTGTTAGCACTCTATGCCTCCACTAGACACTAGCATATATATAAAATATTTTTTCAATACCAAACATAAGAGAAAAAGCTACAACTTCCCAATCATACCACTTGGCACACTGCTAATTAGCACCAATTTTAGAAGAGGTAATTAAAAGATTTTGCAATTGTCCTTGAAACTACTTCTTGACCAGTTGGAAGCCAAACCATTTCCTTTTTCAACTATTTTGTACTGTTTTACATCATATATATAACTTAGGAATGTAATAGACCACTTATTTCTCTGTATCTTATATTTTTAATCTATTTCTCTCCATCCTTCCTTTACAAACCTTTGCCTCCTTATAGTCCTCAAGCTTTTGTTTTTCTACTTATTTCATTAGATAGAAACAAAGTGCACATGGACCCCAAGCACAATGTACATCATGTAACTAAACATTACTAGTGTGTGTAACCAAATATTACTATTGCCAACATTGCTATACGAGCCTTATATTTTGTAGTGTATTTATATTTGTGTTATCTGTAAATAAAGTCTTCTCATTGTGAAGATATTTTTGTGTCTTATTTACTACACAACTTTGAGACATAACTCATTGAGCACCACAAGTTGATTTATGAAGTTATCCTCCATGCCATCACATCCTAGGTCCTATAGTGTGGGTCAAACTAGTATTATACCATATTTCTTGTTTATTTGTAACTCTTTCACATTGATTACTTTTGTTTAAAATAGTTATTAGAAAGAATAGAGCCTCTAGTATGCTTCATTGTTGTATGTTCACTCACACGTGTTCATGATACTAGAAAAACATGTCATATCAGGTTTTATCTTCGAGTACCTTAAAGAATGCCATGCTTGTAGATAAATGACTAAGATGAAAATTTTAATATCGATAGAGATGAAGCCTCGAGACGTTAAAAACTTAGTTGATATGGCTTGGAGAAACATATGAAAACCTTGTTTGGAAAGTTCTAAGATACCATGATCAACATGAGAGCATCATATGATATAACCAACCTTGCATTCTTTTAGATCTACAACTTGCTCAAGGTGTACACAAAAATCAACATTCCTATCTTCTTAGGTTAGATCAATTCCAACAAATTAGATACTTGGATCCAATAGCTAGAAACATATTATTTTTGCCAATTGATTTTTTAACATTAACATAATTGCCTTCACAGCTTTGAAGATCTCAAAATAAATTGCTTTTTGGTAGGAAATAATCAACAAAATGCTTGTGGATGATGGAGATTTATTAAAACCTAGATAACATTTTTGAAACTGGATCACACTTACTTCTACTAACTACATAATTATGAATATTAGTAGATGTGTTTCTAGTAGTTGCACTAGTGTCAAGACCAATTTGTCTAATAATATAATAATGAGTTCAATGAATTTCTTAGTTGCATTTGCATTGATAGGAATGGGAAAATAAAGTTGTTAAATTCATCAATGGTCTCCATTATTAAATTTTATAAGATATAGGATTTACCTATATTGATTTATTAGCACACATATTTCATTTTACAACAAAGCTAGAGAAAAATCCCACGTAAAATATAAAGACCCAACATTCATAGTATATTGGGCACTATTGATGCCAAATTCTAAACCTTATATACAAGCACATATAGAAAGATGTAATTTATTATAATCCTAATATTCTTCTATAGCATAGGATAGAAGCAAAAATATGAGAAACACGTAGTGCATCCATCATAAAACACACACATAGTAACGTTGATAGTAAATTGTATCTGTAAAATGAGCATTAACAACTAACTTACAGCTAGTGGAAAGTCCTATCCTCCTATATATAGGATAGGGGTGGACTAACTTTGTTAGTCCTTAGGTAGGATAACAATTATCCATGTTGATCAGTGGTTTTGATTCCTTTTCTTTACCCAATTATTGCTTTTCTGCCATATTCTCTTAGACATTTTTGCTTGCTAACTTTTCCAAAAACCCTAAGTAAGGATAGAGTCATGATCAAGGGATGTTTTGACATGCATCTACCAAAGCTTGTATCCTAAAAATCAATGGTATAAAAATTTATACATTAAGTGGCAATCATAGTCATCGATTGAATTTTAGGGTTTTGATTTGTAGTCATAATTATAGCATACTTTTACACCTAGGGTTTGAATGACACATTGATTAGATTGATGGTTGTAATTTTATGGCTCCAAAAAAAGTGAAAATAATCCATCAGATCCAAAGGAAAGGTATTAATTTATTCCACCATAAATACCCATTTCAACTCCTCATTTTCTCATCATACATTTACCAATTAATGATTGTTATTGATAACATTGTTCTCAAGATTTGTGCCTTTGTTGCTTATATGACACATGATCTTCTCTCTCTCTCTCTCTCTTTCTCTTTCTCTCTCTCACTCATCCTTGTAGGTGCAACCAAATCTATCGACCACTAGCCCACTACCTTCCCTAGAGGAGGAGAGAATGCTCTACTAGGATTTGCAACCAAAGATCAATAATTATCGGTAGAGGACCAATTCTAAGGCATGTCAAACCCTCTACATATAGTCTAGGTGTGTTA
This sequence comes from Wollemia nobilis, assembly GCA_028583015.1. Lineage (NCBI taxonomy): Eukaryota > Viridiplantae > Streptophyta > Pinopsida > Araucariales > Araucariaceae > Wollemia > Wollemia nobilis. Next base: position 2,179,890 of record JAQPPZ010000690.1, on the reverse strand, counting down.
TCTTATTTATTACTATGGTGACATAACAAGCAATATTGAATGGAAATGAACATTTTATCATGATTACTTTATAAACGATATGGTTTTTGGTGCCTTAGATTTTCAAGTAGTATTTTTTTTTTGTATTAGGATTAGCCCTTGCTTTTACTTTCATATTAATAACCATAGTGTGGTTTCCTTTCGAATCCTCTATTTCAATTTTCATTTGAATTAGGATAATTTTAGCTTTGATTGTTAAATTGTTGCTTTACTGTCCTAATTTAAGCATTTTGGGTTATATTGTATTAATTCATGTAATTTTATGAGATATATCATTTTTTGAAAACATTTTGATGAACCTAATGTGAATTTACCTTTTGAGGATTTTCCTTCCATTTTTTAGCCCTTAGGGTTTAGTAGGTTTGCTTCCATAGGTTTTGTTTTAGTGACTATTGTTAGTTGAAAATTGAGTAATCCTGTAATAGTTTTCCTCTTTCTATTAGGGCTGCCTTGAAAATCTAATTTTTTTTGGTATAAGGGTTTTTTTGTAGTTGGCTTGCTTAAAGATATAAATGATAAAATCCTAGTTACCCTTGAGTAGGTTTTCTGCTTGTGCTTATACCTCTTGCCACTTATTCTAAGGGATTTGGAATGACTACTAGGTATAAGAAGAAGTGAATTCCATAATCCGTAGAAATATAAGAGGATATCATCCAATCTATTCCTCATGAAAATTATATTGTTCATCCTCTTATGCTTTGTCATAATCATGAAATCCGAATTAGAGACTAGATAGATAGAGATTCTAATTTTGAGGAAAAAAGAATACCTCAATATTAAATTTAATTAAATCTATAGGTTTGTCATAGGGTCTCAAAAAACTTTGGGAGTGTCTACATTAGGTAGAAATCATGAATGATATGCTAAAATAGGATTACCCCTTAGTGAGGTGATCATAACAAAAATAAGATCATTGTTTAATGTGGTATTCATGGTAAAACAATTATGTGTGAATGACACATAGAATGCACTTCTCCAAAATACAATACCTATTATAAGCCTCATGATGAAACATTAACTATGTATAATAAAACCCTTAGGGAATATTTGGTTTATCAGCTAGATAGCCATAAGCATGATACTGAGAAGCAAATAAAGGCTTCTAGGAGAGAAATGGAGACCTTTAGGAGAGAAACAACCAAACAAATGTAGGATATGATGACCAATATTACTCAAATTTTGAGTGCTAATAGAAATCATATAGTGCAAGTTGTTATCCCTCCTTAAATATTGAATCCTAATGATCCTCATCCTCCACCTCCTTCAGCTAATCTTAGGGAGGATTCACCTAAATAAATAGATCCTACTTTGAGAAATTATAAAATCCAATATCTAGCCCTTGATGTGGAAGCTATAGACTTGTTTGGGCATGTGCCTAAATTCTTTTATGATGAGAAAAATAAATCCCAAATATTTTTTAATAAATTCATGGTATATTATAGGTATTTTTTACACAATGGATAAGCTTGGTTAAATTAATAACTAGGGATTTGGTAGGAAATGCTCTTGATTGGTTTGCATCCTTATCTAGACATTTTATTGACTCCATATATACATTTTTCAAGAGCTTGAACCAAGAATTTGATGATGGCATGACTATGATGGAAGTAATGGATATTTTTGTGAATATTAAACAAAGCCCCAATGAATCTATCATCTATTTCTACAAAAGGGAAGAAAGACTTAAACATCATGCTAACCTAACTTAATTAAAGTGGCCATAATAGTAATGTTTATTAACAATATTAGGTCATAATTTTAGGCTAAGATGCAAGAACACAATTCTTGTGATTTATTCTCTCTTGACAAGGTTATACACTTAGTTTAAATCCTTGAACATTGTGAAAAGAAAGAAGCGCAAAAATCCCTAAAACCTAAAAAACTAACAAGAATGTTGTAGGAGTTGGGGTTTGTAATATAGATATCCAAGATACCTCTTATGAGCTAGAGATATTTGGAGATACTATGCATATGTTGACCAAATTTGGGGATGGCTCGAGACCCAAGAAGATGATGCCTCAATGGACCCATGAAAATATTCTCAATTTTTTTTGCCACCTAAGCTTAAAATTACCATATCAGTGACATGTTTGAAGCACCTGTATGGCATGTTCCTAACAAATTCTACTTTTGGAATGAAATTTATAGCCATCATGACTCTACTGGTATAGACTTGCATCGATTTTACCTTAAGCAAAACATTTGATCAAATCAATAATGATAGGATCAATTTATTTTATGAAAAGAAGTAGAGTCTCTAGAAAAAGATATAATCACCCTTGTAATAAGAGGTTAGGTATTTATAATACCCCATTCTCCAACCATGAGCAAGAAACTCCCAATAAACAATAAGGAGTGAATCAAAATCAAGGTTAAGGGTTTAATCAGGGTAGCCAACAAAATTATTAAAATTAAAGGACTACCCCCAAAACCAAAATTCTAGAACTATTATTTCTTAGAATAACTCGAAAGTTAGTAAAGTATTTTTCCATCATGGTCCAAATTAATAATAAATTTGTAGTCAACCTAATGTGGCTCATTATGTCAAAATTTTAGAGGTATAAATAGAAACTATTGCATCCCTAGAATAATAAATTGCTACTATCACTAGGAGTGTACCTCAATAAATAAAGAAGAAACCTTCTAAAGAGGAAAAATAATATAAAATTAAAGGAAAGTAACCTATTCAAGCAATGATTAATATTTCCATAGTTGATAAATTTCCAAACCTTCCTTTGGTCATCTGGGAACTTGCTACAAGCATAGAAACATAAAAAATATTCTTGAGAAGAAATCAATCCAGTCCACAAACATTTTCACATCCAAAAATGATGAAATCTCACAACCACCACTTAAAGAGGAAATCCCAAAACTTGTGACAAAAAAGTGTCAAGGTGTTACCCATCCCAAGGAATCATTGCTTAAAACAATCATGAACAAAAATAAAGCATGGGATATTATTGAAGAGTTACATACAACCCCTTGTAAGGTCCCATACTTGGAATTACTTAGGACATCTCCTTATCAATGATAATAGTTAAGAGATATTTTGTGTGAGATTAAAATGATTAGATACAGGGTTGCCAACATTATGCCCATCATTCCAAGGTCCTATGAAGTGCAATATAGTCAATCCCTTAGAGAAAATCTTTGCATCGATGTACATACTAGCCTTGATTTGGTTATAGACTATCCCTTAAAAAATGATTGTTGTCAACTATTTGGTGAGGGCTGATGATCTTCCATTGATGATAACAATGGTTTATAATGATATGGAAGTCCATAGGGAATTGGTTGATGAAGGGATCATAAATGCATTATGCCATTGTCCTTGATAGATAAACTAAAGATCCCTAGAGAAAATATCCTCTCTACTAGAATTTATTTCAATGCTTATAATGGTAAACCAAAAGATTTTATGGCTTGCATTTGGTTGTCAATTTTAGCTAGTCCTAAAGAAGTAAGAGTAAATTTTAAGGTGTTTGATTTTTAGACTAGCTATAACATGCTATTAGGTAGATGTTGTATTAGTAAGATGAAAGCCATAACTTTATTTGCTTGTCAAGTAGTTAAGTATGCTAATGATGATAAAATATTCACCATAGAGGAAGACTTAGAACCTTGGGGGCCTCATCCTCCAAACCATAAAATTTGTTTTTTTCCTTCTATTGATGAGACAAAAAAATCCAATTTACGAACATAAGCCTCAAAGGACTCCTCAACAAAAGTTATACAAGGGGAATCCCAAATTTCATTTGAAATACCCTAAGATATGTATGAATTTAAAGATGATCAACTTGATATAGATGTTATTACTCAATTTATTAAATATAATTGATAATTTTACACCATTTTTGAAACCTAAGTAGAGAGGATATCCTATTTTGTTCTATCAAAGGTTAGCCAAATTACATAAAGCTCATGAGGATGCTACCATATTAAAATTAATAACATTTTGTGTGGATACTACAACATAGGAGAAGAAACTGACAATGATGCCACTAGTGATTTTAATCAATTCTTTAACATTGAAACTAAGAATTCTCCTTCTAATTCTCCTATCTCTAAGGTGGGTTTGGAGCATTACCAAGTAGGATCAATAGAAGTTCCTATTTTAGATGATGATGATAATTATTTTGATATAAAATTTTGGTGAAATTGATAACCATATGTGTTTTCCTATCACATGCTTAGGAATACTGAATGTAACCAATATAAAATTAGCCAAATAGACATAGGATAACTAATGTTTTTGTTACCTCTACATCAAAACCGTTGAATAGGATAAGGGAAACAAGAATTATTGCCTTGCCTAGGCATTTAACAAAGGCTAAAATCTATCAATTTAAAAAATACTATGAAGATAGACTAATTGGTTGTTTTATCTCTAAAAATGTCAATTCTTAAACTATTTTTAACTGTCCTAATTTAGAATCCATGATTGCTAGACCTACATTGAATTTTCTTCAATAGAACTAGGATTTACTCTTAAAGTGACAATATTGATAAGGATTAATATTTTAGCTATTTATAGGTCTATTTCTATTATTTTGATAGAACCTAAGGGATATTTGACATGTACAACCCTTGTTGTGCCTAGAGTTTCTACTATTTTTGATGATATTTCTTTGCAATTGAGATAATATCTTAATGTGGTAATCTCAGTTCTTGCTATTTTTTGGAAACAATGACTACCTGAGTGTTTATTGCTATCCTTGTTAGCCTATTTGTAGATCTAGAAATATTTTCCTTATTAGATAGGTCATATGACAAGTGGATTTATATTTTTACTGACTCGACACACTCTTGTCTAGAAAGACACTTGATTAAAGTTGATTTTTTATTAAATTAAAAACTAGGGTTGTCATTGATACTTTGAAAAAGTATACAAGAAATTAGATTAATACACTAGCCCTCACATCCCTATTTATTAATTCTTAGTCACATGCTCACATGCTCTCTAGGCTTAAGGGAAAGGGAAATGTAGAGGAAGAACCAATTAATTCAGATTGCCAATAATGTCCTCTTTCTCCTATCATTGCTTAGTGTTGAAGCCATACTAGAATTATTATATGCAAGAGAGGAAATAATCCCTCGTTAATATCATAAGAGAGGGTTCCTTTAAGAACCCAATCTTAACTAGAGAAGACACAAGTGGTCTAACTATGTTTGCTAGGTTGGGATTAATTTTGAACTAGAGAATCTTCTCCATGTTCTAAACCATTTTGAAGAAGGTAATGCCATGAATGCCAAGCCTGCTATAGATACTAACATTGGTACTATGAATAACCATGTATAGTAAATATTGGTCTAGTCTATCTCATGATGAGCAATCCATATTTACTACCTTTATTAAGGAGTACAAGGATGTATTTTCTTGGGGATATTAAGATATGTCTAAAATGAATGAGGATTTGATTGTCTATAATATTATTTTCTTATAAGGATGTTGCTTCCACTTGACAAAACTAAAGAAGGTTCTCTCCACTCAACAAAGATCTATGCAAAATTTAAATCTAGAAGTTATTATATGCTAATATTATTAGACCTATTGACTATTTAGGTTGGGTATCTAACATTATGCATGTGAAAAATTAAAAGAAGAATGTTATCTAGATTTAATATGATTTTTAAAACATCAACCTAACTTGTCCTAAGAATGACTTTTATTTTTCTTTTATTGATGCTATTGTTGATTCTATCTTCCCTTATGGATAGCTATTCAGGATATAACAAAATCTAGATTACCCACGAGGATCAAACTAAAATAAATTTTACTAAGCCCTAGGGCACATTTTGCTATGTTATGCTCTTTGATTGAAAAATACTGGTGTAATTTATCAATGAGCTATGACAAGTATATTTTATGATTTGATTATAAATATAGTGAAATATTATGTGGATGACCTTTTAGGTAAGTATAAGAAGTAGGATGATCACCCAATTGAGCTTCATGCAATATTTGAGCGATTATGTCACTATAAAGTTAAAATTAAACCCAAGAAATGTGTGTTGGTGTTACTAGCAACAAGCTACTAGGCTTCATGGTGTCTCATAAAGGCATAAATATTAATCATATTAAATCCATTATTGCTATGCTTCCCTCTCAAAATGTTAAAGATATAAAATACTTCTTGGGGAAGCTTGGAGATATTAGGAAATTTATGCTTGAGTTATATTTCAAAGCTTATAGGTTGAATCATCTACTTAAGGAAGATATTGAGTTCAAATGGGATGAAAGTTAAAATAAGACCTTTCTTGAATTCAAGAAATTTCTTTTGTGGTCCCCAAATATTCACCCACCCAACCTAGATAAGCCATTTCTTTTATACACATTGGCTACTTAGGTTTTCTTGTAAGTGGTCCTTGATCATCAAGATGATAAAAATAAGAAGTATGCCATGTACTATATCAATTGAATAATACTTTTGATAAAAATCGGTACACTTCCATGGAGAAATATTGCCTAACCGTCTACTTTGCTTGTGAGAAACTAAGACATTATATGATATATCAAACAACGTATATGGTCATTAAAAATGATTGAAGAATATAATATTATTTGGTACATGCTAATGTACCCCCATGGTACCTTTATGGTACAAATATAAATATGTAATAGATTAGGGTTTGTGTCTACAGTTTAGATGAGTGATTTATATTTCCTCTTTATGTAAGTGATTATGTGCAAGATATGCACAAGTGTCATGTAAGGGTGTAATATGCAGGATATGCACACGTGTCATGTCATATATAATGCTCGTGTGTTGAGAGAAAGTGCACAAGTGTCATGTATGTGTAAGTGTACAAATATGTAATGTGAGGATGTGCACAAGTGTATTGTATTAGGAATGCATGTAGGAGAGTAAGAGTCATGTAGAAGTGTGCAAGTGTCATAGAATTAAAGTATGCAAATAAGAAGAGAGTGAAGAGTCTAGTATACAAGTGACAAGATGCTAAGCCAATGGTCATGGGAGCTATCATATGGAGAGAAATAGACAAGCATTGAAGAGTCACATTTCTATATCTATATTATGGAGAGGAAGCTCCATACAATGTAAGGAAAAACAATTTGTAGTGGTCACCATAATGAGAATTCATATAAAGCTTGTATATAGATTTTGAAAATTTTTATTTTAAGTTTTCTTCATGCATGTACATGAATGATATTGGCCATTTACATTCATATTTGATATTATAGTGAATGTTTTTTTGGCTAGTTTATATAATTTTGATTGCTCATATATTTAATTCTACTATTGATTATTGATATTATGACCTAAGATATTGTGGCTTGATTATATTGGGACCTAAGATAGTTTATGGTAGTTTGGCTTAAATATATTGGGAACTAAGATATTATGGCTTGATTATATTGGGACCTAATATATTGTGGCTTTATTATATTAGGACCTAAGATATTTTATGGTAGTTTGGCTTAAAATCCAATAGTGGTATCAAAGATACCACTTAACTCTGTCCATTTTTTATAGAATTATATTTTAGAGCCATCGCAATATTCAAGTCTATCTACTTTAAAAGTAGTGAAGACTTGGACTCTATTTTTAAAGGTTTGATTGAGTAGATATTTAGGGGATAAGAAAAAGTCACCCTAATTTGGATGCTAGGGTCTTTCCACTTGGTTCAAAGAAAACCAATGAAGACTAGGACTAGGTTTATGCATAGCGGTGAATCATTATTAATTCATGAATATTAGAATTTCTAAAATTTGAAATTGGCAAAAAATGGGCCCCATAACGTCATCCCATTTCCTCAAAATTTATGGGAGTAAATATTTTTTAGGGTCGGTTCACCCCCGCTTTGATAATAATTTCATCATTATTATTTTAAATCACCAACCACTCCTACCTAAATTATGCACATTTTTACCTTTAAATTATAAACAATTTTATTTATCTTGCCAAATTCACCTCTTATACCACCAGTATATATAATTGACGCAAAAACTATACTCATACTTATTCAAAGTCCTTTAAAAATGACCTGTAGCTTAGAAAACCCTACAACAACCAAAAATGATCTATAAAAAGTGAACTTGACTGAAAGTAGAATGCAATCGGTACCAAAGGGAAGAATATTGATAAAATAAAACGATCGATACTAGAGGGAACAAATTGACACAAAGGAAATAATATCGATAGCAGACTTTGATCAACACTAGGGGAAGATGACCAACAACATATTTCAATCGACACAAGGGAAGAAATACCAGTAGTAGAAAATGATCGACACTAGGGGAAGAAGACCAATGTAGAAAATGACCGATAATAACGTGAAGAAGACCAACTACAGAAAATAATCGATACCAAGTTGAAAAGAACCTGCGGTAGAAAATGATCGATAGTAGAAGGAAGAAGATCAACTATAGAACATGATCGACACCAAGGGAAGAAGTGCAGCCACTAAAAATGATCAACAATAGCTTTTGATTGACACTAAGGGAAAAAGACAAGCAACAAATTCTAACCAACATGAGAGGAGGAAGACCGATAATAAAAAATGATCGACACTAGGGGAAGAAGACCAGTAGCAAAAAATGATTGATACCAAGGTGAATATCGACTGCAAAAAATAATCGGTACCAAGGTGAAAAGAAACTGCAACAAAAAATGACCAATTCCAGGGTGAAGAAAACCAATAGCAAAAAATGACCGATAGCAGAAGGAAGAAGGCCGACAGTAGAAAATGACAAGTACCAGGGTGAATAAGACCAACTACACAAAACAACAATGATAGGTTCTTAACCTCCCTCTTCCTTATAGCACTTCTAGAATTGTGATAATTTTCTTCAATATCATGTTTATTTTGACATGAAATACATTTTACTATACAACTTCAATGGCACCTACTCCCAATGGAAGCAAGGGAGGCAAATTTTTTAAAAACAAGAGTATCCTAAAATATTTTAGCCAAATATCAAAATCCAAGGAGCTATCGACATCTGCACAAATTCAAGGTACATACCTATTTTAGCTACTCAATAGTAACTTTTGTAAGTAATATCAAACAATGATATAGAACACCTTTTTTTGCAGAATACACAATTGACCTTGACATGCCTCCACTTGAAGATATTCCCGAGCATGAGATACCTCAACATGAAAATTTTCTTAACAATGACATGCAAGAACTTGAAGAGAATCCAAAAATCAGCACACCAACCAAAAAACAAAATGACCATTTTGACCAAATACCAACTTCTGGGGAATCTTCTACTCAAAAACCTAAACATAGAAAGTTAACCAAGTGGACTATTGGAAGGACATTTCAGCTAGAATGATCATCAAAATATCTATTTATTGAATCGGTGCAACCTGAGAATAGTAATGATACTCCAACAGAATGTAGATGCATTATTTGTAGTTGGAAACTAGGGAAGGATCATAAGATGCAACTTAAGTTGGATACAATAGAAAAACATTGTGGGAAAATTTATGTGATAGTAAAATAAAGTGATGGAACAACTAAGAAAACAATAAGGTGGAAGGATGCTTCTGAATGCGTACATGTCAGATATGCACAAGACTATGACAAAGAGATGAAACAACAAAAAAAAATTGTTCAGAATGGTGGAACGATTCCAGCAAAATTTCAAAAAATTCATAAAACCACTTTAGTTTCAAAAATTTTACAGTTTGCTGTCGTATATACTATTCTTAAAAAGGGTAGACCAATGTCTGATTTTATTGATTTTAAGCATCTCTTTCAACTAGCTGATGTGCAAAATCTTCCTAGTGCCCATTGGTCAGATCATAGTGGTTGGGAAATGGTAAAATATCTATCTTTAGTTGAGGAGGACCTGAGAGAGAAGGTTAAAAATGCTAAATTCATTTCACTTTCAATTGATGAAGTAACTATTGTTGATAACACATATTGGATATGCATGCATGTTTACACATTGGATAATCATTTAAGGCAACCTCATTTGCTAGCATTACATAAGATGGTCGATAATTGTAATGCAAAAAACCTTTACAATGTTGTTGTAAGAAGCTTAAAGGATATTGTGGGAATGGATGATACAACAATAGCTAGTAAGTTAATATGTATAGGAGTTGATGGTGTTGCTATAATGCAAGGTCACAAAAATGGGCTTTGTGTTCATCTTAAAACATCAATTACCCCATATTTGATCCCCATTCATTGCATGGCTCATAGAATGAATCTTGCATACAAAATTGTGAGCACATTTGAAAATGTTGCTAGAGTGGAAGAACTCGTCCGTGAAGTACATGCTTATTTTTTGTGCAGTCCAAAAAGGTTTGCAGAGTTTCAATTCTTTGCACTAGGAGTTACTGAAGGTAAAAAATTGTTAAAAGATGTGGATACGAGGTGGATTTCATTGTTTCAACCTACATCTAGAGTTTTCAAAGAATATCAATCCTTAGTAGGGTTTATGTATGATAATCGGAGGGTAGTTGATAAGGCAAAGGACTTGTTATACCGAATGACAAACTTGGAAACTCTACTCACTTTATGTGGTATTCTTCCAATGTTGCATGAAATGAATACTTTGACAAAACTTGTGCAAGAAAGATCCATTTATATTGTTGATTTCATCAGGATTAGAAAACAAATATGTATGTGTATCGATAATTTATACTTGTCTGGCAAAAATTTTATGGATCCGTTGTTTGAAGATTGGAGAAATTTAACAAACATCGATAATCCAAATAATTTTTTGAAGTTCAATATCAACGATAATATTTGCATTTATGTTAATGGAAGGTAAATAAAATTATATTGTTTTGAAAGGTAATCGGGAATAGTTACAAATGATGTTGAACAAATGCCCATAACATATAGCAGATTTGATGTAGTTTTGCAGAATACAAGGATTAAATTGAGAAAAATAGCAAAAACCTTGACAAGAGAAATAAGAGACCATTTTCAAAGAGATGAGTTGCTTGAGGCCATGGTTGTGGTTAACCCCATGTTCTGGGATCTTGGTACTAACTACAATATTACAAGTAAATTGTTCATAAACTATATGGGTACAATTGTTAAACATTTTACTAAATGTGTGGAGGTCAATGGTATCGAGATCAATGGTATTCTCAATAAAGACCTTTTGACAAATCAATCATCCTATTTTGGATCAACAATGGTGGATCAAATTTTACATTTGACTAATCCGAATGAACCGGGTTCTATAACAAGTTTGTGGAAGAAATTGTATCCAAGCAGTGTTTTACAATATACAATGAGTGAATATTTTTGCTTATATGAATTATGCCAAACAATGATTTTGGGATTAGTAGAAGATGAAAGGGTTTTTAGTGCTTTATATTTTGTGAAATCTAAAGTTCGTAACATATTGGATAAAAATTTAGAAAACTATATGAGAATATATGTCTCATCTTATGAACTGGACAAGTATCCGTATGATAGAGCTTTGGCATATTGGAAATCCCTAGTAAATAGAAGAGGTATCACAAATATTCATGATAATGAAGATAAGGATACTTGCATTGATCAAATTTTAGAAACACAAGGAACATCTATGCAAACAATTGATTTTGGTCAAACTGATAAGTGTTTGTTTCAACTTCCTCCACTATAGTTTTTTCAAAGATCAACTATGAAAAATATATATTTTTTGTTCATATTATTCTTTGTTTGTCAAATTTCATAAATGATATCATAGACTTTCTAAGAAAATTTTATGTTATATTTGATAGATTTTATTTATGTTGTAAACATTTGATTTTGAAATATGGTAACTATATTGGCTAAAGTTTGAATTTGAAAAAAGATATAAAACAAAACAATTACCTAAAATTGTATGACATATTTGCAAAATATTATTTTTTATTAATTTGAATAATATTTCATTACATCTCATTTTGCCAAAATAGTGTACTTTTTACCAAAATCATATGTGCTCTTGGTGAATGGTTTCATAGCTCTTACTAAAAGATATAAAACAAAACAATTATCTAAAATTGTATGACAAATATTTGCAAAAAGTTTTTTATTAATTCGAATAATATTTTATTACATCGCATTTTATAAAAATAGTGAACTTTTAACTCAGTTTCACAATATTACACTACGTGCCAATGTGGCTTGAAGCAGATCCTATCTCTAAAGGAGTATCAAATGTTGTGACTATCATTGGATCAGGCTCACTTTGCACATTACTCTAATCAGCATCTGGTGGTAGTGCACCAGCTCTAATAAGGCTCTCCTGCACTATTTGCAAACTTGAGATCAATGCCCTTTCCTCTTTGGCAGGATCTTCCTTAGATGAAGATACTTCTTTTTCCCTTTCCTTCAACAATATATCAGGATCTAAATTATGCAAAATGATAATCTTCTTGAATGCATTGTTCTCTCTAATGGTGTAAGCTAAGCATTCCTTCAATTGTATCACTTTGTATAGATTTTCCTTGGTAGTGTTCAAATAAACATTGAGGCTCTCAACCTGTTTCTTCAAATTTTCAAAATTGGACTACAAAATAGATAAATTGTAATATATTAGTTACAAATTGTTATAAAAACAAATAAATTAATAAACACAAAATTAGAAGAACTTACATAAGCAACTACTTTACCTACCTTTGCAACTTTAACCTTCTTATCAATAGCCCATTGATTATAATATGCCTGGGCTTCGACATTTAGATTCTCCAACCTATTTAAAAGAATATTTAAAATTTCATATTTATATACACCAGTGGTCATTACATTTTCAGATTGAGCTTGATCTAACAAAGCACCAAGCTTTTCTAGTTCTTGTTCAACCAATGAAAAATATGGTCTCTTTGAGAAAATTTTTGTATCAGGCGTTTAGCTCCTGAATTAAAATTTTTACCCTATATTCCCAATATCTCAACCCAGAGATGTCAACCAATAGAATATCTTTAATGTTGGCCTCACAATTATCGACCAATAGAATATTTGGTGGAAATTTCAAATTTTGGTCATCAAAAATGGGACCAACATCGTCGATGTCTTGTGGAGGGGAAGAGCTCCCAACAATTGTCACTTCTTGGTCAAGATCCTGTGCTTTTGTCTGCTATTGTGTATGATGAATCACATTTGTTGCTTGAAAAAACTCAAGCCTACTACCTTGAAAAAGATAATCCTGTTCAAGATGAGGATTATCCAATTCTGATAAACCACATAGACTAGACATTCCAATCGAAATATTTGGAAGATCTAAAAATGTTTGTGTACACGTTATGCCCCAACTCCTAGCAGAAAATAGCTGCTTCCCACGCATACATTGCTGACCCCTCATCGGTGTTGGCCATGATGGAGGTGGTGGTGGCATCATTCACTGTGTGTGAGAAGTTGATCGAACCGGTGCTCCTACAAAAAAAAAAAAATATTATGAAATTTTGTTAAAAATGAAGAACTAAAATCAATTTTCTATGTTGCAACCAATGTAGTTTAGTTGATTATATCGGATGAAGATTTTGAAGGGTGTGCATCATGTTGCCCTAAAAACATAACAAAAAAATATTAAATGAAGCTATCAATAAAATTAACCTAATGAAATAAACTACACTGAAACATTTGTAAGTGTCACATTACCTCTCGAGGGTTGGCTAACTTCTTTGAGATCAATGTGCACTTTATGTGTAGTTGATGAAGCAACAGGACGAGGAAGAGGGGATGTAGAAGACCTTAAGCATTTGTGAGATCTTACGAGTTGTTCTTGCTCTGACTGAGAGTCATAATCTCCTATGGCCTCTGGTAGAATTCCCCTCATTGTAGCCTCTCTCTTGGAAGAAGAAGAGGTTGCCCTTTTCTGCATTTAAGTAAAGATTAAATAAGTATCAAATAAACACTATTTTAAAATAACAAGAATTATGTTAATAAAAATTAGAATTTTACCTGCACCTCTTCTTCTGTCAAGCCAATTGTCCTCAATTTTGTGTGGAGCGAGGTGGGCACCAAGGAATTCTGTAGATTATAGTATGATTCATAAAAAAGCAAGAAGAAAATTGGATGTGGGAACAATTGCCCCATTGTTTGAGTGGGCGTTGTTGAGATCATATTTTATTTTATTGGAAATATGTGTTGACCAGTTGAATTTTTCGTATGCTAAACAACGCACCAAATACACCAGCCCCCACATTGGAATGTCAGTTGACCTCCCCTACAAAATAATACGTGCTTGGAAGAACTCGATCACCACATGAAGAAACTGGTTGGTGACATGTGAAAACTAGAGGCCCCTCCTAGAAGGATTTGAGTGAACTAAAAAAATATAACATAAAATTAATAAATTACATAAAAGTAATGAAGGTGAGACTCAAAAGATTTGGAAAAGGAAACTTACCTGACAACAAGTTTGATGAGAGACTGAAGTTGATCTTCAAGTAGATTTTATCTTCATCGGTTAAAGAAAACTTTGATGTGATAGATGGACAATCCTTGTGGGGGAGCCTTGTTAATATTTGGACGTCCATAGGGTTGATAGTGAGGGAGAGAGTCCTATTGTCAGTGTTAATGTTGAAGACTGAGCCGTCATGGTTGTAACATCTAATAATTTTCAGTAGTAGATTGTTGTCGGTATTGATATTGACCCTAAAAGGCCTCAATTTGTTACCCATGTAGAATCATAACCTGTCATTATGAGAACCTCATATATTGATGGGCAAACAAGGTTTTTGAATGTAAGTTTTGATGTAGAAATGGTGGGTGAGGTGGCCATTACTACAATAGATGTAATGGTTTCGAATGGTTTCTATAAGTTTCAAAGGCTTTGGGAGGCTTTGGAAGGTTGTGGAAGGCTTTCTAAGGCTCTGGAATTATTTGCATAAAGTTGAAATGGTGAGGGTTATTGCTATTTTATAGAATTTTCCTTGCAAGAAATGTTGACATGTGTCCCTGAATAAATTTAGTGCTGACATGTGGAAATGCTATCGAAAGGCAGGTGTTAAATGGGTAATGGTTGTAACCCATAGTATGCAGGTTCAATGGTGATAATAGTATGCAGGTTCAATGGTGCCAGTAGTATGTAGGTTCAACGATGTCAGTAGTATATAGGTGCTGGTAGTTTTAAGCTATTTTTATTGTCGATCATTTTTTATTATCGATCATTTCCAACTATCGATCATTTCCAGCTTCATGTGGTTTGTAGATGCTGATAGTTTTCAACTGTTGATATGTTTGAGCTACTATTAGTTTTTTGCTATTGGTAGTTTTATACCGTAGCAACTATCGATAGTTTCACATTGCTAGTAGTTTTCAACTGTCGATAGTATGTAGCTATCAAGATTTTTTTGCTACTGATAGTTTTCTACTACCGATAGTTTTGCACTGTAGTATCATTTAGTATCCTGATATGATGTTGTCGATAAATTTTTACTATTTATTTAAAATATTTACATTTTTTGTCAAATATTAAAATAAATCACTGCATTGTTATATTGTTTGGTGAAAAAGTAAAATTTGCCATATCTTCTATATGACTTTGGATGTTATTCACCTTGATTTTGAAACCGATTCGCCTTGACTTCAAAACTGATTTACCTCATTATTATAAATAGATTTCAACATCAACCCCTTATGCATAACCTTGACTATGACTTAGCCAAAATTTATTAAGGGCCAACTCAAAAGAAATTTGGATGTGAGAGGACATTCAAAGTCATCTTGATAATAGTTGAATTCTCTAGACAATAGGAGAATCATTTTTTTCTTAGGTTTAACCTAAGACAACAAAGATATGTTATAGAAGAATAGAGAAAAATCAAAGCTTTCAAGGATAGAGAAGCATCATAGCTTCCTGAGTATAGAGAGGAGAAGCATATAAACTTCCTAAGAATAGATAAGAAAGAATAATAATACAAATAAGTATAGAGAAGAGATCCCTAAAGATAAGGAAATATAGAGGCTTAGAGAAAGATTGAAGTCTTAGTTAATAAGAAAATGAAAAACATTAAACTGACTAAAACTATTATAGTATTTTAGTCTTGGTCATGAGGATATTTTTAAGGATTTCTAAGAGCATCTACTTGAAATAAAATAAAAGGAGAATATTTAAAGTGCTATTAAGGGTATTATTATTCAAAGGTGACTAGTGAGTAAGCACTATCAAGAGTGTTGTCCAAAAAATCTATTAGAGTAGAAGATATAAGTGCTATCTAAGAGCACTATCCAAAATACTAAACAAGATATGACTAGAAGCTCTAGTTAAAGAGCCTTAAGTGCTTATAGAGTGCTATATAGAAGAATAAATTAGTAATGAATAGAAGTTCTAATCAAAGAGCCTTACAAGCACTATCTAGAAGTGCTAATCAGAGGGCCATTTGAGTGCTATATAGAAGTTCTAACCATACAAAATCTCTAAGAGCTAAATATTGTTTAGACTCGAGCGCATTTAGAGCACTAGCTACTATATCTATAAGCATTAATAGAATGCAATCTAAAATTCTAATCAACAGGGTGTAGTCATTCAGAGAAGAGTGATATTAGAGTGCCATATACAAAGACACTAGCTACTAGATCTATAAGCATTAATAGAATGCAATCTAAAATTCTAATCAATTGTAGTCATTCAGAGAAGAGCGATATTAGAGTGCCATATACAAAGGCATCGAAGTACTATTTAACAAAAGAGACTACAACAAAACCTAAGCATCATATATCCAAGGATATTATGCTTGTAGAGAGTTGAGTTGAAAAATATCGAGAGTTGCACAGAGTGCCATCTAGAACCTAGAGCACCACATATCCAAGGATCTTGAGTATGCTAGAAATCTAAGCCAAAGAAACTTGAGAATTGCATATAGCATCATCCAAAAGCATAGAGCACCATATTATAAAAGTAAATTAACTCCAAGAAAAAGGGGAGATATCTCAGATATCATCTACCTGCCTATTTTCCAAGCAAATCAAGAAGATAAGTCATTAATAGAAAGAGGAAATAAGAGATTATTTTTAGAATTCTATAATACGTATACATCCAAGGATCATCGAGCAAAATGTAGGAGAAGCTATTAGCTATTCTAAGGACATCCAACATTATAAGGTACAATCCATTTTTTTTTTTGGTGAAGGCAAAGCAAGGTGCCTTACATATTCAATAGCCTTTGGTGAAAGCATCATAGTGAAACTCAATGTCTACCTCCAAGTGACAAAAATAAAACAATGCAAGCATATTAGGGTTCTATCCACGTAAAAGCATTGGGAGTAGCATCATTGGCACTAAGAGTAAGCATCATTTTACCCACACACTTGCAGTAAAGCAAGTATTACATTTGGCTAAGACATACAGTATGGAAGTCATTGTAGTTGGTAAAGAAAACTCAAGGATTTGCAAGGAGAAGACACATCAAAGTTACAATGCATATCCTTCAAGTTTGACTCATATTCGAGGAGTTACCCATCACTTAAGACACCATGTACAACTGGTTGACATTATTTAGGAGTATTGGAAGAAAACCACCTCTGCTAGAGAAGCATCGAGAGAATAAAAATCATTCCCTTCAAGAAGTGGTTGGAGAATATTGAATATTGAAGAGCTAGAATAGCAACAAAGTCTGTAGTGAATGAGTGTTAAGCTAGCAAGGCAAAAATATTTGTAAAGCCCAAGGAATTAGAGCAAAGTGGTGAAGGAGTTGCACCACATGGAAGAAGGCATCTCATGCACATAGTAGAAAGTTACCACCACATTGAATATATCTCAAGCATTCAATGATTAAAAGTATACCTAGACAAAGCATCATTCATATAATACTCTTGTAGAAGAATTAGGTTAGAGACGTTGAAGGTAATGGATAACCCATTCAATGCCACTTGTTATTCGATGTTGGGAAGGTGCAGTATAAGCATTTGAAAGGAGTTAGGCAAAGCAAGTGTCACTTGGCACCATCCTTCCTACACCATGTTCTAATCCTATAGAAACACACTTTAAAAGAAGTGATTGTACAACAATCAAAGGAGAACATCAATTCAAATATAATAGAAAAGAATTAAGGTAGCATTAAAAGTCTATAGAACACAAATATCAAGGAGTGATAAAACATTTTTAGTTCACTTGTAGAAGAAGAAGTGCACATGCAAAAACACCGATGTTGAAGGACAAGCTCTTCAGTTGATTTAGAGTGCACAAATCAACACTAATAAATAAATAAGAAGCACTCTCGATGGTTGAAGAAGAAAGAGTATAATACTGCAAGTGAACATTGAAGAAGGCACACAGTTCAGTGATAAAGGAGTGAAAAACTACACACAACATCTTGAAGTTGGTAAGGATTCAACTATCACAAATTTGTAGTAGTTCGAGTCAATTACAGAGAACTTTAAGATCAGGCTTAGTATTGAAAAGGTAAGAGTTATGTTTCAAAGTTTATTAGGGTTGAAATTAGCTAAAACTTATAATATAAAGATATTGAATGATATGAGTAATAAGGTGTTAATATCTAGAAAAACATTTTTGATTATCTTGAGAAGGAAGTAGAAAATAGAAGCATTAAAATATTTATTATTATTGCTTCAACTATTTGCAAATTCATAAAGACAAGGAGTTATAAGGTTAGTAAAACTTAATTTGCAAATACATACTTAATCTAAATTTCTAACTAAGGAGATATAAGGAATCCTACATCAAATTGAAATCATAGAAATTTAGAAACTACATTATACAAAGGTAGAGGCAAGTCAAACTCTAGATTCATTTAAAATTTGGAAGATTGATTTTATTAGTCTCATACTCAAATTGAAGAGACATAAAGAATCCAACTTAACTATCTTGAAGATATTGAGAATTTCTATTGCATCATTGAGCTTTCTACAAGGAAAAACAATTGTTGAACATTATATTGATCTTGTCATCACATTACTAGGGAGACAAAAGGAATTCAACTCAAAACTAGAAAGCTAAGCATACTATCAAATTTCTTATCCACTTAAAATAGTTGAATATATATATATATATATATATATATATATATATATAAATATATTACAAAGTTGAAAATTAAAGAAGCATCTTTAATCATCTTACTAGGGAGATATAAGGAAGACTACTACAAAGGTTCTATCAAAAATATTCTCAAAAATACTAAAGAGCTAAAATAATTCTAGTGACTATTTATACAATACAAGGATTGATTCAGTCTAGAACTCAGATAGAAAGATACAAAATCTACAAGGAACATAGTCTATTCAAATTAAAATAGGAAGAAAGATGTCAACTCCATATAACATAGTAAATAATGATAAGAACACCACTATTAGAAAGGAAAAGACAAGTGTTATAAAAATTGGAATCAAGAATCTACTTGCCAAAATTGAGAACTTAGATCTTACCACAAAATTGATCTATAGTGAAGCCTTAGAGGAGAACTTTACAACAATGGAATTTTATCTTCATGCTAGAATCATTGAAGCAATTGATAATGGAAATAAAGATATTTCAGTTCCTCTAGATTTTGGGAGCATTCTATATATGGTTTTACTTACACTTCAAAATTACAAATAAGTGAATGCAAGGCAGAAATAATTAATTGAATTACTCAAAGAAAAAACAAAGATAGATGAATACTTCTTAGAGAATATGTTTCAATCATCATGCAGTATTAATAATTCAAGTTCTACTAACTCAAGATCTTATCATGATGCTTTGAGTGTTTATTCAAAAGCCTCTATATACAACAAGGATAGTAATACAAAGGATAAAGGCAAAGAGAAAATAATCTTGTAGGAATCAGGTGATAGTACAACCACATATGAAAGCACAACAACTAGACCCAAAGATAAGAAAGAAGAAGAAGAAGAAGAGGCATCAGATCAAGAAGGCATACAATGCAAGGTAAATTAAAGAAATTATGGAAGAACCTGATCAATATGAAAGAAACTCAAAGGATGAAGATCCATACTGAAGACTAACATCTTCAAAAACCAAACAATATAATACAAGGGATGTTGGAATATATTACATTTTTTGGTTCTTTACTAATGTACAGTACCATCATGGGTACATATTTAGATTAGGAGTTTATTTGTGACTTAAGTATTTTATTAAAGCAATGTAATAATTGCACAAGTGTTAAATGTGCAATGATGTAAATGTGCATGTAGTCCACATGTACATAAGTCCTTAAAATAGAATAGTGAGGTGTCATAGGAATATTGAAGGCAAAGAGTTGCATCTCATTATAAATAGACCTTCATAGAATAGAAAAGAGAGTATTTTGGAGTGCATAGATTGAGTAGTAGTAGATACAATATAGATCCATTTTTGCAAATGTGGAGAGGTTGTGACCTCCATTAATGAGCATTGTATATTTTTGTGAGCTTTCTTAAATGAGCACTTCTTGAGAGTTGTATCAAGTTTTCTATCATATTTTCATGCATATTAGCTATCTATTATCATAGTTATAACACTGAATGCTTATTTCTATACTTGTGGTTGCATTTCCTTTAAGTTTAAAGCTTCAAAAGCTAACAATAGGTAATATCACCTATTGGGTCTATCTCAGTTAGACCTAAGTTTATAAGAGAAGCAAACAAATGAAACTTAAATTAATGCATTAAATAGAGCTAAAAACAAGCTAAAAACACAAAAAAAAATATTACTCACCTCTATGAATGATTTGCTAGTTTATAGGTGACTGTAACTAGCTATTTATAGGAATCGTTCCAACCGAGATGCTTCTAGGTATAAACCGTCCTTGTTTGGATGGTTTTAACCTAGTAAAATTTTCTTTGGTGTAAGTCTTCTACTAGTTTTCAGGTAGCTCTACTCTGAGTCTAATGGTTGTTAGGACATACAAAGAGAGGTACCAAGTGATATCCATGGGGTTAGCACAACATATGAATTACATACAAGTGGGGGTTGGAATAATTTTGGCAAAGTTTCTCTAAGGTATCTATCATATTTAAATGAAGGAAATGAGGGAGTTATTTATAGATTTTGACAAGGAATGGGGGGTGATATGGCTTGTGAGGTGGCATGGATCCACCATGTATTATAAATGTGTTTGGATGGAGAAAGTACTCATCTCACCCATATACATTAAATGAGCATGGATGCACCATGCCTCATCAATGGATAGGGGTGGATAAATAGTGGATAGGGGTTCATGATGGCCCATGTCACTTGGATATGGTATGTGATAGATAGTGGATAGGCTACCAAGTGGGGTGAAGGGTTCCTCCTTTAGATGGCTTGGAGGGGTCATTGAATGAGAAGGTGTCATATCAAAGGGGTCTATGGGACAACTATCCTATGCTCTAGATTGAATTTTGGTTATGACCATAAGGGGGTAGAGACAAAGCAAGACGTGGATGAAAGGAAAGGTGGGGTGAATAAATACCTAACTAAGCAAACAAGCAATACTACAACTAAAATATAAAGCAAAGGGTTTTGACATTATTTAGATTTGTTTTCTTGGTGTTGCTTAGGTTTTTTATTTTTTTAATGTTTTTTTGTGTTTTGGTGTTACCTACCCCTAAAATCTACAAATGGTGAATTGGTGAGATTTAAGGGTGTATCTATACAAGATCCTTGATATACCTAAGAGTACATGGAGATAAAAAAAATGCATAAATGTTCAAGGGTTGCCTAAGGTGGGATGGATCAAGGTATCTAAAAGGAAAAAATACCTTAAATACCCTTGTTAAGGGACATAAGAGGTGGTGTTGTCTAAACCTACTTGGGACCAGACATCCTTTGCTTCACCCTTAGATAGGCTTGATAAAAAATGATAAATATACACTAACTATTTCTATAGCCAAATGAGTGGAGGTGTCTATCCTATACTACCTCGAGCTAATGCCAAGGGTAGTCAATTTCTTGATGATGAAGTCCAATAAACTATGCATACTAGCTAAGGTATCTAAAGTGGAAATCGACGGTTGGTGATGAAATCCAATATCATCGATTGATTTTAAAAGTGTTGTACAAGTGTGATATAATCCACATGTTTAATTTTTTTATGACTTTTGATTTGTTTTAAAAGTGATCGGAATAAACCTAGCTACAATGCACAAACAAGAGCTAACCTAGGAATGCAAATGAAAAGCTTGATTTTTCTTAAACTAAATGCACGAAATCAAATCCTAAACTAGGAATGCTATTTTACTACCTAGAATGTAAGGAGACAAATTCTATCCTATGAAAATGTAATTTTATGTAAGAAAATGATAAGAAATAAACCTATATTAGAAAAGCAAAATGTAATTGCACTAACCTAAGAAAACAAACCTATACTAACCAAACAAATGTTGTTTTGAAAATACAATCTAATATAGGAAAACGATCAACAATTTCCTAAGCTAATCAAATGAGCAATAAAACCAATCTACGCTATTGGACAAGAAAGTAAAATCCTATGCTAATGTACAATAAGCAAACTCTATCTAAATGAAAAACATATGATACAAGAAAATAAACTAATCTAATGAAAGAAAATTGCAAGACATTAAATTAAAGTAAAGCTATTCTAGTGAAAATAATTAACATGACAAGAAAGAAAACCTACTCTAACGAAATAAATGTGCAAAACAAGAAAGTAAATGACTAGAAAGGAAAGCTATGTTGAGGTAATCTATGAAAAAAGGAAATTGCACAAAATGAAATCTAATCTATGAAAGGAAGGAAAGTGCACAAAATAAAATATAATGTATAAAAAGTAATTAAATGATGGGATTCTTTGACTTGATGTGAGTTACTTGATTTTAATTCCTAAGGTTGCACAAAGCGGAAGGGAAGAGTATAAATGGTATAAGTTCCATCTTAATGTGTGGTGGTGTGGGATGTGTGTGTTGTTCTTTGACCTAGAAGAAGTGACCCACTTTTGATCTCTAGTATTACCCTAAGGCATGAGGAAAGATCATACATGAGTTAAATATCCTATTTAATTTGAAGTGATGGGAGATTAATTAACCAAGGAGAAGTGGCCCACTTTTGATCTCCAAGATCACCCTAAGGTGCAAGGAGAAATAATACGAGTCAAAATATCTTATTTAGTATGAGGTATGAAAACATAAAAAATGCAATGCAATGTAAATATCTAGAAAGCAAATAAAATTCTTTGACCTCAAAATGTGTTACCACATTTTTTATCCTCAAGGTCACTTTCTAGTGTGAGGAGAGCATACAAATGGTAAGGGAACTTTTACTTAATGTGATATACACTATGAAATAAAATTGTACACACAAAATGGAATCCTAGATTAAATAATATTATGAAATTAGACCTAGAAATGTAGTTAAGAGAACCTATCAAAAGTCCAATGCTCTTTGGAAATTGTGTGGGACAGCTGCACAAGCTCTATTTTTCTTGAAATGTGACTACGATGGGAACCGTCTAGGTTTTAATGATTCATAGTAGAAATTCTTAGGGTTCTAATTATTTATAGTAGAAACCATCTAGATAGGGATGATTTCTATTGGGAGAGACTTCTGGTCTCCATATCTACTTTGGAATATGTGTTTGTTATAGAGGATGATTTTATGATTTACCCTATAAAAACTAGGGAAACAAAATGTTAGAATTTACTTTTAGACTTAGAAGGAATGCAAAAACCAAATGAGCCTAACGAGTAACTGATATACTATGATATGGATGACTAAAATAGGATATTTATAGGAACCATCCCTATTGAGATAGTTTTGGTTGTAAATTATCCCTGTCTAGACAACTTTTGTTGTGATGACCTAGGTAAAATTTTCTTTGGTTGGGGCCTTCTATGGGTTGTCAGGTAGTTCTCTAAATTTGGTGATTGTTGAAGCTATAACATACAACCAATTTACAATACAAGAGCATACAAGAAGAATCTCATCATGTTATCCATGTTGTTATCATTGTTAAGCAAGCATACTACTCTCAAATGCAAACAAGTAAATCTTAAAGCAAATTTGGTATATTTTCCCTAAGCATAATCTCCTTTCAAATGAGGAAAATGGGGGATATTTATAAATTTTCTATAGGTTAATGGGGTGATGAAGTCAATATGATGTGGAGGTGACATGGAATACAAGTGGATTGAGTGAAGGGAGGGAAAAAAACTAGGTTTCCATACCTTATTTGTAGCAACCCAAAACTACCAACCTATTTTAAAAAAAAATAGCACTTACAAACAAAGGCTCACAAGGGAAACACCCCTATTTTTTTTAACTCAACATACAAGGCTTCACCATATTTGAGTTTCCATTTGTTGCAGATGACACTCAATGGACAACAGTGGCCAAATTCCATGTTTTTTGGTTTCACCTTACTAAAACTACATGTTTAGAAGGATGGATAAAGTAGTCCCCCCACCTTTCCCATATGCTCCTTGGCATAGGACCATGTGATGCTCATTCCTAACCTAAATATAAGACCATCTAGGTAGGTTGAAATACATAGAGCCTTGGTGCTTAGTTACCATACCTCTATGGGCTAATATCATTGCCACTTCAATGACAAGTAACATGATCACCTGATCATCCATGATTGAGGGATCACCACTACTATCTTGTAAATGGTTTTACCAATATTTAGAGGGGACATACCCAAACCTACATATTCAAGGTACAACAATTCACAAGTACCCTGGCTATTGTCTTCACACAACTTCTTCTAAGTTTATGAGTTCCTAGCTATTGCATTCACACAACCCCTTCTAGGACTCGTATCTACCTGGTTATTGCCTTCACACAACTCTTCCCAGGATTGGGCTTTATGGCTTACTAGAGGAACATTCCTTCCCAATCCAAGGTTAGATAAATATTTCAATATTAATAAGCATGATATAAACCATCAAAATAAATGCTAGAAGATATAATCTAAGAGTTCCTCTTAACCAAAAGCCACATTTATGCATTGATACAAAGAATTAAGCAAAAGCTACCTAAACCATGATAGAATTAAACCACATTACTTATTTCCAATGCTTATCAAAAGGCTTCAAGGAAACATTCTATCAATTAAAATAAAGGAGCTAAAGATATTAACCATAAATCTATTTCCATAATCAATGCAACTCCAAGATAAGGATAAAATATTGCTTAACCAAATACTTCATTACTCATGAAAAAAGGAAACAACATAATCCTTCTTTATAACAATAATCAAGTTTTACAAATATTTCAAGCAAATACAAGCCTTTGCTTATTTACATCAACATTACTTTTGAAGAGCTTTAAGAAAACAATTGTCTAGGATCTCCCGCCAACTAAGTATTTTCAACTTCTTTGATGGTAGAACCACCCACAACATGAGAGATTTACTTAGGGATTAGAAAATCTCAATATGTAATGCAACTAAATCATGCTAATATCCAATATGCAAATGACCATTCTTAAAACATAAACAAACTATAGACACCTAAAATGCATCATATTGAGGAGACTCCCAAAATACCTCCTCTTTAACTCATACAATCCACCTTGGGCAGCCTCAGGGCTAATTTAGTGGTTTTCACCACCAGTAGACGCTTTTTCCCATGAGAATCGTGATCATCCTAACCTGAGATGATCTTAGGATCAAGACTATATCGACTCAAGATGATCACACAAAAACAAAAATAAAAATAAAATAAAACATAACTGATAGCAAAAATTACCAATTAAAACCACGCATGATATCGTACCAATATTGAATGCCCTACATGAGGTAAATTCAAAATCACATGCAAGCATCCAATCACATGAAGTTTTTTAGGGATATGCATATGCTTTTTCATGCAGACTGCTCCTCTACGTTTCTATGCAAAGTGCCCTAGCCACACATAGCCCCTGTCCAAGAGTTCTATAAATTGGCACTCATCCCTTAGTTCTAAATATATAGAACTTTTAAATTTGTGTAACAAAGTGCTATTGAAATCAATCTACCATGTTTTCCTAAAATCAAAGACCATGTTGTTGGACTACCATACAGGATTGAATGCTACACTTCCTTACCTTGCATAACCCATACCCTTATTCCAGTTATTGTTTGAGCCCACTAATTCACCTCCCCACCATGAGAACCCATCGACAATACATCCCCAGATCACCTTAAACACCGCTCGAGCTTGGCAACAAAAAAACATAGGACTACAATAGTGACCATCTTGACTCAAGATGGTCTGCAAACAAAATCATCTTGACCCAAGATGATCACCATCAAGTGATCAATTTTTTAGTTTTCATTGCATTTTAGATTAGATATGCTTATTTAATTGCTCTACATCAGTTTAGATCCCATTTATTGTATACATGCACTTGATTTTTCTTCATTTCATAATTTTTGATTGAATACATGTCCAAATTTAGCAGGCCCTGCACATGCTATTGATTTATTTTTATTCCTTTGTGTGCAGGTTATAGGTACAAGGAAAATAAAATATTCTAGACACAACTCTCACAAAATGGTCCCAAAAAACTCGCTCTCCCACAAAATACGCTAGCACAAAGATTTTTGATATTGCACCTGGAGAGCTTGTTTAGATATATATCATAATCATTGTATTTTTGGTAGCATCCCCTAAGAGGGGATCTTATTGTAACACCTTGAAAAATGAGAATAAATATATAAAAGGATCTATTTTATCTTATCCTTTTTATGTTATTGTGTTTTATTGCTACTTCATATTTTATGGTGAAATTTTTGGCTTTTAGATGGCGATCATGGTGGGACCTAGTCCCTACTTTTTTGAATGTAGGTTTTTTGACTAAATATCGTCTATTTTTGTATTTTTGCAGGTTCTCAAATGTAATCATCTTGGTTTGAGATGGTCCCTTGTTGTAACCATCTCAAGTCAAGATTATTTCTAATCAAAGGTCAAAGAATAGTCGATATGTAAACTACATCGAATGTAGGCTTTCAAGGTTAGCTTTTTATCTTTTTATTTCCTGATTCTTGAAAAGAGAGGTAGAAAAATATTTGTTTATAGCATACTTGCAAAGCTTTCTATTTTTAATCAGACTATAACCATCTTAGGTCAAGACGATCTCTGTTTGTGACCATCTCAGTAAGAGACAGTATTTATATGTTGTTTTCTGGTTTGCCTATGTTGTTGCCTGCTAAAAGGTTTATCATTACCTAGGAAATAATGCATTTCAAATTTAAAATATGCATTAGTGAAATATCATTGATTTTTGTTTGATTTTACCTTCTTACAAAATAAAAAGAATCCACACATACTCACGAGGCACATTAAACATCGATTAGTTGGATTTCATCACCAATGGCTGATAAGCAATCATGTGATGTGGAAATTCATCTCCCACCATAGATTAAACCCCTACACACCATAGTAGCCCTCATGAGTGGCTTTGTAGACTTCATCACAAAAAAATCCCCTAATTTTGGGTGCATCCTGAAGTAGGTTAGGATTAGATACCCTTTTACCATGAGGCTTAATATTTTGTGAAACATAGCTATCGTTATTGTCCAAGCACACTTGAGTGTGAAGAAAAATACTAGTTGGGCAAGTAGTAGGACTCAAACAACATAGCCTATTTTGAGAGGTAATTTTGGTTCCCCTAGGATACACCCATTGCCAACCCTTCACCTAGGAAGCCTTATCAATCATTCGTGGTTCATCCTTCATCAGAGGGGTGGGTACAAACACACCTTTTTAGATTTCATTTCATCATTTACCATTCATATGTTTTAGGTATAAACAACATAAAACACACCAAAACTAAACAACAATCATCAAAATAATAAAAAACAAAAACAAAAGAACACATTGATTGTTTGCTTTCTCTGATTTATTTGCATAGCTTAGAATGAATGGATACACCATTTTCTTATGGTGGTAACACATAGTCAAGATCAATCACAAGTGAATATTATTGAACCAATACAAGAAATCATGTAACACTTGCAAATAAATCCATAAGATATTATCATACCTAAATGGCAACCTAATTTCCAAGACACAAATATCAATAATCATGCCACAAAACTCAATACTTTAGGTGTCGAATCACTACTCAAGATCCACCTAAAGGTCTTGATTAAGACCAGGATATAGATTAGCCAGATCAAGCCATCTTACGTGCTATGTGTAGGGATAAATTCCTTCAAGTTGAAGCACCTAGGAAGTCCTTACCTTGCATACACATCCTGACTTGGCCTGCAACTCCTCTAGAATATGATCAAGAGTACATTCCCCAACAAGATAGGGATGACCAAGTGGCCATAACTAAGTACCTATGGATGGGTCATGAATACGATCATACAAATATCTACATCGTTAGAGGCCATAAAAAGCCAACCATATCATATCATGTGTGGAAGGAAGGTGATTTTGATGTTCTTGCTACATCTTACCATCAATAGCCTAGTCAATAACATTGTGTTTCAACCCCCTAATTTGAAACCTACTCTACAACACCCATATCAAGTCAATGCTACCTTTTGTGATCTAGAAAAATAAGTTGTTGATATTTCTAGGGTCGATGCATAAATCACACCCTATCACATTGCTACTACATGTATGAATCACCCTCACATGGCTAACTAGGTTAATCAATCCTAATAGGCATCTAGGCCAAACCTTGACTACCAATAGTAGATATAGCGGATAATGCATTAGAGGTTTCCTACACTTGTGCATCAAATATGACCTATCCAAAACCAACCATCTCACCTAGACCAACACCATCATCTTCCACATAGGCTAAATCAAAATATTTCACCTCATCCACCTTGCATCTAATATCATATACCACCTCCTACACCTCAATAATACCAATATCAGTAGGAGGAGGAACTTTATGAGGATCCCCAACAATAATATCAAGAAAAATTAGATACCTACCCTAAATTAAATTATGGTGAAGTACCTATTGATCACACTTATTTCCCACCACCTCAACATAAAAACCTACCACCTCCACATAATCAAGGATAGAGGCAAGAAAATTACATCATCTCACTAGAGGCCTACGAAGTGTAGATAGATCAAAAAAATTTATTGGAAAAATAATCCTTGGGAACGGGTCTCCAAAACCCCACCTTAAGGTAGCTTAGCAATAAACCCCTCCATCCATTAGTATCTTCACAACTATACTCATCGTATTTTTGATGCCTAAACTTGAAAAATTCAAAGGTGATGAAGATGCACAAGAGCATATGACTAGCTTCATGAATATCTAATTTTATCTTCAAGACAATGATCCCTTGATGTTAAGAATATTTCTTATAACACTGGTTGGGGATTCTTTGGAGTGGTATAATCATTTACCACATCATAGCATATACCCCTTTGAGCAGTTAGTGGGTACATTTTTGGAAAACTTCACCTTTAGTGTTAGGAAAATGCTACTTTGACTGACTTGTACAACTTGCATCAATTTGAAGATGATCCAGTCATTGAATATGACAATAGGTAGAGAGCGATTATTAAAAAATTGCTCTTCATCCTACCCATCATGGAGCTAACTCATTTGTTCACTAGAAGTTGCTTGAAATAGATATCACTCTTATTGCAACTTCAAAAATATAGGACATTCAAGGAAGCCCCAACCCAAGCCAAAGTAATTGAGGACATCAAGGTCCAATAAGGATACATTAAAATCTAAAAGAAAGAATGGCTTGGAAACAATACTAAGGGTAATTAAACCTAAAAATAGGCAGCTCCAGTGAGTCAAGTTATTTTGAGTGTCCTTGGGCCCTCAAATTAGGCCCAACTACCTCAACCACCAAATTATAAGGCCCAAATGCCTCAACCATCAAATTATTAGGCCCAAATGCCTCAACCACCAAATTATTAGGACCAACAACCACCCACACAATATCACTCTCTACAACTACAAAATCAACCACTAGTGCAACAATGATGTCCACCTCGCCAATACACTTCATTATTGAAACCCTTGGTGATAATATTTCATTGATTGTGTGAGGCAAAAGCTATCATGCTATCATGCTCCCTAATATTCACCCCTTGGACATTATGTGACCAAAACCTAGGGATTATAGGGAGGATATCTATTGTATCTATCACAGATAAAAGGGGAATGATATCCAGTCATGCTATTCATTCAAGAACATAGTGCAAAACATGATAGAATGATAGGAAATCCAAAATGACAATCCCCTTGCCACCTCCAACCAAAGCATTAGCATCTTTCAATATCCATTACCTACACACGGGGCCTCCACAAAACCTGACATACCAACTAAAAAACTCAAACCAGTTAATCAGGTGCACATGGCTTTGACCAAGCAAGGTTTTGCTGGGATGATCAACATTGTGACAATGAATCAAAGGTATCCAAATAAACCTATCCAACCTATAATTCCTTCAATATCACAAGCACCTCCACAACTGAATTCAATCACAACTTCCACACCATGCCCAATGCTCACACTAAGAAGCAGACTTACTCAAATTTTTAAAATGGCATCGATGAAAATCTCCATATATGAGATCATACAACAATCAACTCCACATTGATAATCTCTTATGGAAATTTTAAAATCAATTGAACTACAACCCCAAGATCCCAATTATTTCATCAAATTTGTGGGGCATGTTCAAACTTGCAAAGAGCCTATGATAACATTCCATGATCACAAAATCAAGACCATACCCACTGAAATAGTTGATCCACCACTACACATCATCGCTAGTGTGGACAAGATCCCTTATTAACATGTCTTGATAGATACAAGATCATCAATTAACATCATCACCATCATGGCCCTTCAACATCTCAATCTACCTCCATTACATGTTGCATTTTACACTTTCACCCTTCACACCTTCAATGATGCGTTGTGCTCTACCATTGGCACAGTGGTCCTCCCCATTTAGGTTGGACTAAAGAATATTCATTCATTGTGCCATATCTTGGAAGATGCTATGCAGTACAAATTGTTACTTGGTAGGCCTTGGATTTGAGACATGAAATGCATATCTTACATATTGCATCAGTGTATCAAGTATATACATGAAGGCCAAGTTCATTGGATCCCTATAGACTTAGAACCCTTCAAATTTTTCAATATGGTCAAACATCCACAAGAGTCCACCCTTCCACCCATATAGACATTTAACCCAATGATCCCATTCAACCTCTAGATTTACCACCACCATCATCCATCACTTCAACACCACCACCTCTGTCCCAAAATTCATCATCAAGTTTCTTAAAACAAAATTCATCATCGAGTTTCTTAAAAGTTATTTCTTCATCATCAGATCCTTCAACTCAAAATCCATCAAAGGTACCAATCAACACAATCTCACCATCTATCGCATCCACATCACAATCACCCAGGCCATTGCTTATGTCTTCAATCCCAAAAATCTTTGTCACATCCATTAATAACTTCCCTATAGGAGAAGAACTACCATTCACCATAGACATTCCATCACAACCCATATTTCCATCATCATCATCCACCCCTCCACAAATCACTATCCACATGACCAACCCAAGACTTGATGAGTATCTAGTACAAAATGTCACATTTACCCCTCTTATCGAGTCAGTTAGATACTTGGGTCGACCTCATAGCACACTATTACCTATTGGCACCATTATTCCCCTTGGGATTCCCCCAAACCAAATTTTTTTTATTTATAGGGGTATTGATGTTTCCATAGATGCATCTCTCCTACTGGAAGAGGATGAACTATTTTAGGTAAATATTGACTATATGTCAAATATAAAATTTTCTCTATGATAATTTTATCATTACCATTGGCACATAAATGACCTAGGTCAATATTAACAAGGTCTTTGTACCCCTATAGAGCCACACTACCATTTTCCTATGAATAAGTTTGGATTAGGATGCTCTGTACATATGCCTGATGAGTTGCTTGTAGATTCTCTTCAATGCCTTACCCTAGGCCTCATGGAGGATATCAATGTTAATGAGTATGTTGATCCTGGCTATACTCATTTGCTTTGTGATTATTTTCAAATCACTATCAATGGATCATCTTGATTCATTAGATGACGAGTATCAAGATGATTTCATTTCATTAGACAATGAGTATGATGATAATTTCATTGGTTCATCATATGAGGAATATGAAGTTGATTTCATTGAAGCTCTATCCATCACTTCAAATAGTTTGGAGGAGTCCTCCCCTATTATCCTACTCATGAGGGTATATGAATTTTATCTTTGTATTTTCCCTATGCATTAGCCCATATAGCTACAATTGTTTTTGCTAGTGAATCCTATCATCACCACTCTACCTTGTTATCATCTAATCATTCCAATTTCACCCCAGCCACCTCCTACACATTTACACCTATCGATCATCAACCATATACTACCACCCAATAATGGATTTCATCCACCATACATAAACATGATCTCCATTGACCACACCATGCCATTAAATTATCTAGACAACCCTTCATAATCTTTGCACCTCAATGTTGAGGCCATTTATTTTGACCGCGTTGCATTTTTTCCATCACCATTCGAGTTATTGCCCTATGAGGACATGTTGCAACCATTTAATTTTTCCTTGTGTCTATTCAAAAATGTCCTTCAAGCTAAGATAAATTCTAATGACATATTTGATTCTCCTAATCCAACTGATGACACTCATTTGTTCTCTACTCAAAAATTGGAAGAGGGATCCCATATGTCAATTGAAGAGATAATTAATGTAGATGTCAACACTGATCCTGAAAATCCTTAGATCATTAAATTGGGACAAAACCTCTCAACTATAGAATATGTTGATTTCACCGCTTTCCTAACATAATATAAAATATCTTTTGCTTGGTCATACAAATACATGCCAGGTCTTGAACCAAACTTAGTTGTTCATAACTTAACCTTAAATCCAACCATTAAGCTAGTCAAGCAGAAGCTTCAAAAGATGCATCCAACAATAGCAAAATTGGTCAAATATGAACTACAAAAATTGTTGGATGTAGGATTCATCCAACCCATCGATTATCCTGAATGGATTTCGAACATGGTACCTATCGAGACATAGAATGGGAGGATTCACATATGCATCTATTTCTGATATCTTAACAAAGCAATTCCTAAGGATGAGTTTTCTCTCCCTAACATTGATGTACTTGTAGATGCAATTGAAAGTCATGAAATACTTTCCCTTATGGATGGTTTCTTAGGCTATAATAAAATGTGTTAATCTCAAGGATCATCCCAAAATGGCCTTTACCATGCCATGAGGGACTTT
This sequence comes from Wollemia nobilis, assembly GCA_028583015.1. Lineage (NCBI taxonomy): Eukaryota > Viridiplantae > Streptophyta > Pinopsida > Araucariales > Araucariaceae > Wollemia > Wollemia nobilis. The sequence continues at coordinate 2,146,758 of JAQPPZ010000690.1, read as the reverse complement.
TTACTACAAAGTCATGACTTTTGGACTCAAAAATGTTGGTGCCACTTATCAGTGGGCTATGATGTACATATTTCATGACTATATGCACAAGATTCTTGAAGACTATGTTGATGATTTTTTGGAAAAATCATTTTTGTGTCATGAGCATCTCGATGTGTTATGTAAGGTCTTTGATTACCTCTTGGAGCACAATATTCTATTAAATCCTAAAAAGTGTGTTTTTAGAGTAACATCTGGGAATTTTTTAGGATTTATCATTTTTAAATGAGGCATTGAGGTAGATCCAAACAAGGTCAAGGTAATCACTGAAATGCCTCTCCCAACCAACCTTAAGCAGCTTCGTATCTTGCAAGGGAATATTTAAGCCATTTGATGCTTTATAGCACAAATCTCAGATAAATTTTGACCACTCAATCATCTTCTACAAAATGGGGTCACCTTTGATTGAAATTTATAATGTTAGAAAGCATTTGATGACATAAAACAATACTTGGCCTCTCTACCAGTATTAGCTTCTCCTCGACTAGGTGTACCATTTTTATTATATATTTTGGCCACTAACTTTACCTTAGGGACCATGTTGGCTCAAAAGAATGAGGTAAATGAGGTGCAGGTCATTTATTACATTAGTCACACCTTGGTCATCTATGAGATCAAATATGCTTATGTTGAGAAGCTTTGTTTAGTGATGGTTTTTACTACCAAGAAACTTTGTCATTACATGATCAATCAAACCATGTATGTTATATCTAAAGAAAATTGCTTGTGATATATGATGAGTCACACATATCATAATAGTCATACCACAAAGTGGATCATGCTTCTAACAAATTTTGACCTAGATTTTATCAGTTAAAAATCTATCAAAGGTTTTCATGCACCAAAAATAATCTCTAATATGAAGCCCTACTTTTGGGTCTTCAAATGATCCTCACCATGAATATCAAGAATCCTAACATCTTTGGTAATTTATTGCTCATTGTTAATCAAGTTAAGGAAATCTATCAATGCAAATGCCCAGTATTGGAATCTTATAAGGCCCTTATGGATAAACTACTTGCTAAATTCGAATTTTATGACATCGAGGCTATTCCTCATTCCTCCAATAATTTTGCAAATATAATGACTTCATTGGGATCCCTAATTCTACAAAACCCATCAGATAATGTACCTACCATTCATGTCAAAATGCTCTTGCAATTCACAATTTCATGAAATAATTTTAAGTAAGAGCAAAGCATCCACATGGTACAGATTGAACCATACCAAGATTGGTTCTCTCAAATTCAAGATTTTTTGCAAATTACTTCTTGGGGGTCCTTGGTTACGCAGAACTCTTTTGATAACAACACGACCATTTATCTTAAGGTTCTCTCACAATATTCATTTGTGTGAGATATTTCTAGAGAGGATCAAGTTGTTCATCTAATCCAAGTTGAACCATATCAAGAGTGGTTCACTCAAATAAGAGATTTCTTAAAACTTGGTAGCATTCCTTCAGGATTGTTGCATGCCGCCAAATGCACATTTAAGAAAAAAGTTATAAAATATGTTTTACTAGAAGATATACTTTACCGTCAAATCAATGATAGTATTCTTCTTCATTTCTTAGAGTACTAAGAATATACTTGGACCATTTCTCAAGTTTATGATGGTACTTGCAGTGACCATTTTAGTGGCATGGATATTACTAAGCACATCCTTTGAATGGGCTATTATCGGCCTATCGTGGAGTGGGATTATTGCAATTATGTCAAAAGGTGCATCAAGTGTCAACATCATGCTAATATATTGCATGTACCTTCACAGGCTCTACAACTAATTCATTCATTATGGTTTTTTTTGCTATGGGGCTTTGATTTAATTGGTAAAATTTCATCCTCATATTTGGGTCATCACATGTTCATTCTAAAAACTAATGATTACTTTATGAAGTACGTGGAAGCTATTACTCTTACCACTAACTGGTGATGTTGTATCTCTTGAGTTGATTAAAACACTCTCATGCTAGGCCTGAGAGGGTTGTAATGAAGGTCCATGGGAGTAAAGCATCGTTGCTCTTGATCTAAAAGTACATGTATAGAAAACTTCTGATGTGCTCTTGAGCATCCTTTCCTTTAAAATTTTCCAGCCTAGGCATCTCAAAATGCTCAAGATAATCCAAAATAGGCACTAATGGGCATAAAGGTTCGTTATGAATCTTGTATAAGGTAGGATTTTGATAAGTCGTCCCTTGCTTCTCGATAGCTTTAACCTTTTCTGCCAAGATCTTATAGGCTTGTGAAGATAGGAACTCCTCTTCTTTGGATTACCTTTGAGGAACCTTTGGAGGAACATTACTCTTCGGTCTAGGTGGAGGACTAGGCTCATAATCCACTTTGACTTGGGAGATCTCAGGATATTATTGATCTAATTCCTCTTCCACTTCTTCATATTGTCTATACCCATGATATTCGAATGCAAAACATTGATCTCTGTGTTGGGCCTTATGGCACGTATGGATGTCTATATGGTCAAGGTGCAACTCAAGCTGTAAAGCAGCTCACCTATCAATAATCTCCCTATACTCATTGTAGGGAGGTAAAACGACACTAGAAAATCGATCCTCCCTCTCAGCATGCTCCTTTTGATCAAGGATGCGTTGCTTGTGCATGCGCTGTTCATATAAGTGGTCTTATGAACCTTTTCCTCTGAGTGTCCTCATTTTTGAGGCATTCCCACTCTGCATGAACATCTTCCAATTGGTCTTGGAGGATTTTATGTCTCTATTTTGATACCATCTTGTGAGATCCATCTATGTGATCAACCGTGTGAGGCCTCTAGTGTGTACACTCTATTCAAGCAGCTTTGTGGGTGCGTCCTCCAATAGATTGATTTCCTATGCTCTTTCCCTTGTCTATGAAGATGAAATTTGTGTTCAGTGGTTGCCTATACTCTATGCCAGCATGAGATGCAAGGGCATGCATATCATGAGAACACTTGGAGCATTCTCTAGGTTCTCTGACGGTTCTAATGGTACTTCCACTATGCACACTCACAGAGTGAGAAGGCACAGGAGTAGGTTTATAACCTAGCTATTCTAAGACTCTATCTAGATTTTCTAACTATCTACTATGCCATGGCTCATGATGCAGTGTACCATTTACTCTCACTTTAGACATGTATATGATGATCTTACAAGGTTCACCTTTGTTGGGAGTTTGTATGGGTCTACGCTCAAAAGCGTCCCTCTTTGTTCACCCTTGAATGGACAGATATTGAACTTTTCTATACTCAGATGGTGGGGGCCTCTAGCCTCCCTTAGCTATAGGTCAAAGGGGTATCAATCTAGATCCCTCTATAACATACTCTTCAGTATATCCCATAGAACCATGCAAAATGTAGCTATGGTAAATTAACCTGTTTGGGACCCCCATGCTTGGAAGCCCCATGCTCTGATATGTATCTCAAAGAGTGTCTAGTGGCTCCTCAAACTGGGGTATTCTCAATAGGATCCCTATGCATAGAATTATCCCCTCTAATATTCACCGAACAACATTCAGGAGGATTATTTGGTGGAGGGTTATGCACATCTTGTTGTGTATTGGGTGGAGGTTCGACCTTGATCTCAGGTCTATTGATCATCCTCTTCATGTTCACACCATGATATTATATTATCTCATATATAATTTTTAAGGTAAACAAAGTAAAAAATGATGATTATATATTTTAATTTTTTTTTTGTGAGCCCTAAACTATTTGGTGTGTTTTAAGATTTGTTGTATCAAAAAGTAACTCTCATCGTGTTTTCAATAAGTTGATGATATACTCAATTGTTTAAGGGTTTTCACCTATATACTCGCATCTCAAAAATTAGAAATGAAAGTCACGGTCACATAAACCCCTCGAAATGTGGATATGAAACCCACACTTGGTCAGGGAGCACAAGTCCTCCCGATCCTCACCCTGTTCACCCATGCGCAGTGATACACCCCTTTGAAGAGGAATGCATGCTATTTTGCATGGGCTATAACGACATCTTAGATCCAGTATTGGTATAGTAACAAAAGGATCCAGGGAGTTGGGCTAATGGATGGAAATCACTACCACCATTGTTAAACCCTACTAGTGGTTGTATGTGACTTCCAACTCACTAGCATTTATAATGTGGCATGGTGTGTATGGTTATTTTTACTTTGTATGAAAATAAGATGCATAAAACATCATTCAAATGATTTTACCTACATGCTTTTCAAAAGAACGTTTGATTTTAAGAGAATACGTGACTATGATAGATGATTTTTCAGAGAATGCAACTATCTATGATGAAAATGGCCACTGATTGGGCCTAATACATGTAAACTCTAAACATAGAATGGCCTAGACCACTGGAGACTAGGGTGGACTACAATCAGAGATCCGCTATTCCTAGCAGCGACTAGTAGAAAACTAAAAAAGCATCTAGGATTTTCCCATTCTACTTTTTGCTATGTTTTCTAATTAGCCTAACATTTTTGCATTCTACCAAAAAACACAGATAGGAAATTACAGAGATAGAAAAGTGCTCCTACCTCAAATCCCAGTCTGATGGAGATTTGGTTGCTTGTTGTATGTTCTATTTTTTGCTGACCATGTCTGTCAAGCGCGGCTAGAACTATTGCTCATGGCTCTGTGGTATGACTACAATTGTTAACCGTAGCTGTCAACCATGACTAAGGCCTGTCATCACAAAACATAGCAAGTTAGATTTTAGATCGCTTAAATTGTGGAGTTTCACCATGATCACCTTTTGTAGCAATCCAGGATGCATACACCTAAGCTAATAATAATTGAAACATCACATAAAGCATGAAAGAAAGACAAATTTGCAAATAACCACAAATAAGGGCTTCTTTTATTATATTTTCATCAAAATATGGTTACAAATCCATCCCTCTTAGGGATACCCAATGTGATACAATTATTACAATCATAGAAAGTCCCCACGCAAGGGTAGGTATAATTTGCAGGCTTCCTAGGTTGACATGAACTGCTCTAAGGTAAATTTAGTCTTCTTCTCCATAATTAGAGGTATATATTGCTTTGAAGGACAAGATCCTGTTAACCCTGTGTTCAAGAAACAACAAGAAGCAATTAGAAACAAAGGAGGCCTCTCTTAATGAGGCTTTTAAAGGAACTTGTACAAAATATTGTTATAAGAGCTTGAAATCAAGAAAGTACATAAAACATGGAAATCTATGCTAAACATGGCAATTGACCATCAAGAAATGTGCAAGAAACATAGATCAATCTATCTAGTGTTCTAATTAAACAATTGAAAGCATGGAAACATGAGAAATAGCCATAACTAATCTAGCTACCAAATGACAAGAAATGAAGGAGATATGTCTTAAATCCCTATTTCTACCAGATAATTGTCTCTACTAAATAAAATATAGATTACATGTGTCTAATATAAAGTAAATAAAAAGGAAAACTACTCCTAAAACCAAAGGAAACTGAGATTTAAACCTAACCGTGGGTTTGTAGCGCAACTAGCACTCTTAGCCGCGACTGAGCTGAAAATAAAATTGCACTCTAATACTGGTCTTAGATCTCCAATTCCCCTTGATGAATTAATGATCAAGGGTCTCCATGATGTCATCTGATAGATTTGGTGGTTGAATTGCTTGAATGGATGATGGAATGGGCTCAATTGTGTTTCTTGATCTCTCCTAGCCCTCCATAGCCTTCTTGGTTCCAAATGCCATTTGATATCCAATTGGGTAGCACAAGTGCTCCTCTCAATGTGTGCAAGTGAGTAGGCAATTCGATAAGGCTTCACTACTCTTCAACTTGATATTCTTCTATATCTTTCCCCAATTTTGAGGGGGGTTTTATAGCACTTGAGGAGGCCATGTCTTAGCTTCATGGAGAAGCCAAGATCAAGAAGGGACAACTGGGGTAGTTGAATGGAAACTTCTAGAACTTTTCACCCTCTAACTGCTCGGATCTACAACCAATTGGTCGTTGTAATTGATTTTGGGTCAACCAAAATCCAATTGATTTTTGAGGCTAGCCGCAACTCTGAGAGTGGTCAGCTTTGTTAACCATGGGTGTTAGCTGTGGCCAACACTGATTAAGCCAAGATGCCTAAATGAGTGGTTAGAACCACTGCTATACCTTGGAATCTATCCAAGATCTTTCATATGGTCTTCTAGCATGTCCCATATGAGTAGTCACCTCGACATGACACGTTTTAGGTGTCGACAAAATGAAATTGGCCTAGTCAAAATAAATTGGTTTCATTCCCGCCCTCATTGCTATCAGAGTGTAGAACTCCACCTAGGATATACACTATGCCAATGATACCTACCACTTATGAACTATGGAATCCGTCAGGAGACTAGTAACCCAAGCCAACATCGAGTAAATATCTAGAATTTTGAAATCCAACAGTGGCTTTTTCAAGTTCAAAAATTGCCCTAGTTGTGGTTCTTTAATTAGTTGTATCTCCATAAACTAACGCATTATTATGGTGGACACATATCTATAATATTTCTTGTTAATGTGTAGCTTCTTTCAAATCATGTCCGAGAGAGGTTTTAACCCGTAATAAAATGCTTCTTGCACTTCATCAGCAAATATAGAGAAAATCACCTCCTTATTTGCATTCTGAATTGTCCTGGTAATCGGGTTATAAAATTGGTCAATTAGCTTCACCATTTCCAGACAAGGGTGTATGGGCATACACAAATACTAAAATAACTACGCATAAAATGATATAGTCAATGGGCTCTCCACTGTTAATCCTTGTTTTACTGTAAACTCCACATCTTGCCTAAGCTTCACCATGCCTTTATTAGTGATCAAGCAATCCCTGACCTCTACCATTGTATCATAATATGGGTCCAAATCTACATTTTTATTTTTGTAGGCCTTCTTGGATTTCGTTCTGCCTTCTGCCCACTTCCTCGACTGCTTAGGCTCTACAGTTTCTTTCACCTCTTTGATTTTATTACCCATTGTGCAAACCCTGGTAATTATGTGCTCTATTTATAGAATGCTCTTCAACTATCATAGTAAATGTAGTAAAGTTTCCTAGTGGATTCGGGAGGAGTTGCGCTTTTCTTCCATTGGTGGTCACTATTCCCAATACTACGATAACAAATGACTTTAAAATTTACCACAAAATCCTTATTAAAAAATGTGCCCTTCTTGTCAAGTAAAACTTTGAATGACATGCCCTAGCTGCTAAAACTGCCTTGGAAAAATAAATTTACCACCTGGGGACCAATGAGCACTTCTACTTTTGCCGGTGTGAGATTTCATTCCTTGGGAATGCCAAATCACCTCCCAACGTAAATTTGGGCATGCATTTTAAATTAAATGCCCCAAAAACGCATCTCAATGTGCATGCACAATTTTTGAAATCCACCATGTGTCGGAGAAGGAAATCGCCTTGAGAGGGCGCTCTTTAAAATTTGATTTCACTTGAAAAATCATCATTCTTTCGAAAAAGCAAATAAGGGGCGAAAACAATTTCGGGGCGTACTCAACCTCTTCTTCTTTTATTCCGAAAACATCTTCAACCTGCTTGATTTGATTTCATGGCGAATATTCTCATTTTAAAATAATTTCAAGATTTTATCTTTTGCCCCTTATTTAGGAAAATCATGGATTTTCTTAAAAAAAACTTCCCTGATTTTAGGGTTTTTCTATTTTTAATTTTTCTCTTTATTTTCGCCATACTAAGAAAAGAAAAGAAAATTTAAAAATTTTAATCCTTGTTTTTTGACCAAAAGCCTTAAATAAGAACATTACTTTTGTTTTTCTCCATTTTACTTTTTAATGCATTCATCTTAAAAAACTGAAGTGCACCCCCTTTCATATTAGTGAAAAACTTGTATATGTTGTTTCACCCCTACAAGAGGTGAACAAGAGTTTCGCCCCTTACATGGGGCAAAAGCGTCGTTGACCAATTTTGACTTTATGACTATGCTTGAGGCTCCGATCAGCCTTGGGACATATATGTATTCACCCTTCTAGAATACAAATAGGGGCTTTCACCCTCCTTTTTTGGTGAAAACACTTTTGATTTTTCAATTACGAAATTTGGCGCGTAACTTCCCTCATCTTCGAATATGTTCGCCCGACTAGGAGGCGAATGGAGTTGTCACCCTTTCCTTGGGGTGAAAGCACCCCGTGCTTTGGAAATTTACTCGTCGGTGCCAACACTTTTGCCAAGTGTCTCCGAATGCCTTCTCTAGAACATTTTTTTATTTTATATACCAAGCAATAAAATACTTGTAAATGAAATCTGTACATATTTACAAATTGTACCTCTTGAGTTCATCATTGAAAATAGGCCTTCAGATGAAGACCATTAACTAGAATTGAAATATCCCACCCATCGATATCTTGAAGATAATATGCATTCAATGAATTTGTTGTAGAAACCTGAAATGGTCTTTCCCAGATTGCATCGAACTTGTGGTGCTTTCTTGGCTTAGATTTGTTCTCATTCCATTTGAGGACTAAATCCCCCACCTAAAACTTACGTTCTATTATCTTCTTTATAAACCACTTTTGTGTCACTTTAGTGTGTTCAGTGAAAGCTTGATATACATTTTCTGTCTCTTCCTCTACTTATAGCAATTGAGCCAACCTTGCATTCATTGGATCAAACTCATCATCTTCATCTTGGAACAACTGCAATGTTTGGAGTACAGGTAGCTCGATGTGAGTGGGTAGAATTTCTTATTTCCCATACACCAAGGAGTAAGGAGAGGCTTTAATAGACTTCTTTACTGATATTCGATCTACCCATAGGGATTGATTTAACAAAAAGTGCCAATTTATTTTATTGTTTTCCAATGTCCTTTTTAAAATCCGTAACAAGTTTTTGTTCGTGGACTCGGCCAAGCCATTTCCTTGCAGGTAATAATTGGAGGATGTCTTGATAGAAATCCCATACTTGCAAATTAGGTGATCTTAGCCCCAATGAACGGAGTCCCGTTATCTGTTAAAATGGTATCCAAAACACCAAAATGAGTAATCAATCCCTCCAAAAAGGAGATAACTATAGCCTAATCTGCTTTTTTGGTTGGGATAGCCTTTGCCTACTTGGTAAAATAATTATTCGTTGTCAAGATATACTTGTGTTTAGCAGAGGAATGAGGATCAATAACTCCAATGAAGTCTAGTACCCACTACTAAAAAGGTGCTTCCACTTGAATCAGGTGCAAGGGCAAAGATGCTTTCTTGTTCCTGCCAACATACTGCTGATAATTATCGCAACTTTAGCTCACCTTATGTGCATCTGTGAAAAGAGTAGGCCAAAAATACCTAGCTTGGATGATCTTCAAGTCCATAGGTATTTTGGCATAATGTCCACCAAATAGGCCGGAGTGAAATTCCTCCAAAAAAAATTCTTTCTCTGACTCTTTTACACATCTCAGGAGTACTTCGTCTATATTTTTATGGAACAACCCATTGGGCAACAAGACATACTTGAGTGCTTGCAATATAAATCTTCACTGCTATGAAGCATCAAGATGTGATGGATATTTCCCAGATGTAAAGAATTTTACAAGGTTCTCTATCCATTCGAGCACCTATAGTTCAATTTGTACAGTTGCTTTTGTTGATATCCTCATTCTGCACCAGAGCTAGTGATTCTTAAGCTACACTTTTAGCCATTTTTTGGTAGAGAGCTTGTCCATGAACCAATTTAGTTAGTCAAATCTCCACATCATATTCCTAAATCTTTGAGATCCAACCTACTCTCTTGTTGCCTAATTCTCCTTGAAGAATGAAAATTTTGACATTCTGGATGTATGACATAGATGACTATTTTGCTCTATGAGACAAAGTGTTAGAATTTCTTTAAGGATTTCATGACTACATACATCTACTTTTTGATGAAATTATACTTATCGTGGTTTGATGATATGACTTGACTCAAGAAGTCAATCGGCTTTTCATCTCCATCTTCCTGCTTTTGGGTGAGAACAACAACGTAACTCTTCTTTTTGCCTACTACATAAAGGATGAAATGTTTTGAGTAATATGGATTAATCAGTACTGGAACTTGGGTGATTATTTCCTTAATTTCTTGAAATGCCTATATTCATGATTCCATCCATTTGAAATATGCATTCTTTTTAATAAGTTCAGTCATTGGATTCATCACCTAAGCAAAATCAACAATGAACTTCCAAATTAAATTGATTTGGCCAAAGAATGACTACGAATACTTCTTGTTAATTGATAGTGGTAATTTTAAGAGTGCCTTGGCTCTTACAGGATCAATCTCCAATCCTTCCTACAAAATCACATATCCCAAAAGTTTCCCTTCTTTTACAGTGAAAATATATTTCTTCGGGTTAATAAAAATTTCAAATTCCTAACATTTTTTGAACACTTTCCTCAAATGAGAAACGTTCTCTTCCCTGTGGTGTGATAAAATAGTCATGTCGTCAAGGTAAATAACAATAATTCTATTCAAAAACTCATTGAAAGCAATGTCCATAGCCCTATAAAAAGTGGCACTAGCATTTGAAAGACTGAATGGCATTCTTTGTTAGGTAAAAGTGCCCCATTTTGTAGTAAACATCATCTTGTGTTGGTCTTCATCCTTCACCTAGATCTGATTATAGCCCAAAAAACCATCCAGCAATGAAAACCTTTGGGCTCTAGTGACTACAAGGAGAATTTGATCAATCTGGGATAGGGGTTAGTGATATTTTAACAATGTCTAGTTCAGATTCTAAAAACCCATGCATAGATGGATGTCGTCATTCTTCTTTCGAACTAGCACTAGATTTTCCACCCATGTTGAGTGCTTGATTGGATAAATTATCTTTACCTCCAGCATATTTAACAGTTCATCTTTCATAAGCACTTCTATTTTTGGGTTTATAGGCTATTGTTTCTACCGAAAAGGCTTCACCCCCTCTTGTAGTTCAATGGTATGCTGGATTGCATTTTTATCAAATCCTTTTAAATCATGATAGCTCCATGTAATGATTTCAAGAAACTCATAACACAAATTTTTAATATCTTCAAGGTCTTTCGACGTACAGTCTGTTCCAAATTTGATAATATTTTCAGGCTCCGATTGCATTTCCTTGTATTCCTTTGCATCCACCTTGATTTTGTGTTTCTCTACCCTATCATTTTGATCGAACAAGCTCTTGAGTGAAATCAGTCCCCTAGGAATGTGATTGTTCTTCAATTGAATCATTCCTTCCAATTCCTCCTTAGCAAGTATTTTATTTTTTTGCACATGCAACTTCTTTAATCAAAAAATTGATTATTTGTTCATCATTGTCGAACACTTGCAAATAAAGGTTTTTATTAGGGATCGAGGGTCTATAAATTACCCTCACAGTCTTGGGTTTCTGTTAGTCAAAAAGTGACTAACTACAAAAAAATAGCTAATACACCTTTTTGCATATTTTCCAAGAAGACCGAAGTGGCCCATATGCTAAAGATCAAAGAAAAAGCAAAACACCGCAAGAAGGAAAAAGTGTCGCTATATCGCGACATGTTGCATTTTCACGGTCCAAAGCGAAGAGAAAGAGCAAGGAGGAAAAAGTGTCACGATATCACGACATGTTGCATTTTTGCGGTCCAAAGCAAAGAGAAAGAGCGAGGAGGAAAAAGTGTCGCGATATCACGACATGTTGCATTTTCGCGAGCAAAAGCAAAGAGAAAGAGCAAGGAGGAAAAAGTGTCGCGATATCGCGACATGTTGCATTTTCATTACTAAGAGCAACAAAAGGGAGCAAGGAGGCAAAAGTGTCGTGATATCGCGACATGTTGCATTTTCACGGCTAAGAGCAACAAAAGGAAGCAAGGAGGCAAAAGTGTCGCGATATCGCGACATGTTGTATTTTCACGGCTAAGAGCAACAAAAGGGAGCAAGAAGGAAAAAGTGTCGCAATATCGCGACATGTCGCATTTTCGTGGCTAAGAGCAACAAAAAGGGCAAGAAGGAAAAAGTGTCGCGATATCGCGACATGTCACATTTTCGCGACTGGGAGCGGCAGAAGAGCAAAGTAAGAGACAAAGGTCATGATTTTGCAACATGTCTCATTTTCACGGCTGGAGGCGGTAGAAGAGCAAAGCAAAGGGCGAATGTCGTGATTTCGTGACATGTCGCATTTTTGCGGCTGGAAGTGGTAGAAGAGCAAAGTAAGAGACGAATGTCGCGATTTCGCGACATGTCTCATTTTCACAATTGGAGGCGACAAAAGAGCAAAGCAAGGAAAGAATGTCATGATATCATGACATGTCTCATTTTCATGGTTGGAAGCAGTAGAAGAGAAAAGTAAGAGACAAATGTCATGATTTTGCGACATGTCTCATTTTTTGTGGCTGGAGGCGACAAAAAGAGCAAAGCAAGGAAAGAATGTCGCGATTTCACGACGCGCCAGCTGTAAAGGAATAAAATGTATTTTTGGTAATCAAAGGCATGCACTGACACCAAGAAGTGATTTTTGACATGATTATCAAAAATCCAAGATAAAGCAGGCTTGCTAGATGATTGAAAATGTGACAGGCTCGTCTAGAATCTAATATGCAGAGAAGATATCTAATTCATAGAAGACTTGTGGTATTATTAGAAACTGTAGATGATTGCTTGTAAAATAGTAAGATGTACTTAGAAAAATATACTCTTTTAGGGTATATATAGGGGTGAGCGACTCCAGAAAAAGGGTCGGCTCTTGGATGTTTACAAGCTTGATGTACATGTACTGGATTACAAGCAATAAAAGATTTCTTCTTTTGGCTTCCGAAACTTTTGTGTGCAAGTGTATGTATCTGGTGTTTTAACTTTTATTCACTCTAAGTTTTATAATGTATTTGTTTTGAAATATGGACTGTGCATGTATAAATCTTGTTTCTAGAGTTGAACATTAAAATATATTTACATGCTTTTAGACAAACATCTAAAAGTCACACTCAGGAATTTGTTTTTTCTATAAAGAAGATATAAAGAAAACTATGAAAGTAGTAATCTGCATCATCAATGTTTGTTGTTGTCTAATATGTACCATGAGAAAATTTCTAGATTAGGCTATATTTCCCTTATCTCTTGTTCCCCTTTTCTCTAAAAAACTCAAAGGAACCAGCCTTCTCTGGAGACTAGATAGATGATCTCAAGCAAGATCTGTCTATTCAATGTTGGCAAAGTCTAAGGCGCAACACTATTAACCGAAGGTAGATTTTGTTCCAACAGTTTTTGGCATGCCCGATGGGACCAGCAATCCCATAGTATTGTATAAGTTTTGGTGTTTTACCTTAAGAGCATTTTTGTTTAAAAATCTCAAGAAAAACCACCTGGCGACTCCGTTGCAATTTAGACCATAAAAGAAAGACCTTGTCTAAAAACCTTCTGTCTATATAGCCATATGATAACCAGATCCCGAGCTAGAAACTCTGAAAAACCTATCGAGTTCTTTGAACTACATCTCGGAAGCCTAAAAGCCCACCCTATGCTAGCCGCACGATCAAATCCACCCAACACCATTAGCACCTCTTTAACACTCATTGTAGGAGCATATGCAAGCAATCCCATAGCGATTGTAACTCCTTTAGCAATCATGGCAACCACCCCTACCCCAGCACATCTTGTGTGGAATCAAAATGGCCCTTTGAACTTGGGAACACACCACCAAATTCCACAAGTTGCACTAAAAGCATTACCGACCTTTGAAAAAATAGGCAAAATAGCAGATGAGCACTGTTTAGATGTATCATCGCTAGAATCTATTTACAACATCACTTAGGAAGATGTAATGGTTAGATTGTTGATTATATCTTTGAAAGGAAAGATGCTCTATTGGTATAGAGTGCTTCCCGCTGGATCCATTACTTCTTGGGTAGTACTTGTCGATCGTCTGGTCGATGAATTTAATATACATGTGGATCCTTTCACATTGCTGAATCAATTCACTGTCATTGAGAGGCATCCACAAGAAGAAATCCAAGATTTCAACATCAGATTTACCAGAACTTGTGATAGAGTACCGCAAGGCCAAAAACCCATGAAAGAACAAGCTATATGCTATTATTTAAGGGATTTTGATTCAGATCTCAGTATGATAATAAGGTAATCCCGTGTAACCACTTTTCTTGGGATCTATCTAGAGGCAGCAAAGGGCGAAGCTGATCTCATCGCTACAAAAATATATCCATCAAAAATTCTATTGCCAATTTTACCAGAGCTTTCCCAAGAATCAATTTCTAAACTGCCTGTACTCCCATCAACGCAGGCCCTCCCAACTATATTCGCACCTCCTACATTCCTTGCATTACCAGCTACACCCCTTGCATCAGCTCCCCCCAGTGATCAATACATGACCATAATTGATACAATGAAGACATTGTCAAATGAAATGGCATCCATGAAAAAGAGAGGCTGAAAGGAATTTTCTGCCAAGGAGGTTCCCTCAGGTAACGAGAGATGTAGCACAATCAAGCAATAGGGGACAAGAGAGACCGAGCATGGTATATACAAATGAGACAGTGGAGGTCGAGGAGCCTTCCACTGATTCTAACTTTTGGTGTACTACATGTAACGATCCACATGGGGAAAGTTTGTGTATAATACACCAGCATTATGTACAAAGTATAGTAGTTGAAAAGAGTAAAGAAAAAATGAAAGGCCATGTAAATATAATTAGAGAGAAGGACCACAACTTCATGATGCCTACAATAGAACAGGTTTCAATTTTGACAAGATCAGGTAAGAAACCACTGTAAGTAGACCCTAAAGAGCTTTAGCCATTGAATTTTTCCCCTGCTCCCAAGGAAGTTCCCAAAGAAACTCCTAAGGGAAGTCTCCCTTAGGAAAGAAAATATCAGTTTCTAGCCAAAATTCAAGGGCAAGGAACACACAAAGAATTTATTCCTCAAGGGGAAAATGAAACCCAAGAACAAACTAGGGAAAGGTTGAGTTTACCCTCGCTAACAAAAAGGCAAAGAACTGAAGCTACCCAGGGATACAAAAATAAATATGAAACTTTTGCCAAATAAAGAGAAAGAATAGTTGATTCACCTACATTTAGTATAGTAGAGGAAATGAAAAAGACTCCTTCTAAGGCAAGTATGTATGATGCTCTTCAAATCTCAGGTCAAATCGATCTCCTATAGGAATCCCTAAGAACAATGAAAAATGGAGGTGGGACTGCATCATCTTCAAAAATGGTTCTAATGAACTTGATGTCTGCCACTGGTAAGAACAGGCCACCACCCTTTTATTTATCCCTTCAAATGGAAGGATGGGTTGTCCACAACTACATGATAGATTTAGGCGCTGCTACCACTGTGATACCCAAAGTAGTATGTGATATTATGGGAATGGAGTACACTAGGAGCAGCGCAGGCATCTTACAGTTAGATGGTACTCCAGTAAAAACTGTAGGAGTGATAAAAGATATTCTCATATGGATGCATAAAATGCCTCAGATGATAGTCATACAAGAGGTAGTAGTCGTAGACTTGGAGCCCTATTTTGGTATGTGTCTATCCAGAGAGTTCACAACAAATATAGGAGGATAATTATCCTTAGATTATTCTCATTTGGAGATATCTTTCAAAGGTAGAAGGGTCAAGATTTTTAATGAGAAACCATCGATGTTTCATGTAGAAAATATTGGTGAAACTGACCGTGTAAATATGATGATTGAAGAAACAATAGAAGAAGATCTAATGGAAGAAACATTAGAAGAGCTCCAATATGAGGACGAGTTTTCTCTAAAGAATTTTAATGCCATGATAGAAACATAAATAGGAAACTATTCTATTGAGAAACCAAAAATAAAATTGATACCCTCCCTAGAAAAGGATGGTTCTATGAATCAATTGTGGAAGCTTTTCTTTGATGGGGCTAGGTGCAAGAATGGAGCTGGTGCCGGAATAGTTTTGATTTCTCCCACCGGAGAGGAAAAGGTTTTCTCTTATAGGTTGACTTGGAGTTTCTCCAATAATGCAGCAGAATATGAGGCCCTATGCTTAGGGTTAAGAAAGGCTGAGAAATTGGGAATCAAACAGTTACTCATCTATGGAGATTCAGAACTTATTATGAATCAAGTCACCAAAAAATGTATAAGTAAACAACATTATTTGAAGGCTTACAGGAACAAAGTGTGGGATATCTTAGAGGCCTTTGAGGCCCTAAATATAAAGTTTATCCCTAGAGAACAGAATACCCACGTAGATTTGTTAGCTTTAGTGGGAGCTAATTTTTTTCCTATAAGTAATGTTATTCAGAAGTCTAAAACTATTAGACTTATATACAGGCCTTCAGTGCCTGATAAAAATATTTTTTGGCAAGTTTTTGAAAATGATGAACATATACTGGATTTCTTAATCCATGAAATGAATTGCTCATCCAACCAGGATCTGCAGGATGAAGAGGAAGAGGATATTATTCAGTTAAAAAACAATCATATTCCTAAGGGTCTCATCACCCTTGAAAGCCTATTTGATATCAATGATAGAGTAGTTGGCCGAAAAATCAAGGTCGATAAACGAAGATACAAATATGTAGAGTTGGAGCCAGGAAAAATGATTAAGGTTGGAATAGTTGTACAGAAGAGGAAGTGAACCAGATCAAAAAATTGTGTAAACAATTCCCTGACATCATAGCTTGGGTGTATAGTGATCTAAAAGTGTACAATAAAAATGTTATTCAACATACCATAGAATCAAAAGAAGGAGCTAAGCCTTTTAGGAAAAAGCAAAGACCAGTGAATCCAAAGATAGAATCTTTGATGAAACAAGAACTGCTAAAACTCCTTCAAGCTAAAATAGTATACCCTGTTAAACACTCCACCTAGGTGGCAAACTTGGTACCAGTCACGAAGAAAAATGGAGATATCAGATTGTGTAGATTTTAGAAATCTAAATAGAGCATCACTCAAAGATCATTACCCGCTACCTCAGATTGACCAAATGCTACACACAGTTGTAGGAGTAATGCAGCTCTTACAGTTAGAAGAACAAAGAGAGCAATCATACAATCACAATTAGAAGCATATGGCAGATACTGAAGGATGGTTCAACAAAAAGACAACTGCCAAAAAATTTAGAGTGGGAGACTTGGTTTTGAAATGGGATGTAAAGAAAGCTAAGCCAGGTAACCATGATAAATTAGATGCTTTCTGGGAGGGACCATTTGAAATTGTTTCAGAGAAACAGTTCAATGCTTTCGAGTTGAAATATCAAGATGGATTGGTTCTTCCCATCATGGTGAATGCATTTCACCTAAAGTTATATTTCTGTTGAGAAAGTAGAAAAGGAATTATATGTAGATTATAATATAAGTATATTCAGACAATATTTGTAAATATTACCATTTTTTGGCCTTAACAAAAAATTTCAGTCGCAGCCAATCAGAAGTGGACATTTTTTTTTAATAGAGATACTAAGGTACAAAGGGAGTTTTGATGAGGTAATGTTCACTTTTAATCTAAGTGCATTTTCCTGTGTTCTTTGTCTTTCTCTAAAATATTCTTTTTACAACTGCGTTGTTGACTTCATTTCCCAATGGATGAAGGCCTGGTTCAAAATTTTTGCAAGCAAAAAATCCCCCGAAAGGTGCCAAGAATGTTAGTCAAAAAGTGACTAACTACAGAAAAATAGCTAATGCACCTTTTTGCATATTTTCCAAGAAGACCGAAGTGGCCCATATGCTAAAGATCAAAGAAAAATCAAAACACCGCAAGAAGGAAAAAGTGTCGCAATATCACGACATGTTGCATTTTTGAGGTCCAAAGTGAAGAGAAAGAGCAAGGAGGAAAAAGTGTCGCGATATTGCGACATGTTGCATTTTCGCGGTCCAAAGAAAAGAGAAAGAGAGAGGAGGAAAAAGTGTCGTGATATCGCGACATGTTGCATTTTCATGAGCAAAAGCAAAGAGAAAGAGCAAGGAGGAAAAAGTGTCGCGATATCGCAACATGTTGCATTTTCGCGGCTAAGAGCAACAAAAGGGAGCAAGGAGGCAAAAGTGTCGTGATATCGTGACATGTTGCATTTTCATGGCTAAGAGCAACAAAAGGAAGCAAGGAGGCAAAAGGGTCATGATATCGCGACATGTTGTATTTTCGTGGCTAAGAGCAACAAAAAGGAGCAAGAAGGAAAAAGTGTTGCGATATCGCGACATGTTGCATTTTTGTGGCTAAGAGCAACAAAAAGGGCAAGAAGGAAAAAGTGTCGTGATATCGTGACATGTCGCATTTTCACAGATGGGAGCGGCAGAAGAGCAAAGTAAGAGACGAAGGTCACGATTTCGTGACATGTCTCATTTTCATGGCTGGAGGCAGCAAAAGAGCAAAGCAAAGGGTGAATGTCATGATTTCGTGACATGTCACATTTTCGCGGTTGGAAGTGGCAGAAGAGCAAAGTAAGAGACGAATGTCGTGATTTCACGACATGTCTCATTTTCACGGTTGGAAGCGGCAAAAGAGCAAAGTAAGGAAAGAATGTCACGATTTCATGACATGTCTCATTTTCATGGCTGGAAGCGACAAAAGAGCAAATTAAGAGACGAATGTCGCGATTTCATGACATGTCTCATTTTTTGCGGTTGGAGGCAGCAAAAAGAGCAAACCAAGGAAAGAATGTCACAATTTCATGATGCGCCAGTTGTAAAGGAATAAAATGTATTTTTGGAAATCAAAGGCATGCACTGACACCAAGAAGTGATTTTTGACATGATTATCAAAAATCCAGGATAGAGCAGGCTTGCTAGATGATTGAAAATATGACAGGCTCATCTAGAATCTAATCTACAGAGAAGGTATCTAATTCATAGAAGACTTGTTGTGTATTATTAGAAACTGTAGATGATTACTTGTAAAATAGTAAGATGTACTTAGAAAAATATACTCTTTTAGGGTATATATAGGGGTGAGTGACTCCAGAAAAAGGGTCGGCTCTTGGATGTTTACAAGCTTGATGTACATGTACTGGATTACAAGCAATAAAAGATTTCTTCTTCTGGATTTCGAAAACTTCTGTGTGCAAGTGTATGTATCTGGTGTTTTAACTTTTATTCACTCTAAGTTTTATAATGTATCTGTTCTAAAATCTGGACTGTGCACGTATAAATCTTGTTTCTAGAGTTGAACATTAAAAGATATTTACATGCTTTTAGACGAACATCTAAAAGTCACACTCAGGAATTCATGTTTTCTATAAAGAAGATATAAAGAAAACTCTGAAAGTAGTAATCTGCATCATCAATGTTTGTTGTTGTCTAATCTATACCGTGAGAAAATTTCTAGCTTAGGCTATATTTCCCTTATCTCTTGTTCCCCTTTTCTCTAAAAATCTCAAAGGAACCAGCCTTCTCTGGAGACTAGACAGATGATCTCAAGCAAGATCTGTCTATTCAATGTTGGCAAAGTCTAAGGCACAACACTATTAACCGAAGGCAGATTTTGTTCCAACAGCTTCCTGACCACTCATTCTATAGGAGAGAAATTGGTGCCAATAAAACCTAAGATATTTGCATATTTGTTATGCTCCCGCAAAATTGCCTAAATATTCAATGTTGTAAAGGACTCAAAAAAATCCCATACCTTATTATGGTAGACCTTCAAGTAGTGTTTCTTTGACACACATTTGTTTGTATTTTGGTTTATGATGAGCTCAAAATATCTAAATATTTGTAACTATTTTATCCCCAACTTCTTAGCTTTCTTCAAACCAATGCACAACGCTTCATATTCGGTGACATTATTCATGCAGCTCTAAGTTAGCCGAAAGGAATATGTTTTCTACAACCCTATAGGAGAAACACAAACAATACCATCCCCTACACCGTTCTTGCATCTTTCACCATCAAAATACAATTTTCATAGTTGATTAGAGATAAGGTCTGGGGAATTAGACTTTTTCTTCAGGTTGCTCAGGTTTAGTTATGGTATAATAGTCGATGTCAATTTCCACCATTGCGTTGAAATCCATCAATGAGAACCCATATTCAAGTTGGATCTCACCAAGAGCCTCCTCCATCAAATTCACCTCTTGTAATTCCTCTGTCATCATGTTGACTGCACTAGTAGGATTTTCTTCTTCCTTCAATTTTTCTATATGAAAAGTGGATGGATTTTCATTATAGATGTGGATTCTTCTTCCCTTGAATGGTATCTCCAAATGTGAATAATCTAAGGAAAGGTATCCTCCTAGTTTCACCGTGAACTCCCTTGAAAGACACATGTTGAAGTATGGTTCCAAGTCAACCACCACTACTTGAATAATAGTGATTTGAGGTATGCTATGTAGAATGATGGGGATATCTTTGATTACTCCCACCATTTTGACTAGAGTCCCATCCAACTATAATACTCTTGGACTTTTTCTTGTGTATTCCATTCCCATTACTTCACATACTGCCTTCAAAATGATAGTAGTCACAACATCTAAATTGATCATACAATTATGCACAACCCACCCTTCCATTTTGAGAGACAGATAGAACGAAGGTGGTCTGTTATTTCCAATGGTAAAATTTGGCAGCATCTATGCTAACACTATTTGGGAATGAATCTTCTTTTGATATTTAGCATATTTGAGAGATTAGTGCAACAAGTCCACTTGCCCAGGTAACTGTAATGCATCATATAAACTCACCTTTTCCAGAATATTCTTCATTTCTTTCGCAATATTATAATTAGAAGTACCAAGAAATTTTTCTTCTACATCCTACTCATACTCATTATAATACTATTGAGTAGCTTCCACCCTTTACCACTTAGTCAATGATGGGTACTTGAGGCATTCTTTGGCTTGCTATTTCACCTCCATTTACACTTGAGCGGTTGTAGGCTGTGAAGTTGATGCCTTTATCTGCAACTTCTCTTAAGATTATTTGGGAAATAGATCCTTCAATAGGACATAATCTTGTTGCTTCATTGTTGCACCAGGTGCTTTCGCTTGCGATTGCACCTTCTCATTTTGTATTTTCTATTTAGTAGGAACCTTTAGAGGCTCCATTTCTACTGGGTCTATGGTCACAGGATTATTTCCAACCCTTGTGATAATTGAAACTTGCTCCAAGGAAGGGACCATAAAATTATGATCAACTTCCATTATCATATTGACTTGTCCACCGGTAGAAATTTTTGCTAATGTCTGTACATAGTTTATATGAACTATGCATGTGTCTTTACCATGTGAATCATAATAGGTGGAGCATCAATATGCTTTATTTGATGTACTAGTTTCTTATTTTATCAACATAGTTGTGTTCCTCTCATGGCCCTTGCTAGTGGTTGGTTTCTCCCTAGTAATTGGTGATGTTTGAAATCTTCTTGATCGAAAGTCTGCTTCAGCTTGTTTCTTCTTGACAAAAGTGATTTCATTTGACATTGTTCTTACTGATGAATTGAGAGATTGCATCTCCTATAATATTTTCACAATGGGATCAAGGTTTGAAGGTGCATGAGGTTCTGGTAAAGGCAAGGATGTTGGGGGAGCAAGAAATTGAAACAGAATAGGTGGTGTTGGTAGTGCTGGGAAAGGAACTGGTGTTGGCAACTATGGAATAGCTAGTGCAGGTAATTGCAGAATACTTGGTATAGGGAGTTGTGGAACTGGAACTAGAGTGATTTGAGGTGGTCCAGAGCTCCATGAGGGAATGAGGTACATGGAAGGCATCAACTGTAAAAATGAACTAGAATACAAATATTGTGGAAGGTCGGGTAGAATAGGCATGGTTACCTTTGGAGGTAGCTTTCCTATGTAAATTAAATTTACTTTGGCCTTTTGTGTCTGCGTATGCAACTTTGGAAATGTATTTATGTTGGCCTGTCAGACCGCTATACCAATATCAGAGTTAAAGGCTCTAAAATAGTAAAATGCAACTTGCTCATGGGTGGGCCGAAGGCCATTAGGAACTCTTTGCCAACTTCAGGTGAACCTAATGTTGAAATATACTATATCCTCCTAATGATGTCTTTTAATAGTCATGAATTGATGTAGTAAGGAAAATGGGTTGGCTTGCTCATGAAAGTTCTTGATCAACAACTCCACCAACTAGTCCCATGTGGTGATAGTAGCGGTTAGGAAATACCGATACCAATATAACAACTTTACTCTAAAATACAACACCAACAATATTACCATAATATCTTCATTTGTAATGTTGTGAATCATAGCCAAAGAAGCCACATCTTGGATATGCTCATAAGCAGTTTTACTAGTACCATCATAGGTAGGCAAAGCCTTCAAATCTACTTGAGGAACTGGATTTTGTTCTTGTAAATTCAAAGCTCCTGAGCTATTCCATGCTGGAAACTACCTTGGTGGCTGTGGCTGCTATGGTGGTGGGTTTTGAGCCATTTGAACTAGTGTATGAGGTTGAGGAGGTGGGATACTAGTAGCAGTACTAGCTGGACTTGAAGGAATGGAGAAAACACCAACTATTTGTGAGGATGTTATGAATGATGTATAATATGGAGGAACTAACCTGGAGTTTTCACCTAATATTTAAGTGTCAAGTTCATAGAACTCAACAGGGTCTTCAATATTTTTAGCATTCGATCTCATGATCATGAAGTACAACTTTCACTACCTTCACGTTTGGAGGCTTTTGGTTGTAGCTGAGTCACCAGGTGTTATAATTATAGATCATGAAGGTGAACACAAAACCTCAATACTATTGAAAGTGGAACTTTTAAATATCCCACCAGGCATGCCAAAAAAATTGGTCAAATATTTGCCTAAAATACAAAACATGCATTTGTACGCCCTAGACACGACCAATATTGAAAGGTCAAAGGAAAGAAATATCCTCCATGTCAATCTCCAAAGAGGGTTGGCTCCCTTACTAATCCTACAATGGTTTAAGACTAGAGTTGCAGGAAAGAAATTAGAAATAATGGAAAGAAATGGGAAATTTAGCCATAGGCCAAAGATGTAGGATTAGGGATAGACTAGCAGTAGGAATTCCAACCAAGTTGATGAGGCCTGGAAATTCCTCAATCTTAGCATGTTTTGAACATTGAAACTAAACTGCCTAAAAACTCTAATACAAGATTAGATCTCATTTTGCACCATCTTGTATTATATTGTACATTTGTATAATTCAAGATTTTTGGAGGTGAATGAAGAACAAGAATTAATTTCTAACCACACCTTTGATAACATTACTTTAATGAATGAAAAGGAGTTTGATGCATTTAAATTGCTAAATCAAATTCATCAACAATTAATTCTTGAACCTAGGATAAAAACTCCTAATGATCCCAATTTAGTAAATATCCTAGAGGCTTGTAAATTGTGGCACAATTTTAATTGGCCTAAGAACATGGAAAATATCACGTTACCCAAAACAACCCAAGTGATTGATCATGGAAATATGTTAGTTAACCCACCTCTAGATAGACAAGACTTATGGTTTGAAAGGGATGGACATGTGTTCAATTTGGTACCTAAGTTTGGTGCCTTTGATAAACAAATCATGGAGAAAGAACAAGTGCTACATTATGATGAAATGCCATTGGAGGTTAATGAAGAACAAGAATTAATTTCTAACCACACCTTTGATAACATTACTTTAATGAATGAAAAGGAGCTTGATGCATTTAAATTGCTAAATCAAATTCATCAACAATTAATTCTTGAACCTAGGATAAAAACTCCTAATGATCCCAATTTAGTAAATATCCTAGAGGCTTGTAAATTGTGGCACAATTTTAATTGGCCTAAGAACATGGAAAATGAATTAGCTTTGAAATTTTTAGAAATAGGCTCTTGCTTACAAAATTTCATTTTGAATAAAGAAAGCCTAGTTCTAAATCATGAATGGAATTATGAAATTTGCACCTTAAAGAATAGACAAGAAATAATTGAAAATCAACCATTGTCTAATCAATTTGGTAATTTGAATCTCACCTATGAGAATACTAATGGAACTAAATCTAATTGGTGGGGTGAGAGGGGAAGGTTGAAGTTGGTTGCATTGTTTGGTCTAGTCTTGTTCTTGTTTGATTCCTTCCAAACTTGGTATGCGTATCACTTCATATGTCTTTTAAAGAATTCTAATCAGGTTTGGGATCCGGAAATGATAATCCAAACTTTGCACGATCTTGTATTATATTGTACATTTGTATAAACTGTTGGTTTTTGTGTTTTGGTTTTGGATTAGATCTCATTTTGGTTTTAAGTTTTGTGTGTTGGTCCTTTGGACACTTCTGGTTTGTCTTGAAAAAAAAAGAAAAGCAAGATGTCAAATTATGTCCTTATGAATGTTAACTAAGACTAAGAGAATATGAAACATCGGAATTGTATTGCAGAAAGCTCCATGAGTATCGCAAACACATTAAAGAATATCGTTTGAAACTTGTGATGCATGAAGTTGTCAGTTTTATAAATTATGGCAAAGTAGGTGATATACTCCATCCGCATTTAAAAAAAAGAGCAATGCATTCATCCATATCTCATGTTACATTCTGCATTGCATATACATTTCATATCAGTTGCATCTACATTTCAAATACAATCATTGAAAAGGTGTCGAATCCTCTTAGGGTTATTACATAACATATATTAAAAGGATCCTAAGGTTGGGAAATGATGCCCAAACTATCTTGAACCAAGCATGTTTTACACATATTAAAGAGGATCTTGAGCAAAATGGTCAAAACCATACTTGGAAGAAAATGTGAGGCGAAAGGAGTATTTCGTGTTTGTCCTATCATGCAACGTAATCCTTAAAATAGTGGTTTTTACCACTCCTATAGTGCTTAAAGCCTAAAATCAGAGTAGTAAGGATAGGGTTAAATCCTCATCAAACTAAGGTTGAGGATCCAATTCCCCAAAGCTCTGATTTGACCTTCATGGAGTAGTAAGGATAGGGTCTAATTCTCATCTCGCTTAGGTTGAGAATCCGATTCCCCAAAGCTTCTATTTTGGCCCAATCAAGAACTCAAAATTCCAAAGCGAATATGTTTCATTTTACTTTTTTTTGCATCATTGATATTGGATTGGAAGGATCGTACTACATGTCCCTTGCAAGGATGGGTAGTCATCCCCAAGGTTCAAGAAATCAAAATTAAATTCAAATCCTGTATTATGGGGTTGATCTCTATCGGGGCTATGAACACCTGACTAGCAGTGGAGTATGCTCATGCGTGGCGACATGTCTTGTCTAAAAGCAAGACCACTGACTGCTCAAACAGACAGGCTAGCCTGACAATTTCATCCATAACAGGTTAAATCATTTTGTTCAAGATGAGTTAATGAACTCCAGATCATAGTAGTAAGGATAGGGTTAAATTCCAATCTCGCTTAGGTTGGGAATCCTATTCCCCAAAGCTCTGATTTCACTTACACTTGCACATGGGTTCGAGATGGTAGTGGCACATAACCAACTTTGGGATCTAGTAAATTAATTTAGTATACACATATTTGATCCTAAGAGGGTTTGACAATTTTAATATGCTTGTTCATGATACTAGGAGGGTTAAGCCTTTGCAAAGCAGGTTGTTATATCTCTAACATAGTTGCCATACATCAAATCCTGCACAAATCATTCATAGCCTTGCATACGAATCATAAGTGAAATTGACAATGGAAAGTTGAACGAGTTTCAAACGATAGGGAATGAAGCACATTGCACACACCGAGATGATGCTTAATAATTCTAATGCTTCATGTATTTCTCGTCTAGTTTCATTCTTGGGATATTTGCTAACCCTTGTAGTTGAGTTTGTATGTTTTCAAGTTGATTTCTCACCGAAATGCTCAGGAGCATTTCCCAGCAGAGTCGCCATTTGTTGTGGCTGCTCCACAACGTACCCCAAAATTGGGGACCCATCTTTTTTGCATGTTTTTCAAGAAGACCGAAGTGGCCCATATGCTAAAGATCAAATAAAAAGCAAAACACCACAAGGAGGAAAAAGTGTCGCGATATCACGACATCTTGCATCATCACAGCCAAAAGAAAAAAAGTGTCGCGATATCGCGAAATGTTGCATCATTGCGGCCAAAAGAGAAAAAGTGTCGCAATATCGTGACATGTTGCATTTTTGTGGCCAGAACAGAAGAAAGAAAAAGTTTCATGATATTGCGACATGTTGCATTTTCGTGGCCAGAACAGAAGAAAGAAAAAGTGTCGCAATATCGCGACATGTTGCATCATTGCGGTCAAAAGAGAAAAAGTGTCGTGATATCGTGACATGTTGCATCGTCATGGCCAAAAGAGAAAAAGTGTCACGATATCGTGACATGTTGCATCGTCACGACCAAAAGAGAAAAAGTGTCACGATATCACGACATGTTGCATCGTCGTGGCCAAAGGAGGAAAAAGTGTCGCGATATCACGACATGTTGCATCATCGCGGCCAAAGGAGGAAAAAGTGTCGTGATATTGCGACATGTTGCATCATCACGGCCAAAATAGAAAAAGTGTCGCGATATCGCGACATGTTGTATCATCACGGCCAAAAGAGAAAAAGTGTCGCGATATCGCGACATGTTGCATCATCGTGGTCAAAAGAGAAAAAGTGTCGCGATATCGTGACATGTTGCATCGTCGCGACCAAAGGAGGAAAAAGTGTCGCGATATTGTCACATGTTGCATTTTCACGGCCAAAACAGAAGAAAGAAAAAGTATCGCGATATCACAACATGTTACATTTTTGCGGCTAAAAGCAACAAAAGAGAGCAATGAGGCAAAAGTGTCATGATATCGCGATATGTTACATTTTCGTGGCGAAGGGCCACAAAATGAAACGAACAGTCAGGGAAGGTGAAACGAACAACCATTGGGAAATGAAACAAATAGTCAGGGAAGGTGAAACGAACAACCATTGGGAAATGAAACGAACAGTCATGGAAGGAGAAACAAATTTTTTTTCTCAGAAGTTTAAATAAGCCATTCAAAGAGGCCAGCAGGGGTTGGAAATTGCTGCGAGCAGGGTTGCAGGTTTGAAGGCAAGAGGGCCATTCTGGACCTATTTGGGCTGTTTTTCTTCCATGGACTGGTTTGGAAAAACCAAAAATTTTTGTTATTGTAAAATGACCAATTTTTAATACAAAAAATTTCAGAAAGTTACATCTTATGGACAAGAAAGGAGGAGCCATTTTCTGCATGCAAGATTAAATGTCTACTTTTCCCCTTTTCAGATTTTAGGCTTATAAATGGAGTTTATGCAAGTTTTCTTGGTTGCTTCATGCAAATGTTTAAATCTGAAAACCTCATTTAAAACCCTAGGAGCCAACACTTAGCTTATCTAGATCATGCTTGTTTTGCAGGTCCAATAGGTTAGGTTGCATGCATGGAAACCTCACATTTTTGGTTTTGTTGAAATACGATAGCATCATAATGAATGCATTTTATTTTTTATTTTTCTGCATTTTATTTTTTCCAAAAATTTTAACTTTTATAAATCTCCAGGCATTAAAATAAACACTTAAAAATTTTCAAAATCCAAAAATAATTTCACCATTGCGTAGGTTATACTTCAGAATTCCCATATGCACTTAGAAATTTCATTTTTGGAGTTGTTTAGTATTTTTAAAAAATCATCGAAGTTGTTGTTTTACTGCAGATTTTAAAATCCGAAAATAGAAAATTTCCATTTTAAGGTCAAATTTCATCTTTTCAGTTTTGTTTTACACTCATGAGCCTATGATGACATTCCCTTCATGAAAATTCCAATTTCATCGAAGGAGTTATGTTTTATGGCATTTCATAAATTTCCATTTTTGGAGCCTAAAATTGCCCTCTTCATAAAAATTCTGATTTTATGAAAGAGGGGTAATTTGAGCATCACATTGAAGGTCATATGAGGGCCAAATCACATTTGCTTTATTTTGGTTCAATGAACAATCACTAAAGTTTCACGATAACCAACATTGCCCCTTGTTAACAGTTACTTGCAATCACTAAAGTGTTCCAAGCATTTAAAGTGAATATCTTTATTCAAGATTACTAATACATATATGCAAATGCTAATATAGTGGAGAACTTGGAGAAGCTATTTATTTAACTTCTTTGCAAGAGGGGATTTGGAACCCAAATCCTAAAAGAGAGTGTGTTTTCACAACTGTGTGAAAATACCACTCAACACTTGCTAAATGAGAAGTATGCTTAGGTTGATAGCAACACTTCACTAGTTTTTTTTTTATGTGTTTCAAGAATTTATTTATCTAAATATAGCAAATAGTGCAAGCAAACTATTACTGTGCAGCAGAAATTGGTTTTCCAATGTAAATTCCAGCTAACTGCCAATGAATGGCAAGGCATGAAATTCACACATGGAGAGAGATTAAGGCTATTGCAATCTGATCCTGAGAGCTAACCCACCTAATAAATGCAAATGAAATCACTTTAAGAGCACACAGTTGTTCATTTCGAATATCTTTAGAATGAGCAGACATCTTTGGAATGAGAAATACAGTCTCTTCGAAATGAGCAGACATCTTCGAAATGAGAAATACAGTCTCTTCGAAATGAGCCACTTATCTTTGAAATGAGAATAGAAAGCACTTTTTGACTTGTTGACTGATTTTTAATGATGGAAAAAGAGAAAGAAGGTTGAAAATGTTAAAGAAAAATATCTCCTATCTGAATTTTCCGCCCTTGCCGTCCAAAGCCACCATTCATGGAAAAGATCAATTTTGATCCTCTTCTAGGATAAACCCAGGAATGTTGCAGCATAATAGGAATAGATCTGTAAGATAGGAATGAGATATTCTTAGTTTGTAAATAAATTTTAGGATATCTATAAATAGATAGCTCCCGTCCAGGTTGAGCTAAGGTAGGGGAAAATAAGAAAGAAGTATAATAATAAGAAAATAGCAAAAAAGTGACTGTTACAGTCCTATAACAGGGTTTTTAGTAGCAATATTGTAATTATGTTCTCGAATCAATAAAGTGCACTATTTTTATTCATGTTATTGTGAATGAGTGTGGGTAAGATCTAGAGAGAGAGAAAAACTCATACCTTCTTCTGGACAAGGAGGCTGACCACTTCCAGACCTAGGAGGAGGACTAACAGCAGGTTTTTATTTTGATTTTGCTGCAACAGAATAAGTTGTAAAACTTGTCATTTAATTTCCTTATAAATAGCTAACAGTCTTTGCAATCTTAGTTTATTTCATTATTAGGATTATCTTGTGATTAATGATAGGTTTGGTTGTAATATCCATTTTCAGCAAGCTTTCAAATTACTGTAAATTGTCATTTCCAGATTTACTGTTTTCTATAATTTACTGCATTTTATGTTTTGTTGTCAACCCTTGCATAGAAGATTGACAACCTTCTATTATAGAGCATTGACAGGACTTAATTTCCATGTTATAATCAGGTTTCCATTACTACAAAAGTAAATAGACTTCCTTTATGCAATCATAATTAGATTTCTAATTCTGCAACTGTTACTAGGGAGTTATTTCTACAACATAATTAGATTTCATTCTGTAATTATAACTAGGATTTTATTTCCGCAGTTAGTAATTAGTTTCCATTCCTGTAATTAGATTAAAGTTCAATTTATGCAATTTAGAGATAAAAATGTCCTAAATCCCCCACACAATCGGTTTCATCAATAAGACCTGTTGCTCCCAAATGACCTAAGTTATAGCCCTATTCACTCCTTTCGCAAATAGCCTTGTACACTGCCCTGGATTGACAAATTCATTGCGAATTAATGATGTGCATAACGACAATGCATCACAAGTGTTATAGTAGCATAGAATATAAAGGAGGTTAGAGAATCTACTTACAGTTCCTTGGAGACAACTTCCAGAATTGTATTCCAATACTCACACTTACACCAGCAAGGCCCAAATCCATGTGCAAAATTTCAACTGAACAATAGAAAGAAAACATGAATATGAAACATAAATGTTTGAACAAAAAGAAATCACACAGAGACTATTTGTAAAATTAGAAGCCACAACTTCTTCTATTTACGTAGAGAACTTGAATAGTTTTTCTGTAGAATGTCTCCCCTACTTTTTTACAATAGAAATTGAGTAGTATTTATAGAGGAATTTTACCTCTATCATTTAATGCACATATGACAAAATTTTTATAGACTAGGAACCCCTGTGAAGAAATTCCTCCTAGAAATCCTTGAGAATTTACTGTTGGTCATCAAATCCGCATAGGAAAGGACTTTCGATGGGTTTGCGCGCCCTGGACCTACGACCAACATTGAAAGGCCGAAGGGAAGAGATGCCCCTCGTGCCAATATCTAGAGAAAGGTCGGCTCCTATACTAATCTACTTTTGGGGTTTGAGATAAGAGTGCAGGAAAGAGATAAAAGGAGTTCGGGTTAGAGAAAGAAATAAAAAGGGGTAAGGGTTAGAGATTGATGATTCAAGGTGGGGAAGAACAGGAAGCACGATCACTCACTAATAACTCGAATAGCAGCAAAGAACACCAAGAATAGATGAAAGAAACGTAGTGTCGACCTTCCTATGTATCCTCTGGACGGGTTCGCAGGGTTCTCCTCTCTCTCTCACTGGAATTTAGGGTTCAGAGTAACAGCGATTAAGACGAGGGAATAACAGAAACCTCGATCCACCAGGCAACATAAAAGAAGGCAACAGGGACATTTTTCCTCTCCTATGTATCCTTCAGGGCGAATTTTAGGGTACAGTCCCCAATCGCACATCGGATTCAGGATTCAGAGTCTCAGTATACGAGTGCAGACAGACAAAAGAATTAAGCACAGAAGGCAGCATAAAAGAGAGAAATGGAGCACAAAAATCTTTAGTATTAGACGCAGGACATCAAGTTATAGCAGCTTTCTAGCAGAAAGTTCCCCCCATTTTACATTGCAAAGCTTGGGTTTTTATAGAGGACCCGGCCCTCTGAGTCATTATTACCAAAACGGTAGAGTACACTCTCGGGCTCTGAGAAATCGGCTCCTCGTGGCTGCTGCAATTGAGTTTTCAAATCGGTTGTCGAAACTGGCAACTGTGATCGGGTCAACCGTGGAAACATTCATTTAATGCATCACCCGAGTGTCCCTGGCTTCTGGATGCTATGCTTGAGTGATCGCTATGCCCGTCGGGTTTTACTCCGAGGACTGTTACGTCCCTTTCGTTTGCCAAAATTGGTCAGCGGACTTATCGGGCAAGAAAGGGGGTACTTGTAAGGGGCCTTTGATCACCTTGGGAAGCTGCCCACCTTGGAACGTGGGCCCAAAAAGTGCTTCGCCACATATTCACCTCGCTAAAGCCTCGGGCCGAAGTAGATTCCTTTTGATTTGTTCTTCGTAGAATAATGCTTCGCATAAACTTCTTCGGGGATGATGATTGCCGATCGGGTTCCATCTTTGAAATGGGCCTTTTGTCCTTCGCTGGCGAAACTGCTTCGGCTGGAAAATGTTTCGGCCCGATTCTCTCTCAAAACTATGGTTCGGGGCATATCCTCCCGAAGCACTCTTTTTTTCGACACATTGTTATTTTGCTTCGGGCGCCACTGCTTCGGGTGAAAACTGTCCGAAGTAGGTGTTGGAAATACTTCGGGCCCGAAGCAGTTTCCTTGCCTTGGCTGATTTGGGTTATGCTCTCCTCCTTCGGCGAAGTCGTTTGGGTACTGCTTCGCAAAACTTCCACTCGAAGCGGCTTCTAAAAATGCTTCGGGTGCGAAGCATTGTCTTTGCATTTTCTTCGGCAAAATTACTTCGCAAGGTTTTCGCCCGAAGTGGTGATGCAAAGTGCTTCGGGCCCGAAGCTCTTTTCACATTCTCCTCCTTTTCTCTCGACGAAGCTATTTTCCTTGGCCTATTTGGTAGCGAAGCTCTTTCTTCTTCATTTTATAAAGGGGCGATAGGGAGAATCAAAATTGCTGTAACTTTAAATAAAAGAAAAATCTTCAACAAAGAAATATTATACAAAATTCTACTATTCTTCCACCCCTTGTATAATGTGACAAAAAAGTGTCAACATTCTTGGCGGCTCGCGGGGTGACGAGCTCGTCTCGGCAACAGAACCCTTTAGTCCTGATCCATTGGGCTACGGAGTCACTGGTCTTCTCCGGACCCTACTTCTGTGGTCTGTCCCTCCTCTTGTTCTTGTTCTTCTTCTTCTTCTTCTCCTTCCTCCTCTGGCGTGGCTTCTGGCTGAGGCGATGGTTCGAGGCGATCACGGATGCGCTTCATCGTCTTTCGGACATGGGTCCAAGCACTCTTTTGAAATGGTTCTTGATCCTGTAATGCCTTTACCAAAATGTGAAACCGATCAATTTGCCCGATGTCGGCATGTTTGGCCCTGGTGAATAGATCATCCAGGCAAGCCTTGATCTTACAGTATCTCAAGATGAAATCTGTCACCTGCCCTTCTGTGATTGGTTCTTCCCAGCCATCGATCTCCGAGACATCGTTCTCAAACTGCAGCCAGACTGGCTTGAGGTCATCCTTGCTGAGAAGATTTCCATCATCGTCCATGAAACTTGGGAAACCCAAGGAAGAAAGGTCCTAAAAATAATTCATTGAGGCACGCTGTTCATTGTCAAAATTGTCCTGGAGGCTCCTAGCTTTCTGAGCCTTTCGCACCTTGGAGAAAAAGGTGCGAACCGTGGCCTGGGCTGTGGACCAGTCCCTAGCTGTCCGGGTCATTGCAGTGACCTGCAGGTCTTGATACCTGGCATTCTGAACATCGAACGCTAGCTTGAGTCGGCTTCGGGCTTTCTATGTGACTTTGTCAATGATTGGCCCTCCTTCGACAATAGCGCGCTGGGCTTCGGTGATGAAGATCAATATCGTGAGAGCACTGGAACATCGAGACCTAAATTTTTTTAGCAAATGGGCATGAATCTCCTTAATTCTGGCCCTGTCAAACAGTGTTAGATCCTCCTTTGCATACGGCGAAGCTTGCATCTACGCGATTTCGTCCTCAAGCTTCCTGACCTTCAGATCACTCTCGGTCTACTTCTGCGCTTGGCTTTCGGCTGTAGACTGGAGTTGTTGAACCTGCTGCTTTAGGTCGAATGTCTCCTTCTTCATGGCTTTGCACTGCTCCTCGACCTCTGCCAACTTAGAGCGGACCCTTGCCAAATCTTCCTCCAGCTTAACATTGGCGGCCTCGGCCTCAACCCTGTGCTGGTTGGCGATAACTGCATGAGCCCTAAAGGTCTCAACTCGGACATGCATGGAGGCCGATTCATTATCGACATTCAGGTGTTCCAGGTCCTTAGGTGTCTCTTGGTAATCATAGTCTACTGGAGTCATTTCATCCAGAGGCTTTTGCACCTTGGGGACCTTCTTGATTTTATGCACCTTTCCAGCTTCTAGATCAAAAACAACACATTTTTCAACTGACGCTGTCGCGTGCCCTCGTCTTTTCCTTGCCTCCCTTAGTATTTGCTCAGTGTTTTGCCGTGCTTGGAATAGCTTCTCGGCAAGGGGGTGGTCCTTAATTAAAGACATTTCTGATTTAGACAAGGCTAGATCTCCAGCCGAGGGAGTAAACAAATATAAAGAATGTGTGGGGGATGCCTCACCAGAAGGCTCGACGACAGACGTGGTGGGACTCGGCGTTGAAGTGGGATCAATGGTCTTACCCTTGTCATGATCATGGGGTGAGGCCGGACCGGTGGTAGGTGACGTGTGATGGGGTGATGGGCTATGCAAGGGAGACTGGTGAGAACTTCCAGCTGGGGCTTCGGCAAAACTATGTGAGGCTAGGGCAAGGGGTGGAGAATGCGTACCTACGTGCCCTCTTGGCATTGTGGCAGTAGTGACTCTTGGTGCAGCTGCATCTTGTCCTTTCTCGGTTTTGGCACTTGGCAGGGCCGCGACCTCGACACTTGCTTTGGATGGGTCTGATACCAGTCGCCCAGTGGAGGGGCTTGCAAGTCCTGTGCGGGGTCGCTTTGGGTGCTTTAGGGGCGCCAAGGTCTGTTCTGGCTTTTTCCTTTTCCTCCTTACCAGCGGTTGTTCTGACCCTTCAGTGCTCGAGTCGTGGCCTCCCATAGGCCCCTGCGGTGATCTCGGAGGTGTAGCTCGGGCCTTTTCCTTTCCTGCAGTAGT
The DNA here is from genome assembly GCA_028583015.1 of Wollemia nobilis. Lineage (NCBI taxonomy): Eukaryota > Viridiplantae > Streptophyta > Pinopsida > Araucariales > Araucariaceae > Wollemia > Wollemia nobilis. Next base: position 2,112,787 of record JAQPPZ010000690.1, on the reverse strand, counting down.
ATCATCTCTTTCTGGACTCTCGCCCGAGCCTGGGATAGCTGGAGGGATGAGGGCGGCGAAGGAAGAAGGCTTCCACTTTCCAGCGTTGGCTTCATAAATCTCTACGAAGTCCTTGTCCATTGCCAAGAATCCATAAGAGTTCATTTTCTGCCGGTGGACCCTCATTATCCACCATTCTCTTAGTTTAGCCGAGTCCCAATCCTTTACTCCCTCCTTCAAGTCATCTTTCGCTTTCTTCCAGAAGGTGGAGTTGGGGCTCGGGAGTGAATGCCGATCTGGGTCATATGCGACCTCCATTGGGTAGAATTCGTGCCAGGGAGGTAAGGCTTCCATCCTCTCTAGATGCCATTCCAGATCCTTTCCCCGAGGATTATTCCTTTGTTTCACAATTTTTGGATAGGGGCAAACATGGAAGCTCTTGACCCGTATATGGTCCCTCATTACTCCCAAAGGATCATAAAGCCATTGCTGGGGAATTTGGAGAAGGCCAAACTTGGCAAGCTTCTCTTCCAAGAAGACGTTCTGATTCAAGGTGAATACTTCGACAACTCCTATCTTGAGAGGGAAGTCGCAAGTGTGGGCCCATTTTCGACCCTTGCCATAGATGGCATTGGTGGCATCGCTCTGCCTAGCGACTTCCAACGCGAATTGATACTCAGAGGGGTAAACTGGTAGTAGGAAGGGCTTCCCTATGAAGCCAAAGATGCGAATCACCAGCCCCTGCATTAGTCAAAAAATGTCTCCCCTCTTCTCCCGGACTACTTTGTTTCTCAAGCCGAGGGGGACTCGCGGGGAGGATCCCGCTAACATGCGCATGGCGGGTCCCAAGAATTGCTGATTGAAGGAATAGTAGGACTCTGATCTCAACAGTAGGGGAGTCCACTGATATACGGGCAAAGGACCTCCATCCTTGCCACTTGCCGCAATGGCAACATGAGGAAAACTATTATGTACATGAAAGAAAAGTAACCAAACAAGGAAGGAGTAGGGCACGAAGTGCTGGCTGGTCCCAACATTCTTCATGCTGGTGAGTTGCGCGTGTAAGCCCCTGGCCACCCATTCTGCCCAGTCTACAAAGAATGGATTGGAACCGGGCCTCGAATTATCGGGGGCATTGAACTCCCCTTGGAAATGCATTCGGCCAGGGACACCTGCCATGGGTATACCGAAGCGTCGATAGATAGGCCTGCCACCCATGCAATGATGGAGAAGAGGTCGGCATTGTTAAAAGCTTCCAAGGGAAGGGGCATTTGGGGTAGTCTGCCCGAAGGAAGCCCGCTTTTGAGGCTCTACTACAAAAAATTGATCATGTAGCCAGCAGACGTGAACCTCTGCGTTTGTTCGCTCAAAACAATGTTGCGAACTATACATCCTTCGGGTGGGCCCTGCTGGGGCGCAAAAGCTGCCTGTACGTCTTCTTTCAAAATTGAAAATAACTTTTGGCCAGATGCATCCAACACCTGTCTGGTGGAGGGCTGGTAATTCTGCGCAATGACATTGACCAGCTCAGGGCAATGGTGTGTGGGGGGCACCAGATACCAGTATATCTGGGAGTAGTATGCGGCGGCTTTTCTACTTTCCATCGGAAGCTTGCTTATCATAAGCTCAATGGTGGCTCTGAGCTCAGCTACGCTCTTTGACAACTCCGTATCCCTGATTCTTTCCCACTTGTCGACTGGTGGTTCTAGGGGCTGCTCATCTTCGGAATCCCCCTTTTCTTCCATGACACGCTTATCTGGGCGAAGGCCCGAATCAATGGGCCTTGGCTTCGGCCTTTTTCCATGGCCTTTTACCTTTGGTTTCTCGGGGCTACTACTTCTAGCCCTTTTCCCTTCTCCTTAGAACTTTCCATCGTTGCTACTTAGGGCGACGAAATTTGTAGTATGGAGAAAATTGGCATCGAAGCTTTAGAGTGCGAAGTGGGAAAAAATTTGCAGGTTGGCAGTGGGGTCTGTATGAGTCGTTGAATGAGTAATCCTCTCGACTGCTTGAAGTCTGTGTTATATAGCCGCCAAAGACAACTACCCGCATTTATGGCCTATGCCACAATTAATCCTGCACTTTTCACCTGAGAGATCATCGGTTCGTCGGATTGGCCCCACGGTGGCATAGTACACAGGGCCACGTGTTATGACGATTGCAGCTGCTTTGGGAAAGCAACCGGTCGCCACCTGGTACCTAGGGGCAAAATTTTCTCTCAACCGAGTCCCCTGAGGATGTACCCGATGCCTTTTCATTTAACTCGCTTGCTTTGGACGCTTTTGAAGGTGACTGTATGCACATTCCTCTAGGCGAGCAATAAATGCTTCTGCCTTCTGCATCTTTAGGCCAGCGAAGCCAAAGTTTGAGCTGACATACTTCACGGTGAACCTTTTCATACCTTTGCTCGGCCGATCGCACTTCGCTGCGAACCACTTCGCATGCACTACTTCGCAAGCCAAGTTCCCGAAGGAGTTTTTTTTTTGGAGTAGCTGCCGAGGCAAAACTCAACCTGAGTCTCTGAGCAACATTTTATTTAATAGCCAAAATTTTTACAATATTCACACAGGCTTGCGGCATAATGGGCATGCCGCCACCACAAACTCAGCTTCGGATGTTTATCCGATGAATCTGCAATGCCCGAACCAGATCAAATTGAACTTTAGTTGACCCTTGAAGTCCGGACGGCTCCTCTCCGAAGTTCTCCATGCTGCGAACCGAAAGCAATACAATAGTTCGCCGCTCTTACCAGTACCCGTGCTGCTGATGCAGGATGTGGCAAAGCAGTTTGCCATATGCGGGCCCTCTTGGGGTACTGGTTGTAGTGATGGCTGGAACCGAAATACCGAAGAGTCTATCAACTGTGGGCTGGGTACTGGCTCTTCCACTTCCTTGATGCTGTAACAGGGCTTTTTCGACAAAGAGCAAACTTCTATGATCTCTTCGGCTTCAGCCTCTTGAAGTAAGCTTGATGGATTCTGGCTGAACACCTGCATGCCATGCTCTGGGATACAAAAAGGGTGCAAAAATGTTCCCTTTTCGTTCTCAGGCGTTATCACTCGAGCTTGTTTCTCTTCTTGGCCTGTCCTCTGACGGAGATCGCAAGCACCCATATTGTTCATCTTCGGGGCAAAGCTCGCAAATTGCCATGGTTGGACTTGGATGGGATCTGCCTCTCGAGCTCCACATGACCGCATCTCAGGCTTCTGCTCAGTATGAGGAGTCTGTCATGAAGAATATTGTGTTGGACATACGAGAGAAGTGATTATCGAAGAAAGTGATGGGGCTTCTCCCCATTGCCACTTTCTCGATAGAAACCGCTCCGCTCGTACTGCTTCCTCAAAAATTTGAGGGAATCTTTGTTCGCCTGATCGCAGCAAGAGGAGGCCTATGTCCGGGTGAAAAGCCCGAACATAGTAGAGGTGAGCTTGGGTGGGCGTTGGTTGAATCTCTCTTGGAACTTTCTTCCAAGTTCTAGAGAATCGGACATTGAAGTCCGTGACGCTCTCCAAGGGTGCTCTCTTAATGGTGGAGAAGTACGTCAAAAGTTGGAAGGGATCCTGAGAGCCATCAAATGTTTTGAATAGTGCTCCCGCCAGGTCATCCCATGAACAGATGCTTTTAGACCCGAGCAGCCTATACCACCGCAACGCCTTTCCTTCCAGAGACGCAACCAGAAGTCGGACCATGACATCTTCATGGATTATGTCGTAGAGGAACGCTAAAGCAACAATAGCTTCAAGGTGTTCTCGGGCCATTCTCGTGGTGCCATCATATATTGTCAATGCTTTCAAGGCAATCTCGGGAATCTTGTGGTAGCTTTGAAGATTCAAGGGGCCTCGGTCATCCCAACTGGGAAAACTTACCCCTGCCATTATAGCAATGGTCTGCAGAGATCACGGTTATCGCCGCTAGATCGGAGTCATCGGATGAACATTCTTTCTCCGCTTGTGAGGTCAAGGCTGCTCACCGAACCTTGATTCCTCCGGGATATCTTCTTTCAGATTTGATAGGCGCCTACGACCAAAAAATTTGGATCTTCAGCTCAGTCAGAGTCACCAGGTGATTTTGTCAGATGGAGGCAAGCCAGAGATTCACCAACTCGGACTTCCTTAAAACATGGGGGCTCTTGGTTACGAGAACCAGGTTTAGGTACTGGTCTTCACGACTTCAGAGATTCTTCGGGTAAAACAGAGTCGCCAGATGCTAGGAGTCTTTCGGTAATGAGGGCATCGATTCTCACTACTACTCAGAAGATGAGACTGACCGGATCTCACCGGGAACTTTGTTAGAACTACTGGCTCCGATGAAGACGGGCTAGAAATTTTCTCAAATATGGGACCTTGGGTCCCACCGGGCATGCCAGAAATTGTTGGTCATCAAATCCGCACAGGAAAGGACTTTCGGTGGGTTTACGCGCCCTGGACCTACGACCAACATTGAAAGGCCGAAGGGAAGAGATGCCCCTCGTGCCAATCTCCGGAGAAAGGCCGGCTCCTATACTAATCTACTTTTGGGGTTTGAGATAAGAGTGCAGGAAAGAGATAAAAGGAGTTCGGGTTAGAGAAAGAAATAAAAAGGGGTAAGGGTTAGAGATTGATGATTCAAGGTGGGGAAGAACAGGAAGCACGATCACTCACTAATAACTCGAATAGCAGCAAAGAACACCAAGAATAGACGAAAGAAACGTAGTGTCGACCTTCCTATGTATCCTCTGGACGGGTTCGCAGGGTTCTCCTCTCTCTCTCGCTGGAATTCAGGGTTCAGAGTAACAGCGATTAAGAAGAGGGAATAACAGAAACCTCGATCCACCAGGCAGCATAAAAGAAGGCAACAGGGATGTTTTTCCTCTCCTATGTATCCTTCAGGGCGAATTTTAGGGTACAGTCCCCAATCGCACACCGAATTCAGGATTTAGAGTCTCAGTATACGAGTGCAGATGGACAAAAGAATTAAGCACAGAAGGCAGCATAAAAGAGAGAAATGGAGTACAAAAATCTTTAGTATTAGATGCAGGACATCAAGTTATAGCAACTTTCTAGCAGAAAGTTCCCCCCCTTTTACATTGCAAAGCTTGGGTTTTTATAGAGGACCCGGCCCTCTGAGTCATTATTACAAAAATGGCGGAGTACACTCTCGGGCTCTGAGAAATCGGCTCCTCGCGGCTGCTGCAATTGAGTTTTCAAATCGGTTGTCGAAACTGGCAACTGTGACTAGGTCAACCATGGAAACATTCATTTAATGCACCGCCCGAGTGTCCCTGGCTTCTGGATGCTGTGCTTGAGTGATCGCTATGCCCGTCGGGTTTTACTCCGAGGACTGTTATGTCCCTTTCGTTTGCCAGAATTGGTCAACGGACTTATCGGGCAAGAAAGGGGGTACTTGTAAGGGGCCTTTGATCACCTTGGGAAGCTGCCCGCCTTGGAACATGGGCCCGAAAAGTGCTTCGCCACATATTCGCCTCGCTAAAGCCTCGGGCCGAAGTAGATTCCTTTTGATTTGTTCTTCGCAGAATAATGCTTCGCATAAACTTCTTCGGGGATGATGATTGCCGATCGGGTTCCATCTTTGAAATGGGCCTTTTGTCCTTCGTTGGCGAAACTGCTTCGATTGGAAAATGTTTCGGCCCGATTCTCTCTCAAAACTATGGTTCGGGGCATATCCTCCCGAAGCACTCTTGTTTTCGACACATTGTTATTTTGCTTCGGGCGCCACTGCTTCGGGTGAAAACTGGCCGAAGTAGGTGTTGGAAATACTTCGGGCCCGAAGTAGTTTCCTTGCCTTGGCTGATTTGGGTTATGCTCTCCTCCTTCGGTGAAGTCGTTTGGGTACTGCTTCGCAAAACTTCCGCCCGAAGCGGCTTCTAAAAATGCTTCGGGTGCGAAGCGTTGTCTTTGCATTTTCTTCGGCAAAATTACTTCGCAAGGTTTTCGCCCGAAGTGGTGATGCAAAGTGCTTCGGGCCCGAAGCTCTTTTCACATTCTCCTCCTTTTCTCTCGGCGAAGCTATTTTCCTTGGCCTATTTGGTAGCGAAGCTCTTTCTTCTTCATTTTATAAAGGGGCGATAGGGAGAATCAAAATTGCTGTAACTTTAAATAAAAGAAAAATCTTCAACAAAGAAATATTATACAAAATTCTACTATTCTTCCACCCCTTGTATAATGTGACAAAAAAAGTGTCAACATTTACCTCCCGAGACAACAATCCAATTTATAATATAGAATATCCAAGAAATCAACACATTCGGGCATTGGTGCACGAAAAACTGCAAAGCTTGGTCGTTGACTTGGTACATTTGTTGCACCTCAAAAATTTACTCCCATTATTAATGCTTTGGAACTCATAAAAATTGCTCTGTGATATTAAATCCGATAGCATTTTTAGCATAAAATCAGCAACTTTAATTACTTTTCACCCCAATCATTAAATTCTCATCCCGCATCTGATCCAAGCACCTTTGAAAAGTCTTTTTTGATGCTTAAACTTGAGTTCGCTCAAAACAGAGCCATGAGCGAAAGCTCTTCCTTTAACTCTTATTACTTCTTCATCCACACTTCCTCTTTTAATGCTTATGCCATTGTGCTCTATGGACAACCCCCTGACTTTAATGTTGCATTTGCCTTCTTCTCATAGCAGCAGTCAACTTGGAAAAAATTTAGGCAAAAAATAGTTCATTGTATCCCTTTGATTTCACATTCGATGCTTCAAACCATTTCACATTGTTTAGCCTCTAAAAGGGACAATTGAGAGCTTCACATTTCTCCCAGGGTGGAAGTGCTTCACATAAGATGCCTTACTTCTTAAAACATACGTTCACCCCAAAAAGAGGTGAAAGACACTGTCACCCTTCACCTTGGGTGAACATAGCTTTGACTTTTCAATGCTACCCCTTTAATATCTTCCTGAAGCGAAAATAAAACTTTGACATATTGGTGGGGTCGTATTCATGTAGCTTCGCCCCAAGGAGGGGCAAATGGGACTTTCGCCCCTCAACTGGGGAAAATGTATAGTTGACTTTTCAACGTCGCCATAGCGCTTGCTACTTTATTTTGGGTTCACCCGAATCCATCTTTTGATGAGCTTTCACCCCAAGGAGGGGTGAATGGGACTTTCGTCCCTCACCTAGGATGAATTCATCTTTGATTTTTCAATGCCTTCACTTTAAATGACGTTCATCCCAAAGTGGGGTGAACACACTTGTTATTTTGGCTTTGCACTTCAACTTTGGGTGCACTCTCAACTTAATTACTTAAATGCCTTTTCACCCCAAAGTGGGGCGAAAGGGACTTTTGCCCCTCATTTGGGGTGAAAGCATCCTTGCTCAAACCTTAACCCATTTTCTTTATTTTTATTTTTAAAAAACATCACGTTTGCCCCAAAATGGGGCGAATGCGTCAGTCACCCCAAATTAGGGGTGAACATGCTTTTACCATTCCTTTTGCTCAACGACCCGATTTTTGAATAAAAAAATATATTTTTACCCCAATGAAGGGCACCGAGTTTTCGTTCTTCGTTCAGGTGAAATGACTGCCATAGTTCCCTTTAAATTTTGAACTTTAAAGCACTATTTTTCTTGCCACCATCAGGTGACATTTACTAATTCTTTGCAAACAATTTGACTAGAAACACCCATTATTCTTCAAGCATAAAATTTATGAAAATGAGAAAGAAGATTAACACAAAAATATTGTAACACATTATACAGGCCAAAAATACTGCATCATAGATTAATATATATGTCGCTTTTACAATAAAAAATCCTTCTACAAAATTTGATCAGAACTTTAATGTGGCATAGTGCAAAACTGCCAACAGGTTCCTATTAATAATCCAACCTAGGGCATACTTAGGGTTTCAATGACACTAATCGTATGGCTGAGATAAAAGCATATCGAAGGGTGGATATTAAATCTAGGGTGTGGCATGGATTGATGAAGATGGATGGACATGATTAAATGAAATCAGATGGCTGGGATTAATTCACTTATATAAATATATATTTATTAAATATATATAAAATATAATATATAAAATATTAATATTAAATATATATAAAATAAATATATGTAAATAGTGGGAAAAAAATGGTGGGAAAGCATGTATGGAGGAAAAATGGCTAGGTTTTGGTGTCTACATGTAGAACTAATATTAATATTAGTGCCCATTGCACAGTGTAGAGTCTGCCAAAATTTTAACGTGAATCTAGAATCCCTGTTAGATATGATAACTTTAGGAAACTCATGCAGTTTAAAGATATCTTTGAAAAACTTTTTTTCCACCATTAGTGCATCATCCTTGATGTTTCTTGGTATGAACTGTGCAATATTGGTCAACTTATCAACCACAATAATATATCATCATGTTGGAACTTATTCTTAGGTAACCCTATAATAAAGTCCATAGATATTACCTTCCATTTTTGCATAGGTATCTCATGCGGGTACACTTTTCTAGTTGGATGATGATGTTCGTCCTTCACTTTCTAGTATTCTAAACATCTTGCAATTAATTCCATGATATCTTACTTCATCCCAACCTAATAGAAGGTCTTTTTCATATTCTCTCTCATTTTTGACCCCCCCCTAGATGAGTGAAATAGGGAGAATTATGTTCCTCTTGCATGATCATTCTCCTTAAGTCGCCCATTTTGGATATGACTACCCAATATTTAAAGCATAAAGCCCATATTTTATGTTGAAACCCTTGCTTTCTTCAAAAATTCCTTTCATTTTATTTTGAATGTCTATGTAATATGGGTCTTGTAGTTTCATTTCCTTGATCCTATCCATAAAATCTATATGGCTCTGGGTTAAAGTAGTTATGTTCTTTCTCCTACTTAAGGCATCTACAGCCTTATTTTATTTCCCTTTAATATACTCAATACCAAAGTTATATTCTACTAAGAACTCAACCCATCTCCTTTTTCTTGCATTTAGCAGAGTTTGGATAATAATATACCTTAGACTTTGTTGATCCGTTCTTATCTCAAAAGGTCTTTCCACTAGAGAGTGCCCCTAAGCCTTTAGGGCATGCACAACTACTAGTAATTCTAGATCGTGAGTGGCATAGTTTACCTCATGCTTCTTGAGTTTTCTAGACTTGTATGCCACTGTAGATTCTTCCTGAGATAAAAATCCACCCAAACCTTCTAGAAAAGCATTGGTACATATGATGAAATTCCCATGAGGATCGAAAATATTTAGAATTGGTGTCATATTCAACTTATTTTTTAGAGCCTCAAATGCGGCCTCACACTTGTCCATCCATTTGAACTTTTTTCCCTTTTTCTAAAGGTTGGTGATTGGATAGGCAATCTTAGATTAATTTCTCATAAAAAAATTATAATAGCCTATGAGTCCCATGAAACTCCTAACTTCTATCACATTTTTAAGCATAGGCCAATTTAGTATAGCCTTGATCTTCTTTGGGTCCATAGTGATTCCCTCTACTAAGATAATATACCCTAAATACTAAACTTGTGGGATATAAAACTTGCACTTGGATCATTTACCTTATAGTTGATTCTTCCTTAGTACTTCCAATACCAACCTAAGATGTTGGTCATGTTCCTCTTTAGAATGAGAATAAATCAAAATATCAACCAAGAACACTAAAACAAACCGATCTAGATATTTTCTTGTAACATCCCCACTATTTGATTATTATTTTACTGGAATAATATGATACTACTGTAAGCATTTGTGAGTGGAGATGAAGGTTTCCATTCCATAGCAAGTGAGTCGAATAAGAAGAACACCCACCCCTAGTTGAGACAGTGATTGAAAGCATTAGGTAAGGTAGGATATGATGTTGTTCTTAATGCACCATGGCCCATGGGTACATGGAATCCCACTATAAATATTTCATGTAGGACATTCGGCCTATTGTTGCATTTTATGCATGTATGATTGTGAAATATTGAATGTTTTTGCTTGTTGGGTGAAATTGATCTTTTATAATCATTTGTGGCGCCTCTTATTAAAAAAAGAGAGAAGAAAAGAAAAGTAAAAAATATATATTAAATTATATAAATATAAAAATTAAAAATTATCATATGAATACTAATATATAAGAAAATAAAATTAAATATAATATATAGTAAAATATGTACATATATTTATAGTTAAATAATATAATTAAATTATACATATATTTAAGTAATTTTCTTTTATGGCTCAAGCATAGACACCACATAGCAGTTTTTTGTTGTAACCTTTTTGCATGAATGTCTGAGGTGTCACCTTGGAAGTATATGAGTCTCCTTATAAAATTATGGGAAAAATCCAATTCAGGCATTCCAAACCAAAAATCTAGAGTGACTGTGTGAAAGCAAATTGTGAATATTACTTTTGCCTTGTTGGTTTCTGGAGGGTGTCGGCCTCGAATTCTGCATTTGCTAACGGATTGCTAAAGGTTGGATTTTCTTGTTTCTATTGCTCGATCGTTGGATGGTATGGAATGTTTATGGTGTGGATTATTCGATATTGGAATTACTATCATGTTCGATTAGGACTGTGAATTTTACTTGTGTGATTGGTGTTATTTATATTATTTTTTATACTTGTTGGTTCTAAAAATGAGTAGTGGTTTTTTTTTAAATATATCTTTTAGTATGGCTTATATCATCTATATGCTACGATGAATAGTTTGTGAGACACAATCTAAAATAGTTGAATGATGAAAATATTTTGTATGTTGCATAATAATTTCATTTAGTTAGATGCATCCATATATGGGCCATGCTAACCCTTTTTGCTCTCAATCACACATCTCTCTTCCCTTGTCAATTGGAGATGTCTCGGCATCACAAAGTTTCTTTCGAAAAGATGATCGGTTTGGACAACACCAGTCTTCCTACATGGTCTGTTTAGATGCCCAATCACTTTGTGTTCATATTTTTGGGCAGTTATAATCCATTTTGAAATAAATAAAATATATAAAATGGTTTGGATTTATTATAAACTTTGAATGATGCAAAAATCAGACCTTTTCAAATCATACAATTGTAGAAATGTGATTGGAAGTCTCTATTAATATTTAGTACAGGGTCTTCATGTCAAAAATTCATAACAACATTGATGTATTATAATTAATGAATCTCTAATTTTCTTCATTTAGTATGGTAATGTTATTTATGATTGCCTATCTTTTTTGTTGTAGATGTGGTATTATTCGGTCACTTTAAAAAAAATTGTATGTTGGAAAGACGAACTAGTAGGAAGGTCTCAAGTTTGAAACTTGTTTTTATTAGTGTAAACACATACTTGGCAACACTTTCACACATGACGTGGATGGTAGCGTCACCACATATTCCAAATCTCTGCTAAAACTCTTTCAAAATTGCCTAGCTAGGAAAATCTAAAGAAAAGTCATTAATTTAATACATTTTGGAGTTAGTCAACGTCATATTTGTGGAATCATCGGGTTGTGTTTAGGGAACGCAAGTTGATAGGCAAGTCTTTAAACTCAATGTCATTTTTTGGAGTGAAACACTTATCTAAATTCAACCTAAATTTTATTTTATAAGTGCGAATACAACAATTTGATTTAGACGTCTTCCTTAAACCAGGTTGTGTTTGAACATCAAAATAATATTCATATTTAAGTTAATCATTCAATGATGAGGAAAGCACTGGGTCAGAGAGCTATTGACATAGAAAAATCTTAGTATGTCTTCTCATATTTAGAAATCTACTAGATTTTACTTCTACCAAAAATACGACATTATAGAATAAATGGTGGGCCAAATTGAAACATTAAAGAGAAATATTTTTGTAACTTTGTTGTTTGCTCTACAGAAAATTGATTATACAATGTGAATAAAAGGATGAAATTATGTGAAACGTAGCAATAGTAGGAGATATAGGTTCAATTTCCAAGATTTATACTCAAATTTGTATTCACTTTCATCTATCATCGAAGATTATAAGTTGATTTCATGGTCAAGCATTCAAGTAAAGTTTTTGTTTCGACGTTGTTTTTTGAGAAACCATTAGAAAATATCAACACCTAGGTATGTGTGTAAAACTGATTTCTTTTCACAAGGAAGAGTTTCCAGAACAACAATTAATGTTGGTGCAAAAGATTACATTAATTAGTTGAGACATTTTAATTTATAAGCTTAATTAATCAAGGGCATGTGGATTACTTTTGACAATCGTATAAATGATTCAATGTTTTATTGTATAATAGGAATATATCTTAGTCATAGGTTTATAAGCCCTTTAGGTTTAGTATTAGAGTCTCAAAACTTTGGTAAAAAATTTAAGACTTAAAGATGTTATTTTTTATTAAATAGTGGATCAAATATAAAAAACTTTAGTTTGACATATGATATTAATAATTGGAAATCATTTTGCTCTTGAAATTAATATCCAGGTTATATTATCTTAGGTAATACTTTGTATTTATTGTTAGCGTAACTATGTTTATTAGATTATTAGTATGGTTGTTAACAAAGTTACAACCACTACTATTAAGCGCCTTGGTAGTTTCGTAACCTCCGAAACTATTCTAAGCGCTCATTGTATTATTTAAACAATGCTTGTTTAATGGTAATTGTTCGCTATTTTCTACATGGTATCAGAGTAGGAGGAAGGTATTTTTTTACTGGGCATGATTTTCAAAACTCGTCTAGACCTATGACTCGGGCACGTCTTCCTGAGGTCGACTGGACCTGACTGGGCAACCAAGGGACTCAGTTGCATCTCTCAAAGCCAAAGGACACTCGACAGATGTTGGATCTGACTGGACGTAGGCACGGATCCTGAGGTTAATCTGGACTGGTTCTGACTTGGGCACATTTATCGAGGTTAGACCGATGTTGGACTGAAGCGACCTGACAGACCCTGGATCTGGCATGGATCCTGAGGTGGCTGACATGTGGCGACAACCTGGACTGACACGTGGCACCACTTGGACTGGACTGACGTGGACCTGACTGGACTGACGTGGACACGTGGTGGATAGGCAACACACCACCCAGATCTTGTTGTGACATGTGGCCATAGCAAAAGTTGATGTCACTAAGCGACTACCCAAAGGCAGTCACTTAACGAGGGGTGCACCTCACCTTTTTGTTGGCAATTTTGGGTACTTTGGGTACATTGCTTTTGCTCAAGTGTATAAGTTGTCATTGATGTCAAAAGGCATTTTTGTGTTGATATCAAAAAGAGTGTGATGTCAAAAATATCTTGAGAAAGCTTCATATTGTTAAAGGGTTTTTATTAAAACCATGGTGACAAGGTTAAAGGTTTTTCTTAAAACCATTTGGACTCATTAAGGGTTTTTATTAAAACCAAGCTTAACTTAATGCAAAGGTTTTTGCTTCTTGAAAAACCTTGAAGGTCCATGTTTATTATTAATAATTAAATTAACTCAAACCTTTGACAAAGGTCTAAGTTTAATTTATTATTAATAAAATAATAATAATTATTATTTTAATTATTATTAAAGGGTCTTTTAACCCTTAAGCGACGTAGATAAAGTTTTCTTTCGCCGACGTGTTGCCATCGTTGGAGGAGCGCCGACGTCAAACAGTTAAGGAGAAATGGCTATATAAGTGGGGATGATTTTCTAAAGTAAGAGCACCACCGATTAATTGGAGTCTTCGATTTGCGTTTGCTCTGTATCATTCGAATAGCGCTTGGTGTCTTCGATTTGCGTTTGCTCTGTATCATTCGAATAGCGCTTGGTGTCTTCGATTTGCGTTTGCTCTGTATCATTCGAATAGCGCTTGGTGTCTTCGATTTGTGCTTGCTCTGTGTCTTCGAATCTCCAATTGACGTCTTTGAAATCGTGCTTGATCTGTGTCTTGGAAACCATGCTTGGCATACTCGGATTTGAGCTTGGGCTGCATCCTTACTTTTTTGCTTGACGTTAGTGGATTGGCAATTGCACCCGAACTGTGTTTTTCCAGACTGTGCTATGAGATGATTAATGCAAGCATTCAATGACTTATGTTTTGGACAGTGCTAGGAAAACGAATACGTTTTCCATATCCTACGATCAAGTGAAGATAAAACAAAGGATAGTTTAATATTTCTTTGTCGGGCACTTGTGCTCCAACGATGATGGAGTTTGAGTAAAGGCGCTCGCTAGGCAGAGATATAGGTTTCGAATCACGTCGAGTGCATTTTTCCTTTTGTTGCGATGCACGAAGGAGAGCGGCTGTGATTGGGCTACGTAAGTAGAGGAGAATGCGCTTTAGCGCTTATAGTGGTGGCTCCTCATTTCTCCTAAGGTTGGAGAACTAAGTATTGCCAAGGTAAATCTTTTTATTGTTGACTTGGGATATTTGAGTTGATTTGATCAAGAATTATTGATGGAGGTATAAGGTTAAGTTGTAATCTTTGTTTTGACATTGTTATTATTAATGCTTGATGCTTATGTGGAGTAATAAGGTGTAAAGAGATTTTACTTTGTATGTATATTATAATTTTGGTGGTTAATATTAAGTTGGAGTAATAAGGTGTTATTTTGGATCTTTATTATTGTGTATTATTGTATAGTTGCTAACTCTAATTGGTGGTAAATTGAGAGTTAATGTTGTGACAGTTTTTGAGTTCTCCTTCTTCATCAAAGTAAAGGTATGGGCACATTCTTCCATGGTTGTTATTGATTGATGGTTTTCTAAAAATAAGTGTGGAGGGAAAAGGATTTCTACTTGTTTCCTTTTCTTGTGATGATTGGTTGAATGCTTCAAGGTTGATGTTGAGTTGAATGGTGTTGGTTGACTAAACCTTGTTTGATGAGCATTGTTGTTAAAACCCTAATTGGTTGTGGAAAGAACATGAGTATCATTGTTATATGAGATATTGCATGGTTGGCAATTGTTGGGTTGTGTTTCATGTTCTTGAGAAAAGCATACTACATCTATCTTATTCTGTTGAGATTGAGATTGAGTTGAGATTGATACTGGGAGTTAAGTATAGAACATATTGAGTCTCTAACAATTCTCTTTATGCTTCTATGAGGTTGATGAATCACATTGGGTCTCTAACAATTCTCTTTGTGGGTTCATGCTAAGCAAGTTTTTCTTGGTGAGCTTGCTGAGGTTTTGGACAGGTTTCGATGGGGACTTGTGAGCAGGTTTTGGACAGGTTTCGATGGGGACTTGTGAGTAGGTTTTGGATAGGTTTCGATGGGGACTTGTGAGCAGATTTGGACAGGTCCTAGCAGAGGACTTGTGAGCTGAGTTTGAGAGTTCTATCAGAGAACTTGAGGATAGAGGTGCATTGGTTCTTTGAGAAGAACCCGAGGATAGATTTGGCAAGTCTTTGAGAAGGCTTGTATGTAGAGGATTGATTTGTTCAAGAGTTGGACAGATCTGACAGATAGAGGAAGACTTGTACTAGACCGATTGACTGTGTTTGGTACAGGTTGCTGAGCTACTGTGGACGTGATCATAGAAGGCAGAGGTCTCTTAGGCTAAGCATTGAGGATAGGAGGTCTTCGATGGAAAGGAGTTCCACGTGCTGGCAAGAGGTAGAGGCAGTTGATCTTCTGAGGGATCATTTCCAGAGTAGAGGGGAAGGTATCTCCTTTGAGCAGAGGCTCATAAATTCAGATAGAGGGGAAGGTATCTCCTTTGAGCAGAGGCTCATAAATTTAGATTGGGGGAAGGTATCTCCTTTGGGCCGAGGCTCATAAACATTGTAATTGGGAAGGTTTCCCAAAGAACTTTGAGATAACTTTTAGAGAAAAGTTTTGTGGACGTAGCCCAGGATTTCTAGGTGAACCACGTTAAAATTGGTGTCACTTTGTGGATGATATTGTGCTTTGTTTTGATATTGCTTTGGGTATATTGCTTTACTATTTTGAAGTATAAAGGAAAAAGTAAAAAGAGGTCTTATACTGTTCACCCCCCCTCTCAGTATAAGCTTGTGTTCTTCAATTGGTATCAGAGCGGGTGCCTTCGGAAAGTTTAACAGCTTGAAGGAAAAGCTAGTAAAGAACACAATGGATTATTCAAGTGGCAATGCAGCACCTATTCTTGATGGGTCAGATTTTGGTCTTTGGAGTGCAAGGATGAAGGTTCATCTAATGGCACTTGGTAATGAGGTATGGGAAGTAATTGAAGATGAGTACACTATTCTTGTACATGGTCCTTATACTAAAGAAGAAAGGCTCCTACATCACAGCAATTCAAAAGCAATGAATGCAATCCTGAAAGGCTTACGTAAAGCAGATCTCACCAAAGTGATTCACTGCAAGACAGCTAGTGAAATGTGGAAACAGTTGAAGGTGGTTCATACAGGTGATACAAATGTCGAAAGGCCAAGTTGAGACACTTCAAAGGTATGTTTGAACAACTCAAGATGAATGATGATGAAAATATTAGTGACTACATGCTTCGTATGGATGAGGTTGTCAACTCCATGAAAGACTTAGGTCTTGAGCTTGCTGAAAATGATGTTTGTGATAAGATTTTAAGATCTCTTCCTAATAGATTTAGTGAAAATATTTCTGCTATTGAGGAAGCTAAAGATTTGGATAAGTTGAAAAAGGATGAGCTCCATAGTATACTTGCAAGCATTTGAGTTGAGAACTCAAGTGAAGGTTGATGTCAAGAAAGAGGCAGCTTTCAAGGCTACCAAGAATTCCAAAGGTAAACAGCTTCAAGATAGTGATGAGTCTTCTAGTGATGAAGAGGCATATTACAGCAAGAAAGGCAAGTTCTCTAGAAAGCACAAAAGTATGAAAAATATAAGATGTTTCAATTGTGGAAAGTTTGGTCATTATGCTACTGACAGTACTGTTCCCAAGAATGAAAGTGATGAAGATAAACAGGATTCTAAGAGCAAGGATTCTGAAAAGCACAAGCATCACAGGAAAAACAAAGATGAGCACAACAATCAAGGAAAGAGGTATTCTCACAAGCACAAGAAGAGTTTCTACCTAGACAAAGCAAGTAAGTGTTCTAGTAGTGATAGTGAAAGTTCTTCAAGTGATAATGAAAATGAGATGTTGTTCATATCAAAAAAGAGGAAGAACCGAAACATAGATTCATTATCATGAAATGTCTTAGATGTGGAAACTTTGGTCACCTTGAGGATGATTGCACAAATAATGATTTGGTTTCTAGTATGTATGAGGATGCTTCAGAAAACTATAAGGAAGATGCATGTATGGTTTTTGAAAAGGGTAGCACCTCTAGTGATAAGAAATCTGAAAAAGGCTTTGATGATTCAAAAAGCAAACATATAGAGGAAGGTGAAGTAGATCTTAAAGGTGAACTTATTAGTGCTCTTAGTGCTTTGAAAAAGGAAAGAAAGAAGAATGCTAGACTCAAGGATAAGTTAGATGAATGTTGTATGGAGAGAGATGATCTTATAGAAAGTCTTGACTTCTCTATAGCTAAGACACAAGAACTCAAGGATGAGTTAGAGTCTAAGGTTCTTGAGTATAGTGAGTTAGAACAGAAAATGGCTTCTTTGAAAGAGGAAACTAAAGAGTACAAGGATAAGCTTCACAGGTTTCAAGATAGCTCCAAAAAGGTTAAGTCACTCATCAAAGGTCAAAGAAAGACAACAGATAAAATAGGCCTTGGTTTTGTTAAGCCACACAAGGAACAAGTTGGAGAGTCTAGTAAGAGACTCCAAAAGGAAGAGAGTTCTGATGAGGAAAGTATTTCAGATCATGAGTCCTTGAATGATAGATGCACAGAAACAGAAAATAGGAAACAGAAAAAGGGGAGAAAGTTTACAGGACCTAGAAAGCCATTTACAGGAAAGTTTAATGGCAGATGTTTTGCTTGTCACAGGTTTGGTCACATGGCTTCACATTGCATGACTCAAGTAAGGAAGGTAAATGACAGTTTTAGAGGTGGTAATTTCTTTCAAGGGTATTGCTACTCTTGTAAACAGTTTGGGCACAAGGCAGTTTATTGCAAGGCAAATATCAGGAACAGGTTTGATCAGAATAGGTTTGGTCAGAATAGGTTTGGTCAGAATAGGTTTGAAAAGTTTGGTCAGAACAGGTTTGGTCAGAACAGTTTAGTCATAATAGGTGGATTCAAAGAACAGGTATGCCTAAAAGAAATAACATTGTTACTTGTTATAAGTGCAACAATGAAGGTCACACAACTAGACAAAGGTAGAGCTGAAATTCCAAGGTACAGGAATAGGACAAATGGTATGAACAGGTCCAAGGATCAAGGCATGGATAAGAACAGGAATGATAACAGGAAGAGGAAGTGATGAGAACAGGAACAGGAATATGGACAAAGAGTTCAAGAGAAGGCCCGACAAGGAAGTTATAGACGCTGATGATGATCAGTGCCTAATGGGAGTTTTACTCCCACCCTAGAATTAATCACCTCATCAGGAGGTGGGGGAGGGACTAAGCTAAGAGGCTCCTTCTTAGTCCCGAGCCCCAAAGGTGACCCTTTGCCATTGATGACAAAGGGGGAGAGATATGAGTAAGGGGGAGAGCTTCAAAGTGAAGAGGAAAGCTTCAAGTCAGGGGGAGCAAAACTTCAAAGGAAGATTCTCGCTTGTGGGCACAGTTGGTCAGTTGTTAGCCACGTTGGTTTCAGCTTTGGCTCTTGAGAAGTGTTTTCAGTAAAGGTTTGCCATCAATGACAAAGGGGGAGATTGTTGGCAATTTTGGGTACTTTGGGTACATTGCTTTTGCTCAAGTGTATAAGTTGTCATTGATGTCAAAAGGCATTTTTGTGTTGATATCAAAAAGAGTGTGATGTCAAAAATATCTTGAGAAAGCTTCATATTGTTAAAGGGTTTTTATTAAAACCATGGTGACAAGGTTAAAGGTTTTTCTTAAAACCATTTGGACTCATTAAGGGTTTTTATTAAAACCAAGCTTAACTTAATGCAAAGGTTTTTGCTTCTTGAAAAACCTTGAAGGTCCATGTTTATTATTAATAATTAAATTAACTCAAACCTTTGACAAAGGTCTAAGTTTAATTTATTATTAATAAAATAATAATAATTATTATTATTTTAATTATTATTAAAGGGTCTTTTAACCCTTAAGCGACGTAGATAAAGTTTTCTTTCACCGACGTGTTGCCATCGTTGGAGGAGCGCCGACGTCAAACAGTTAAGGAGAAATGGCTATATAAGTGGGGATGATTTTCTAAAGTAAGAGCACCACCGATTATTTGGAGTCTTCGATTTGCGTTTGCTCTGTATCATTCGAATAGCGCTTGGTGTCTTCGATTTGGTTGTATCATTCGAATAGCGCTTGGTGTCTTCGATTTGCGTTTGCTCTGTATCATTCGAATAGCGCTTGGTGTCTTCGATTTGTGCTTGCTCTATGTCTTCGAATCTCCAATTGACGTCTTTGAAATCGTGCTTGATCTGTGTCTTGGAAACCATGCTTGGCATACTCGGATTTGAGCTTGGGCTGCATCCTTACTTTTTTGCTTGACGTTAGTGGATTGGCAATTGCACCCGAACCGTGTTTTTCCAGATCGTGCTGTGAGATGATTAATGCAAGCATTCAATGACTTATGTTTTGGATAGTGCTAGGAAAACGAATACGTTTTCCATATCCTACGATCAAGTGAAGATAAAACAAAGGATAGTTTAATATTTCTTTGTCGGGCACTTGTGCTCCAACGACGATGGAGTTTGAGTAAAGGCGCTCGCTAGGCAGAGATACAGGTTTCGAATCACGTCGAGTGCATTTTTCCTTTTGTTGCGATGCACGAAGGAGAGCGGTTGTGATTGGGCTACGTAAGTAGAGGAGAATGCGCTTTAGCGCTTATAGTGGTGGCTCCTCATTTCTCCTAAGGTTGGAGAACTAAGTATTGCCAAGGTAAATCTTTTTATTGTTGACTTGGGATATTTGAGTTGATTTGATCAAGAATTATTGATGGAGGTATAAGGTTAAGTTGTAATCTTTGTTTTGACATTGTTATTATTAATGCTTGATGCTTATGTGGAGTAATAAGGTGTAAAGAGATTTTACTTTGTATGTATATTATATTTTTGGTGGTTAATATTAAGTTGGAGTAATAAGGTGTTATTTTGGATCTTTATTATTGTGTATTATTGTATAGTTCCTAACTCTAATTGGTGGTAAATTGAGAGTTAATGTTGTGACAGCTTTTGAGTTCTCCTTCTTCATCAAAGTAAAGGTATGGGCACATTCTTCCATGGTTGTTATTGATTGATGGTTTTCTGAAAATAAGTGTGGAGGGAAAAGGATTTCTACTTGTTTCCTTTTCTTGTGATGATTGGTTGAATGCTTCAAGGTTGATGTTGAGTTGAATGGTGTTGGTTGACTAAACCTTGTTTGATGAGCATTGTTGTTAAAACCCTAATTGGTTGTGGAAAGAACATGAGTATCATTGTTATATGAGATATTGCATGGTTGGCAATTGTTGGGTTGTGTTTCATGTTCTTGAGAAAAGCATACTACATCTATCTTATTCTGTTGAGATTGAGATTGAGTTGAGATTGATATTGGGAGTTAAGTATAGAACATATTGAGTCTCTAACAATTCTCTTTATGCTTCTATGAGGTTGATGAATCACATTGGGTCTCTAACAATTCTCTTTGTGGGTTCATGCTAAGCAAGTTTTTCTTGGTGAGCTTGCTGAGGTTTTGGACAGGTTCCGGTGGGGACTTGTGAGCAGGTTTTGGACAGGTTTCGGGACTTGTGAGGGTGGATAGGTTCGGTGGGGACTTGTGAGCAGATTTGGACAGGTCCTAGCAGAGGACTTGTGAGCTGAGTTTGAGAGTTCTATCGAGAACTTGAGGACAGAGGTGCATTGGTTCTTTGAGAAGAACCCGAGGACAGATTTGGCAAGTCTTTGAGAAGGCTTGTATGCAGAGGATTGATTTGTTCAAGAGTTGGACAGATCTGACAGACAGAGGAAGACTTGTACTAGACCGACTGACTATGTTTGGTATAGGTTGTTGAGATGTCGTGGACGTGATCATAGAAGGCAGAGGTCTCTTAGGCTAAGCATTGAGGACAGGAGGTCTTCGGTGGAAAGGAGTTCCACGTGCTGGCAAGAGGTAGAGGCAGTTGATCTTTTGAGGGATCATTTCCAGAGCAGAGGGGAAGGTATCTCCTTTGAGAAGAGGCTCATAAATTTAGATAGAGGGGAAGGTATCTCCTTTGAGCAGAGGCTCATAAATTTAGATTGGGGGAAGGTATCTCCTTTGGGCCGAGGCTCATAAACATTGTAATTGGGAAGGTTTCCCAAAGAACTTTGAGATAACTTTTAGAGAAAAGTTTTGTGGACGTAGCCCAGGATTTCTGGGTGAACCACGTTAAAATTGGTGTCACTTTGTGGATGATATTGTGCTTTGTTTTGATATTGCTTTGGGTATATTGCTTTACTATTTTGAAGTATAAAGGAAAAAGTAAAAAGAGGTCTTATACTGTTCACCCCCCTCTCAAAGATAAGCTTGTGTTCTTCAATTGGTATCGGAGCGGGTGCCTTCGAAAAGTTTAACAGATTGAAGGAAAAGCTAGTAAAGAACACAATGGATTATTCAAGTGGCAATGCAACACCTATTCTTGATGGATCAGATTTTGGTCTTTGGAGTGCAAGGATGAAGGTTCATCTAATGGCACTTGGTAATGAAGTATGGGAAGTGATTGAAGATGAGTACACTATTCATATACATGGTCCTTATACTAAAGAAGAAAGGCTCCTCCATCACAACAATTCAAAAGCAATGAATGCAATCCTGAAAGGCTTATAGAAAGCAGATCTCACCAAAGTGATTCACTGCAAGACAACTAGTGAAATGTGGAAACAGTTGAAGGTGGTTCATACAGGTGATACAAATGTCAGAAAGGCTAAGTTGAGACACTTCAAAGGTATGTTTGAACAACTCAAGATGAATGATGATGAAAATATTAGTGACTACATGCTTCGTATGGATGAGGTTGTCAACTCCATGAAAGACTTAGGTCTTGAGCTTGCTGAAAATGATGTTTGTGATAAGATTTTAAGATCTCTTCCTAATAGATTTAGTGAAAAGATTTCTGCTATTGAGGAAGCTAAAGATTTGGATAAGTTGAAAAAGGATGAGCTCCATAGTATACTTGCAGCATTTGAGTTGAGAACTCAAGTGAAGGTTGATGTCAAGAAAGAGGCAGCTTTCAAGGCTACCAAGAATTCCAAAGGTAAACAGCTTCAAGATAGTGATGAGTCTTCTAGTGATGAAGAGGCATATTACAACAAGAAAGGCAAGTTCTCTAGAAAGCACAAAAGTATGAAAAATATAAGATGTTTCAATTGTGGAAAGTTTGGTCATTATGCTACTGACTGTACTGTTCCCAAGAATGAAAGTGATGAAGATAAACAGGATTCTAAGAGCAAGGATTCTGAAAAGCACAAGCATCACAGGAAAAACAAAGATGAGCACAACAATCAAGGAAAGAGGTATTCTCACAAGCACAAGAAGAGTTTCTACCTAGACAAAGCAAGTAAGTGTTCTAGTAGTGATAGTGAAAGTTCTTCAAGTGATAATGAAAATGAGATGTTGTTCATATCAGAAAAAGAGGAAGAACCGAAACATAGATTCATTATCATGAAATGTCTTAGATGTGGAAACTTTGGTCACCTTGAGGATGATTGCACAAATAATGATTTGGTTTCTAGTATGTATGAGGATGCTTCAGAAAACTATAAGGAAGATGCATGTATGGTTTTTGAAAAGGGTAGCACCTCTAGTGATAAGAAATCTGAAAAAGGCTTTGATGATTCAAAAAGCAAACATATAGAGGAAGGTGAAGTAGATCTTAAAGGTGAACTTATTAGTGCTCTTAGTGCTTTGAAAAAGGAAAGAAAGAAGAATGCTAGACTCAAGGATAAGTTAGATGAATGTTGTATGGAGAGAGATGATCTTATAGAAAGTCTTGACTTCTCTATAGCTAAGACACAAGAACTCAAGGATGAGTTAGAGTCTAAGGTTCTTGAGTATAGTGAGTTAGAACAGAAAATGGCTTCTTTGAAAGAGGAAACTAAAGAGTACAAGGATAAGCTTCACATGTTTCAAGATAGCTCCAAAAAGGTTAAGTCACTCATCAAAGGTCAAAGAAAGACAACAGATAAAATAGGCCTTGGTTTTGTTAAGCCACACAAGGAACAAGTTGGAGAGTCTAGTAAGAGACTCCAAAAGGAAGAGAGTTCTGATGAGGAAAGTATTTCAGATCATGAGTCCTTGAATGATAGATGCACAGAAATAGAAAATAGGAAACATAAAAAGGGGAGAAAGTTTACAGGACCTAGAAAGCCATTTACAGGAAAGTTTAATGGCAGATGTTTTGCTTGTCACAGGTTTGGTCACATGGCTTCACATTGCATGACTCAAGTAAGGAAGGTAAATGACAGTTTTAGAGGTGGTAATTTCTTTCAAGGGTATTGCTACTCTTGTAAACAGTTTGGGCACAAGGCAGTTTATTGCAAGGCAAATATCAGGAACAGGTTTGATCAGAATAGGTTTGGTCAGAACAGTTTGGTCAGAACAGGTTTAGTCATAACAGGTGGATTCAAAGAACAGGTATGCCTAAAAGAAATAACATTGTTACTTGTTATAAGTGCAACAATGAAGGTCACACAGCTAGACAAGTGTAGAGCTGAACTTCCAAGGTACAGGAACAGGAACAATGGTATGAACAAGTCCAAGGATCAAGGCATGGATAAGAACAGAATGATAACAGGGAAGAAAATGAAGGAAAGAAAGAATATGGACAAAGAGTTCAAGAGAAGGCCCGGCAAGGAAGTTATAGACGCTGATGATGATCAGTGCCTAATGGGAGTTTTACTCCCACCCCAGAATTAATCACCTCATCAGAGGTGGGGGAGGGACTAAGCTAAGAGGCTCATTCTTAGTCCCGAGCCCCAAAGGTGACCCTTTGCCATTGATGACAAAGGGGGAGAGATATGAGTAAGGGGGAGAGCTTCAAAGTGAAGAGGAAAGCTTCAAGTCGTGGGGAGCAAAACTTCAAAGGAAGATTCTCAGTTGTGGGCACAGTTGGTCGCTTGTTAGCACAGTTGGTTTCAGCTTTGGCTCTTGAGAAGTGTTTTCAGTAAAGGTTTGCCATCAATGACAAAGGGGGAGATTGTTGGCAATTTTGGGTACTTTGGGTACATTGCTTTTGCTCAAGTGTATAAGTTGTCATTGATGTCAAAAGGCATTTTTGTGTTGATATCAAAAAGAGTGTGATGTCAAAAATATCTTGAGAAAGCTTCATATTGTTAAAGGGTTTTTATTAAAACCATGGTGACAAGGTTAAAGGTTTTTCTTAAAACCATTTGGACTCATTAAGGGTTTTTATTAAAACCAAGCTTAACTTAATGCAAAGGTTTTTGCTTCTTGAAAAACCTTGAAGGTCCATGTTTATTATTAATAATTAAATTAACTCAAACCTTTGACAAAGGTCTAAGTTTAATTTATTATTAATAAAATAATAATAATTATTATTTTAATTATTATTAAAGGGTCTTTTAACCCTTAAGCGACGCAGATAAAGTTTTCTTTCGCCGACGTGTTGCCATCGTTGGAGGAGCGCCGACGTCAAACAGTTAAGGAGAAATGGCTATATAAGTGGGGATGATTTTCTAAAGTAAGTGCACCACCGATTAATTGGAGTCTTCGATTTGCGTTTGCTCTGTATCATTCGAATAGCGCTTGGTGTCTTCGATTTGCGTTTGCTCGTATCATTCGAATAGCCTTGGTGTCTTCGATTTGCGTTTGCTCGTATCATTCGAATAGCGCTTGGTGTCTTCGATTTGTGCTTGCTCTGTGTCTTCGAATCTCCAATTGACGTCTTTGAAATCGTGCTTGATCCGTGTCTTGGAAACCATGCTTGGCATACTCGGATTTGAGCTTGGGCTGCATCCTTACTTTTTTGCTTGACGTTAGTGGATTGGCAATTGCACCCGAACCGTGTTTTTCCGGACTGTGTTGTGAGATGATTAATGCAAGCATTCAGTGACTTATGTTTTGGATAGTGCTAGGAAAATGAATACGTTTTCCATATCCTACGATCAAGTGAAGATAAAACAAAGGATAGTTTAATATTTCTTTGTCGAGCACTTGTGCTCCAACGACGATGGAGTTTGAGTAAAGGCGCTCGCTAGGCAGAGATACAGGTTTCGAATCACGTCGAGTGCATTTTTCCTTTTGTTGCGATGCACGAAGGAGAGCGGCTATGATTGGGCTACGTAAGTAGAGGAGAATGCGCTTTAGCGCTTATAGTGGTGGCTCCTCATTTCTCCTAAGGTTGGAGAACTAAGTATTGCCAAGGTAAATCTTTTTATTGTTGACTTGGGATATTTGAGTTGATTTGATCAAGAATTATTGATGGAGGTATAAGGTTAAGTTGTAATCTTTGTTTTGACATTGTTATTATTAATGCTTGATGCTTATGTGGAGTAATAAGGTGTAAAGAGATTTTACTTTGTATGTATATTATATTTTTGGTGGTTAATATTAAGTTGGAGTAATAAGGTGTTATTTTGGATCTTTATTATTGTGTATTATTGTATAGTTGCTAACTCTAATTGGTGGTAAATTGAGAGTTAATGTTGTGACATTTTTTGAGTTCTCCTTCTTCATCAAAGTAAAGGTATGGGCACATTCTTCCATGGTTGTTATTGATTGATGGTTTTCTGAAAATAAGTGTGGAGGGAAAAGGATTTCTACTTGTTTCCTTTTCTTGTGATGATTGGTTGAATGCTTCAAGGTTGATGTTGAGTTGAATGGTGTTGGTTGACTAAACCTTGTTTGATGAGCATTGTTGTTAAAACCCTAATTGGTTGTGGAAAGAACATGAGTATCATTGTTATATGAGATATTGCATGGTTGGCAATTGTTGGGTTGTGTTTCATGTTCTTGAGAAAAGCATACTACATCTATCTTATTCTGTTGAGATTGAGATTGAGTTGAGATTGATACTGGGAGTTAAGTATAGAACATATTGAGTCTCTAACAATTCTCTTTATGCTTCTATGAGGTTGATGAATCACATTGGGTCTCTAACAATTCTCTTTGTGGGTTCATGCTAAGCAAGTTTTTCTTGGTGAGCTTGCTGAGGTTTTGGACAGGTTTCGGTGGGGACTTGTGAGCAGGTTTTGGACAGGTTCTGATGGGGACTTGTGAGCAAGTTTTGGACAGTTTCGATGGGGACTTGTGAGCAGATTTGGACAGGTCCTAGCAGAGGACTTGTGAGCTGAGTTTGAGAGTTCTATCGGAGAACTTGAGGACAGAGGTGCATTGGTTCTTTGAGAAGAACCCGAGGACAGATTTGGCAAGTCTTTGAGAAGGCTTGTATGCAGAGGATTGATTTGTTCAAGAGTTGGACAGATCCTGACAGTACAGAGGAAGACTTGTACTAGACCGACCGACCGTGTTTGGTACAGGTTGCTGAGCCGCTGTGGACGTGATCATAGAAGGCAGAGGTCTCTTAGGCTAAGCATTGAGGACAGGAGGTCTTCGGTGGAAAGGAGTTCCACGTGCCGGCAAGAGGTAGAGGCAGTTGATCTTCCGAGGGATCATTTCCAGAGCAGAGGGGAAGGTATCTCCTTTGAGCAGAGGCTCATAAATTTAGATAGAGGGGAAGGTATCTCCTTTGAGCAGAGGCTCATAAATTCAGATTGGGGGAAGGTATCTCCTTTGGGCCGAGGCTCATAAACATTGTAATTGGGAAGGTTTCCCAAAGAACTTTGAGATAACTTTTAGAGAAAAGTTTTGTGGACGTAGCCCAGACTTTCTGGGTGAACCACGTTAAAATTGGTGTCACTTTGTGGATGATATTGTGCTTTGTTTTGATATTGCTTTGGGTATATTGCTTTACTATTTTGAAGTATAAAGGAAAAAGTAAAAAGAGGTCTTATACTGTTCACCCCCCCTCTCAATATAAGCTTGTGTTCTTCACTTTTATTTAGGTGAGGCAAACGTCGCCTCCTGAATGTGGGACTAAAAATCCCACATTCAAAAGTTTTCCCATGGAGGCGGGAAAGCCTTCAATAGAAGGCAGGCCCCCTTCAAATATCCGTCGGGCTAGCTAGCCCGACTGGAGAGGGGGCACGAAGGAAAGCCTCCGTCGGGAGTTCAAACCCCACCGAGGATGCCCGTGCCTAGGTAAATATATTTTTTTGTTATTTTTCTATTTTTTTTACTATTTTTTTATTAATATATTAATATTGTTAGTTTTTTTTTAACTAACAGTATTTTTATTATTAATTAAATTCTTTACTAAAATTATTTAGAAATTTACATTAAAAATTAGAATATTTGCCAAAGCAAAGGGGCTATTTTTTTTCTTCTTCTAAAAGGCACCATTTTTTTCAAACTTGAAGAAAAAAGGAGGGGGGGATGATGAGTAATTTTTTCTGAAAATGCAATTTTTTGGCATTATTGTAAAGGTGCATTTTCAGCAGTGCCCGACACCTAGTGGTTTATTTCTGTGGGCACTTTTATGTTGTATGTTGCATGCTTCATTTTTTTGCACTACTTCATTAAAAGTTAACAATCAAATTCACTCCCTAAGTCCCCAGAATCATTAAAACCCATCAATGCAATTTATTGCACTGCAGCGTTCGGTATTTGTTATACCTCTAACCAGCACTTACAGGTAAATTTGTCATGATTGCACTACTGTATCTGTTGCCTAATATAGTTGCCACAATGACGTCTAAGCTTGTTTTCTATAAATCGTCGGGGAGAGATAAGTTTACCATTTGTTTTTTGCTATTATTTTACTCCATCTACTTCCCTAATCGTTCTTGTGTTTAGGCATAAATCCTGATGAGAGTTCTAAAATCCAGTGTTTAGGGGAAGTTATGCCCCACGCATGAAGATTTATGACTTTCTATGGTAGGTACCATCAACAAGGCGATTCCCTTTCAGTACCTCCTAAGTACCACGTATCATATAATCTTTAAAATTACCTACAGTCTCCCTCACATAAGGGCGGGTAATTTTTTTGATTTTTCAAAATACCTATAGTCTCCCTCATGTAAGGGCTAGTATTTTGTATGGTATAACAACCTGGAATTAAGGTATATAGAAATGGCGACCAATTGGTGATATAAGGAACCTTCACAATGGCCTCTGCTGCAAAGTTAATGACTGATGCTCATCAGTTATTGAAAGGTCATAATTATACACCATGGAAAAACAAAATGAAGGTAGTCCTAATCATGGAATATTTATAGCATGTTGTTTTTGGAGCAACAATGAGACCTTCACCAGCATCTGGATCCACAGCTCCTACCGCTGATCAGATAGCATTTGATAATAAATATAGTCGAGCAAAAGTGCTCATTTTGTTTGTTGTTTCAGATGAAGTTCAACCTCATATAGTTGACAAAGCGAGTGGTAAAGAGGCATGGGATGCCCTTCAAACCATTTATGAGGGAAATAATGATTCCACCATTCTTCATATTCAAAAACAACTTCACAATCTGAGTTTGAGACAGGGTGAGACAGTTGAACTCTTTCTTTGCAGAGTTTCTAAATTGAAAGGCAAATTAAATTCTTTGGGAGATACAGTGGATGACAAGATTCTCACTTCCATCATGATGAGAGCTTTGCTTGATTCCTTTGATACGTTGATCACCTCCATTAAGGTGTCACAACGAAAAATTACCTTTATTGAGTTGGTCAATTTGCTTCAACAACATGAGGTACGCCAACTTCATAGGGATGATTCTTCTAATATAGCCCTCTACTCCAATAGACAGGGTTCTAAGAAGAAAGGTAATTTTTAGAAAGGAGGCAATTCTCAACAGGATTCAAAAGGAAAAGGGAAACAACCTCAAAAAAAGAAAAGGTATTACAAAATTTATGATAAATACAACGATGACACCAACAGGTGTTGGCATAAGAATAAGCAAAAAGGCCAAACCAAACCACAAAACAAGAACAAGCAACCCAAGGTGAATGTTGTTGTTGAAGAATCTGACTCATATTTTGAATGGGCACACAAGGTGCTCATGACTACCACAACCTCCAAGGAGAAGGATCATGTATGGTATGTCGATTCTGGCACTAGTAAGCACATGACTGGTGACAAATCATGGTTTGAATCATTTGTAGCCAAAGAGATCAGACCTGTCACTATTGCTGATGACAAAACCTACAAGGTTCAGGGAGAAGGTATAGTTTTAGTCACTCTTCCTGATGGCAAGTGTCATATTGACAAAGTCCTCTATGTTCTAGGACTGGCTAACAATTTTTTGTCAGTCACACAAATCCTAGATAAAGATATGGTTGTCAACTTTCATGTTGAGAATGGCAAGAAGTGTTGTTCTATTACCACGAAGGGTAAGCAGATTGCAACAGCTTCATATAAGCATGGCTTATTTGCCCTAGATACTATATCTACTCCCTATGTTGCCATGACAGTCTCTACCAAGGAGGCCACTTCCCTCTGGCACAAGATATATGGGCATCTTAGTTTTGGCTACTTACTTGAGCTTAGTAAGTATGAGATAGTAAAGGGTCTTCCTTCCCTTTCTTCCACATTGCATGTGTGCTCTGACTGCTTGGCAGGAAAGCAACATAGAGTACCTTTTGAGAAGAGCTCAACACGAGCACAGAAACCTCTGGAGTTAATTCACATCGATCTGTACAGTCCTTTCACACCCAACAGTTGTGGGGGGAAGAGGTATTTTTAGTTATTTGTAGATGACTACTCAAGAAAGATGTGGGTTTTCTTTCTTCAACTAAAATCTGAGGCTTTTGATTTCTTCCAACAATTCAATAAATATGTTGAGAAGGAGTCAGGGACTTCTATAAAAACCCTCCGCTCAGATCGAGGAGGGAAGTTTACCTCTAAATATTTTTCAACATTCTTATCTAAGCATGGAATCACGAGACAGTTAACAACTGCCTATACTCCTCAGTAAAATGGAGTTGCTGAGAGAAGGAACTGTTTTATTATGGAAATGGTTCATTGTATGCTCACAAGAGCTACTCTTGGGTAACAATATTGGGCAAAAGTTGTCACCACTTCAGTATATCTATTGAATAGGGCACCCACAAAGGCCCTAAAAGGAATGACTCCATAGGAAGCATGGAGTGGTCGAAAACCCTCCATATCTCATCTTCATATTTTTGGATGTCAAGCTTTCATGCACATACCAAAAGATAAAAGGAAGAAGCTAGATGAGAATACATTGAGATGCATTTTTCTTGGCTATGATGAGCACTCTAAAGGTTATCGTTTTATAGATCCTTTGACCAAGAAAATTCATATCAGTAGAGATGTTGTTTTTGATGAAGCTTTCACATCACAAAACACATCTAAGGTATACCTAGATCTTGTGGAATCCAAGATAGGAGGTCCCTTTGTCAACACAGACAGGAGGTCCTTCCACATCTTCTTCAACACCAAAAACAAAGAATCCAAAATGGTATACAAGCATAATTAGGGACGCAAAGTTATCCACTCCACCAGATTTGACTTTGGATAGACCTCATACTCGCAGTATGGCTCAAAGGGAAAAAGCAGCCATAGAGACCAGTGAGGTTGATGATCTTTGTCAATATTTTGAGGAACTTTCTATAACTCCACATAATGAAATAGAGGATATGGATATAGATGATGACAGGGTGTTTTTGTCTTCAATGAATGAACATGAACCTACCTCTGTACAAGATGCTCTTAGCAAACCACAATGGAAGGATGCTATGGATGCTGAGTACAAGTCTCTAAAAAAGAACAAAACTTGAGAGCTTGTCAATTTTCCACAATAAAAGAAGCCCATTGGATGCAAATGGGTGTACAAATTCAAGTATAAGGTAGATGGGACAATTTATAAGCATAATGCCCGTCTTGTTGCAAAGGGCTATGCTCAAAAGGAAGGCATTGACTATGAGGAAACTTTTGCACCTACTGCTCGGATGACCACAATTCGAGTCATTTGTACTATGGTAGCACAGTATGGGTGGAAAGTTCACCAAATAGATGTCAAGAGTGCTTTTCTAAATGGTGATATCCAAGAAGAAGTATACATGACTCAGCCTGAAGGATTTGTACAGGAAGGCCAAAAGCAAAAAGTGTGCAAATTGGTCAAATCCTTATATGACTTGAAACAAGCTCCTCGAGATTGGTATATAAAAATGGATAATAACCTCCTACAACATGGGTTTAAGAGATGTCCGTCAGATGCAAACCTCTATTTTAAGAAATAAGGTTCTGAAATAGTGTTGCTTGTACTCTATGTTGATGATATGCTCATTACAGGGAGTTCAAAAACTATGATCTCCACTGTCAAAAGAGACTTGAGTCAATCTTTGAGATGTCAGATCTCAGACTTCTCCATTATTGTCTTGGTCTGGAAGTAAGCTAGAAGTAGCACTACATCAAAGTGTCTCAGAAAAAATATGCCAATACATTGTTGGAAAAATATTGCATGACTTATTGCAAGCCAATGGCAACTCCGATGGAGACAGGAATTCAGTTATCATGATATGATGATTCATCTTAGGTAGATGGTAATCTTTATCGATAGTTGATTAGGAGTCTCATATATTTGACCAATACTAGGCCAGATATCGTATTTGTTGTCAACTATCTTTCGAGGTTCATGCAAGAGCCTAAGACCACTCATTGGAAAGTAGCAAAGCATGTTCTTCACTATGTTCATGGTACTATGGAATATGTCCTAGAATACAAGAATAATAACAAATTATTCTTGCAAGGATACACAGACTCTGACTATGTCGGGTCATAAGATGATCGCAAGTCAACTTTAGGATATATTTTTCATCTTGGATCCGGTCCTGTCTCTTGGCACAACAAGAAGCAACAGGTGGTTGCTATCTCATCTACAGAGGCAGAATATCACACCGTACGTGAATCTGTGTGCGAAGTGATATGGTTACGTCACATTTTGAAAATTATGGGTCATCCATCAAAATCTCCAATACACTTGTTCTGCGACAACCAGGGTGTTTTGAACCTTGTTAAGAATCCAGTGCATCATTAGAAAACCAAGCACATTGATACACAATGCCACTTCATTTGAGACGAAGTTCCAAGGCACCGAATTCAGCTTCAGTACATTCCCACAAATTCTCAAGTTGCAAAAATTTTCACTAAGGCACTTGCACGTGTCAAATTTGAATTGTTTCGCAGCTCACTTTGTATTGCCAAATGATGTAATCAGGGGGGATGTTAGTATAGCTAGTAGTTATCCACTTACCCAAATAATGTAATAAGGGGGGATGTTAGCGTAACTATGTTTATTACATTATTAGTATGGTTGTTAACATAGTTACAACCACTACTATTAAGCACCTTGGTAGTTTTGTAACCTTTGGAACTATTCTAAGTGCTCATTATATTATTTAAACAATGCTTGTTTAATGGTAATTGTTCGCTATTTTCTACATTGATTATATCTTGCTTTATGATTAGAATAACTAAAGGTATTAGACTATAAAGGTTTTATTGTTGGAAAATTTATCATGGACTTTTGGAAAGGAATGTATATAATGAGTTATAGACATGTTTATTCATATAATCTAGAACCTATAATGATGTTAAAAAATTTGAAATCCTTGAAAGACTAGAAAATTCTTCAACTTAAGAACCTACTAAAAATTGACTACCGAAAGAAAAGGTTAAACCTGGATACATACGATGCATACATCAGGATGGATATCTACTATTTGAAGAAGACAAGGCCTATCGAGTAGGATGGCTTAACTTATGTTTGATGACATTGAGAAGTATGTCATCCACCCAACTCCAAAAGTTCACAGAGGTGGTTGTGATTTCGGGGATAACTGTTCTCTATTAGAGTATAAAAATGGTTAGAGGATCTACTATAGAGAGTAATGAATTATGGTATGTGATGAGTGTCGTTGAGTCTCATCATTTAATGTCAATGATTTATCAATCCGGGGTGGTGTCCAAGGTTGTCTACGATAGAAGGTTAGGGCAGAGTACAATTTAGGCATTCATATTTCAAGTAATTATTGGTGAAGCTGATTTTGGTTTAGCCTTTTGGTGTCACACTAAACCTAGTTTGAAGAATGGAAACTGAAATAAAGTACAAGAATTGAAAACTAAATCTAAGTTTGCAAGAATTGAAATCTAACTACAATTGCATGAATTGAAATTGCTAAATTGAAATCCTAAGTTACTTTTGCAGAATTGAAATCTAGTTACTCTTGCATAATTGAAATTGCTAAATTGAAATCTAATCTACTTTTGCAGAATTGAAATCTAATATACTTTTGTAGAATTGAAACTTATTCTAAAACACTTGTCAATGCCCTACCACAAAAGGTCATCAAGCTTCTGCTATAGGAATTGACAGCAAAATGAAATATGCTGAAAATGGAAAGTTGCTAAAATAGAAAGAAGGGAAAACATAAATGAAAATGCTTAATATAATTTGTCAGCTGACATACACACAAATTCTGTACACAAACATAATAGAAAACATAAATCACACAATACAAAATAAAAACAAGAAAATGGAATCTGGCAAGCAATCTATTAATTCTGCTGCAGCAAAATTACAGATTAAAACCTACCATAAAATCCCTCCTTCTAGATATGAAAGTGGGCCCATACTTACTAATATAGAAGGATGTGAAAAATGCTCCTTAACTAATTAACACTCAGCACATAAAATGGTAAAATACTGCACTTTTATTGATGACAAAACATGCTGAAAATTGTTACAGAAAATCACTGTACATATCCTAATTATCGCTATTGAAAACTCTCCTCTATTCTAATTCCTAACTGGCTCAACCAAGGAGGGAGTTGTGTTATTTATATAAATATTTACAATATATCCCATGCTCAAATCAGCCTATGTGCTATTTTACAGTCATTTGCCAATAATTCTAGATCTAAAATAAATGCAAATCTGGACAGTTTGTGTTGCAATAGTAGTCATTGGCCCTTAGAAAGCATATTCAGTGGTGGGAGTACATGGGAGGAGTATAGAAATATCTCACACATAATTCTCCACTTCAGAATATGTCATTCCTATCTTGCAAATAACTTTCTATTATGCTGCAGTTTTTCTAGGTTTATCTTAGAAGAGGATCAAATTGATCTTTTCAATGCATGGTGGCTTTGGACGGCAAGGACAACAAAATTAGATGGAAGATATTTTCCCTTAAATTTATCAACCTTCTTATCCCCTTTTCCACTGCCAAAAGTCAGTCAACAAGTCAAAAAGTACATTATGTTTTCATTCTAAAGATAAGTGGCTCATTCTGAAGATACTGCAATTCTCATTCCGAAGACATTGTGTTCATTCCGAAGATATTTAGAATGACCAATTGTGTTGACTCCAAATGATTTTGGCTGCATTTCTAATGTGGATTAGCCTTCAGGATTATATTGCAATAGTATTCATTCTTCCTTGGATGTGAATTTCATGCCTTGCCATTCATTGGTAGCTTGCTGGAATTTACATGGTAAATTACTGCATTTTCTAGTTTTGTCGCACAGCTTGTAGAATATTGGCATTTCTTGCAAATTCAATCAAATTAGAACATGGAAAACTTATTAAAATATCAACATGAAGGAGTACATCAAGCTGCTACTAAATTTATACACTTCATTCACCAAGTAACCATGTCTGAAATAGTGCAACAAATGTCGCACAATTGCCCTCGCTCCGTTATACCCTATTTCCCGCCTATTTAGACCATGTGGGAATGCTTCTAAATAGGTCAGATGTCTTCTGTAGTCCTTCTAAACTCATTCCATCCATATCCTCATGCTTTGCTTGACAACTTCAAGGTGTTCCTATAAAGTGACAACTTGCTGATTTTTATATGGCTATTTTTTCTAGATTTTCATATTTATGACAGTCCTAAACTTTTGTCTTCAATGTGGATTTGAAACAAGTTGAAGGGCAAGAAAACATTCAAAAACCATTGAGAAGTTAATGGATATCAGCATGCCACATTTGGTTAATTAAAATGCATGTTATTACTTGCTACTTAATCACGCAAAATCAGTCATAAAATGTTGAAAATAGTCAAAAACAGAGATATAGTATTCCTAACATAAAATCATGCAAACACTTAACAAATAGTATATTCTAGTCAACTATTTGGAAATTAACTTATCATATGGTAGTCAAACATTGTGCAATAATGAGTCAAACATTGTGCAATAATGAGGCATTTTTGCGCCTCATCAGTATGGGACGTTGTTCCAGGTTATTATACAAGGTAGTACATGAGGGTTCTCATGATTTTGTAACCTAGTTACGGAATAGCCAATGGTGACTCAAGACTAGGGAGCTAGTCCTTGGGGTTGGAAGGTCCAACGATAGATGGTATGGGCAAAATTATCGTCAACTAGGTTACATTTTGAGATACCTTGACCCATTATCCAAAGTTTTTGTGGGACCTGAAAGCGTTCATAGAAGGATGAATTGCTATCAAGCACAAGCATAATACGCTAACTCTAGAATGGGCTTAAAATCTTGATCAAAACAAAGATAAGGTTAGGGGATAATTATGACAAAGAAAGGGTCATAGACCAATGTCCTCCATGCTACAATATGGAGAAAA
Source organism: Wollemia nobilis (assembly GCA_028583015.1). Lineage (NCBI taxonomy): Eukaryota > Viridiplantae > Streptophyta > Pinopsida > Araucariales > Araucariaceae > Wollemia > Wollemia nobilis. The sequence continues at coordinate 2,077,306 of JAQPPZ010000690.1, read as the reverse complement.
TATACGTCCACCCTTCCAGGTGTTATGGGCCCTGGAAGGACAACCCCTTGTCGAGTATCCAAAACTTGAGACAGGAGCAGGAGAGTCTCATAAAAGTTAGTCAATTACGGGAAGTTGTTCGGTCCCGAGCACTTGAGATTTTATCTGCAGCGGTATAATATATCAGAGTGTAAACATCTATGCCTAAGTACTAATACAAATTTGGGTGTGCATTTTCAGTTTGTAACAATTGTATAAAAATAAATCAAAATTTTAAATTTGTATTTTTGACATCTAGGTGAGTAGACTTGGGTTGTCATAGTTGGTATCAGAACCTAGGTTGTGAAAATCCTAGGTTGTAAATATGACTTGTTTAATTGACATAACTCTTTTTTCACCAGGTATAATGACGGGGACCTCAAAAAGAGCAAGTACTAATCTATAAGAGGAAATTGCAAAAGTTTCAAGAAAGGGATTGAGACGACTTGTGAGAGAGTTAGATTGTGTACAAACAACTAAAATTGCTAAATGTGTTTTGAGAAAATTAAAAGAGCCAAAAGTAGCAAGGGCTACTCAGAATAATGATAATATGACTAAAATGATTCAACTAATTCAAGAACAACTAAATCAACAAAAGCAACAAATAGATATTCAAAGGGCTCATATGAGTGAGCACATGGAACAATAGAGAGCATAGATGTCCCAACAACAGAAAATTATTACTCAGCAACAGAAGGTAATAGAAAATATAACAAAAAGTAAGGAATTAGAAAGAGTAAGTGAATTTCTTGAAGGATCATCGAGAAGAAAAGTTGGTGTAAAATTGTCGAAGGAAATTAAAAAGTTAGACATTTACAAATTTTATGGAAAAGAAGACGGTGATACAGCTATAAACTGGTTGAGTGAGGTTGAGGGGTACTTTTCTATTCAACCCCTATGTGCAAAATCTAAAACTACATGGGCAATGGATCATTTAACAGGTCTAGTTAGGGATTGGTGGACCACATACAAGAAAAAACCAAAAGGAGGTTGTTGATATTCCTTGGAATGAGTTTGAGAAAGAATTTAGGGATATATTTCTTACATCGTAATTTTACATTGAGAAGTACTCTGAATTCACCAATCTGCATCAAGAGAGCATGTTGGTGATATAATATTATCAAAGACTTGTCCAACTATTGAAATATGCACCAAAATATGATAAACAAGAAGAATTTAAAGCTCATAAATTTGTAATGGGATTGCATCCCATAATTGGGACTCCTGGTGGATGAGGTAAACCTACAAATTTGACAGAAGCTTTTGATGTTGCACGTTATGAAGAAATAAGCCAAAAAAATACAAAGGCTTATTTCCATAAATTTGAAAAGGATGAAACTAAGAAATGAAGATACCTAGAACCTGTTAAGGAAAAGAATCAATATAATAGAAGTAGATATAATGATCAATACATAAGAGACAACAAGAACAAAGAAAAATATTAGGGTTACAAAAAACAGCAGGATAGGAGAAACTTTCCAAAAAAGTGACTCAGAGAACTATAAATCTAGGAAAAGGAAAGAACTCTATTAATTAGAATAATAATGAGGAAAGATAAGTGAACCAAGCTCCTAATGTATGTTTTGTTTGTGGAGCTATAGATCATTATGCAAGTCAATGCACTGAGAGAGCAGATAAAAAAAATAGTAGAGGAAATTTCTCACTGAATATATGTTACCACAGATAATCCTAATATTTTAGGGTAATCCACTCCATTTTTTTGAAAAGGAAAATTATATGAGAAAGAATTTTGTATTTTGATAGATGGTGGAGCAACCGATAGTTTTATATCCTTTAGTATTGTGAGGGACATAGTGGTGATATCGGGGATTATGAAAAATGGGTGGCAAGTTGAATATGGTTTAGGATAAACTTATATGGTCAATCAATATTTATTTGACTCCCAAATATATATTCCCTAAGGAAAAATAAACTGGCATTTGTATGTAGCACCTTTGCATGCTTTTGATATCATCCTAGGTGTAGATTGGCTAAAAGCTCACAAAGCCTTGCTAAATTTTGAAGAAAGATGGTTGGACTTCACAGATGATTCCAAAATAGTGAATCCAGGTCTATTGCAATCAAGTAACCCTAGAACCACACTTATTGTTTGCTATGCAAGCTAAAAGGGCCTTAATAAAGGGTTGTAGGCTTTATGTGGTCAAAATGAACAAGAAAGAAGAAACTGATTCTAGCTCTACTCTATTTCAATAGTACCCAGTATTAAATGAGTTTAGGGATGTCTTTCTAGAATACCTACCTGGACTTCCTCCAAAAATGGAATTTGACTTTTCTATTGATCTTGTTCTAGGAGAAACGCCTATAGCTAGGACCCCTTACCAAATGACTCCCCTTGAATTATAGGATCTCAAAACTCAAATTCAAGATTTATTAAAAAAAGTTCACATCAAGCCTAGTGTTTCACCGTGGGATGCACCAATTTTATTTGTCAAAAAAAAGGATGGATCCTTGAGACTATGTATTTATTATATAATGCTTAACAAAATGACTATGAAAATAAGTACTTCTTACCAAGGATTGATGATCTTTTTGATCAATTGAGAAAGGTAACAATTTTCTCAAAAATTGATCTTAGGTCCGAGTATCATCAATTAAGAATCAAGGAGGACACATTTAAGATAACCTTTAGAACCCGATATGGGCATTATGAATTCACAGTGTCACATTTTGGTTTAAAAAATGCTCCTGCTGCCTTCATGAACTTGATGAATGTTGGACATTTTGAGTCCCTAGGCTAAAAGTTGCCATTGATGTCAAAAGGACCTATGTAAGTAAGCACTATGATTTTGCTCCACAAAGAGATTCATGAGAAGCAAAGGAAAGGTTCTAGAAGGGATGCATGGCATTTGGTTCCAAAAGGAGCTTCAAGGGAAGCCTATCAAAAGGTTTTTATGAAAACCAATGAAAGCAAGGAAAGGTTTTATTTAAAACTAATAGATGGCATATTTGAAATGGGTTTTTCTTAAAACCCAAGTTGGCTTTTCATTTCATCGAAAAAGGTGCCCCGATGATGGAGAAATTTAATTTTAAAGGTTTAGTTTAAATTTTAATTTATTTAAAATTTAAATTTAAATTTTAAAATTAAATAAAATGTTTTCCCTCCTTTCTTATTGGTGTCGTCGATGTCATGAGGGCAATGTTAAAAGGGCCGACGTATTCGCATTGAAGGATGGCTTATATAAATAAGCCAAAGGTTTTCCATTTAATAAACCTAAGTCGTGTCACATGATTTTTGAAAATCTAAAGTATTTTTGCATCCAAATATTATGCAGTGAATTTTGTGGAGTGTGATGTGAGCAGTCAAATCGTGGATGATCAAAGTTTTGGTGCCTTGTGAGGAAAGCACACACAATTTAAGGAAGAGAGTGCCTAAGGCACTCACGTGGGCAGTGTTAGCTCATGCAGCTTAGCTGCCGCTTGGCAACATGGTGGACAGAGGTTCGAAATGCCAAGGCCCTTTAAGGGCTCCTTTGAGGTATGCACTCTGACTCCGATATTTGCGGGGGTAAATATTTTAATTAAAATATTTGCTTGCTAAGATTTGATTATGATTTTTGTGGGAGATATAAGGTTGAGCAAGCTTTAATATCTTGCTAAGGTTTGATTATGATTTTTGTGGGAGATATAAGGTTGAGCAAGCTTTAATATTTTAATAAGGTTTAATATTTGATTAATGTGGGATATTTCCTGAGAAAGCTTTGTGATTATTTTTTAGTGCAAAAGTGTTGAAAGGAAGGATATAAAATATTTGATTTATTTTATGGTATAAGTGGTTTGTGGAGTGACAAGGTTATGCAATGTTTTGATTTATTTTATTTTATAGTACAAGTGGTTTTAGGAGTGATAAGGAAGTTGTGAGAAGAATTTCTAATTAAAATCCTTGGTGAATATAATTGTGAAGTGGAGTAATGTTGATTATTTTGTGATCTTCTAACCCTTGTGAAGATTGGCAAAAGAATATTGTGATTGTGGCAGATTTCCAAAGAGGCTTCTTCATCTTCATAAAAGGTATGGGCACATTCTCCTATTCATTGATTATGGTGGTTGATTTCTGAAAATATCTTTGGAGTGAAAAGGATTGATCGGGGTTTCCTTTTTGAAAGTGATTGGTTTAATGCTTCAAGGTTTTTTGGATTGAGAGTTGTGATTAAACCTTGTTTTATAAGCATTGTTGTTGGAGCCCATTGGTTGTGCAAAGAACTTGAACTTGAGTTAGAAGAGAACATGAGTATCATTGTTATGTGAGATTTGTTGTTGAGCATTATTGGAAACATTTTGAGTTGGTTGATACATGCTTGGACTAGGGTTTGTGAGAAAGGATTGTTCATTGAGGTGCTTGGTTGATTTGAGTTGATTGAACCTAGTCAAGTGGATGCATGTGGTTGTTCAAGTTCCATAAAACAAACTATTCTATATTCTTGATTTGAGTTGAGATTGAGATTTGAGAATAGAACATATAGAGTCTCTAACAATTCTCTTTATGCTTCTATGAAATTGATTTGAGTTGAGATTTGGATTTGAGTATAGAACATATTGAGTCTCTAAAAATTCTCTTTATGCTTCTATGATATTGAGTTGAGCTATTAATTGAGCATTAAGTATAGAACATATTGAGTCTCTAACAATTATATTTATGATTCCATGTGATTGAACAAGTTTTGTGTGGACTTGTTAAGCAGATTTGAGGTAATTCTTTGAGAAGGCTTGTGCACTAATTTTGTGTAAGCTTCCGTGGACGTTTGCAATGCAGATTTGAGCAAGTCCTAGAGAGGACTTATTGAGTAGATTTGGACAATTTCTAAGTGAGCTTGTTGAGAATATTTGGACAGGTTCTGTGTGAACCTATTAAGCATATTTGGACAAGTTCTGAGTGAGCTTGTTGAGCATATTTGGAAAAGTTTTGAGTGAGCTTGTTGAGCATATTTGGACAGGTTTTGTGTGGATATTTTGAGCATATTTGGACAGGTTCTGTGTGGACCTGTTGAGTATATTTGAGCAGGTTCTGTGTGGACCTGTTGAGTAGATTTGAGCAGGTTCTGTGTGGACCCGTTGAGCAAATTTGATTAAGTTCTGAGTAAATCTATTGAGCATATTTGATCAGGTTTTGAGTGAACCTATTGAGCATATTTGATCAGGTTCTGAGTGAACCTATTGAGCATATTTGATAAGGTTTTGAGTGAACCTATTGATAGAGCTTTGGAGGTGACAGAGTATAGAGGATAGAGTCTTAGTGAATAGAGATCCAACAACCAGTACAATTGAAGACATGTATTCTAATTGAGGAGTCTTCAAGTGGATAGAGATCCACCAGTCAGTACAACAGAGAGACATAGTCTTCTATAAGATCACTAGCTAGAGCAGAAGGGGAAATAGTTCTCCTATGTAAGAGATCCACAAAATTGAGATTAGGGGATCAGCATCTCCTTTGGACAGAGGTCCATAAACATTGTAATTGGGAAGGATTCCCATGAGATTATTTGAGAAATATTTAGAAGAAATATTTTCTCTATGGAGGTAGCCCACATTGGGTGAACCACATTAAAATTGGTGTCTCTATTGTGTGTGATGATTTGTACATTGTTTTTGTTGTTGTTATTGATATTGCCATTGATTATATTGATTAATACTATTTGGGAAAGAAAATTAAAAAGTGATCTTATATTGTTCACCCCCCCTCTCAGTATAAGCTTGTGTTCTTCAATGAACAGTGTGTTTCAGGAACAATTAGATCAATTTGTATTGATATTTTTGGAATATATTTTGATCTATTCTTGAAGTAGAGAAGAATATGACCAACACATGAGAATACTCCTGGAAATCCTTAGAAAAAATCAATTGTATGGAAAATTATCTAAGTGTGAGTTTTATACACCACAAGTATAGTATTTAGGGCACAAAGTCTCAGCCAATGGAGTTGTGATTGATCCAAAAAATATAGAAGCCATAGTCGATTGGCCAGCTCCTACCAATGTAACCGAAGTGAAAATTTTTATGGGAATGGCTAGATAATATAGATTCTTTATAAAAGGAATTTTAAAGATTGCTTTTCCTATCACCAATTTGAAAAGAAAGGGAAAAGTTTTCAAATGGACTACTCAGTTTGAGGAGGCATTTTGAGTCCTCAAAGAGAAATTAACGACCGCACTGATTCTTCAAATTCTAGATCCCAGTAAACCATTTATAGTTTGTACAAATGCTTATCTAGAAGGGCGAGGTGGAATCTTGATGCAAAATGAGGTTGTAGCATATGAGTCAAGAAAACTTGGGAAACATGAAGTAAATTATGCTACTCACGATCTGGAACTAGTTGTCATAGTTCATGCTCTTAAAATGTGGCAACATTATTTATTGGGTAAACCTTTTGAATTGAAAACAGATCATCAAAGTTTGAAATACATTTTTACTCAGCCATTGTTAAATGCTAGACAACAGAGATGGATGAAATTTTTGGCCAAATATGATTTCGGGATTGAATATATAAAGGGGAAATAAAATAAGCTAGTTGATGCACTTAGCAGAAGATGGCACATAGCTACTTTAACATGATACCCATATGGATTAAAGGAAAAAATCAAAGTATTGCAGAAGAATGATGAATTCTGTAACCAATTTCATATTAAGGTCAAGCAAGGACCAAATCAGCATATGGATTTCCAAGTTAAATAGGATTTGATCTATTTTAGAGATCGTATAGTAGTTCCAAATAATTATGAGATAAGAAGAAAAATATTGCAATAAACGCATTTTGCTCCGTATTCTGCTCATCCAAGAGTGGTAAAAATAAGGGAAATCTTAAAAAAAAAATTACTGGCCTGGAATGAAGAAGATGTAATTCATTTTATTGTTAAGTGCCTTGAATTCCAGAAGGTTAAAGTAGAACATCAGCATCATGGGGTACATCTATATTATTTTGATATTCCAACACAAAAATGGCAAGTAATTTCTATGGATTTTATAGTTGGTCTCCCCAAGAATCGTTTTCAACATGATGCAATTTTTGTTGTTGTTGATAAATTAACTAAGGTGGCACATTTTATACTAGGTAATGTTCATGATGATGCTCCTACAATAGCACAAAATTTTGTTTGAGAAATTATAATATTGTAAGGTTTCCATGAAATAATCATCTCTTATAAGGATTCATGATTTACTTCTAAATTTTGGTAAGCTTTGCACCGAGCATGGGGTAAAAAGCTTAATATTAGCACAACCTATCATCACAAGATAGATGGATAGACTAAGAGGGTCAACTAGGTGCTAAAAGATATGCTAAGTATGTATTGTATGGACCACCAGAGTAAGTCAGAATATTAGCGCTTCCTCGTGGAATTTTCTTATAATAATAGCTATCATACCACGTTGGGCATGGCCCCTTTTGAAGCCCCATATGGGCGTAGGTGTAGAACACCACTAACGTGGGATAACCTAGATGATCATGAAATAATATATCCTAATGTTGTGAAACAAATGGAGGTCCAATTGAAAGAAATCCGCCAACAATTTTAAGAAGCCACTAGAAGAATATGATTGTTAAAAGCATTTGTGAGTTTAGGTGCAGGTTTCCACTCCATAGCAAGTGAGTCGAACAAGAAGAACACCCACCCTTGGCAGAGACAATGATTGAAAGCATCAGGTAAGGTGGGATATGATGTTGTTCTTAATGCACCATGATGAGTGTCATCAATTATTCATCATTTAGTCAATATACTTGTCAATCCAGGGCGGTGTCCAATGGTTGTATACGATAGGAAAGGTAAGCAGTTTAAGGATCAGTTCATTCAGGAGATGGCTTTATTGGTGAAACAGTTAGTGTTTGGGGGTTTGATGTCACCTCTAAATCCTATAAACTAAAATTGACTCCTATTTACCCTTACAGAAATGAAATTGCAGGAATTGAAACTTTGCAGGAAAAAGGAAACTATCTAAATTTGCAGAATCTGAAATGACAGAAATGAAATGATGCAGAAATGGAAATAGCAGAAATGAAACTTGCAGAATTGAAAATCACACTTTGCATAAAGGAGAACCTAATTACAGTAACATAATTCAAAGGATAGTAATCAAATGTTGCAAAACTGGAACATCAAGAAATTCTCTGATGCAAACTGGAAATGCCAAAATATGAGAATACTGTGGGAAACAAAAAATGTTGTATGTTGTAAGATGCATGAGTCTACCCTAGATGATCAGCTGAAATGCATTAATGATTACCAAACATCATATACAATCTAACACAACTAGTAACATGCAATAAAAACTGTCAGGTTCCTGCTAATCTGCTGCAGCAAGAAATGAGCAGAAAACCTGTCAATGAGATCCCTTCTCCTGGGCCTAGAAGTGGCCCTTGCTCCCTGAACCAGAAGAAGGTGAAAATAACTATCTTAAACTATCTAAATCTTACACATTCATTCAAAATGCCAACGTAATGGAGAAATTGCACCTTTATTGATTCTGCAATAGCATTACAACAGTGCAGGAGAAAGCCTGCAAAATATTGCTCTACTACAAAAACTTACAATGCCACAATACCAGAATTCTTCTATACCTCCATCTATCTCCTATATCCTATATGCTCAACCGAATGGGAGCTAAGTTATTTATATTATTCTATTACAATGCTGATATGGTTTGTTGCTACTTTTCAGGGATTTTACAACTGTTTTTAGAACTGTCTTCCTAGAATGCAGGAAACTGTTCTACTACAGCTTATCCATTTCCTTTGTTGGGATGCATCCATTGGGATAAATGCATTGGAAAAGGTAATACAACCCCTTATATAGCTACAATCAACTTTGTCTCACCATTTTCCACCTTTTTGACTTGTTTGTGGATGATTTTGACCAAAACTGTTCTTGCTCCGCTCATTCCGGAGCTGCTCCGGAATATCAGGTAGTGTAACAGTTCTAGCACTTATCCATGCATCAGATGTGCAGGAAAGTGGTTTTGACCGACTAAAAAGTCTCCCTTTGTCCCCAGAAGACCTATTCCATAGTTGGTGCGTGCTGGAGCTGACCAATTCCATGCCATGCTATTCATGCATAGTTGGCTGGAATTTGTATGGTCAAATTCTGTTTCCTGCACAATCAGATTATTTTGAATAGGTTTTGGCACCTTTTTGGTCATTTGAAATGATTAGATGGTAGGGAAAGCAAATGGAATGATTTCAGAACTGAAGACATATCAACACCTATTATTACAACTTCAAATAAATCCTAATTTGCTTAGAGAATTCAGCTAAAACAGGTCAAAAAATACAGAAAAATAGTCAAAATAGAATATATGCTCTTCAACATTTAAAACATGTAAATACTAATACATAATGCATTCTATCACCATAATCAGCATCAAAACATAACATAAGGTGTTTCAAAGAGTTCATAAGTTATCAAAAATAGTCCATGGATGAGGCAATTCCCAGCCTCATCATTTTCCCCCAACCTGTTATAATGCATGTCCTCATGCATTCTATGCAGCTACAGAGGCACAAAGATCCATGTCAAGATATATTTCATGATACTTCCATAGTCTTCCCCCAATATTATAATATCCTCGATGCTCCTTTATTTCTTTGAGCCATTCTTGGAATTGTTCATCATATTGAGGATCATTGTCAAAGAAATAAGGGACAGGGGTGATGATTGTTGGTGACCTATACCTGAGACCTACCCATTGTTCCTTTACCTCCAAGATGGTCTGGATAATACTTTTTGCTCTTCGTCTTGACCACAACAGGTTGTTTGGAGAGATGGGCTCCCTCTTTTGCAGTGATATGGGTAATTCTCCCCATCTACTTTTGCATGTTGATAAAGCATCAACAAAATATTCTGCATAGAAATCTTGAAAATGAGTCATACACCTCTGAAGATTTCCCATATACATATTTTTGACCCTTGTATCTCTCATCAGAGTATAATGCTGGTAGGTGGAATCTCTGTGGTTACGATGAATAGGTCTGATGAGTAACACTGCTTGTAACTCCATCTCCTTACTTTCTTTTCCTGTTCCTAGTGAATTTGGTTTTGCAATGTTGACATAAAAGCCCTCAATTGGAGATCACCTATAAATATGTGTGGCAAGAATATCACTTCAGTTGGTAAGAAGAAGTTATGTAGGAATAGCTCACATAACAGGTTCTGTTGGGCTACTGAACTCTGCCAAAATGTTTCTAAAAACTCTCCAGGAGTTTCCAGCTTATGAGGAAGACCAAAAGCAATTCTCATTAATTGCCATCGAAGATATTTCTCTTTCAATATCAAACTATAGAATCTTGTTGGTCTCCTACACTGCACTAGACACTCTACAATTTGACATGTTTCTTGTACCTGCTCCTGCAACTTACTGATGTCTGCATTTTTAGCTTCCAGTTGTTCTTTCAGAGGTTTTAAAGACAAGATTTGTGTCTCCAGCTTATGACACTGCCCCATCCAGTATGCTATATCCTCATTGTATTTTGTTAATGTCACTGTATCTGGAGGCCTAATTATAGGTTGCATCTATGGGATAATATTTACTTGTATGCCTACTTCTATTGTTTCAATAATGGGTAAATCTGTTTGTATCCCAATTTTTGTTGTTTCCACTTCAGGTGTAACAAATGAAATCAAGTCAACAGAAACTTGAGGGGAATGTGGATTTACCTCTTCTTGTACTTCTATCCCTGCATCAATATTTGTTGCTTGTTCTTCTTGTTGTTGTAGGTCCTCAAAATATTGTACAAGTGCCCCTGAATTTTCATGCTCTGTTCTATCTTCATCCTGCTGGGTTGTTTGTGTGGCCACTCCTTCTGTATCCGCTTCCCTTATGGGTGAGTTTATTTTAGGTAAGGCTGCATTTCCATGTTCTACAACTAAGTCTAGCAAAATGTTGGCCAACTCATTCTCAGAATCAGCTCGAGGGGGTTGTTTCTCTAGAATTGATAGTCTAGCCTTTACTACTTCTATTTCCTACCATAATTTAGCAATGAGGTCATATTTTTCCTTAATGGAGGCCTCATGCTTCTCAATCCAACCCATTTGTGTCTTGATGACACTTCTGGCAGCATGTAATTGGGTTTGCATGTCAGTTTCTTCTTCTTCTCTTATGGATCCTTTGTCAGAACCAGAATCTTCAGAATCTAAATAGTCAACAAGTGGGATTGTAGGCATTTCTGCATCTAAATCTGTTATTGTGCCTACTCCTACATCTTCTGGACCTGTATATTCATCTTGGGTACCTGTATTTTTAGATTCCTCCATGAATTCCTCTTCCTGCAATGTGTCTTCATCGGACAAGTTAATATGCTCTGTTACACTTTCTTTTATCTCTTCTTCCATGGCACTGGATTTTTGAAGTCTTGAGGACCTCTGTAACCCTAGAGCAGGTTGTTTTTGTTTCTTTGTAGATCTCAGAATAGAGCTTGTCAATTCTAGGGCAGGGTCTACTTCAGGTGTTTCCTTCTCCATCTGCCCTTCCCTGCTTGAACTTCCAAATTGCTCAGTGGACTGAGTGGGAAAAATAGTTACATTTTCAGAAAATGTAACCTTCCTCCTCTTTCCTACAAGATCAATCTTAGACTATTTCTCTCTTTGCTTCCTGGTCCTGGAGGATGGAGGTCCCTGTGGTGAGGAGGGAATTTCTTTTTAGAGGATTCAGTTTCAATTTCATGTTCAGAACTTTCAATTTCTACTTCTGCTTCAGATTCAGGTCCTTCAACCTCTACCTCTTCTTCAGATCCAGGGCTTTCAACTTCTAATTCATTCCATGTAGAGAAAAATCATTCAAAACTCCTAGGGTTTCCCCTAAAGTGGTGTTTGTAGATGAGCTTGATGAGCCCATGGTGTTTGGGAGTGCCCCTTCCTTCTTGGTATTTTCTAGCCATATTTTTCAATTCTTGGTGAAGGTATAAGGGAAGATTTATCTTGACCTCCGGGTTTGAATGACCATGCCATAAATGATTCAAAATTCTGACATGATGCCTAGACAGAATAGGAAATTGTCCATCATAGGTTAAAAATCTAATAACCCACATAGCTACATCATCCCAGGGAGGTGGTAGACTAGACCGTTTAACCCCTTTGTAGACATTCTTACTCATTAAAAATTCAATTGGTCTGTCTCCTTCTTCCCTAAACTGGTTAACAATTTCTACTAAAGCATTTTTACCAGTTTTCACAATCTGAACTCCTTGCAAAGGCATTTCAGTAATATGGCTAAGAATTTCTAGAGTTACCTGGATGGTCATGCCACTGATATGGACTTGGTTGTTCCTGAATGTTCGGTGAACTCAACTGCCAACCCTTCAGAATATCCATCGAACTTGCTCAGAAATGGCATGAACCCACCCTCTATGAAGACCCGTAGGGATTCAGAATCCTTTTGCAAATATTCAACATTTTTTGGTTCAGCTCTATTTTTCTTACCCCCCATTTTCAATTTTTTGTGCTCTGTTTCTTCTCAACTTTCTGAAGTAATGTCGTTCTTGGGTCTGGATCGAATAATTTTTAGCTGTGGGGGTTAAAATATTTTTGGGCTAGGAATTAAATTTTCATAGCATTGAAAAAATGCTTTGGAACGTGTTGAAGCATTTGGAAAATTAAATTCCCTATTACATCTCACGTGGTAGATTCTTATTTCCCATAGGAACGTGATTTATCCATTTCTATTATGTTGGATTAAATAATTATGATGTGTTGATGTGGTAGTTAATTGTTGCATCGTATACAACGTGTAAATTTCCTTTTTTTGAAGTGTCTTGTTAAGTGTGCCAAATATTTTGCATATCATGAAACGTGCGATGATTTCCAACAACCTTGTTCCCACCGTTGATGTTGGAAACCCTCATCTTGAAATCTGTGCCATGATTTTTCCTTATGTCGAACAACAAAAAAATAATTTTGATGCCACATGTCATTTCATCTTTTAACCTTGCTCATTTTGGAGTTTTCCTCGAAGTATGAATACTTCTTCATTCTAAGCATAACCATTTTTATTCTAAAGTTGCTCTTGTTTGTTTTGGTTCTGGAGCTTCCATCATTCCAAATATTATGAGCAACATTCTTATTCTGGAGCATTATCATGCAAAAGCATTTGAAGACATTGACTAAAACTTTTCATGATCATATCATAGCCACATTTCCCATTGACCAGATGGATAACTTCTGAATCAACCTTATGTATGCCTTATATACTAACTAGGGATATTATACACTACATACTAGATATTGACAATGTTCTAAAATGAAAAAGGCACATACCTGATATAACCATTTATCTACATTTGTACGAGATGGTTGTTCCTGTTGATTCCAACTGGTTGCTCTACTGACTAAGATAGGTGCAATCTGAAAATAGGTGAAACAATGATTGTGAGAAAAGATAGAATAGTGATGGTGGGTCCAAATTGTGATTTCAACAAGGCAAACATGTCGAAAGACCGGTTTTCATGCAAGCCTAATTCAGAAGCGCCTCAAAGAGGTTTTCACTTTCTGAATTATTCATTTTTTTATCATTTTTTCTTTTTTTATTGTTTTTTTCAATTTCTTTCATGTTACTCTATTGAGTCCGGTGTGGAAGAAGTGTTTTCTTCCAACATGTGTACATCCAAGTTTTCCACTTGCTTGAGAAACTCCTCTTTAGTTAGTGGTTTATGGTATATCCGAAGACGATGTCCATTAACCACCAACTTTCATCATGAATCATCAATGGGTGAAAGGCGAACAACTCCATTTTCAAACACTTCCTCAATCTGATATGGTCCAAGCCACCTAGTCTGCAACTTTCCAGGATAGTCTTCATAACGAGAGTCAAACAACAAAGCCCAATCGCCTTGCTAAAATTTTCATTGTTGAATGTGACTGTCATGCCACAATTTTCGTTGTGCTTGGATCATCTCAGTCTAGTGCAATGCATCCATTCGTAGCTCATCCAATGCATTGAGCTACAGAATTCGGTCTGTTTGTGCCTGTGACAAATCAATACCTATATCCAAAGCAGTTCGAAGAGTCAGTAACTCAAATTCAATAGGCAAAAGAGGCTTTTTACCATAAACCAATTCATATGGTGTAAATCCAGTGGTGGATTTCCAAGTAGTGTTGTAAGCCCAAATTGCTTCAGGTAGTTTGTCCAACCAATTCCTCCTATGGGCTGCTATGGTTTTGGTTAAGATTCTCTCTAGTTCCCTATTAGTCACTTCAACCTGTCCATTGGCTTGTGGATGATAAGGTGAGGATTTCCTATGCTTGATTTGATATAGTTGAGTGAAAGCTTCAATAACTCTTGAAGTAAACTGAGGTCCTTGATCTGTGGTGATGGATTGTGGGGCCCCAAAATGTAGGAAAATCTGTGAATACAGGAAATCAACAACTTTTTCTTCTCGAGCATGCTTAAAAGCATGGGCTTCTACCCATTTGGTTACATAGTCAGTACATACCAAGATATGCACTTTCCCTTGGGAAGGAGGGTCAATGGGTCCTACAAAATCTAGCCCCCATCTCTCAAATGGTTATGTTCCTATTTGAGGTTGTAATGGCATTTCACTAGTGAAGGTAGGTTTTCCCATCCTTTGGCATGCATCACAATGTCTGACATACCTTTTCACATCTTTATGTAAAGATGGCCAGTAGTAACCAGTACCCAAAATATTTCGAATGGTGCTTTTTATTGAATAATGTCCTCCTGACGGTTCATCATGACATGCCCGTAAGATATCATATACTTCGTCCTTGCGAATACACCTACGTAAAACATGGTCAGGACTGCATTTAAACAATAAGCCTCCTATCCATTTGAAAGAAGAACTTTGCTTGATTAACTATTTCTTTTGCTTAGGAGTAAAGTGAAGAGGAATATTTCCTGTAGCCAAGTAATTAGCTATATCTGCAAACCATGGAGATTGTACAAAAATAGCAAACAATTTTTCATCTAGGAATGTATCTTCAACCAATTCTCCTGTATCTGCATTTGGCAACCTTGACAGAAAATCTGCTACCACATTAGCTTTTCCTGGTTTATTAACTATGGTGATATCAAATTCCTACAACAGTATTAACCAACGAATAATTCTTGCACTAACCAAAGGTTTATTCATCAAGTATTTTATGGCAGCATGATCTGTATGAATGAACACTTGATATCCTGTGATATAGTGTCAAAATTTATTAATAGCATATATCATAGCTAAGAATTCCTTTTCAGTGGTGGTGTAGTTCTTTTCAGCTCCTGTCAAGTTTTTACTGATGTAATAAATGGCATAATGCTCCCCATTTTCAATTTGTCCTAATGCAGCTCCAATAGCAGTATTGGAAGCATCAGTCTGAATATGGAATGGCAGTTCCCAATTAGGTCCTCTCAATACAAGGGGAGTTGTTAACTTTTCTTTCAATACTTCAAAAGATGTTTGACACTCAGTAGACCAAGTAAATTCAGAATCCTTAGTTAGTAATGCAAACATTGGATTGGCTATGGTACTAAAATTGGCAATAAATCTACGGTAGAAACCAATGTGTCCCAAGAAACTCCTTACATCAGTTTGAGTTTTTGGAGGAGGAAGGTTTTTAATGACTTCCACCTTTTTAGGATCAACCTTGATCCCATAAGAGGAAATATGATGACCAAGGACAATCCCTTCCTCCATCATTAAGAAGCATTTCTCAGGATTAAGAGACAGATGGTATGTTTCACAACGTATTAAAACTTTTTCAAGTTGTTCTAAGGTATACTCAAAACTATCTCCAAACACTGTGAAATCATCCATGTAAATTTCTACACTTTCATTTGTCAAATCAGAGAATATGGCCAAAATAACTCTCTGAAATGTTGTTGGAGCATTACACAAACCGAAGGGTAAAACTTTGTAAGCAAATGTTCCCCAAGGGCATGTGAAAGTAGTCTTTTCCTGGTCTTCTGGTGCAACTTGTATCTGATTATAACCACTAAAACCATCAAGAAAATAGAAAAATTTCTTGCCAGCAAGGGTATCTAACACTTGGTCTATAAATGGTAATGGAAAATGGTCCTTATGTGTAACCTTGTTTAACTCTCTATAATCCACACACTCTCATTTTCCCATTTTTCTTTGGAACAATGACCAATGGAGAAACCCACTTACTATCTGAAATTGGGTAAATGAATCCTACATCTAAAAGTTTTTCAATTTCTTCTTTAACAATATCTTTCAGAGCAGGGTTCAAGCGTCTTTGAGGTTGTCTCACTGGTTTGACATCTTCAGTATATATCCTATGTGTACATACATTAGGATGAATGCCAGTCATATCCTTGTAACTCTAAGCAAAATCCTGAACATGTTTCTATAGAACAACAAATAATTTGGCTTCTTGTTCATTAGTCAACCAACTATTAATATTTAGAACTTTCCCTGGTTGTATTTCAATTTGTTTAATCCTTGGATAAATAGAATTGACTACTTCATATCTGCTTGATTAAAGAATTTAATGGATAGTGATGTGGCTGCAGAGTATGAAATACTCTGGATTCTATTTCATAAGTGATACTGGATGGAATCATTCCCTGCATAGGACATGTGAAAGAGGTAAGAAGATGATGATGCCATCCATGTGGCAGTGTGAAAGAGCTTTCTTGTATGGGAATAGGTGACAGATATTCTGAAGTTTGTTCTTCATCCTTCCATAGCAGGCGATGAACAAGAATTTGATCATCTTTAAGTCCTTCCTTGTAATGTTTTCACTAGGACAGTTTCATCTTCAAAAATTTCCCTTTTTGGTGAATTGACTTCCTCAATGTGTTCCTTCACTATTACTGTGGCCAAAGTGGCAATAGTTTCTTGTTCTTCATCAGACTCAGGATACCATATCTGTCCAAAAAATTTGGTTGAAGGTTGGGCTGGTGGATACAGGGAAATCTTCTTAAGGTCAATGCCATTTGAAATAGTCATTTCTCCTGACCTGCAGTCTATAAAAGCAGTTGCAGTAGCAAGCCAAGGTCATCCTAGAATGATGGGATAACCATTAACTAAATTTCTAGGTTGTAATACCAAGAAATCTATAGGATACTCCCAGGAAGAAACTTCAATGGCAATATCTTCTAGGATCCCTTCTGGCCTAGCAACTGACCTATCTGCCATTTCCAAAACTGTAGTGGTAGGACTGAGATTACTGAGCTACAGTTTTTGCATTGTTTCTTTAGTCATTACATTAATTGCAGCTCCAAGGTCAATTAGTACATTTGGAATTTGCACTAACCCAATAGTAATTGTGACTACTGGACTTCCTGGATCACTATATTTGGGAGGCACTAGTTTTCCAGATAGTAGGTCAGCCAACTTCCCTTCTACTTGCATAGTTTTAGGAAAGGCTTTCTTCTTTCTACCAGGTTTCTTGATACACAATTCTTGAATGGTTTTCTTGATTAAGGGCACATCCTTTATTGCTTGCAACAAAGGGAGGGAGATAGACATATTTTTAAGTTCTGTAACCAATTCTGATTCAGGAGTAGTGACAGTATGATCAAACCTTTCAGGGTATGGCACTACTTCTGAAGAAGGTTCCTTTTGCCCTTGCATTTTTTTTGGTTTCTCTTCTTTTTCTTTTGTTTGCATTGGTTCTGAACGTGGAGACTCTTGCTTTCCATCAATTTCTTCAATGGTGGGTGGGGCAGGGTCAGGTAAAACTTTCCCTGAATGTAACTAGATATTACTACAGTCAAGTACATGAACTGCAATAGTGTCTTCAGACTCAGCTCCATAAACAGGGGCTGCTTGTCTGGTATTATTTGGGTTAGCCACAGGCTGAGCTGGAAGTGGGGGTTGCTTAACTGGTTGTGCTTGTTGAGGTTGTATTCTTCCTTGAAAGTTCTTATTAGGAGCTGGCAGCAAATTTTGAGTCTATCCTTGATACCTTTGTTGCCCTTGATATGATGGGTATTGTGGCCCCCATATTTGCCCATATTGTTGATTCTGTGTCCAAGGTGGATTAACAGGATTCCAGGGAGGATGTGACCAATCTTGGGAAGATGCCCAAGATTGATTCCATGGTTGTGAAGGTGGTTCTGAATATCCCCAAGGCATATTCCAAGGATTTTGTCCCCAACCTATAGGAAAATGAGGGGCATTCTGGTATTGTGAAAAGTTACCACCTGGCCTCTGCCCAATAACATTAAGTTCTTTAGTTTGAGTTTCCAAAATAGTTTTCAGGTGAGGCAACAGATGACACCTATCAGTTTTATGCTCTTTTGAACATATGCCACAAATAGTTGAGATAGAGGTTCTATCCAAAGGACAATCATGTAGGGCATGCTTATTTCTGCATCTAGGACAATAGATAGCTAGGGGTGGTGAAGAATTGGATTTTGAATTCCTTTCCCCTAATGCAGAATTTAATTGTACAAGAATATCAGTTTTCATGTTAGCCATTTCTTCCATCAAATATTTTATATCAGTATTACCAGGATTTCGCTTCCTTCTTCTTTTCCTAGTGTGAGAATAATTTTTGCATAACTCTACAATATCATTAATCTCAAGTTGGTTTATATCTCCTTTTCCCATTAAATCCAATACTTCTCTGGAATCATCCTGCAAACCTCTCAGAAATATAGTTTTTAATAAGTCAGTTTCCACAGGACCACATCTCTTTTGAATAAAGGTAAATCTATCAAGATAATCCTCTAAGTTTTCATCCTCTTCTTGTCTAATCTAAAATAACTCATCCTTCCTATTTCTCACTCTACAATACTCCTGATACTTATCCAAAAATGTAGTTTCCATTTGATCCCAAGTGCGGATTGAATCTGGTTCAAGGCTCATAAACCATCGTAAGGCTGCATCTTTGAGTGTAGAGGGAAATAACTTTAGTTTTTGGTTGTCATTGACATAGTCATAAGTCTGACACAGAACTTTGAATTCAAATAGGAACTGATCAGGATCTTCAAAAACAATTCCCCTAAAGATTGGCAATACTGAGGGTGAAATTGTTTTCATAGGAGCATTCTGAGTAGGATTCAGATGAATAGGGTATTCAAAAGTTCTAACAGGATTGTCAACATCATGACCAACAATTTCCCTATCATGTTCTCCTTGTTCTGCCATAGGTGCTTCCTCAGTTTTGACTTGTTCAACTGGTTCAGATGGATCAGCCCTATGGGTATGTCTAGAAGCAAGTGCCTCTAAGAGTTCTTCTTGCAAAGATCCTAAAATTTTAGTTGATGAAGAAGATGATTCTCTTTTAAGTCTTTCAGGAAGTTCATACATAGGCAGATCTTCACCTGATCATGAAGAACGCCTTGGTGGAAAAGAGCCAGTTCTGATAAACCTTCCTCTTTCATCTCTTGGCCTATTCATCCATGCTCATCCACTAAATGAACTAGAATTCAGTTTTCAAGAATTGTTACCTATAACAGGACAGTTCCTGGACTGCTATGCTTCTCCTAACAACACCTAAAGTTATCCCCAACAATGACGCCAAAAATGATGAGTGTCATCAATTATTCATCATTTAGTCAATATACTTGTCAATCCAGGGCGGTGTCCAATGGTTGTATACGATAGGAAAGGTAAGCAGTTTAAGGATCAGTTCATTCAGGAGATGGCTTTATTGGTGAAATAGTTAGTGTTTGGGGGTTTGATGTCACCTCTAAATCCTATAAACTAAAATTGACTCCTATTTACCCTTACAGAAATGAAATTGCAGGAATTGAAACTTTGCAGGAAAAAGGAAACTATCTAAATTTGTAGAATCTGAAATGATAGAAATGAAATGATGCAGAAATGGAAATAGCAGAAATGAAACTTGTAGAATTGAAAATCACACTTTGCATAAAGGAGAACCTAATTACAGTAACATAATTCAAAGGATAGTAATCAAATGTTGCAAAACTGGAACATCAAGAAATTCTCTGATGCAAACTAGAAATGCCAAAATCTGAGAATACTGTGGGAAATAGAAAATGTTGTATGTTGTAAGATGCATGAGTCTACCCTAGATGATCATCTGAAATGCATTAATGATTACCAAACATCATATACAATCTAACACAACTAGTAACATGCAATAAAAACTATCAGGTTCCTGCTAATCTGTTGCAACAAGAAATGAGCAGAAAACCTATCAATGAGATCCCTTCTCCTGGGCCTGGAAGTGGCCCTTGCTCCCTGAACTAGAAGAAGGTGAAAATAACTTGTTTTAAACTATCTAAATCTTACACATTCATTCAAAATACCAATGTAATGGAGAAATTGCACCTTTATTGATTCTGCAATAGCATTACAATAGTGCAGGAGAAAGCCTACAAAATACTACTCTGCTACAAAAACTTACAATGCCACAATACTAGAATTCTTCTATACCTCCATCTATCTATATCCTATATGCTCAACCTAATGGGAGCTAAGTTATTTATATTATTCTATTACAATGTTGATATGGTTTGTTGCTACTTTTCAAGGATTTTACAACTGTTTTTAGAACTGTCTTCCTAGAATGCAGAAAACTGTTCTACTACAACTTATCCATTTCCTTTGTTGGGCTGCATCCATTGGGAGAAATGCACTGGAAAAGGTAAGACAACCCCTTATATAGCTACAATCAACTTTGTCTCACCATTTGCCACCTTTTTGACTTGTTTGTGGATGATTTTGACCAAAA
The DNA here is from genome assembly GCA_028583015.1 of Wollemia nobilis. Classification (NCBI taxonomy): domain Eukaryota; kingdom Viridiplantae; phylum Streptophyta; class Pinopsida; order Araucariales; family Araucariaceae; genus Wollemia; species Wollemia nobilis. Next base: position 2,056,676 of record JAQPPZ010000690.1, on the reverse strand, counting down.
TTGTTCCTGCTCCGCTCATTTCGGAGTTGCTCCGAAATATCAGGTAGTGTAATAGTTCTAGCACTTATCCATGCATCAGATGTGCAGGAAAGTGGTTTTGACCGACTAAAAAGTCTCCCTTTGTCCCCAGAAGACCTATTCCATAGTTGGTGCATGCTGGAGCTGACCAATTCCATGCCATGCTATTCATGCATAGTTGGCTGGAATTTGTATGGTCAAATTCTGTTTCCTGCACAGTCAGATTATTTTGAACAGGTTTTGGCACCTTTTTGGTCATTTGAAATGATTAGATGGTAGGGAAAGCAAATGGAATGATTTCATAATTGAAGACATATCAACACCTATTATTACAACTTCAAATAAATCCTAATTTGCTTAGAGAATTCAGCTAAAACAGGTCAAAAATACAAAAAAATAGTCAAAATAGAATATATGCTCTTCAACATTTAAAACATGTAAATACTAATACATAATGCATTCTATCACCATAATTAGCATCAAAACATAACATAAGGTGTTTCAAAGAGTTTATAAGTTATCAAAAATAGTCCATGGATGAGGCAATTCCCAACCTCATTACGCCATGGCCCGTGGGTACATGGAAGCCCATTGTGAACATTTCATGTAGGAAATTATGCTCGTTACTGTTGGTCATCAAATCCACACAGGAAAGGACTTTCGGTGGGTTTGCGCGCCCTGGACCTACGACCAACATTGAAATGCCGAAGGGAAGAGATGCCCCTCGTGCCGATCTCCGGAGAAAGGCCGGCTCCTATACTAATCTACTTTTGGGGTTTGAGATAAGAGTGCAGGAAAGAGATAAAAGGAGTTCGGGTTAGAGAAAGAAATAAAAAGGGGTAAGGGTTAGAGATTGATGATTTAAGGTGGGGAAGAACAGGAAGCACGATTACTCACTAATAACTTGAATAGCAGCAAAAAACACCTAGAATGAAATGAAAGAAATGTAGTGTCGACCTTCCTATGTATCCTCTGGACGGGTTCGTAGGGTTCTCCTCTCTCTCTCGCTAGAATTCAGGGTTCATAGTAACAGCGATTAAGATGAGGGAATAACGAAACCTCGATCCACCAGGCAAGCATAAAAGAAAGCAACAGGGACGTTTTTCCTCTCCTATGTATCCTTCAGGGCGAATTTTAGGGGTACAGTCCCCAATCGCACACCGGATTCAGGATTCAGAGTCTCAGTATACGAATGCAGAAAGACAAAAGAATTAAGCATAGAAGGCAGCATAAAAGAGAGAAATGGAGCACAAAAGATCTTTAGTATTAGACGCAGGACATCAAGTTACAACAACTTTCTAGCAGAAAGTTCCCCCCCTTTTACATTGCAAAGCCTGGGTTTTTATAGAGGACCCGACCCTCTGAGTCATTATTACAAAAATGACGGAGTACACCCTCGGGCCCTGAGAAATCGGCTCCTCACGGCTGCTGCGACTGAGTTTTCAAATCGGTTGCCGAAACTGGCAACTGTGACCGGGTCAACCATGGAAATATTCATTTAATGCGCCGCCCGAGTGTCCCTGGCTTCTGGATGCTGTGCTTGAGTGATCGTTACGCCCGTCGTGTTTTACTTCGAGGATCGTTACGTCCCTTTCGTTTGCCAAGAATGGTCAACGGACTTATCGGGAAAGAAAGGAGGTATTTATAAGGGGCCTTCGATCACCTTGGGAAGCTGCCCGCCTTGGAACGTGGGCCCGAAAGTGCTTCGCTACATACCCGCCTCGCCAAAGCCTTGGGCCGAAGTAGTTTCTCCTTGATTTGTTCTTCGCAAAATAATGCTTCGCAGAAACTACTTCGGGGATGTTGACTGCCGAGCGGGTTTCATCTTTGAAATGAGGCTCTTTATCCTTTTGCTGGCAAAACTGCTTCGGCTGAAAATGTTTCGGCCCGATTCTCTTTCAAAACTGCGGTTCGGGGAATATCCTCCCGAGGCATTTATCTATTTTCGACACATTGTCATTTTGCTTCGGGCACCACTGCTTCGGGTGAAAACTGGCCGAAGTAGGTGTTGGAAATACTTCGGGCCCGAAGTAGTTTCCTTACCTTAGCTGATTTTGGATTATGCTCCTCCTTCGACGAAGTCGTTTGGATGCTGCTTCGCAAGACTCCCGCCCGAAGCGGCTGCTGAAGATGCTTCGGGTGCGAAGCGTTATCTTTGTATTTTCTTCGGCGAAAATACTTCGCAAGGTTTTCGCCCGAAGTGGTGATTTGAAGTGCTTCGGGCCCGAAGCTCTTTTCACATTCTCCTTCTTTTCTTTCGGTGAAGCTATTTTCCTCGGCTTGTTTGGTAGCGAAGCTCTTTCTTCTTCATTTGGGGAGAGTCAAAATTGTTGTAACTTTAAATAAGAGAAAAACTTTCAACAAAGAAATATTATACAAAAATTCTACTATTCTTCTACCCCTTGCATAACGTGACAAAAAGTGTCAACATTCTTGGCGGCTCGCGGGGTGACGAGCTCGTCTCGACGGAAGAACCCTTAGCTTTTATCCATTGGGCTACGGAGTCACTGGTCTCCCCCGGATCCTGCTTCTGCGGCTTGTCCCTCTTCTTGTTCCTCGTCTCCTCCTTCTTCTCCTTCTTCTTCTTCCTCTTCCTCTGGCGTGGCTTCTGGCTGGGGCGATGGTTCGAGGCGATCACGGATGCGCTTCATCATTTTTCGGACATGAGTCCAGGCACTCTTTTGGAATGGTTCTTGATCCTGTAATGCCTTAACCAAAATGCGAAACCGATCAATCTGCCCGATGTCAGCATGCTTGGCCCTGACGAATAAATCGTTTAGGCATGCTACCATCTTGCAGTACCTCAAAATGAAGTCGGTTATCTGCCCTTCTGAGATCGGTTCCGCCCACTCGTCTATCTCCGAGACATCGCACTCGAATTGGAGCCAGACTGGTTTGAGGTCATCTTTAGTCAGAAGGTTCCCGTCATCGTCTGTGAAACTCGAGAAACCCAAGGAGGAGAGATCCTAAAAATAATTCATCGAGGCGCGCTGCTCATTTTCAAAAATGTCTTGGAGCCTTCTCGCCTTCTGAGCTTTTCGCACCTTAGAGAAAAAGGCGCGAACCGTGGCCTGGGTCGTGGACCAATCTCTAGCCGTCCGAGTCATTGCAGTGACCTGCAAGTCCTGATATTTCGCATTCTGGACATCGAAGGCTAATTTGAGCCGACGCCTGGCTTTCTACGTGACTTCATCAATGATTGGCCCTCCTTCAAAAATAGCGAGCTATGCTTCGATGATGAAGGTCAGTATCGTGAGGGCGCTGGAACACCGAGACCTAAAATTCTTGAGCAAATGGGCACGAATCTCCTTAATTCTGGCCCTGTCGAACACCGTCAGGTCTTCCTTCTCGCACAGCTGGGCCTGCATTTGTGCAACCCTGTCTTCCAGCTCCTTGGCCTTTAGACTGCCCTCGGTCTATTTCTGCGCTTGGCTCTCGGCTGTAGACTGGAGCTGTTGAACCTGCTGCTTCAGGGCGCGTGTTTCCTTTTTCATGGCCTTGCACTGCTCCTCGGCCTCTGCCAACTTGGAGCGGGCCCTCGCCAAATCTTCTTCTAGCTTAACATTGGCGGCCTCGGCCTCAATCCTGCGCTGGTTGGCGATAACTGCATGAGCCCTAAAGGTCTCAATTCGGACATGCATGGATGCCGATTCATTGTCTACATTCAGATGCACCAGGTCCTTAGGTGTTTCCTGGTAATCATAGTCCGCTGGAGTCATTTCATCCAGGGGTTTCTGCACCTTAGGGACCTTCTTGATCTTGTGCATCTTCCCGGCTTTCAAATCAAACACGGCGCATTTTTCAACTTGAGCCGTCGCTCGCCCTCTTTTCTTTCTCGCCTCCTTCAAGATTTTGTCAGTGTTCTGCCGAGCTTGGAGCAGCTTCTCGACGAGGGGGCGTTCCTTGATCAAAGACATCTCTGATTCAAACAAGGCTGGGTCACCAGCCAAAGGAGTGAACAAATATAAGGAATGGATGGGGGATGCCTCGCCAGAAGGTCCGACGGTGGGTGTAGCGGGCATTTCGGCAATGGCGGCCACATCATGCGAGATGAGGGATTGGATGGTGGGGCTTGGTGTCGAAGCGATACCTCCGCTTCTGCTAAAAATCAAGGGGGTGGCAGCACGAGTGGGTGAAGTGACTTCAATGGACTTATCCCGGCCGGGATCGTGGGATGGACTTGGACTAGTCACGGGTGACGTGTGATGGGGCGATGGGCTACGTAGGGGAGACTGGTGGGAACTCTCGGCCGTGGCCGCAGGGGGCATGGGTGAGTCTTGAGCAAGGGGTGGAGAATGCGTACCTGAGTGCCCTCCTGGCATTGTGGTAGTGGTGGCTTCTGGTGTAGCCGCATCTTGTTCTTCTTCTGCTTTGGCATCCTCAACCTCCATGGTTTCTGCCTCGGCGTCCCCTTCGGATTGGAGGAGTTCCTCCACATTGATGACATTGATATCCGGGACGGTTGCGGCGCTTGGCGGCGTGGCACTCTCAATAATTGCTTCGGATGGACCCGATGTAGGTTTCCTAGTGGAAGGGCTTGGAAACCCTGTGCGAGGGCGCTTTGGATGGCTTGGAGGCACTTGCACTGATTCTGGCCTCTTTCTCTTTGTCCTCACCAGCGGTTGTTCAGACTCTTCGAAGCTCGTGTCTTGGCCTCCCACAGGTACTGGAGGTGGTCTCTGTGGCGTGGCTTTGGCCTTTTTCCCTTTCTTTGGCTCCGAAGTAGTTTCCTTTCTCTTTGGGCTTTCGCCCGAGCCTGGGATAGCTGGAGGAATGAGGTCGGCGAAGGACAGAGGCTTCCATGTCCCGGCATTGGCCTCATAGACCGCTATGAAGTCTTTGTCAGATGACAAAAGACCGTAAGAATTTGTCTTCCGGTGATGGACCCTCATTATCCACCACTCTCTTAATTGGGCCACGTCCCAATCTTTCGTTGCTTCCTTCAAATCATCTTTTGCCTTCTTCCAGAAGGTAGAGTTGGGGCTCGGGAGAGGGTGTCGAACTGGGTCATATGCGACCTCCATCGGGTAGAATTCATGCCAGGGAGGTAGCGTTTCCATTTTCTCCAAATGCCACTCCAGATCCCTCCCATTGGGATTGTTCCTCTGCTCCACAATTTTTGGATAGGGGCAAGCGTGGAAGCTCTTGAATCGAAGATGGTCCCTCATTACCCCCAAGGGGTCATAGAGCCATTGCTGAGGAAGCTGGACTAGGCCAAAATTGGCGAGTTTCTCCTCCAAGAAAACATTTTGTTTGAGGGCAAACACCTCGATAACTCCCATTTTGAAAGGGAAATCGCAGGTGTGAGCCCACTTTCGTCCATGGCCATAAATGGCGTTTGTTGCATCGCTCTGCCGAGCGACCTCCAATGCGAACTGGTATTCGGAGGGATAGACTGGCAGAAGGAAAGGCTTCCCTGTGAAGCCGAATATGCGAATTACAAGCCCTTGTGTCAGCTAAAAAATGTCTCCCCTCCTCTCTTGTACTACTTTGTCCCTTAGGAGGAGGGGAACCCGAGGGGAAGACCCTGTTAGCATGTGCATTGCGGGTCCCAAAAATTGTTGGTTGAAAGAATAATAGGACTTCGTCTTCAATAGGAGAGGGGTCCATCGGTATACGAGCAGAGGATTTCCATCCTCGCCGCTTGCCGTAATAGCAACATAAGGGAAACTTCTATGTACATGAAAGAAAAATAACCAAACAAGAAGAGAACAGGGCGAAAAGTACTTATTTGTCCCAGGATTCTTCATGTTGGCGAGCCGCGTATGTAGGGTCCTGGCCACCCATTCTGCCCAGTCAAAAAATACTGGGTTGGTGCTTGGCCTCGAAGCATCAGGGGCATAAAATTCCCCTCTGGAAATACACTCGGCCAAAGATACCTGCCACGGGTGCACCAAAGCGTCAGTAGATAGGCCTGCCACCCATGCAATGATGGAGAAGATGTCGGTGCTTTTGAAGGCCTCCAAGGGTAGGGGCATCTGGGGCAATTTGCCCGAAGGGAGCCCACTTTTGAGGCTCTGCTGCAAAAAATTGATTATGTATTTGGAGGACGCGAACCTCTCCATCTGTTCGCTAAGAATAACGTTGCGAACCGTATACCCCTTAGGAGGGCCCTGCTGTGGCGCAAAGGCTGCTTGGACATCTTCCTTCAGAATGGAGAATAGCTTGTGACCGGAGGCGTCTACCACTTGCCTGGAGGAGGGCTGATAGTTCCGCGCGATGGCATCAATCAGCTCAGGGCAATGATGTGTGGGGGGCGTCAGATACCAGTATATCTGGGAGTAGTAAGCGGCAGCTCTTCTGTTGTCTGCCGAGAGCCTGCTTTTCATGAACTCAATGGTGCTTCTGAGTTCAGCCACGCTCCTTGATAGCTTGGTGTCTCTGATCCTATCCCACCTGTCGACTAGTGGTTCTTCAGGCTGTTCATCCCCGAAATCCTCTCTTTCTTCCATGATTTGCTTCTCGGGGCGGTGGCTAACATCAACTTTCTTTGGCCCTTTGTCATGGCCCTTTGCTTTTGGCTGCTCGAAGGCCGTCACTTCTGGTTCCTTCCCCTTTTCTTTAGAGTTCTTCTTCCCCATAGTGCTAGGGGTGATGGAGAAAACGATGCGGAGGGCTTCGGGATTGGAGGCTTCGAAGCACAAGATAGGAGAGTTTGAAGGCTAGTAGCGAAGTTTGCATGAATTATCGGGCAAATAGCTTCGTTACTGTTGGAGCCTACGTTATATAGCCGTAGAAGGCAACCACCAGTATTTATGGCACTTGCCATAATTAACTTCGCGTTGCTTCGTCCAATTCGCCGCATGGTGGAGTTGTACACAGGGCTGTGTGTTGTGATGATTGCGGCTCGCTTTGGAAGCGTGACCCTCTGCCACTTTGTACCCGAGCATGAACTTTTCTCCTAACCGAATCCCTAAAGGACGTACCCACCACCTTTTCATTTAACTCGCCCGCTTCGGACGCTTTTGTAGGCGGTTGTCGACACGTTCCCCTAGGCACGTTTTAAATGCCCCCACCTTTTTCGTTGTTGGGTTGGTGAAACCGAAGTCAGAGTTGAAGTGCTTCGGGGCGAACCCTTGGTGCGAGCTGTTTCTTTTACGCTTCGGGCCCGAAGTGACTTCCTTCGTAGGAGAAGGTTCCCGAAGTGCTTTTCAACTTGAGAAGTGGTCCGCCGATTCTCCTTCGAAAACTGCTTCGCTTGGACTCCCCTCGGTGGAGCGCCTCTCATACCTTGGTCTGAATTTTGTTCGGCCGACGGGCTTCGCTGCGAGCTATTTCCCATTGGCTACTTCGCACGCTCAGCGCCCGAGCTTCTCTTTTTTTTTTTTTTGGTTGGAGTTGCCGAAGTAAAACTTGACCTGAACTTCCTAGCAACACCTTATTTGTCAGCCGAACTATTTACAGTATTTACACAATTCTCTCGTGGCATAATCGGCATGCCGCCACCATGGACTCAGCTTCGGGTAATTATCCGATGAATCTGCAATGCCCGGACCAGATCAGATTGAACTTTAGTTGATTCTTGAAGTCCGGGTGGCTCCTCCCCGAAGTTCTCCATGCTGCAAACAGAAAGCAATGCAATAGTTCGTCGCTCCTGCCAGTACCCGCGCTGCTGATGAAGGATGTGGCGAAGAAGTTCGCCACGCGAGGACCTCCTTGGGGTACTGGTTGTAGTGATGGCTGGAACCAGAATACCGAAGAGTCTAGTAACTGTGGGCTGGGTACAGGTTCTTCCATCTTCTTGATGCTGTAATAGGGCTCCTCCGGCAAAGAGCAAACTTCTATGATCTTCTCAGGTTCAGCCTCTTGAGGTAAGCCTGATGGATTCTGGCTGAACACCTGCGTGCCATGCTCTGGGATACAAAAAGGGTGCAAAAACGTCCCCTCTTCGTTCTCAGGCGCTACCACTTGAGCTTGTTTCTCTTCTTGGCCCATCCCTTGATGGAGATTGCAAGCACCCATATTGTTCATCGTCGGGGCAAAGCTTGCAAATTGCCATGGTTGGACTTGGATGGGATCTACCTCTCGAGCTCCACATGACTGCATCTCAGGCTTCTGCTCAGTATGAGGAGTCTGCCATGAAGAATATTGCGTTGGGCAGACAGGAGAAGCGATTATCGAAGAAAGTGATGGGGCTCCTCCCCACTGCCACTTTCCCGATAGAAACTGCTCCGCTCGTACTGCTTCCTCAAAAATCTGAGGGAATCTTTGCTCGCCTGATCGCAGCAAGAGGAGGCCTATGTCCGGGTGAAAAGCTCGAACATAGTAGAGGTGGGCTTGGGCGGGCGTTGGTTGAATCTCCCCTGGAACTTTCTTCCAAGTTCTGGAGAATCGGACATTGAAGTCCGTGACGCTCTCCAAGGGTGTTTTCTTGATGGTGGAGAAGTACGTCAAAAGTTGGAAGGGATCCTGAGAGCCATCAAATGTTTCGAATAGTGCTCCCGCCAAGTCATCCCATGAACAGACGCTTTTAGATTCGAGCAGTCTATACCACCGCAGCGCCTTTCCTTCCAGAGACGCAGCCAGAAGTCGGACCATGACATCTTCATGGATTATGTCGTAGAGGAATGCTAAAGCAGCAACAACTTCAAGATGTTCTCGGGCCATTCCCGTAGTGCCATCATATATTGTTAATGCCTTCAAGGTGATCTCGGGAATCTTGTGGTAGCTTTGAAGATTCAAGGGGCCTCGGTCATCCCAGCTGGGAAAACTTAACCCTGCCATTATAGCAGTGGTCTGCAGAGATCACGGTTATTGCCGCTAAATCGGAGTCGCCAGATGAACATTCTTTCTCCGCTTATGAGGTCAAGGCTGCTCACCGAACCTTGATTCCTCCGGGATATCTTCTTTCAAATTTGAAAGGCGCCTACGACCAAGAAATCTGGATCTTTGAGTCGCCAGGTGATTTTATCAGATGAAGACAGGCCAGAGATTCACCGAACTCGGACCTTCTTAAGACACGGGGAGTCCTGGTTACGAAAACCAGGCTTAGACATTGGTCTTTACGACTTCAGAGATTCTCAGTTAAAACAGAGTCGCCAGATGCTAAGAGTCTTTCGGTAATGAGGGCATCGATTCTCACTACTACTCAGAAGATGAGACTGACCGGATCTCACCGGGAACTTGTTAGAACTACTGGCTCCGGTGAAGACGGGCTAGAAATTTTCTCAAATATGGGACCTTGGGTCCCACCGGGCGTGCCAAAAACTGTTGGTCATCAAATCCGCACAGGAAAGGACTTTCGGTGGGTTTGCACGCCCTGGACCTACGACCAACATTGAAAGGCCGAAGGGAAGAGATGCCCCTCGTGCCGATCTCCGGAGAAAGGCCGGCTCCTATACTAATCTACTTTTGGGGTTTGAGATAAGAGTGCAGGAAAGAGATAAAAGGAGTAGGGTTAGAGAAAGAAATAAAAAGGGGTAAGGGTTAGAGATTGATGATTCAAGGTGGGGAAGAACAGGAAGCACGATCACTCACTAATAACTCGAATAGCAGCAAAAAACACCAAGAATGAAATGAAAGAAATGTAGTGTCGACCTTCCTATGTATCCTCTGGACGGGTTCGCAGGGTTCTCCTCTCTCTCTCGCTGGAATTCAGGGTTCAGAGTAACAGCGATTAAGACGAGGGAATAACAGAAACCTCGATCCACCAGGCAGCATAAAAGAAAGCAACAAGGACATTTTTCCTCTCCTATGTATCCTTCAAGGCAAATTTTAGGGGTACAGTCCCCAATCGCACACCGGATTCAGGATTCAGAGTCTCAGTATACGAATGCAGACAAACAAAAGAATTAAGCACAGAAGGCAGCATAAAAGAGAGAAATGGAGCACAAAATATCTTTAGTATTAGACGCAGGACATCAAGTTACAACAACTTTCTAGCAGAAAGTTCCCCCCCTTTTTACATTGCAAAGCCTGGGTTTTTATAGAGGACCCGACCCTCTAAGTCATTATTACAAAAACGGCGGAGTACACCCTCGGGCCCTGAGAAATCGGCTCCTCGTGGCTGCTGCGACTGAGTTTTCAAATCGGTTGCCGAAACTGGCAACTGTGACCGGGTCAACCATGGAAATATTCATTTAATGCGCCGCCCGAGTGTCCCTGGCTTCTGGATGCTGTGCTTGAGTGATCGTTACGCCCGTCGTGTTTTACTTCGAGGACTGTTACGTCCCTTTCGTTTGCCAAGAATGGTCAGCGGGTTTATCGGGCAAGAAAGGAGGTACTTATAAGGGGCCTTCGATCACCTTGGGAAGCTGCCCGCCTTGGAACGTGGGCCCGAAAGTGCTTCGCTACATATCCGCCTCGCCAAAGCCTTGGGCCGAAGTAGTTTCTCCTTGATTTGTTCTTCGCAAAATAATGCTTCGCAGAAACTACTTCGGGGATGTTGACTGCCGAGCGGGTTTCATCTTTGAAATGAGGCTCTTTATCCTTTTGCTGGCAAAACTGCTTCGGCTGAAAATGTTTCGGCCCGATTCTCTTTCAAAACTGTGGTTCGGGGAATATCCTCCCGAGGCATTTCTCTGTTTCCGACACATTGTCATTTTGCTTCGGGCACCACTGCTTCGGGTGAAAACTGGCCGAAGTAGGTGTTGGAAATACTTCGGGCCCGAAGTAGTTTCCTTACCTTAGCTGATTTTGGATTATGCTCTCCTCCTTCGACGAAGTCGTTTGGATGCTGCTTCGCAAGACTCCCGCCCGAAGCGGCTGCTGAAGATGCTTCGGGTGCGAAGCGTTATCTTTGTATTTTCTTCGACAAAAATACTTCGCAAGGTTTTCGCCCGAAGTGGTGATTTGAAGTGCTTCGGGCCCGAAGCTCTTTTCACATTCTCCTTCTTTTCTTTCGGCGAAGCTATTTTCCTCGGCTTGTTTGGTAGCGAAGCTCTTTCTTCTTCATTTGGGGAGAGTCAAAATTGTTGTAACTTTAAATAAGAGAAAAACTTTCAACAAAGAAATATTATACAAAAATTCTACTATTCTTCTACCCCTTGCATAACGTGACAAAAAGTGTCAACAGTTACTATATTTTATGCATATGTCTGATTATGAAAGATTGAATGTTTTTTCTTGATGGGTGAAAATTAGTCTTTTACAGTCATTTGTGGTGCCTCTTATTAAAAAAAGAGAGAATAAAAGAAAAGTAATATATATATATATATATATATATAATTATATAAATATATAATTAAAATTATCATATGAATACTAATATAAAAGAAAATAAAAATTAAATAGTAAATATATATATAGAAAAATATGTATGTATATTTATAGTAAAATAATATAATTAAATTATACAAAAATTTGTAGACACCAAAAATTTGCACATTGTCCCTCTCCCCATCTCCACGGTTAATTAATATGCAAAACCATTAAAAATTGCATAAATTGACCCAAAAACACTATTCATCACCATTAGCCCCTTTGGGCTAGCTAAGCCCTATGCTTAACTCTAGGTCCTCATGTGACCTTATGCCAACTCAACTAAGGTTGAAACCTTCACCATGGTCAAAAACCACTTTATGGTCAAAAAGTCAACATTTTGGTCTAATTGTGCTTTATGGCTAATTCCCTAATTAATTAGATCTAATCCTGATTTAATTAAAAGCCTCCACCTCACCTAGTCTACTTTAACTAGCCTAGCCTCCCACCTCAACTAGCCTAGCCTATTCTAGCCTTGCCACCTCTCATACCAAATATTTCTCCATATCACACACTCCTGGGTTATAAATGCAAGATGGAAACTTTTGCACACAAAAATGATTAATTAATGATAAGATATTTCTATAAAGGTGAATATTAATTGCAAATTGATATTTATCTCTAATAATCATTACTTTTGTATGGGTGAGGGATTCTCTCACCCAACTTCACTTATGACCCAGGACACCTCAGGGGACACCTCTTTGGTGGACACCTCACCATAGCCACCTCATAGGGGACACCTCATCCCCTTTCTCTCACCCTGGCCCACTCTATAAATAGAAGGTCATTTTCACCATTTAGAGGATCACAACTTTTACATACCAAAACTCTGCCAAAATCACCACAACCATTGCAATCAACACACATCCATCATACGAACGTCATAATCAATTTATCTCTTGCATAATCCCATTTTGTGAGTGAGACAGGTTGATTTCCACATCAGGATTTGTTGTCCAAAGGTTATATCGTACAAAGCACACATCCAAAACCAATCAGAAGCATCTAAGGACCCCATATGAGAAATCTAGATTCAAAAGGTCCGATTCGCACCTCACATGTGCGAACATCGCGATTCGCACCCTAGGAGTGTGAACCTCTACAACAAGCATCAGAACCATTCGAACAGGTAAGAATAGCTTAGTTTATTGTTTTATGTTGGTTTTTAATGGTTAATTTCATGTTTTGAGCACTTTTATGAGTCTTTTATCTTCATAACTATGGGGTTTGACTGAGGCAGACCCCCTAACGCACTAATAGGATTTTGCAGGTTTCTACAGGTCCAACAAAGCTCAAGGAAACATCTCCAACAAGCGGTGGCTCACAAGCAAGAAGGCCACCTACATCAAGGAACCCAAAAGGACAAATCTTATTGTTTTTGTACCACATATAAAAAGGCTTCCTAAGGGAAGACCATACTGTAGCCCTCAGGGCAAAATTGTAAAAGGATATCATTTCTTGTAACCCTTTTATGATTATCAATACAAATACAACAGATTCTATAATATTTGAATGAGGTGTTATGGTGTCTTTTTGATAGTTTCATTCTGGATGTGCGCTTTGTCCGATAGAACCTCTGAACAACAAATCTTGATGTGGAAATCAACATGTCTCACTCACAAAACGATATTATGCAAGAGGTAAACTAATTGTGACGTTCGTATGATGGATGTGGGATGGATGTGTGTTTATTGCAATGGTTGTGGTGATTTTGGCAGAGTTTCAATATGTAAAATTTGTGATCCTCTAAATGGTGAAAATGGCATTCTATTTATAGAGTGGTCCAAGGTGAGAGAAAGGGGATGAGGTGTCCCCTATGAAGTGGCTATGGTGAGGTGTCCACCAAAGAGGTGTCCCCTAAGGTGTCTTGGGTCATAAGTGAAGTTGGGTGAGAGAATCCCTCACCCATCCAAAAGTAATGATGATTAGAGATAAATATCAATTTGCAATTAATATTCACCTTTATGGAAATATCTTAATATTAATTAATCATTTTTGTGTGCAAAAGTCTCCATCTTGCATTTATGACCTAGGGGTGTGTGATATAGAGAAATATCTGGGATGAGAGGTGGTAAGGCTAGAATAGGCTAGGCTAGGTGAGGTGGGAGGCTAGGCTAGTCAAAGTAGACTAGGTGAGGTGGAGGTTTTTAATTAAATCAGGATTAGATCTAATTAATTAGGGAATTAGCCATAAAGCACAATTAGACCAAAATGTTGAGTTTTTGACCATAAAGTGGTTTTTGACCATGGTGAAGGTTTCAACCTTAGTTGAGTTGGCATGAGGTCACATGAGGACCTAGGGTTAAGCGTAGGAAGGGGCTTAGCTAGCCCAAAGGGGCTAATGATGATGAATAGCATTTTTGGGTCAATTTATGCAATTTTCAATGGTTTTGCATATTAATTAACCATGGAGATGGGGAGAGGGACAATGTGCGACTTTTTAGTGTCTACATTTTATCCGTTTTTGTACTGGTGTGTGTGAAACACAGATTAGTACAAAAAATAATGATATAGATTAATGATGATTGGCAAATGATTGCTTTTGGAGAGAATTGCACGATTGCCTTGCACTATGATCAACTGGAAATGTTTCAATTTTGGACAAAATAAGATGCTTTTGTTAACTTTTGCTTTTGATTTATTGATGAGCTCATTTGACGATATTTGACAAATCGTTGGAGCCTAAGGTAGAACTTCAAGATTTTCATTCACAAGTGGTCTTATGCCTGCCACTTATGACAATCAAAATCCATGTGACGTCTATAGGCAGAGGCATTTTGAGATTTAGCAAACATCATTTTGTTGACTTGGAATTTTGGTCTTTGAAATAATCGTTAGCAAAACAATTGTATAGGCATATGTTGAATTCGTGATTGGAATTTTTTGATTGTTTTATCATGTGCAAGGTAGCTTTTGGTGTGATTTATGATAACCCCCTCAAGTGACAGATTGGCGATGATGAATATGGGGATCGGTGATGCAACGGTTGATGAAGATTTTAGGGTGACTATCAAAAATTGGGTGTAAAAATCGATGAAATTTGTGGTGGAGCGAAATTTATAGTGAAATTGGAGCCAAGTGATGAATTTTGGGCATCGTATGGTAGGTTCGCACTTGACATGTGTGAACCGCACGGTTTGCATCCTAGGGGTGCAAACTAGTAGGTTCACAGGTGCGATTAGGACATCATTATCATGCGTAAATGGCGTTGGAGAAGTGGAGAAGCAAAGAAAAATATAACAAGGTGTTGTTGTACTGTGGATCGGATGAGGCGGGATGGTGAGCATGTCAGGGAGTGCCAGCACAGGGGCGGGAATGCCCAAGGTAGGTGTTTTTCAACTTTTTGACATGTGTGAATTTGGGGAGGGTTATATCAAAAAAAATTTGCTTTTAAGACCATGAAACGAGGGTAGGGGTAAAAACTGATTAAAATTTGTACACAATGTGAAAAAAGGTCAAATGGGTATCCCAATCTGCGTTTATTGTTTTGTTTTGACTTTTTGGTACATGGGAATGTGTGCATGGAATGTGATGTGGGGAATGGGTTGAAAAACGTGCATGTGGGTGTGTGGGTGGATGAAAACTGAAGGCAAAATTTTCCCAATGAGCCAAATGGGTGTCGGGATATGCCATTATTTTTTTTGTTTTGACCTCTTTTTGATTGCTTCATTGTGCATGCTTGGAGAGGATTTTTACCTCATTTTCTCATATTTTTGACACATGTATGCATGTTTTTAGGGTGTGTGTTTGGTACGACTAGAATCAGCAAAAAATTCTGCATCCAGCTGTGAATTTTTCATCGGGTTCCAAAGGTTCGCACGCCTGGGGTGCGAACCGTACGGTTTGCACGTGTAACCAACCGATGATTATAATGTCTTTTTGATAGATTTCATAATAAAAAAAACAAAAAGAGAAAGAAGAATAACAGAGCACCACCCAAGCAAATTCTTACACTGGGGCAAAAAACAAAAGGAAAGGCCTTGAGATATCATCAACTTGAATCCCTGCAGTCCTCCGATATTTACCAATGAGCTAGCATACAGGCTAAAGACCCTATTCCAAAATGGTAAAATGAACATCACTTTCCACACAAGTCTAGGATTGAGGCCTTGTTCACCGAGATAGCCTCCAAGTGCTTCAATAAGTTTCGCTCAGTTAGTCAATGGGTTTGATTTTATAAAATATAGTGTTCGAATCTACTCATATCATGTTTCATATCCACCCTCATTGAAATAACGAACTGGATTACATCAACTGACTACTGCAATGATGCAAATGCTATCCCTAAGCAATACATTTACTTTGTTATATCATACTACATTATTTTATAACATCCATACCAATTACTTTATGCATCCAACATCTCACATTCACATGTACTTAACCATAATTGCATTCACATAATTCATGCATCATCATAAGCAGAAACAAATAAATACACACATGCAAATAGACACAAGTGCCACATAATCTCATATGTATATATATATATATATATATATATATATATATATCAAAAATTGATGCCATCAGGCTACAATAAAATGTGTGGGCCCTTACGGGCACATCATCACATATCCATGTCTATATATCACCATCCACAAAAATGCCATACAACTATAATAAGAAATGCACCATCATCAGGTACATCTCCCCACAAAAAGAATCCACTCCTCCTAAGCACCTAAAAAAAAAAATCCCAATAATCTCACACCATCTACTCACACAGGCCCTCACGGTTACTACTCTCCCGATGTCTCCCCACTCCCCTCACCTGCTACACCTCCTCCAGCTACCCGTTGCAAGGACTCTGTCTCTCTGACTCCCACGCTCCTACCCTCCCCACCTATGCTGGTGGCCCCATTGTCACTAGTTCTTGGACATCGTAGGCACCACTATCTTTTGAGCCCTCCCACCAACTGATGGTTGGCTCTATTGTGATTGTGCCTACGATAGAGTCAATGATCCAAAATACATTGGGATATCCAATTCATTAATTAGCAGCTCACCCTCACACCTGCTCCTCCTCCCCACATCCTTCACATTTTTAGATAACAACCTCGCATTCATTCCCTTCAACCACATCACCTCCCTCTGTGCCACCTCCAACTGGGCCACTACATCTCCCAATCCCTCAATCTCCCGCTCCACTCGTGCCTTCGAGGCTAACTGCTCTTGCACAGTTTTCTCAAGCTCAGCCACCCTCGTAATATGGCTCGCTCTCACAGCCTTCGTTTTAGCCCTTGCCTCATCCAATAACTACTAAAATTGCATTGCGATCTCAACCATCTCATCCCACTTTCCTTGTAAGGTATCATGCTCACACTGAAGACCATCCCACTCAATATTGAGTGCCTCCAACTCCTTCACTATCTACTCTATGCGAACCCTAGCCTCATCATGCTCATCTAAAGTAGTCCTTAGGTCTACCTCCACCTCCTTCTTCTCTGCCTCTATCACGGAACGATCCACTGCCCAATCCAGCTCAATATCAATAAGCTTATTTCTAATCTTCTTCATCCTCTCAAAACCACCACCTTACCTTTAGCCTCGATCACGGCTGCCAAATCCCCATCAAAATCATAGTCATCTAAATCCTCCTCCACATCCTCCAAAAGTACATCCCCCATCTCCCCAACACCAACATCCCCCATCTCCCCAACACCACCACCCATCAACCTAAACATCCAATCATCTACCTCCATCGAGGGAATGTCCTCCCTCTCCTCGAACTCAACTCTTGCCTCCCTACCACCCTCGGTTGATGGCCTTGTACCGCTATCACTCACCAGACTATCTTGGTCATCACGTCGTGACCTCACTCACCTCATCAACTAGTCTAACTCAACCTCCTCCTCCTCCTCTCTAGGCTCTGGAAACCTCTCATGTACCTCCTCAGGTGTCATTGCTCTCGCTTTTCCTGGCAACCCTACATCGAGAAGTAGCCCTGCTACATCCACCCATCCATCCACCATGCCCCGCCTAGGCTCCCATGTCTACCTCAACCACCATAACTCATACTCAGTCATCCTCCTGACATTATCCATGTCTAGGACATCAATAACATCATCTAGAATCACGTCCAATGATGGCACCATAGGTTGTGGTCCCATATCCCCTTGTACCCTATAAATCACTACAGGAGGCTCAGGTCACCCCTGCACCAATACGAACTACCAACACACCCTGGAAAATGGAAAGTACTCGACCTCTGATGAGTACTTCCCCACCACCCACCTACCATGTTGAATGCATGCCAAATGCAAGGCATACTAATCCTAGCTCAACCCTCCTTGCCATGGCCTCCACCTAATATGCTCCATCGTCACTCACCCCAGCTTCCCCCTATGGTGCATCAAATCAACACCGTGCTCCCTCCTCTTCTTCTCCATGTCTGCCTGCCATATCCTGGCATAGGGTATCTCATCCCCCTCGCGTGCATGCACCTCATATGGAAAATTTGTAGGCCTCAAGATGGTGATGTGCTCCCATGCCCATATCTACAGAAAAGGAAGGATACTCATCCTCATCCTGTCCATCTTCACCACCCCGTATAATTCATGATACACCTATGTCAATAGTACATGTGCCCATGCATATCGTCACCCCTACTCCACCATGTCACATACAATCCCCATCATGTTGTGAAGGAATTTCACCCTTGAAGCATCTGGTAGTGCATGGCTCGCTATCAATAACATCACCATCACATGATGCAATGAGAGCCACTCCTTCCTCCAATAATACATATAGTCCACCCCCTTCTTCACCTCCACCCGTCGCCACCGCTCACCAAAAGCCCTCTCAAGAATGCTATCCTGCACCTCCTTCTTCATCACCATCATTGTCACTCCATAAACCGACAATCTATATATCCGATAGATATCCTCCAGGGTCACAGTCATCTCCCCTATCGTTAAATGAAAGGTGTTCCTATTAGGATCCCACCTCTTGCACAATACGACCATATACACATGGTTCACATGAACCTCACACATCACCCATACACCATATAACCCCACCCTCCTTAGCCATGCCACATCTACCTCACCCCACTAATCCTCCAATTCCTTCTTGCAAGTCCGAAGCCGATGGCGTGTAAATATTTTCTTCACCTGCCATCACACACACCACATGTTAGAAATCATTTGCACTTTTATACATATTTCATATAAATTGCAATGTAACATAAATGCATGCATTTTTTACTATTTCTAGGCATCATTAGATAGATAGTTTATTTGTATACATATATGCTTACTTCTGCTGCTCATTTACACATTGCATTCCATCACATTTTGCATTCACATGCAACCCAAAAAACATAAAAAATTCCAAAAAAACATGTAAAAAAATGACAAAAATCAAGAATTTGTGCAAAACGAGCCCAACCTAGATCCTAAAAATGCAAAAACTGCCACAAACGTGGGTTCGCACCCCACATGTGTGAACCATACGGTTCGCACCTGTTGTGGTTGATCCACAACACACCCCAAAATTGGGGACCCACCTTTTTGCAGGCTTGCAGAGAAGAATCTCGGTGACCCAGATGCTAAAATTGAAGAAAAGAGGAAAAAATGCATGAGTGTTGAAAGTGTCGCGAAATCGCGACATGTCGCGCCATCGCTGCCCAAAACAGGAAAAGTGTCGCGAAATCGCGACATGTTGCTCCGTCGCCACCGAAATTGAAAAAACGTCGCGATATCGCGACATGTTGCTCCGTCGCTGCCAGAATGAAAAAGTGTCACGAAATCGCGACGTGTTGCTGCAGAAGTTGTACGGATGAAAATAGCGTAGCGATTTCGCGACATGTTGCTCCGTCGCGGCAGAAAGAGGAGAGAGAAAATGAAGACGAAAAAGTGTCACGAAATCGTGACATGTTGCTCTGTCGCGGCCCAGGTAGGAGAGAGAAAGGCAAAATGGAAAGGCGTAGCGATATCGCGACGCGTCGCAAAATCATGGGTCAAACTGGTCAAAGGGCACAAAGCGGAAAAATGTCGCGATATCGCGACAGAAAGAGGTCAAAGAGCACGAAGCAAGAAAACGTCGCGATATCGCGACAGGAACCAGTCAAACAGGGCAAAGGGCCAAAATGGTCGCGAAATCGCGACAGGATCAACCGAAAGCATAATGCGCAGAAATGGTCACGAAATCGTGATAGAAAGCAGCAAAGGGAATGAAGCGAAAAGGCATCGCGAAATCGTGACAGTCGTTTGAAGTAGTACGGATGGGGAGGTAGCGATTTCGACGAAAAATTGGCAAGTGTACGAAATGGAAAATGGTAGCGAAATCGGATGGGCGATTGGAAAGAAGGTCCGAAGGAGAGAATGGTCGTGATTTCACGACAGATTGCAGTGAAGTAGTATGGACAGAGAAAAGCGTCGTGAAATCGTGACAGGTTGAAGCTCAAGCGTACGGAAGGGAAAAATGTCGTGAAATCGTGACAACATGCAACAAAGGTGCCCGAAGTAGAGAAGCGTCGCGATTTCGCGATAGGGTGCGGCCTAAGGGGTACGGAAACGAAAATGGTCGTGAAATCGTGACAGTTTGCGGCATGAAGGTCCGAAGGTGAAAAATGTCGCGATATCGCGACAGAAAGCGGCATGAAGGTTCGAAGGTGAAAAACGTCGCGATATCGCGACAGAAATGGTCGGAGGCGTACGAACGAGGAAAGCGTCGCGATATCGCGACATGTCACGATTTCGTGACATGTCACGTTTTCACGGCCAGAAAGGTGAGCAGGTTGCATGCTGTTTTGTCACGTTTTGGCACGGGAAGACGTTACAGAAGACGCAGAAAACGTAGGACACGTGGCTTACAGGTGTCAGTATTGCAGAGGCGTTACATGCAGCGGTGGATTTCGAGCGTTTCAGAATCGAGCATTAATCAAAAGCAAGGAAAAGGCAGGAATTTGAAAGGTCAAATGCAGGAAGGTGAAACGAAGCGACACAGGGAGAATCGAAGAGCCATTTCAGTGATTATAAAGTCAAGAGCGCGGATTGAAAGAGGGGTTGGAAATTGCTGCTTGCAGAGTTGCAGAGACAAGGGCTTCATGCCATTTCGGGCCTGCACTTGGGCAATTTCCTTCATTTGTTCTGGATTTGTAAAACCTGGAACATTCTGTAAATGTAATTGACATATCATTCAAATACGAAATATAGAAAGTTGGCATCTCATTGATGAGAAAGAAGGAGTCATTTTGTGCATGCATGATTTAATGTTTTATCATTCATTCCAGATTTCTAAGGCTTTTAGGTGAAGTTTAATGCAAGTGTGCTTGGTTGCTTCATGCGAATGCCTAAATCTGGAATTACAGTAGAAACCCTAGAAACCAAGCACCTAATTTATTTGTATTGTGCAAATTTGCATGTTCATTAGGTTAGGTTGCATGCAGAAAACCTCATTATCTTCGGTTTCATCGAATTGATGACAACATTCTGACCGTAGTTTAGTTTCATTTTCATTTATTTTGCTTTATTTTTTAAACCCTTAATTTATTTTCTGCAGTTTAATTATCGTATTCAAATAAACAAGCTGAAAATCCATCGAACTAAAGAGGAGAATAGATATTATTCATTTTGAGTCCACTCGTAATTTCAAATTAAATAAACCACAGTGCCCCTTGTTAACATCCACTTGCAAACCCTAAGGTATTCCTAGCATTTCATTTGAACAGCATCATATCAGCATAACAGGAACCTTGGAGAAATTATTTTCTTTGCAAGCAGAGGATTTTGGGACTCAGATCCTACCGGAGAGTGTGCTTTCACAATTGGGTGAAAACACCACTCAACAGATTGGCGCTAGAAGGAGGGCCTGAAAAGGGTTTATTTTATCGTGATTTTAGATGCTACGGGTTTTTAATTGTTTAAGAGCTTTACATTGCTAAAAATTTCAAGTCCATTTTATTAGCATATACGGCCTCTAACACCACTCAACGGATTGGTGCTAGGAGGGCCGTACGGGTTTATTTTTAGTGTAATATAATTTTAAATTTTTGTATGCATTAGTCCTCTAACATTCAGCGGATTGTAAAAAGGACGGTCTGAATTTATTTACCTGTTCTATTTTAAGCAATTCAGGTATGTTGTATATTTTTCTTGATTGTTCATACAGAATTAAAGTGATTTGATTTAATTTTTCAGAATTTTGGTCTCATGCAATTACTTTTCATTTGATTTTAATGAATACATCTCTTAGTTGATGCTAACTTGATTTCTGTTTTATATTGCAAGTTGAATATTCAACAGATTTGGTTCTAAAATTACATTTTAAGTTCACTAATGGCAACACTTGAGGAGCAAAGGGTATCCCTGAGAGCTGAAATAACATCTCTAAGAGAGAGAATGGTATTAATAATAGAGGATCATTATAAGGGTTTGTCTATACCTGTGGTACCATATCATGTTCCTAAAATGTTATTGGATTTTTTACGGTGTTTTAATCAAGAGGTACCACTAGGATACTTGCAAAAGCTGCATGTCTACAAGAATGCATTATGTCAATTCCAGATTTTCTATGAGGAGGTGGCTTGTAAGTTATTTGCATACATTTTGGATGATAGACCATTCTTTTGGTATAGCCAACTACCCATGGAGGTTAGGACTTCTTGGATACAACTAGAAGCAGCCTATCTTAATCATTTTGGTAATCAGGCCGACTTAGAAATATTGAAAAATCAGTTTACCTCCATATGTAAAGAGTCTAATGAATCCTTGAGTCAATTCAATGAAATATTTCGTGAGTTGCACTCCCAAATGTGGGAAAATTTTAACACATTAGAAGAGGAAGCCATGAAAGTATACCTAGGAGCCATACACCCCACACTTGCTTCACTCATTGAGGAAAAACTGAGTGGTTTGTCCCTAGAGAGAATCCATGAGATCTTAGAAGAGATAGAACGACAAGGTCTTGAAGAAGAAAAGGCACAACATATTCACATGAGAGATTGTTCTTTTGATGCCAACCTACACCAACCATCAAACATAGCACCCTCCACTCCAATGATATCTAAGGTAAATGATCAAGGGGATGAATTTGAATACCCAAATTTTATGACCACCTTGGATGTAGTCCACGAGGAGGTGCAAATTGCTAAGACAACATCCACTAGTGAGGATCATGTAGAGATACATGATTATCTAGATGAAGGGGTTCTAAATTCAACAATGTTTGATATATGTGAATGGATGGAACCCACCATAGAATTGAATGAAGTGGTTGAAAGTGAAATGGAAAGAAAATCAATAAATAAATTTGAAGATATGATAGAATTTCACCACTTGTTCTTGGAAGATACTATTGATGAAATGTGTAAAATTAAAGATCAAGAAATTCTTCACCCTCCAAATTATGATAATGAATCATGGGTTACTAATTTGGACAATGATAGCCTTATAAATTTGAATTCAAGAAATAACCCACTTTTGGAAATAATTGAACCATCTAAGGAAGGTGAAGATGAATTTGATGAGAAGCACATTGATGAATTGGAAGATGTTGAAGAAATAGTTGAACGTCACCACTTGATTTTGAAAGATGATTATTATGATGCTTGGAAGAAGTGGGAAGACTTCACTCTTTCCAAAGCTACTAATGAAACTTTTGTGCCAATTGATATACAGGACAACATAATTGCCTACTCAAAGGAAGATATTACAACTCCTGTACAATTTGAGGATGTTTTGGAAGAGGGTTTCAAATCTCATCAAATTTTGGAAGATTATAATGATCCTATTGCCAAGGACAAAGAAAGAAAAGAATTTATGAATGAATCAAAAGATCATGTCACAAATATCATGGAGTTTCATTCTATGGATTTGGATGACGATTTTTACAATGGTTGGGGAAGGTATGGTAATGCATTCTTTTCTCACATCCCTATAGATGAAACTCATATTTTACTTGATATGCAGGATGTTGAACCTTCTACATCATACGAAGATCTCATATTCACAAGATTTGAAAAGGGGACAAAATATAAATTCATTGAAAGTGTGGATGCAAGTTTGCATGATGATTTTGGGGATTCAAATGAAGAGATGCCATGGATAGTGAACAAAGAATTAGAACCAAATGATAAAGAGATGGATCAATTGGAAGCAACTCAAATAAGTGATCATCAAAGCAGATTACTTGACATACACTTTGACCAAGAGTGTTTGAGGATTGAAAAGGATGACCATATTTTGAATTTAAATAATTTGAATGATGAAATGTCACTAAAGGTAAATGAAAAACAAGGTATAATTTTTAATCACACCTTTAATAACATGGTTTTAATGAATGGAAAAGAAGTTGATGCACTTGAATTGTTAAATAAAATTCATCAACAATTACTAATTGAATCTAGGATAAAAACTTTTAATGATCCTAATTTAGTAAATATCTTAGATGCTTGTAAATTGTTACACAAATTTGATTGGCCTACAAATTTGGAAAATGATTTGGCTAAGAAATTTGTAGAAATAGGCTACTACTTACAAAATTGCATATTTGAAAAGGATAGCCTAATTCTAAATCAAGGAGGGAATTATGAAGATTATATTTTAAAGAATAGACATGATAAAATTGAAAATCATTTATTGTCTAATCATTCTAGTAATTTGATGCTCACCTATGGGAGTATTATTGGAACTAAATCAAATTGGTATGGTGAGCATGGCAAGTGGAAATTTGTTGCATTGTTTGGTCTCGGTCTTAGATTCCCACAACATTTGGCATGCATATTATGTCATATTTTTGTTGAAATGTTCTAATCATGTGTGGGATCCAGGAAAGTGATAAGCTAAGCTTTGCATCATCTTGTATTATAGTGTACATTTGTATATAAATTTTGGTTTTTGGTTTTTGGTTTGTGTTTTCAAATTTTCATTTTTGGGATTGCAGTTTGGTTTTGGATTGAATAAGTTTTAATTTAAAGATGTGTGTTTATTTGACATGTTTTGTTTGTCTATAAAAAAAAAAAAAAATGATGATGAAAAAGTTGCCTTGAGATGCTAACTTATGTTCTAGATCGGGAGAATATGAAACATTGGAATTGTCTTGTAAAAGCTCCACAAGTAACACAAACAGTTTAATAGTATTGTTTGATTTTGTGATGCATGAAAGAATCAGTTTTGCATGACAATTCATTTCATTTGTAATTCAAGAGATAATGCATTCATGTTCCATCTCACTTTGCACATACATGCCATCTTAGTTGCATATGCATCTCAGGTACAAATCATTAAAGTATGTCAAATCCTCTTAGGGTTGTGCTATAACATAAATATGTAAGTAAATCCTAAGGTTGGAAACTGAGTCTTGAGATATCTAGAACCAAGCACGTCTTATACATTAAAAAGGATCTTGAGCAAAATGATCAAAACCTAACTTGGAAGAAAAGGTTGGGCGAAAGAAGTATTTCATGTCTATCCTATTTATGCAACATGATCCTTAAAACAGTGGTTTTGACCACTTCCATAGAGCTTAAAGCCTAAAATCAGAGTAGTAAGGATAGGGTTAAATCCTCATCGAACTTAGGTTGAGGATCCAATTCCCCAAAGCTTTGATTTGACCTACATGGAGTAGTAAGGATAGGGCATAAATTCTCATCTCACTTAGGTTGAGAATCTGATTCCCCAAAGCTCTTATGTCTCATTTCATAATAAATCTTGGATTGTAAGGATCGTACTATTTGTCCTCTGCAAAGGATGGGTAGTCATCCCCAAGGTCTAAGCAACAAAATTAATATTTTCCATCTACATCTAAAGTTTGGATTGGAAGGATCGTACTACATGTCCCTAGCAAGGATGGGTAGTCATCCCCAAGGTCCAAGAAGTAAAAAAATAAATTTTTCCCATCTCATATTTATATTGGATTGTAAGGATCGTACTACTTGTCCTCTGCAAAGGATGGGTAGTCATCCCCAAGGTCCAAAGAAATGAAGATAAGTTTTGGATTGTGGGGTTAGATATGCCCATGCATGGCATCATGTCTTGCCTAAAAAACAAGACCACTGATTGTCTAGAGGGTTAGACTAGCATGACCATTTCTTCCATAATTGGTTTAATTATTTTGCTCAAAGTGAGGTAATGAACTCTAAATCAGAATAGTAAGGATAGGGTTAAACTCTCATCTCGGTTGGTTGGGAGTCTGATTCCCCAAAGTTCTGATTTCACATTCACTTGCACATGGGTTCAAGATAGTAGGGACTCATAACCAACTTTGGGATATATAATAAAGCAATTAATATAGTTGATCCTAAGAGGGTTTGGCAATCTTGAATGCTTGTACATAATAATAGAAGAATGACCATGCCTTTTATGAAAGCAAAATCTCCTAGCACATTCATTAGGGTACACAAATCATTCACCATCCCACATATGCATTCATGCAAAACTGATAATGGAGTGTGGATCAATTTCAAATGATAGGGAAAGAAATTCATTGCACACACCGAGCTAATACTTGATGATTCTGATGATTCATGTACTTCTGATCTTTGGGCATTTGTTATATTGCTTATGTGCTAACATATGTTTGCGAGTTTGTGATATGTTTCAGGTTGGGTTCTTACTAAAATGCTCAAGAGCATTTGACAGCAGAGTCGCCATTTGTTGTGGTTGATCCACAACACACCCCAAAATTGGGGACCCACCTTTTTGCAGGCTTGCAGAGAAGAATCTCGGTGACCCAGATGCTAAAATTGAAGAAAAGAGGAAAAAATGCATGAGTGTTGAAAGTGTCGCGAAATCGTGACATGTCGCGAAATCGTGACATGTCGCGCCATCGCTGCCCAAAATAGGAAAAGTGTCACGAAATCGCGACATGTTGCTCCGTCGCTGCCGAAATTGAAAAAACGTCACGATATCGCGACATGTTGCTCCGTCGTCGCGAATGAAAAAGTGTCACGAAATCGCGACGTGTTGCTCGAAGTTGTACGGATGAAAATAGCGTAGCGATTTCATGACATGTTGCTCCGTCGCGACAGAAATAGGAGAGAGAAAATGAAGACGAAAAAGTGTCATGAAATCGTGACATGTTGCTCTGTCGCGGCCCAGGTAGGAGAGAGAAAGGCAAAATGGAAAGGCGTAGCGATATCGCGACGCGTCGCAAAATCATGGGTCAAACTGGTCAAAGGGCACAAAGCGAAAAAATGTCGCGATATCGCGACAGAAAGAGGTCAAAGAGCACGAAGCAAGAAAATGTCGCGATATCGCGACAAGGAACCAGTCAAACAGGACAAAAGGCCAAAATGGTCGCGATATCACTGATAGGATCAACCAGAAAGCATAATGCGAAAATGGTCATGAAATCGTGATAGAAAGCAAAAAGGGGAATGAAGCGAAAAGGCATCAGAAATCGATTGTAATGGGATTTGAAAAAATTGGCAAGTGTACGAAATGGAAAATGGTAGCGAAATTGAGGAAAGAAGGTCCGAAGGAGAGAATGGTCACGATTTCAGATAGATTCAGCAAGTAGTACGGATAGAGAAAAGCATCTGAAATCGCGAAGTTGAAGCTCAAGCGTACGAAGGGAAAAATGTCACGAAATCGTGACAACATGCAACAAAGGTGCCCGAAGTAGAGAAGCGTCACGATTTCGTGACAGGGTGCGGCCTAAGGGGTACGAAAATGAAAATGGTCGCGAAATCGTGATAGTTTGCGGCATGAAGGTCCGAAGGTGAAAAACGTCGCGATATCGCGACAGAAAGCGGCATGAAGGTCCGAAGGTGAAAAATGTCGCGATATCACGACAGAAACGGCCGGAGGCGTACGAACGAGGAAAGCGTCGCGATATCGCGACATGTCACGATTTCGCGACATGTCGCGTTTTCGCGGCCAGAAAGGTGAGCAGGTTGCATGCTATTTTGTCACGTTTTGGCACGGGAAGACGTTACAGAAGACGCAGAAAACGTAGGACACGTGGCTTACAGGTGTCAGTATTGCAGAGGCGTTACATGCAGCGGTGGATTTCGAGCGTTTCAGAATCGAGCATTAATCAAAAGCAAGGAAAAGGCAGGAATTTGAAAGGTCAAATGCAGGAAGGTGAAACGAAGCGACACAGGGAGAATCGAAGAGCCATTTCAGTGATTATAAAGTCAAGAGCGCGGATTGAAAGAGGGGTTGGAAATTGCTGCTTGCGAGTTGCAGAGACAAGGGCTTCATGCCATTCTGGGCCCGCACTTGGGCAATTTCCTTCATTTGTTCTGGATTTGTAAAACCTGGAACATTCTGTAAATGTAATTGACATATCATTCAAATACGAAAATATAGAAAGTTGGCATCTCATTGATGAGAAAGAAGGAGTCATTTTGTGCATGCATGATTTAATGTTTTATCATTCATTCCAGATTTCTAAGGCTTTTAGGTGAAGTTTAATGCAAGTGTGCTTGGTTGCTTCATGCGAATGCCTAAATCTGGAATTACAATAGAAACCCTAGAAACCAGCACCTAATTTATTTGGATTGTGCGAATTTGCAGGTTCATTAGGTTAGGTTGCATGCAGAAAACCTCATTATCTTCGGTTTCATCGAATTGATGACAACATTCTGACCGTAGTTTAGTTTCATTTTCATTTATTTTGCTTTATTTTTTAAACCCTTAATTTATTTTCTGCAGTTTAATTATCGTATTCAAATAAACAAGCTGAAAATCCATCGAAACTAAAGAGGAGAATAGATATTATTCATTTTGAGTCCACTGTAATTTCAAACTAAATAAACCACAGTGCCCCTTGTTAACATCCACTTGCAAACCCTAAGGTATTCCTAGCATTTCATTTGAACAGCATCATATCAAGATAACAGGAACCTTGGAGAAATTATTTTCTTTGCAAGCAGAGGATTTTGGGACTCAGATCCTACCGGAGAGTGTGCTTTCACAATTGGGTGAAAACACCACTCAACAGCACCTTACACGTGTGAATCGTACGGTTCGCACCCCAGGCGTGCGAACCTTTGGAACCTGATAAAAAATTCATGGCTAGATGTGGAATTTTTTGTTGATTCTAGTCGTACCAAACACACACCCAGAAAATATGCAGACACGTCAAAAATATGAAAAACAAGGTAAAAACCCTCTTTAGGCATGCACAATGAAGCAGTCAAAAAGAGATCAAAATGAAAAAACAATGGCAGATCCCGACACCCATTTGGCTCATCAGGTAGATTTTTTCTTCGGTTTTCACCCACCTAGACACCCACATGCACGTGTTTCAACCCATTCCCCACATCACATTCCATCCACACATTCCCATGTACCAAAAAGTCAAAAAAAAAAAAATAAACGTAGATCGGGATACCCATTTGACCATTTTTTCATGTTGTATATAAATTTTAATCATTTTTTACCCTCGCCCTCGTTTCACTGTCTTAAAAGCAAAAAGTTTTGTTTTAAAACCCTCCCCAAACTAACACATGCTAAAAAGTTGAAAAACACCTACCTCAGGCATTCTCGCCCCCACACTGGCACTCCCTGACGTACTCGCCATCCCGTCTCATCCCATCCACAGTCTGATAGCACCCCGTTATGTTTTTCTCTTCTTCTTCTCCACCTCTCCAATGTCGTTCACGCGTGATAATGACGTCCTAATCGTGAATTTTGCCTTAAAAACCTCATTTTTGGAGGGTTCGCACCCTGCACATGCGAACCTGCTGATTCGTACCCCTAGGGTGCGAACCATGCAGTTTGCACATGTCAAGTGTGAACCTGCCATACGATGCCCAAACTTCATCATTTGGCTCCAATTTCACCATAAATTTTGCTCCACCACAAATTTCATCAATTTTTGTGCCCAATTTTTCACATTTGCCCTAACATCTTCATCAATCGTCGCATCGCCAATCCCCATCTTCGTCATCGCCAATCCGTCACTTGAGGGGGTTATCATCAATCACACCAAAATCTACCTTGCACACGATCAAACAATCAAAAAATTCCAATCACGGATTCAACATATGCCTACAAATGTTTTTGCTAATGATTATTTCAAAGACCAAAATTCCAATTCAAAACAAAATGATTTTTTCTAAATCTCAAAACGCCTCTGCCTGTAGACATTGCATGGATTATGATTGTCATAAGTGGCAGGCATAAGACCACTTGTGAATGAAAATCCTAAAGTTCTACCTTAGGCTCCAACGATTTGTCAAATATCATCAAATGAGCTCATCAATCAATCGAAAGCAAAAGTTAACAAAAGCATCTTGTTTCATCCAAAATTGAAACATTTACAGTTGATCATAGTGCAAGGCAATCATGCAATTCTCTCCAAAATCAATCATTTGCCAATCATCATTAATCCATATCATCAGTTTTTGTACTAAACTGTGTTTCACACACCCAGTACAAAAAGGGGTAAAATATAGACATCGAAAAGTTGCACATTGTCCCTCTCTCCATCTCCATGGTTAATTAATATGCAAAACCATTGAAAATGCATAAATTGACCCAAAAACACTATTCATCACCATTAGCCCCCTTGGGCTAGCTAAGGCCCTTCCTACGCTTAACCCTAGGTCCTCATGTGACCTCATGCCAACTCAACTAAGGTTGAAACCTTCACCATGGTCAAAAACCACTTTATGGTCAAAACATAAACATTTTGGTCTAATTGTGTTGTATGGCTAATTTCCTAATTAATTAGATCTAATCCTGATTTAATTAAAAGCCTCCACCTCACCTAGTCTACTTTGACTATCCTAGCCTCCCACCTCACCTAGCCTAGCCTATTCTAGCCTTGCCACCTCTCATCCCAGATATTTCCCCATATCACACACCCTTGGGTCATAAATGCAAGATGGAGACTTTTGCACACAAAAATGATTAATTAATGCTAATATATTTCCATAAAGGTGAATATTAATTGCAAATTGATATTTATCTCTAATCATCATTACTTTTGTATGGGTGAGGGATTCTCTCACCCAACTTCACTTATGACCCAGGACACCTCTTTGGTGGACACCTCACCATAGCCACCTCATAGGGGACACCTCAACCCCTTTCTCTCACTCTGACCCACAACCATTGTAATCAATACACATCCATACCACATCCATCATTCAAACGCCACAATAAGTTTATCTCTTGCATAATCCCATTTTGTGAGTGAGACAGGTTGATTTCCACATCATGATTTGTTGTTCAGAGGTTCTATCGGACAAAGTGCACATCTAGAACCAATTGGAAGCATCCAGGGACCCCATATGAGCAATCCGGCTTCAAAAGGGCCGGTTCACACCTCACACGTGCAAACCTCGCGGTTCGCACCCTAGGAGTGTGAACCTCTGGAACAAGAATCAGAACCATTCGGACAGGTAAGAATAGCTTAGTTTATTATTTTATGCTAGTTTTTAATGGTTAATTTCATGTTTTGAGCACTTTTTATGAGTCTTTTGTCTTCATAACTATGGGGTTTGACTGAGGCAGACCCCCCAACGCACTAATAGGATTTTGCAGGTTTCTACAGGTCTAGAAAAGCTCAAGGAAACATCTCCAATAAGCGGTGGCTCACGAGCAAGAAGCCCACCTACATCGAGGAACCCAAAAGGACAAATCTTGTTGTCTTTGTACCACATCTGAAAAAGGCTTCCTAAGGGAAGATCCTACTGTAGCCCTCAGGGCAAAATTGTAAAAGGATATCATTTCTTGTAACCCTTTTATGATTATCAATACAAATACAACAGATTCCATAATATTTGAAAGAGGTGTTATGGTGTCTTTTTGATAGTTTCAATATTTAAGTAGTTTTCTTTTATGGCTCAAACATAGACACCACCTGGCGGTTTTTTGTGGTAACCTTTTTGCATGAATGACTATGAGGTGTCACCTTGGAAGTATATGAGTCTCCTTATAAATTGATGGGCAAAATCCAATTCAAGCATTCGGAACCAAAAATCCAGAGTTATTGTGTGAGAGCGATTTGTGAATATTACTTTTACCTTGTTGGTTTATGGAGGGTGTCGGCCTCAAATTCTACATTTTTTGATAGCTTGCTAAAGGTTGGATTTTCTTGTTTCTATTGCTTAATCGTTGGATGGTATGGAATTTTTATGGTGTGGATTATTAGATATTGGATTTACTATCATGTTTGACTGGGACTGCGAATTTTACTTGTATGATTGGTGTTATTTATATTATTTATTATAATTATTGGTTCTAAAAATGAGCAATGTTTTTTTTTAATATATCTTTTTGTATGGCTTATATCATCTATATGCTACGATAAATAGTTTGTGAGACACAATCTAAAACAATTGAATGATGAAAATATTTTTTATTTTGTATAATGATTTTATGTAGTTAGATGCATCCATATATGGGCCATGTTAACCATTTTCACTCTCAATCACATGTCTCTATGCCATTGTCAATTTGAGACGTCTCGATATCACAAAGTTTCTTCCAAAAAGATGTTCGGTTTTGATAGCACCAGTCTTCCTGCATGGTCTATTTCGATGCCTAGTCGCTTTGTGTTCATATTTTGGGGCGGTTATAATCCATTATGAAAGTAAAAAGCAAATATATAAAATGGTTTGGATTATTATAAACTCTGAATGATGCGTAAATCAGAACTTTTCAAATCATACAATTGTAGAAATGTGATTGGAAGTCTCTATTAATATTTAGTACAGGGTCTTCATGTAAAAACTTTAGAATAACATTGATGTATTATAATTAATGAATCTCTAATTTTTTTTAGTTAGTCTGGTAATGTTATTGATGATTGCCTCTCTTGTTGGTTGTAGATGTGGTATTATTCGGTTAAATTTTTATAATAAAATTTGTATGTTGGAAAGACGAACTAGTAGGAAGCTCTCAAGTCTGAAACTT
Source organism: Wollemia nobilis (assembly GCA_028583015.1). Lineage (NCBI taxonomy): Eukaryota > Viridiplantae > Streptophyta > Pinopsida > Araucariales > Araucariaceae > Wollemia > Wollemia nobilis. The sequence continues at coordinate 2,024,637 of JAQPPZ010000690.1, read as the reverse complement.
GTTTTTATTAGTGTAAACACATCCTTGTCAGCACTTTCATGCATGGCATGGATGGTAGCGTCACCACATATTCCAAATATCTGCTAAAACTCTTTTGAAATTGCCTAGCTAGGAAAAGCTAGAGAAAAGTCCTAATTTAATACATTTTGGAGTCAATCAGCATCGTTTTTGTGGAATCATCGGGTTGTGTTTAGGGAACGCAAGTTGATAGGCAAGTCTTTAAACTCGGTGTCATTTGTTGGAGTGAAACTCTTATCTAAATTCAACCTAAATTTTATTTTATAAGTGCGAATACAACAGTTCGATTTAGACATCTTAAACCGGATTGTGTTTGGACATCAAAAAAATATTCATATTAAATTTAATCATTCTATGCTGAGGAAAGCGCTGGGTCAAAGAGCTATTGACATAGGAAAACCTTAGTATATCTTCTCATATTCAGAAATCTACTAGATTTTACTTTCGTCAGGAATAAGACATTACAAAACAAATGGTAGGCCAAATTGAAACATTAAAGAGAAAGTTTTCTGTAAGTTTGTTGTTTGCTCTACGGAAAACCGATTATACAATATCAATAAAAGGATGAAATTGTGTGAAATGTAGCAAAAGTAAGAGAGAGAGGTTCAATTTCCAAGATTTGTACTCAGTTTTGTATTCACTTTCATTTGTCGCAGAATATTATAAGTTGATTGCGTGGGCAAGCATTCAAGTATAGCTTATGTTTCGATGTTTTTTTTTATAAACCATTGGAAAATCTCAACACCTAGGTATGTGTGTAAAAATGATTTATTTTTACAAGGAAGAGTTTCCAAAACAACGATTAATGTTGGTGCAAAAGCTTACATTAATTAGTTGAGACATATTTTAATATATAAGCTTGATTAATCAAGGGCATGTGGATTACTTTTTACAATCGTATAAATGAGTTAATGTTTTATTGTATAATAGAAATATATCTTAGTCATAGGTTTATAAGTACTTTAGGTTTAGTATTAGAGTCTTGGAACTTTGGTAAAAAATTTAAGACTTAATAATGTATTTTTTTTTATTAAATAGTGGATCAAATATTAAATACTTTAGTTTGACATATGATATCAATAATTGGAAATCATTTTTCTCTTGAAATTAATATCCAGGTTATATTATCTTAGGTAATACTTTGTATTTATTATATCTTGCTTTATGATTAGAATAACTAAAGGTATTAGACTATAAATTATATATTGTTGGAAAATTTATCATGGAATTTTGGAAAGGAATGTATATAATGAGTTATAGACATGTTTATTCATATAATCTAGAACCTATAATGATGTTAAAAAAAATTGAAATCCTTGAAAGACTAGCAAATTCAACTTAAGAACCTACTAAAAATTGGCTATCGGAAGAAAAGGTTAAACCCGGATACATACAATGCATACATCGAGAGGGATATCTACCATTTGAAGAAGATAAGGCCTATCGAGCAGAATGGATTAACTTATGTTTGATGACATTGAGAAGGATGTCATCCACCCAACTTCAACAATTCATAGAGGTGGTTGTTATGATTTTGGGGATAATTGTTCTCTATCAGAGTATGAAAAAGGTCAGAGGATCTTCTACTATAGAGAGTAACGAACGATGGTATGAGACGTTGTTCTAGGTTGTCGTATGAGGTAGTACGTGAGGGTTCTCACAATTTTGTAACCTAGCTACGGAATAGCCAACGATGACTCAAGACTAGGGAGCTAGTCTTGAGGGTTGGAAGGTCCAACAATAGATGGTATGGGAAGCATTGTCATCAACTAGGTTACATTTTGAGATACCTGGACCCATTAGAAAAAGTGTTGGTAGGACCTGTAAGCGTTCATAGAAGTATGAAATGCTATCAAGTACAATTATAATATGCTAACTCTAGCATGGGCTTAAAATCTTGGTCAAAACAAATATAAGGTCAGTGGACCATTAGGACAAAGATAGGGTCATAGACCAATGTCCTCCATGCTATAATATGGGAAAATATGCATCCACCCTTCCAGGTGTTATGGGCCCTGGAAGAACAATCCCTTATCGAGTACCCAAAACTCGAGACAAGAGAAAGAGGGTCTCATAAAAGGTATTCAATTGCAAGAAGTTATCAGGTCCCGAGCACTCAATATTTCATCTACAACGGTATAATATCTCATAGTGTGAACATCCATGCCTAAGTACTAATACAAATTTGGGTGTGCATTCGTCAGTTTGTAACAATTGTATAAAAATAAATCAAAAATTTGAATTTGTGTTTTTGACATCCAAGTGAGTAGACCTGGGTTGTCACATTTCTAAACACACTATTCATTAGGCTCATAAATATTATCGATGCATTGGTTAGTCCAAATGGTAACACAATGAATTCATAGTGCCCATATCTAGTCTTAAAAGTCCTTTTCTGGGTATCCTCTTCTCAAATTCTTAACTGTTGATATCATGATATCAGATCTATCTTTGGAATATATGGTAGCATCTTTTAGTTGATCGAAGAGATCATCTATCTAAGGTAATGGATCCTTGTTTTTTTATGGTCATCATGTTCAACATTCTATAATCTATGCATAATCTCAAGGATCCATCCTTCTTTTTCATAAATAATATTGAAGGTCCCCAGGGTGACACACTTGGTTTTAGTAGACCTTTAGTTCTTGCATCTCTATTGGAATCATTCAATAAGGTATCCTGGAAATGGGTTCATACCCTGACATTAAAAAATAGTAAAGCCAAATTACCTTATAGGGGGTAGACCTGGACGATATTTAGGAAATACATCCCTATATTCATGAAGAATTGGATGTTTCTTAAAAATTTCTTCATCCCCTTGCTCTCTAGTATTTCCATTGATCTTCACTATATAAAGCATAACCTCTTTTAATGGCTTTCTTTAACTACATAGCTAAAATCAAGTGGGGTTGAAATGAACCTTGCCTACTTTGAACTCTTACCCTCCTCTTATCCTTATCGATGTAATCCATCCACCTATCTCAAAATTTGATGAAGGCTCCATGAGCCTTCAACCAATATAACCCTAGGATAATGTCAAAGGCATAAAGGGGTACCACATACAAGTGCCACTAAGTAGGTTCACCCATAACCATACTCGAATTTTCACCCTTGTGCCAAAGATCCGGGTATTTCTACCATATCCCGGATAATACTAGTAGAAATGAAACTATTTTTAACTCCACTATCTATCACAACTTTTATGTCTTTATTAAACAACTTATCATTTAACAACATCGGTGTTTCTTGGCCATCTAAGTCCTAATTTCTAAAATTTATTAATGAGCAATACCAACAATTTCAACACATTGGATATTGATCTCAAAAATATTCTTTGCAACCATAGCAAGTAACTTTTCTTTCTCTTGGAGCTTCAACTTCAAATATGTATTTTTTCTCTACTTGGCAATCTCTTGAAACTATTTTTGGATGGTCTCTAACAAGTCTCGAATATTTGTGTTTCCCCTATTGGAGTTGTTTTTTTTGTGTTCTACTAGATTTTCCCATGTTTTAGCAAAATAGTGCATAATACTTTTATCAAAAACTTGGTATATAATGTTCAAATTTACAATATTTTCCATAACCATTTCAAAACATTTATTCACTACAATCATATATCAAAAAGAAGATAATGTAATTAGAAGATAGCAATAATAAAAAATATGAAGAAAACAAAGGGAGATGACAATAAGTATAGGGTGGGTGCCCATGGGCACCCCAATATATCACATTGTATTCACTCTTATGATATAAATGGATCCTTATTAAGGAGTATTTATAGTGATACCAAATCCCCAATGATAGGTTAACCTCAAGTTGATATAAACTTAATCTTGAGGTGAACCTTACAATTAAATAATAATAATTACTCTTTTAAGTGAAGTTATCCATAAAGGTGTATTAACCAATACCACCAAGGATAAAATATTGAAGGGGCCCATAGGCATACATGAACATGCTTGTAAGCTTACATAAATGACACTCATAAGCACCTCATCACACATTTGACCTTGGTCTAAACAAGATTAAATTACATAAATTTTAACATATGAACATGTTTGTGACATACAAAAATCTAAAGGGGTAGTAAACCTCACAGAAACCTCAAGAAAACTTGCTCTAATATCATATGATATGTGGAAACCCCTCAATTGATTCACTCACACAAATATATCTTCATACAAAGTTAGACAACATAAGGAACTTGAATGAATGCATCAAAGCAAGGGAAAACATAGAAATTGCATAAGAAAAGAGCAATGACTTAAAACAACACTATAATTTAAGTGGGAAAAACCCTCTAGAGGAAGAAAACCCTCAACTATAGAGGTTGACTAGAGCATTCATTATGGGGGGGAATATATTAGTATCACTAATATATTCTTGGCCGCTCAATTTAGATTATGGGGGGCATTGAATTTGTAATCGAATTCATGGCCAAGAGTTGTCATTGTATGATCTATTGGATAGACCTAATGACATTTATTTGTGCAATGTATGTATTATTTTTTAATATTTTTTTTGAAATCCCAAGGAGCCATGATTAACCTTATTTAATGTTTATAAAAAACTTAAAGCCCACTTGTTGTGTCGGTTTCGGTTAAACTTTATGATGTAATTTAGGGTTTTGATATTGTGAAAAATACCCCCCTCACACTCCTCTTTCTTATTGGAATGTTGTGCAATATTATCTAAGGATAGTGATTATTTATGGTGCCTACGGGTACCTACCATATCTTTTTCTTTTGTCTTTTTTATGCTTTTTTTTAAGATTTGAGTTGATGGATTGCTTTTCTTCATTTTTGGAAAATATTGTGAATACTAACAACTTTACCACATGCAACTCCTTTAAGAATATTATGAGAAACTTATTTTTGAGTGCCAATATAAAGATCAAACTTGATTTTAGTCAACAAAATCTCATTTCCACCTATCTGTAGGAAATTTAACAAAGAAGTTAATAGTTGGATTTTTCAAATGAATTGACTATCTTGTAATAGCTTCTCATTGAAAGGTATAGTTGGTTTCCCCCTAATTGTCATCTTTTGGATTTGTTTGTCAATATGATTTGGATGAAACACTTTCATGCATCAAATATAGATTAACATTTATTTCACCAATAATATGCTCATATTGTTTAAACTTGCAACTAATATCAACTATATTATACAAAAGAACATACTTAGATGGAGTAAAATTGATGAATGACTAACCCCATTTGATGCATGACAAACTTTTTCCTTCATATATACTAACTCCACAACATGAAAGTTATCATAGACTACTTGTAGTGGAGGATTTAAGTATAGATATGGTGCCTTATGAGATTTACAATGAAATGATGGGAATCTTATCCAACCTTTGGTTTCTCTTTAGAGAGCTCCTTCCTACATTTGCAAACCAAAATATTTCTACACATGTTATCATAATATTTTGCCACAATATTCACAAGGGTGAAGTTTCTAACAAATTTGAGATATTTTCCCTTCCTTTCCATTCTAAACATAGCAGAATGAAAAACTTGAAGGTTGATGTTTATAGATCTTTTCATGGATGCATACTTATGGTTCCCTTGCTTATATCTTGTATTACACCTTTATTACAATTCTTGTTTGATCATTTCACTTACCATTTACAAAGCGTGGACAATGGTGGCTTTTCGCCCTACACATTCAAATGCATGCCTACACTCTTCATCAAAAACTCCTCTTTTCTATAGTATCCAAAACCTAAATTTTGAGGCCAAGAGAACACCTCAATAGGATCCCTCATTCCTGAACCCTTGGCCATGTTTTCCAAGTCCTTCACCTTGATAATCCATCTTATTCAAAATCTTGAAACCTATTCCTTTAGTATGCATCTTAGAAGTAGCAAATGAATTACTACATTTTTTCAAATATAGAACATTTTAATTGAATTTTCTTACCATAATTGTTTCTATTATGGTGCTAACTTCTTTAGTAGATTGATGAGAGAGAATATTCTCTTTCTTCATATTTTCACATTGTCTTGGAGATGGGACAACAACCCCTCTTTGGATTATATCTCTTTTTGTAACTTCTTCATTACTTGCAAATATTTGTTTTTCACTTGTGAAATTGATTAATGAGCAATAGCAATAATTTCAACACATTGGCTCTTGATCTCAAAAACATTATTTGCAACCATAGCAAGTAACTCTTCTTTATTTTAGAGCTTCAACTTCAAATATGTATTTTTTCTCTACTTGGCAATCTCTTGGAACTATTATTGGGTGGTCTCTAACAAGTCTCGAATATTTGCCTTTCCCCTATTGGAGTTGGTTGTGTTGTGTTCTACTATATTTTCCCATGTTTTAGAAAAATAGTGCATAAGACTTTTATCAAACACTTGGTATATAATGTTCAAATTTACAATATTTTCCATAACCATTTCAAAACATTCATTCACTACAATCATATGTCAAAAAGAAGATAATATAATTAGAAGATAGGAATAATAAACAATGTGAGGAGAACAAAGGGAGATGGCAAGAAGTATAGGGTGGGTGTCTGTGGGCACCCCAATATATCACTTTGTATTCACTCTTATAATATAAATAGATCCTTGTTGAGGAGTATTTATAGTGATACCAATCCCCAATGAGAGGTGAACCTCAAGCTGATATCAACTTAATCTTGAGGTGAACCTTACAATTAAATAATAATAAATTACCCTTTTAAGTGAAGTTATCCATAAAGATGTATTAACCAATACCACCAAGGGTAAAATATGAAAGGGGGCCATAGGCATACATGAACATGCCTATAGGCTTACATAAATGGCATTCATAAGCACCTCATTACACATTTGACCTTGGCCTAAACAAGATTAAATTACATAAATTTAAACATATAAACATGTTTGTGACATACAAAAAACTAAGGGATAGTAAAGCTCACACAAGCCTCAAGAAAACTTGCTCTAATATCATATGATATGTGGAAACCCCTCAATTGATTCACTCACATAGATATCTCTTCATACAAAGTTAGACAACATAAGAAACTTTGATGAATGCATCAAAGCAAGTAAAAACATGGAAATTGCATAAGAAAAAAGCAATGACTTAAAAAAACACTACAATTTAAGTCGTAAAAACCCTCTAGAGGAAAAAAACCCATAATAATATTTTGCAACTTATATTATTGAAATATAATTGAGAGTACAATGTGCATGAGTTGAAAAAAGTCTCTCCTAGAGAAAAAAGAGGAGAGCACACAAAAGTTCATACAACTCCAAATTACTCCTAAAAGTTCTTACCTTATTAATGGTTGAAAAATACAACAATACTTCTAATTTGTGCATGTAAGGCCAAAAGTCATATTCCTTTCTCTTCAACTTGTTCTCCAATGACCTTTGATTTTTTCATTTCTCTTCAAATCCAAAAATAAGAATTTTCTTATTTTATTAGCCTTCAATATTTGATTAGATGATAAATAAATGATTTTTTTATAATTATAAGTTTTGATAGCATCATATACTACCCAGGGTGTGTTGGGATTTTTTATTAATATTTAATATATGAAGAAAAATTAAAACTAAATTGGAGGATCGTGGCCTTTTCATTTTTTTTTCTCCGTTGAAATAAAATAGCTTATTATTAACACCAATGTAATATTATTTATATAGATTTATTTATATTTTCAATTAGAAATATCAAATTTACAACCCATCAAAGTTCATGATGTTATGGCACCTCAAAATAGTTCTTATATTCTTTGATATTTTTTCCTTTTAGATTTTTGTTATGACATAGCAATAATTTTTTAATATGCATTTGTTATCATGGCGTGAAGATTAGGTGGTTAAACACTTTAGGGTCTCAAATTAAAAACCCAAATTCCAATCTTGGAAAGCTATATATTTATTATTTCCATTACAATTGCAATCATAATGTTAATACAATTTTATTAAGCATTTGTTGATGAATGTTGGTAATGCAATGCTTCAATCTATAGATAACAATTTTTAACAATAAACATGAATTCATAAGAAGAGTTGAACAATGTTAATGTAATGCTTAATAAATATAACATACAAAGTTATTATTAGTAAAGTAATATCATATGGATAAGCATCTCTAAAAATAGAAACATGACATAGTAATTAAGAAATCTATTGTCAACATTCTAAATTCTATAAATAATAATTTAATATATTAATTATTTCCTATTTATTAACTTATAGATCCATCCATCATGGAGTGATCATATGAAACTATGATACAATACCATATGATACAATACCATGGAGTGATCATATGAAACTATGATACAATACCATGTATTATTTTATATATATATAGCAGAATCAATTACATTCAATATTTTTTTTATACATAGGAGAATCAATTACATTCACATATATTTTTCTATTATCAAGTAGGGTTCAAATATTGGGGTTGCCTCCTATAATCCCTATTCCACCTCAATTCAATATTTTTTTTATACATAGGAGAATCAATTACATTCACATATCTTTTTCTATTATCAAGTAGGGTTCAAATATTGGGGTTGCCTCCTATAATTCCTATTCCACCTCATTGTTGTTTGGGGTTACCTCCTATAATCCCTATTCCACCTCTTTATTGTTTGGGGTTGCCTCCTATAATCCCTATTCCACCTCATTGTTGTTTGGGGTTGCCTCCTATAATCCCTATTCCACCTCATTGTTGTTTAATTTGGCATGAAATAGACCACCGATCACTTGGGAATGGTATCATCGTCAGGTTCAAATCTTGGGGCTATTCCACCTCATTGTTGTTTGGGGTTGCCTCCTATAATCCCTATTCCACCTCATTGTTGTTTAATTTGGTGTGAAATAGACCACCAATCACTTGGGAATGGTATCATCGTTAGGTTCAAATCTTGGGGCTGCCTCCTATGACCTCTATTTCACCTCGTTGTTGTTTGACCCGACGTGAAATGGACCACTGATCACTCAATAATGGTATCACCATCATCGGGCTAATGCACACTCGAGAGATTCAGGTCATGGCATGCCCCCAAGGTTTGAACCTAGGTCTCTTCTTAGTAAGCGCCAAAACTTACCAATCCACCTAATCCCTGGGACTAAGTTTTTTAACCCAAGGGATTCAAGTCATGGCATGCCCCTAGGGTTTGAACCTAGGTATCTTCTTGGTAAGTGCCAAAACTTACCAATCCACCTAACCCCTAGGACTAAGTTTTTTAGGTGAAACGAAAACCCTAAGAACCTAGCTCCCTGGTTAGCCATAATTGTCCTATCCGAGTATACCATGTGGCATCAATCACCAGTGATTCCACAAAGTGGGACAAATGCGAAATAGAGCCCATGTTTGCCTCTACCAGCACACAAAACATTCACCAACTGCACCAACACACAAAACATTCACCAACTGCACAACGTATCCGCAAGGTGAAGGCAAGAGGAATGGAGTCACCTATTGCACAACGTGATGCGTAGTCATTATACCATCATTAATTCTCAATGAATCTGTCAATCCAGGGCAGTGTACAAGGCTATCTGCGGGAGAAGAAGTGAAACAGCTATAACTTAGGTCAATCTAGGGCAACAAGTCTTATTGGTGGAACCGGTTGTGTGGGGGGTTTTGGAACATTCCTATCTCTAAATTGCATAAATTAAATCTGAATCTAAGTTGCAGAATTGGAAACTAATCATTAACTACAGAAATGAAGTCCTAATTACAATTGCAGAATGAGACCTAATTATATTGCAGAATTAACAGTTGCAGAATTGAAAGTCTGATCCTAATTGCTGAAAGGAAATCTAATTATTTTTGCAGTAATGAAAGTTTAGATCTAATGTGGAAATAAAAACTATCAAAGTTACGTAACGGAAGGTTGTCAATCTTACATTCGATTTTGACAAAAAACATAAAATGCAAGAAATTGCTGAAAAACAGTAAATTCTAAAAATAAAGTGGAAACTTTGCTGAAAGTAAGATTGCAACTAAAACTTTAAGCACAAGATTAATCTAAGCATAAATAAACTAATACTACAAATATTGTCAACTATTTACAAGCAATTGAAATAACAAGTTCTACAACTCATTCTCACTGCGACAAAATCGGAATAAAAACTCGCTTTGTTAGTCCTCCTCCTAGGTCAGGAAGTGGCCAGCCTCTTTGTCCAGAAGAAGGTGTAAGTCTCTCTCTTTTTCTAAATCTTAATCACACTCATTTACAAGTAATTTGAAATAGAACTGGTGCACTTTATTGATCAAAAGACATGATTACAAGAATTATGCTGAAAAACTATTACAGGACTGTAATCAGTCAATTTCTAGTTATACTCTGTATTTTTTGCTAGCTTCCTTACTCTATTTTCTACCTCCTTTTCTATCTACCTCGCTCAACCTGAACGGGAGCAATATTTATAGCTATCCTATGATCTGATTACAAACAAAGAATATCTCAAAAGATCTAATCCTACAATGTTGCAACAAATTCTGGTTTTATCCTAGAAGAGGACTAAAACTTGATCTTTTCCTTAATGATGGCTTTGGTCGGCAATGACGGCAAAGACAGATGGAAGATATTTCTCTTTACTTTTTCCAACCTTTATTTTCCTTTTTTTGGCTTCAAAAATCGGTCAAAAGGTCAAAAACACATTATGTTCTTCATTTCGAAGATAAGTGGCTTCATTCCGAAGACAATGCAGTTTTCATTCCAAAGATCGCTCATTCCGAAGATACTGCATTCTCATTCCGAAGATCGCTCATTTCGAAGATATTGCATGCTTCATTCCGAAGATCCGCTCATTTTGAAGACGTTGCATTCTTCATTCCGAAGATTCGCTCATTCCAAAGATGTTGTGTTCCTTCATTCCAAAGATATTTGTTCATTCTGAAGATATCTTGGTATGAACAAATATATGTTTTTCCATTGATTTCTTCTGCATCTCTCAGGTGGGTTATCTCCTAAGATCAAATTCTAATGGTCTTCATCCCTTTCCTCATGTGAATTCCATGCCTTGCTATTTATGGACAGTTGGCTGGAATTTATATGGGAAAGACCAGTTTTTTTGCAACAACAGGTTTGCTTGCACTTGCTGCGATTTAGGTGAAGTAAATGCTTGAGACAAATCAAAATATGATTAGTGAAATGCTGCTATTATTCTAAGCATATCCCATTGTAGCAAATCATAGCAAAAAGAACACAAAACTATGCAAAAAGCTGTAAAATCAGCATATAATATTTCAAATACATTGATCATGCAAAATGGTTAATATACAGCATATTGAATCAACTTAACTAACATATCGGATAAAACATAAGAGTTTATAGGCATTTTTAGTGTACAAAACATGTTATGATTGAGGCATTTCCAGGCCTCATCATTTTCCCCCAACTTATATTAATGCATGCCCTCATGCATTCTATTGGGCTATGGAATCACATATGTCCATGTTTAGATTCCATGACCTGTAGAATAACTTCTTGCCTATGTAATACCCCCTGTTTTCTTGAATGTTTTTGAGCCAATCTTCAAATTGTTCATCGAGTTGGGCATCTTCCTCAAAGTAGAATGGGCCCGGAGTAATGATGGTTGGAGGCTCGAACACGAGACCTATCCAGTTATGTTGCATGATCTGGATCAGTTGGACTACACCTTCTACTCTTCTTATGGACCATTCTAGATTGATGGGGGAGATAGGTTCTCTTTTCCTCAAAGACATGGAAAGTTCATTCCATCTGTCTCTGCATACTGACAATCTTTGGGAAGAAATTGTGATCACAGAAATTGTTAAATCTTGCCACACAGTCCCTCAAATTGTTCAAGTACATTCTCTTAATATCATCCTTGTTCATCATTGAGAAGTGTTGTTGAGTGATATTTAGGTGATTTGGCTGGATTGCTCTGACTAACAACTCGGCCCTTGTTTCAATCACTTTATTCTGCCTTTTCTCGTGATCCCAATAAAGCTGATTTTGCAAAGTAGACATAAATGCTCTCAACTGAACATCTCCAATGTAGATTTGAGGATGAGAGTCAACTTCCTCTGGAATGAAGAAACTGTGTAAAAACAATTCACACAGGAGATTTTTCTGCTCAAAAGGACTTTTAAAATATGCTTCCAGAAAATCTTCAATAGTGTCCAATTTATAGGGAAGATTTGAAGTAATCCTCATGACTTGCCATCTGAGGTACTTTTCCTTCAAAATAAGGTTGTAAAACTTGGCTGGTCGTCTAAATTGGACTAAAAATTCAGCAATTTGGCATAAGTCAGACACCTTTTCTTTCAATGCCTGAATTTTTGTGTCCTTGGCTTCTAGCTGTTTTGCTTCCAATTTGAATTTTCAGTTTTATTGGCAAGTTGTTCATATCTAAGCATCCAGCTAGCTATGTATGCATTGTACTGCTCTAGAGACACAGTATTAGGTGGTCTTACTACAGGGGGATCCTAGGAGACAGATCTATCTAAACTCCTTTTCTGCCACTTCCACTGGTTGTTCATCTGTCAATAACTCTACTTGCACCCCCTTATTTGCTATTTCTATGGGGTTGTCATCAGATAGTATTTCTACTTGTACCCCCTTATCTGTTGTTTCTATTGGAAGTGTAGCAAGTTGAAATGCAGGGACCTCAGTAGGAGTACTTACTTGAACATTTTCTTGTTGTTGGGACTGTTTCTGTGTTGGTGGCTCATTTTCAACATCCTCTGCAATATTCCTCACCATTTTTGAAGCATCTTCAGAACAAGAAGGCAATGCTTGAATAAGATGGTGCTTCTTCAGAATGAACAAGCACTTCTTCAGAATGAAGGAGTGTTGTTTCAAGATGGACTCCCATGTCTGCTTCATCGGAATCATCTGCTCTTGATAAACCCGAAGCAATTGAGCCAAATTATCTTCATCATGGGATATAGTGTCGTTTTTAGATTGTGACAACAATTTTTTTAGTTCTGCCACTTCCTTCTGAAGTTCTGCAATTTTTCTTTCTTGCATCTCAATGATGCTTTCTTTCTCTGTGATCCATCTGGTCTATGTTTTGACAACACTTCTTGCTGCCCTCAGCTGCTCTGTGATGTCTTCCACTTCTTTTCTCTTAGAAGTGATACGAGACAAATCAATTACAGTTGGCTTCTCAACCAATATTTCCTCTTCTTCTGTAATAGTTGTTCTTGTTCGGGAGGCTCGTGAGACTGTCTATAAGGATATCTACCATATCTGTGCTGTTGAACTGTAGCCTCTTCCAAACCAACTTGCTCAGTTTCTGCCTCAGCTATCTGTTCAAGGAATTCTGGAAAGTTGTCAGATGCTGGTTGTATCTCTGTGACATCTGGGCTACTTGGTCTATCTTCTTCCTCCATGACCTGTTCTGCAGTTTCTTTCAAATGGATTCTTGTAGACCTCCTAGTTCCAGATGCAAACTTCTTCTTTTTGCTCTATTTTCTAGTGACAACAGGGGTCATGGGGTCAGTTTTAGATGCCTCTGTTTCCCTTGTTTCACTTCTCTGTTTTGACAAATCAGTTGCAGCTTCAGCAAACCGAACTTTCTTTTGTTTTTCTGCTCTGCTACTAGTTCCAGATCCTCTTCTCTTTTGTCTCTTAGCTTGTGAAGTTGAGGGTTCAGGAGCAAGGTTTTCTCTCTTTGTGGGGTGTAGTTCTGTAACAGCTTCAGGGGCACCTTGCAGCTTCTTCGAGCATCCTCTGCAACATTTTTGGCACGATTGTTTCCTCTTCTAGGCAACATCAGTAGTATTTGGTTCTTCTTCTTCCTCACTTTCATCCCCAAAAATGACATCATTTAGGTTAGAGTAAAACCTGTCAAAACTCCTAGGGTTTCCTCTAAAATGGTGTTGGCAAACTAATTTGATGAGGCCATGATGGCGAAGGCTTCCTTTACCCTCTTGATATCTTTTTGCCATGTTCTTTAACTCTTGATACGATACAGGGAAGATTTACCCTAACTTCTGGTTGTTGTCCACCATGTCTGAGATGGTTCAAAATTCGTAGATGATGCCCTGACAACAACACATACTGCCCTTCACAGGTTAAAAACTTAATTACCCAGGTGGCTACTTCATCCTAGGGTTCCTGCAGGCTGGCCCTTTTTAACCCTTTGCATGTGTTGTTATGGGTTAAGTATTCAGGTTCTCTATCATTTTCTTCTACAAACTGATTAACTACATTTGCCAATGTGTTCTTGCCAGATCTAGTAATTGAAATCCCTTCTAATGGCAGCTCTGTAATCTGACTTAAAATTTTAGGGCTTACCTCAATAGACATGTCGTTAACATGTGCTCGGTTGTTTTTGAACGTATGGGCGAACATGCCAGCTAAATCTTCAGAAGACCCATTGAATTTATCCAGAAATGTCATAAACCCTCCGTCTTCAAAAATTTGCACAACTGCCAGATTTTCTCGGAGGTAATTGGTATCTAAGCTCTGTTCGATCTTTCACCCCATTTTTCTCTGTTTAAAAATTGTATACTGCAGCTGCTATTCTACTGCTGAATTTCTGGCTATTTTTTGTTGCAAATTTGCGAGTTTTAAGTTGAAACCTTCGTTGCCCTGTTTCTCGTCTTCTTTGGAATGAACCGTATCCTGTGCCTTGTACCTCGCAACACGTCTTCGAAAAGAAATATGGCACACATTTCTACTTTTACACTGTACACCTGTTTGTTGATAATTGCATGGATGTCCTTGCCGTCAGATCCACCTCATTAGTTTTGTAGATTCTCACGTGCATGTTAATTGACATTAAAAACTGGTGGCATATGGTTGGTCATGTTCTCCGTATTTCCAATGAGTGCAAAAACAAACCATGTGTTGATTGACACGTGTCCCTTCCTCGCATGCAACTAAGAAAAAATCTTGATTTTGTCGTACCTTATCTTCTTGGATGCCACGTGGAAATGCTCTTTCCGAAGATTATAACTTATTGCACAAACAAAATTTCATTCGCCAAGATTATGACCTCATTCCAAAGACAAGTCTTCATTCCGAAGAACAAATCCTCATTCGAAGATTATGACCTCATTCCGAAGACAGGTCTTCATTCCGAATATAAATCTTCTTTGCAAAATTTTCATTTCGAAGATCAATCCTCATTTCGAAGATTAATCCTCATTCCGAAGATCAGGTTGTATTGTGAAAGTAAATCGTCATTCGAAGAGAGATCCTCATTCGAAATAGATCTTCATTCGAAGACATATCTTCATTCGAAGATGATGCGACAAGTCGTCATTCGAAGACCAAGTTTCATTCGAAGACAAATTGTCATTCGAAGACAAAGTTTCTTTGAAGACAAAGTGCAACATTCATTTCTTTGTCATTACGAAGACAATTTCATTTCGAAGATAATACAGCAGGCATTGTTTTTGGCATTCTTGTTTCGAAGATTAGGCGGAAATCAATATTTTCATTCTCAAAACATGTTTTTAAGTATGCCAACTCTTATGAATACCTTTTATGCTAATGGTTAATTGTCACATACTATATACCAATCATTTTACAATGAAGAAATGTAAGAAATATATACTTGATAAAAATAGTTAATGCAGTTTTGAAGAATGACTACTTTGTTGATATTCTTGAGATTTTCTGCAACATTTCAAAACAAGTGCACTAGGTGAATTTGTACAATGATGGTTCAGAAATTTCTCAAGGTTATGCATGCCGAAAACTGGTTTTCATGCACACCAACTCGATAGTGCCTTAAGAAAAGGTTTTCTCTTTGGGTTATTCATTTTCTCTTTTTTTTTTTTCCTCTCCTTTTCTCTCTTTTCTTTTTTTTCTTGATCCCGACTATGCCCATGAAGGAATTTCATGATTTCCCCTGAAACCATGCCCATGAAGGAATTCATACTCAGAATTTATTCATCTTTTTGTTTTCTATTTTTCTGATTTTTTTGTATTTTCTGTTTTTTCTTGAAATCCATTGATCATGTTGATTGTTTTGAAGTGGAAGAAGGAATCTCTTCCACTCTTGTGTATCCAAACTATCAAGTTCTTGCAAGAATTCTTCTTTAGTCGGAGGTGTATGGTATACCCTAAGGCGATGTCCATTCACTACCAACTTTCTTCGTGACCCATCAATGGGGGATAAATGAGCTGCTCCGTTGTTAAATACCTCTTCAATCCGAGTAAGGTCCCAACCATCTAGTTCTCGGTTTTCAGGGAAGTCTTCGTATTGAGAATCAAACAGTAAAGCCCAATCTCCTTGTTGAAGTTTCCTCTGCTGAATGTGATTGTCATGCCACAACTTCCTCTGCTCCTGAATTACCTCAGTTTGGTGCAGAGCATCCAATCTAAGTTCATCCAATGCATTCAGTTGCAGAATCCTGTCCATACGTGCCTGCGACAATTCAATTCCAATTTCTAGATCTTGTGCGCAATGTTAGTAGCTCAAATTCAATAGGTAAGAGAGGCTTTTTACCAAAGACTAGTTCATAAGGTGTGAATCCAGTAGTGGACTTCCAAGTAGTATTGTAGGCCCAAACTGCTTCAGGTAATTTGTCTAGCCAATTTCTCCTATGAAAAGCTACTATTTTTGTCAAGATGCGTTCTAGTTCCCTGTTTGTTACTTCAACTTGGCCATTTGCTTGTGGGTGGTAAGGTGATGATTTCCTATGTTTGATTTCATACAATTCTGTAAATGCTTTTATGACTTTGGATGCAAATTGGGGTCCTTGGTCTGTGGTGATAGACCGTGGAGCTCCAAATCTCTGAAAAATCTGAGTATACAGGAAATCAGCGACCTTCTCTTCACGAGCATGTTTGAAAGCACGCACCTCTACCCACTTTGTCGGGTAATCGGTGCATACTAGAATATGCACCTTTCCTTGAGAAGGTGGATCAATAGGTCCTACAAAATCAAGCCCCCACCTCTCAAATGGTTCTAAAACCATTTGAGGCTGCGATGGCATCTCATTTGTATGAGTGGGTTTCCCCATTCTTTGGCATGCATCACAATGCTCGATGTACTTTTTCACATCCTTGTGAAGAGATGGCCAATAATATCCTATCCCCAAGATTTTTCTAACTGTGCTTTTTACGGAATAGTGTCCACTTGAGGGTTCATCATGACAAGCTCTAAGGATATCATACACTTCATCCTTTCGGATGCACCTACGTAACACATGGTCAGGACTGCACTTAAAAAGCATACCCTTAATCCATTCAAAAGAAGAACTCTGTTTGATCAATTGTTTTTTTTTGTTTTGAAGTAAAATGTGGAGGAACTTTCCCTGTGACCAAATAATTGGCTATATCTGCAAACCAAGGTGATTGAACTGATATAGCAAATAGTTTTTCATCAGGAAAAGTGTCATTAACTAATTCCCCTTCATCTGTGTTATGCAACCTAGATAAGAAATCTGCCACAACATTAGCTTTTCCTGGTTTGTTGATTATGGTGATATCAAATTCTTGCGACAACGACAACCAACGAATAATTCTTGCACTTACCATAGGTTTATTCATCAAATACTTAATGGTTGTATGATCTGTGTGAATAAATATTTGATAACTTGTGATATAATGCCTGAATTTGTTGATGGCATAAATTACTGCTAGGAATTCTTTCTCAGTTGTTGTATAATTTTTCTCTGCTCTTGTCAAGTTCTTGCTAATGTTGTAGATGGTATAATGTTCACCATTATCAATTTGTCCTAATGCTGCTCCAATTGTTGTATTGGAGGCATCGATCTGAATGTGAAATGGTAATGTCCAATTAGGTCCTCCCGAGCACGAGGTGGAGTTATCAATTTCTCTTTCGAAGCTTCAAATGCTTCTCGACACTTTGCGAGTCCAGGAGAATTCAGAATCTTTAGTCAATAAGGCAAACATAGGGTGGCTATTGTACTAAAGTTGGGAATAAACCTACGGTAAAAACCAATGTGTCCTAGGAAGCTTCGACATTAGTCCGAGTTTTAGGAGGAAGGAGATTCTTGATAATTTCAACTTTCTTTGGATCAACTTGGATCCCTTCGGGAGAGATGTGATGACCAAGAACTATCCCTTCCTTCATCATCATGAAGCATTTATCTGGATTTAAGGATAAGTGGTATGTTTCACAGCGAGTTAAGACTTTGTCAAGATTTTCCAATGTAAAATCAAAAGTTTGTCCACATCTTGTGAAATCATCCATGTAAATTTCAACACTTTTGGTGGTCAGATCAGCAAAAATTGCTAGGACTGCTCGTTGAAAAGTTGTTGGGGCATTACACAAACCAAAAGGTAAAACCCTATAGGCAAATGTTCCCCATGGACATGTAAAAGTTGTCTTTTCTTGATCTTCAGGTGCAATCTGAATTTGATTATATCCACTAAATCCATCAAGAAAACAAAAGTATCTTTTTTCGGCAAGAGTATCTAACACTTGATCTATGAAAGGTAATGGAAAATGGTCTTTGTATGTCACCTTATTCAATTCTCTATAGTCTACACATACTCTCATTTTTCCATTTTTCTTAGGAACTATTACCAATGGAGAAACCCATTGGCTATCGGAAATTGGGTAAATGAATCCTACTTTCGGGAGTTTTTCAATTTCTTCTTTCACAATATCTCTTAAGGCGGGATTCAATCTTCTTTGAGGTTGTCGACTGGCTTGACTTCTTCGGTATAGATTCTATGGGTACATATATCGGGATGAACTCTGACATATCTTTGTAGTTCCAAGCAAAAGCATGAACATGCTTCCGCAAAACAACTATCAATTTTTCTTCCTCTCCCCTAGTAAGTTGGCTGTAGATGTTCAAAAATTTGCTTGGATGGACTTCTATTTGTTTTGTATTTAGAAGGAATGAATTCACTCCTTCATACTTGGTGTTTAAGGGATTAAGAGGACATTTCTGAGATGGGAGAAAAGAAGCAGTTTCTGTTTTATTGCTGCTTGAGGGAAGCATATCTTGTATGGAGCAGTGAGAAGGAAAAATCAGATGATGGTGCCATCCATGTGGTAGTGAAACAGAGTTTCCCTGTGATAGCATAGATGATTCATCTTCAGATTTTTGATTCTCCTCATTACTTATCAATTGTTGGATATTTGTTGCTTCCCCTTCTAAACCTTGTTCATGCAGAACATTCATCAGGATTGTTTCATTTTCTAAGTTTTATGTGTCACTGAGGTCTTATGTGTGTTTTCTTACTACTAAGGTAGCTAGTGTAGAAATGACCTCTTCGGTTCCTCATCCGAGTCGAGAAAACCATAACCGACCTGAAAATTTGCTAGATGGTTTTGCGGGAGGATATAAAGAAATTTGTTTCAGCTCAATACCATTTGAAATAGTCATATTTCCGGATTTGCAGTCTATGAAGGCTGCTGCAGTTGCAAGCCAAGGTCTTCCCAAAATAATGGGATATCCATGTGCTGAATTTCTTGGTTGTAAAACCAAAAAATCTGCGAGGAATTCCCAAGAAGAAACTTCTATAGGGACATCTTCAATGATTCCTTCAGGTTTTGCAAGTGACCTATCGGCCATTTCTAAAGCTGTAAATGTGGGGCTGAGATGTTTGAGCTGTAATTGTTCCATTGTATCTTTAGTCATGACATTTATTGCGGCTCCTAGATCCACTAAAACATTTGATATTGGTCTTGAACCTATGGTGATTGTGATAACTGGGCTTCTGGATCACTATACTTTGGAGGTAGTAGTTTTCCGGATAAGAGATCAGCTATCTTCCCTTCAACTCTGCAGTCTTGGGGAATGCTTTCTTCTTTCTTCTGCTCTTTTAATGCACAAATTTTGGACGGTCTTGTTAATTTTTGGTATTTCCTTAATGGCTTGCAATAAGGGCAATGAGATAGTCAACTTTTTGAGTTCTTTGACCAAATTTGACTCAGAAATTTTTGGTATTGCATTAAGTCTTTCAGGATATGGAACTATCCTTGGTAATTGTTCCGCTTGTGTCTCTTTTTCTATTGTTGGATCCAATTTTTTGTTTCTATTGTTGGTTGGATTCTCTCTGGTTACGATGATTCTTGCTTTTCATTATCTTTGATTTCCATTAAAACTGGTTAGGTACAACTTTCCCTCGAACGGAGTTGGATGTCACTACAATCAAGAACATTAATTTCAATATTTTCTTGGCTTGACCACATAGACAGGAGGTGTCTGTCTTACACTATTTGGATTAGTGGTGTGGTGGCAATTGAGGTTGTTTCACTTGTTGTGTTTTGTTGTTTTTCTTGAAAATTTTGATTAGGTGCGAGGCAACAAATTTTGAGTTTGACCTTGATTCCTTTTTTGCCTTGGATAGGTTGGTATTCTTGATTCCATGTGGTTGGTTTTGCACCCAATGTGGATTAGTCGATTTTGATTCCAAGTTGGATTGTTTTGATTCCATGAGGGTTGTTTTGATTCCGATTCCAGGTGGGTTACTCCAATTTGATTGTGGCCATTCTTGGGAATTTGTCCATTGAGGATAATTCCAAGGACGTTGGGGTGGTTCCGATTGTCCCCAAGGCATAGTACCAGGATTATGCCCCCAATTTGTAGGAAAACGAGGGGGATTTTGATATTGAGAGAAATTTCCCCCTTGTTTTGGTCCAATATAGTTGAGTTCCTCGATCTGGTTTTCTAACAGGTTTTGAGTTGTGGTAGCGGTGGCATTGATCGGTTGAATGCCTTTTTGAACAGATACTACAAATGGGTGAGATAGATGTTTTATTCAAAGGACATTCCTGCAAAGCATGTTTACTTCTACATCTTGGGCAATAAATTGCCAAAGGTTCTGTGTTTTTAGCTTTTGCGAGAGATTTCCCCTAAAGTAGTGTTTAGATGCACTAGGATATCGGTTTTGAAATTTGCAAGTTCCTCTATCAGGTCCTTTACATCAGTGCCATTTGTGCGGCTTTTTCTTCTTCTCTGCTTAGTGCGAGAGTAATTCCTGTAGAGATCCATAATTTCCTCATTACTGAGAGTGGTTACATCCCCTTTTCCCATCAAATCCAGAACTTCTCTGGATTCATCTTGCAATCCTCTCAAAAAGATGGTTTTACATAATTATGGTTCTACTAGTCCACATCTCCTTTGAACAAAGGAGAACCTATCAAGATAATCTTCCAAGGTCTCATCATCTTTCTGCTTGATTCTAAATAACTCATCTTTTCTATTCCTTACACGGCAGTATTCTCGATATTTGTCTAAAAAGACGAGTCTCCATTTGATCCCAGGTTCTTATGGAATTTGGCTCTAAGCTCATGAACCGGCGTAATCTTTGAATCCTTGAGAGTTGAGGGAAAAACCTTAAGTTTTTTATTGTCATTTATATAATCATAGGTTTGACACACTACCTTGAATTCAAACAAAAACTGATCAGGATCTTCAGATACAACACCTCGGAAGGTTGGAAGTATCGAAGGTGAAATGGTCTTCATGGGAGAGTTTTGTGTTGGATTCGGATGAATAGGATATTCAAATGTTACGGATGGTTGGAGTATATCCTGATCATCCCCTTCATTATGAACATAGCCATGCTGGCCATCTACATTGCCTCCTTCTGCCATAGTTTCTTGTTTCCTAGGAGAAGTTAAAGCTTTCCAAATTGTTCTCTCAAGAGGTCCAAGCTTCTCTATTGATGAGTCTGATGAATTATCTTCCTTAAGATATTATGTTGATAAAATTGGTGATTTTCCTTTCTCAAAATGTTCTACTGATGGTGAGACTGGTGATTTTTCTATCAATCTTTCAGGTAGTTCAAACACAGGTGATTCACCCCTTAGGCGTGAAGATCTCCTTAATGGGACAAGCCAGGGATCCTTTGGGGTATCCCTAGACTTACTCATTCATGTTTACTCCTAAATGACATAAATTAAGTCAATAGTTGTTATCTTACTCTGTTGTTATATTTAGATTTTAACCTGAATGTTCACAGTTTAGTCTGATTACAGCTATTGGACTATTTGTTTTCTTCTGACAACACTATTCCCCGACAACGGTGCCAAAATGATGCGTAGTCATTATACCATCATTAATTCTCAATGAATCTGTCAATCCAGGGCAGTGTACAAGGCTATCTACGGGAGAAGAAGTGAAACAGCTATAACTTAGGTCAATCTAGGGCAACAAGTCTTATTGGTGGAACCGGTTGTGTGGGGGGTTTTGGAACATTCCTATCTCTAAATTGCATAAATTAAATCTTAATCTAAGTTGCAGAATTGGAAACTAATCATTAACTACAGAAATGAAGTCCTAATTACAATTGGAGAATGAGACCTAATTATATTGCGAATTAAGGTTGCAGAATTGAAAGTCGATCCTAATTGCGAAAGGAAATCTAATTACTTTTGCGGTAATGAAAGTTTAGATCTAATGTGGAAATAAAAACTATCAAAGTTACGTAATGAGAAGGTTGTCAATCTTCTATTCGATTTTGACAGCAAAACATAAAATGCAAGAAATTGCTGAAAAATAGTAAATTCAGAAATAACAATCTGAAAATAAAGTGGAAACTTTGCTTGAAAGTAAGATTGCAACTAAAACTTTAAGCACAAGATTAATCTAAGCATAAATAAACTAATACTGCAAATATTGTCAACTATTTACAAGCAATTGAAATAACAAGTTCTACAACTCATTCTACTGCAGCAAAATCAGAATAAAAACCTGCTTTGTTAGTCCTCCTCCTAGGTCTGGAAGTGGCCAACCTCTTTGTCCAGAAGAAGGTGTAAGTCTCTCTCTTTTTCTAAATCTTAATCACACTCATTTACAAGTAATTTGAAATAGAGCTGGTGCACTTTATTGATCAAAAGACATGATTACAAGAATTCTGTTGAAAAGCTATTACGAGGCTGTAACAGTCAATTTCTAGTTATACTCTGTATTTTCTGCTAGCTTCCTTACTCTATTTTCTACCTCTTTTTCTATCTACCTCGCTCAACCTGAATGGGAGCAATATTTATAGCTATCCTATGATCTGATTACAAACAAAGAATATCTCAAAAGATCTAATCCTACAATTTTGCAACAAATTCTGGTTTTATCCTAGAAGAGGACTAAAACTTGATCTTTCCCTTAATGATGGCTTTGGTCGGCAATGACGGCAAAGACAGATGGAAGATATTTCTCTTTACTTTTTCCAACCTTTATTTCCCTTTTTCGGCTTCAGAAATCGGTCAAAGGTCAAAAACACATTATGTTCTTCATTCGAAGATAAGTGGCTTCATTACGAAGACAATGCAGTTTTCATTCCGAAGATCGCTCATTCCGAAGATATTGCATTCTCATTCCGAAGATCGCTCATTCCGAAGATACTGCATGCTTCATTCCGAAGATCCGCTCATTTCGAAGACGTTGCATTCTTCATTCCGAAGATCCGCTCATTTCGAAGATCTTGTGTTCCTTCATTCCGAAGATATCTGTTCAGAATGAACAAATGTATGCTTTTCCATTGATTTCTTCTGCATCTCTCAGGTGGGTTATCTCCTAAGATCAAATTCTAATGGTCTTCATCCCTTTCCTCATGTGAATTCCATGCCTTGCTATTTATGGACAGTGGCTGGAATTTACATGGGAAAGACCGATTTTCTTGCACAACAACAGTTTGCTTGCACTGTTGCCAGATTTAGGTGAAGTAAATGCTTGAGACAAATCAAAATATGATTAGTGAAATGCTGCTATTATTCTAAGCATATCCCATTGTAGCAAATCATAGCAAAAAGAACACAAAACTATGCAAAAAGCTATAAAATCAGCATATAATATTTCAAATACATTGATCATGCAAAATGGTTAATATACAGCATATTGAATCAACTTAACTAACATATCAGATAAAACATAAGAGTTTATAGGCATTTTTAGTGTACAAAACATGTTATGATTAAGGCATTTCCAGGCCTCATCACAACGTATCCACAAGATGAAGGCAAGAGGAATGGAGTCACCAATTGCACAACGTATCGAGAAGGCAAGAGGAATGGAGTCTAAATCGACCTCTACCAACCACAAGGTGAAGGCAAGAGGAATGGAGTCTTAGATCGACCTCTACCAACACCCGAGACATTCACCAACTGCGCTACACAATGGGATTAAGACCATGTAGTTATGCTATGGAGAAAATTTACCAACTGCCCTACACAATGGGATTAAGACCATGTAGTTATGCTATGGAGAAAATTTATTTTTCACCAATTTGATTAAATCTTATATATGTGCATTATATTATCTAATATTATATCCATGTTTAAATAAGTAAACAATAACATGTAAGAGGCAAGTATAAAATAGGATCCCCAAACACTTTAGTGTGCCTCTAGAAATAGTAATGGAAAGGTCAGCCGCTCTTCAACAGTAATATATTTGATTGTCTTTTCTTAAATAGAAACAATTTGATTAAATAATCCAAGAACATTTGCAATTTGATTGAAAAGACTGTTTTAAAATGACTGTTTTAAACAAGAAAGTAAAATCATTAAAGTATTATGAAGGATGTTAGAGGTCAAATGTTAGTAATATAATATTTTTACTGTCGCATGCAAAGAGTTATTATTAGCGAGATAAAAATGACTTATTATTCTAAAAGAGATACAAATAAACTAAAAATATTTTATAACTAAAATTTATCTTAAAGATATAACATCTATAAGAGGCTATATCCATTCACCCATCCATATCGCAGCACATATGATACACGTTTTGCTTCCAATTTCCATATTTTTAGCGTTCAATTAATCTTGTATGTGTGCACAATATGAAAAATGAAATAATGAATTTTAATATTAAAAGAAACAGTGAATTTAAGTCGTTAATATCCACCTAAGTTTTAACTCTATACTTCTTGATTTATAGATGCAGTTTGAGAACTGACTTCACAGTGAAGTGTAGAGAAAGGGGAAAACAATAAAGACTGGTTCTGGCTAGTCAAGGACTCCATGAGGTTACCAGAAGGAATACACACTTCTTCAACTATGGTTCTGCGACCATCATGGCAGCACTCTGCTTTGTTTCACTCCAGCATGGAAGCATTTTCTAAGTTTTTTTAAAAGAAAAAGACTACAAACAATAAACTCTATTGAAAGAACCAGAACGATAACATGAAGCAAAATATTTCATAAATCAATTGAGAGTTCAGAGCATTGCTACCATATTGACTTCAACTTACAAATAGTGGGGACTCGTTTAGTATTATTAATATAATAGATAAGTTGTAGAACATTACAATAAATATTTTGAGCAATTATGCTCTCTCTATCGTACTAATACCCTTAGTCTAGGGGAAATACTTCACCACAAGCTAATCACACCACCGTTGGTATCTGTGAAAAGCTTGATGCAACAAGTTTATAGAAAAATCTACAAATGCTGTTTATAACTGCCGATGGCGGAACTCTTGAACAGGAGGCCTTGCTAGCCAATGCACCTACTCAACGTCGAACCTACAAATAAAACCGTGACGAACGTTAAAGCGTTAGTACAGGACATGGTGCAATTACAACAAATAAAATAAGGACAAATTAGAGCGAGCATAGTTTTCTGCGAATTCCATGCAACATAACAACGTACCTTATTTAGTAAAGACATGGCTCCAGCCGACGAGATCGTCTAATATGGCGGGGGTGGCGGAGATTTGTAAGCGTAGGGAGGCGGAAGCTTGGGTGGCGGCTTGGAGATGGGGGGTAGGATTACTGGTGGCTTGGGAATTGGCGGAGGCTTAGGTTTAGGGACATAAGGAGACTTGGGTGGCGGATAAACTGGTGAAATTCCGTGGTGAGGTGGCGATGGCGGAGTGTAAACCGGCGGAGGCTTGGGAAAGACCGGCGGTTTAGGCTTGGGCTTGGGGACGTATGGAGCCTTGGGTGGCGGATACACCGGCGGAGGAATAACAGGAGGCTTGTGATGTGGCGGAGGTTTAGGCTTTGGGATGCAGGGCGGCTTGGGTGGCGGCTTGTAGACGGGCGGGGGGATCACCGGGGGCTTGTGATGTGGCGGAGGTTTGGGCTTGGGCTTGTGAGGGGGTTTTGGTGGGAAAATCTTAGGTGGCGGCTTGTGGGGAGGGGTGTACACGGGCGGAGGCTTGGGTTTGGGAATGTAGGGGGCCTTGGGTGGCGGATAAACAGGGGAAACCTCGTGATGTGGCGGAGGTGGCGACTTGTATGGGTACGGAGGTGGTTTTTGGATCGGCGGAGGCTTTGGAATAGGCGGGGGGATAACGGGGGGCTTGGGCGCCGGCGGAGGCTTGGGTTTGGGAATGTATGGGGCCTTGGGTGGCGGATAAACCGGAGAAACCTTGTGGGGCGGAGGCGGCGATTTGTAGCCGTAGGGCGGAGGCTTTACCTTTGGGGGAGGGAGGACCAGAGGCGGCTTGGGAATCGGCGGAGGCTTTGAAACGGGAGGCTTGGGAATTGGCGGAGGGATTAGTGGCGGCTTGGGCGGAGCTTTTGGTGGAGGGTACACCGGCGAAATTGCATGGGGTGGCGGCGGTTTGACTACGGGCGGAGGAATCAGTGGAGGCTTATAGACGGGCGAGGGCGGAGGCGGAGATACATACGTGTACGGCTTGGGATGGCCATACGTTGCAGACGATCGGCTCGCAAAGCACGAAATGCTGAGCAATATGAAGAAAAAAAGCTTACAAAGCGCCCCTTCCGGCGGGACGTGGAACTCCATTGCAGTTATCTCTCAGAAGGAAAAGGAAAAGCTTGTTGCTGCAGCCATGCAGACTCGGCTTGAGCTCAAGTTTTGAGTTGGAAAGGCGCCTTGCAGTCCTCTCTTTATACACGTTTAGAACGACGAGTAGCGAAGACAAGACGCTTTCAATTGCTTTGAATTGCCGCTTCCGATTCCACCGACACCAGTAGTTTTCTTCTGGGTTGCCCTATCCAGTAGTTTCACTCATGCTGTGAAGACAGACGCGGAGCAGCGCGAGTGATAGCGGTCGTACCGGCTGCTTGTCGACACTCATAATATGGGGCATGGCCCATCTCCCTTTGAAAACCCCCCCTTCTAATAAAAGACCTGCGCTGCATAATTACGAGCGGCTACGATGTTTTTTTCTTCGACACTGTGATGTTTCCGAGGGGGAACACTATATTATATTATTATAATGTGGAGCGCAGCTGGACCCCAAATTCCCAAATTCCGTAGTAATCCACAAATATTTTGGACTATTTGCGTGGGGTGTACAACTGTCATTGACCTCTCAGAGCTTCCACTTAGCGCTTTAATGGCAGAGGAGGAATCAGTCCGCTTTCCCAGGAAAAGAAGGACGACCACACGGATTTAGGGCAGGGTGGGGTAGTGCAGGGTAGCTGGATCGCAATGTAGTGTAATGCATTCACCAAAACGCGGATATTAATGAGTGTGCAGTCAGTAAAGTATGGAGTGCATGTGAGGATTTGTAATTTTTTTTTTTTTTTGAGTCAGCTTGGTCGATTGATTGATTGATGGGTTCTGTCAGCTACCTCGTGATTCTACCTTATCCCCATAATGATAATAATTCCTCATGTTTTTTCAAAATCTAAACAGGGAACGTTGTTCCCCCGGGTGGAGGGCTTTTGGTCGCCTGTCAATTTGACGGTAGCGTATATGCTGAAATATCCTCTTTGAGGGGTAGCTAAATGCGTATAGGTGGGAATATACGCGGGAATCTGCTCTTTGTGGAGAGGCGGTACCCCAGGTTAAAAAACAAGAGGAAACGTAGCCCGCTCAACAACCACCACATGGTAAAGTGTTTTGGGGTTCGTGGGAAAGTAAAAATGCAACCATCTAAGGTAAAGGGTGACGGAGATAATTCTCCTGCTTTAAAAATTGATGGGAACAATCTTTCCCTTCTCGATAGGGTTAGATACAGTTTCTTGTACCACGTGATCATCGGAATCATGTGGTGTTATTTGTGGCAGATCTAAAAAGGCAGCCATGTTCCAATCGGAGACGACAGGCTCTCCTCGTGGGTCGTTTCAGCTTATACCGTTAAAGGTTTTCGTTTGACCCTTTACGCCATGGTTTCTAACTCTTAGGACTGTATGGCCTCCAAATGCAAGTGGTACTCCACGTGATTTTTTATTTATTTTTATTTTTTATGACTTTGTGGAATTTTATCTTTGGAGACACCTGACAGATCTAAATTTAAATCGTACTATATTTTTAATTATATTTTTTAATTTTTTTTTAATTATTTAGAATAATAATAATATTAAATAAATTATAGACATAATTTTAATCTTTTTAATATAATATATTAAATTTAAATTTACCAAGTTCAATTTATATTATATAGAAAAATGCAAGCAGAAATATAATATTATATTGCAAAGTTTAACCCTATGGCCACAAAGAAAAAGTGTATATAGGCGTTGAAATCAAGTGGAAGGAAAAAAACCTCATTGCTCAGATAAGGACTAGCTCTCGGAAAAAGCGTATATAGGCATTGAAATCAAGTGGAAGGAAAAAAACTTCATTGCTCGATAAGGACTAGCTCTCATAGGCTTAGATGTGAAACAAGAGATGAACAATACCCAAAGAACAATGGGAAGAAAGGATATGTACTCTATGCAGCACGAGCACTAGAGACAAAGGAACACTTCATCTATAAATGTCCGAGTTTTTCAAATATCTACGACAAATACAAAGAAACACTTGGAAACGGGTCTATGACAGAGTTATTTGAAGACAGTAAAATAAAAAAAAGTCGAGGAATTGCTAACACAAATCGGCAGGAGAAGGAACAACCTTCTCAAAGATGTTAAAGATCCTATGATATGATTTGAGTAGTTATACTTCCATATTTGAGGTCCCTTAGACCATATTTGAGTGGACTTAATTAAAATCTTTCATTTCATTTCAAATTATTAATATATATTTTTTAATATATTTGAACAACTACTTTGTGAAAATGATGATATCTAACTATAAATTATACATTTTAAATTTATGAAAATATTCATATCAAACTCTAAACTATATTTTATTGTTTTTAATTTGAAGTTGTTACATGTTTTCATAATAATGTTTATCTATAACTACACTTTAAAATCATTTGCTTACATAATATTTCAATTTCAATGAATAATATAATATTATTGTATCATTAGTAAGAGTTGAATCTATATGATTAATTTTTTAATTATTTAAGCTAATATTATTTATTTATTTATTTTTTAATAAATCATATCTAGTTTATAATGGAGGTCATTCCCATCAAGATACCAAAATAATATATTTGTTGTTAGATCAATTAAACCATATCATATGCAACATGCCTTATTATCACAAATCTTATTTATTTATTTTTTCTATTAAATATATTCTTCAACTTCATGGAAGTGCTATGTTTCCATATTCAACTCCTTGACATCAATTTAATTAAAAGATAATATTTCAGTTGTCTGAGTTCTCTTTTAAACTTTGAATTTCACTTTGTGGAAGTGCTATGTTTGTGGAAGTGCTATGTTTCCGTATTCAACTCCTTGACATCATTTTAATTAAAAGATAAATTTTCACTTGTTTGAGTTCTTTTTTAAAATTTGACTTACACTTAGATTGAGTTCTTTTTTAAAATTTGAATAGATGAACATCAACATTGTTATTGGCTAAATTTTTTATTACCATATTTCCTTCTTAATACATATGCTTACATTTCCAAGAAACTATATTTTGAAGACATTGCCTCCAATAATAATAATAGGTAATGAATATAAACAATAGTATTGTTTTTTTTATCTTGTCCCCACATCCATTGTTGTTGATAGCATTAATTATAATTTGTGAATCCCTTCAATTAAAATATGTTTGCATCATTTTTTATTGCAAGTTTAATTTCTTACATTAATTATAATTTGTGAATCCTTTCAATTGAAATATGTCTCCATCCTTGTCTCCATCCTTATTGTAATTTTAATTTAAATATATTTTCATTATTTTTAAATTATATATTAAAGAAATTATATTTATTAAGTTGTGCAGAGGTAGTAGAATGACCGATTTTTTTTCAGTTGAGTGTTTATCAACTTGAGGTAAAATGGTTCTAATCCTAAACCCCTCTTAGATCCCCTCACTTAAAATAAAAATCTTACTAAAATAAGGTAAAAGCTATAATAATTACTTTTCGATTTAAATTCAACTATTTAATTTTATAAACACAATTAAAATCATTTCATTTAAATTCAATTTAAAAATAATAAAAATTATTATTCAATTTGAACCTTTCTTTTCTTCATAGCAAATAGCGGGTCTATGCCACTGAACTACCATTCAAACCTTTCAGTCTCCATGTGCATTGGGAAAATCAACTCTATGGTTGATGCATCAAACCAATTCTTCCTTACCTCCAGACCTTCAAAGGCGATCATTGGACATGCTCGAGCTTTATAAGGTGTTATAGTCTGATTAGGAAATGGCCGTGGTTTGAAAATGACAATCTATAAATATCAAAGGTTCCAAGTCTATTTACATCAAATCAAAATATTTAACCCCATCTTCCATATGCCCTTTGGACAAAACGAAGGGCTAGTTCAGAGACCAACTGTCCAATCTATCTCACATAAGAAGACTCGTGATCAAATATCCAGACAAACACCTGCACGCGATTTCCAAAAAGAAACGCCAGCCCCATTTATGCTATCAATAAATTGATGGTGATATCTCACCTTTTCTTTATAGAGGCAAATTAAAATTGATTTTCCCCTCTCTTCAAGTCGCTATCTCTTTTTGAAAATAAAGGTCATTTAAACATCCAAACAAGTATTTCTGTATTACTTTTTAAATGTATAATTTGTATTCCTATCATTTCAATTAGGAAAGTGGAAGCAGGTTGAATAGTAGAATGTTCACGATGTTCCATGCAATGCAATGGGATAGACTATTATTACCTCATTTTTTTTCACACGCTTTCTTTTTGTTATTGGCTATGATAGTCGTCGAGAGAGTTCCCTACGTCCCTTTCTTCATACTTTATTTGGTGAAAAAGGTCATTAGCACAATATCAAATATTGAAGATCATTTGTTGACTCGGCATCCTATTCTGCTTTTTAAATTAAGTTTGAACAAAAATAATAAATACCTAATGTTTAGGAATGGCTCAAATAATATAGTATTGTAATAATTTATTTATTTATTTTTGTTTTTTAAAAAGAGGGTAAAAATTTATTAACTCAGTAAAACATCCAAGATACAAAGAAAATAAAGAAGTTATTCAGACATATCAGCTCTTAATAAAAAAGAGACAGATTGAAAGCACTCAGAAGAAAATTGAGACCAATTCTGAACACCCCAACCATCCTAAAACTCAGAAGCCCATTTAGCTAACAAATCTGCTACCCCATTCCACTCTCGGGGAATATGCACAAAAGAAATGAACTCCAAGTGAGCAGAGATATTGAGAATTTGCTGAGCAATCCAACTCAACCGCCAACTCCCATGAAGACTATCCTCATAATTCAACAAATTTATAACAATCTGAGAATCAGATTTCACAAACAATCCGACGCCAACCCAAAGCATACCCTTGCTCCAAAGCATATAAAATCGCAAGGGCTTCCATGAAGTTATTAGAATGATATCCCTTAAAGCAAGAGAAAAATGTCTCGTCCCACACCACCAATACCAGCATTACCCGGATTACCCCGAGAAGATCCATCCATATTAATCTTCAGCACTCCTGGAGGAGGCGGATTCTATTTACCAACCCTCCGCACCCAATTACTCTGACCCATTCGTCTACAGGAGACATTAGGACCAGGACCATTAACCAACAAACCTAATCTTTAGATATTAATTTTTTTTTTTGGTAATATTAAAAGATGAGGGTTTTGATCACAAATTCCCCAACTTGTTACAACAACTCCACCACGGAGACACACACCCACCCCCTCACACACTCACCCATGCCACAGTTTGAACCTTGGACCTCCCGAAAAAGAGCCAAAGCCCAAACCGTTAAGCTGCACCCTAGGTGCATATTGTAATAATTTAGTTATTATATATTTAATTAATTAATTTAATTCATATTATTTAATTAATTATATTTTTCAATTTTTAAAGAAAAACTAAGATTCAAAATCCTATAAAATTATACATATATAGTTATTTAATTGTTGTAATATTATGATATAATTATAATGTTATAAGGATGAAATCCATTTTAATCTCATAAAATTAATTAAAAATTTATATATAATAAAAAAATTAAAAAATAAAATATTATTTTGCTCGGCTAAATCAAGTCTATAAAAATATAGGGAAATTTGAACATATTAATTGACATCACATTTTTAGGAAATGGAATCATTTAAAAAGATAAAAGGATCAATGAAGGTTTTTTTTTTTTTTTTTTCATCCTTCCTTACACAAGAAAGTTTATAACCAAAGTCTCAAAATTTAAAAAATAACCACACAAACTAAGTATATTGGTTCTTTTTATTCTATAGAATGTTGTGGACCAAAAACTTTTTTAATAAGAAAAATGTTTATAATACCTAATCAACTTGTAATCTTTATACTATATTAAGTAATATAAACTTTTTCTTTAATTTTTTATATAAAAAATAAAAAATATTTATATAAATTAAAAAATTAATTAAAATCATTTAACAATATAATATAATAATAAGAACTATGTGAAAGTTTATTTTAATTTTTTTTTTAAATGTATAGTCTAAGTTAACTGTTTCATATATTATATTGGTGAAATTTTATCTTGCTAGTTGACTACTGTTTTTTCTTAAATAAAGCTGTTTGATAAATTTTTTTAAAATGATATAATTTTGAATATTTAACTGCGGATGTTGAGAAAAATATTCATTGTCTTGGTATAAATAAATAAATTAATTAAAATGTCCATTTCTGGTATTGTTTACTATTAAATCTAGTTTAACGTGTCTCTTCATAACTAAATATTTACCGCAGAGAAAAGACCATAGTAAAGGCACTTTTGTGTTTCCACCAGAATCCTTTATTTTATCGAGCATTCCTCATCCTTAGCTGTGGAGCAACCTACTGGTGAGTCCCCTTCTCTCAAACCACCATAAAAAGCATAGCGAACATGACCATTGTGACGCTGCATTAAGTGGTGATGACAATGGCATGCGTTAACATAGCATTATTGTAGCCTTTTATTATTATTATTATTATTATTATTATTATTATTATTATGTCGTTAAAGTTTTATTTTGCTGCTATGTTCTTGAGGAGTGTGACCTCAGTTCTATCATCCATTATACTTGGTTAAGTTATATTCTTAGTTAAGCTTTTTTTAGTTAAAAAAAAAAAACACATAAAATAATTAAATTAATTTAAAAATATTAAAATATTTGTTGTCAGCTGACAAGCACATTCGGTCTTCTTAAATCTAAAGTATCAACGTTGTCAATCATATTGTGAAATTATTCTTAAAAGGAAATGGTTGATAGGAAGAGTTTCACATCTTAAACGAAGATTTAAATTTTATAAGTAAACCTTAACATTTGATAAATTAAAAGGAATTCAATTAATTAAACTACCTTTAAAAAAATACCTAAGTCTAAGTACTATTAAGTGATATATATATATATATATAATAATGTTTATAATGTAATATAATATAAATATCATCTATTTTAATTATATATAATAAAAAAAAATTAATAATTTAAAACTTATTTAAAATATAATGAAAACTTATTTGAAATGAAATGAAAGATTTTAATTACGTCCGCGAGACCCAAATATGGTCTATGGGACCTCAAATATGGAAGTACAATTACTCAAATCATATCATATGATCTTTAATATCTTTGAGAAGGTTGTTCCTTCTCCTGCTGATTTGTGTTAGCAATTCCCCAACTTTTTTTATTTTACTGTCTTCAAATAAATCTGCCATAAACTCGTTCCCAAGTGTTTCTTTGTATTTGTCACGGATATCTGAAAAACTCGGGCATTTATAGATGAAGTGTTCCTCTGTCTCTACTGCCCCTGTGCTTGCATAGAGTACATATCCTTTCTTCCCATTGTTCTTTGGGCGTTGTCCATCTCCCTGTTTCACATCTAAGCCTATGAGAGCTAGTCCTTATCTGAGCAATGAGTATTTTTTCCTTCCACTTGATTTCAGCGCCTATATACGCTTTTTTCCTTGTGGTCATACGTTGGGTTAAAATTTGCAATATAATATTGTCTTTTCCTGCTTGCATTTTTCCACATTCCACTTCTGAACTTTTCATTCACATAATTTTTTATGTCTTTGTTGACATTTGGGCATTCATTTATGTTGATTTCCCAACGTTTCATCCATTTCTGATTTTGTTTCATCCATGTATTCTTTCGCCTATGCAACTCTTCGTCCCTAGCTGCCCTAGGCCATCTATCATTTGTCATGTTTTCTGTTTTTTCAAGTAACATAACAACTTGGTCATAGCAATTGCTTCTAAAGGGAACATTCCAGTTTCAGCTAGAATAATTTCATAAGGGGTTGTGGCCTTAATTTTGAGAAAGTTTGTGATTAGATATTTTTGAATCCTTTCTATTTGCCTCCATTTTGCATTTGTTGTGCCACTAGCCCACACCTCGCAACCATACAACAGAACCGGTGTAACAAGTAGGCCAAATAAGACCTTGGTGGTCTTCCAGTCCCACAACTCGACATTCCTACACCTGTTTTGAAGTGCATATAGTGCTCTCCAACCACTTTGAGTTCTTTTCATCCTACATGTATTCCAATTAAGTTTGTCATGAAAGTCTATGCCCATGTATTTGTATTCTACTACTACATCAAGCGGTTCTCCTGCAAACTGAAATTTGAGTTGTTGCTTCTTCTTTTTTGCTGAAAAAATCATAATTTTTGTTTTGCTCGTGTTCACCTGCATCCCAACTTCTTTACAAAAGAGTTCTAGAGCTTGAAGGTGATCTTCTAGATCTTTGGCTGTTTTGGCCACAAGAATTACATCATCTCCATACATGAGGAGTTTTACCACATATTTGGCTAAATGCACACCCTCTCCCCCAAATTTGTTTATCCATTCTTCTAACTTGTCAATGTACAACCCAAATAAGGTCGGAGATAGAGGGCAACCTTGTTTGACACCTATGTCACTACCAAAACATTCAGATAACCCTTCCTGTGTTCTGATTCTAGCCTTTACATGCTCATATAGTCCGTGAACTGCTGCCCTGTAGTGAATTGGAACCTCTAGCTCTTCCATTCTGCTCCATAATTTTTTCCTTGGCACCGTGTCAAATGCCTTTTTGAAGTCTACAAAACAACAAAAAGCCTCCTCTTTTTGTCCCATATTTTTTCCACTATGTGTCTGAGCGTGATACATTGATCAATAGTTGAGTGCTTGGGCCTAAAACCCGCTTGCCCCTTTGCTCTCTTTCCCTTTTCTTCTGCCCATATGTTGATCCTACGCTCTATCATACTCCCAAACAACTTTGCAAAGAGAGGGTTGATCATGATAGTTCGATAGTTTGAGGGATTATTTACATCTCCACTTTTAAACAAAGGAATGGTCAAGCTAGTTGTCCACTCAGTAGGGAAGCCATTTTGTATGACCTCATTGAAAATTTCTTTGATTTGCGGTGCCAAGATATCTACCCCCCATTTTATATGCTCTGCTTGAAGATTGTCTATGTCACGGGCTTTACCAATTGCTAACTTTTTTATCCCTTGAATAATGTCTTCAATTGTGAAAAGTTCTTTCTTGACAATGATAGTAGGGGGTGTCTCCTGCTGGTTACTACGCTGATACAGTTGTTTTGAATACTCCAACCACTGATTAACTGTTATGTTATTTTCAGTTTGCATCCTTTTCACGCTTAGTTCCTTCCAAAATTTCTTTGGTTCATGCTTCCCTAAGTAAATCAATTCTTTCCTCCTTGTTCTAGTGTATTCTTCTTTTTTTGCCCTTACCAGTTTCTCATATGCTTTTTTGTTTGCTCTTGTTTTACCCGTTGGTTCCTTTAGTAATCTTCGCATTTTTTTGCAATCTTCATCGAACCATGGGTTGGTTGGGAAGCTATTCCTTTCTTTCTTTTTAGGTTTAGCTCTCTTGCATTTGTTTAGAGCTTCTTGAATAACGTGCATTAACCATTCACTCTTAATGTAATCTCTACTACTGTGATGTAGTTCTTCCCTTTCCTGTAACTTGTTATTTAATACTGCTCTAAAATTCTGTCGATTTTCATCTATTAAGAGAATGTTTCCCTTGTGAGGATATTTATTTTGATTGCCTTGCAAGTGTTTTTCCCTTGGTTTGTCTCCATGCATTCGAAGTTTCATAACAATTGGGTTGTGATCTCGACTTAAGTTCCACCCGGAGAATCTTCCACTTCTAGCTCCTCTATTTTTGGTATGTAATTCTGTGAGCATATTACATAGTCTATTACACTTTGTCCCTTATATGTTTTGCATGTATACTTTCCTGAATTTTTCCATTTGTTCATCCCATTGCAAATAATCAAATTGTATATGCTTGCAAAGACCTAACAACTCTTCTCCATATTGCGTGATAGCCCCATGCTCATCTTCTCAAGTCCTGGTCCACTCGTTGATTTTCCTCTTCTGGCATCCAAAGAGGATTAATCTCAATATCTTCGTTACCTTCTAGAATGTTAGCTTGCTTATTTGTTGTCCTTGCATTGAAATCTCCAATTAATATAATCTCCCCAACTTACTGTATATTGAAATGTCTCTTTTTAGGGAGGAGTATGGGTCTTCTCTGTTAAGGTCATGTTTCTTATAGAATTTAGAATTCTTGGGAGCAAAATAACATGTTGCTATGCTAATAACTGACTTATTTTCTAGGATCTTTATCCAGATGTACTGTTTGTTTTCATCTTGTTTTTCAATTTTAATGACCCTATCCCATTCCTCTTTTATTAAAACCATAATACCCCCATGCCCTTTGCCATTTTCTGCTGCTTTATTCCATATTGCTATTTTTTTGTATCCCACAAATTCTGGAGTCCTACATCCATCGTGTTCATGTGTTTCTGTCAATATGATTATATCTTTGTCTCTAGCAATGGGCCCTAACCCGGGTCCTCTTCTCCAAGGGAAACCTCTACAGTTCCAACTTACCATTGTAAGATGTTCCCGGCGGGCCATACTCCCTATTTGTTTTGGATTTGTTTAGATGTGATGTATGCCTTTCCATTTCTTAAATATGCTCGTTTCCCTTCATTCCTTGTTGCCCTCACCTTTTCCCATTCCTTATTTCTTTCTTCCTACTGTAAAAATGTTAGGTCATCATCTAAATAAAATTGTGACCCTCTCAGCATGCCTCTATTTTTAAGTAACCTTATTTTATCCTCGTAGCTCATCAATGTGACCCGAATATGTCTATCTCTCCCTCCTTCTCTCAGCCTACCAATTCTGCTTGCTTTTTTTATCTGACCCTTCCATTGTAATCGATCTGACAAGAAGTCCCTGGTTAAACGATTTGTGTCTTCCCTGTCCCCATAATCTTTCAACCCTTTGATGATTATATTTGATAACTTCTCATGTCTTTCTTTCTCTTCTGTTATTTGAATTTTTACTTGCTTCTCTATCAACTCTTTTTGTTGATTGACTGGTTCTTTTACTACTTGAGACCATGTCTTTGCCTTTGCTAATTCATTTCGTAGCTCATTTTCTCTTGTTTCCATGTTTTGGAGTGTTTTCTGTACCTCTTTTATTTGATTTGCATTTGTTTTTTCCACCTCTATTGCATCATTGATTGGGGGGTGGATGGCTTGTTTGAGGACATGCCATTCACGTTGACCCATGTTTGCAAGGTTTTGTAGCTTTGACACTTGCTCCTTGAGTTGGTTGTTTTCCTTTTCCAACCTCCGAATGGTGTTTATAACCTCATCTGATTTAGTTTCTCTTAATTTCTCCCTCCTTTCCATGCTTTCAAGTTTCTCTTTCATCTTCATTAGCTCTTGCACATAAAGTCTTGGTGCCCACATGAGTGGTGTAGTTGTGGGACTGTAAGTTTCTTCCTCATCTGAAAACTCATTTTGGTGATTTGCCTTTGATTGTTCCTTATTCTCCACCTGTTTATGTGGTAGAATATTTTTTATTTTTATTTTTCGATATGCCCTCTTCATTGTTGTTGCCCTTGCTCGAGCTTGTCGACGCCTTAATATCCTCCAAGACTGTTTCTCATTGACATATATTGGTTCTTGCAATTGTTGCTTCCCTTCTTCCATTTTCAAACCCTTTATAGCCGAACCCTCTATACTATTGATCCGATGAAATAAATGTGTAATAAAACCCTCCTTGCTTTGCAAACCCTCCGCTACAAACCCTTGCTGATAATAAAACCTTCTGCCGCAAACCCCTATAACGAATGTATTTCTCCTATCTACTTAAATTGTTTTATAAATCGAAAGAGGACGAAAAATGTGCTTACCCGATGAAATAGATGTTTAATACAATACTCCGTCGCAAACCCTCCTTGCTCTGCAAAAACCCTTTGCCGCAAACCCTTTAATTTTTTTGTGTTGATATTTCTTGTCTGGTTCAGTGTACAGTTCGAATCTTCTCTGTTCTATCGGCTCTGCTTCAGTATCCCCACGCTCTGCTTCAGTCCTGCTTCAGTATCTTGTCGTAAACCCGATGAAATAGATGTTTAATACAATACTCCGTCGCAAACCCTCCTTGCTCTGCAAAAACCCTTTAATTTTTTGTGCTGATATTTCTTGTCTGGTTCAGTGTACAATTCGAATCTTCTCCGTTCTATCGGCTCTGCTTCAATATCCCCGCGCTCTGCTTCAATCCTGCTTCAGTATCTTGTCGTAAACCCGATGAAATAGATGTTTAATACAATACTCCGCCGCAAACCCTCCTTGCTCTGCTTCAGTATTTAAAATATAATAATTGTTTGATACTTTAACTTTTTCATACAATAATTCAAAACCTAAAAAAGTTAACATATAAATATATATATTAAACGGTCAGAAAGACTATCAACACTTGCCAATTTGTAAATAATTGTATTCAAGTTTATTTTTCTAGAGCCCAAGCTCATTCTTTTAGGAATGAATTAGTTTCTTTCCTTTATCCACCTTTGTAATGTAGCTTCTCTTGTCTACTCTCTTCATTGAATTTGTCTTTGTTCTCTCTTGATTCCTACTAGTCACACAACCCCTCTCAAGTATTATTATTATAGCAATTTGATCATTTCACACATTTAGTTATTGAGGATTTTAGTATGTGATTTAGATTTAAATTATAATCATAAAATACATTTAGATAATATATATTTTTGAATTTACATGGTGGAATTGGTAGCCGCCACAAAAAGCCATCACAGTATTATGTGTTATTCGTTTTGGAAGCCGCCATACAGTTTTTCGCACAATCCTCCTATAACTACCATGCCACAATCATTTTAAACATGTTCGGCTTGGAAGCTGTCACACAGTTGCACAATCCGCCCCTATAACCACCATGCCACAATCATTTTAAACCTTTTACGTTACTGAAAGCACCAGGAAAGAGACAAGCATGTCTAACGAGGCTCGAGATTTGAAACTTGGACCTCCGCCCCCCTTACAAGGTTTGGTCAAACCAATTGGTTTGTTCGTCTTGGAAGCCGCCACACAATTTTTTGTGTAGAAGTCTATGTTATTTGCTCCAAAAACCCATTGTTCACCCTGAAAGCCACCACACAATTTTTTGCGCAGAATTCTACGTTGTTCGCTCCAAAAACCGCCATAGAGTTCTTTGGGAAGTCCACCCCTATAACCACCATGCCACAATCATTTTAAACATTTTAAGTCGCTGAAAGCACCAAGAAAGGGACAAGGGTTCAATCCAACGAGGCTCGAGATTTGAACGTCAGACCTCCACCCCTTATGAGGTTTGGTTGAATCAATTGACCTACACCTCCAACCTATAATCTTAAAAGTTAAGAATCTTAAAAATAACATATCACAATATTTTTTTAACATAGTCTTTTGACCTTAGGACCAACTCTATGTTTCCAAAAACTATTAAAAAATACGAATGTTGTCAACAAACAATAATGTATAAAATTTTAAAAGTATTAAATTCAAATTTTAAAACTTTGAAATATTTACACTAGGATTTCAAAATGCATTTGTCATTTTGTCAATGAAAGCTTATCTTATAAAAATAACTCAAACTATAATCTAAGTGGCCATAAGAGAAAGTCTTATATTTTTATTTTCAATGATTATAAAAAATCTTCATTAAAAATTTATTTTAGAAAACATATGAATGTGTGATCTACTTATATGATTAGATAAGTATAATTAGGAATCATTTTCTTGACATTGGACATCTATTATGAGTGTAGATCCTTGTTATTTTTTTTTGTTGACAAGATAATTAAATTGTGTGATTGAAAATCTATTGCCTTATGTGAAGTACTTCTATCAGATTAAGTGGAGGAATGCACTAGAAGAAGAGTAACAAGGAGGTTCAATGAAAGGGTTTGGACATTGTTTTGAAAGCTTATTTTTTTATAATGAAAAATTATTTTTATTTTTTAGATTTGGTTAGTGTGAGAAAATTTTACAATGAATGCGTAGGATTGGTTGTAACCTTAGACCTCCCCAAGAAAAACCAAGGCAAAAACCAGTTGCGTTGTCCCCGTGGGACTTATAATGAAAAATTATTACCACCACAAAATTTATTTTGAAAAAAAAACCTAACTTATTTACTAAAATTAGGATTTTTTTTTATAGATATCACACAAAATTCATTTATTTTTGGGTGGATTTTCCTTCATATTTGGTGTATGCAACTTTGTAATTTACAAAATTATTTTCAAATTATGTTAAGAACTAAGATTTATGCAAGACTTAAAAACGTGGAATTTGGTTTGGAAAATAGAGTTTTTGATTTGGTTGAAAACTTGCAAATATTTTAAAACATTTAATTTCAAAAAAGCATTGAAAAAAGTTTGTAGGATTCTAGAACTTTTTTTTCCTTTCTTTAAGTTCTAGGTAATATCATCTAAAAATTATATGCAATTCTTACATAAAATTTGTAAGGTTTTAATGATTATAAAAATCATATAAGTTTCATTTATAAACTAGAACCTTAAAAATTAATTGAACAATTATAAAAGCAAAAGTAGTTAGATAATAAATTATTGTTTAAAATTTATAGGTTTACGATTAAGTTTTACAGTTTGGAAAAAATCAACTTAAGTTTATTTTTGCAAAATCATACAAATTTGTGAACAAAAAAATAATATCTTTAAGGTAGATATAATTTATAAACTTAATTTTTTCAATTTTCAAAATAAGTATGAAATAGGAAGGAGGCATGTAGGGGATATAATTATAAAAATTAAACATGTAACTTATAAAATTACATGCTATATCGTGGATGTAAATAAAATATTAAAATGGAGGATAAAATTACATGCTATATCTTGGATGTAAATAAAATATTAAAATCGAGGATAAAATTACATGCTATATCTTAGATGTAAATAAAATATTAAAACTGAGGATTACAAGATTCAAATTATAGAATGCCTAAATACATAATGTG
Organism: Wollemia nobilis; assembly: GCA_028583015.1. NCBI lineage: Eukaryota > Viridiplantae > Streptophyta > Pinopsida > Araucariales > Araucariaceae > Wollemia > Wollemia nobilis. The sequence goes on along the minus strand of JAQPPZ010000690.1, from coordinate 1,983,223 downwards.
GATGTCAACTTTGGAGAGGTGAATAAAAACAACATAAGATTGGTTACTTACTAAACAATAATGAAGAGAGAGTGCATAGAATTTGATGAATAATATTGGTAATAGCCATTTACAAGTCATCATTTTCTCAAATTCTTTGTAAATACCTTTTTTTCTTTCTAAGGACAATGTATAATGTCTTCTCTCCTGTTGAAAGGAGGAACACCACCTTAAGGCACTAATCACTAGCAAGTTTGACTCTAATATTTTGAAATTTTAAAATATAATTTTGATTACTAGTTTGGTTTAAGACGAGACATACAATTTATTTTAATGATATCACACTATTTGTTAGGGGACCTACCATAAGTATATACACAATTGTTAAAATAAAATAAATATATGTATTGGATAATAATATTTAAAATAAGTCCTTAGTGATTTTCAAAGTGTGCAAAGGATTTATATGTTCCCATATAATCTGGTATGTTACATATCAAAATCCTAATCTATAAGATGAGATTTGATATAAAAAATATGAGAATATTTCCAAATTAAATTTAGTTTTAAAGGTAATGTGTCATATTTTATGTACTCTTTGATGTCTAATTCTCCACAAACATAGCTTTCATGATATTCTTATTATATCCTAATAATCATTACTAGCATTTAAATGCTCTTGGATAAAGTCTTTTTCTAATTGTTTAATAGCTTTCAAGATCAAGTGGTATTCATCACTATTTTGTACTTTAGACTTGGATGAATTGGCAAGACTCATGATTTATCATGACCTAGATCAAAAGGTTGAACCCAAAAAGGTACATTAGTGAACTAGTAAACTAAGATAAAACAATAACTTTTCCTTGCTCCCACAAGGAGCTTGGGTTTGAAGAGGACAATTATACATGGAATAATAACATGTTAGGCTAGAATAGCAGAAAAATTAGATAGATGCATACTCTTATGTCATTGGTTAGATGAAGGAAATTATGCTAAAATTAATACCTTGACAAGAATTGGTTTAGATCGTTGGCCAATATGGGTTAAAATGGAGGTAAGTGAATTTAAAAAAATCATATTTTAAATATGGGCAGATGTGGGAAGACCATCCTTAATTTATTGATATGACAACACATATATGGAGTTCTTCAAGAAACAATGGATTGTATACACTTCCAAAACAAATCAAATTAATGACATCTAGATTAAAAGAATGGAACAATAACATTTTTGAAAATATTTTTGATAAAAAAGAAGAACTAAAAGAGAAGCTTTCAAAATTCCATAAAGGTGATCACAATAATCCAAGCTCGAAGAAAAGGAAGTTGCTTAGTGAATATTTTGAGTAAGATACATAAATTTTGGAGATTAAAATCAAGATAGACTTAGTTAAAATGAGATACAAACATAATTTTTTTCATAGGATGGCAATAGTAAAGAGATCACCATCTAGAATTAGTAGAATTAAATCAATAGAAGGGGTTTAGATTGAAGACCAAAGTGAAATAAAAAAGGAGACACAACTTTTTTACTAGAATATTCTAGTTTCGAAGGATATTAAAATTCTTAGTAATAAACTACTACAAGGAGTACCTTCAGTTATAACATTTGAAGACAATAATAAACTAATGGAGCCTATTACTTTGAAAGGAGTTCATTCATCTATTTTATCTCTTGATAAGGATAAATCCGTAGGTCCGGATGAGTTTTCAACAAAATTTTATCAACATAATTGGGAAATAGTGAAGGATTTTATATTGGTGGTAGTGGAACAGTCTAGGGTAAAACAATACATACCTTATATTACCTTAACTCCAAAAAAATAAGGATGTAGAATTGTTTGATTCATTTAGACCCATAAGCCTTTGTAATATGGCAAATAAGATGTATCCAAAGTAATGGTAAATTGATTAAGACCACTATTAGATAAAATTATTTTAGAAGAGCAAGGAGGATTTGTGAAAGGGAGATAGATTTTGGATGAAATCATAGTAGCTCATGAAGTAATGCATTCAAAAAATTCTAGAAAATAGAGAGTAATGATATTAAAACTTGATATGAATAAAGCATATGATAGGGTTAAATGGGATTTTCTTTTTGTAGTATTAGAAAAGTTTGGATTTGAGAAGAAATGGGTCAGATGGATTAAAGCTTTTGTCTCTACAGTATCATATTTAGTACTGGTCAATGGGCTAGTAACAAAATCATTTAATGCTAAGAGGGGTATTAGATGTGGAGATCCTCTACCACCACATTGGTTCATTATTATGGTAGAGGTATTGGGAAGGAACTTGAAGAAGACATATAAAAATGGGTTAATAAGTGGATGTAAGGTTAGTAATAACATCAACATCATCCATCAACAATTTGTAGATGATAAAATCCTTTTTGGAAGGACAAGGAAAATGAGGCTAGAGCTATAAATAAATTATTAAAGGAATATAAAAGAGTATTAGGGTAGAGATTTAATAGAACAAAATCCAAATTTTACTTCCTAAACACTTCAACTAGATTCAAAGCAGGGATATGCAAGTTACTTCAAATGGAGGTGGTAAATTTAACGATAACATATCTAGGGATGCTCTTATATGAGGGGAGAGTGAGGATATAATTGTGTAACCTAGTTCTAAGTAAAGTTCAAAATAAAATACTAACATAGAAAGGTAGATGGTTATCATTAGTAGGATAAGTGCAACTAACTAAATCAGTCTTATAGGCCATTCCAATATATTATATGTCATTGTATATTATGCCAAAACTTGTAGAAATATTTTAATCTATATAATGCAATCACTTGTGTGGTCAGGACCACATGATAAAACAAAAATTTCTTTGGTGAAATGGAGCAAGGTGTGTGATAACTAAACTAGGATAACTCTCAAATTAAGACTTCTTACAGATGCAAATTAGCTCTAAGGGGGAAATCATTTTGGAGATTGTATGAAGAGAGCCAAAGACAATGGGAAATATATCTTCTAATTAAGTACGTTGAGCCAAATGACCCAATCTTAATCTTTATTGTATTCTCACTACCAGATGGTTTTGCACTATGGATTAATTAAAAAAATCAATTGATCTAGTAATTAAAGATCTAAGATGGGTGGTGGAAATTGGAGAAAATATTTCTAGTTGGATGGATGCTTGGTGTGATAAAAAACCATTCAATCTAGTTCTAATTTTGAAAATATGGATGAGATTATCTCAAGATAAATATGGTGATAAAGTTTTAAATATTTATGTACAGGGATCAAGAAGGAAGATATAAATGGAAAGAAGATTTTTTTTACAAGTATATCGAACATTGTTGCTAAAAGGGAGTTGAGAAAAAAAATAATAACAATGATTATTCTAAGGGGAGACGAGGATAAGCTAATTTAAAAATTAAATAGCTTAGGATAATACACAACAAGAAGCAGATATAATGTAAAGCACCAACATAATATGAATATTGCAATAATTTAAAGAGATATTTGGGAAAGCCCAAGCATTCCAAAGTTCAAAATATTTGTATAGCTAGGAGGACATAGAATATTTTTAATATTGGGATAACCTAATGAAAAGGGATTTTCATGGCCCCTCACAATGTATTCTATGTAAAAAGGAGAGTATAGACCATATCTTGGGACACTATTCAATAGTCTGAGAACCATGGAAATGGATTCTTAATATGTCTGGTAAATGCATGCTGATGAATGATAGAATTGAAGAATGGTTAAAGAAATGACAAAGCAATTTTTAAAGTGAGGCAGTAAAGACAATATAGGATATATTGAAAGATATAATACTTTGAACTGTATGGCTAGAAAGGAATAAAATAATATTTAAAGGAAAGGAAAACAATTTAGAGGTAATGAAAAGAAATATTTTTTTAGCCATAGAGGAGTCTAAACCAACCTTATCAACTCACCCAATTCCTAATATAAAAGCAAATAGCCTTGATAAATGGATTCAAGTCATCAAATAGAATTATGATGTTGGATATAGGAGAAACAAAAGGAAGGCAAAGAATATAAAGTGGAAACCATTGAAAGTGGATATGATTAAATTAAATCTTGATGGAGCATCTAAAGGAAATTCAAGACCAAAAGGAAGAGAAGGAATAATTAGAAATAATAGGGGTGATATTTGGTCACATTATACTTTCAATAGCGACTTTACAAAAATAATGAGACTGAATCTTAGGCAACTTTGGAAGGGTTAAAAATATGCAGAAAACTAAAATGGAATAGAGTATGGATAGAAGGTGATTCACTAATAGTAATAAATACAATTTTGAGGAAAGCAAAGGCTCCATGGAACATATAAGAGATCATTGTGGAAATATAAGAGCTTGCTATAGATTTTGAAGAAATTAGGTTTGTTAAGGGAAGGGAACAAATGTATAGATAGGCTAGCTAATACATGGGCTTTAATAAAGGATGCTGAAGTTAAATTTTATTTTCCTTAGTTAGAGGAAACAAAAAGTTTAGTTGAAGTTGACAAGAAAATGTTGATTGCCTAAATCAAATAGTGATTAAGATTTAATTTAGTGTTTTCCATTGGTAATATTTGATGTGTTTTATAGCATTAATGTATTTTCATATAAACTAATTATTATAATTCTTATTTTTGCACTTATGTTTTAGGAAGGAAACTAGCAGTCAAATTTGGTAAAGTAGACTATGATAGCACAAAGTTTTGAAAATATTACTCTACTAAGATGTAGTGTGTAGACAATAAAAGTGGAGTTTTGGTATTGTGAATGTTGTTGCAAGAAAATACCAATAAGAAAGATGTTGAATTGTGGAATATTTGTATTTATAAGGAAAATTGAAGAAGATCCAGAAAATAAAAATCAAGAATTCATACTTTTATAAAAAAAAAAATGTAGGTATCTAGCTATAGCAACTCAATTTAGATGATAATTGAATCTATTTGTAAAATCTCAAGCTCTAAAAGAGAGAGTTGTGATTTGTCAAGGATGGAGGACATGAGTACAACCCCTTTCTCTCCAATAAAAAAGGTACTTTAAACTTTAAAATAATGGTTAATCTTTAATTAGATGTTAATCAAATTTTTAATTTTTTATATAGGATTGAAGTAATGAAAACATTACATTGTAATTTTATTGTAGTATTATAATAACATATTTGAAAATTATATACATAAAGTCTCCCAAGTTATAATGCAAGTCTCATTAGTATTTAATTGATTGATCTCATGTGATTTAATTACTTTCATAATTTTTTCATGCATGCCAACTTTAAATGCATATTTTTATATAATATTGATTCTTATTTAAAAGAAGGAGCTTGTTAAGAAATCTAGATAGATGTGGGGTAGGAGGAGTGTTATATCAAACTAAAAATCATAAATTCACATTCAAAGCAGGTTGGTGAAGGTACCAATAATGTGGTAGAGTAGAAGACTTTGATCTTTTTGTTAAGAATGGCAGTGGAACAGGGAATAACAAAACTTCAAGGTTTTGATGACTTGAAAATGATGGTGAATTGGGCATTATGATTAGTAGGGATGCAAAATTTGATACGTAGGCCTTATTATGAGCAAGTGAAATTGCTAGAGGTATCATTAGCAAAGATATCTTATAAACATATCTATAGAGAACTAAATGAAGAAGCAAATGGTCTATCAAAAGTTTCCTTGGATATTTTAATTGGTACTTGGTTAAAAGAAGAAGTAGTGTGTGGGACTATGATTCTACCATAGTTTGCACCCTTTTGATAGAAGTCATGGTTTATGACACCTTTTATGTTCTTTTTGATGTATTTTGATAATTAAGGTCATATATGTAAGATGAATGATGTCTACAAGGCTAAAGTACCAAAATGACACTTTATAAGATGACTGAAGGGTTGCAACAAGTTGTTATTATTGTAATAGGTCTGATAGATTTTTCAGAGAAATTTGAGTCATTGTTGGGAGATTTTAGAATAGATCTAAATGGGGTTTCTTAGTAAGGCCTATACGAGGGTATAAAATACCCATCTCATTGTATTTTTTTTCAAATTCTAAAATGAAAGTTATTTATTTTTTCGAGAAAAAAATAGAATTAATCACTTTAATAAATATATTTGGAATGGTGTGGTTGATTGCTTGGCAAAATGGGCTTCTGAGTTTTAGGATGACTGGAATGTTAGGGAATGGGATCAACTCCCATTGGATTGTTCTCGTCATCTTGCTAATTTGATTGCTGCGAATATGCTTGGTTGAGGTTATTGTTTGTTGGGTGTCTTTTGATCGGGTGCTCGGTGGTTTTGGGGGTCTATTTCTTCTGGCCCTTGTAAGGGTTATTGTTTTGGGATTCTCTATTTCTTATATAGTTTTATTGATTCAATACATTTTTACCAACATATAAAAAAAAATATTTTTATAAAAACTTTATTTTTTATTTTTTATAGAAGCTATGCGTACTCCCATAAAAAAAAAAACTTTACATTATTGTAATTAAACCATAATCAACTTATATCTTTGTAAAAGACATTTTTTCTTTCTCATCCTATTATGTTTTTTTGCATTTATCTCCATGATATTAATGTCTATAAAAGATAAAATATCACTTGGTCAATTACCTTCTAAACTTTAAATTTTACCAAGCTAAAGATTCATATCGCTAATGGTTAAAATATATTCTACTTGTTTTCCATTAAAATATAAATTTCACTAGATCAATTGCCTTCTAAAATTTGAATTTGCCAAGACAAAAATTAGCACAACATATAATTACAATATCTACTCCATGGTTTTCTTCTCTATAAATACGCTCACTACAAAAACCTATTAATCTCCTAATAACTCTTTTTTAAGGGTCTTATTTATTCCCTTAAGATATCATTTTTATCATGAATTTTTGTTTTTATTTGTAGAATTAGCCCCACTTTTTTTTATTGAGTAAATACTTCTTATACATATACATATCCGCAGTGGGGATTGAACCCGTGACACATCACCAGTAATGCAAGTGGCGTCCTTGCTGGTAGACCACATCACGTGGATAATTAGCCCCACTTCTTGTCTTTTTATCAAAGATATTCTTTATTTTCCTTTCTATCATGAATTTGAGTTTCCTTTTTTAGTTTGGTTTTTTCATTCTCAGGTATTTCTCTCATTTTCATTCCCACCAACACTTCCATTTTCATCAATATTTGCAATTTTTCATACTAATTATAGTGAGACTCATCATCTATAAGGTGTAAGAAATAAACTCAAAATCATTTTCTGTAAGTTTCCCTCAAAACCCTAAAGTGCAAGGATGTTCCTCCATAGCAATTACCTTCTTATGCTCCTCTAAAAAAGCTAAATTGCTATGTATTCTCCATCCTTATTTCTTTATTATGTTGTTCTTGAAATCCTAAAATGCAAGGGATAATTTCTACACTACTTTCATTTCTATTGCAAGGAGAGGATATTAAACTACTGAGAAAAATGAAGATAAGTCATATATAATAAATACATTGTTTATTTCCTTTTACATTTTTCTCCATATATTCCTTTACATCTTCAATTGGCTTTGAATTTGAACTTTCCCTTGTCTTCTTCTTTATTATTTCTAATGGTTGATCTAAGTGAACTATTGTGGCCTTTGTGATTTGATGATGGAGATAGGATTTTTTTGATTCTTTTATGGGAGTGGAATATCTTTGACTTAAACCAACTTCTACTACAATATCATCTTCTCACTTCATCTTTAAGTTTGTTTCATGACAATATTTTTTCTCGTTCTCCATTGGTTTGACTTTGTAATATCTTACTATGTGTCTAGTCTCATAATATTTATAGCACCAAAATGCAATGTTTCATAATCAACTATTGATCTCATTCTTTTGAATCACATATAATCTTAATGGATTATAACAAAGGTTTTGAAATATCTATAGCAACATATATCCAAGGACATACAATATGTCTTTTCTCCTTAGCGATTGGTAAGCTCCCCTAAGGTATTGCCAATATTCTTCAAAAAAAATCTTATTAATACATTAATATGAAAGTCCAAAAAGCCTAACCCATACTAGAAGCATTTTCATAATTTCGTCTTAAATATAAGATACCTCTCCTCTAAATCATGGCCTACCACCCATATTTTTATCCTTGATTTCCAAACTGAAAAAGATGTTGAGGTAAAAAAAAAATAGGAAGAAAAATCATGGAGTAATTTGAATTCAATCATCACTTCCATTTGATCCAATTTTGAATCTTTGAAAATCTTGGATAGTAAACGTGAGACTTACATATGAACCCTCTACTTTTAAGAACCATTATATCATGGTTGATCATCTCACCCTTGATAATCACTTTTAGTGTAATATCTACTCTTCTTCTTGGATTGGGCTTTTCATATATATTCTTTCTCTTGTCTCTAACTTGAGCATCTATACTTCCAACTAAGACATCCTTACTTTTAATTAAAACTTTTCGTGACCTTTCTTATATGTTATCTAACTTTTTCTCATACAAATCATTTATTAATTTGAATTTTCATAAAAAATTAAAATAAGAAAAAACGAAGCTTGTTCCTTCCCTACATTTGCTTCCCATTTACATGCTTTATCTTTTCTTTTTCAAAGATCTAAAATATATATATAAAAAGGTGTGGCTTTTATCCAGCCCACATTTGCCTTGCATCATCCATGCATATAAACTTTTGAAATATATCTTTTATATCATTTTAATTTTTATTAAAAAAATAATAATTTATTTAATAAAAATAAAAATAAATAAAAAATGTTATTATTTATATCCTATAGTGACTGTTCTGAACTATTCCGTATTCCCTCTTTAGATTTCTTCATATCGTTAACAAGAATTACTATTTAAACAAGCATCATGAGACTGCGATGTTAATAGACAATGCCCATTGTTTACATAAAACGCCATGGACTACTAAACCTTTGTCCTGATTTTAAAGGGATTTATAAGTTTTATTCTTATAAACTTTGACCATCCTCCATAGTTCAAAAAGAAAAGCATCGTTTTAAACGTTCTCAAATATGTACGAGGATTCTGAAAGATGGAAGAACACTGTTTGTAGCCTCTAAAGCACTAAAGCATTATCTTCATATATTTTTTATTTGGCAAATCAAACTATAGTTAGGAAGGCTTATCAATTATAGGTGTTAGCCATTGATCATTTAAATGAGAAATTAAAGGCAACTTGTTGATTACGAGTATTTTTTTATTCTTTTAAATGAAAAAATTCTAGGTATCAATGTAGGTCGTAGGGTTAAATCAAAGATTACAAAGTTTTGAACAATCAAATATCGTTATTAGTAAAAATTATAAAGGCTACAGTTTATAAATCGAATCCGTAAAAGGGGTAAAAAATATTTTTTAAGATGTTATTTATTTAATATATAGTTACTTAATTATTATTTATTTTTATTTTTTAAAAGTAATACGAAGTATAATTGGACAATATAATTGGGACCACATTTCTAAAAGTATAATAACAAGAAACCTCCCTCCCACATAAATATGGTTTAAAACTTTACTTTCATTAAATTTTAATCTTAAAATTATACTTTACTTTACTTTATATTTTATATTTTATTATTTTTCTTTTATCTACTCATTGCTTATTACATCATCTATCACCATCACCAACATCACTACAACTTAAATGCTTTTAATAATGAAGATTTTAAAATTTCAAAAAAAAAATCTCAAATTTAAATCCTGAAAAAAACAATTCAGATTATACTGTAAAACTCTCGAGATAAGAGAGGTCCCAAGGTCAAATCCTCCCTTCACATGCCGATATGACCCTAATCTAACAAAAAAAAAAACTACAAATAATCTATTGGACGTCAAAATCTACTTTATTTTAACTTTTAGAAGTCTAAAGACTTATATTGTGAGATATTAGTGTATAGATAAGATTAGATTGAGCGTTCATTTCATTGAGTTTTGTAAAATTACACATCATACTTTAGTAATCACACTATAAATATATAAAAAATAATTGATTGAAAGTTAAAATTTATTTTATTTTTCCTTTTAAAAATTTAGAGTATATCATAAAATACTAATGATCTATTTAACATCAAAATCTACTTTATTTTAATTTTTTGATGTGTAAAGTGACATATTAATGTACAGATAAGATTAGATTGAACCTTCATTTCAGTTTTACAACAAATATTTAAAAAATAAAATTATACATCATACTTTAATAATCAAACTATAAATAAATAATTTATTAATAAAGCCCTCTGTTCGAGGGAAGAATCAACTTAGGTCAAAAGAAGAGTTTCATGGGGGACAGTATCGATAACAATACAATAATCACTGTAGTGATGTGATGTCAATTCGAAGGCGGATGGATTTATGTATAGCAGTAGAGCGTTTTTAATATTATAATAGTTTGATAGTTATAGTTATGTATAGATTTTAAAACTTATTAATTTAATTAATTGGGTTAATTTTTATTTGATAAATATTGATTTTATGCGAGAAATTTTTTGATGAATACACACCTACCTCTTCACATTCATCCAAATATTAATTTTAAGATATAAAATATTTCATTCTTAATTAATTGTTCTATACTTTATAAACAGTTAATAATTTTTTAAGAGAAAATGTTTTATTTTATTTAGTTTATTTATTTATTTACATAAAGACCACAGAAAACTTAAACTTTTCATATATACTACTACTACTACTACTACAACAACAACAACAATAATAATATTTTATTTTATTTTTGATTTGGTTATTGTGAGAAATCTCTATGACGTACAGGGCTGAGCAGTTTCCTCTCAACCATGACTCCTTGTAAAGCGAGAGATATACTTATGAATAGGAAATTTAATAATAATAATAATAATTATTATTATTATTTTATTACTTTGTGTTAAATTTCCTATTAATAAGTATAACTCTCAATTTTAGGAGGGGTCATAACTTTAGGAGGGGTCATGGTTGCGAGGAGATTGCTCAGTCCTATACGTCAGTCATAGGGGTTTCTCACAATAACCAAATTCAAATAATAATAATAATATATATATGTAGCACCCTAAAATTGGCGCAGTAGAAATTGGAATAATTACATTCACCTTAGTAAATAAATTTAAATTCAAATTTAACCTCCCAAACCGCCCGTTAACCGTCGAGAAACCCGTTTCCTCTTTTTTCGTGCCATTTTTAGCAGTTGTTTTGACCGTTTGACGATATCGTCTCCGATCAGACGATATCGCCCTAGATTTGACGATTTCGTCTCGGACTAGAACGTCCGGACGATTTTGTCGCAAAACTGAATTTGCATAGTTGGAATCCGTTCCAACGGGTCTCCAATCCGGTAGAAGCGTGTCTGCGCCGTTGGGACCCTTCCCCCGTTGGAGATCTCCCAAATTGGGATGATCTCCAACCTCCCAACAACTATCCTATGCCTATTTAACTCTAAAACTTTTCCTTCCCCAACCCCCGGCTGAATTTTTATGTAAATCAACTCCCTATGCGCTAAAACACTTCAAATTTGCTCTTGCACTAGTCCTATATTAATTTTATTGCAGGTACACCACCGGTTTTCAGCCGGAGCCAACATCTATCGCAGCCGACGAACCCGTCAAGATCGGAGGCGATCTCGTCAAATTCGGGACGATCTCGTTCTGATGCGAGACGATTTCGATTGCAGCACACATCGAGGCAATCAGTGCCTGGAGTTTGCTCTTCTTTCTCTTTTATCTGTCATTTTATGCTATAAATTAGATTGTCTATTCAGTTTTTATACTATATTGCATCTGGAGTTCACCCATTTTGTCTAGTTTGCATATTAAGATCATATTCTGCTATCTAAACACAGTGATTTGCATTTACTTTTGTTCTTGTATATTGTTCAATACTCATATTACTTTTTCATATAGTTTGCCCCTGTTTACAAAATAGAATTTCTTGTATTTCGCATCTGTTTGTTGTTTTGCAGGTCTCTGATGAATTCGTCTGACGAATTCGTCAGATTGCAGACGATCCTGTCAGTTTAGACGATTTTATCAAATTGAAGGCGATTCTGTTGAATTGCAGACGATCCAGACTGCTACAAGTAATCAAAAACTTCATCAGACTTCCGGATCAGGTAATCTTCATTGGCCTCCTGCAAATTCTCTATTTTTGCTTTCTTTTCTATTTGTTGTATTCATTTAAATTGCATTTTCATGTAGTTTAAGTTAGAATCATTCGGCCAAACCTAGGATGAATGTTTAAAAATAAAACGAACTCATCAAAACTCATTCCCAAAACCTAGGCGTGGAAACTGCCGCCAAATGTTTCTTGGTGAACCCACCATCCGTCGAAAAATCACCAAAATACACCTCCCTTGAGAGGCGGGACCTTCGTGAAGTCCTCTCGTCCGAGGTACCGCACCATCCTTTTCCCATCCTCCTTCGGGCGCGGATCCAATAGCCTGAAGGTAGGGATGCGAAAAATTTGGAGCGATACATTTTGGTGAACCCGACGTGAATGCATCATAACCTTTTGAAAACAAAAACAAAAAAATATATATGTGTGCAAAAAAAACAAAAACAAAATCATCATTTCAAGTTTGTATGTTTTTAGATTCAATTCTAAATAGTAGATGCTAAATATTACTTTTAGAAGTACTAAAGAAACCATGAGTTTTTACTCAAATCAATATGAGCCCATTAGTAATGTTGGAAGAATTCATCCAAATACATTTGTTGATTATGACCAACCTCATCCCTATTCAACACCACCTCTATCACACTCTTCTTATTTTTCATCCATAACCCAACAAAACAATCCCTTTGCCAATCCTCTTCATAATGATATTATCTATTCTCCCATATATCCATATTATGTCTATCAACCCACATATAATCCTCCACCACCTTTTCAATACTCTTCTTTCAATACAACACATCCATTTCAACAAGAAAATACTTATTCTTCCAATTCTACCATTCACTCACCTCCTACATCGCAATCTTCCTATCATAATTCTACCCAAAATGAAGAAAGTAGAGGTGAGAAACCATTAGGTCCTTTTATGACGAAATTCCTAAGGCATTTATCAAAAACCTCTCAAAAACCTTCATCACGTAAATTTACTAGGCTTAATCAACCAATGGATATAATTCTCAAGTATTTACTTGACACAAATATTATTGAACTTCCTTCCATAAGACAACCTGATACCACATCAGATTGGTTTAAACCCGAGCTACATTGTGAATATCATAGAGTAGATGGACATATGACACAAAATTGTAAAGATTTAAGATGTGCAATTCAAGATTTGATTGATAAGGATCTTTTTAATATAAAGGAATTACAATCTACAACTGATTATAAATCTCCAGTAAACTATCAAACTCCTACACAACAAATACCAATAATCAATCAAGACATGGGGATCTCCCAAGAACCCCTACTCAATTATCAACAACAAGAAACCAATCAAATATTTCATGTTAATGTGTCCCATCATGATGATATTATTAATATTGTAACAAAAACTACAAATGAGCAACCTCAAGTTCAATCAACTCAATCTGATATTCAAGATATGGATTCCTCATTTGACCAACCTTCAAAACTATCTTTGACTCTAGAGAATGATCCAAAATGGAATGTAAGCATAGAAAGCTCATATTTAGAATCAAAATCTCAATTTGAAATCCACTTTGATAACCAAAAACAAGTGATTAATCCTCAAGCAAAGATATCCCTTTTAGAAGTATTACAAATTTATCACAAGGAAATTTTGTTCAAAATACCTAGCCAACAATTTGTTCCTCATCATATTTTCTCTAAGAACATAATTAATGGTGTAAACCCTCTTGAGGTTAACCATATTTCATTCTATGATGAGGATATTCCTTCCTCTACTCCACAAGAAGACTACTATCTTTACATTATCGGATCTAGTAAAGAAACACTTGTTAAAACTATCATGGTAGATAATGACTCCTCTCTTAATTTATGCACTTATCAATTATTCCAAAAACTCAAAATAAAGGAAGAAGATATTTATAAATCAAATGTTATTATAAAATCTTTTAACAATGAAATTCAAGAAGCTCAAGGTACTATAATTTTTCCCTTTAATATTGGATCCAAGATCCTGGATACTTTATTCTATGTAGGATATTGCCCTTCACCTTACAACCTATTTCTCCGGAGTCCTTGGATTCATACGATGAGGGTTGTCCCTTCCACTCTTCACCAATGTTTGAAGTTTGAAATTGTAAATAAAATTGTTACCATACATGGTGACCCAACACCATTTGAAGAATATTTAATGGTTGAAACATCAAGTTCTATATATTATTTATTATCACAATTCTCTTCTATCCATCACTTTTTTTTATCCATATATGATCATCTTTGTTTACCAAATAACATCCATGCATATCTTTCACATATACTTTCTCCATCTTATCAATATTTGGAATATAGTGATAAGAATGAAGAACTTTCTTATCCTTCTTACATTTTATTTTGTAATATAATCAATTTTACACATATAAAAGTCAAATATTTTTCTACATTATTCTACATTATAACAAAGCTTTTGTTATCACTACCTTTTATTCATCACCTTCTATTCTTACCTTCACCTCAACCAGATTATCCTTCAAAACCTCCTTTGATTTTGAAGCAACCTTAGACATGCTATACTCAAATAAACCTTGTATAGTGTATATAGATCATCTTGTATATACCACCAATTTCAATTCATAAATTAAAATCAAAATACAAAAAAAATCAAAATCCTCAAAATCAAAAAAAAAAATACAAATGCAACCAAAGAACTTAAAGGTAAATTTGAGCCCAACTGGCTCGGACCATACATCATTACTGCAAAATTTGAATCAGGAGCATATAAATTATCTACCTTAGATGGTAAAGAACTTAAAGAACCCATGAATATTTTACATCTCAAACGTTATTATGCATAAATTTGGTCATTTCATCCATGTATATATTTGTTCAAAATCATTATCTTGTATTTCTTTCAATTTATTCAAAAACCTCAAAAACATTCATAAAATCTTCAAAAATCTTCAAAAATATTTATTGCATTTCTTTAAAGCACTTGTAAAGTTCCTTTTGCTCCAAAACAAAAATCAACATAAAAATCCAAAAACAGACTATATGCTTGACTCTTTCGAAACCAAAACAATATACATAATAAAGAGAGAGTCAACATTCTCAAAACTTTCTCAAAATCATTATTTTCTTACAATTATTGCAATTATATGTTTCAACTTATTTTGGATAAAACTAGCATTTATTTGGCATCCCTCACTTGCACACTCACACAATAAATATCTTGATTTTATCTGGCATGATTACTAATCTCTCTTATATCAAAGTTCACAAAATTCAATTAAATAAAGTTTGAGCATAGAGAATTGATCTTGTTATTTACTTAAACCAAGCACATCTTTTCACAATAAAATGATTATATTTGTAATTTCCATGTTTTGCTACATAGTAGAACTGATTTCTTGAGTGAAAAGTTTCCCTTGCTATCCTATCATGCACATGGTCTAGAATCTTTGAGAATTGGCAAAAGGACAAGCTCACCCCTACCCGGAATAAAAATCCCTTGCTCTACAACTAATCTGAGCAAGTATCCCTAGAAAAAGAAAAAGAAAAGAAAAATTCAAGAAAAAGAGAAAAGAAAAATGTTATGTCAGCAATGTTCCAAGCATTATCAAGCAAAAGAAATACAAAAAGAAAAATAAGCAAAGTTCAAAAGAAAGCAAGAAAAGCAATAAAATCCCTTTCCCTACCCTTTGAAAAGAAAAGAAGGGTGAATGAGCTTGAATCCCTGGAATTCTCAATTATTCGAAAACTGTGAGGTAAGCCCCATAACAGGTGGTTTGTGCCCAACCTGCTTGGCCTTGGGTAACTCCTAGCATGGCGATATGTCTGTCACATTAGCGACCTTCTTTTGTACGGACCTATGTCTGCTTATGGATTAGCTAGCTCTTGATAATCCGATCTACATAGTAGCCTAGTATGGTTATATGCATCTACATCATGGTTAATGAACACTTATTTGGTTTCTTCAAATCACTTGTATCATAGTATCTTGCTCAAAACTGGTAAATGAACAATGCAATTGCACACACATTTGTATTTGAGAGATTTTGTCTATCATTATGATAAATCAAGATTGGCAATGAATTCACTTATGCACATGGGATTCCTTATAAATCTAACTTTTTGTCTTCAAAATACTTTGAAATATTATTTTTGCAAACTTGTTTGGAATAAACCAAGTACAATTATTTACCACAAAGACAACTATATAATAGAAAAAATCAAAAATTTCAATCAAAACATATCATATATATCTTATCGACTTTCGCAACGATGGTATAGTTTCAAAACCAAAATTGGAATTTTATGCTTAGCGCAAGTCCTCATTATCATATTTTCTGTTCATCAAAAATTAATCATGCAATAAAACTATCCTTTCTTTGATCTTCGCGATGATGGTATAAGTCTATACCTACATATTCTATGCCTAGCGCAAACCATTGTAACAATTTTATTTCCTGATTTATCAAAGATCATACAAAACATATGACTTCATTTTTTTTACAAATTATGCTTTTCAAAAGCAAACACATTTTTATTATTTCATATCATTATGTCAACCTTTGCATTTTGCAATGATGGTATAATTCTTAAGGAATTATTCAACAATTTTTATCACACTTAGGAATTTATGCCTAGCAAAAATCATTTTACAATATTTCATGCATAATATTTTCATGGAAATCTGAAAGCAAACCATCATCATCATCATTTGCATCATCACAACAAAGTCTTAAGACAGTCTCTTAAGCACTCTTTTCTTTTAACAATATTTCTATCCTGGGACTAGCTTGACGACCGAGTGAGCAACGACTCCATGAAATGGTCTATAATAGCGACAATGTCCTTTGAAATTATTGTTAGAAATCTCTTTTTATTTTTATCACATTTCATTACAACCAATCAATTTGTTACATCAGATTATTTCATTTAAAATATTTAAAGCATGACATCCAAGTTATAATATTTTCCAAAACGACATAATTACATGAATCATCAATAAAATCATTACATCAATCAACTCAATCAATCAATCAAACATAAAAAGCATCATAAGCATCACATAAGACAAGTCATATGATCAAAAAATATCTCATCTATATATATCAACAGAATATATACATCATCAAAACTGGATTGGTATGCCACAATCTGTACTCTCGGCATACTCAATCCTCTATCAATACAAGTATAATACAATATCAGTGGCGATATCCCGCCCTCTAGCCTCGAGAGCCTCTAGAGCTCTCGGCCTCATCTCCTCCCCCGCCCTGCGGAGGACGAGGTGGTCCCATCGTAGTATGTGTGGTACTGCGAGTCCTCGTCGTCGATCGGGATGAGCTCCTCGTCGACCCTGTCCTGATAGGATCTGCTATGGCAGGTGGCACCTGTATCCTCTGGCCCTCTGGCACCGCCTGGTAGTATAGAGCCTGATAGAATGCGGTCTGAGAAACCGACCGCATCAGCTCCTGAGTGCTCACCCCTCCGCCTCGTGCCCTGAGACGAGCATTCTCGTCTCGTAGCTGCGACACCTCAGCCTGGTGCTGTGCAGCTGCATCCCGTAACGTCCGCACCCGAGCTCGCGGACGATCTCTCTTCTCCCGGAGAGTAGCCATCTCGCTACTCTCGCCTATGTCCACGCCCTTGCCCTTATCGGGCGATGGTGGCCTCTCTGGAGATGGGGGTCTCGCCTAATTTTATTCAAAAATAATTTTTCTTTTCGCTGTTTTTACCTCAAACGTTCGATTTGGGTAAAAACACGGAGGGGGCACCATAGTAAGTTGTCGTACGATTCGACCAAGAATCGTCGCCTAAAAATGGGAATAATTTTTTGCTTTCTCGTAGATCGAGAAGAACTCATCTTTAACGCATTTTCTTCGGAAAATTCGCTAAAGAGGGGGCAAAATGTAGCACCCTAAAATTGGCGCAGTAAAATTGGAATAATTACATTCACCTTAGTAAATAAATTTAAATTCAAATTTAACCTCCCAAACCGCCTGTTAACCGCCGAGAAACCCGTTTCCTCTTTTTTCGTGCCATTTTTAGCAGTTGTTTTGACCGTTTGACGATATCGTCTCCGATCAGACGATATCGCCCCATATTTGATGATTTCATCTGGACTAGAACGTCCAGACGATTTTGTCGCAAAACTGAATTTGCATAGTTGGAATCCGTTCCAATGGGTCTCCAATCCGGGCGAAGCGTGTCTGCGCCGTTGGGACCCTTCCCCCGTTGGAGATCTCCCAAATTGGGATGATCTCCAACCTCCCAACAACTATCCTATGCCTATTTAACTCTAAAACTTTTCCTTCCCCAACCCCTGGCTGAATTTTTATGTAAATCAACTCCCTATGCGCTAAAACACTTCAAATTTGCTCTTGCACTAGTCCTATATTAATTTTATTGTAGGTACACCACTGGTTTTCAGCCGGAGCCAGCATCTATCGCAGTCGACGAACCTGTCAAGATCGGAGGCGATCTCGTCAAATTAGGGACGATCTCGTTCTGATGCGAGACGATTTCGACTGCAAGACACATCGAGGCAATCGATGCTCGGAGTTTGCTCTTCTTTCTCTTTTATCTGTCATTTTATGCTATAAATTAGATTGTCTATTCAGTTTTTATACTATATTGCATCTGGAGTTCACCCATTTTGTCTAGTTTGCATATTAAGATCATATTCTGCTATCTAAACACAGTGATTTGCATTTACTTTTGTTCTTGTATATTGTTCAATACTCATATTACTTTTTCATATAGTTTGCCCTTGTTTACAAAATAGAATTTCTTGTATTTCGCATCTGTTTGTCGTTTTGCAGGTCTCTCGATGAATTCGTCCGACGAATTCGTCGGATTGCAGACGATCCTATCAGTTTAGATGATTTTATCAAATTGAAGGCGATTCTGTTGAATTGCAGACGATCCAGACTGCTACAAGTAATCAGAAACTTCATCAGACTTTCGGATCAGGTAATCTTCATTGGCCTCCTGCAAATTCTCTATTTCTGCTTTCTTTTCTGTTTGCTGTATTCATTTAAATTGCATTTTCATGTAGTTTAAGTTAGAATCATTCGGCCAAACCTAGGATGAATGTTTAAAAATAAAACGAACTCATCAAAACTCATTCCCAAAACCTAGGCGTGGAAACTGCCGCCAAATGTTTCCTGGTGAACCCACCATCCATCGAAAAATCACCAAAATACACCTCCCTTGAGAGGCGGGACCTTCGTGAAGTCCTCTCGTCCGAGGTACCGCACCATCCTTTTCCCATCCTCCTTCCGGGCGCGGATCCAATAGCCTGAAGGTAGGGATGCGAAAAATTTGGAGCGATACAATATATATATATATATATATATATATATATATAGACTTGCCTCAAACAACATAATCCATCATGTTTAGACTTGTTAGTAACATAGATGCTATCTATCTATATCTTGCATAGAGTATACAACCATTCTTATTATTTACCTCATTTACTTCTTTTATATACTTTTGTCTTTTGATCAATTTAATGTCCCTAAACCTTCTCTAGGATGGGAACTTGCAATATGTTTATTTTTAAATTGTCACACATTTTTTTTCAAATATTATTATACTAATAGAAATATTATAGAGTTTGTCTTGTTTTTTAGGGTCTATAGAGAAGAATAATAAAGAAAGTAGTGTCTAGTATATCTATTATAATTTAGCATTTTTTTAGCATGTCATAAAAAAGTAAGTAATATGAATGTTTTTTTAATTTGGTTTTTGTGAGAAATCCTTATGACCGACGTACAGGGTTGAGCAATCTCCTCCCAACCATAACCTCTCGTAAAACCGAGAGCTATACTTATCAATAAGGAATTTAACACAAAGCCACCACACACCCACCCCCTCATACACTTGCCCATGCCACGGTTTGAACCTTAGACCTTCCGAAGAAGAGCCAAATCTTGAATCATTGCGCTGCACCCCCAGGGGCTAAGCAATATGAATGTTACCCTTACACTTTTGGATTTTCAAGGTAATATTAAGATAAAAAAGGTATTTTCGAGCTTATCCTTTGCACTTCATATTATCCAAGGTTGGATATACCTATCATATTATGAATGGTCTATAAATAAGGACAAGATCAATGAGGATGAAATTATTGGTTGGAATGGAAGAAAAGTTGGAAGAACCTCTAAGAAAAATCAAACAGAAAAGGATACCTTTATTGAATGGGAAAGCAAAAAATAAATATCACAAATACTAATAAGAAGAGGGGTTAGAACATTTTAAGATGATATGTTAGAACATTTTAAGTATGAATATATATGCAAAAAAGAGTTCTCAAGGAAGCAATAGGTTAATATAATCCTAAATTTATTTTAATACAAAAATAAAAAGAGATAGTGAGGCTTATAAGGATATATTTAAGAATATTTGGAAGAGAGAGGAGTGTCTCACATTTTCTCCTATGGAAACTTCTTCAAGTATTGCAATAGTATAGGACAATTGCAATTGGGATGAATCATTTCTAAAAGCAAGAGGTAATTAGATTAGTATTGTTTTCAAAGCAAAGAGGAAAATATGAACATTGGAGTCATAGAGATATTAATCCAAATATAATTGCTCTTTGTGGTCAATGTTGGAAGGACCTCAATTATTCATGTCAAGCTAAATAATGAGTTACAATATTTGGATTCTTGGAGGGAAATAGGGGTAGTGATATCTTGTTATGCGGTGAACTTTGGGCATACATCAAACCATGTAGCAGAGGTGAGAGCCATGATTACATGAGTAAGGCTTGTAAACAATATGAATGTTAAGAAGCTTATGGTGGAAGAGGATTCTATAAATATCATTACCATTTTGAATACCATGCAAACCACTAGCTAGAGAATTAAAAGTATTATTCAGGATGCAATGAATGTACTATTATAGAGTCATTTGTGATCCAACACATCTACATGGAAGGTAATGTTACAACTGATGTTATGGTAAACATGGTAGTTCAAATGGATGAATCCAAGGTATAGAATGATGTTTTCTTGGAGGTTTTGATGATTATCTCTGAAATAGGAAAACACTTATGATGTTGTTGAGTTACAATTTTTAAAGCCTTAGGAGAATTGATCATTACAAAAGATCTATTAGCTTGGGGCCAGTTTTCAAGGAAACTAAACTAAACTAATATTTAGGAGCTTATTAAAAAAGATTGCAGTTTGAATGACGACTAGACAAAAGCTTTCGAAGTTCTCAAGAAAGGTAGAATTGGATATCTAATCTTAAGCTAATAGAGAATTGATTAAATATCCTAAAGTTTCTAAAAAAACTAGATGGATTGAATTTAAGAAATACTAAATCCTCATGGAATAGAGTTAAATAAAAATTGTTGTATCAAAGTATGTAGTATGCTCATTTTTAGTCCAAATTTGTAATATGTAGATGTTGGATGTGATTTTTCTATTCTACAATTATCAAAGGTTAAGGACCATTTCAAAACCCCTTTCATTTACCATAATAAAAGAGAAAACACCATATCCTTTTAAAAAGAAGTGCAACACACTTGGTTGGTCTAGGTCAATGAAAATTTTTGCTTCCTTTGTTTATTTTATGACTTTTGGGATGATAATCCTCCAAGATTTTAACATGCATTGGATAATAAGCATATTGGAAAACCTTATATGGAATAATGATTAGATGGGTTTTTGATGCCTAATAGTTTGCTAAAAAATACATAATGCATTTAAATATTAAATTGTGAGTGGCATTAGGTCACAAGCAAATTATTTTGAGATGATATTTACTTATTAATGGTCAGCAATGTCCATTTTATTTTTAGTTTATTTGGCTCCAAGAATATTGATGATTATGTTATGGTTATGCTTGTTTATATACAAGTTTGTTTAAAGGATTAAATATTTCAAGGGATGGACGAAGATATGGAATATTGAATTCTAATAACATATTTAAAGTAGAGAAGCAAATTAAATCCAAGATTAGTGATTTATAAATGACATGAAAATATTGACATGGACCATGATAATTACTTACAAGAAAAACAATTGCTTTATGACCATTATAACATATTACAAAATGAAGAGTTATATTGGATCTAGAACTATAATGAGAAATGGTTATGAAAGGTGATAGAAATACCCTTTTTATGTTACTATTAAAAAAAATTCATTTCACAGGATTGAAAATATTTTAGTTTTATATAGAAGAATCATGAAGAAGAAGAAGATATCATAAAGGGAGTAATTAATCATTTCAAAGATATTTTATATATGTTGGTCAAGATAAGGAGGCTCAAAGTGAGATTTTGTAAAATATTCTATTGAATGATGGCACAAAGACATAATGAAAGTATGATGATAATTATTTTTATGGAGGATATATGAGAGGTAAGTTTATCTTTCTACCTTGATAAGCCACTTAGCCCTGATGGATTTACTTCACTTTTATTTCATTTTTTTGGGATATGTTGAAGAGTGAGATGTTGTAAGTGATTGAATAATATAGAAAATATTGTCTATAATAAATGAACTAAATAACACCTTTACTACACTATCTTCAAATAAACATGATATAAAAATCATTGATTATTTTCATTCCATACATCTTTGTAACATGATTTACAACATAATTTCAACAAATTATGGAAAATTAATTGGAAAATATTCTCAATTCCATTATTTTAGAGAAGCAACCTAGTTTTCTTCACTAAAAATAAAATTTTGATGGTGCAATCATTGTGTAAGATTCTATAGATCCTCTTCAATCCATTGAAAACCAAATGTGCTTGTAAAATTTGATATTAACAAAGTATACGATAAAGTTTTCTAGAGTTTTCTATATTATATTCATAATTTTTTTGTTTCAATCAAGGTTGGTATGAATAGATTAGAAATTGTTATAATATGCTAAAATATTATATTACCAATAATGGATTCCTCATTAGATACTTTGTATTATCCATGGTATTTACCATGGTGACCCATTATCTCCTTTTATTTTCATTAATCTAATTAATAATTTCAAAAAAGATATCTCAAACGTAAAACTAGAAAGTAAAATCGTGTGAGGATCAACAGAGTGTTGTATAATTGTATTATCATGAAAATGATACATTTATAGCTGAAAAAGTGAGTTAGTTATGGTCAAGTGATATAACAACCAAATAACCAACCCATGTGTATGGGTAGAACCCCTTAGCACCACATAAAACACCACTTAATACCCTTATAGGTGGTTTAATAAATCTAATATCCCTCTTATTACATCAATGTTCAATAGAGGAAATAAATCAATAATTGGACTAGACTAGGATACTATATTACATCACATTTCATACTGGGGCTCACCTCACTATATTACAAAAATCTTGGAGTATACACATAAGTACATAAAGTCAAATTGGATTAGGTAAAGATTCAATAGTGACATGTGCACTATTTCACAAACAAACAAAAGTAATAAATAAAGCCTTCTACTTTGCTTCTATTTATCACAAGCCATGGAAACCATGAACATGAATGTTAAATTTAGTAAGGCAGCATCCATTATATCCTCACACACCATGATAGTCAAATAACATCTTAAAGTGTTACAAACTTTAAGACATATATACTTGTGTTCTTGCCCCAATCAAGTGACCATCATAAAGTATCTTTGCAACGTTTGGTATCATCTCCTTAGCAAATCCATCAAGATCAAAAAGATATTTTCAATGATCATAAATATTCCTATCATTTACAATAATATAACATGCAAAAATAATTAATTTTATCTAGATCTACTTCTCCAAAACTTGTAAAAAGTTAATCAAAGAAATTACTAAAAATAATGGTCCTAAATTAAAAAAATTGGTTTTCCCGTATCAAAATTTGAGTAGGTTTAACAAACTCATCAACAGAATATCAAGTTGATCAAATTTTCTAGTAGAGTATTATACCAAACATTAAGTGGGATCCTAAAAAATTAACTTATGTTATAAGCTTGGTGGCTTATCACCACAAGCACCTCACTCTGCATGAGCATAAAATACAATTGGTCAAAACATTATACAAGTTTCAAAGCCTCCATTGTAGTGCATGTGGGATTAAATATCCCATAGCTTTCAACGCAAATTTACATCCGTCCAATATTAATCATATTAGCGATAAACTATGTTAGGTTAGTTGATCAAATCACAACTATAGGTTCATTTTAGCCATGGTCAAAGAAATTCATCCCATATATTTTCCATTGATTAGGTGAATGTGATAGTGTAGGTGCAAATTAAGGTTTCAATTAAACCATACATTCTTATCATCAAACTATTCCTCTTTTCAAAATAATAACAACACATCAACACTGAATAGTGGATATCATGCATTAAAATAAACTTTACCATCAAAATATTCAATCAAATTGTGTGACACAAGTTTGAGAAGCTTGTTTTACCATTGATCAACTTTATCTAATAATCTATAATTGCATATAATGATTTATTTTTGCCTACGTCCACCTTCCTGCATTGAATGATGTCTCCATGCAAATTGTATCTCTTCACCTATAACAATGACTTAAGAACAATACTTCAACTTCCATATACAATGATGTCTCAAAAACATAAAATGAATCCAATTAATAATTATGTTAAATTAATAAGTTTACAATGGAATACCATCATTGGCTAACATATATTTTTGGAGACTATTAAATCTACAACCTTTCACATGCAAATATTTTTGTATTTCTATCTAGTCTATGATAGAATTATAGCAAGGTGTAACAACACAAATGGATCCAAGGCATATTTAACATTTAATTATCACACCTAGTGATATTTCACTTCTTTTTGAGTGCCTTGATGATTCTTCTAATGTTCCATTGAATATTTCATAGCACAACAACAAATTCATTTTTGGTGTTCTCTTGGCCAACACTTATTTGACTAGCTTTCATCAACATTAATGTTCAACACAAACCTTTTATTGTAGGCACATCACTTATTAAATATCCACCTTTGAATATTTACAAAGAGGCAAAATTTGAACTAGAAGGTTGAACTTATGCTTCAGATGATAATTAAATTTATTCATGATGACTTGTATTTCATGACCTCCACTTGGAATGATCCAATAAAATTCATGTTAGATGACCTATATTGGGATGACCAAATCAATGGATGGCTAGATCAATATTTTTTTGTGAATATTGGATGGCACAATTACCTCAAAATGACCCGTGCATAATAATATCATTTGAAACAACCTATATTATTTTACTCAAGTTCCTTTAGATGACCTATTATTGTGTATAGATGGACCATACATTATATGACATAATTTCATCATGCACATATTTCTTTGATTACTCATGTATGATGTCTTATCACTTGTCTAGAAGGCCTGATTTTATATGGCCTTGCATTCATTCAAATATATATCTTCAAGATAATAATAGGATAAACAATCCATCAAATAAATTCTTCCTCTCAAATCATCTTCAATAGCATATCTTAGATGACATGACATCTATGGTGTTCAAACCTCAAGTGCATTGAATTTTTCTAGTGTAATTAATTAAAAAATAACATGGTTTTGATGTTTTCGTTAACCATTATTCAACTTACAACTGGCATAAATAGGAGTAATTCATTAAAAAATTTCTAAAAAATAAACAACAAATAAATATATGATCAAGTATTATCTTTAATTCAAACATGAATATCTACAATCTTCTACACATCATGCAACATTCTAATCAATGCTAAAAATCATAAAAAAGTAGACAGGATCACAAGTCATCAAATATTTTTTTATACTACTCTAGTTGCCAGTTTATAACTTAATATCATAGTCATTAGCAAACTAATGTAGACCATCAACACATTTACATATACAAATTCTAAATTCACTAGGATAGTGTACACGCATAATTAATCATAATCAATCAACAAGGTTGAAAATAGGGGCTAACACAAGTATCTATAATACTCATATGAACACGGACACACAACCATTCATAGGTACATATGAAAATAGAGACACATTGCTATTCATAAAATTAAAGACCACATATCAACTTGATATCTGTAAAATAAATAAGCAATGATAAAAATGCAACTCCATTGCTTTGGATTCCTCCAAAAATAAATTGGCTTGAATATTTCTCAGGTATCTCACTCATGTCCCACTTTGAGACCACATGTTAGGACAAACAAGGTGCTAGACAATCGTATTATCATGAAAATAATATATTTATAGTTATAAGAATGAGTTCGTTGTGGTCAGGTGACACAACGACCAAGTAACAAACTCATGTGTATGGGTAGAACTTTTTAGCACAAAAAAACCCACCTAGAACCCTTATAGGTGATGTGATAACTCTAACAACTCAAAGCTATTAAGCTTGACATAAATGGTTTATTTCAATCTCATATCTAATTTATTGATGATATCAATATTGGTTGATCAACACCTAGGGTTAAGTATAGGTGATTAGTAAGTAGGTGTGGAGGTCTGTATATTAGATTACCTCCTAAGATCTCTTACTTGCTCACCAAGCCTTAAGATCAAGTCTATTTGTAGATCTTAGCAGGCTTTGACATCTACTAGACTATCAAAGCTAACCTTGTCTATAGTAGCATTCCTTACATTTGTTTTATTTTAGAGACCATAATCATACTCTAATTTAATAGAGTGTCACCATAATTATGAAAGTACCAACTAGAGCATTGGTTGTTGGTAGTTGATGCTTACATCAAAAGTGGGTCATAGTAAAATATGACACTATAACCAATGTCCATGATTTCATTCCTAGGTCAAGCTTATTGGAAAATATGACAAATTATCTCAAAGGTAAATTTATCTAGGATCAAATAATCACACACAATAATGCTCACAATATTGCACACCAAAAAAATACTCTATTACATTCAAATTCATAGCATGGAGCTTTATCTCCACTATATAACTTTACATAATAAGGTGTCAAGTGTAGCAGATTTTGATAGACCATATTCTTCTCCATTTAGTTCTTTGTAGATATATTTATAAGGTATATTTTAAAATGATGTTTCTAGCAATTTCACTTGCTCATAATAAGGTTGAAGTATCAAAATTTGCATCTATACTAATTCTAACACCCAATCCACCACTAATTTTGAGTCATCAAAAATTTGAAGTTTTGTTATTCCCTGTTCCACTGCCATTCTTAAAAAAAGGATCAAAGCCTTCCACTCTACCAAATTATTGGTACCTTCACCAAGATCCACTTTGAAAGTGAATTTGTGATTTTTATCCTAATATAACACCCCTCTTACCCCACATCTATTTGGATAGTCTTGACAAGCTCCATCAAAAAATCCCAAGAATTTGTAATATCCATTGTTAAATTTCCAACCTATCTTACAACCTTTAATTTTGGTTTTTTTTATGCCTTTATAAATATATTTGATCTAAGCTTAAACTTGTATAGGTAAAATTTTTTTACTCTCAAACAATATAGAATTTCTTTGCAACCATAGACACCCCATGCCACTATTAATGGAATGCACCTGTATTCCTTAAAGCCTTTGTCCGATAAGGAACACACAATTACAAATAAACAACCAAAGGTTTGCACGAATGAAAACTACATTGTATTACCATAAGATGCCTATAAATAGGCATTACAAAGCATAGATCAGATAAGGTTGTATTAAATAATGACAATACAACCTTATCCATTACAACAACTAACAACTTATTAAAAAAATGTGATGATAATACATGATTCCCTATCATTCCTCCCCATTGAGAAAGCATTGGTCCCCAATGCGTACAAGGGTGGAAGAGAAAGAGGAAAAAAGGTAGGAGTATCAGGTACAACCAAAAATGTACTCCTGTTACAAAAGAAGAATACCAAAATGATGAACTTGAGCAGGTCTTCAAAAAATAAAAATTGATCATTGACACTGAATTAGGCTCGAAAATGCTCTCCAATGACTGTAAACAATGCTATATCGACAGACAGCTGAATGGATTCCTTGATTCAGTAGAAGAAAGCAACAATTGATGTGTCAGAAGGAGATGTAGTAGAATATGGTTGAACCACATGCACAAAAGGTGCCATGATGAAATTAAATTAAATAAATTTAATTTAATTTATTGGTTTATTAAATTGGAGGTTGTGGCTCATATTGAAAGAAAGCAACAATATTTAAATGCATGTGAGGTGGTTTAATGAATGCATTAATGACGGAATTGTAATGAATGCATTGAATGAAATGGGCATGCAGTTAAAAATTATGGTTTATGTGGCAACGACTAGCATGGTGTCACGATTGAGGTGAATAATGAAGTCAATGATGCAGGTATGGTGACGTCAGTAGGCAAAGACTGATGTTGGACCGATTGGAAAGCTAAATCGATTGAGGTATGGTGACATCACTAGATGGAGGCTAACGCAGGACCGACTGGATAGATAACTTGATAGAGTTGATTGGGATTGGAAAGTCAATACACATGTAGAGCTGATGTGGGTAGGACGTCAATGGTGCTGACAGGTTGCTCACTCGATGGGAATGTAGACTGAATGCGTGACTAGTCTAACATGGGAAAATATACAAAAAGAACTGACACAGATATGGACGAGTATGCATGGATAGGGTCAGAGTTCCAGACAAGCAATAGGGTGGACATCCAGATAACAACCAAGTAGAGACGCAAGTTGGTGACCAACATGGATAGACACAAGATAGCCAGGTGGAAGTTAGCAACTCACAAGCAGAAAGGATGCAGTTGGATAGATGAGGGAAATCGTATACAATGAGAGTCACGTGGAAATCAATAATGATAGAAAGATTAGTGTAGGGACTAGCAAGCCAAAAACGAACGTGGGAGGGTGAAAATGTGTGTTATAGACAATGAAGTTGTCTAATTTAATAGATGCATCACTCTAAATATAAATAGAAAAACATCCATAGCATAAGAAATGTGGGATAAATCCCATAAAAACATGTGGAAAATCCATGCGCACATGTCAGTCAAAAGAAATTTGTCGATGAATGAAATCGAAAAACATCACCTAAAAACATGAAATCTTATGAAGTATGGAATTTTTCCCTTAAAAAAAAAAACTATTAGAATGTTTTCATGAATCGAAAAACATAGAAATGTGCTAGAAATTGCTAGATAAGGTTGAAACGACATCATGAACAGTCGATCAAGACCGAAAGCATTGAAGGTTGACCAAAAAGTGTAAAGTACAACATCAAAATGTTGAACAAATTTTTGATTTTGATCACTGTGAAGTAGATGAACGCATGTTGCAGGCGTAGACAAAAAATAAAAATAGCAACCGATGAACTATAGAAATAGGTAGATCGTCAGGCAATGCAGTCAGAGATGTGTAGATCGACACTAGCAATTGATGGAAATCAGCAAAAATGGTTAAGGGGGCTATTGTAGTTTGCGTCCATGTACAAAAATGGTTGGTGGTGGGTAGCGAGCTATAGGTGGATATTATACATAAATGGCAAATAGGTATGGTGGTGAACATAGCGAAGTAGAATGAAATTGATGATAAAAAATAATTTGTCTACATCAGAAAACATTCGATTTGCGATAGCCATAGACTAATGAAATAGTATCGGTAGCACCTACGAAGGATGGAAATGACATCTCCTGGCAGGAGGATGCATGCAGTAATAAAAATTTTAGGAACAAAATCTACATGGATGAGTGTACGATCATGGGTGATGATAGAAGAATCGATGCACAAGAGGCCATCAAGGGTGACAAAAACTAGCACGAACAAGGTGGAGGTGACTTTGGTGGAGGATGCAAAACAAGGAGGTGGTGTTTCCTATGAATGGAAAGAAATGACATATATAACGCGATCAAAGGAATTGGCATGGAGGAGGCCAGGGCGGTGCATGCCAGAAAATGGAAGGGCTACATGAAATCGCTAGTGTGGGTTGAATCCACTAAAAAATGGTGGAGCATCACAAAAAATCTATATATCAAGGTTGTGCGGGGCATGGTCTAGCAGGTGGAGGCCATGGTGGAGAAAAAAAGTAGGGTGCATCAACAATCGAATGAAAAAGTATCATCAAAAACACGCAAAAGTATGTGGAAGTGTTGGAAAATTGCCAAAAGCAGTGTTGAGCAATGAGAATTGCAGAGCCACCAAGGAAGGTGACATGAAGGTCATGTGTTGTGGATCAACGCATGAAAATAGGAGATTAGAACTCCAAATCCATGAAGATGATGGATCGAGTGAAATGCATGGAAATGTTGGAAATTGATGTGATGGTGGCCAAAAATAGGAAACCAACATTTGAGAGAAGAATCGTCGATCGATAAAATGATAATGGAGAGGTTGTGGATGAACTGGTAGACCATGAGGTGTAGTAAGCATGATGATAATGGTAGACAAAGGAATATCTTCTACCATAGCAATAGGAGCTTCAAATGAGCTCGGATCTGCAAGAGAAACATCTTCAATATCAACATGAGCAACATTATCTAGTGGTAAGACATTGGGCATGTTGCCCAAAAACCCTGGTTTGATTCCAGGTGTTGCTAGAAATTCTTCAATATCTGGAACCAATTCAAGATCAGTTTCTTCATCAACGAGATATTCATCAACAATGGTGGCCATTTCAAGCATAGCCAAGTGAAGCTGCTGAAGTATCATGGTGAGGTCTATAAGTTTATCAAAGACCTCATAAAGCTTTGAATTGATCATGGCAACACAATGATAATGAACAAAAATGCTAAAGTAGAGTTTTCAATTCCAACAAAGTGCAAACCAAGCTAAACCAAGCTAAAACCTTCGAAATGTCTGTAACAAAATGTAAAAGTGTTCACAAGGTGGACGAAACCACCAAACCAAGATCCACGAGAGGTTTTCTCATTCCTCATTTGAACCAAAAATAGCTTAGAGGAAGAGGATACTTGCCTACCTAGTGCTCAACTTTGATACCAATGATAAGGAACACATAATTACAAACAGACAACCAAAGGTTTGCACGAATGAAAACTACATTGTATTACCATAAGATGCCTATAAATAGGCATTACAAAGCATATATCGGATACGGTTGGATTAAATAATGATGGTAAAACCTTATCCATTACAACAACTAACAAATTATTAAAAACAAGTGATGGATATACATGATTCCCTATCAACTTCCAACCTATTTTACAACCTTTAATTTTGGGTATTTTTATGCCTTCATAAATATATTTTATCTAAGCTTAAACTTGTATAGGTAGAATTTCTTCTCTCAAACAACATAATATTTCTTTTGAACCATAGATACCATGCCACTATTTTTGGAATGCACATGTATTTTGTAAAGCCTTTGTATTTGAACCACTTATGCATGTTCTCCAACAAATTCCTTGTTGGTCATTGCTCCTTCCCCTTAGTCATGGGTAGAATAGACCTTCACATTTCTCTCAAGAAATTGGAATGGACAAATGGGTGATCCATTGTTTTTTCTTTCCTTTTATACAAAACTTGGACTCTTCTAGGACCTCTTTTGCAGAACATCCCAAGTCAATGCCTTCTTAGCTAAATCTAACAAAAAAAGTCTAATTTCAAGGGTGATTTTATCTTCCAAATCTTGCTCCACAACCAAAGGACCTCCTCATTATTATCTTAAAACATTTCCTTGTATCCTTTCTTAGTTGTAAACTATCCACTAGCTAGGTTCTTTAACCATACTAAAGAATAGTTTTCTTGTATTAGTCTTATAAAAGCCCTTCTCAGACCTCTTGTATACTTGCTCCATTGCTCAACTTCATTTCATTCCAAACTAATTCTTCTATTAATTTCTACCTATGATTCCATAAATGTATTCTGTCCATAGAGGCTATATCTGCCAATACCTTGAGCCCATGTCTATTTAGGTGTTCTATTAAATTTTAAGATAGTTGGTATTTTCCTCCATTCCCTAGTCAAGGATATTTTTATAGCCTTAATTTCTTCCCATTTCTTATTTTCCAAACCAAAAAAATTCCCACTAATGAAAATGTCTTCACTAATGCTTTCCAAGTGATAATCACAATGGTCATTGGATTGATAGAAAGTCTAATCCACTCTTCAAAGGACATGGAACCCAAATATTTCTCCTTGATAACCTCATGATATAATCCTTTACAAGTTATCAATATCTAAATACTCTTGGTAGCTAGTGCTTTCCTGAAGTTATGTATATTCTTAAGCCTCCATCCTCCTACTGATTTAGGTTTGGTTATATTACTCTATTTAACCAAAGGTATTGCATCCTTCTCCCTTATTCCTATCCAAAGGATGTAGAAGCATTTCTTCCTTATTTTTTCCACTATTTTAGCAGTGAAATTAGCCATGGAGTGCCAAAATATTGGAATGGGTTCCATAACTGATTTCACTTGTCAATGATAACCATCTATTGCACCATGAAGTTATCATTTTTCCACTTTTTGTATAACCAACTCCAATCCTAGTATCCACAATTATTTGGTTTTAGTATAAACCCCATATATTTTAGACCTTCTCTAAACTCAATTAGATTAAAGCTAAAAAATCTTACCAATGCTTCTTGTCCTAGTTGTAGTATGTTAAAAGCTATATCTATCTTTTGGAGGTTTATTTCCATTCTTATGGTAGCACAATATAGATCTAAAAACTCTTTATATTTTAGTGCTTCTCTTAAGGTGCCATTTCCAAATAGGAGTATATCATCTAGAAATAGTAAATGAGTCTCAACTAGAGATTTTTTCAATTTTAATACCTTTGATCATGCCAAGACGTTTTTGTTCGTTAATAATTTTGCTTAGCCCTTCATCCACAAGTAATAATAATAATAAGGGTGATAGGGGGAATCCATTTCTGAAACCTCTATAAGGCTTGAAGAAGTTAAAAGTTGAACCATTAATTAAAACAACAAAGGAAGCATAATTAATACACCCAATTTACAAAGGGCATACTACAACAAATATGAATTAATATAAGCCTAATTTACGACTAGCTTACCCTATCAAAAGATTTTTTCAAATCAAGATTAATTATCATTGCTTGGTGCTTCCTTAATTTGATTGAATGAGTTGCTTCCTGAGAAACACCTATAGATTCATGGATTTATCTTTTACTCAAGAAACCAAATTATTCTTCTGAGGTGTCTGAAAAAACCTATTTTAACCTCCTAGCATTAATATTAGAGATTATTTTATAGAGATTATACAAAGATATAGGCCTATACTCCCCAAAATATTCTATGTTATCTTTCTTAGGAATCAAGGCCAAGCAAGTTGTATCGATAGACCCAAGTACCTTCCTAGAAGTCCTTGATTCCTCAACCACCTTTAAAAGGTTCTTCCAACAACTCATAAAAATCCACATAAAAGTCAATGGACCAACCATATGGTCCTAGACTCTTTCATTTTAAAAAATATTTAACTATTGTTTGTATCTCCTCCTTAGTGATTTCTTTCATCAAAGTCTCTTTAATTTCATCATTGACCATGTTAGGTAGATAAAGTGCTAGCTTAATGATTTCTTCAATATTTGCTTTGTTGGGTTTTTGATAAAATTTCTTAAAGTAAGATACTACTAATCTTGCTATTTCTTGAAACCTTCTCATATTTCTTACATCCTACCCTTTCATATCCAAGATTGTACTTAACATTTTCTTTGTTTTGCACACTTCTAAATAATTTTGTATTCTTATCCCTCTATTCCATCCAAAATGCTCTACTTTTCATCCTCCACTTTGCATCTTCCCATTCTAACAATTCCCTCTTCTTTTTTTCCAACTCCTTGACCTACATATTCTTTATATCTAAAAAGACCTCATTGCCTGTATGACTATATAACTAATTTAGTTTAGATTATATGTCCACTATATTTGTCTTTGCTTCCCAATATTTACCTTTGGCCCATGCGATTGTAGTAGATTTAATTTTCCTTATATTTTTAGAAACCTAAAACATAGTTGTCTCTTCTATTGTTTGGTCAATATATCTCCCTTCATCTTTTACTATATCTATAAATTCCTCATATTTCAACTAGATAGCACTAAACGTGAAAGGTCCTACTGGTTTCTCTCTTACTATTGTTGCCCTTCTATATGTATAGGAGATAATTAAATTTTGTAATTGAGCATCTATTGGCCCATGTGAAGTACTTCTATTAGATGAAGTGGAGGAGATGAATCTAATGTACTAGAAGAAGAGTAACAAGGAGGTTCAATGAAGGGGTTTGAACATTATTTTGAAAGCTTATCCTTTTATGATGAAAAATTATTACCACCACAAAAATTTATTTTGAAAAAATAAAACCAAACTTATTTACTAAAATTAGGATTATTATTTTTGTATGCAGCTTTGTAATAAAAATAAAAAAAATATTTTTAAATTATATCAAGAACTAAGATTCATACAAGACTTTAAAAAATATAATTTGGTTTCGAAAATAGAGTTTTTGATTTGGTTGAAATCTTACAAATATTCTAATACATTTTTTTTTCAAAAAAAGCATTGAAAAAAGTTTGTAGGGTTCTAGTATTATTAGAAAGCTCTTTTTTTCCTTTAAGTTCAAGGTAATATTACCTAAAATTATCTACAATTCTTACATAAAACTTGTAAGATTTTTATGATTATAAAAATCCTATAAGGTTCATTTATAAATTAGAACCCTGAAAAATAATTGAACATTTACAAAAGCAAACATGGTTAGATAATAAATTATTATGTAAAATTTATAGGTTTAAGAATAAGTTTTATAGTTTGGAAAAAATAAACTTAAGCTGATTTTTTCAAAACTATAAAAATTAAGGAACAAACAAAAAAATTAATTTTTTTATATCTTTAACATAAATGTTATAATTGGTGGTTCTATGTAGTATTGACTTATATTTATCATAGGAAGAGAAAACTAGGGCATCAGTTGGGTAGCCGAAGAGATTTATGGTTACTGTGGATTTGAAGACAAGACTGCTGCCCCAGGAGGGCCCAATGGGGACACCTCTGGATCCTCTTCTAGAAATACATAGTTCTTTTGCATATTTGTTAAAGGATAAATCTCCATCAAATACTGAAGAAGCACAAAAAATTGCATTAAAAATGCTCTTTATGACTGTTGGAAATAGATCAAAATCTCAACGAGTTAATGGATGCTTGCCACAGTTAGAATCAAGGCCAAATATTGTCATTGAGCAAAGGATGGTCGAAGAAACAATTTTATATAGAGCCAATCATGATTTGATCTGTAAATTCATGGGTATTCACCCTAACCTAATTTTTTTGCATTCCTGGGTTCGACAAAATTGGGAGCCTCTTGGTGAGTATTCTTTGTGGTTTATTAGCAACGAATATTTTATTGTTAGTTTTTCTTCACTTACCGATATAAATAGGGCTTTCGAATCAGAAAAGAGGAATCATGGTCTGACAAGATTATTTGTTCAACCCTGGAGAGTGGGATTTGATCCTCAAATTGAACCCACTGTTGTCCCGATTTGGATCCATTTGTATGCACTTCCAATGGAATTTTGGAGTGAGCAAGTATTGGAAATTATTGGTAATTCCCTTGGAAGACATTTGGGTGTTTCCAAAGACACAGTAGAAGGAAACACAACTGTTTATGCAAGATTATGTGTGGAAATGGATCTTAGCCGACCTCTCCTGGCAGAGGTGGAAATTAAACTTATAGGACTATCTTGGATTCAACAACTGGATTATGAGGCATTGCCCTTCAGATGCAGAGTTTGCCACAAATATGGGTATTTGGCCCGATATTGCCCAAATAATATGAAAATAAAAATGGAGGCTCCTCTAGGAATATCAAATATTCTTAAGGAGGGTAAGTCGATAATCAAAAAAGAACCAACTAATATTTCTCAGGGTAAATAAGCACAAGGAGATGGTTTTGAACAGCCCAAAAGAAGGAGAAGGAAAAAGAAAAAATAAGGTAAAGAGCAAACCTAACTCAAGCCCTCTAATAGGTATGAGATATTTAAGACACTAATGGACCAAGAAGAAGTACAATTCATGGAAGGAGTGGATGGGAATAATAAAAATAATAATAGCCATGTTTAAGCTTCTCTTTCATCTCCCACCATCATAGAGCAGGTAATTGAGTACAGTGAGTTACCGCAGTCAGAGAATGTAGGGGCATTGATAGTGCATAACCAAGAGCAACCAATAATTAAGGATGTCAGCATGGGCATAGAAGAAAAGAACAGAGAAAGACCAACTCTAGGGATAACTCAGGTGAAAAAGAGATAAAAAAATAGCAGCTTTCAAGGAGTGGGTAGAAAATCAAATAAGGAATTGATAGCGAGTTCAAAGAGACAAACTGATCACTTGGAGGATCGGTGAGGCCAATATATTTTTACTGCTCTCAAGGTAACCAATGATTATACAATAATGGAATGTTAGGGGTTTAAATAGTATAACCCATCAATATGTTGTTCGAAGACTCTTAGAAAAATGTAAAACAATTTTTTTGCTTATCCATGAGACAAAAATGTCATTGGATCTTATGTGTATAACAGTTTACAGAATTTGGAAGGGTGCTGGTCATATGGAAGTGGTTGCCCAAGGGGCCTCAGGGGGGATAGTTACTCTTTGGAACTCTATTGAATGGACTGCAATAGAACATATAGCTTGGAGGGGTGTTCTCACATCACATTTTAGAAATAATGTCACAGTTGAACATGTTTTAATCACAAATTTTTATGGGGCTCAAAACCTAGATGGTCAGATGCATCAATGGAAAGTTGTGCATAACATGAGAGTCTCAAGGGAAGAGTTATATTGGATTATTGTTGGGGATTTTAATGCTAAATTATCCTCTAGATATTAGGAAGGGGGAACCCCAATTTTAGACCCAGGGGATCGACTTATGATTGCCCAAGTCTAGACATTACACTTGGTGGATATTAAATGCCTTGGAATCAACTATACTTTGACTAATAAGAGGAGGGAGCCACATAGCAGGAAGGTGAAGTTAGATTATTTTTTGGTTTCAGAGGAGGCATTTGTAAAATGGAATTTAAAATTTTAGATTTTGGAGGGTCCAGTTTCAGATCACTTTCCCATTTTTTTTGAAGGAGGGATCAAGACAATGCAACATCACAAACCATTTAAATTTGAAAACTTTTGGTTACAAAAAGAGGAACTTCGAAATAAAATTCCATAGTGGTGGGAAGAAGATCACCCAACATATGGGACAACAATGTTTAGATTCCACAAACAACTTCATTATGTCAAATATCAATTGAAACAATGGAGGTAAGCTAACAAGACAGACTTCCAGGTCCAAAGAGCTCCATTGGTGGCCAGATGGGATGAGGTTAAAAAATACTTTAGGGAAGGAACAATTACAGAGAAACTCAAAGAAGAGGATGATGCATTGCGTAAAGCGGTTGAGGACATTGACAACCAAGAGGAGACCTATTGAAAATAGAGAGCAAAAACCACTTGGTTATTAGAAGGTGATAAAAATACCAAATTTTTCCATCAGACTACTTGTGCTAGGAGACATATGAACAACATGGAAGCTCTTCAAGATGAGAACGAACACTCCTTTGATACAATTCCAGGGATGCATTTCCATTCAATGGATTATTTTTCTAAACTATTTAAGGAAAGTATGGTGCAATATGAAAAGGCTCAAAAATAAGTTATTGCTATCATACCCTATGTTATATCTGAAGAAGAAAATCAGACCCATTGATAGAGAGGAACTAAAGAATGTAGTCTTTGGAATGAGATCCAAAAAAACACCAGGTCCATATGGCTTTCCAATTGAGTTTTTTCAAGCCTTCTGGGATAACTTGGAGGAGGATGTAATGGCTATTATAGAGGAGTCCAAAGGTAGTAAAATAATGCTTAAAGCATTAAATCATACTTTCATTACCTTAATTCCAAAAGTGGAGGAGGGGGTACATATTTTAGATTATAGACCTATTACCTTATGGAATGTCATATATAAAATAATCATAAATGTAATGGCTGAGCGACTAAAACCTCTTCTACATAGCATTATCTCCTCAGAGCAAGGGGGTTTTGTAGAGGGTAGGCAGATCTTGGATGGTGTGGTTCTAGCTCAGGAGGCAATTCATTCAATGCAAACATATGGTAATAAAGGAATGTTCATAAAATTAGATATGTCAAAGGCTTATGATAGGGTGGAGTGGAGATTCTTGTCAAAGATGATGGAAGCCTTTGGTTTCTCTCAAGATTGGATAGAATGGGTCATGAGTTGTGTTTCTACTCTGACATACTTAGTGTTAATCAAGGGTCTTCCCTTGCAACCGTTTGGAGCTACTTGAGGCCTTCATCAAGGAGATCCTTGCTCTCCCTATCTTTTTCTCATATTGGTTGAAGGATTGGGTAGACTCATCTTGAGGAGAAGATAAAAAGGTTTGATAATAGGTATCAAGGTGGGTGACGAAGTTTTGATTCACCTACAGTTTGTGGATGACATAGGATTGGTGGGAATGGCCAGCTTCAGGGAAGCAAGAATTATTAGAGATACACTTAATGTCTACCTTAGGGCTACAAACCAAGTCATTAATGATAAAAAATCCAAAGTGGTATTTTTCAATCTTGATCAAAGGCTTTAGGACAGAATTTTAGAGATCTTGGGATTCACAAGGACTTATCTCCCAATGGTATACTTGGGGGTCCCTTTGCATTTTAAAAAACTAAAAATAGATATATGGAGGAATATTTTGGACTGTATCAAGGAAAAAATTAATCATTGGTCTCACAAATGGTTAAGCTATGGGGGTAGATTAACTTTTTTATAGTCAGTCATTTAGGCCATGCCAATTTATAAATTTTCTATCCTTGTTGCCCCACATACCATATGGAAAGATTTGGACAAGATGGATAGAAAATTTTTATGAGAATGAGTAAAAGAAGAGAGGAAATGGGCCTTAGTAGGTTGGGAGAAAGTAAGCTAGCCCAAGGTAAAAGGCATTTTGGGACTGAGAAGATCAAAGTTAAATAATAAAGCTTTGGCTGGAAAGCTTTACTAGAGGTAGATTTCCTAACCAACTTCTTTATTCAGTAGAATATTAACTAGTAAATATTTGGGACAGGTAAACCCAAATGAGGTGGGTCGTTTCCCTTTGGATGGTAATGGATCCTTAGTGTGGTAGGCTCTCAAGTTAGGATCTCAGGTAGTAAAAGATGGATTATTTTGGAAAGTGGGGAGAGGGGAGAAGGCACAATTTTGGACAGATTCATGGGATCAATACCCATCTATCATTGTTGAATTTCCTGAACTACAACCAATAAAAACAACCATAGAAACCAGGGGGTGGGTCCAAATTAAAAGTTATTTCAACACTAGTCAGTTGGGGGATTATAAGTTTAAGTAGTTTAAGAAGTTGGATGAGTGGCCAATTTCAATCCCTCAGGATTTGACACCCATCATGACTAAAATCTTTGCAGAAATATTTCTTACAGGTAGAGATGAGGAGGATGAATTAGCTTGGGGATATGGGAGCCTTGGTGTCTACACAATGAAGGATGGATATTATAATATCCTTCCAGAGCCTCCTCCTCATACATATCAGGTTGAGGATTGGAGAAATATTTGGCAGTTCAAGGGTTGGCTGAAAGTAAAATTTTTTGCCTGGCAGTTCATGCATAATGGAATTCTTACTTTTGATAATCTCAGATGAAGGGGAATAATTGGTCCATCTCAATGTGTTTTATGCTACAAGAGTGAGGAAACAACTGATCACTTGATGTTTGAGTACCCATTCACGTGCTAGATTTGGGAGAGATGGTTTTTATATTATAAAATTCAAGTTAATGGTGATTTGAATCGGATTAATATTTGGGAAATATGGAAGAGGGGTAGATTTAAATCTAAAGCTCTTTGTATTGGTTGGGAGCTTGGATTAAAATTCATTTGGTGGCAAGTGTGGTTGGAGAGAAATGCCAAAATTTTTAGAGAAACTTTTTCTTCTTTAGATGGAGTTTGGCAGGTCATTTGGAGTAAAGTCACAGAAACTGTGGCAGTCTATGCTAAAGAGGAAACTCAAGTTTTTATTGGGACAATGGAGAAGGAAGTTGAAGTGCAAGAGGGACAAAAAAAAGCTAGTTGGAAACCACCCCCAGAAGGTTGGATTAAAATTAATACTGATGGAGCTGCAAAATGTTGCAAGTGTGAATGCCACTTCATCCTAAGTGGCCAATAAAAACCTTACTCTCATCCTAAGTGTGAACGCGTTTTGTTTTGTCGGCATGTTTTGTGTCGGCAATTCTTTATCCTTTTTATCTCCCCTTATTCCCCCACTTCTTCCTCCTCTTCTCCCTGCTATATTCCCTCTACTTATCCCTCCATTACTTCCCTTATCTCTCCTATCTTTTCTTCCCATTATTCCTCCAACTTCCCGTCACATTCCCTATATATATTTATGTGAAGCGTTTGCTATGATTTTGTAGAATAAAAAATTGGTTTTATTCCCACAGTTTGGTATCAGAGCTACCAGGGAGCGAGGCGTTGGGCACGATAGCTGAAGCCAAGGAGCTGGGCACAAAAGTTGAGAAGCTGAGGTGGCACACGCAGGTCGAAGATGAGCTGAGGTGGCACATGTAGGTCGAGGAGGAAGAGCTGAGGTGGCACATGTGGCATGTGCAGAGGAGAGGATGTAGACACAGCGATCACCCGAAGGTAATTAATTGTTTACGTGTTGATTAAGGGTTTTCAACCCTTTCGATATCCCCATCCTGCTCGATGTGGGATAATCGAATTGTTTTTTTTTTTTTTTTAAACTTAACCGCCACCTCAATAGAAAAGTGCGGTGATCGGACTTCATCTCAGCTAAGGCGTGTAGCGCGGTTGGCAAAGCCTGCTTGTTGACAGACTGGAGGTCTCGGGTTCGAAACCTGCTGAGGAGAAAGAACCAAGTTTTTTATTTTTATTTTTTTATAACCATCGACGAACGGTAATAAAAAGGCAGGGTGCTTTTTTTGCTTCCAGTGGAGGTCTTGGTGCAGTGGTTGAGACGCCCGCCCGTAAAGGTCGAGGTCGCGGGTTCGAACTGCAGAGATAAAGAAAATAAAAAGTTTTTTTTTGTTATAAATTTTTTAAAGAGTTTATATATATTTTTTATTAAAGTTTTTTTCTTGATATTAATTTAATAATTTAATAACTGCTTTTTTAATTATTTAAATTTTTTTTTTTTTATATAATTTAAAAAGGCATATTTTATTATTGAATTAAAAATTAGGAAAAGCTTTATAAAATTTATTGTAAACTCTTATAAGAGAAAGTTTGTGCCAAATTGTAAATCGCCCAAGAGGCTTAAAAAGCTTGATTTTTTGGAAAACTTTGAAAGGGCCATATTTGTAAAAGAGGGAGCATAAAAGTGTCGAGAAGCCTTCCAGAGCGCCCGTTTAGCACTTCCAAAAAAATTTGGACTCAGTGACTGTAAAAAGGTGAAAATTTTAACCTTAGAGGCTCTAATGAAGTTGTTTTTTGCATTGATGAGTAGATGATCAGATCAACCAGATGCTATCATGCATTTTGTTCTCTTTTATGAAGAGAGAACGTCGAATGGTTTGACGAAAAAGTTTGGAGATATGGTTTGCATACAGTTTTCAATCAATTAGAAAATACGGTCATAGCCCACCAAAGGAATCTAGATTCGGGATACGAAGCTGACTCAGAAGACAACATATTCAGACAACGAGTGGAGGAGTCCGATTCAGTTGAAGTCATACCTGAGGAACAATCCAACGACAGTTATACACCTGCAGTGCCCGAAATAGAATCGAGTGAGAGCTATACACCTCGCTCTCCTGATTTAGAAGCAGAAGAAGCATAAGAAGAAGAAGAAGAAGAAGAAGAAGAAGAAGAAGAAGAACCAGTGGAGGTGAAACCTGCAATTGAAGAACGAAATGTTCTCAAATGAATTTATGAACCAGCAGCAGCACCTGAAGTCATAATAATTAGTGACGACGAAGCAAACAATTTCACCTTTCCAATTTTGGGTGATCCTCGAGAAGAAGAACGCCAAATCAGTGAGCATATTAAGAAAGCTAGATTTGATTTAAATCAGTAAATCAATGATCTATTTTGTACTTCTTTGTACTACTTGTTTGAAGTTGCAATAAAGTTTGCTTTCTAAAATGGCTTCCAATACTAGTCTACCAATCCCTGAGTTCAATGGTGGTGATTACGAGTATTGGTCAATTAAAATGAAAACTCTTTTGATAAGCAAAGGTCTTTGGGATGTGATTGAAGAGGGATATACTGAACCTACTTCTGTTGAATGGGTAGCTTTGAATGTGGCTGATAAAAGGGCTAGAAAGGAAGCACAGAAGAATAATTCTTTCGCCCTTTATCATTTCCAAGCCGCCCTTGATAGAAGTATTTTCCCTAGAATAACTTCTTTTATAACTGCTGAATCTGCTTGGAATGCTTTAAAATAAAGTTATAGGGGTAGTGACCAAGTCAAACAAGTTAAACTACAAAGCTTGAAATGAGAGTTTGAGACTCTTAAAATGCAAGAGAGTGAAAAGGTTGGTGATTACTGCGTGCGTGTGAAAGTCGTAGTAGATAAGATGGTCACTTTAGGAGAAGATGTAAAGCCTAAAGTTATAGTGAAGAAAGTGTTGAGGACACTTCTTCCTAAGTGGAATTCAGTTGCCATAATTATAGAAGAATCCAAAGACCTAACTTCTCTATCTTTTGAATCCCTAATTGGCTCACTT
Source organism: Wollemia nobilis (assembly GCA_028583015.1). NCBI lineage: Eukaryota > Viridiplantae > Streptophyta > Pinopsida > Araucariales > Araucariaceae > Wollemia > Wollemia nobilis. Next base: position 1,940,504 of record JAQPPZ010000690.1, on the reverse strand, counting down.
CTCTCACATGAAGAGAGATTATAGCAAACTCCTTCCACAAGTTACGAAGGAGATGATAAAGCCTTTGCTTCACAAGAAGGCAGAGGTAGAGGCCGTGGTAGAGGACATAATAGAGGTAGAGGTAGAAATAATCAGAGAGGTGGAACTCCTAACAAAGGAGGAAATCAGAACAGAGGAGGATTCTCAAACAGAGGTGAACAACAAAATAGAGGAGGACAATAAAATAAAGGAAAACAATCATGCAGAGGCAAAGGAGGAGATAAGTCAAAACAATCTTGCTACAACTATGGTAAACTTGGCCATTATGCTCATGACTATTGGACAAAGACTTCACAAGGAACTAGTAGCAGCCAGAGCAGTCAGTTTGGAAATTTTGGAGAAGAGGAAGAGGCCACAAATCTCTTTCTCTCTTATGGTCAGGCAGATTAGAACATGAATGATACATGGATCTTGGACACTGGGTGTTCAAACCATATGAGTGGCAAAGAAGGGCTCTTTGCTACTCTAAACTCCTCATACAAATCCGACATCAAATTGGGAGATGATAAATCATTGGCGAGTTGAAGGCATTGTAGCAATGGCGAGTTCCAACTAAAGAAGGCGTCAAACATGTAAGTGATATCTATTACACACCCCATATTCAACACAATATTTTAAGTGTTGGTCAAATGTTAGAAAAGAACTACAAGTTGCTTTTTGATGAGGGTAAATGCACTATTTTTGATAAAAATAACAGTAATAGAATCATTACACAAGTGCCAATGTTAAAGAATAGATTGTTTAGGGGGAGATAAGTTAGCAAATGTTGCTATTTCCAATCCAAGTGTCCTATGGCACTTGAGATATGGTCATTTGAATTCAGCTAGTTTGAAAATGCTAACTTCACAAGTGATGGTAACCGGAATTCCTAAAGTTTAGGATAGTAAGGAAGTCTATGAAGGGTGTGCTCTTGGGAAGCATGCCAGATCAAAATTTCCTCATGGACAAGCATGGCGGGCTAGCTATCCACTCTAGCTAGTGCATACAGACATCTGTGGTCTGATGCGGACCAAGAGTCTTGGTAAAAACTCTTACTTCCTACTCTTCATTGATGATTTTACTAGAATGTGCTGGATATATTTTTTGAAATATAAGGATGAAGCATTTAAATGCTTTGTCGATTTCAAAACAAGAGTTGAAAGTGAGAGTAGATATTTTGTAAAATGTCTTAGATCAGATAGGGGACTAGAATACTCCTCTAATGAGTTCTTGAATTTACGTAGCTACATGGCATTAAGAGGCGGTTCATAGCTGCCTACACTCCATGACGAGAATGGTGTCGTAGAGAGGAAGAATCACACCATTGTAGAGATGGCAAGGTCTATGCTTCGGACGAAGCATTTGACTAATTCATATTGGACAGATGCAGCCAGGACCAGTGTACATATCTTGAATAGAAGTCCTACTGCAAGTTTGGAAGGACAAACACCTTACCAAGATTGGTATGGTAAAAAGCCAAATGTTAAGTATTTTAGAGTGTTTGGCTCGGTGGCATATTCTCACATTCCTGATGAGCTTAGAAAGAAGCTCGATCCAAAGAGTCAGGCATGCATCTTTGTAGGATATTGCGAGAATACAAAAGCTTACAGAATCTACAATCCCAGGACAAGAAAGTTTATGCTTTCCAGGGATGTGATTTTTGATGAAGGGGGAGAATGGGGTAAGCCTCAATTTTTTAGTGATGATGAATCTAGTGATGTAGGTTCTTAGCAGGTGCAACGATGAGACACCACAAAAAAGTAGCGGTCTCCTCCCGAGAGATCCGAGGTTCATCTTCGATTCAACTTCTTCACCAAGTCCTTCTCCATAGAGATCAGTAAGTTCCTCACCAATGGACATCGATTCTCCATCCAGAGGTAAGAGAACTCTACATAATCATCCATCATATCAGATGTTGGATAAGAAATTTTCAAAATGATATACTAGGAGTCAAGCTAGTGAAATGAATTATGTTATACAAATATTAGAAAATATGCACTTGTATGGTGATGATGTTTCCCAATAGGAACCTAGGGGAGATTTAGTTAACTATGCTTTGTTAACTAATACACAACTTGAACCTTCTAGTTATGAGAAGGCTTGTACTCAAAATATTTGGCAAGATGCCATGAAAGAGGAGATCACCTCTATAAAAAACAACGACACTTGGGAGTTGGTGAAGCTTCCTAAAGGAAAAAATGTGTTGGATGTAAGTGGGTCTACAAGACCAAGTTTAATGCTGATGGTAGCATTGAGAGGCACAAGGCGAGATTAGTTGCAAAGGAATCTACTCAAAAATATGGAATTGATTATGAAGAGACTTTTGCTCCTGTAGCCAGACGAGGAGACTATCGAAGCTGATTCTTGCCTTAGCTGCACACAAGGGATGGAAAGTCCAACACATGGATGTAAAGAGTGCATTTCTAAATGGTTACTTGACGGAAGAAGTGTATGTTGAGAAACCACAGGGATTTGAAGAAAAATACAAGGAACATCTTGTTTACAAACTGAAGAAGGCTCTTTATGGCCTCAAGTAGGCATCGAGAGCTTGGTACTCACGCATTGATGGGTACTTTAAAGATTATGGGTTCATCAGAAGCAAAAATGAACCTACGCTCTACTACCTGAATCAAGGAAATGACATCCTCATAGTTTGTTTGTATGTGGATAATCTCATTTTTATGGGTAGTAATGAAAAATTTAACATGGAGTTCAAGCACTCCATGATGCAGGAATTTGAGATGAAGGATCTTGGCTTGATGAAATACTTTCTTGGAATGGAAGTACATCAAAAATATTTAGGGATCTTCATCTGTCAACTTAAGTATGCTCAAGATATGATTCATAAGTTTGCTATGGAGCAATGTAAAGCAGTTTCAACTCCAATTGGACATGGGATCCAATTAAGCAAAAATGATGGAGCACCGAAAGTTGATGTGATCACTTTCAGAAGCATTGTTGGGAGTTTGATGTTTCTCGCCAACACCGGACCGGACATTCGGTATGTTGTATCTCTTGTTTCTAGATTTATGTCTAATCCATCGAAGTTGCATTTGCGAGCGGCTAAAAGGATTTTGAGATATGTGAAGGGTACATTGGATTTTGGAATCCAGATACTACAAAAGTGATACTATCAAGCTTGAAGGCTTTAGTGATAGTGATTGGGGCAGCAATATTGATGATAGAAAATCCACATCGGGTAAGCTGTTTTAGTCTTGGTTCGGGCCTAATAACTTGGAGTTCCAAGAAGCAGACAGTAGTAGCACTATCTTCAATAGAAGCTAAGTATATAGCGGTGACTCATGCTATTATTCAAGCTCTATGGCTCCGAAAGGTATTAGAAGAGATTGGAGAGCAGCAAAGTGGTCCAAATCGAATATTCTGTGACAACATCAGTGCCATTCAGTTGGCATACAATCCTGTCCACCATAGTAGATCTAAACATTTTGATATGAAGTACCACTTCATCCGAGATATAGTGGAAACTGATATTGTTGAGCTTCATTATTGCCACACTTTGGAGAACGTTGCTGACATCTTCACCAAGGCACTGGCTAAAGTTCAATTTATAAAGCTGAGAGACTATCTAGTCAGTCCTCTCAACTTTAAGGGGGAGACAAAAGGCAATCCAGGTAGAGTTGGAATTGGAGTGGTTTGCCAGAATCATGTTGGACCAATGCTCTATTGGGAACTGCAAGGCTTGGGAAGAGCCACAAAAAATGAAGTAGAAGGCTTAGCTATCAAATATGCTTCTATTTGAGCAGTAAAACAAGGTCATAGGAGGATAATCCTATAATCAGATTTTCAAATAATTGTTGGAGCTCTATATTGCATGAGGAACTTTGCTTTGAAAACATGGAGGTTGAGGATTCTTTTCACTCAAATTAAGGAATTATGGAGTGAATTAGATGATGTGATTCCAGTTTATGTGAGTAGATATCTAAATAAAGTGGTAGACTTCCTGGCTAAGATGGGTACTGAGAAGGAGGTAGGGGTTTAGTGGCACAGTGACATGGCTATTGAGGATGAGATGACTAGGCAGGTTAGTGAGAAAATCCAGTGCTAAGCTAATTTGGATAACCATTCCAGAAATACTGTTTAGGATATATGTACTTTAATGTAGATATTCTTTTATAGTTGTAAACAGGTGAACAATCATTGTAGAAATATGGTTTAAGAGATTTGGCTCCAATGCAAATCTTCTTTTACTATTGTAAACATGTGTTCTCTTTGGCTAAGGCTGGGAAAAGTCTCATCCCAACTTGTAAATGATATTTGTTTTAATACAAGTTTTTTCAATTTTTTTTTCAAAAAAAACGTAATGTTATAATTTATAAACTTATTTTTTCCAATTTTTAAAAGAAGTATGAAATAGGGAGTAGGCATGTAGGGAATATAATTATAAAAACTAAACATGTAACTTATAAAATTACATGTTATATCTTGAATGAAGATAAAATATTAAAATGGAGGATTACAAGATTCAAATTATAGAATACCTAAATGCATAAAGTGGATGTCAAATTTGGAGAGGTGATTAAAAAAAACATAATATTGTTTACTTACTAAATAAATAATGAAGGGAGATTGCATAGAACTTGATGAATAACATTGGTAATAATAATATACAAGTCATCCTTTTTCCCATATTCTTTGTAAATACTTTTTTCTTTCTAAAGACAATGTATAATGTCTTCTCTCATGTTGAAAGGAGGACACCACCTGAAGGCACTAATCACTAGCAAGTTTGACTCAAATATTTTGAAATTTTTATATATAATTTGATCACTTGTTTGGTTTGAGATGAGACATGCAAATTGTTTGAATGATATCACACTATTTTTTAGGGGACGTGCCATAAGTATATACAAATTGTTAAAATAAAATAAATATATGTATTGGATAATAATATTTAAAATAAGGCCTTAGTGATTTTCAAAGTGTGCAAAGGATTTTAATGTTCCCATGTAATTTGGTATGTTACATATCAAAATCCTAATCTATAAGGTGGGATCTGACATAAAAAAAGGATATTTCTAAATTAAATTTAGTTTTAAAGGGAATGTGTCCTATCATATGTACTCTTTGGTGTCTAATTCTCCACAAATATAACTCTCATGATATTATGGTTATATCCTAACAATCATTACAAGCATTTAGATGCTCTTGTATAAAGTCCTTTTCTAATTTTTTTAATAGCTTTCAAGATCAAGTGGCATTCATCACTATTTTTTACTTTAGACTTGGATGAATTGGCAAGACTCATGATTTATCATGACCTAGATCAAAAGGTTGAACCCACAAAGATACATTATTGAACTAATAATATAAGATAAAACAACAACTTTTCCTTGCTCCTACAAGGGGGTATGATATTCCAAGAGGAATGTTGGCTTGGTTATGACCTAGAATCCCATGTTTAATTTTACAACAAATAAGAAAATACATCCATTTTTTGGATTTCATCCATCTTAGATATGACATGCTTGTGTCCTATGAATAGTAGTCCTTGTTTTAATAATTAAGATTTGATCAAACATTTTCTTCTATGAAGAAATTGCCTATTATATGACAACTTTATTTTAACTCATTAATATTGACATGCCCTTTATTCTAGACATATAAATAAGATAGTCTTTGATAAACATTTGAAACAATCATCCTCACCTAAAAATGAAAAAAATATATATCATTTTGTTTTACAAATTGTGAGGTGGCTAAAATAGCATGAGGTTCATTGCTTATTAAGCAAAATATGTAGTGATTTCATAAAATTAAACAAAAAGCATTGGCCATGGTCATACACAAGTTGCAATTGATCTCCTTTTTTATCTTCCAAAAATACCATTTTTAAGATAATGTGCAATGTCTCCTCTCCTCTTAAAAGGTAATACCACATTACTAGATCAATCACTAACAAGAAACATAATTTTGAGCATCTATTTGGTTTAATACGTAGCATGCAATTTGTTTTAATTTTTTAAACTACTAATTTGTTGGTGAGAAAATTATAAGTCTATAAAAAATTGTTAATATTTAGTACAAATTGGATACTAATATTTTTGTAAAGATGATACCTACTAAATTTTAATTTGTGCAAAGGGTTTATTTATACTCATATGACTTAATAGACTATGCAATTATCAACTTGTACATAAGGATGAATTATGGCTAAGACAAGAAAACTCAAGATTATATTATTTTGAGATATGATAACATCCAAATTGAAGACCCCCTTCTACCATTCTCTTCAAAATCTATCAAAATTTTCAAGTGTCTTCCCCCTTTAACAATCCTCTAACATATACCTCTCCCCTCTATTTTTGTTAAGGTTAAAGCAAGTGATATAAAATGACTTGATATGTTATAATTATGTTAATAAAATCAATATAGTTTCAACTTAGCATTAAAAATATAGTTTCAAAGTAACACAAAAGTAAGATAATAGTAACACCATTTTTCCATTGATAAATTTTTCCGATATTAGATTGGTGTTGTCATGATGTAAGTTTTTAATTTAATATTTAAAAAATAATTGAGCTAGTGGTGCTATCCTGATACATATCCTAATGCTACAAATGAAAATATATTAATTATACTAGCTCATCAACTTCTCATTCATTGAGTTAATGTTGAGATGAACTCAATAGGTGCAAGTGATCCCCATTTTGCCATAACCCTAAAATATTTATTCATTTGTAGTGCCTATGATTAACTAATATCAATTGTGTTAGATTATGACATCTAATGCTTAGACAAAGGTATTATTAGGTACATGAACACAATGATCATTATTAAGTATTTTTTATATAATTTTGAAATTGTAGACACCTAAAAATGACACATTATCTATTGTGTAGTATCAATATTTAATTATTTTGCAATTAATTCAACTACTCAATTATTTGGGATGATTACCCTAAAAAAATTAATTTAACTCTCTTAGCCCCTTTGTCCCATTAAGCCCCATCCTACACCTAGCCATGGTCACCATGTAACCATCCCACTAACCTAGCCCATGTGCATACCACCCTAGTCTACCCTACCACCCGAGTATATCTTACCCTTACTCTCCACATCCCCATGTACCCACACCTCCTCCCATGCTCATTTAATGCACATGGGTGGGGTGAAGACTTTATCCATCCATTTACAGTAATGGGGTGAATACTTTCTCCACCCCTATGCATTAATGGGGCATGGTGCACCCATTCTCATTTAATGCATATGGGTGGGGTGAGGACTTCCTCCACCCAAAAACATTAATGAGGTATGGTGCACCCATGCCACCTCACCTCCACCTCACCACACCCTCACTATTAGAAAAAATCTATAAAAATCCCTTCCCATTTTCTTTATTTGCATGAATGAGATAGATGCTTAGAAACAATTTGCCAAAATTATTGTAGCTCCCACTTGTGTGCATTTTGAGAAGCCATTGCTAACCCCATGGATAGTTTATTGTTCCTCTTGTTGCATACCTTTATTTTGTGAATAGGTTGAAAATTTGTATCCAAAAAATAACCAGATATAGAGTGGAGTTACCTGACAACCTATAGAAGACATCCATAAAAGGAAATTTCACCAGGGTCAACAAAACAAAAATCATATAGACAGGGATGGTTTATAGCCAAAATCATCCTGATAGAAATGGTTCCTATTAGGAGTTAATTTTAGTCAATCATATCATAGAAGATCATTCATAAAGGTGAGTAAGATGGTATACTGTATTTTTAGCTTCTTTTGAGCTCTGTTTAATGCATTAATTTAACTTTTATTGTTTGTCACCTTTTATGAGTTAGGGTCCAACTTAGGTGGATCCAAAAGGTGCTACTAGTAGTTGATTTGGTTTTGTCAGTTTGGAGACTCTACTCAACCAATTTTGGTACACAATTCCACCCCTCTTATGGTGGTCAAAGAAAGTAGGAGTGCCAAAAATTATATTGAAAAGGGATTCCACATTGGAAGACCATCTTGTAGCCCACAAGGAATTTGTAAAGGCTATGTTATAACATCATTTATGGTTAATACATCAAGCTACCCATGTAACTCTATCCTCTATAACGCCTACAGCACCTCCTTATCTTCCAACTAGACCTCCAACCATCATGTTCACTCACTCAAAATATCCTCGTCCTCAACCATTGTAGCCAATCCACTAAAATCCATTGTATCATCAAACTCGAGTTCCCTGCCACTCCTAAAATATATTATCTTCATCTCCATAGTTAATACCCCTAATGGACCCACTCCCACATCTACTCAATGGCATACTCACTATATGTATGTCTCCTCCTATTTTACTTCTCCACCACTAGCATCACCATCATCACTCACCTCCCCATTTAACCCCATCTCCTCCATAATCCTCCCTTCGTACCACTACTATGTGTCCCACCACCTATCATACTATGGTGAGTGCCAACATCATCTATATCTAGCACTAGAACCACCTCATATACATGCTTCTCTATTGGTACTACCTAAGGTGCTATCCTATCCTCATCCCTAATCCTTTGTAAATCACAGGAAGATATAATACCCCCTATCTTAGTCTAAAATGTCTCAACACATGTGTAAACTAAAAATAATCCACCTGAGTGGTATTACAACCAATAAACCATCTCACTATCCAAACCCAACATAGATGGTGAGCCTTCTCCTCCCATATTAGACCACCCCTACATGGTCTCCGGATAATATCCTATCACCTCAAGCTCACCCACATCTAGCTATAAAACTCAGCATGTCCCTCATGGGTCCTCCTCCTATGGGCCTCCATGACAATATGCCACCTCAAGGTGTATGGGACCTCCACCCCATCAGATCATGTGCATCATACAGTAAACCTTTTTGCCTCTCAATCACCTCATGCTCCCACATCTACAACTTTATAAGTAAATTGCAACTCATCCCTTCATGATCACCTCTAGTCAATCCATACAAATATTTGTATGTTTATGCTAGCAAGGCCAGTCCACACACATACATCATCGAAACCTCCATAAAATTTGATATGATCCCTAATATGTTCCATGAAAACCATGAAATTGAGGATTCAAGGAGCACAAAACTCGATATCAGCATCATCACTAGTGTCTATCTCCACGATAGTAACCCATACACATAAAATGGCTCATACAATACCCCACCACTCTTCATCTCCATCCAATCCCAATCCACTTTAAAAATCCACCCCATCATTGTCCCTTGTACTATACCCACTGATATAACTGTGCATCCCTCCATGGGTAACCTATATATCTTATACACATCCTCCAATGTTAGTGTCATTTCCCCTATGAAGAAATGGAAGGTACCTCTGTATAGGTTCCAGTGCTCAACCAAGGTCAACATGTATCATCTCCATCTGAGCCCCTTCCCAAAATCTAATACTTGCCAACCATCACCAATCATCCTCGATCAAATCCTTTTCAACTTGAACAAGAGTGGCCTGAACCTATGTTGTCACCACACCATCTTCTCTTGTCATCATGCCACCCATCAAGTCCCTTTCCCTATCACCCCATTATATTCTCAAAAAAAATCTTATGACTACTATATGGTTACCATAACTTTCCATATGACCATACATTTCATACAACGTACATACACTAAAGCAATCTAGAAAAGGACAATTCTTGCTCACACATTTTTTTGGAAACCCCACCCAAAGAAATAAAAAACCAACAAAACAACCAAACAAAAAAAACTACCAAACCCTAAAACAATATAAACCCATAAATGCACAAACAAAAAAATAATCGTTTCAAAAAAATAAAACAACGAGAATGGACAAGCAAACCCATAGCCTAAAAAAATAACAAAACATCACATGCAATTTATTGTTCCTATGCTAGCCTAAGCTTCTATGGTTTCTTTTCTCTAAAATAGGCCCTAGGATTTATTTTATTTCTAAAATCAAAAAGCAAGAAAAAAGGATAAAAACCCACCAACCTGCACTGTAGTCCCTTCATTTCTAGATCCTGCACCACCATTCACCATCTCATCTCTCTATATTTCCATTTTAGCATAGCTTAAGGTAAAACATATTAGCCTCACCCATCTCTCTTTGTTCTTCCAAATTGTATAATGTAAATGAGCACATGTGCCTCTCACATGCCTTGTTTATTTTGGCATGATTGATGATCGTAATGTATGGTCCAAACAATTTCTTGTTGATCATATGACCTATGGTTGACCATATGATTGTAGTTCCTACCATTCAATTTCTCAGTTTCTCTTATCATTTCCACTCTATTCTTGTGCAACAATATTTGGTAAAGTTCTTTGTTGTTGTGTTTCACATTTCCACCTATAAACTCACCACTTGAGGGGTAATATATTACCCATGAATGCCATCTTGAACAAGTCCAATATCCAAACACTCAATCTTCGAATTACATTTGTCCAAGAAATTTGCTTACCCTCCTCTATTGGGGCAAAGGTAGAATTTCTCCTCCTCCTCTTCTTCTTCTTCTCTCAACTAAAACTACAATTCAATCCAAATTTAGTAGGCTTCATGCCAATGTTGTATGGTTAGTCACACACTCACTTAAGTGATGTGGCAACTTAAGCCCACTTATCTTATCGATCAGAGTGACATAAGGATACATACTTATGGCTAGTTAGCTTACTATATTAAGTGAGCTTAAAAATCTATCAAAGGCAAATATTCAAGGATATTCATCCCTTCTATAATTGGGGTATCTTACATTGTTCATGACTTGAGATAACCTTACATCTCCTCTCTCAACTATCGTTATGATGCAAAAAAATTCATGGTCAACCATTATCATCCACTGTCAATACATTCTTGTCATAGTCATCCACCCATTTTGTGTCATGTATTTTTGTACTGCATTGTGTCTACACACTGCAGTACAAAAAGAGATAAATGTAGACACCTAAAAATGTTACATTATCCCTTGTGTAGTATCAATGTTTAATTATTTTGCAATTTCTCCAAACACTTAATTATTTGGTATGATTACCCTAAAAACATTAATTTACCCCTTCTTAGCACCTTTGACCCATTAAGCCCTATCTTACACCTAGCTCATGATCACCATATAACCATCCCAACCACCTAGCCTATGTGCACACCACCCTATTCTATCCTACTACCCTAGTCTACCTTACCCCCTACTCTGCACATCCCTATGTATCCACATCCCCTGCCATACTCATTTAATGCAAATGGATGGGGTGAAGACTTTATCCATCCATTTACATTAATGGGGTGAATAATTTCTCCACTCCTATGCATTAATGGGGCATGGTGCACCCATGATCATTTAATTCATATGGGTGGTGTGAGGAATTCCTCCACCCAAAAATATAAATGAGGCATGGTGTACCCATGCCACCTCACCTCCACCTCACCCATCCCATCTCACCACACCCCTCATCCTTGGAAAAAATCTATAAATAGCCCCTCCAATTCCTTCATTTGTATGAATGAGATAGATGCTTAGAGAAACTCTACCAAAATTACTCTAGCCCTCACTTATGTGCATTATGAGAAGCCATTCCTAACCCCATGGATAGTTTGTTGTACCTCTTGTTGCATATCCTAATTTTATGAATAGGTTGTAGATTAATATTTAAATAGTCACTATATCTGGAGCAGAGCTACTCGACAACATATAGAAGACCTCCACCGAAGGAAATTTTACCAGGGTCTACATAGCAAAAATTATCCAGATAGGGACAATTTACATCCAGAACCATCTTGATAGGGACAATTCTTGTTAGGAGCTAGTTTCACTCAGTCATATCATAGCAGACAATCATAGAGGTTAGTAATATGGTATACTATGTATTTAACTTCTTTTGAGCTCTATCTAATGCATTAATTTAAGTATTATTGTTTACCCCCTTTTATTATTTTGGGTCCAACTTAGGTGGATCTAACATGTGCTACTAACAGTTGATTTTATTTTGTAGGTTTTGAGACTCTACTCAACCAGTGGTGGTATACGAGCCCACCCCTCTTGAGGTGGTCAAAGAAAGCAAGAGTACCAATAATTGTATTGAAAAGGGATTCCGCATTGGAAGACCATCTTGTAGCCCAAGGGGAATTTGTAAAAGCTATGTTGTAACTTCATTTATGGTTAATGAAATGACATGTTTTATTGTCCACAATAATATAGGGAGGGACTTAATCTAGGTTAAAGTAACACTTGTAAAACATAAAAATGACAACATTAGGGTCAATTTGCATATCCTCACATAATGATAACAATAAAACTATTTCCATCCACTTCTAGAATTTATCTATAACTTCTTATATGCCTTACATTTGGGATTATTCCCTTGGGACTATGATTAATTTATTTAGTAGAGCTTAAAAAGTAGCATAACATGTAATTTTGTTACAAAAAAATGAAAGGTTCATATAAGAATTTTCAAGTTGGCATGGGATGAGATTTATCATCATAGTGTGATGACAATATTGTGATAATACTCTCACATTTTACCCTCTTATTTTTATTTGAAGTTAATATTTAAGTTTTTTTAGTGAATGCTTTACCTATGTTAATATACCATAACTTTGAGTTTTCTTTTCATTTATTTTAAATAAGGTATATGTGGATTCTATAAAGGCCACTTTAATAATTTTTTTCCTAAATATTACATTTGTTGGTATGTTAATTACTCTATATCTAGCTTGCACTTTTATCTATAACTTCTTATATGCCTTACATTTGGAATTATTCCCTACTTAGGGGCTAGGATTAATTTCTTAATTACAATTTAATAATTAGCATAATAGGTGACTTTGTTGCAGAAAATATAAAAGACTCATATAAGATTTTTCAAGGTGGCATGGGATGGGATTTATTATTATAGTGTGATGAAAATATTGTGATCTTCCCTTAACTTTCTACCCTCTTATTTTTGTTTGAAGTTGATATTTAAGTTTTTTGAGTGAATCATTTACCTATATTTGTTTTTGATCGGTAAAGTGAAATTTCATTAATAGAAGGGTTTTGGAAGGGACCCCAAAACCTTATTCCATCCAAAAAGAAACTGAAGTAAAGCAAGCTTTACAAACAAAATAGTAAGCAACCCATACATGAAATCTAACAAAATTAATGGGCAACCCATGGAACAAAAAATAGAAAACAAGCTATATAGAGGGGATGATCCCATCCCAAAGACTAGGTCCATACTGGAGGGAGACTTATCAACCGAGACAAAACAATTATTTTTCATATGGGGTGGTACGAGGCTCCTCTACATCCATAAAAATAATGCTGAGTTGTGCATGGGAAACTTCAAGGTCTTTGACCACCTATTAAAAAATTATCCATTGGGATTTGATAGTTTCAGCAGTCACGGAGAGGGTAGCCACCAAACTGGCCAGGTGAGTGAGAATCACATTATATAGTGTAGCCTCATCACCAAACTATTTTTTTGGTTCCTGAAACCTTTTACCATCTGCCTTCACCTCCTCATAGATATAATCCTTAGCCACTTCACTAGACTTAGCTGGTGATGAGCCAATTTTCTTAGTTGGTTCATTGATTTTAGTAGGGGACACCAAGTTCATTTTGAGATTCTTTAGATTCTGGGAGACCTACGTGTAGGAAGGGCTGGGGTTTTGAAGTAACTTGGATGTGGATCATTTAACAACTCTTAATTTATGTTTAGAATCATCAAGGGCCTTAGTTTTAATCTTGGGAGCAATAGGGGAGGAGAAATCAGGGTCTGAGTCATCGTTGGGGACCTCTTGGATGTGGGTTTCACTATTGGAACTACCAATGGACTTGGAAGGGGTAGTATAGGTGGGGAGAAAGGTGATATAAGGTGAAGGGGTAGGCTAAGAGGGATTGGGAGGGGCAAGCTAAGAGGGACCATGGGAGGCATGGTGGGAGGGACTGGGAGGGACAAGGGTAGGTTGGGAAGGGGTGGGGGCAATGGCAACGAAGGATATTTTGGAAAAAAAATCAAGGGTATGCTTGTATAGAATGTAATGCATGTCCTTATGGATGGTGTAGTGGGCCTTCCCAGTTATAATATTAGTGACTGAAAGTTCAATAGACCTATACAAATAATCTAGAATATTTATTTTCCTATTGCCTCTCATATGGTTCAAAAATACAATATGGAAACTATGTAAGGTTGAGTCTATTTTATCAACTATAAAATACTGGAGGACAAGGATCATTACTTGGTCCCAGGGACCAGGGATTTTGGTCCCATCAATACCCCTGTCGGTGGTGAGAAGGTCCTTACCTTTCTCCAGAAAAAAGTCAAGCTTTGTCACCATCAAATATTTGTTTCGATGAATGCTCCTCCCATCAATAGGAATACCAGGCACATCCGCCAGTAGCTACACATCAATGGTAAATTCAAAGTCTCGGATGGAGACATGTCCATACTCCCAAGTGCTAATGATGGCATTGATGATATCCTCCTCATTACCAGCAAATGTTTTCAAAAATAGGAGGCAATTGTGACTGTTTAGGATATCCTCGACCATAGGACCGAGCTTCAAGACCAAGGGTTCAAGAATTGCCATTGGGGAATGAGGGTAGGGGGTTTGGAATTGGGATAAATGAGATACAGATGAGGATGGTCGAAATAGAGAATGTTCAAGCATAGACCATATTTAACAAGCCAACCAACACACATGCCGAAGAAGGCAGTAGACAAGGTGCACTGGAACAATACGAGGTGTGGGAGACAATGTCTTATGGGATACATGCTAGTTAGTGAAACTTGAGAGCTAGTTAATATACCAATTAAAATGAGTTTTATTTTTATTATTTTAAATAAGCTATATGTGGTTATTTAATAAAAAAATACTAAAATATTACATTTGTTGTTAGGTCAATTAAACCATATCTAGCTTGTCTTTTTATCAAAGATATATTTAATTCTCTTTACTATAAAATATATTCTTCATATTCTTCAAAATGCTATATTTCCACAATCAGCTTCTTAACATCATTTTTATTTAGAGATACACTCTCACTTGACCAATTTCCTTAAACTATTAAATTTAACCAAGATGAAGATCAATACCATGATTGGCTAAATTATATGCTACTTGATTTCCTTCCCTATAGATATGGTCACATTTACAAGAGATTTCCTCCATAAATAGATGATGAACATCAAAAATAATAATTATGTTTTATCCAATACCCACATCCATTTTTGTTGATAGCATTAATTATACTTTTTGAATCCCCCTCAATTGAAATATAATTCCATTCATTTTTAATTGTAATTTTGATATCTATAAGGAGTGCCCTAACATCTACATAGTTGTAAGTGGTTCCTTCATTATTTAAAAAATATCACCTCCATCCATTGTTCTTGAATTTCTTTGGAAGTACCATCAAAATTAATTTTGATAAACCCAATTTCTAGGTATTTTTATTTTACCATAGATTGAAGCAAATATTTTTTTATAGTATTTATCACATATGACTCTTCTATGTATGTGCAAATCATATAACCAAGTTGTTAGCACCTCTTTTTCCAAATTTGTGATTTTCCATGATAAACATCATAACTATAAATATTCTTCAATAGAGATAATAATACGATTTTAAACTTGGGCATGATTTTGAGATATATTTTGAAAAATTCTATTATTGCATTTAAGTCATAAATTCCAACAAATAATGGAAGAATAAATTATCCATAGAATACATAATTCTTTAGCTTTGAATTAATTAATATAATATTTCATCCACTCTTTCAATGTTGATAAAGCTAGCTCTTGGTTTAAAATTTACCTAAGTGTTTTATTTGCATCCTCAATACCTCGACCAAGATTGTATGATTAAAAATTGAGGATCTTTGAGTCAACCTCTAGAGTAGACCAAATCCTATGATCCTAGCTAAACTAACTAAAATGGGGTTACAAATTGAAGTAAGAGATACATAAGGTTAGATGCTAGGCTAAAAATGGTGTCGAATGAGCAACATCAAGAGACACAAAGTATGAGAGTCTCGTAATTTGAACTAAACTAGATTATCTAATAGACCAACTTACTTTTCTTATTACAAAGCATTTAATCATAGTAAACACTAAGTATTATTAAGCATTCCAGGAAATAATGAACAATAAATCCAAGGAGAAATCTAAAAAGTAGAATAATTGTAATAAAATAAACCATTCATATAGCTTTAATAGAAATGCTTAATCACTTAGTTGATATACATACACATTTTACAAAATGCTAAGAAAGAGGCCAAACAACAATCAAATCTTCATTCAAAATACGTATAACACAGTCATCATATAGTTATGCAATTATATATGCTAAAGAGTCAATCCTTTAAATAAGTTACAATTAGGTATATATAGTTTTACAATACATTATGTTATATTATCATGATTGTCTACAGAGCATATTGCAGGGTTGTCAAAATAGACATAGGAAGTAGTTGTTGCATTTAGGTCATTTTTGTCTGACTACTTCAATCATGTTTTGCTAACATGTGTAGCAAGGATTTCTTTTGTAAAGCTAGCTTGCATGCTGCATCATTGGATTCTAACTATCTAATGATATATTCCTTTCTGTTAAGCTTAGCCAATGAAGCAGGGGAAGGTGTGTGATGGAGGATGCTTCAACTATTGAGATGTTATGATAGTAATAATGCTATGTGGTTGGTTGACATGTGCAACCTCACTAACTAGGATGATTTTGGATCCTCTATGTAGAAGACAATGGCATAAGGGCATATTGCTTACTGTTAGATGGTTTATCTTGCCCGAGTGTTTCTTCTTCTATCATTTATTCATGTCGACTTTTATATTTCTTCTCACCGGATGCCAAAGATCTTCTTTTCTCTTGATGATGTCATTACTTGAAGAGTCTAACAACTATATTTTTGTGCATGATGTTAGAAACTGGGCTTATCTACTTGAATCTTAGTGCTTTTTCATCATGTATTATGCCTTAGATCCAACTTGCATCTGACATTCATTTTGGTTTATCGGGTGTTCAAGTTCCTGATGATGATATCATCACCTCTAATGTTTGGTGCTTTTGAAAATATTATAGAGCATGAAATCAAATATTGTATGCTAGGCCTACTACCTTAGAATATTTGGACCTTTATTTTAGACGATGATAGATTTTAGAGTTACCTTGATGATGTCAAAATAATTGTTTATTCAGATGTTTGCACTTCATGGCTTCAATTTTGCATTAATATCAGATGTCGAACACTAGATGTGGCACACTTCATCAACTTGTATTTTTGGAGAGCATCAAATGCCATATTTTTTTGTGCCTATGCTAACATCAGCTTCATTAAATGCTAGGCCAACTTTCTTAGCCAAATTTTCATGTCTTCTACTTTGGCTTGCTAGATTTCATGCCTTGGAGTCTAATTCAATTTGGCAAGCATCTGCTTACGACTTTGCTACCCGCCTTACCTAATCTCTTATTCAGCCATATTTTTCTTCTTTTGGAACTACTCTAATTTTTTTAGCCTATTTGTTACTAATATGGCTACCTTTTCAACTACTACATGCAAATTGTTGTGTTATTACCCTAAAAAAATAACTACTTGGATTGGACAAGACCACATTGTGAATGTAGGTGATGAAATTAACCACATTATTGGTGAATTTTAGGGATTTTTGTTTACAAAATTAAGAACCTAGTAAGCCTTATATATGGGGTAACAAAGACTTTGGAGGAAATAGAGGTAAAATATAAGCTAGGGTGAGGATTATGGGAATGAGTGAATCTTATGGTCATTATAAATAAAATAATTTTAGAGTAGGGAAGGGAATCTATATAGAGAAGGGGAAGCATGAGGGTAGATGATTGGAGGGGTGAAGGTTGCTTTAAATGGAAAGGGAGATATAAGAAGCTATAAAGGGAAGGACATTGAAATATATGGGTGTTGGTGATGGTGACAAGATACTCATGTAAAAAGGATAAGAAGCTAGTTATGGATGTGGGTAATGTGAAGATATGGAAGAAATAGACAAAAATAGGAGGGAAATATAGGTAAGGAAAGAGAGAGAAAAGAAAATAGAGATACCTAAGTTTAGGCACCTCCTGCAAAATTAAAAATTCCATGATCATATTTTGCTACAAATTAACATTATTTTAGGTCCATATTTGTAGCTTTAGGTGAATGTTCACTTACACAAATTGTATTAGGAAAATATTCTAGGTGCTAGATAGTTTTATCCCTTCCATTGTATTCTTCCTTACAAATCTACATAGGTAATGTTCTTCAAAATTGCTAATCACAGTAGAACAAGTTGTTGCTTTAACTATCTGCATGACTACTCAAAAAATATCATGTTAGGTGCCCCTATAATATTTTTATAGTCAATTGTTGATATGGATGAGAACTGGATTATGATTTTGAATTGAGTTTTGTTAGATCTGATACTACTTTTGTAAATTTTGTTGCTTGTGTAGAGATTCAACTATTCTAGTTCTCCTTTTGTTTATCCTATCATTAACCTATTACCACAACATGTCCATTAATACCATGTGTCTTATTTTATCATCTTACCTTCATAGTGTACAACTATGTAACTTAGTATGATTTCTATCTCTTCAAATTTCATTGTTGAGTGCCACATGTGTTTAGCTTACACAGAGAATGTATTTTGTGGAATCACCTTTTACAAACTATTCATGATTTCATTATGACATTGTCGTCAGTAATAAGAGATTTATTTTTTCACACTTCCACAACTACCTAAGATGATTACAATTTTTTGTGAATGAAAGGTTGGACTAGATTTTCCATTGGGCTATAGAGTCAATAAAATGGAGGGAAGAGGATGACTTGAGGATGTGAGAAGAAATATGAAGAAAACATTAAACAATGTAAAACGAAGGAGATACTAGATGAATGTGTGGATTATCATATTATCCTACAAGAATACAACTTAGGTATTATACCCATAGCAAGGATACACCTTAAAATCATTTCAAAAAATATGCTTTAATGCTTATGAAGAACACAAGCTTATACTGAGAGGGGGGGTGAACAGTATAAGACCACTTTTAACTTTATCTATCAATGCAGCTTTCAAACCATTAACATGCAAAATAAGATAGCAGTAATAACAACAGTAAAACAATACACAAAATGCAATCCACAAAGAGACACAACAATTTACATGGTTCACCCAAGGTGGGCTACTCCACGGATAAAACTTTTCTTCTAAAAGTTGTATCAAAGTCCTCTGGGAATCCTTCCCGATTACAATTTTTATGAGCCTCAGCTCAAAGGAGACACCTTCCCCTAATTCTGCTTTGCTGGTGATCCTCTAGAAGACCTCTATCTCTTTTACCCTTAGCAAGTGGAACTCTATCCACGGAAGACACTGTCTTCCTCGCTCCGGCTGGAGATCTTTGTCCTCAACTCTATCATTGCAAAGCTGGTCCTCTTATCTACACCAAACACAGTCCTTCGGTCTGGCACAATTGTCCTCTTCCTCTGTTCTTTTTTGCACTTTGTTGAAAACAACTTTTCACTATCTGCGCAACTACAGCAGCACAGTCTTCTCAAATTACATCAGTACTATCTTCTCAACTTCTGTGCAAACACAGTAGTGCAATCTTCGCAAAATGCAGCAACACTGTCTTCTCAATTTCTTTTGCTCCATTGCACATCCACCGCAACACAGTCTTCACACACTCTACTTTCTTTACACAGTCTGTGTAAATATTGCTACACTGGATCGCACAACAACTTATGCGCCTATGTGCAGCCACAACAGCACCCTCTTCTCATAGTCTGCTTCTCCTCGATCGATCTTCTTCCTATACTTTGCTTCTACGAAAGTTGCACTTTGAACGCACACTTCGATCGATTCGATACGATTGCTCTTTGCGCACAACAGACTTCACTTGCGCAAACTCAATGCTCACATTCGATGCTTGACACTCAAAAATAGTCCTCCTTTTATAGCAAGAATTCATGATTAAATTCTTGATCTTAGTCGGCTGTAAATCCTTAAAACAATTGTCGGCTGCACAACCTTACACTTCGTCGGCAAAGGTTAACTCCGTCGGCTTCAACCGCCTCTGTTGTTCTGTAGCTTTCCTAGCGCGAAACTCAAACATGTCATGATATCGCTATGCCTTTGTCTGCTGTACACCTTCTCTAGCTTGCTGTAGTGATATCGTGATGTTTTTGCTTTTGACTACTTCCTTGGCTCTTCTGTCGTGAAATCACGACACTTTAGCCTTTCGTTGACGTCATCTCACTTCTATCACGAAATCACGATGCTTTGGACTTCAAGGCCTTCTTCTCCGCTTATGTCGCAAAATTGCGACACCTTTGCCTCTTGCTGACGTCATCAGCAACTTTGTCGTGAAATCACGACACTTTAGACTTCAAAGCCTTCTTCTCTGCTTTTGTCACGAAATCGCGACACCTTTGCCTCTTGCTGATGTCATCTGTAATTTTGTCACGAAATCATGACACTTCTTGCTACTTCAACCTTTTCTCGGTTTGCTCCAGTGAAAATGGAACATGTCACAAAATCGCGACGCTTTCGTTGCCTTAAGCACTTTTCTCCCAAATGCTCATGAAACTGGAACATGTCATGAAATCGCAACGCTATCGCTGCCTTAAGCACTTTTCTCCCAACTGCTCGCAAAACTGGAACATGTCGTGAAATCGCGACGCTTTTGCTACCTTAAGCACTTTTCTCCCAACTGCTCGCAAAACTGGAACATGTCACGAAATCGTGACGCTTTCACCAACTGCTAGCTTCCAACTCAACCTGTCGTGAAATCGTGACACTTTCTACATCCGTACAACTTCATTGAAACTTGTCACAAAATCGTGACAATTTGCAACTCAACACTGCCAACTCAACTTGTCGCGAAATCGCGACACTTTTGCCTAAACTTTCTCTCTCCTCAAATATGTCACGAAATCACGACAGTTTTGCCTGCTTCATCTCTGCCTTCCAGCATGTCACGAAATCATGACAATTTTGCCAAAACTTTCTCTCTCCTCAAACATGTCACAAAATCGTGATAGTTTTTCCAACAGCCTGCAAGCTTTTTCTAACTTATCTTTTTCTGGAACTTTTGCAACTGGGCTACTCTGATTTTCTTGGAGACTTATCGACCGAATGAAACCTTCATCAAAACACATACTTAGACAACAAATTAAATTGCTTCAAGAACTCCTTGACATCAAAGACAACAACTACCAAGAGCTCCTTTGACATCAATGACAACAACTATACTTGAGCAAAGGCAATGTACTCAAGGTACCCAAAATTGCCAACAGCTTATCAGGCTAAGCCTAACAAACATGCCCTAGTTTATGACCATTTTCTACTAATTAGCCTTAGAATATCTTTGGATAAACCTTTTATTTTTTCTTATTATTCTTATTCTAAACTTTACTTCTTTCTCATGGCTTGA
Source organism: Wollemia nobilis (assembly GCA_028583015.1). Classification (NCBI taxonomy): domain Eukaryota; kingdom Viridiplantae; phylum Streptophyta; class Pinopsida; order Araucariales; family Araucariaceae; genus Wollemia; species Wollemia nobilis. The sequence continues at coordinate 1,919,088 of JAQPPZ010000690.1, read as the reverse complement.
TATTCTTCAAGTAACAAAGAATAGGAAAAGGAAAATAAGTGATCGAAAGGGAGAGACCATCATTACCACTCCTTTTATCCTGTTGTAAAACCTATTGGGAGCTGAAGGTGGTGGAGCACTATGAGAGAAGAGAGCTTATTATAAGCTTCATGACATTAGAACTTTCTTTTCATTTGTCATTGCATTCTTTCCTTTTTTAGGATAATACTCATTCTACATAACCCCTAGTACTTCACATAGTCTACACCAATATTTGAAGTCTTACACATGTGATATTGGTTAGTTATATTTTCAAAATTTCCCTTTGTGGGGCAAGTTGCATTTATTTATTTCCACCTATCTATTACAAGTTTTATTTATATGCCAATTATTTAGACAAAATTGTGGCATGTTGTCTCATGCCATTGGGACAACTTTGCTTATTCACTAGAATCTATAGTGGCCTAACCATATTATGTCATATTTGAGATTTATTCTTTGGTAATACTCTTAGATATATAGTTGGTATCAATTTGGCCTTGATATCGATGTGATATTGAGATAGTCACACTTCTAAGAATTATATGGCACAACACATCAAGAGCTAGTGCATCAACCTCTAATTTTCCTAATGTTTTTCTTTTATGGATCATATCAGTAGCATGCATCTGAATACTTGAATGCACCATTTTTGTCCACTTTAGGTCTAACATATCACATATTTTTTCCATATTTAGACTTTTTAGTGATGACCTTTGGCCATTTTTCCATGTCTATTGCTTTTTGTGACTTTGCAAACCATAAGCCTAGGTTTTCCTGGTTTCTAGGTTTTGTTGGTCTCTCCAATTTGACCAAATACCTATATTCGGATAGTGATGATTCTTGGTATAAGCAATTTTTCCTTCTTGCTTAGGGGAGGTAAATATCTCAATTTGTATATTTTTGGAAAATTCTTCTACTAAACCTATGTGTTGCTTTTCATATCTTTTGATATGACATGTCTTGATTTTTGGGCTAAGAATCTTAACCAATCCTTTGAACCATGGTATTGCAATGTAAATATGATCCAAGGTCAGGCCCTCCCCTAATAGCTTCAAAAATTCCTTAGACAAGCATATTCCATTAGATGGTGGCAGATCAATAACCATTACATCCTGTATTAATGTAAATTATGAGCATTTATGCAACACTATTGGAACTTTTTATGATTCTAGTTTTTTGGACCTGGATACCCATAGAAAGTAGTGTTCCAAAGTTTAGCTAGGTATAATTTAAGCCCATACCCTTAAAAATTTCTTAGGTCATAATTGTAACAATACTCGTTGGGTCTATCATACAATTATGTAAAATCCAACCTTCTAGGAACAAGAACAAATAGAATGATGAGGGCTGAATTTTGTGCCACTCAAGAAATAATTGCTTAGATGTTAGTTTGTTATCCTAGAAAGCAGTCTTTTATTTATGAATTGTGTGAGAGCAACTTCCAATAGGTCCACCTATTTTGAGATCAACAAATTTTTTCTTAGCTCTTTATTTATTTGTCAATATTATCCTTAGCCTTTTGGGATATTTTTTTGAAGATTTTTCTATATTGTTGAGATGATACTATCCTCTATTCTTAAGTCATTGCAAAATAATACAACTTTTGGTAGGCTTCCTTCCTTTTTTGGTTCGTGTCCCATGTTTTTGAATTCAACTTATGTTGCCTTAGCATTCCATTCAATTATTGTTTTCCTAGAGTATCTTGCACCATATTTAGCTTATCATCTATTTTTTTCTCAAATCTCCACCTTATATTCAAGCTATTCTTAGTAATTTTAGCATATGATGGGAAGAGGACATGCCTAAATTATGCTAAGTTTTTTAGAAAAAATATTGAGGTATTTTATGTTGCTATGTATGGATGTAGATCCGCTACACAGGCCACCAAATCTTGTGATATTAAAGCTAGGATTATTTATATTTATCTTTGTTAGGATATGTTTTATTCACCCTTCCATATCCATATCTTGACCCTCAATCAAGATATCTTCTTGATCATATGCCTTGCATTTTGCTTCAATTTTTTGTAGCTTAAGATTATTGGAAAAACATTGGATTATATCTTTTAATTCTTTAATTGTCTAAGGCTCATTGATTGTGCTAGTGGGTACATTATTTCCTATTATATGTCTAGAAGGGGATATTTTGGGAAAAAATGGTAACTATGAGAATGATATGGTCAAGACCATAGCCTGCGAGTTTATATGATGGATATCATGGACATCTGGCAAGATGTTTTTTTGTGGTAGTTTTCCTATTGAAATGAGCATATTTTCAGCCATGATAACCAGTTTAAAAACTTGTGGGGATCCCTTTTTATTGTACTGCTAGATTTGAATGCCTAATTTTGGATCTAAATCTTGGGTATAGTACATATAGGCCTATGCTTGTGATGACTATACTTCCCAAGGAATCCTTCTCTAGAATTTCCTAAATTGGATGTTGAAATCTAAGATCCTTTCTTGGGGATATCTTTGGATACAGGATAGCTAAGTGAGCAACAAGAAAGGTTCCCCTAGATCATCAAAAATCATTATGATGTGTTCAACCAGATCTTCCCAAGCCCTAATTCTATTGTCTTCTAAGGATCTATACCATTCCAATACTTTACCTCAAAAAGATTGTGCAAGAAACCTTTCCATCACATCTTCAAAAATAATATTGGAAAATGTGGCTAAGGTTGAAACATATTGGCAATGCTCATATGTGGTTTTACCATTGCCATCATAAATGGGCAATATCTTCAATGCAATTTGGGGAATTTCATGGTGATTTGGGAGATTGAGTAGTCTAACTCTATTCCAAGCCAGACAAAGTTACCCAACCATGGATATAAGAATTTTATCATTGTGCTCATGGAGCCATTTAATTATTAATCATTGAGCTATCTAGGATTTTTTATCTTGTCAACATTTGATTATGAGCTTCTTTATAAGTACATTTTCCAACTTCTTTGGATTCTTGTCTTCAATAGAATTTCTAGGTAAATATATAGTCTCATGTGAGATCAAGACTATTCACAAGAATCTTGAACCCTTCGGGTAATTGAAATAGGATCTTTAAAATCTAGGTGATTAGGATATGATCTATTAGAGCATAATATCACCATGGTTCTACTCAATCAAAGAGGTGGGACCCTAGGGTCCCACCAAGTGTGCCAAAAAACTCTTGGTTTGAAACTACCTAAGTGGATGAGTTATGCCCTCAAAACCTTGACCAAGATAATATGTCTAAAAAATGGAGATCTTTGAGTCAACCTCCAAAGTAGGTCAAATGCTATGATCCTACCTAAACTAAATAAAATAGGGTTGTAGACTAAAGTAAGAGATGTATAAGGTTAAAATTTAAGCTAAAAATGGTGTGGATTTAGCAACATCAAGAGACCCAAAGTATGAGAGTCACAAATTGAACTGAATTAGACTACATAATAGATCAACTTACTTTTCTTATTACAAAGCATTTAATCATAACAAATGCTAAGCATTATCAAGTATTCCAAGAAATAATGAACAAAAAATCTAAGGATAAATCTAGAAATAAGAATAACTGTAATAGAATAAACCATTCATATAGCTTTAACATAAATTATTAATAACTTAGTTGACATACATACATGTTTTGCAAAAATCTGAGAAAGAGGTCAAACAATAACTAAATATTTATTCAAAAGGTGTATAACACAATCATCATATAGTTATACAATTGTAAACATTAAATATCTAACCCTATGAATGAGTTACATTCAGGTATATATAGTTTTACAATGCATTCCATTATATTATCATGATTGCCTACAAAGCATATTGCAAGCTTATTAGAATAGATGCAAGAAGTGGTCATTGTATTAAGTTCAAGTAGACCTAACTGTTTCAATCACATTTTGCTAACGTGTGTGGTAGGGATTTCTTTTGTAAATATGGCTTGCATGCTACATCATTGTATTCTAACCATTTGATGATGATCCACTCCTTTTTGTTAAGCTTAGCTAGATGAGCAGGGGTAGGTGTGTGATGGAGGAGGCTTCGATCATTGAGATCTTATCACAGTAATAATGCTAGGTGGTTGGTTGACATGCATGACCTTACTGACAAGGATGAGTCTAGTTTCTCTATGTAGAAGATATCAACATGAGGGAATATTGCTTACTGTAAGATGCTTTATATTGGATAAGTATTGCTTATTCTATCATTTCTTCATATCAAATTTAGTATTTCTTCTCATTGGATTTCGAAGATCTTCTCCTCTCTTGATGATGTCATTACTTGAATATTTTGGTAGCTATATTAATATGTAAGATACCAAATGTTAGGCTTCTCTGTTTTACTCTTAGTTCTTGTCAACGGTTATCATGCCTTGGACCCATTTTGAATCTAACATTCATTTTAGTTTGTTGGGCATTCAAGCTCCTGATGATGATATCATCACCTCTAAATTTTGACACCTTTGAAAAACTTGTAGAGCATGATGTCAAATGCTAGATACTAGGCCCAATGCCTTGAAATGTTTAGGATTTTTTTTCAAATTATGTTGTATTTTAGTGTTACCTTGATGATGTAAATATCATTGTTTGTCTATATGCTTGCACCTCTTGGTTTCAATTTGGCTTTAATGTTGGATGTCAGATGTTAGATATGGCATACTTCATCAACTTGTTCTTTTGGAAAGCACTTTGTAACAATTTTTTTATTGTTCCTATGTTGACATAAACATCATTAAATATTTGGATAGCCTTCTTACCTAGTCAAATTTTTATTTCTTCTACTTTTTCTTGCCAAATTTCATATCTTGGATTTTTATTTAGTTTGGCAAGTAGTTGCTTACTACTTTGCTACCTATCTTGCCTAATATTTTATTCAGCCATACATTTCTTCTTATAGCACTGATGTACAATATTTCAGCCTACTTTGTACTGATATGGATACCTTTTGAGCTATTGCATGTAAATTATTATGCTATTGCCCTATAAAAATAACTACTTGGCTTAGACGAGATCACATTGTGGATGTAGATGATGAAATTTACCTACACTAAGCAATATATTCCAATATTTTTGAAATGTAATCCCAATGGTATAAAAAAAAGGATAATTAATAAGTAAATGGTCTTATATTTCTAAATTCTTTTCACATAAGGCACATATGAAATATCCATGATATAATATTATTTATGGAATCTATCTTATAACAATATTTCTTTGAACTACTAATGAAAGGAATGCTAAGGCCTTAGGTAGAGCCTCTAGTGACTAATAATTCTTCTAAGTTTTTAGGAGTGGAAATTTTCAATTGTTCTAAATTCTTATATCCCACCTTGACTGAGTGTAGGAAAATAAAAATATTAAGGCATCTTTTGAGGATTATTTACAATTTGTTTGAGTTCATCTCCTTCAACTGGGTTACGAATAGAAATCCATGATCTAGAGTTGTTGCTCAAAATAATATAAACCTTTGGAACTTTACAAGCTAGACATACCTGAGCCAATGGTTTCCAATTTGAATAAGATATAAGAGGATAAGGCTTCAACCAAGCATTAGACCAAAAATTTGAATAACATCTCTTATTAACTAACCATCTAACATGTTTCTTGATTAATTTCAAACTATTTGATATGAAGTTCCATGTTAGTGATCCTTTGGGTAGGGTTCTTTTCCTAAAAAATTATGTTGTATTAATAGAACCTACATATTTTTGAAGTAAAATCTTTGTCCAACTCTATCCTTGATATTTGAACAATCTCCACCCAAGTTTTTCCCCTGTGGCCAAATTCACAATTCTACAATTTCATAACCATGCTCCTCCAACATTCTTTCCTTTACAAACCTTATCCCATTTACAAAGAGAAAACCTAAATTTTTCCTCACATCCTTTCTAAAGAAAGTCTATTTGAATTTTATCAATTTCAAATTCTATAACCACTAACAATATTGAAAGTGACATCATATAAATAGGGATGGATTGCAATATAGTCTTTATGAGTTGTAGCCTTCCTACCATGTTTAATAACTTATCTTTATAACTTGTAAAAAAAGTTCTTGTTCTATCCAAACAAGAGACCCAAATATATTTTTATTTCCTTTATGAGACAAAGGAATACACAAGTAGGTTAATATTTTTTTTTTGATTATAAACACTAAGTTATTCATAGTAATTCATTGTAAATCTATGGTAGTGTTAATGAAAAATATTGAATTTTGTAGTATTAACCAACTATCCAATAGCCTTCTCATAGCATGATAATATTTATTCAAAATCCATAGTATCACTAATTGAGGGATGACCCAAAAGAAAAGTAACATCAAAAAATTGGAGATGAGATTTGAAGGGATATTTTTTACAACCTAAATACATTTGATTTTTCCTTCCATTTTTGCCTTTGATAAAGATCTCCCTAATGCATTTAAAATATTAATAAATAGATAAGGAGATAATAGATTACCTTTGCATTCACAAGATGACTTAAAGTAACCAACAAGAGAACCATTAATAAAAATATATTATTTTAGACAACTATAACAATATTTCATCCATACACATAAACCTTGATCAAAACCAAACCTTTTGAGAATATCATATGGAAAACTCTAGCAAACCCTATCTGTACTCACTAATCACTACCTTGGAATTAATAATTTTTGAAATATGTAGAACAATACAATCAACCTAGCAATGCCTTCCAAAACCCTTAAAACTTAAGTGTTGATTTTCTAAACAAGTGTCAATTGGCTAAAAGCAATCTGCTTGTAAAATGGAGCAATTGGCTTGTAGAAGCAAAGTGCTTAAGGTCAACTACCGAATCATTAGAAAAGTCAAGAAACTCAATGAATTCCTAGAGTGAATCATTCATAAACCTATGAAGGGGTAAAAATAAATGTGTGAGTCATAAGGAGAATCTTTTGAAAGCAATATTTTGCATATGGTGGCATCATAACTCATTTTAGAAGCCTTCTAAGCCTACTAGAGGCATATTTAGAAGTATGCAACATTTGGAGATGTATCACTTTAATAGAGATACCCCTAAATTTTACTTTTAATAGGAGTAATAGTTTCTCAACCCAAGTATAGGCTCCATTGGAAACATTTGTTGGCCATGATAATTTAGAGCTACACTCTATGAAACCCATATTATGCTTTGTATATTATGAAATTAATGGCACTACCCTCTTGGATTATAGAATGTAGGGTGATTGAGGCATAGACATTTTTTCCATATTGTCATTTGCTCCATAATTTCATATTTGTTGAATGGACAATATTGTTGTTATTTAGATTCTCATGTGTTGATTGATTGCACACTTCCTTGACGTTGTTATATTCATATTTTAATTTTCAATCCCTCACACCCTTAGACTTCAAAAATTACTTTTCATGTATTTTAATTTTTACATTTTATTTTTATGCAATCAGAGTAGGTTAGATTAGGATTTAGCAAGGATAGTGGGAATTTGGCCTATATCCATAGGTTGGAGGAGGCCAACACCTTTCCATCTGATGAACTATTGAAAGGTTAAAATTGGGATGCATCATTAATTAAATTAGAAATTAGGATCATTCCATGATTCAACATAGTTCTTTATAGCACTCTTAGTGGGACATATATTCCTTATTTATTCTAACTTAGCATTTTAGCTCATTATTTGGCTATATTTCTTGATTTTGGTGCGAAATTTGCATTCATCATGGATGGAGTGATTGGCCCAAAATTCAATTATTTTTTCCAAGTTTGAACACAAGTAGCAGCTCACTCCAACTGACCCAATTACTTAAAAAATAGTCTAATTCCAATTTAGGAAGTGATTCAATCCATGTTGCTAGCAATTTGCTTTAAAATTTTCAAATTTGCACACTTGAATCTAGAGTAATTTGGCAAGGCTAGGGACTTAATTTATTAAGTCCAACCTAAAATTGACCTTAAACATCACAAATGTTTTGTGTGTTTCATTTTTTTAGGTGCTTTGCAAATGGAGAATCCGACATGAAGTTCAAAATCTTAAAAATTTCATAAACCAAGCAATTCAAACAACATTAGAATTACGATAGACCTCATATGTGACTCAAATTTTGCATTTGTCATAGGTAAGAATTATGTGGGTCAGCTTCTAAGAATTTTTTATCATGATCTAAAAAAATGGTGATTTGGTTCATTCAACAAGTAGTTTTCATTAGAACACTAATTTTTCTTCAAGGTGAATCCAAAGAGTGATTTACTCGAATTATTTGTACTGATTCACTTGGGAGACAAGATCTTCCTAATTTCTCTTTGAAGATCAATTCACTATGATTTTTAAACAATTCAGTCCAAGCGATTCAATTGGTTCCCTACCTTAAAATAATTTCAAAGTTTATTTTCTACTAGAAAACTTCTTGTGTTTGGTAGTGATTCGCTCCATAGATCAATTCTTATAAAATTTTAAATTTTGACCTAAAAAATGTGTCCATGTAGATACATACAAACCTAAGGATAAGCTTATAAATACACATTCAAGATCATAAATATTAGGTAAAGAAAATTAATTGCCTAGCTAATTGCATACCAATAAAAGAATAGAAAAGGTAAAAGAAAACAATTGTTGCATGGGTGCATCAAGATAATGAGATCAAGGAGATCCCAAAATCTAATCATGTTTATTCAAAAGGTAAAAGTCAATGACCAATCCTGCTAGTCAAAGCTCTACATTTCAAAAAATGTGTTTCCTTGGCTATTAGACACCTCTTGCAAATAAAATTTGAGCAAATATTGATCCTACCTTAAACCATGTAAATCCCTTTTATGGGGTGTCCTTTGATACAAATAATATTGCAATTAATCCATATTTTATAACTTATCACAATGCAGTTAATGAAAACCAACCTCCAAGTTCTGATGCTCAAACAAAACCTCCTACTAGTATAGATTCATCTCAAAGTCCTCCTAGATCTAGCTTATGCACCACATCCAATCTTCCTCCTAGATAATTTGTACCTCCAAATATAGGATCTCATATATAAACATTTCTTGATAAAATCTAGGGCCTTGTTCAAAAATTTTAAGTGTCAATGGGATAAGTGGGGTTGCAAGAAACATGGGAAACCCCTAGGAACCAAAGTAGCATCTAACAAGTTAGATAAGTAAAATGCATAGTAATGCCCACCACCTCCAAACTAATAGGTTTATTTACAAGGCTTGTAGTACCCTCATCCATAACTAAACATTTAGCCTCCTCAATTCAATAATGGGATTATAAGAATTCTTTTCCCCCTCCTTTTAAACTTCTAAATCCTCCTTATCCTCTACCTTTCTATACTCCATACTAGTATCATTAGTTTCATTGTTACCCACCTCAATGTTATATCATATATTATTCATCGCCATAATACTAGTATGGTCAACCTCCTTGTCCATAAAATAATCCAATGCCTCACCCCATCACCCTTAGAACCAATGTCCTAATTAGAACTATCAAGGACCATTGAACCTAGATGCCTATTCACCTATCCCACCTATTGTTATGAAAGCATTACCTACCTTTGATGGGAGTAGGTATAAAATGATTTTGGATTATGTCAACAAGTTGTCTAAACTCAAATAAATTCATCACATTCAATGGAAGAACATTATGGTACATTTACTAATATATTATTTATGTGATCAAGCAACATTATTGTATAGAGATTTACTTGATAATTTTATTATCAATTAAACATAAATTATAGAAATGGTTATGCATAGATTTGGTAGTATGGGTAATTGATATTCTATTTTGTTCCAATTGATTGAAAATCAAAGCAAACCCTAAAACAAATATACATGATTATAATACTAGATTCTTGAGGACCTTAAATATAATTAAGCAAAATATTAGGCTAAATGAAAAATAATATTTTCCATATTATATCAAAAGTTTAGACTTTGAGTTGGATTTGATGGTTTTTAATGCTAGCCACAACACTCTAGTTATGATTTTTGAAGAAGTAACCCATGCAAAATATGTCTTAACTAGGGTAGAAAAGTTTTCACCCATTACACCTATGGCCTACACTACCCATGTAACCTAAAACCTACCAATACTTGTATCTACATACTCCATATTATCCATTCCAAATGCTCAATCAATTGCTAATCCAATACCTTATCCATACATTATTACACACCACAAACAAAATTCATCATCATATTTTACTTTTCAGTTTCAATTTCTAGCTCTTCCTACTCTACCAAAATTTGATGATGATTCATCTATCAAACTTGATATGCGAACAAAGTTAGAAGTATTGAAAACCATGATAAATCCAAATAATACTAAAAGAAGAAAATGATAACAAACTTAAAATTGGCAACCTTAGAAGACTCCATATCCAATGAAATATGAAGTACCTTGACAAGGTATCAATCAAAGCACTAGTCAAATCCAAAACAACATGTTAAATTCCAATTTAGAAATCAATACACTATGGTGTTTTCATGTAATATGAAGCACCATCGTATAGATTGTTTTGCAACTATTAGATACTCCTAGATGAAGCAATATAACTAGTGATATTAAGATCAATAGATAATTATATTGGGTTAAGTGACACCTATAGTAAATCAACATATTTACCAATAACCTCAAATGTAATAATCATTACTTGCTTTGCCAAAACCCAACAATGCAATCTTTCATAAATTTATTGTTGCTAAACTTGATGAAGACTCCATGCTTGAGGATAATGATATATGCCTAAATCAACAAGGGGTTGGGAATAGAGGCAAGAGGAAAGCATCATAAGAGTAACATTTAGCTTAGAAATAAGATGAAGTAGACAAAGGAATTATAGTGCTTAGGATAGGAAGACCACCTTTTTATTTGAAATATAAAGGATTAGCACCTATGCAATAAGAGAAAAAAAATAAAAACACTAAAAATAGTATTATAGATATTTCTCAAATGGATGTATCAACTAGATAATATAAATAAATGGATAAGGGTAAAGAGACTAAAATTTAAAAAAGGAATATGAAAGGAACCAATAAGTCCATGTAAAAGAGGAGTGATAAGTAGAGTAATGTCTAAAATATCCTTCTCTCACTAGAGAGGTATATGTAATGGCTATTAGATGAAGATTATTGCTTGGAGTGAGAGTAGCTCTATTGAGTTTAAATTTAACATTAATAAAGATATGAAGAAAATACCTACCAAAGTGAATATTTTGGAGATTCTAGATCTATTTGATTAGTAAGATCTACTTTGGGAAGCCCTAAAGGAATAGAAAAGAAGCTATGTCAAAAATGGGTAGCCAAAACTTATCCAAACTAGCAATATTGAACAATAAAACCTTATAGTGAAGCATCCATATAACATAAAGTTCAATATAGTAGATATTTTGAATGCCCCAAAGTCTAAAACATTGAATCCACTACTATTCTATGTGACCTTAAAATTTGAGAATTATTTCTTGAGAAGTTGCATAGTTGACTTAGTGGCAACTGTGATAGTGAAGTCAAAAGTGACCTACAAAGAAATTGGGTTGTCCTACACTAAGATATATAAGAATTTGATCAAAATGAATGGTAATGGAGTGAATACTATGGAAGTTCTAAAATATATAATCAAGCTCATAGAAAATAATTTAGAGTTGATGGTAGTAGGGGAAGTAATAGTTTTTGATCTACCTCTATACTTTAGTATGTTGTTTTCTAGAGAACACAATATAAGTTATTAGGGGATGGGTACCTAATGATGGATTACACTGACATGAAGTTGAATAGAAATAGGAAGATGATCTAGATTGAGAATAAGCCTCCATACAACCAACTATATTAGGATGAAACAGTGAATTAGAATGAGCTCCCAAAATTCATAGATGTTGAAGGACCTAAATATGACCAAATGCCTAAGATAGATATATAATTGGTGTGTTTAAATATGAATAATATCTAGAGAATTTTTTGGGGAAGAAGCTTGGAAATTACATCATATTAAAAGAAATATCTAATACCCCAAGACTAGTAATTCAACAAGCATAGGGATCTAACAAGACCTAGGTAGTGCACTTTGATGGTGCAAGAACGAAAGAGATCAACATTAGTAGAATGAGAAATATGAAATAATTTGTATTTTTAAGAAAGAAGGGGTTCGAAATCAGGTTTAAATTTCATTCGTTTGAGCTTTACCTCATAAAAATATATTGACCCCATCTTAGATAATTACCACTATGCCCTAACCATTATGGACTTCATAAAACTATGCCTATGACTTGGCTACCATAGCCATTACTTGTAAGGCCATAAATTTTCTTGATTCTAGTATCTACCTATGCGACTACAAGCCATGAATTGTGATTTAATCTTATGGGGATATGTCATGCAAGCTCTTTTCAAAAAATATACTAAGTTCTAAACTAGCAAATCACTAGTTTTTGACTGAATGGATAGCCCATTTCTACAAAAATAAGAAATATTATATGTCTACGTGGAAATTCAAAGTGATTTGCTATCTAATATTAATACAAAAAGAGCAAAGAGCTAATTTACTTCAAACTTAGGAAATTTTGGGTTAATATTTTTCTTAACTCAATATGGATTCTAATGCAATAGTAATATATAGTACAATGGTAGAAATAAACTGAATAAGACCTCTAGCCACTACTTCATGTTCTTAATAGATACACAAGCACAAGTGACACAAACACAAGCCTCATAAGCACAAAATGAATAGACAAGACCCTCTAAGACCAAGAAGAAGAAGACCCCTAACCCTAAGAAATATTAAGATATATATGATAACCTATACTAAAAGGTGATCAAATAATCATTAGTAGAAGTTATGAAGGAGGCTAATAAACGCTAGAAAATGGAATCTAACACAAAATCCTTGAGCATAAGCATGATATAGATATTTATTCTAGCAATTAATATAGTTCCATAAGTTTAGGAATGTTTAGAAATAGTCAAGCACCATGCTATAAAGCACAAGAAGGACTAACACATATTTTTTCTTAGTACTATAACCAAAAAAATATTTTCATCACAAAGGATAAATTAAAAATATGCTAAAAATAGAGGAACATCTAATACACTGGGCCACCTACAATAACAACTTTAATTGCAATAGGTGGAGGGAATTCCTACCCACCTAATTTAAGAACCCAAAATGTGTAGAAATTTAAGTTATTGCTTAAGATTGAGAAGCTCAAGGATGATATATAAATGATATTATCAAGTATTACAATGGCAGTTGAACATTTGATGAGCGGGTTTGAGAAGAATATGTGGCTCTACTACATTCACTAGAGCACTATTTAAGTTATAAATTATTTACTATCCTAAGTACATAAAAAACCAAAAAAATAAGTAGGTTAAGAATTTCAAATAGACCAGATGATTTAACTACATGTTATTTCTCATCTACTAATTCTAAATTAGAAGAAGCACTACTTTAAAAATCTACAATTGAATCAAATTAGACTAGTTGAAGCCACTACCAATTTGTGACTGCAACAACATACCATGCAAGGGAGAATCAAAAGTAGTACATAAATTCTATGATGTATATTATACAATCATGAAGGGGTTGAAAGAGAAGGTGCCTAATTTGTCATAATTTTTTAAGGGCCAAGAAGATACCGAATGAAATTTTTTTCCTAGGAACATATAATTCCATTAGGCTATTTGGGTTTTTGAGGATGCCTTATTTATCTCCAATTACCTATTTAAATTGATTTAAATGAAACAATTAACGAGTCACTCAAATGAGACATATACATGACTTTTTTTCATCTAAAAACCCATCCTTTTTGTATCTAATGATAGCTAATTTGCTATTTTTCTTAATGGTAGTTACTTATGTATTTTTAGATTCTATAGATTTATTACTTTTTATATTATTTTGGATGTTTTTCACTTGATTTTTCTTGCAATTTGGTGTATGTGTATGCTAGGTATTAACCTATCTCACCTTGAGTAAGATAACATTATTCTTGTGTCACAAACACATGTAATCACTATAGGTTGGTGAACAAGATGATGCAATAGGATTTTGAAGTCACCCCTACTAAATTATGAGAACACATAATTCTTAGACTATAGGAACACAATTGGAAAGAACAATATAAAATCTATGTGGTGGCTACTAGTTGTGCATCCCCACATGCATTAGTTATGTATATAATATGAGGTGTTCAAATATTTCCTATGGGATTGGCAAATCACTAGGAACTTAGGTTCTAATAACTATTTGTAACCAAATATTTATTTTTGACAAATCAAGTAGTTAGTAGGAGTAAGAATTAGAGGGTGATTTTGTTTAGAATCAACCTTGGTGAACCTATATATTACTTAATAAAGTTATCTTTACCATTCAATATTAGTATGTTGATTCTCCAACTATAAGAAATTTTCATTTTGTGTTACTTTAGTATTATAGTCAAGTTTAGCCATGATAATTTCAATTGCATCTCCTATGAGATGGTAAATAGTTTAAGGAAGTTTCATAGTCTTTTTTTTAATGTGCTTCATACTAGGAGTTAGATAGTCAAGTAAATAAGAAAAATAATTCTATAGTTATCATCAAGTAGTAGAACAGTAGGAAAATTTTCAATTTTATGTATTTCATTTAGCAATAAGAAAATCAAATGTATAAATTTAACCAAATTCTAAGTGTGCAAATTTCCTTTTCCCACCACGAGGGAACTGTGCATATCCTTAGAGTTTGGGCCCACTACAAGTATTTGGTTTGTGATAATTATTGTGAGCATTCTAAATTTTTATGTTTATTAGCTTCTTACCATTCATAGTTTTGAATATGACTTCTTTTAACTCTACTCCTAGTTTTACATAGTTAGTCATACAAGTGATTGATTTTTGTCGCATATTTGTTTTCTAGTTTTTCAATCCTACAATTTATCTTTGATTCTATTTTCAATAATTTTCAATTTATTTCTATTTTTTATAACTAATTATGTATTTATAAGTTAATTCTTTATTGTGTACTCTTTGGGATGAGCAATTAGTGATGGATAGCTCACAATGTCAACTAGATTTGACCAATAGGAGCATGTAGATTAGGTATTCTAACAAGTTTTACAATTGTGTATATAGTGTCTGGTTCCTTATAAGTGTACGTACTTGAATTCAAATGCTTAATGCTTGTCATTAACCACCCTATATCAATTAGTAATATTTCAATTGAGAAAAGAAGGTCATTTTTCATAACACTAGGAAGAAAATAATGGAAATTATACCTAAGATCAAAGAGTGTCATCTATTCACCAATAATAGGATGAAGATCTTGGGAATAATTTTGCTAAAATATTTCTAGTCCTATAATACTAAGAAGTTATTCATTATTGAACTCATGACATGTGGTCTAAACACATTCTATGCCTTCAAAAGAAGACATAGAGTAAATAAAGACACCAATTTGGATGAGGACGCTACCATTACAAATCAAGAAGCTCCACATAGGTATGAACATTAGAGATAAAAATTGTATGGGAACCCTCTACAGTGATATGTCTTCTTTGTCAATATAAATAAGAAAAGTGATTTGGAGTCCAATCATAAAATGAATAATCAGTTGAGAAGGGCACTCAAGAATCATGGGTATAAGCCAAGAATTCTTATGGCATAGAAAAATACGAGGTATAAAACAAGTACCTATATGTTTCCCATGTCCTAAGGGCCTTTTGATGAAGAAAATTTTAGTTCATAGGATAGGGGCATATGAAAAGAGGAGCAAAGATATAAAAAATAAAAACTAACATAGTTGAAGAATAAGATATCACCCTAATAGTTGCCTCTACTACACTATTACTATTTAGCAACAATGTACAGGAAACAATCCATAATAACAAATTGATCAAGAAGAAACTAGATACATGAGGATTACTATAAGAAAATATGAGGGCTAAAACAAAATTAAACCTAGTTAGAGGCATATTTGACTTAAAAGAAGGAGAGATCCTAGAAAAAGGTGTATAACAAAAATCATCTCTCTAACCAAGGATGGATACATGGTGATAGAGGCCATGATTTTGGAGGCTACAATAACCTTCACTCCCTATAAATTTTCCCTTTACATATCTTCACCATATGGTACTTATTTTATTCCCACTCTGATACAACGATGGAGAGGGGGTCAATTTAACAACCTCTCCTAGCTGCTCATACATCATCTTGCCAACATGCACACAAAAAACAACATAAATTTGATCTGCATGATCAGAGTGCACAATAAAAAAAAATAGTAATACACAGAACACTATTTTTTTCTTAATATATATTTTTAACATCCACAATAACACATTACAACAATGACCACAATTGCCACAAACTTCTCAATTGCTCTTTCAAAGCAATTTCATGGTGGCCATAATTACCACACATCTGCAAGCACTCCTCAAAGTACCAATATCCTTCTTTAATCCGAGGTTTTACATCTCAAACCTCTTGCAAGCACTACATAGAGTGCCAATTCCTTCTTTGAGGTTTTACACAACAAACCTCCTACAAGCACTACATTGAGTACCAATTTCCTTCATATGAGGCTTCATACAAGAAACCTCCTACAAGCACTGCACCGAGTGCCAAGTTCCTTTCTCTGAGGCTTCATACAAGAAACATCCTCCAAGCACTACACCGAGTACCAAATTCCTTCAATTATTTCTTCGATATTATACACAACAAACTTCCTACAGTCACTGCACTGAGTGCCAATTTACTTCATCTAAGGCTTCATACAAGAAACCTCTTGCAAGCACTGCACCGAGTGCTAAGTTCCTTCCTTTGAGGCTTCATAGAATAAACCTCCTGCAAGCACTACACAAAGTTCCAAGTACTCTAGAGCCCTTTACTCTCCCTTGCTCCTCCTCTCACGCTCCACATCCACTTCTTATTTATAAGCATAATTGACAATGACTTGCGGGCTACACATGACAACCAAGCATTATTATCCATACTTATACAATCTTATCTATTAACTGTAGGTTTATCCTTATCCAATATTCCAAATAAAACACTCCAATTATTTTTATTTTTATTGGCTACCAGCTAGATGCTCTCACATCATACTCATCGGGTAACAAGAAAAATATGAGCTCCTGATCACAGAGCTCGATCCCAATGATCTTCTTGCTCTGATACCAAAATGATGCAGTGGAAGAGAGGGTGTCAATTGAACAACAACCACTCCTAACTACTCACACATCATATTACCAACATGCACACATAAAACAACATAAATTTGATTTGCATGATGAGAGTGCATAGTAAAAAAAATACTAATACACAAAAATCTATTTTTTTCTTAATATATATTTTTTAACATCCATAATAACACATTGTAACAATGACCATAGTTGTCACAAAATTCTCAATTGCTCTCCCAAAGCAATTTCATGGTAGCCATAATTGCCATACATCTACAAGCACTCCTCAAAGCACTAATCTCTTTCTTTCATCTGAGGTTTTACATCTTAAGCCTCTTGCAAGTACTACATAGAGTGCCAATTCCTTCTTAGATATTTTACACAAGAAACCTCCTGCAAGCACTACACTGAGTGCCAAGTTCCTTTGTCTGAGGCTTCATACAAGAAACCTCCTGCAAGCACTGCATCGAGTGTCAAATTCCTTCAATTACTTCTTTGAGATTATACACAACAAACCTCCTGCAAGCACTACACTGAGTACCAATTTCCTTCATCTAAGGATTCATATAAGAAAACTCCTGCAAACACTACATCGAGTGCCAAATTCCTTCCTTTGAGGCTTCATAGAAGAAACCTCTTGCAAGCATTGTACAAAGTGCTAATTAATCTAGAGACCCTTGTTCTCCCTTGCTCCTCCTCTCACACTCCACATCCACTTCTTATTTATAAGCATAAAAGGCAATGACTTGCTGGCTACACATGACAACCAAGCATTCTTATCCATCCTTATCCAGTATTAGCTATCAACTGCAGGTTTATCCTTATCCAATCTTCCAAAAAAAACACTCCAATTATTTTTGCTTTGGCTACCAATTGGATGCTCCCGTATAACACTCCTCAAGTCCCCTTCAAATTTTCTAATTCTTCTTCTTGAAGAGAAATAAAGAGCCCCGATAAACTAAATCAGAAAAGCAATAATTGCAAAATCAAAAGAAGAAGATAGCAAATTCACACATTACAAAATATTTATGTTGGAAACCCTTAATCGAGAAAAAACTAGCACAATATTATCTTCTTATTGTATTAACTTGACCATATCCAACACAATAATATTATTCCTCTGTCTCCCCCCAAACCCTAATGCAAGTGTGTTATATAGAACAAAGGCACATGCACGAATTTTATAATATCATGGGTGTAAAAGCATCGGTTAAAATATAGTAACCCTAAAAGCCCATATGGGTCTAAAAATAACTTAAAAAACCCTAAAAATTTTGGTCGGGGGCTGCCATCCCCGGATTCCTTCTTTTAGGAGGACTACCACCTTCAAAACCCAATGAGTATAGGTACAAAGTATCCAGTACCTTTTAATGTTAACTCCACTAGAATAACATGGAAAATATTCAACATATTTCAAACACTTCTTAATTTTCGCCTACATCTTCTACCTCATCTCCATATCCATCAATGAGTGTAATAATTACGGTACATCAACCATAATTTTATGTCAACCAAACATCATGTCAACATCACCAATCACCTTATTTTCTTTACCTATGCTTATTATAGAAATCACCACCACTCAAAAAATTATCTCTTAATCCATAATTCATTTTAATTTTATTGTATATTTTTTTATTCATGATGTTGACATAGACTTCCATTTAGGTGTTAATATCCATACTTCTACCATCACCAACTACCATTATCTCCTAGTTCCCCCTGCCCATCATAACACCCCATTTTCCTTTAGCTCTAAGAGTATTTTACAAGTGGTTTCTCAAAATAGTGATGACATCAATAGCACAAACATCACCATAGGTAACTGAGTCAATGTTGGAGATATTACATTATTTGGTACCATTGAGTACCAGGGAGTACTATTAAAAATATTAGATTAGGAAGTGTGTGTATGTAAAGTATGTGTCAAGATGTAAAGATTTTTTGTCTTATGTACTAAAGTGAACAAGGTGTCAAGAGTAGAAGTGTAAGGTGTGCAAGTGTGAGGTGTGAGTTATGAGAGCACAAGGTGTCAAGTATGGAAGTGAAAGATCATGTAATATGTGTCAAGATGTGAAGTAGGTAGTTATGTAATCATGAGAGTTTTATCATAATGAGAGGCATGTGAAAGGTTACATATCCCAAGAGTTTGAGGAGAGAAAAAATCATGTAAAGTTATATATTGGAGACAAATATCCATGCTATGTAATCAAATCAATAGATTGTTTTGTGTGATAGAATATTTTGAACGTAATAGAATAAAGTTTGTATCACAAGACACTTTGTGCAATATTGATAGTGGAAGCATGTTGTGATTATTGACTACTATTTTTAAGATCTTGGGAACTTGGACCTATGAAATATTTGGGCTCACTTGCTAACAATGGTATTAGAGCTAGTTTAGCTAGCCATTTCTAGGGTGGAGAGAAGCAAAAGGAAGATATTGAATACTGCTAGAGAATTAGACGAGAAAAAGAAAAGGAGAAGAATGAAAAGAGATATTAGAGAATGTTGGATAGATGATTTGGTGGAATATTATTATGAATAAAGGACGAGAATATTATTGATTATGGAAGGAGATATTTCTAGAAAGTTGTTGAGGAGAAGATCTAAAGGAGTGGAGAATGATTTATTGATGTTGAAGGAGATCATTGACTATATATACTAGAAATTTGGAAGGAGATATTTTGAAGACATTTTTTGATGTTTAGACAAGGACTAAATATGACTGCTATTTAGATGACTATTGGAGATAATTACTGGAGACAAGTAGAGATAAGTGCAAATTGGAAGACACAAACCTAAAGATATAGAATGAATGAATCCATGAAGCAAAGCTAGACATTAGAAGACACATACGTAAATCCATATTATTTGAGCCATGAAGTGAAGTTGGACATTGGAATATGCATACTTGAAGCTAGAGAAAAAAGTATTTGATCCGAGAAGCAAAGCCAATATGAGGTTGAAAAGGAATTAAATGTTTGAAACTATAGTACAAATAAATCATTAGAGGTACAATATAATATTTGAACTACTCTATAACACCTTAGACTACCTAAAACATGACTTTTGTGTGTAACATTTGGATTCCTTAAAGATTAATTCAATGTGAGAGTGGCAAAAGATAAGGTAAAGTGCAAATTTTACTTATGCATTATTTTTGGCACTTCATTTTTTGAAAGAGACATTTGATTTTATTAAAGTTTGGGAATTATAAGGATTAATTTTAGAAATTCTAAAATATTTGATAATGAAAGGCTAATTGGGGAGTTAAAAGGAAAAAAGAATTCATTAAATGGAGATATAAGGAAAATAAAGTGAAATTAAATGAAATGAATTGAACTTGAGATTTTTGAAATGTGACTAGTTAAAATTTGAAAATGAACCAATGATTGGGATATATAGGAAGGAAATTAAATTTGGGTTTTTATAAATTGATTTGAAGATTTATTGTGAACTTAAAACTAGGGAGGCAAATAATAATTGACTTTTGAAATTGGAGGAAAGAACTGAAATTAAAATTTGTGAGATATAAAAAGAGGAAAAAAAATGAAATTAATTGATTATTGAAAGATTTTAATTATGTAAAATAGTAAAATTTCCTTTCTAAATCACAACTTCTAAAAGGACCAAAATTTGCATCATGGAAAAATAAAATGAAATCAATTCTTATTGTTGAAAAAATTTGGGATATAGTAAATGGAACAAAGGACATGCTAGAAGATGAAAGTGGAAAACAAAAATTTAATATGATGATGTAAAAAACCTTATGCTAATCACATTTGGCATAACATATGAAATTCAACCATATATAAGTGAAGTAGAGACTTCAAAATTTTTTGGGACAAATTATACAAAATATTTGAAGGAAGGAATGAAGTGACTATCTTACATTTGCAATCACAATTGTATTCATTAAAGGTTCATAGTGGAGAAAGTATAGAACTTTTCATTTTAAGGATAGCAAAATTAAAAACTAAGTTACTAAATTTGGGAGAAAAAGTGCAAGACAAGTTTCTTTTCGAAGTTACAATAAGAGAGCTCCCAAAAACATTCAAAAATTTAGTCACTTATCTTCAAGTGCTAAACAAAACCATAAACTTTGATGAATTAGTTAATGTTTTTCAAGAATATGAAGTGGAAAATCTAGTCAAATATGAAATGACTAATAATTCTCTAATATCGAAGAAAAAAATGTCAAATAATGCTACTGCATTCGTCCAATCTCTATCCAAATGGAGAAGAAGATATTATCACATATGCAATGTAGAAGGTCACACTACAAACTATTGTAGATACAATTCTTTGAATCAAAGAAATAAAATTAATAGATATTTTTTAAAGGTTCCAACCGAGATAATATCAGCTTTGACATCAACCTATGCAACAACAATGACCAAAAGAAGAAAATAAAAAAGGAAACTTAGTTCAAGAAGTTCAAGAGATAGAAAATGAGGATGAAAATGAAATAAGAACACTTATGGAAAGGATTATAGGTGAATATGAAGGTCAAATTAAGGATGAATGTGATAAGAATGATAATGAAAATCATTCATAGATTTATAAAGGTACTAATATTTTAGATAAAAAAATAAAAGTTGTTGAAAAAGAGGTAACATGAACAAATGAAATGAGTGGATTAAAGTCAAAATCATTTAAAAAATGCAAGGTCTATGATAAGACCAAACTAAAAATAGATCACAAATAAAAAATTGAAATACATTATGGATGGACCAATAAATTAGAATGGAATAGGATTATGAACATGTTACAATGTTTTTATGGACACAAAGGAAGTTTGACAAACATTGTAGAGAACATGTCAATATATCATTACCAGAGCCAGAAGCAAAGACAAACAAGAATCAGAGATTGAAGACTAAAAGTATTCACACCAAATAATGTAATATGATGGGGTGTTAGAGATATTACATTATTTGGTACCATTGAGTAACATTGAGTACCATGGAGTACTATTATAAATATTAGATTAGGAAGTGTGTATATCTAAATTATGTGTCAAGATTTAAAGAGTGTTTATATGTTATGTAATAAAGTGTGCAAGATGTCAAGAGTAGAAGTGTAAGATGTGCAAGTGTGAGGTGTGAGTTATGAGAGTGCAAGGTGTCAAGTTAGCAAGTGAGGAGTCATAGGTGATAGGTTTCAAGTATGGAAGTGAAGAGTAATGTAATATTTTTCAATATATGAAGTAGGTGGTTATGCAATCATAAGAGTTGTATCATAATGTGAGGCATGTAAAAGGTTGCATATTCTAGGCGTTTGAGGAGAGTAAAAGTCATGTAAAGTTATATATTGAAGAAAAATATCCATGCTATGTAATCGAATAAATAGAATGTTTTATGTAATAGAATATTTTGAACGTAATTGAATGAATTTTGTATTGTGAAGTGGATATTGGAAGTGTGTTGTGATTATTGGCTAGTATTTTTTAGGTCTTGGAAACTTGGACCTATGAAAACTTTGGGCTCACTTGCTAGTAGTGGTATCAAAGCCACTTTAGCTAGCCATTTCTAGGGTGGGGAGAAGCAAAAGGAAGATATTGAAGAGTACTATATGATTAGAGGAAAACAAGAAAATGAGAAGAACATGAAGAGATATTAGAGAACATTCGCTAGATGATTTGGTGGAATATATCTATAAAGAAAGGATGAGAAAATTATTGATTGTGGAAGTAGATATTTCTAGAAAGTTGTTGAGAAGAATATTTAAAGGAGTGGAGAATGATTTATTTATGTTGAAGGAGATCATTGACTGCATATACTAGAAATTTGGAAGGAGATAGTTTGAAGACATTTATTGTTATTTAGACAAGTGCTAGAGATGACTGCTATTTAGATGAGTGTTGGGGATAATTACTGGAGACAAATGGAGATGAGTTCAAATTGAAAGATGTAGATATAAATATAAAGAATGAGTGAATCCATGAAGCAAAGCTCGACATTGGAAGACACATAATTAAATATAGAGTATTTGAACCATGAAGCAAATATGGATGTTGGAAGATGTAGACTTGAAGCTAAAGGATAAAGTATTTGAGCTAAGAAGCTAAGCCAGGATAAGGTTGAAGAAGCATTAAATATTTGTAACCAGAGAATAAATAAATTAGTAGAGAAACAACATAACATTCGAATTACTCTGTAACGCCTCAGATTGACTAACACATGATATTCATGTGTAATATTTGCATGCCTTAAAGGTTAATTCAACATGAGATATGGAAAATTATAAGGTAAAGGAAAAGTTTGACTCATGCATTATTTTTGGTGCTTCAATTTCTAAAGAAAATTGTAAAATATTTGATAATTAAAGGCTAATTGGGGAGTTAAAAAGAAAAAAAAATGGAAAATGGGTAGATTAGAGAGGGTTTTGAGATGACGATGGGTGGGAAGGCTTTTGCGAGAGAGCACAAGAGCGCCAACAGATCGAACCACGGGCACAACAGGGCGGAAGGAGAGCAACCAGAGTCCGGGGGCACTGAGGAGTCCTTGCCATCTGAAGATGGTGTCAGCCATGGCAAGGATCCGCCAGAAAAATGGGGAGGTGGACCTCGAAAGTCGTATGCTCAGGCAGCGGCTTCAGAAACCCTAAGCGGCATCTTCATCGAGGAGCTGTTTCCAGTCGGGGACGAGTTGGACATCCCGATAGAAATTCTCTCAAGCTTTGTGGAATTCAAAAAATTTACCCTCATTGGTAAGTTTATTGGTGGTCGACCAGATATGGAGACCATTCGCAAATGGGCGTCAGGAAAATGGAGAACCTCTGGTCTCATGGAGTTGGTGGCCTTAACCCGGGGTTTTTTCGCGATTAGACTGAACAACAAGGAGGACTACTACAAAATCCTGGCTGGAGGTCCTTGGTTCCTGGGCCGTAGGAGTCTCTTTCTAAGGAAGTGGGGTATGGACTTCAACCCTGATACCCAGAACATCAACATTGCTCCAATATGGGTCAGGCTCCCGAGTCTCCCTCTTTTTTGTTGGCATGAAAATATAATTCGAGGAATTGCCCGCTCCATTGGGGAGTTGGTCACCATTGACCCTCCCACCAGAGCTCGAACAAGATTTGTCCAAGCACGAATTTGTGTTTTGGCAGACTTGGAGGCAGTCCTTCCCTCCTCCATCACTCTCCGATCCGGAGGTTCCATTCTCCACAAGCAAGCCATTGCATATGAGAACAGACCAGCTTTCTGCCCCTAGTGCAGTTCTCAAGGGCACCTCCAGCACAATTGTCCTCTTCAAAAGCTAGGGAAGAAGAAGTGAGATTCCTGTAACCCCTTGGAACACGGTGCTGGTCAGGTGAAGCCCCCTGTTATGAAAGACCATAAGTCTCCAGGCCCATCCAGGGACCTTCACGAATCCTCCCACCCAGAAGAAGGAATCTCCCTCCAACCGGACTCTCAGCTGTGTGTTGCTAGCACCCTTCTAGGACCTCAGGTGGTGAAGGTTCAGTCCCCCCCCAACACACCTCATAGGCAGATTTACCCATACTTCAATACCAGAACCCTTTCGAGTCCCAAATTGTGCTGGAAGATTACCTACTGGGAAGGGGGGGTGGCCCCCCCAAAACACCTCTCAGTCAGGTCCACCCAGGCTCCAGGACCTGGGCCCTTTCGATTTCAGCCAGTCCCAAACCTTGCTAGAATATTACCTCCTAGGAAGGAGGGTCGTCAACCAGATCGGACATATGAGCCCTCGAATTACTAGGAGTCGAAAGCAAAATGTGGATTATGGAAGTGTGAGGAAGCAAGGCCAACCTCCCAACAAAGACAGAAGAGACAAAGAGATGGCGGTAGACGTCGCGAATGGCACCCAATGTCTACTATTTTTAGATGACTCTGATACTCAGACGGGCGATGCGCATGTGCCTAAACCTCCCTTCCAATAGGGAAAGGGAGGCAAGAAGAACCTCAAACTATCCAGATGAATCTGAAGTAGACCCAGGAGCACCAGAACTCGAAGGATCTAGAGGATTTGGACTAGCTGTGATATGTCTGAACTCGAAGGATCAGGTGGATCCGAAATTACTATTTTCCTCATCTGGTGTTTAGCTGGTTTTGCTTCTACTCTCCAATGGTTCATTTTCTTTGACTGTTACTTTTTGTTATCCTGTTTAAATTTCATTTTGTTTCCTGGTTAATCAGGCATAAATGTCTTTTCTATAGCCTTCAGGCAATTATTTTAGGGGTTATGTTTCATTTTCTTCGGCTGTTACTTTTTGTTATCTTGTTTAAATTTTGGTTTGTTTCCTGGTTAACCAGGCATAAATGCCTTTTTTGTTGCCTTCGGGCAATTAGTTTAGGGGTTACGATTTCTGTAATAGGCTTATACATAAAGCCAGGAGGCATGATGCAAGGCTGATTTTGTTCATAAGGTTTTGGGATCCTCTATAAAAACCCTTTGTTAATCTACTATAATAATTACCAAAAAAAAAAAAAGGAAAAAGGAATTTATTAAATGGGGATATAAGGAAAATAAAGTGAAATTAAATGAAATGACTTGAAATTGAGATTTTTGAAGTGTGATTAGTTGAAATATGAAAATGAAACAATGATTGGGAGATAAAAGAAGGAAATTAAATTTGAGTGTTTGTAAATTGATCTGAAGATTGATTGTGAACTTAAAACTAGGGAGACAAGTGAAAATTAAATTTTGAAATTGGACAAAATAATTGGAATTAAAATTTGGGAGATATAAGAAGAGGAAAATGAATTGAATATTGAATGAGTTTAATTATGTAAAATAGTAAAAAAATTCTTTCTGAATCACACCTTCTAAAAGGACCAAACTTTTTATTATGGAAAAATAAAATGAAATCAATTCTCATTATTGAAAAACTTTGGGATATAGTAAATGGAACAAAGGACATGCTAGAATATGAAAGTGGAAAACAAAAATTTAAGGATGATGATGCAAAATCCCTTATGCTAATCACATTTGGCATAACATATGAAATTCAGCCATATATAAGTGAAGCAGAGACTTCAAAAACTACTTGGGAAAAATTATGCAAAATATTTGAAGAAAAAAATGAAGCGACTATCTTTACATTTGCAATCACAATTGATTTTATTAAAGGTTCATAGTGGATAAAGTATAGAACTTTTCCTTCGAAGGATAACAAAATTAAAAGCTAAGTTACTAACTTTGGGAGAAAAAATGCAAGACAAGTTTCTTGTCCAAGTTACATTAAGAGCACTCCCAAAAACATTCAAAAATTTAGTCACTTCTCTTCAAGTGCTAAATAAAACCATAAAATTTGATGAAATAGTTAATGTTTCTCAAGAATAGGAAGTGGAAAATCTAGTCAAAGATGAAATGACTAATAATACTCTGATATCAAAGAAAAATGTGTTAAATAATGTTTTTTTTTAAATAAAAGAGAGTTGTATTAATAAGAAAGAAAAAAAAAACAGTCTCCTAGCAGGCAAGGAAGCCGAAGCTAGAGCTGAGTATAGAACAAATACAACAACAAACAAGGATGCTTGACAGGAACCATAAAATACTGATTGTGTAACATACTAAGAGCAACAACACTAAGCATCAAAAGCAAAAAAAATAAAAAGAAGACAAAGAAAATAAAGCATGCAGAGAGGGAGCGTTAGACATTAGAGTAGTTCTTTTCTCCATGATAGGCAACTCTCATTATTTTTATAATTGTTTTTTAATTTTTGTGACTCTACACTAGAGATGAGTGGTGATAATTTTTCCGTTAGTCAGGGCATTTGTGTCCTTGTTAATTTTTTTTCTAATGTGGGAATATTTGATGCTAGTTATATTTTTTACCAATACCTGATCCTATATTGAACAATCCTCAATTGTAAAGATTGAAATCTTTGTTTTTGGAGAGTGTTGTCATGACCATTTTTGAATATCCATACACCGATAGGTGTCTAATTCTCCTTGTCATAGTGAGCCTCATCCCCATCTCACATCCAAGGATTTTAGCCATGTTGTTGGAAGTGATTTTCTAATTGATTTTAAAATTTAATTAGCACCTTCCTTAGTTGTGATACCCCAAATTATTCTCCCTATGATTGCACCTATTTTATTTTCTTTCCTTTCAAAGATCCATTGATTTTAGTCTAGCCAAACGTGCCATATAATAGTGTGTGGGATTGATTCCCATTTAAATTTCACTAGAGGCTTTTTATTGAGGCCTCCTATGTACATGCCAATCTAAAGGTTTAAAAAACTTTCAATATTTAATATCCTTGAAAATATCGAACCAAATTTGTTAGTAGTTTTGCAACTAGGTAGCTATCACTTTTGGGTATTCAAATAGGAAATGTTTCATGGTCTCACTCTCCCGTAAACACCTTGGGTAGAGATGAGGCCCCACTATGTTCCTATTTTACAAGTTATCCATTGTTAAGATTTTGTTTTGATGCACCATCCAAATGAAGACTTATAGCGTAGGTGGAATCCTCATTTTCCAAACTAAGGATACTTTTTTCTTGACTATTCCAACCAGTTGGGAGTGAAATCCAAGTTTGACTATATACTGCATTGTCTTTCTTATGTCACCCAACATAAGTTGATATCGTAGATGTCTCTTGATGGATCTTATACCAATATTCTTCCTCTTGAAACAATCTCATTCATCTTTGAGATGCATAGGGAGAGGAGGAGATTTCCAAGTATGTTTCTCTTCTAACCTTTATATAAGGTCACTAAGCCTCTCAAATCCTAAACTTTGTAGTTTTTTTGGAGATCAGGGTTGCATCTTTCTTGTAATGGAGGATTTTCAAGGATCGAATATTTCCATAAATTGATCTTGTTGCCATCTCCAGGGATCTGTTGTGGCCATTGCACAACTAGCCCCAAATTTGGGGACCCACATCAAAATTTTGATTTATGGAATTTTTGGTTGTCTTTGAGTGATGATTTGGGTTTTGTTTAAGGTTTAATGGGTTCACCTTCTTTTGAGATTGTAGTTTGCTTAGGTTTGTAATGTGGATTTAAATTTGATGTTTGAATTTAACTAAGGCAAACATTTGAAATTAATTAATTTAAATTCAAACATTTAAATTATTTAATCAAATTTGAATAAATAAAATAGAATAAAAAATAATATATATATATATATATTTTTCATATATAAATAAAAAATAATGGAAAAAATATAATAATAATGATAATATATATATATATATATATATAAAAGTAGTATTATTAATATTAGTTAGGACTTGTTATGTTTTAGGTTATATCTTTTAGCCTTTGTATTGTTAATATTATACTTATGTTTAAAAAAAAGGTTTCCTTTTGTTTTTAGGAGCCTATAAGAGATGAATATGCAACAGTCGGACGATGACGTGGTGACATAGATACCGTAGTCGGATGAATGAGACCTCATTGGATATGTGGACATTATGGACTGATAGAGCAGTTGCGTATCGAATGTGGACCTCTGATGGGCATTGACATGGATAATCGGATATGGAGCTTCGATAGTGGAGCTAGCATAGCCTACAATACTACACAACAAAGATACAAAACCTGAACGATGGATTTATTCCATTTATGGAGCTAATACGATGGACAACATGTCTCGCATGGAGACATGGATAGACTAGGTCATACAAGATGATGATGGGTAGATTCACTGAAGATGGTATGGTCAGATAGGTAGGCCAACATAGTCATTATTAGGTGTCTACAGAGGGTTTGAATTTGGTGTGACGATTCCTTTCAGAGACTTGGATGGATGCATCGAATAAGGGCAACCAATGTATCATTAGAATGATCTACGATAGTGGAGGGAGTACAATTCATTGAGCATGGATTTGAGATGCACAATATGTTTCTAAATGTGGCTCGAACCCATAATGGATAATTAGGTAAGGATGATGAAAGCAGACGATCTGATACCTACTTGGCAAGCGTAAACGATACTAAAATCTATAGGGATGGAGATTCGTATAACAAGGAATATGGGTTATTGATGGGTGATGCGTGAAGCGGATGGACCAATTATAATGGCAAAGCCACCACCCTACTATAATACCACCATATGAGTCAAAACCAGGACCCAAAAAAAATGCGAATGAGGACGACATTGGACAAAATGATGTATAAAAACATAGTGGACACAGTGACACCAAAGGAAAAACATAGCATAGACGGTGTATAAAATATTGAGGGCACCTTCTAATGGGAAGCTACCCACACAACTATTGGAAATCAAGTAACCAATGCTGTTTCATGGACTATTTTTTGGATAAGAGTGTCTTCACGGCAGGGTGTGAATGGAGATTGCAATTGCATTAACATAAGAAATGTCTTGGGATATAAGGTAATGAGCACATATTTTGTAATCGATTTCACATAATCAGAGGAAAGCTTAAAGGCACTATCGGTAGGTTGTTCGAGGAGACAATTTTAGTAAATGTTAATGGAATTCTGGAGTAGATGGAAAACAATGCAAACGATAGTTTGCTACAATCGACATCAGCAATGAAGGGTACGATGAAGGACTGCCAACGTGGCTATGTTCAGAAAGTGCACATAGAGGAAAAATAGATGGGGTAATGTGAGAGGTTATTCTATTTGCAATGTGGAATGTAACTTATGAAACATTAGCATCAATGCGTCTCGTACCAAGTGTTTGCATGGAGAAAACTAATTCGACGTATTTTAACATAGCTATAGTAGAAACCGCATACGAGCATTCAAGCAAAAGAGAAAGAGTAGTGGGTGATGTTTTATCCGTATTGATAGTAAATAAGGGACCTCAGTAAAAGGAAATTTGAATACTACATGGCAACGAACCCCTGACTTAGAACCTGACAATGTTATGGAAGACTAGGTCGAAATGGTAGAATAGCGATCATTATTGAAGGAAAGTGGCAGTTGTATGGCATGACAAAGTCGTGGTGGACCCCCCTGTATAGTTTTTACAATAGCACGCAAGTTGTCCCTCATGGTAAGGATAGTGTGGAATTAGATGTGAGAAATGGATGGACTATTTGTCACAGTCAACATTATGCTTCATTCAAAAGTCTGACAGGGTATAAAATCATTAGAAAGTCCTCACTTCAATCAATAACAAGAACGTTATAACATCTTATAAAGAATAGGTAAATATAGGAGAGTGTCATGTGAAGCGTGGACAATGTCTAAGGGGCATTTGACCATTTAAGACTATATATATATTTCCAAAAGAAGCATGGTAGGGAAGGTTAGCCATTTTACCAAAATGAATTAATGAAAGGCTATAACTATTATCGAACAAGTCGTTATGCCTATTTCCATAGAATGAAATGAAATGAAATAAAATGAAAATGTGACTATAAATAATAGTATGCATTGTTCGAAAATGAAGAAGAGGAAGAGTAAAGGAAAGGACGGTTTTTGCAGATTTCAAATATCCCATCGAAACAGAGAATAAGAGCCTGAACATTTTTGGAAATTTCAAGAGGCTGGAAATCTACTGTAATAGGAACATTATTTTTCAGTTTTTAATACAAAATGCTGTAGAAATTTACAGCTTGTTAACAAAATTGGAGGAGATTTATTTTCTGAATGTTTGGGTCTACTATTTATCTTTCTTTCCATATTTTTAGACTTATAGATAGTGTTTAACGTAGTTAATGGTTGCATTGTTGAAGGTTTAGAAGAATGGAATTGATTTATTTTCCCTAGAATCTTGCACCTAGTTTATTTTGAACTGTGTGAAGGCATCTTCAAATAGACTAGGCTATATTAAAAAATTCTCACATCTCTGGTTTTACAGGATAGGATAGCATCATACTTATGGTAGTTTGTTTTCAGTGTTTTCAGCGTTCTGGTCCATTTTCTAGATTTTATTTTTATTTTTTCTAACCTTTCCTTTTTTCAGTTTTTATAAAACTTCAGCAAATAAAATTAAAATCGAAAAAAATTAAAAATCCAAAAATAAATGCATGGATGTGAAGAACAAACTTTAATGTTTCATTTAGAACAATTTCAATTTCATTTTGAAGCAAATCCGAAATTACAAAAATTATCCAAAGTTTACATTTTAAAGCAGTTTTGTAATTTCAAATTTAGCATAATTTCACATTTTGAAGGTAAGTCAAATTTCAAAATTTGCATGTTTGTTTTGCAAACAATAAATTGACTTCTCTTTATGAAAATTATAATTTCATCAAAGAGGGGTAATTTATATGATATGTCAAAGGCTATTTTATTTATCAAGTTGTTCATGTAGATTATTTTATTTCCATGCTCAAAGCAACATTAAATGAATCCATTCATCATTTAAGATTCAAATTTAGAGATAAATTTTAATATTTTGTTTCATGTTCAAAGTAAGGTTCAAGGAAGATAAAACTTGTTTAAAATCTGCTTAACCAAAAGAAGATAAAATCTACCTAAAATGCTTCAAGATAAAAGGAATTTATTCACTCTACATCGTGGTCATATGAGGACCAATCACATTTTATTTTCTTTTAAGTTTTATGAACAATCAATAGCATAACATCATAAAGCAATTCCAACACAGACCCCTTGTTAGCAATTATTTGCAAATCACTAAGGTATTCCTAGCACTTATTTGATGCATCTTCACAAGATTACAAGCACACATTAACTAAAAGGAACCTTAGAGAAATTTCTATTTCTTTGCAAGAGAGGGTTTTCTAACAAAGTCCTAAGTGTGATGGTGATTTGCAATTGGGCAAAATTTCCACTCAACAGGATTCAAGATATTGTTTTTGCAATTATTGCCTTGGTCTCAAGAATATGCTTCCATAATAACGATGCACCTGGTTGGTTTTTATATTTATTAATAACTGCATGATTGTAGAATATTTTTTGCATTTGTTGATCAAGATCTTCTTCTAGTGAGCTTAGGGTGGCTTTAGCATATTCCACAGGAGCTTGGAATCTAGGGCACTACTTATATTTTTTATTATTTTGATTCCTAAGCCACCATGCTCTTTAGCTTTGGTGATCACATCCCAATTTACTAAATATAATTTCTTCCTTTTCGTTTGCCTTCCTCTCTTCCCTTGGAAGTTTCTAATTATTCCATCAATCATATGAAGAATGCTTTTGTGAGCATGATAAATAAGAAGCTGATATATTGGAAGAGTGGATAGAATGGATTTAATCAACACTATTCTACCTTTTAGACTCAACCAACCATTGTTGTAGTTCTAAATTCTCTTAATCAAATTTTCCAACATTGGAGTCCAACTATCCTTAGGATTTATATGGAAACCCACTGGCACTCCAAGACACATGAATTATTGTTTATTTCCTTGTTTGAATCCAAGGATTAAACTTAGGCTTCTATTTTTAGCTTTTAAATTTTTTTGGATGAAAATTTGGCTTTTGTATTAATTAATGCTCTTATGGCTTGTGTGAACCAATATAAGCATTCTTTGATCCACCTCACATTTTTTCTTGATGCTTCTCCCATAATAATAGTATCATCAATGAATTGAGCACGAGTAACTTGTATGTATACTGTAGCTTTCTGAATACCTATGATATTTTGGTACCTTCTTAAGTTGTTGAGATATCTCCCTAGAGTCTCTGCAAGTAGGATGTAAAGATATGGGGATAAAGGGCAACCCTTTATGATACCCCTAAAATCCTTGAAAAAGGTTGAATGTCCTCCATTGATTAGGGGGATATCCAAGGGATGGTGAAGCATACTCCAATCCATATCATAAGTTGAAGGGGAAATCCAAACTTAACTAATACCTATTCAATAAATTGAATATCTACCCTATCAAAGGCATTAGTCATATCAAGCTTGATGGCTATATGCTTCTTTTTGGATTTCATACTAGTGTGGAGAGATTCATGCACCATTATAATATTGTCATATATTTTTTTGGGGGATGAATCCTCCTTGCTCTTCAATAATTAATTTGCTAATTTTATTTTTTATCCATTTAGTTGTTGGACATTTTGAGTCAAAGTTGTCATTGATGTCAAGGAACGAAGTCATCATTGATGTCAAGGAATATGTCAAGGAACAATGCAAAGGTTAATGGCAAAAAGCTTCATAATATTTTTAATATTATGTGGAAGCATATGAAGGGTTTTTATTAAAACCATGGGTGAGCAAAAATAAAAGGTTTTTCCTTAAAACCAATGGTGGCACAAGTAAAAGGTTTTTCTTAAAACCGATGGTGGCAGAAAATAAAAGGTTTTTCCATTAAAACCATGTGAGCAAGTTGTAAGGTTTTTCTAAAAACCTAAAGAGGCCCTTAAGTTTGGTTTAAGGCCAAAAGACCATGTTAATTATTAAATTATAATAATTAAATTCTTAAAGAATTTAATTTATTATATTTAATAAATTGCCAAAGCTAAAGTTTGGACGCATTTCATAAAGTTTGGGCACCGGTTTGTTCGCGTGCAAAGTTGCCCCCCTTCCATCGACGTCACCGCTTGCTAGACGACGTCCTCACCACCGACGTGGAGCAATGAAGGCGTATGGTATATAAATACCATAGCCTTCTCAAAGGCAAGGCATCCACTCACATCCATCAAAAATAATTAACACCGATTTTCATGCGCAATTCCCTCGTGACAGCAGTTCGTGCGAAGTTTTTGGACAACGTGAGTGAAGGAGCCAATTCGTGGCTCGTGCGAATAGTGGAAGTCAAAGGGCGTAAGGTAGTGGAGGTTCCAAAGGGAGCACGTGGCTCCACGACGTTGGGAGCCATGGTGAAAGCGCTTGTGGAGAGAAGCGCTCAGTTCGAATCTTCGTGCAATGCAAAGTGGTAACACTCTTTTAAATTAAAATATTTTGATTTTTGACTTAGGCTAAGGTTAGTCTTAGGAGAAATAAGGAGGTAAATGATTTTGGATTTTTGCCTAAGTTAAAAAGGAAGTTTTGTGGGTTTTATAAAGTGTTTGCTGAAAATTTAAGTGGTGGGTAAAAATTCTTTTACCTTAGAAAAGGAAATATTAGTTGTTGCATTATTTTTCAAAAGAATTATCTTTAAAAATGCAATGTTAAAGTAGGGAGTCATAAGTAGAAATTGGATTGATTTTTGAAGAATAAAATTCTGAAGTGGCTTATGTCAAATATGATTGATTGAGATAAATTTGTGATGAGTTAGGGTTTTTGAGAAGTGAATATTCAAACTATTGTGGTGTTGGATATTATTTTAAGAAAGGAGTAATAAGGTGTATTTGTGAGTGATTATATGATTTGTATTGTTTGTCTAACTTCCTTGAGATTTGCAAAGTGATGTTTATGGTTGTGATAGATTTGTGTGGTCTACTTCTCATCAAGCAAAAAGGTATGGGCACATTCTTCCATAGTTGAGTTGATTGGTTGATTTTCTAGAAAATAAGTTTGGAGTGAAAAGGACTTGATTAGGGTTTCCTTATTGAGTGTGTTGAGTTAATGCTTCAAGGTTTTCTGGAATAAATAATTGTTGTTAAAACCTTGTTTTATAAGCATTGTTGTTGAAGCCATTGGTTGTGTGAAGAACTTGAACTAGGGTTTGAAAAGAACATGAGTATCATTGTTATGTGAATATTGTGTTATAAGCATTGTTGTTGAAGTGAGTTGTTGAGTGAGGAACTTGAACTAGGGTTTGAAAAGAACATGAGTATCATTGTTATGTGAGAGTGGTTGATAAGCATTGTTGGGAATATTTTGAGTGAATGTCATACGCTTGGACTAGGGTTTGTAAGGAAGGATTGTTTCATTGAGTGATTGGTTGAGTAGAGTTGGTTGAGCCTAGTCAAGTGGGTGTGTGAAGTGATTGTTCAAGTTCCATAAAACAAAACTATTCTATATTCTGAATTGAATTGAGAAAGTGATTGAGTATTGAGTTGAAGCATATTGAGTCTCTAACAATTCTCTGTATGTTTCTAAAAGAGTGATTGAAAGTGATTGAGCATTGTGATGAGTATAGAACATATTGAGTCTCTAACAATTCTCTTTATGTTTCTATGAGATTGGACAAGTTCTAGTGTGGACTTGTTGTGCAGATTTGAGACAAGTCTTTGAGAAGACTTGTGGACAGATTTGGGTAAGATTTTGTGGAAGCTTACAATACATATTGAGAGCAGATTTGGATAAGTTCTTGTGGGAAATTATTGAGCAGATTGGACAAGTTCTAGAGAGGACTTGTGGATAGATTGGTGTGAGATTTTGTGGAAGCTTACAAGGTATATTTGAGACAAGTCTTTGAGAAGACTTGAGAATAGAGTTGATTGATTGATTTGTTCAAACCTTGAGTTAAGGTTTGGGGTAGATCTAGTAGAGTTGATTTGAGATTGAGTCAAGCTTTGAGTTAAGGCTTGAGGACAGATATTGAGGATAGATTTGTGCTTGACCGAAGGACTATGTTTAGTATAGATTCGAGGATAGAGTTTGGTGTAGATTTGAGGATAGGTTTGTGCCAGACTAGAGATAGAGATTGAGGATAGATTTGTGCTAGATCGATGGACTATGTTTAGTGTAGATTTGAGATAGAGCTTTGGAGGTGATAGAGTTGAGGACATAGATCTCCAGCTAGAGCAGGGAAGACAGGTGTCTTCTATGGATAGAGTTCCATTTGCTAAGGGTAGTGGAGGTAGAGGTCTTCTAGAGGATCACCAACCAGAGTAGATATTAGGATATTGGTGTCTCTTGTGGATAGAGATCCATGAACTTGATTAGGATATTGGTGTCTCTGTGGATAGATATGAATTGATTAGGGGATTGGTGTCTCCTTTGGATAGAGGTCCATAAATATTGTAATAGGGAAAGGATTCCCAAGAGATTGATTGAGAAAATTTTAGTGAAATATTTTCTCCGTGGAGTAGCCCACATTGGGTGAACCACGTAAATTATGGTGTCTCAATTGTGTGTGGTGATTTATGCATTGCTTTGATTACTGCTATTGATATTGCTATCTTTACATTGCATAATATTGATTGGGAAAGAAAAAGTAAAAAGTGGTCTTATACTGTTCACCCCCCTCTCAGTATAAGCTTGTGTTCTTCAATTGGTATCATAGAGGGTTCCTTCGGAAGAGTTTAACAACTTGAAGGAAAAGCTAACAAGAACACAATGGATTCTAAGAATGGACCTTCAAATAATTCAGTACCAGTATTTGATGGAAGTGATTATGTATATTGGAGTTTGAGAATGAAGATATACCTGAAGGCACTTGGCAATGAAGTCTGGGAAGCAGTTGAAAATGGATACATATCACCAGTTGATCCACCTACAGATAAGGAAGGTAAGCTTCTACAACATTACAATTCAAAAGCAATGAATGCACTTTTGAGAGGTTTGCATAGAACAGAGTCCATAAAAGTTATGCATTGTCAAGATGCAAAAGGAATGTGGGATAAGTTGCAAAATATATATGAAGGAGATAAAGGTGTCAAGAAAGCAAAGATATAAAATCTCAAAGGACAATTTGAAGAGTTAAGAATGAAATATGAGGAGAACATTAGTACCTATCTACTTTGAATCGATGAGGTTGTTAATGCTATGCAAGGACTTGGAATGAAGGTTGATGAATCAGATGTCTGTGATAAGGTCTTAAGATCTCTTCCAAAAATATTCAGTGAAAATATTTCTGCTATAGAAGAGTCAAAGGATGGTGATTCTTTGACAAGAGATATGTTGCTTGGTATTCTTACAACTTTTGAGTTAAGAACAAAAGAGCCTATTCCCCAGAAGGAAGCAACCTTCAAAGCAATCAAGAAGACAAAGGGTAAGAAGTCAGAATCAAGCAATGAGTCATCCAGTGATGAAGAAGCTAATTATGGTAGAAGGAATAAGGATTCAAGAAGATCCAGAGATACAAAATATGTTAGATGTTTCAATTATGGAAAGTATGGTCATTATGCAACTGATTGTCAAGAAGCAAAGAATAACAATGATGAAGAAAAACATGATCACAAGAACAGGGAATCAGAAAGATACAGGCACCAAAAGAAAAGCAAGGATGGACAAAGCAGACAAGGAAAGAAGTTCTTTCAAAGACAAAAGAGGAGCTACTATGCGGATAAGGCAAGTAAGTACTCAAGTGATAGTGATGCTAGTCTTTCAGACAATGATAGAGATGAAGTCCTATTTATGATTGAAGAAAAAGAACTAGTTAAGAATAGGACCCCAATAATTCTCAAGTGTTTTAGATGTGGTAACTTTGGACATCTTGAAGATAGTTGTACAAGGAATGGTTATAGTTTTAGTGATGATGAATATGAGGATGCACTTGAAGGACCAGATGAAAAACTTCTAATGGCACTAGAAGAAGGAGAAGGTGATTCTATAGAAGACAAGTCAAAAGAAAATGTAGATGTGGACAAAGGTAAACAAATAGAGGAAGAATCAGATAAAGAAGGATATGATCTTAAGGGAGAACTTATCTATGCTCTTGAAATAGTAAAGAAGGTAAGAAAGCAAAACTCTAAATTAGAAGCTCAGTTTCAAGAATGTGATGAAGAGAGAAGAATGCTTATAGAGGATCTAGACAAATCAAAGGCTAAGACAAAGAAATTCAAGGATAAGCTAGAAGTAAAGGTCTTAGAATGTGAAATGTTAGAACAAGAAGTAGCCCTACTAAGGGAAGATTTAGAAGACTCCAAATTCAAGCTAAAAGGGTTCAAAAATAGCTCAAAGAATTTAGATAAGTTCATCAAGATACAAAAGCCTACATCAAGCAAAACAGGTCTTGGTTTTGAATAGGTTCAAAAGAAACAAGAAGAAAAGTCAACCTCAAGTTCTGGAGGAGAAGAAACTTCAGATGAAGACACTTCAGAAGATGATAGCGTAAGAGGAAGTGAGACATCTGAGGATGAGTTGGACAATAGAAATCTCAACAAGGATAGGAACAATGCACAAAGAAGAAATATATGGAACAACAATCAGAATAGGAGACCAATGAGGTCAAGACAAGGAAGTTTCAATGGAAGATGTTTTTCATGTCACAGGTTTGGGCACATGGCTTCACAGTGTAGGACACATGAAAGACAGGTATATGGGAACATATAACCTTTCAATGGGTATTGCTACTCATGTAATCAGTTTGGTCACAAGGCAATGAATTGCAGGGTTCATGACAGAAGAGGATATGGCTTCACTAGGAGAAATCCTAAGACATTTGCACCTCCAAGGAATAACAACATTAAGTGTTATAAGTGCAATAATGATGGTCACACAACAAAGTGGTGTAGAGCAGACATTCCAGAATCAAGTATGAACAGGAATAGGAACATGAACATGGATATGAATAGGAATAGGAACAAGAATAAGAACAAGAATAGGAATATGGACATGGATAGGAACATGGACATGGAAAGGAACAATCAGAGGAATCAAAAGGATCAGATAAGAAGAAAAGAGGATAAAGGTAAAGAACAATGCTTTCTGGGAGTAGAAATACTCCCACCCTAGAATTAACCACCTCAAAAGGAGGTGGGGGAGGGGCTAAGCTAAGAGGCTCATTCTTAGCCCCGAGCCCCAAAGGTGACCCTTTGCCATTGATGTCAAAGGGGAGAGATTTGAGTAAGGGGGAGAGATTTGGTATTTGAGTAAAGAGGAGAGATTTGAAAAGAGTATTGAGCTAGGGGAGCAATGTCCTAGGGGAGCAGAACCAAGAAAAGGTTAAGTTTCTGGTAAAAATAATTTGGGTTGCCATCAATGACAAAGGGGGAGATTGTTGGACATTTTGAGTCAAAGTTGTCATTGATGTCAAGGAATGAAGTCATCATTGATGTCAAGGAATATGTCAAGGAACAATGCAAAGGTTAATGGCAAAAAGCTTCATAATATTTTTAATATTATGTGGAAGCATATGAAGGGTTTTTATTAAAACCATGGGTGAGCAAAAATAAAAGGTTTTTCCTTAAAACCAATGGTGGCACAAGTAAAAGGTTTTTCTTAAAACCGATGGTGGTAGAAAATAAAAGGTTTTTCCATTAAAACCATGTGAGCAAGTTGTAAGGTTTTTCTAAAAACCTAAAGAGGCCCTTAAGTTTGGTTTAAGGCCAAAAGACCATGTTAATTATTAAATTATAATAATTAAATTCTTAAAGAATTTAATTTATTATATTTAATAAATTGCCAAAGCTAAAGTTTGGGCGCATTTCATAAAGTTTGGGCATCGGTTTGTTCACGTGCAAAGTTGCCCCCTTCCATCGACGTCACCGCTTGCTAGATGACGTCCTCACCATCGACGTGGAGCAATGAAGGCGTATGGTATATAAATACCATAGCCTTCTCAAAGGCAAGGCATCCACTCACATCCGTCAAAAATAATTAACATGGTTTTCATGCGCAATTCCCTCGTGACAGTAGTTCATGCAAAGTTTTTGGATAGCGTGAGTGAAGGAGCCAATTCGTGGCTCATGCGAATAGTGGAAGTCAAAGGGCGTAAGGTAGTGGAGGTTCCAAAGGGAGCACGTGGCTCCACGACGTTGGGAGCCATGGTGAAAGCGCTTGTGGAGAGAAGCGCTCAGTTCGAATCTTCGTGCAATGCAAAGTGGTAACACTCTTTTAAATTAAAATATTTTGATTTTTGACTTAGGCTAAGGTTAGTCTTAGGAGAAATAAGGAGGTAAATGATTTTGGATTTTTGCCTAAGTTAAAAAGGAAGTTTTGTGGGTTTTATAAAGTGTTTGCTGAAAATTTAAGTGGTGGGTAAAAATTCTTTTACCTTAGAAAAGGAAAGATTAGTTGTTGCATTATTTTTCAAAAGAATTATCTTTAAAAATGCAATGTTAAAGTAGGGAGTCATAAGTAGAAATTGGATTGATTTTTGAAGAATAAAATTCTGAAGTGGCTTATGTCAAATATGATTGATTGAGATAAATTTGTGATGAGTTAGGGTTTTTGAGAAGTGAATATTCAAACTATTGTGGTGTTGGATATTATTTTAAGAAAGGAGTAATAAGGTGTATTTGTGAGTGATTATATGATTTGTATTGTTTGTCTAACTTCCTTGAGATTTGCAAAGTGATGTTTATGGTTGTGACAGATTTGTGTGGTCTACTTCTCATCAAGCAAAAAGGTATGGGCACATTCTTCCATAGTTGAGTTGATTGGTTGATTTTCTGGAAAATAAGTTTGGAGTGAAAAGGACTTGATTAGGGTTTCCTTATTGAGTGTGTTGAGTTAATGCTTCAAGGTTTTCTGGAATAAATAATTGTTGTTAAAACCTTGTTTTATAAGCATTGT
The DNA here is from genome assembly GCA_028583015.1 of Wollemia nobilis. Taxonomy (NCBI): domain Eukaryota; kingdom Viridiplantae; phylum Streptophyta; class Pinopsida; order Araucariales; family Araucariaceae; genus Wollemia; species Wollemia nobilis. The sequence continues at coordinate 1,878,810 of JAQPPZ010000690.1, read as the reverse complement.
TGTTGAAGCCATTGGTTGTGTGAAGAACTTGAACTAGGGTTTGAAAAGAACATGAGTATCATTGTTATGTGAAGATTGTGTTATAAGCATTGTTGTTGAAGTGAGTTGTTGTGTGAGGAACTTGAACTAGGGTTTGAAAAGAACATGAGTATCATTGTTATGTGAGAGTGGTTGATAAGCATTGTTGGGAATATTTTGAGTGAATGTCATACGCTTGGACTAGGGTTTGTAAGGAAGGATTGTTTCATTGAGTGATTGGTTGAGTAGAGTTGGTTGAGCCTAGTCAAGTGGGTGTGTGAAGTGATTGTTCAAGTTCCATAAAACAAAACTATTCTATATTCTGAATTGAATTGAGAAAGTGATTGAGTATTGAGTTGAAGCATATTGAGTCTCTAACAATTCTTTGTATGTTTCTAAAAGAGTGATTGAAAGTGATTGAGCATTGTGATGAGTATAGAACATATTGAGTCTCTAAAAATTCTCTTTATGTTTCTATGAGATTGGACAAGTTCTAGTGTGGACTTGTTGTGCAGATTTGAGATAAGTCTTTGAGAAGACTTGTGGATATATTTGGGTAAGCTTTTGTGGAAGCTTACAATACATATTGAGAGTAGATTTGGATAAGTTCTTGTGGGAACTTATTGAGCATATTGGACAAGTTCTAGAGAGGACTTGTGGATAGATTGGTGTGAGATTTTGTGGAAGCTTACAAGGCATATTTGAGACAAGTCTTTGAGAAGACTTGAGAATAGAGTTGATTGATTGATTTGTTCAAACCTTGAGTTAAGGTTTGGGGTAGATCTAGCAGAGTTGATTTGAGATTGAGTCAAGCTTTGAGTTAAGGCTTGAGGATAGATATTGAGGATAGATTTGTGCTTGATCGAAGGACTGTGTTTAGTACAGATTCAAGGATAGAGTTTGGTGCAGATTTGAGGATAGGTTTGTGCCAGACCAGAGATAGATATTGAGGATAGATTTGTGCTAGACCGATGGACTATGTTTAGTGCAGATTTGAGATAGAGCTTTGGAGGTGACAGAGTTGAGGATAGAGATCTCCAGCTAGAGCAGGGAAGACAGGTGTCTTCTGTGGATAGAGTTCCATTTGCTAAGGGTAGTGGAGGCAGAGGTCTTCTAGAGGATCACCAACCAGAGCAGAGATTAGGAGATTGGTGTCTCCTGTGGATAGAGATCCACGAACTTGATTAGGATATTGGTGTCTCCTATGGATAGAGCCAACTATTAGGGATTGGTGTCTCCTTTGGATAGAGGTCCATAAACATTGTAATAGGGAAAGGATTCCCAAGAGATTGATTGAGAAAATTTTAGTGAAATATTTTCTCCGTGGAGTAGCCCACATTGGGTGAACCACGTAAATTTTGGTGTCTCAATTGTGTGTGGTGATTTGTGCATTGCTTTGATTACTGCTATTGATATTGCTATCTTTACATTGCATAATATTGATTGGGAAAGAAAAAGTAAAAAGTGGTCTTATATTGTTCACCCCCCTCTGAGTATAAGCTTGTGTTCTTCATTAGCTATAATTTTGGAGATAATTTTATAAGAAGAATTATTTAGCGAGATTGGTCTAAATATATAAAACATTACAACATTATTCTCTTTAGGGATTAAAGCCAAAAAAGTTGATTTTATTGCACTTGAGAGCTCACCATTTAGTATGACATCTTCAATCATATTCGTTAGATCTTTAAAAATAATATGAAAAATTTGTTGGTAGAAGTTATTGGTGAACCCATTAGGACCTAGAACTTTATCCTTGGGAAAAGAGTTGACAACTTATTCTAACTCATCCATTATGAGTGGTTTTCTTATTTCCTATTTGTCCTCCTCATTGAGAACTGCTGGAATACTTTGCAAAAGCAACTCTTGAGCTTGAATATTCCCATGTTCTTTGGTCAACGGGTTAGAAAAATGCTTGCTTATCAGCTATTTGATTTACTCTTTCCCTGTATATTTCATCATTTCGTGCTCAATTTATCTAATTGAGTTCCTCTAATAGTTTTTCTTTGTCTTAAGATGGAAATAATTGGTGTTCTTGTCACCTTTTTTAGTCAAGTCATTCTAGAGAAGAGCCTCCACTATGTTCTTCTTCTACATATAGCTTGTAGATATTTTGTTGCACCTATCTCCTTGCATCCTCTTGGTGTGGCAGAGGGGGAGAGTCTCCAATATTTGCTTCTAATTGTTCAGCCTATTGAAGGAGTATGGATTTTTATATATTGAATTTGGTTTTATTTAATAGCCATTTTTGTATAGTTGTTTTGAGGTTATGAATTTTATTTTTCTATATCTCTTGGGAATTAGTTTTCAAGACTTGCCACTACCAAGTATTTTCAGCCAAAGTGATGAATTCTTCATGATTTGTCTAGTTTGGATTATATTTGAAGGGGATTCTCCTTGGTTCCAAAAGGTTTTGTCCATTGTCCAATATGATGGGTTTATGATCTGATATGGAAATTTGGACAATGTGGCTTGAGAGGAGTGGAAAATAAACCAATAGATCTTCTTTCACTATGAATATGTCAACTCTTTCAGCTATGAAATGTGATCCATATCTCCTATTGGTCCAAGTGTATTTTTCTTTTTTTTGGGATAACATCTTGGAGATAGTCATCAACAATAATTATTTCTACTAATTCCTTATTTGAGACTTTGATATAGATCCTCTAGACTTTTCCCAATGTTTGAGTTTCATATTAAAGTCTCCACCAATGATTATATTTTCAAGATTTTTAATGGCCAACCATTGAGCAAGATGTTGGCATGTCTCTTTCTTCTATTTTGAATTATTTGGCCCATAAAAATTGACAATTATTATATGGTATCCATATGTCATTTCAAATTTAGCTGCTATCCAATTGTGTTTGTGCCTATTGGTGCAAGTTAAGATTTTGGGATCCCATTCTAGAATTAGACCCCCTAAAGCTCCTATTGCATCTATAAACAAATTTTATTCCATTCTTCTATAGCTATTTTTCTATCATTTTTATTTCTTGAATACAGACTATATGTGGATGATTGTTTTGAATTAGTGACTTTAAGTAGTTTTTTTAGGGGACTACCTAATCCATCCCATTCCATGAGAGTAACTTCATTTTTTAAATTTCTTCTTATTCTTGGAGAAGCTTTCTAATATTTTGGCTTGTGTTTTAGCTTGTATTTCTTTTTGGGTTTATTAATTTCTTAACTATTGATTTGTTTTCCTCCCCTTGGTAGTAGATTGTGTTTCTAGGGTTTCTCCTAGAATGACTACTTCTTCAGTTTGTGTTTCTTCAACATCCTCTTCTATTTCTTCTTCTATAGAATATTTTTATTTTGTTTGAGTTTCTCCTAGGATATCCTCTAAGTTTTCATCCATTGGAGTCTATGGAGTGTCTTGTCCTTTACCTTGGGAAGATGTTTCTTGATTTGGTTTTGATGCTATAATTGGATTCTCCTCATCTGAATTGAGAACAAAAAACTTTTTTTATGTTTGATGAGTAGTATTTTGATGTATTTTGTTTTGCTCCTTGATTTTCTTGATTTTCTTTTGATTTCTTGGAAGACTTGTGTCTCATCCTTTTTCTCTTCCTATGCCACTCTAGTTGCATAGTTCTTAGAGAAATGACCATGCTCATGAAAGGTAATACATCTGAATGGAATGTATTCATAATAAAGGGGTTTATTATGTACCCAGTCTAACACCTTGATTCCAATGTACTCTAGCAATCCTTTTTTTAGGTCAACCTACACACATATTCATGCATAGATGTCATTGTTATCTTTGGGAGGGCCAATCTATGAAGTATCCAATGGCATTTCCTATGATATACATTGTGGGTTTATTACATAGGTGGAAGGAAAAAAAATTAAGTCTTATCCATAATATTATTTAGTTAGGTTCATCCTCATGTGGTCAAATGTTGTGGTCAAAGGAGTCATATACAATGGGATAGAACCAAGAAACTATGACCCTCCATGAAATATGGTGTTTCTATCTTCTACAGATAAAGTAACCTCTTCCTACCATCATAAATTCATAAGATACTTTGGCTCTTAGTTCGTGTTGATCTATTTTTGTATCATAGCAGAACGAGACCACAAACCCAAGAGTTTGCATGCTAAAGCATGAGCAGATAAGGTAATAATAGGGTGTTGAGTGAAAACTAGTGGTACCTCAACCATAGGGAGAACATCCGATTTGGGCACAAATGGAAGGATGAGCATGCATATTTGGTTGAGTTTGTAGCTTGGTTCTTGGCTTAAGAGCTTGAATCATTGAATCTATCTTCCCTTGATCAAAGGAAGGAAAATTTGAAAATAAATAAAAAGAGCCCTTACCTAGAGTAAATAAGGAAGCAATAGCCATTAAGTATTCCATAAAGCATCTTGGGGCTAAGCATGCCATTTTACCAGACTAGGGGTAGAGTAGTAGAGTTAGAAAATTCTACCAAAAAACTAGTCGTTCCAGCTTCCTTATTTGTTCATTGAATTCAAAACCCTAAGTTCGCAGAGGACAGTGTTAAATAATGTTATTGAGTGAGACCAATCTCTAAATGAATGAATAAGAATATAGTATCACATATGCAATATAGAAGGTCATACTACAATATTTTTAAAGGTTCCAGCCAAGATAATATCAACCTCAATATCAAATTGTACAACAACACATAACAAAAGAAGAAAATAAAAAAGGAAAACTAGTTAAAGAAATTCAAGAGACAAAAAAATGAGGATGAAAATGAAATAAGAGCACTTATGGGAAGGATTATAGATAATGAAGATGAAGGTCAATAAAAGTATGAATGTGATAAGAATGATAATAAAAATCATTCAAAATTTTCTAAAGGTATTGATATTTCAGATAACAATACAAAAGTTGTTGAAAAATAGGTAACAAGAACAAATGAAAGGAGTGGATTAAAATCAAAACCATTTCAAAATTTCAAGCTCTATAAGAAGACCAAACCAAAAATAGATTGCAAAGAAAAATTGAAATACACTATGGATGGATTAGTAAATCATAATGGAACAAGATTATAAACATGTTACAATGTTTTTATGGACACAAATACATTCTAAGAAATATTGTAGGGAAAAAGTCAATATATCCATGTCAGAACTTCAAGCAATACCAAATATAGAGCTGAATACAAAGACAAGAATCAAAGATTTAATACTAGAAGTCTTCACACCAAATAATTTAATATAAGGGGGTGTTGGAGATATTGTATTATTTGGTACCCTTGAGTAACATTGAGTACCATGGAGTACTATTGTAAATATTATATTAGGAAGTGTGTGTGTGTCTAAAGTATGTATAAATATGTAAAAAGTGTTTATGTGTTATGTAATAAAGTTTACATGGTGCCAAGAGTAGAAGTGTAAGGTGTGCAAGTGTGAGGTAAGTTATGAGAGTGCAAGGTGTCAAGTGAGAAAGTGAAGAGTCATAGATGATAGGTGTCAAGTATGAAAGTGAAGAGTCATGTAATATTTGTCAAGATGTGAAGTAGGAGGTTATGTAATCATGAAAATTTTATTATAATGTGAGGCATGTGAAAGGTTGCATGCCCTAGGAGTTTGAGGGGATAAAATGTTATGTAAAGTTATATATTGGAGATAAAGCTCCATGCTATATAATCAAATCAATAGAATTTTTTATGTAATATAGTGTTTTGAACGTAATCAAATGAAGTTTGTATTGTGAGAAATTTTGTGCAATATTGATATTGGAAGTGTGTTGTGATTATTGGTTAGTATTTTTAAGCTCCTGATAACTTGGACGTGTGAAATCTTTGGTATCACTTGCTAACAATCAATATTAACCATCCAAGAGCAAGAAGCCATTATAGAACCCATTCAAATATTAGTCTAGTAGGAAATGGATCCCCTAGGGAGGAGACAAAATAGAGATATTATAAATGTTATGAAGGAGATTGTAAGAAAGATAAGTAATAAAATTTTCAAATTAAAGGCTTGTGATGAGGCCAGGAATTGCCTCATCTATGAACACTTTTTGGATACATTCTAATTATTTGAATCACCCTTTTTATTATGTTTCTATGCTAATTTTGGGTAAAATGCATTATGTACTGATATTTGCATATTCTGAAATGATAAGTGCATATATTCTGTTTTACTGTTTCTTTCTGTAGTTTCACCTATTTTTTAGCTAATTTATCAGTAGTGATTCAGAATCAGTAGTAATTGTTGAATGTTTGGTGCTTAATAGTAATATTCCTCTGTTTGAACTAATTCAATTGCAAAAGGTGCCAAAGACCTTGTCCCCTATAGCTGACTATGCAGGAAAACAGACTGTGACTGTGACAGTTCCAGCCAGCTGTACATTTACAGCAGGGCTTGGAAACAGTCACTCCAGCACGTGCCACCAATGCAAAAAGGATGTACAAGATAAAGGAAAACATTCTAGGTGGTCAAATACTTCTTCCCTACGTGTTTGGAGCATGAAATAATAACTAAATGTCACTTCCTGTTATTCCGGAGCAGTGCAGGAATAATAGCGCAGGAATAGGGAATAGCGCAGGAACAACAGAAGATGGTCAAAAAGCGATAGATCGGTAGAGGAAAGTATTGAAAATTGACCAAAAAGTTGTCCCAGCTCATGTTAACTGATTTCCTCAATGAATGCAGCTTAATAAGGTTGAATAGATCAAGTTTGACAAAGCAAGCTCATGCATTCTAGGAAACAGTTGTGCAAACAGTTGTAAATCCCTACAAATCAGTAATCAAGTATATCAGCATAATATTATAAATAAGAGAGCTCCCAGCATGGTTGAGCATATAGAATATAGGCATATAGTCATATAGGAGACATAGAGAAATAGAGAGTGCAGTTGTTTTTGTAGCAGAATAGTAATCTACAGGTTTTTCCTGCATTACTGTAATGCATTTTCGGATTGAATAAAAAGGTGCAGTTTTTAGTTCTCAATTGGCATGTTGAGTTGATTATTAGTATTTAGGTTTTCTTAGCATAACTCTTCACCTTCATCTGGTTCTGGAAGCAAGGGCCACTTGCAGGACCAGAGGAAGGCATCTTCTGACAGAATACATTGCTAATTCCTTGTTGCAGCAGGTTAGCAAAATTCTGCCAGTTTCATTTCTTTAGCAGCTTTAAATTCAGATTTCAGTCTTGACAACATTTTTCCATCATTCCATGCAATTTCAACATTTTTGTTCAGATTTGCAGCAACTTCAAGTTTTCTGTCATTTTCCAGATTTGCAGCAATTTCCAGTTTTCTGTCATTTTACTGCAATTTCTAGATTTGTGACATTTCCAGTTTTGCAATAGATGTTAGTTTGAATTTCTAGATTTAGAACATGCTCGGAGAATTGTAGTTAGTTTATTTTTCTGCAACTGTGTGATTTCAATTCTGCAATTTGCCTTTCTGACAATTTCAATTTAGCAATATTTCATTTTTTGCAATTTCAGATTCTCGCTTTTCATGCAAGTTTTAATTCAGTTTTATTTCAAAGTAAATAGGAGTTCATTTCATTTTTTAGGAGTTAAAGGTCACAACAAAACCCCCAAAATGCTAACTGATCCACCAATAAAACCCTGTTCTTAAATGAATTGAACCTGCAACTGTGACACCTTCTATCGTATATAGCCTTTGGACATCGCCCTGGATTGACACACATAATGATTAAATGATGAATGAACAACGACCCTCATCATTTTTGGTGCCATTGTCAGGGAACAATCGGTGTTGTTAGGAAAAGTGAAACAGGTCAAGAATTGTGTTGCAATTTTTGAATTACTGCATTTCAGTTTATTTAGTGAATAGGCATGAATGCATAGGCCAAGAGACGAAAGAGGGAGGTTTATCAGGACTAGTTCTGAACCACCAAGGCGTTCTTCATGATCAGATGAAGAATTGCCAGAGCAAGAAATACCTTCTTCACCAACTGAAGCTTTGGACAGATTAGAGCAAGAACTTTTTGCAGCACTTTCTGCTAAACGTTCCCTTAAGTCTGAACCATCCACATCAAACTCAAGAAAGAAAACAACTATGGCAGCACCACTACCACCACTAGGTGGGTATGTTGATGATCCTCCTAAGACTTTTGAATATCCCATACGGTTGGATCCAGCTTTAGATGCTCCCATGAAAACTATTTCTCCATCCATATTGCCAATTTTTAGGGGAACTGTTTCAGAAGATCTTGATCAATTTTTGTTTGAATTCAAAGTGTTATGTCAGACTTATGACTACATAAATGATAATCAAAAATTGAAATTGTTTCCTTCTACACTTAAGGATGCTGCTCTCCGATGGTTTATGAGTAATCTTGAACCTAATTCAATCCGTAGTTGGGATGACATGGAGACTGCATTCTTACATAAATATCAGGATTATTGTAGAGTACGAAACAGAAAAGATGAGTTGTTTCGGATCAAGCAAGAAGAAGATGAAAGTTTAGAGGATTACCTTGATCGCTTTGCCTTTGTCCAAAAGAGATGTGGTCCTGTAGAACCTGATTTCTTAAAGCCTATCTTCTTAAGAGGATTGCAGGATGAATCTAGGGAAGTGTTAGATTTAATGGGAAAAGGAGACATAGATCAACTTGACCTTGAAGATATTGTGGAGTTATGTAGAAACTATTCCCGCACTCACCAACGGAGAAAGAAAAGGAATTCTAGCAATAATGACATAAAGGAGTTGATGGAGGAAATGGCTAATTTAAAAACTGATATCCTTGTTCAACTCAATTCTGCATTAGGTGAGAGGAACACAAAATCCAATTCTACACCACCTTTGGCAATTTATTGCCCAAGATGCAGGAATAAGCATGCCTTGCAGGATTGCCCTTTAAACAAAACTTCTATTTATGGAATTTGTTCCAAGGAACATTCAACAGATAGATGTCCTTTGTTGCCTCATCTAAAATCTATCTTAGGCACCCAAACAGAAGAACTTAATGCTATTGGGCAGAGATCCGGTGGTGGCTATACACAATATCCCAATGCTCCTCGGTTTCCAAACTAGGGACAATCTCCTTGGAATATGAACATGCCATGGGGACATGCAAAAGTCCCTACACAACCTTGGAACCAACCTTGGATAGCTTCTCCAGATTGGTCACATTCTGGATGGATGAATCCACCTTGGAATACAACTCATCCACAGTGGACACAACAAGGACAAATATGGGGACAACAATATCAAGGACACCATATCCACCAAAAATATCCATCATATCAAGGACAACAAAGGTATCAAGGACAAACTCAAAACTTGCTGCCAGCTCCTAATCCAAATTTTTAGGGAAGAACACAACATCAACAAATGCAACCAGTAAAACAACCTCCACTCCCGAACTCAGCCTGTGACTAACCCAAATAATACTAGACAAACAACCCCTGTTTATGAGGCTGAGTCTAAAGATTCTACTGCAGTTCATGTACTTGACTCGTAGTAACATCCAGTCGCGTTCAGGGAAGGTTTTACTTGAACCTGTTCCACCCACCATTGAAGAAATAAGTGAGAAACAAGAACCTCCAAATCAGGAGACAATGCAACAAAAACAAAAAGATGAAGTAACAAAAAAAATGCAGGAATCTTCTCCAGTAGCATTACCATACCCTGAAAGGTTTGATCATATTGATACTGCCTCTGAATCAGAATTAGTGACAGAACTTAAAAAGATGTCAATTTCTCTCCCTTTGTTGCAGGCAATAAGGGATGTGCCTTCACTCAAAAAAACTATTCAGGAGTTATGTATCAAGAAACCTGGTAAAAAGAAGGCCTTTCCTAAAACTGTTCAGGTAGAAGGAAAATTAGCTGATTTATTGTCCGGGAAACTAGTTCCTCCTAAATATAGTGACCCCGGTAGTCCAATAGTTACAATTACTATTGGATTAATGCAAATTCCTAATGTGCTAATTGATCTTGGAGCTGCAATTAATGTTATGACTAAGGACACAATGCAAAAATTGTAGCTCAAGAATCTCAGTCCTACTACCACAGTTTTGGAAATGGCAGATAGGTCAGTTGCTAAACTTGAAGGTATCCTAGAAGATGTAGCCATTGAAGTCTCATCTTGGGAATATCCTGTAGACTTCTTAGTGTTGCAGCCTAGGAAATCAGTCAATGGATACCCTATCATTCTAGGATGACCTTGGTTGGCTACTGCAGCTACTTTTATAGACTACAGGTCAGGAGAAATGACCATTTCTAATGGTGTTGACCTAAAGAAAATTTATTTGTATCCACCAGCTCAACCTTCAACTAAATTTTTTGGACAAATTTGGTATCCTGAATCTGATGAGGAACAGGAAACCATTGCTACTTTGGCTACAGTTGTAGTAAAAGAACATATTGAAGAAATCACTACACCTGAGAGAGAAATATTTGAGAATGAAACTGTCCTAATTGAAACATTACAATCGAAAGGACTAACTGATGATCAAACTCTTGTTCATCGGTTGTTGTGGCAAGAGGAGGAACAAAATTCTGAACTTCTGTCATCCATGCCTAATCAGGAAAGATCATTCATTCTACCACATGGATGGCATCATCATCTCCTTAACACCTTCAAATGTCCTCTGATTCCATCAGGTATCATTTTTGAGATAGATTCTAGAGTATTTCATACTCTACAACCACACCATTGTCCATTAAATGCATTAATCAGTAACTATGAAGCAGCTAGTTCTATCTATCCAGGGATCAAACAAATTGAAATCCAGCCTAGGTAAATTTTTGAACATTAATAGCTGGCTAACCGAGAACCAGGAAGCCCAATTATTTGCAGTCCTACAAAAACATGTTCAAGCTTTTGCATGGAATTATAAAGACATGACTGGAATTCATCCTAAGGTATGTACACATAGGATATACACAGAAAACGTAAAACCAGTAAGGCAACCTCAGAGACGTTTGAACCCTGCTCTAAAGGAAATTGTGAAAGAGGAAATTGAAAAACTCTTAGATGTTGGATTCATTTATCCAATTTTTGACAGTAAATGGGTTTCACCACTGGTCATTGTTCCAAAGAAAAATGGTAAAATGAGAGTATGTGTGGATTATAGGGAGTTGAATAAGGCCACACATAAGGATCATTTCCCATTACCATTCATAGACCAAGTATTGGATACCCTTGCTGGAAAGAAATTTTTCTGTTTCCTTGATGGTTTCAGCGGATATAACCAGATACAAGTTGCCCCAGAAGACCAAGAAAAGACTACCTTTACATGTCCTTGGGGAACTTTTGCTTACAGGGTTTTACCCTTTGGTTTATGTAATGCTCCAGCAACATTTCAGAGAGTTGTTTTAGCAATTTTTTCTGATTTAACCAATGAAAGTGTTGAAATTTATATGGATGATTTCACGGTGTTTGGAAATAGTTTTGAATATGCATTAGAACAGACTTGAAAAAGTGTTGATTCACTCGTGAAACATACCACCTCTCTCCGAATCCTGAGAAATGCTTCTTAATGATGGAGGAAGGAATTGTCCTTGGACATCATATCTCTTCTTATGGAATCAAAGTTGATCCTAAGAAGGTTGAAGTCATCAAAAATCTCCCTCCTCCACAAACTCAAACTGATGTACGCAGTTTCTTAGGGCACATTGGTTTTTATCGTAGATTCATTGCTAACTTCAACACTATAGCAAATCCTATGTTTGCTTTACTCATGAAGGATTCTAAATTTGTTTGGTCTTTCGAATGTCAAACTTCTTTTGAAGACTTGAAGGAAAAGTTAACCACTCCACCTGTATTAAGAGGTCCTAATTGGGAGTTACCTTTTCATATTCAAACTGATGCTTCCAATACCGCTATAGGAGCTGTGTTAGGACAGATTGAAAATGGGGAGCATTATGCTATTTACTATATCAGTAAAAACTTGACAGGAGCTGAGAAAAACTACACTACTACCGAAAAAGAATTCTTGGCTGTAATCTATGCTATTAACAAATTCTGACACTACATCACAGGGTACCAAGTATTCATCCATACAGATCATACTACAATCAAATACTTGATGAATAAACCATTGGTTAGTGCAAGAATTATTCGTTGGTTGATTCTATTACAGGAATTTGATGTTACCATAGTAAACAAGCCTGGGAAATCTAATGTAGTTGCAGATTTCTTGTCAAGAATACCAAATGCAGATACAGGGGAAGTTGTAGAAGATACCTTTCCAGATGAAAAGTTGTTTGCTATTTCTGTACAATCTCCATGGTTTGCAGACATAGCTAATTACTTGGCTACAAGGAAGATTCCTCTTCACTTTACCCCCAAACAAAAGAAACAATTAATTAAGCAAAGTTCTTCTTTTCAATGGATAGAGGGCTTACTGTTTAAATGCAGTCCTGATCATGTTTTACGTAGGTGTATCCACCAGGATGAAGTATATGATATCCTACGGGCATGCCATGATGAACCATCAGGAGGGCATTATTCAGTCAAAAGTACTATTCATAAAATCTTGGGAACCAGATATTATTGGCCATCTTTGCATAAAGATGTAAGGAAGTACATTAGACATTGTGATGCTTGCCAGAGAATGGGAAAACCTACCTTTACTAATGAAATGCCATTACAACCTCAAATAGGAACAGAACCATTTGAAAGATGGGGTTTAGATTTTGTAGGACCCATTAATCCCTCTTCCCAAGGCAAAGTGCATATCTTGGTATGTACTGATTATGTTACCAAATGGGTAGAAGCTCGTGCCTTTAAGCATGCTAGAGAGGAAAAAGTTGCTGATTTTCTGTATTCACAGATTTTTCTACGTTTTGGAGCCCCACAATCCATCACAACTGATCAAGGACCCCAATTTACTTCAAAATTTGTTGAAGCCTTCACTCAACTCTATCAAGTCAAACATAGAAAATCCTCACCTTATCATCCACAAGCCAATGGCCAAGTTGAAGTGACCAATAGGGAATTAGAATGAATTCTAACCAAAACAGTAGCAGTCCATAAAAGAAATTGGCTGGACAAATTACTAGAAGCTATTTGGGCTTATAATACCACTTGGAAATCTACCACTGGATTTATGCCCTATGAATTGGTCTATGGAAAGAAACCGCTTTTGCCTATTGAGTTTGAATTACTAACTCTTCGAACTGCTTTGGAAGTAGGTATTGATCTGTCGTAGGCACAAGAAGATCGTATTCTGCAACTTGATGCATTGGATGAACTACGCATGGATGCCCTACATCAGACGGAGATGATCCAAGCACAAAGAAAGATGTGGCATGATAGTCACATTCAGCAGCGAAGATTTCAGCAAGGTGACTGGGCCTTGTTGTTTGATTCACAATACAAGGACTTCCTTGGAAAGTTGCAGACCAGATGGCTTGGGCCATATCAAATTGAGGAAGTGTTTGACAATGGAGTTGTTCGCCTTACACCTATCGATGACTCACAATGCAAATTGGTGGTAAATGGACATCGTCTTCGTATGTACCATAAACCACAAAACAAGGAGGAATTTCTCAAGCAATTGGGAAGTTTGGATGTACACATTTGGGAAGAAAGCTCTTCTTCCATCTCGAATTCAGCAGAATGATACAAATTATAAAAAAAAAAAAGGAAAAAAAAAGAGAGAAAAAAATAATAAATAAAAACTCAGAAAGTGAAAACCTCTTTGAGGCGCTCCTGAGTTGGGTTTACATGAAAACCGGGGTTCCGGCATGTTTACCTAGTTGGTTTCACCCTCATTGTTCCATGACCATTGTTTCATCTATTTTCAGATTGCACCTGCCTTAGTTCAAAGATTGATTTGCTGGAAATTTCAGCAGGAGCATCCTGAAATGTAGATAAAATGGTTTTAACAGGTATGTGTCTTTTCATTTTCTGAATAGAGTAAATCATTAGTATATAAGTGTATATATCCTTGATTAGTATAAAGCATGTAAAAAGGGGAATCAAAAGTAGAAAGTGTTTTACAAATGCCTCTGCCTAATTCTTCTCTAGAATGCAAAAGTGAAAACTACGCTGAAATCAGCAAACAGAAAGCGCAGGAATAAACTGTTTTATTCCCAAAGCGCAGGAATGAACTGTTTTATTCCCAAAGCGTAGGAATGGACTATTTTATTCCCAAAGCATAGGAATGAACTATTTAAATCACTAAGCGCAGGAATAAGTCATTAAGGGCAGGAATGGGTTTCATGTAAAAATTTATGACACGTGTCCTACGGTGATTTATTTGGTGGAAAATGGAAAGTTCAAGTTTTGGATTCCGTGCAGCACGTGAAAGTTGACAACCATAACAAAATCAAGCAAAAATTAGGGGTTGACGACGTCGTAAACACTGCCACGACATTCTGCATGTTCCAAAGCAGTTTCGATGCTGAAGATTAAAAAGCCCTAAAAATAGAGAACACAGACGCAGGTCATAAAAATTTACAGCCACCGACACATAGAAAGTAGCAGAAGATACCATGGGTGGAAATAAGGTTAGAGCAGAACCTGAGAACATCATCTACCTAGAAATAGATGTTGCATCCCTACAAATTTTTACCAATGGAGGATTTTTGCCGTTTCTACGCAAATTCGACGGTTATTCTGAGGGCCTAGTGGCAGAATTCGCACGCACCTTCCGAAATGATAGAGTACATATTGTTGGGATGTTTATCCAGGTAACCCCCAAAATACTTAGTCAGATTACTGAATTTCCCCTTCAAGGTTTGCAAATTGTTAAAACCGGCAGAAATACTTTACTAGACCTAGTGAATCAATTTACGAAAGAAGGGGATAGGCAAATCAAATTTTTGATGAATAAAAATGTATGTAAAGGGGTAAAGAGGTCCAGTTTGCAGTCTCCTTGGGATGATGTCGCAATGTGGGTAATGCGGTACATTACCTGTGATGGCCAGTTTCCTATTGTGTCTGGCCCACACCTCCGAATCCTCAACCATTTGTGCCATGGAGCAGCTAGACCAGAATGTAGGGTCAACATTCCTCTGTATCTTTACCAGGAACTTAAAGCCATGGCCCTAAAGTACCAAGCAGGGAAGGGAAGCCCTAAACATCATGGGCTAATTAAACTCATTTGTAAATACCATTTTAGGGGAAACCCTAGGAACTTTGAACATTTTTTCTCTCCCTGGGCAGAAATTAATGATGCAAACTCAGCACCAGAGGGAGAGGAAATAGAAGAGGAAACAGAGGAAGATGCAAAAGAAAATCCTCAGCCAGAACCCTCTGAACATAGAAATTCCCCTTCACCTGACAGTCCCCCATCTTCCAAAATTAGGAGACAACATGCATCAACATCTGAATCTCGGATAAAAAGAAGAAGGGTGACATTTGCAGACAATGTACAGCCCAACAGAGAAACTGGGGGTTCCAGTGAGCAGGCATCTACTCTAGAATCAACAACAGAACCCATGTCTATTCCTGACCCAACAGAACAATCTATAGTTGCTCTAGAACAAGCAAAAGCTGCATCTGCTCAGGAACATCCAAAACCTATAGGGTTGAGAAGGTCTGCAAGACTTCAAAAAACAAAAACCTTGTCAGATACACCAGTACATATTGCAGACCCAATCAGTTTGTCAGAAGAAGAAATTAGGATAGACAGTTCATAGGAAGCTGCATAGGAAACAAAAATACAACCAATGGAATTTGACCTAACAATAGAAGAAACTGTAATAAGCCCTATCCGTCCATTGGTTGATTATACTGATTCTGAGTCTGAGGAGCATTTAGACTTCAATGTTGAACCAGCTAGGATTGAGGAGCATACTCCCATGTATTCTACGTCTGACAAATATTCCAAATTTGAAAAATATACTGAGTCTGAGATGCATTCTGAGTCTGAGACACATTCTGGGTCTGAATCTGAGGAGGAAGTTGACATCCACACTCAGTTGCATGCTGCAAGGAGTGTTATTAAAACCCAGACCAAATGGATTGATCATGCTGAAGAGGCCATGAAAGAAAAAGATCAACAAATTTTTCTGCTGCAACAGCAAGTTCAAGAATTGCAAAACAAATTGTTGCAGCTGGAAAATCAGTCTACAGGGTTGACAGAAATAGTACCTGATGAATGGGCTCAAATTCTCCTAGATTTGGTTGGACAATCAGAAGATGACATAGCACAGGCATAGGAATCACCTGTTGCAGATGCAGTAGGAGTAGAAACATCTGATGATATGCTTTTGCAAGAAAATCCATCTAAAATTTTGATGAAGAATGACAGTTCCCCTCAACAGGACATTCAAACATTTCTTGTGCAGGACCAAACAGTTGCAGCTCCGGAACAAGTGTCCACACTCTCTCCTCTAGCACAAATGCTTCCTCATGAAAGTCCAATCACTATAGTTATAGCAGAACAGGGGACACAGACAGATTTGCCAATAGCAACATCAACTATGGAAGTTGGTGTACAGGTCAACATAGTGGCACAGATGCAACCAATTTTGAGGCCCCCAAACACAGTGCCCTTGACTAGGTACAATGAAGACCTAGCCTATTGGATGACTCAGTGTCATCAATTAGATGGGAAAATTGCAACTTTGAACTTTGCCATAACCAAACTAGTAGAGAAAGAAACAGAAGTCAATAGGTTGAAAACATAGGTAAAATATGTATGTCAAATTGCAGAGTATGCAATACAGTGCAGAAGACCACCTAGGTTCTACAGCCTCCTACTCAAGGAGAGGTACCTACGTTGGCAGATTATGAGACTGGTTTCTGAGCTCCCTCACCAGTTGACCACTCCTACAAAATTTGTGGAAGCCTTTGTGCAGAGTCCAGCAGAGCAGCAGAACTTAATATGTGAGTTATTCTTACATAACTTCTTTTTGCCAACAGAGAGTATGTTTCTGCCTCACCTGTATACAGGAGATTTACAACTGAGGGCCTTTATGTCCACCTTACAAAATCATATTTATTGGGACTCAAAGAAGAAGATAGCTAAGGACTTAGAATCATAGGTAGTTTTACTTGTCAGGCCTGCTCCTCTCAATCATAGGGACTGTACCAGCAATCACTATTCCTTCATGAGGGATCCTAGAATGAGACAACTTTATCTAGGAAATCTGCAAAAAGGTATAACTCAATTTCAAAATTTTTGTGCAGATTTCTTTGATGATGTTGTGGCAGCATGTAAGAACAGATGGGGTGAATTGTCTATCTCCCTACATAAATGGGAGCCAATTTCTCCCACTAACCTGTTTTGGTCAAGGAGAAGGGCAGAAGGTATTATACACATTATTTCAGAAATCAAAGAACATTGGATAGGGCTAAGATACAGAATGCCCATAGTCATCACTCCTGTCCCCTATTTCTTTGATAATGATCCACAACCTGATGAGCACTTCCAACAATGGTTTCAGTCTGTAAAAATAGTCAGTGGATTCTACAAAATTGGTGGTGCATTGTTAAAATTTCATGAAAGATGTCTGGATCTGGACCTATGTGCCTCAGTAGCTGCACAAAATGCATGAGGACATGCATTACCATAAGTTGGGAGGAAAATGATGAGGCCAGGAATTGCCTCATCTATGAACACTTTTTGGATACATTCTAATTATTTGAATCACCCTTTTTATTATGTTTCTATGCTAATTTTGGGTAAAATGCATTATGTACTGATATTTGCATATTCTGAAATGATAAGTGCATATATTCTGTTTTACTGTTTCTTTCTGCAGTTTCACCTATTTTTTAGCTAATTTATCAGTAGTGATTCAGAATCAGTAGTAATTGTTGAATGTTTGGTGCTTAATAGTAATATTCCTCTGTTTGAACTAATTCAATTGCAAAAGGCACCAAAGACCTTGTCCCCTGTAGCTGACTGTGCAGGAAAACAGACTGTGACTGTGACAGTTCCAGCCAGCTGTACATTTACAGCAGGGCTTGGAAACAGTCACTCCAGCACGTGCCACCAATGCAAAAAGGATGTACAAGATAAAGGAAAACATTCTAGGTGGTCAAATACTTCTTCCCTACGCATTTGGAGCATGAAATAATAACTAAATGTCACTTCCTGTTATTTCAGAGCAGTGCAGGAATAATAGCGCAGGAATAGGGAATAGCGCAGGAACAACAAAAGATGGTCAAAAAGTGACAGATCGATAGAGGAAAGTATTGACAATTGACCAAAAAGTTGTCCCAGCTCATGTTAACTGATTTCCTCAATGAATGCAGCTTAATAAGGTTGAATAGATCAAGTTTGACAAAGCAAGCTCATGCATTCTAGGAAACAATTGTGCAAACAGTTGTAAATCCCTACAAATCAGTAATCAAGTATATCAGCATAATATTATAAATAAGAGAGCTCCCAGCATGGTTGAGCATATAGAATATAGGCATATAGTCATATAGGAGACATAGAGAAATAGAGAGTGCAATTGTTTTTGTAGCAGAACAGTAATCTACAGGTTTTTCCTGCATTACTGTAATGCATTTCCAGATTGAATAAAAAGGTGCAGTTTTTAGTTCTCAATTGGCATGTTGAGTTGATTATTAGTATTTAGGTTTTCTTAGCATAACTCTTCACCTTCATCTAGTTCTGGAAGCAAGGGCCACTTGCAGGACCAGAGGAAGGCATCTTCTGACAGAATACATTGCTAATTCCTTGCTGTAGCAGGTTAGCAGAATTTTGCCGCTTTCATTTCTTTAGCAGCTTTAAATTCAGATTTCAGTCTTGACAGCATTTTTCCATCATTCCATGCAATTTCAACATTTTTGTTCAGATTTGCAGCAACTTCAAGTTTTCTGTCATTTTCCAGATTTGCAGCAATTTCCAGTTTTTTGTCATTTTACTGCAATTTCCAGATTTGTGACATTTCCAGTTTTGCAATAGATGTTAGTTTGAATTTCTAGATTTAGAACATGCTCGAGAGAATTGTAGTTAGTTTATTTTTCTGCAACTGTGTGTGATTTCAATTCTGCAATTTGCCTTTCTGACAATTTCAATTTAGCAATATTTCATTTTTTGCAATTTCGGATTCTGTCATTTCATTAATTCTGTTTCTAAAAGTAAATAGGAGTTCATTTCATTTTTTTAGGAGTTAAAGGTCACAAAAAAACCCCCAAAATGCTAACTGATCCACCAATAAAACCCTGTTCTTAAATGAATTGAACCTACAACTGTGACACCTTCTATCGTATACAGCCTTTGGACATCGCCCTGGATTGACACACATAATGATTAAATGATGAATGAACAACGACCCTCATCAGCTTGCACTCCCAATATGCCTATAGTCTCATGATATAAAATCATAGATGGTGAGAAAAATATAGTGATAATAGGGGCCCTCTATCAAGACCTAACCAAGCCTACCACAACTTTTGTAAATTACATCACTAGGCTATATGTATTAGAATTGAACAAAAATGATGCATTTCAAATATAGTATTTGATATGAAATTAGAAGGAACAAACATGAGATATGTCTAGGTGATGAAAGATGTTAAAAATGATAAAAATAGATCATCAATAATGTTCAAGTAGTGATTCAATGCACAATTGAGAAGTAGTAGCTTCAACAAGAGATGGAGATTTTAAAGAAATGTGTAATTGAAAAGGACTAGCTATTAAAATAAATAAGGATTTCAAAAGCAAACTCATAAAAAGTGATAAGTAAAAGAAGCAAATAGAAGACTTTTCAATCCAACTAACACAAGGAAAAACCATATTAGACAATAAATGGACTAAGAAAAGAAGGATTTGAAGCTAAAGCTAGAACAAGTGCAAGCAACATCAAAGGAAAAAGAGATCAAGCCTAGTTAAAGAAAGAAAGAGAATAGGAAAAAGTGTCCAAAGAGAACACCATAGTCCAAAGTCCCTATGGGACATGATAAAATCTAAGGTCACAAATATGAAGGCCTGATTCAATTTTAACTATTGGAGTAGAAGCTATACAAGACCAAACTACTAATATAATACAATAAATAGAAGATAAGCTTGCTACAAAGGGAAGACACCAATAATTGTTATAAAAATTAGCCTAAATATCCATAGAAAAGATTAATATCTTGGGGTGAAAGATATGAAGAAGGTGGTAAAGCATCAAAAGGCAATTCATGATATTTAGAGAAGGTTGTAAGAATATAAATACACCATGACATCTATTCCAAAAATAATGGATGATATTCAATAATTGATGGATTTTAGGATGCCTAACCTCCTTGGTGGTCAAAAAAAATTCCTTGCAAATGAATAAATAGAGAAATTTTTTAGAAGAAAAACAAAGCAAAAAGCAACACTTCACTTGAACAAGTTGCCATGTTGAAATCATTGTTAGGGAATGTAAAGGGAATGAATAAGAAAAATGAAGGGCTCCCTAAGATCCAATATGAATATATTGTTACAAAAGTAGAGATTCTCATAGACTTAAAGCTTCTAGGTGAGGAGGTTTGGTAGGTGGTCTCAAGATGCTATTTTAGAAGATCTTGCAGACCTAATAATTTTAAAATTTTAGTAGTAGTAGGATCCCACTTTTATGGACATTATGCCTAAGGAGAAGAAAAAGACTTGGATCTCTCATAAATTAAGCTTGATACCCTAATAAGTCATACAAATATAGTATTTGGGATACTAGCTTTGGATTCTTGATACTTAAGGGCCATGAAAAACGAGTCACTTTTAAAATCCAAGAAAACCTTTTTGGACCCCTAAAATTTTGAAGGATGATAGAAAATCAACTAAGTATGGAAGTAGTAATTTGCTCAAATCATGTGATTCACTCAAATGTGTGATCCATACAAATGGTGTGATTTTCTCCAAATCAAAAATCATTATTTTACATAGTGATCATTCTTCTCAAATTAGGGAATCACTACCTTTTAGGGTAAATAGTACAAAGAGCACAAAATCTAAGGAAATATTCATGAAAGTGACATTCTTGTGATATGATGGGACTAAATGCTAATTAGAAGCTTCTAAGTAGTTTAGAGATATTTTTCTAGGAATTTAACACTTAGTGGTGCATCAATTTGCTAAAAATTCTTCTAAGTTAGAAGTTTTACAAGGACTAGAAATTAATCACCCCAATAGGTGAATAATTTGCTATAAATTGGAGTTAGGGACTTCATTTTAAACATATTTTGACTATTGAAGAAATAGGAGCTACACTTTATAGTCTTAATATTGTATTGTTAGTCTAATTTTGGAATAATAGAAAGATTGTGCATGACATTTTCTCCTCAATTGTAGCATTACCCTTTTGAGTTATGGAATGAATAGTGATTATGACACAACCCTTTCACTTTATGTTAGTCCTTATATTATTTTCAATTTCATACATATTAAAGAGCGTATTAATGTTATTCAATTTATTCATATGTTGATTGATTACACACTCTCGTTGCTATAACTATGACCACATTTTAATTTTATGCATTTACTTTGAATTTCTTGCACCCTTAAATTCTTACATATACTTTTATTGCATTTAATTTTTGTACTAGTTTGGATTATATTAGCAAGGTTATTGGGGAACTAACCTAAATTTGTAGGTCGAAGGAGGCACAATCATCCTTCTTCAAATTAAAAAAAAAAAATCATGGCTATATTATAATTTATATATTTTTGTGGTTCAATTTTTTTTTCTAAAGCTTTATTAATTTAAAAAACTAAAAGTGTATTAATTTTTTAAATTTATTATTTTCTTATTAGAAAGAACTATATCATATTTAGATATATTTTAGTATTAGTTATAGAATTTAATTATGGACAGTGCAACGGTTTGGGCTTTGGCTCATCTTTGGGAGGTCCAAGGTTCAAACCGCGGTGTGGGCGGGTGTGTGAGGGGGTGGATGTGTGGTGGCTGTGTGTTAAATTCCTTATTGATAAGTATAGATATCAGCTTTATGAGGGGTTATGGTTGGTAGGAGACTGCTCAGCCCTGTGTGTTGGTCGTAGGGGTTTCTCACATTAACGAAATAAAATAATAAATTTTAAATAGATATCAGCTTTACAAGGGGTTATGGTTGGTAGGAGCTGCTCAACCCTAGGGGTTTCTCACACTAACCAAATAATTTTTTTTTTTTTAAATATTTATTTTTCTCTCAAATTTACCATTTTAAAATTTGAAGACTTGGATACTCCAAGTAGAAGGTCTAAGGTTGGAACAGGAAGGAAGTAGGGTATAATTATCCCATAAGTAGATAGCACAAGATGAATATTTACTCCTATACATAGTGGACCAAAGGAGTAGAGGGTGGGTTAGTATGTATAATGCTTGTGAAACTTAAAAGTTACTTATCCATTTGTAACTTAAAAAATAATATTTTTAATTATATCTTATATTTTTAAAATTAACAATAATGTAATTTTATTATACAAACACAACTTTAAATCCTTGTGTTATGATAAACATTCTAAAGAAGTATATGTAATAAAATTGTTTGGTATAATATCTCAATAATGAGATTTGTTAAAACATACCAATAATATCCTTATATGATATAATAGAAGTGATTATTTTTCAAACCTATATATGATTGATTATTAAAAAACATTAACCACAATTTTTTTAAATATTATTACAAAACAAAAAACATCAATTTTGATATTATTTTTATAATCATAATTTTAAGATTAATAAGCTTATGGAATATAATTGGTAATGCTTATTATCAAATTTAGCATATTATCTTTTATTAAATTGTTGATAAAATTGTGGAAAATAGTTGATAATATCTTTTATTAAATTTTTAATATATTTATTTAAGTTGGATTCGAGAAGATATTAGGGGTAAGTAATAACCATGCACTAGGAAGACAGACAAACAAATTGCTTCACATTATTGCAAAATAATCCACATATAAATAGTTTCTCCCATGGCAAAAAGTAAACATGCATCATAATTATGGTCAAACAAATGCGCATATAGGTGATTTCTATGTGTAATGTAAATGATCCTTTTCAAGGGACTAAAAAATATATTCCTTTCACAATTGCTTTTGAAGAATATTACATATGGCCTTTTGTAATATGCGATAAATAGATAGAATAATTTTTTTGTGTTTTAATATTAATATTTATTATTTTTTAATACTTATAATTTTAAACTGATAGAGTTAAGGTATTTTTAAATAATTATTCAATTTTTAGTCATATTTTTGTATAGAGTTGTTCAATTCAAACGATTACTACAATATTTTGTGAGGAATTTGAAGAGCTTTGAAATGAGTGGTCATATGAAAGAATCCAAAAGTATAGAGAGAGATATGACCATGTGAAGACAACCATCTGAAACAAGGGCAATGTTAGGGTAAATTTTTCCAAAAAAACATCTCATCTTTTAGGAGCCATATCTTTGTGAAGTATTGTCTAATTCAAATGATTCTTAGACCAATTAGTGTGGAATTTGAATATTTTTAAAATGATTGATATGAGGAATTTGTGTAGTATTGAGGGAGATATGATATTATGTAGCCAACCATTAGAAATAAGGGTAGTGATGATTTTTCAAGTCATGAAGAATAAAATTATAGATATCTATTAGCTAGGGTTCAGATGATGGGAGGAGAAATAGAGGGCTAGGGTATCAATGATGTAGGACATTCTATATGGGCATAGAATTGTTTAGCTAATTTTTATTTAGACATTCAAGGCAATAGAAAAAACTCTAGTAGAATTCCTTGAGATTTTAAATCCTACAAAATATGGAGTCTTGGCTATTTATATCCAGATATTGGTCATGATAGATATTAGTAAACCTTTACCAAAATTAATCATTCTTAAGTATGAGGGTAAGTTGTGGATCTAAACCATGGATTATGAAAACTTATATTTTAGATGTAGAAGATGCCATGAGGTGGGGCATGTTGAGAGATCTGCCCTAAGAAAAGTCTAGCATAAACATATGTAGGAAACCACAAGAGAAACTTACAAATAGATATGGATTATGATGGTTTTCAAATTTTAAAAAATAGGTTTAGATAGATAAAATTAAATAAATAGTGAATACCAATAAATAAGTATATTGGAAGAAACACAAATTCTTTTGAGGTTTTAGCCTATGAAGAAAAATCATATTAGAGCTTAGAGGACATGGTATAACAAGATTAAAATATTAACATGGATCCATCTACTCAATATTATCCCAATTTAGGGATGAACATTCCTAAACCCAAGGAATGTCCCTCATCATATTTTTAAGTCTCTTTTGAAGTACCATGCACCATTAATGATAAGAACAATGCTAGACAAAATATAGTGTTAGATGTTAATCCCTGTACCATTAATAAGGAAATACCAAAAAATAAGTAGGATAAATCAAAATCTTCCTTGGTAGAGCCAAGAGATGATAGATCTAATGAAAATAAAAGTTGTGAAAGAATCTTAAGGAATAAAATAATAAGACCTACTTCCAATACTGACATGGAAAAAAGAGGAAAGCCTTTAAATTATCAAGTGAGATTTGAGGAAGGAATAGCAAAAATAGAGAAAGGAACATAATATAAGTTGGTTGAAATTCTCTTTACCAAATAGTAAACTAATATTGGTAATTTGAAGGAGGGACCAACAACCCTTAATGAGATATGATTAGCATATATCTCATGGAATATAAGGGGTTCTAATTCCCACTCAAAGCAAAGGTGTATCAGGGAGGGACCTTTGTTTAAGTAATAAGCCTAATATTCTTTGTATATAGAAGGAGCGGTAGGGGGAATTCTAACATGTTAGAATCCAATTAGAACCTCCTATGAAACCATTCATAAAACTAGGTATTAGATAACCTCATTAGTCACATGCTACTTTGCAGATATTCATTTCATCCTTATCAATGTATATGGACCTACAACTTAGTCAATTAGATTAGAAGTATGGAGTAGGATTGAAGATTTTATGAGAAGTAAAGACCAAGAAACCCAATTCATGATCATAGGATATTTTAATGCCATAACCAAGCTGGATAAAAAATCCAAGAAAATTAGGAAAATAATCCAATGTATGAGAGACTTTTTAGTATTCAAAACAATAATCTATAGGAGGTTGAGTTTGAAGAGGATAATTATACGTGGACCAACAAAAAGATAGGCTAGAATCTAATAGCAAAAAAATTAGATAGATCCATACTCTTAGATAATTGGCTAGATGAAGGGACTTGTGCTAAAATGAATACCTTGACAAGAATTGGTTTATATCATTGGCCAATAAGAGTTAAAATGGTGGTAAGTAAATTTAAAAAAAATCATATTTTAAATATGAGCAGATGTGGGAAGACCATCCTTAATTTTTTGATATGATAACATAGATGTGGAATTATTTAAGAAACAATGAGTTGTATACACTTCCAAAACAAATCAAATCAATGACATATAGATTAAAAGAATGGAAAAATAACACTTTCAAAATATTTTTGAGAATAAATAACTAAAAGAGAAACTTTCAGAATTCCAAAAAGGTGATCACAATAATCCAAGATCAGAAACAAGGGGGTTGATTAGTGAATATTTTGAGTAGGACAAAAAAAAAATGGAGATTAAAATCAAGATAGAC
Organism: Wollemia nobilis; assembly: GCA_028583015.1. NCBI lineage: Eukaryota > Viridiplantae > Streptophyta > Pinopsida > Araucariales > Araucariaceae > Wollemia > Wollemia nobilis. The sequence goes on along the minus strand of JAQPPZ010000690.1, from coordinate 1,853,365 downwards.
TTGGTTAAAAGGAGATACAAACACACAGTTTTTCATAGGATGGAAACAATAAAGATATCACCATCCAAAATTATTATAATTAGATCAATAGAAGGGGTTTGGATTGAATACCAAAGTGCAATATAATAGGAGATAAGGATTTTTTACTAAAATATTCTAGGATTAAGAGATTAAAGTTCTTAATGAAAACTATTACAAGGAGTACCTTCAATTATAACCTATGAAGACAATAGAAAACTGTTGGACCCTATTACTTTGAAAGAAGTTCATTCATCTATTTTCTCTTTTGATAAGGATAAATCCCTAGGTTTGAAAGTGTTCTCAACAACATTCTATCAACATAAATATGAAATAATGAAGGATTTTTTATTGTGGCAATGGTATAGTCTAGGGTAAACTAATACATACCTTATAAAATTAATGTAACATATCTTACCTTAACTACAAAAAAGAAGGATGTAGAATTGTTTGGTTTATTTAGGCCCATAAGCCTATGTAATATGGAAAATAAGATGTATCCAATATGATGGAAGATTGGTTAAGACCACTGTTAGACAAAATTATTTCAAAAGAGCAAGGATGATTTGTGAAAGAGAGATAGATTTTGGATGGGATCATAGTAGCTCATGAAGTAATGCATTCAACAACTTCTAGAAAAGAGAGAGTAATGATATTAAAAATTGATATGAATAAAGCCTATGATACGGTTAAATGGAATTTTCTTTTTGTAGTATTAGAAAAGTTTGGATTTGGAAAGAAATGTGTTAGATGGATTAAATCTTGTATCTCTACAGTATTTATTTGGTGGTGTTCAATGGGCTAGTAAAATAATCATTTAATTCCAAGAGGGTTCTTAGATAGGGAAATCCTCTACCACCACATCCTTTCATTATTATGGTAGAGGTATTGGGAAGGAACTTGAAGAAGACATACACAGATGGTCTAATAAGTGGATTTAAGGTTAGTAATAACATCAACATCACCCATCAAAAATTTGTAGATGATACAACCCTTTTTTGGAAGGGAAAGGAAAATAAGGCTAGAGCTATAAATAACTTATTAAAGGAATATCAAAGAGTATTAGGGTAGAAATTTAATAGGAAAAATTCAAAATTTACTTCCTAAACACTTCAACTAGATTCAAATAAGGGATATGCAAGTTACTTCAAATGTAGGAGGAAAATTTACCAACATATCTAGGGATGCTCTTATTTTAGGGAAGAATGAGGATAGAATTGTGTAATCTAGTTCTAGGTAAAGTTCAAAATAAACTACCGAAATGGAAAGGTAGATGGTTATCATTAGTAGTAAGAGTGCAACTAATTAAATTAGTCTTATAGGCCATTCCAATATATTATATGTCCTTGTATATTATGCCAAAATTGGTATAAAAAAATTTAATCTATAATATGCAATCATTTTTGTGGTCAGGACCACATGATAAAAGAAATTCTTCTTTGGTGCAATGAAGCAAGGTGTGTGTTGATAAAAATAGGAGAGATATCAGTTTAATAATTCTTATAGATGCAAAATTAGCTCTATGGAGGAAAGTAATTCAAAGGTTTTATGATGAGATCCAAAGAAAATAGGCAATAATTCTTCTAAGTAACACATTGAGCCAAATGACAAAATTTAATCATTCTCACTACCTGATGGTTTCACACTATGGAGTGATTTAAAAAAAATCAATTGGTGTAGTGATTAAAGGTCTAATATGGGTGGTGGGAATTGGAGAAAAAAATTCTAGTTAGATGGATGCTTGGTGTGATAAAAAATAACTCAATCTAGACCTAATTTTGAAAACATGGATGATATTACTTCAAGATAAATATGGTGATAGAGTTTAAAACATTATGTACAAGCATAAAGAAGGAAGATACAAATGGAAAGAAGATTATTTTTACAAGTATATTGAACATTGTTGCTAGGAGGTAGTTGAGCAGGCATATAAGAACAATGATTATTCTAAGGGGAGTCGAGGATAAGTTAATTTGAAAATTAAATAGCTCAGGAGAATACATAACAAGAAACAAATATAATGTAAATCACCAACAAAATATGAATATTACAAGAATATGAAGAAATATTTGGGATAGCCTGAGCATTCCAAAGTTCAAACTATTTGTATGGCTAATAGGACATAGGGAATTTTTATCCTGGGATAACCTTATGAAAAGGGGTTTCTATGGTCCCTCATAATGTGTTATATGTAAAAAGGAGGAGATTATAGACCATATCTTGGGACACTATTCAATAGTCTGAGAACCATGGCAATGGATTCTTTTCTTATAGATAGAAAGATTCATTAGAACACGGGTTTTGAAAGGGAACCTAAAACATTTTTACAAAAGGAATAAAGTTGCGAGAACAACATCAAAATATCCTGAAGGCTTACAAACAAAGTGAAGAAGACAAACACAAAGAAAAGAAATATAAGAAAGAGAAGGCTCTGACTATCCTCATTCAAAATATTCCACAAAAAAGACTAGATCGAATTAGACATCATCAAAGAAGCACCCTTTAGTCAATATCGTCAAGCTCGACTAAAACCCCAGCCAAAGTAGATCAAGAGAGGGCCAACTAGGCACCTGTCATTGGAGAATTCATGGTCAACAATAGAAGAGAGGGCCTGGGGAAAATTACTGTTCCAAATTGAAATATTTTCCATGGTGGTCCCCATATTGGCGAGAAAGTCCACTGCTTTGTTGGCCTCTCTAAAAATATGTTGAACATTGGATTATGGGAGCTGATGGAGAAGCCTCTTGGATTTTAAAATAATATTGTTGACTTTCCACGTAGGGATTTGCTCCTTATTCAAATAATTGATCATATTTAATGAGTCTCCTTCTATGATGATGCTACATTGGATGATGATAAATCCTCAAAGGAGGGCTTTGGCTTCAGCTACATGGTTGGACTGAGTTTCCAAATTTTTCACGTAAGCAACTATAAGTCTGCCATTATGGTCACTGATGACACCTTCTCCACCTACTTATCTTGGGTTTCCTCTGGAAGACCCATCAAAGTTGAGTTTGAGCCGGCCTTCAAGAGGAGGGCTCCACATGGTATCAAATCTGGTGTTGGTTTGGATGGGGTGAATAGTGAGATGGGGAATCAGGTTGAGGAATGCAATGATGGTTGCCTCAACTCTAGGACTAGGGGCCTTGACATAGGGGATAAGTTGAGCATTTTTAGTGGTGAGACACAAGAATTTTATGCCAACAAAAGTGATATCCCTGGATAGGCTAGAGAAGGTCCTATTGTTGTGTTCAAGCCAAACCTACCACAAAAAATGGTGAAGGCACATGGCCCACATGGATTTGAGTCTGTCATTGTGGAAAGGGTTAGGCCATTGGGTGAAAAACTTGAGAAGGGAGTTAGGACAAACCCACGACAAGCTGAAGGTGCTCAAAAGGAAATTGAGGATGCTTGAAGAGAAACTGCATTCAATAAACAAGTGTTTGGATGACTCCCAAGAAAAAATATAGAGGTAGCAGTAATTGGGGATGGTGAGACCATGTTTGGAAAGATTTTTTATTGTGAGGATTTTATCTTGGAGGGCAAGCCAAGAAAATAATCCTACTTTAGGGATGAGCTTCTTCCACCATATGATATTAACAGGGACAGGGCTTTGGCTAGGAGGATCTTGCAACAGGTAGGTGGTTTTGACAATAAAGAGGCCGCTATCACATTATTTCCATATGAGTTGATCAAGAGGATGGTTGAAAGGAATGATATAGGTATTGAGCACTCGGGCCAAGGAAACAACTTGGCTAAACTCTAAATTGGTGATCATAGGAGGGAAAGATTTCTAGGTAGGCAAACCATGAGAATAAGAGATGAGGTTGGAAAAATTACTTCCAAATAATTCATCGATAGGATGCTTGATACTATTAAGGATAAGATCATCAATGAGAGGATGATCACAGACCTAGGTTTCATTCCAAAAGCCAATAGCTTGGTCATCACCAAGTTTCCATCTGTAACCCTACTTTATGATATGTTTGGATTAGATGAAAGAGTTCCATAAATTAGATTCGAGTCGAGGAATTTCTTCATCCATGAAGTTGTGGTGCTGTAGGTATTTTCTTTTAGTGATGGACACCAATTCCACATTAGCATTTGTAAATATTTCTAGGCCTATTTAGAAATAAGAGCCATGTTCATCTTCTGAATGCATCTGAAGCCAAGGTCTCCTTGAGTTTTGGTGGTGCAAAATTTATCCCACGCCACAAGATGGAATTTGCACGTGTTATCAAGGCCTGACCAAAGGAAATTTTTTTGAAGCTAATCTATTTTAGAACAAACCAAAATTTATGCTTTGAAAATGGATAGAAAGTACACCAAAATGATTTGGAAGTAAGCTGAGACTAAGGTGTCTTTTGTTGCTTGGTTGAGGAGAGCACCTTTCCACCCGACAAGACTTTTTTGGAGTCTTTCAAGGATATTATTCCACATGGAAGCTTTGGGGTTACCCACAAAGAGGGGAAGACCAAGATAAGTGGAGGGGAGATCAGCAATGGTGCATTGAAGGACACTGGAAATCTTTGCTTGGTGGGGTAGAGGAGTGTTCAGGAAGTAAATCTTGCTTTTAATGTAATTGATTTTCTGACCTACAACATCTTCATATAGGTTGAGGATGTGTTTAATACTTTTTGCTTCAACCACTGATGCACAGGTAGCAAGAATAGTATCATCAATGAATTGTTGGTGGGTGACTGGGCTTAGAGTGGAGGTAGCACGAATTCCTAAAATAACACCATGGGTACAAGTTACTTTGAGGGAACACCCTAGAGACTCAACAAGGATAATGAACAACATGGGGGAAAGGGGATCACCTTGCCTTAGACCTCTGGCACTAGGGAAATAACCAACAACAGACCCATTAACTAGAATAGAGAACCAGGCAGAAGTGATGCAAGCCTTGATGAGATTAATCCAGTCCTGGTGGAAGCCAAATTTATTGAGAACAACAAATAAAAAGTTCCAGGACACTCTATCAAATGCTTTTTTCATGTCCAGTTTTAGGAAAAAACTAGCTTTTTTGCTCCGGTAAGCCGAGTGCATGGTTTCATGAATGCTTATGACCCCATCAGTAATGACTCTCCCTAGAATAGTACTACCTTGGCAAGAGTCAATGATGGATGGGAGGATTCCTTTCAGCCTATTGGCAAGGGCTTTAGTTAGGATTTTGTAGAGCACATTACAAAGGTTGATGGGTCGAAAGTCATGCATTGATCTACACACAATAGTTTTGGGGACCAAGGTAAGGAAAGTGGAGTTCACATCCCTAGGAATAAATTTGGATTGTTGAGCATCCCTGATGGCATTGCACACATTATTACTGATAATGTCCCAAATTTTTGAAAGAACCTAGGTGAGAAGCCATTGGGACTAGGGGCTTTATCAGGTTGCATGGAGAAGAGATCCTGGTTGATCTCATCATCGAAGAATGCTTTGGTGAGCTGACTATTCATATAAGGGTTGATGAGATTAGGAATGTGGTTAAGAAAGGCTTCAGAGGAATGAACCGATTGAGGGCTTTGAGAACCAAGGAGGGATTCAAAGTGATCGACAACCTCGCTCCTAATTTCATGGATGCAAGAAGTGATCGAGTTGTCATTTTTGATGAGCTATTTAATTCTTTTGGAGCTTTTACGCTTCATGGTAGAGGCATGAAAAAATTTGGTATTTGCATCCCTCACCTTGAGCCATAGTGCTCTCAATTTTTACCTCCATAATACTTCTTCCTTTGCGAGAATGTTATGGAAATATGACAACAATATCTATTCTTCAAGTCTGGTCTGGGAATTATAATGCCCTTGCTAAATTTGACTTTCAATGATTTGGAGCCTTTCTTTGATTGCCTACTTATTTTCAAAAATATTACCGAAAACTTCTGCATTCCACACCTTGATATTATTCTTGATGAGCCAGAGTTTCTTTGCAACTTGAGCCATAAGAGGTCCTAAAAAGGCTTAGTCCCACTATTCTATAATTTTATCCCTAAGTTTTGGATGCTGGATCAACATGGATTCAAACCTAAAGGGGGTTTTGAATATAGGGGAATAAAGACTTTCAAAGATTAGCGGATTGTGATCTGATCTAATTATGGGAAGAGCTTGAAGATAAGCATCTCCCAAGAATGGAACAATCTCCTTAGATAATAAGAAATGATCAAGCCAGAGTTGGATGTGTATCCCTCCTATTCTCTTACTACTCCAAGTGTACCTTGTGCCCTTTAGTTGAACGTCCATCAATTCATTGCTATCAACAAAGTTGCTGAAATCTTCATAGTTTCGGGGTGAAATGGCAATTCCTCCACTTTTTTTAGATGGGTAGAGGGGTGAGTTGAAGTCACCTACCAAAATCCATGGGTGATTAGAAAATATGGTCCTCATATGACTTAACATATCCCACAGGTTGCTTCTTCCTTGAGGGGTATTGGGTGCATAAATATTTGATAGATGTGTTGGTATCTTTGTTGAAGAACAAAATATTGGTGATTTTGTCTGATGCTAAAACAAATATTCCTTCCAATTTGGATGGATCCCATAGACATAGGAGCCCACTTGAAGATCCTTGTGTTGGGCTTGCAATGAATTCATAATTCTTCCATATGGTTTTGGTTATTTTTTCTATGGCATTGTTATCAATTTTGGTTTCCTGCATTATCAAGATGGTTGACTTTAATTCTTTCCTCATGGTAGCTACCAGTCTCTGCTTGGCATGACCATTGAGGCCTCTCACATTCCATGAGAGGATTTTCATTTAGATATTTTGATTGAATATTTTTACCCCCCTTTTTTTTGTTGAGAGGGAGGTTTGGTTCTTTTGGTTTCATCTTGCACTTGGGCAAACATATCTACCAGAAGGGTTGATTGAGTACCATTTGCAATTTTGTCTTCAATGGCTTTTTTATTTTGCTCTAAAATAGGAGGTCTTCCTCTCTTTTTGTCACTTCCAACATCAATCGCTACCCTTTTAGAACTTTTGGTTTGCTTAGGTCTGAAACCATCAAGGGAGTTGGGGGAAGAAAAATATGAGGAAGGACTTGGAATGGTGGGGTTAGGGTTTGGGAATGATGAGTAAGTTTGGGTTATGTGGCTTTGAATATCGGGGATTTAGGGACTCAGGGAAGGGGAGGGAGATTTGTAGATTAGACATAGATTTGGGGAATAGGGTATCGTCTTTGTTACCCAGGTCAAAAAAATTTAATCGAGAAATGAAACTGAAACGGTTAGGGTAAGAAAATAATGAACATACCTTTTCGAGAGAGGGATGCTGAGAGGGATTTGCAATTTGCTTTCCTTTGAGGAAAACCTCAAATTTTTGGCCATTCGAGGTAGGTTGGCGTTCCTTTGGAATATTTGGTTGGTGATGCTTGGAGTTGTTCAGAGCATGTCCAGGTTTGAAAAGCACCTTTTTGATAGGAGGACCTTACTTTTGGAAGACCTCGAGAGGTTTGCCCTACTGATATTTTTTCTTTATGATTGGTTCTCTGGGTGGTTTTAATTGGGGGAATTGAACCCTGAGTGCCCTTGGGTGTGAAACTCCATGCAAAAAGCTAACTTGTTCTCATTTTTGATGGGTTGGCATCTTCTATAAGAGTCATAGATCAAGTTGATGTGGGTAGGAAGCTCAAATTATAGATTAGCATTAATGTAGAGATGAGCATGGACCATCCACATTCTAGATTTAGTTATTGGATTGATGGCCACAAGGTCACTAATACCACAAGCAATCCTAGTTAGGATTTATTCATGCTAAAATTGATTAGGAAGGTCAGAGAGATGAACCCATATGAGAGCCAAATTGATGCTCTAGGTCTCATGGTTGAAATACTTGAACTATTTTATGAGGAATAAACTTATTCATACAAAGAACCATGGTCCACCAGATAGGATATGCACAGAGTCTTTCGAATAATTGATTCTAATAAGGAAAAACCCTCTAGATAGGATTACTAGTTCCATGTTGTTAGAGGTATTCCACTTGAGATAGGTCTATTTCTGTATTTATTTCATATGAGGTATACCGTCGATGAATTTTACCACTAGGGACCATGAAGACATATTCAACCATCACATTCTTAGGAAGGACCAAGTCCCCATCACATGGGACCAAAGGAATAGTCTTCGGATGGGGCCGAGAATCAAACGTCTTGGGGTCATTGTGCAATGTTTCTGCAAAGGATAGCAGACTATTTCTACCTCCTATAATTTTATCGGGGGGTTCGTGGGACTAAACTTCAACAAAGTGTTCTTCAAGGGAATCATCCAGGTCATCGTAACCTGCACCCCATCGCCAATGTCTGGGTTGTTGTCACTTGCAAACCCTTCACTATTACCTACAACATTTGATGAGTATTTCACACTCTCATAGGATTCAAAATTTGTGTTAGCCTTCACTCCATTTGCATTTGTTCCATTTTCTCCACTCGCTCAGTTCGCCATCGTCCTTCCTAAATGTCCATGGAAATGGATTCTTAATATGTTTGGTAAATGCATGGTGATGAATGGTAGAATTGAAGAATGGTCAAAGCAATAGAAGAGAACTTTTAAAAGTAGGCTTTAAAGACAATATGGGATATATTGAAAGATATAATACTTTGAACTATATGGCTAGAAGGGAATAAAAGAATATTTAAAGGAAAGGAAATCAATATAGAGGTAATGAAAAGAAATATTTGTTTAGCCATAAAGGAGTCTAAACCAGCCTTATCAACTCACCCAATCCCTAATATTGAAGTAAATAGCCTTGATATATGAATTCAAGTCATCAAATATAATTATGATGTTGGATAGAGGAGAAATAAAAGGAAGGCAAAGAATAAAAAGTTGAAACCACCAAAAGTAGATATGATTAAATTGAATCTTGATGGAGCATCTAAAGGAAATCCAAGACCAGAAGGAGGAGAAGGAATAATTAGAAATAATAGGGGTGATATTTTATCACATTATGCTTTCAATAGTGGCTTTAAGACAAATAATGGGGTGAGATTTTACCACATTATGCTTTCAATAGTGGCTTTGAGACAAATAATGAAGCTAAATCTTGGGCAACTTTAGAAGGGTTAAAAATATGAAGACAAATGAAATGGACTACATTATGGACATAAGGTGATTCACGAATTATAATAAATACAATTTTGAGGAAAGCAAAGGCTCCATGGATAATATAAGAGACCATTATGAAAATATAAGAGCATGTTATAGATTTTTAAGAAATTAGGTTTTTTTAAGGGAAGGGAACAAATGTGTAGATAGGCTAGCTAATAGAGTGGTTTTAATAGAGGATCATGAAGTGAAATTCTCTTTTCCTTAGTTAGAAGAAACACTAATTTTAGTTGAATCTAACAAAAAAATGTTGACTGCTAAATCAAATAATGATTAAGATTTAATTTAGTGTTTTCCATTGGTAATATTTGATGTGTTTTATAGCATTAATGTGTTTTCATACAAACTAATAATTATAATTCTTATGGTTGCACTTATGCTTTAGGAAGAAAACTAGCAATCCAGATCTTGTGCAGACTATGACAACACAAAGTTTTAGAAATAATACTCTGCTAAGATGCAATGTGTAGACAAGAAAGGTGGATTTTTGGTATTGTGAAGGTTGTTGCAAGAAAATACCAACAAGAAAGATGCCGAATTTTGGAATATTTGTATTTACAAGGAAAATTGAAGAAGAAGATCCAAAATATGAAAATTAAGAATTCATACTTTTATAAATATGTAGGTATCTAGCTATAGCAACTCAATTTAGATGATAACTGAATCTATTTGTAAACTCTCAAGCTCTAAAGGAGAGAGTTGTGATTTGTCAAGGATGGAAGACCTGAGTACAACCCCTTTTTATCCAATAAAAAAAGAGTACTTTAATTTTTAAAATAATGGTTAATCTTTATTTAAATGTTAATCAAAATTTTAATTATTTATGTAGGATTGTGTTGTGGTTTATCCACAACACACCCCAAAATTGGGGACCCCTTTTTTTTTGCACCCTTTCCAAGAAGATTGCAGTGGCCCAGATGTTAAAAGAGCAAAGAAAAGCAAAAATGAAAAAACGTCACGATATCACGACATGTTGCTCCGTCGCGGCCAAAATGAAAAAACATCGCGATATCGTGACATGTCACGTTTTCACGACTCAGAATGGCAAAGTACGTCAGAATGAAAAGGTGTCGCGATATCACGACATGTCACGTTTTTGTAGCCCAGACAAGCGAAGTACAGTGGAACGAAAAAGTGTCACGATTTCGTGACATGTCGCGTTTTTGTGGCTAAGAGCAACAGAATGCAGCACAAAGTGAAAAATGTCACGATATCACGACATGTCATAAAATCACGGTCAAAGCAAGCAGGAAGAAGTGTTGACCAAAAATTGTCACGATATCGCGACGTGTCGTGAAATCGCGGGTCAAAGAGGAGAGAGAAGACAAAATAAAAAAAATGTCGTGATATCGTGACATGTCACAAAATCGTGGTCAAACCAGTCAAACAAGGCAAGGCACTAAAGTTGTCGCGATATCGCGACATGTCATGTTTTTGCGATCTAAAGACGAGATGAAGGGCAAACAGAAAAAACGTCGCGATATCACGACATGTCAGAATTTTGCGACCTGGAGCAGCCAAAGTGAACATAGAGGAAAAGTGTCACGATATCGTGACATGTTGGATTTTTGTGACCAAAGGTAGGAAGATAGAGCTAAAGAGAAAAATGTCACGATTTCGTGACAGGTTGCATCCATGCGGCCCGAAGGAGAAAAACGTCGCGATATCGCGACATGTCTCATTTTCGTGATGCATGAAGGCGAACAAGGCTGCTGATGGAAAAACATCGCGATATCGTGACATGTCTCATTTTCACGATGCATGAAGGCAAACAAGGCTGCTGATAGAAAAACATCGCAATATCGTGACATGTCTCATTTTCACGGTGTTTGAAGACGAATAAAGCTGTGGATATAAAAACATCATGATATCACGACATGTCTTGTTTTCATGATACAGGTGGAAGAACAAAGCTATAGATAGAAAATGTCACGATATCGCGACATGCTATTTTTGTCACGATTCACGGTGGGCCATTACAGAACATATAGGGGCAGCGCTGAACACATGGCATAAAGGTGTAAGAATCATGGGAAGCATTACAGTTCACAGAGAAGATCAAACGTTTCGACGTAGAGCAGAAATTCAAAAATGATGAAGATGTGGGGAATATGAAACGAAGCGATCTGGGAGATGAAGCGAAGCGTCACAGGGCAAAACATAGAGCATTGCCAGAAAGTTTAAAAGCAAAAGCACAGATTGGTACAGGGGTCAGAAATCGCTGCGAGCAGAGTTGCAGAGCCGAAGGCGAGAAGCCATTCTGGGCCTGCTTTTGGAGTGTTTTTCTTCCCCTTTTTTTGGTTTTGAGAAAACTAGAGACTTTTGTTATTGTAAAATGATCAATTTTTAATACAGAAAATTCAGAGAGTTGCACCTCATTGACAAGAAAGGAGTTATTTTCTGCATGCAAGATTTAATGTCTATTTTTTGCCTTCTGAGATTTTAGGCTTATATGTGGAGTTTAATGCAAGTTATCTTGGTTGCTCCAAGTGAATGTCTAAATCTGAAAACCCCATTTAAAACCCCCAGAGACTAGCACTTAACTTATCTGGATTGTGCGTGTTTTGCAGGTTCAATAGGTTAGGTTGTATGCAGAAAACCTCATTAGCTTCAGTTTTGTCAAAATAGGATAGCATCATACTAAATGCACTTTTCTTTTTCCTTTCACATTTTATTTTCATTTTTTTTGCACTTTATTTTAATTTACAGGCATTAAAATAAATAAAAAAACCTAAAAAATTCCAAAATCCAAAAATAGTTTCATCATTGCGTATGTTATACTGCAGATTCCAAATACGCATTTAAAATTTCACTTTCGGAGTTGTATAAATTTCACCGCAGTTGCTGCTTTGTTGTAGACTTTAAAAATTCGAAAATAGAAAATTTCCATTTCAAGGCCAGAATTTCATTTTTAGTTTTGTTTTTCATTCATGAGCCGATGATGACATTCCCTTCATGAAGATTCCAATTTCATTGAAGGATTTATGTTTTATGGCATTTCATCAATTTCCATTTTGAAGTTACGTCGTGGTCATACAAGGGCCAGATCACATTTGCTTTATTTGGGTTCAATAAACAATCATTAAAGTTTCACAATAAAATAAACCAACATTGCCCCTTGTTTTCAGTTACTTGCAACCACTAAGGTGTTCCAAGCATTTAAATTGAATATCTTTATTTGAGATTATTAATACACAAATGTAAAATGCTAATATAGCGGAGACCTTGGAGAAATTATTTATTTAATTTCTTTGCAAGAGAGGATTTGGAGCCCAAATCCTATCGAAGAGTGTGTTTTCACAATCGGGTGAAAATACCACTCAACAGATTGGCTCTAGAAGGAGGGCTGGATGGGTTTATTTTAGTGAGATTTAAATTTTTTGTATATTTCATGCCCTACTGATTGTTATCTTTAGTCCTCTAACACTCAACAGATTGTTAAAAGGAGGGCCTGAATTGGTTTACTTTATTCTATTTACGTTAAGTAATTCAGGTATGTTGTATATTGTTCTAACACTTTTTGATTGTTCATACAAAAATAATGTGATTTGATTTAATTTTGAAAATTTTGGTCTCGACTAACGAAGTGTTGTTTCCAGGCAATTACTTTCATTTGATTTTAATGGATACATCTCTTGGTCGATGCTAACATGATTTTTTTTTTTTATACATTACAGGTTGAATATTTTTGACTAACATATTTGGTTCTAAAGTTATATTCTGAGTTCACTAATGGCAACATTTGAGGAGCAAATTGTATCCCTAAGAGCAAAAATGATGTCTCTAAGAGAAAGAACGGTATCTATGATGGAGGATCATTATAAGGGTTTGTCTATACATGTGATACCCTATAAAATTCCTAAATTGTTATTAGAGTTTCTACGATGTTTTAATCAAGATGTGCCACTAGGATACTTGCAAAAATTGTATGTCTACAAGGATACATTATGTCGATTCCAAGTTTTGTATGAGGAGATGGCTTGTAAGTTATTTGCATACATTTTGGATGATAAACCATTCTTTTGGTATAGCCAACTACCCATGGAGGTTAGGACTTCTTGGATACAACTAGAAGCAGCCTATATTTATCATTTTGATAATCAGGTTGACTTAGAAATGTTGAAAAATCAATTTACCTCCATATGTAAGGAGCCTAATGAATCCTTGAGTCAATTCAATGGAAGATTTCATGAGTTGCACTCCCAAATGTGGGAAAATTTTAACACATTAGAAGAGGAAGCCATGGAAGTATACCTGGGAGCCATACACCCCACACTTGCTTCACTCATTGAGGAAAAAATGGGTGGCTTGTCTCTAGAGAAAATCTATGAGATCCTAGAAGAGGTAGAATGACAAGGTCTTGAAGAAGAAAAGGCACAACATGTTCACATGAGAGATTGTCCTTCTAAAGATATTGATGCCAACCTACACCAACCATCAAATATAGCACCCTCCACTCCAATGATACCTAAGGTAAATGATCAAGGGGATGAATTTGAATATCCAAATGTTACAACCACCTTAGATGTAGTCCAAGAGGAGGTGCAAAGTGCTAAACCAACATCCGCTAGTGAAGATTATGCAGAAGCGATCTCATTCATAGAGATGCACGATTATGCGGATAAAGGGGTCCTAAATTCAACAAGGTTTGAGATAGGTGATAGGACGGAACCTACCCTAGAATTGAATGAAGTGGTTGAAAGTGAAATTGGAAGAAAATCAATGAATGAATTTGAAGATATGATAGAATTTCACCACTTGTTCTTGGAAGAAACTCTCGATGAAAAGCTAGGAACTAATGATAAAAAAATTCTTCACCCTCCAAATTGTGATAAACTGGAATCATGGGTTACAAATGTGGACTATGATAGCCTTATCAATTTGAATACAAGCAATAACCCAATTTTGGAAGTAATGGAACCATCTAAGGAAGGTGAAGGTGAATTTGATGAGAAACACATTGATGAATTGGAGGATGTTGAAGAAGTAGTTGAACGTCACCACTTGATTTTGGAAGATGATTATTACAATGCTTGGAAGAAGTGGGAAGACTACACTCACTCCAAAACTGCTAATGAAACTTGTGTGCCAATTGATATGCAGGATGACACAATCGCCTACTCAAAGGAAGATATCACAACTCCTGTACAATTTGAGGATGTTTTGGAAGAGGGTTTCAAGTCTCATCAAATTTTGAAAGATTATAATGATTCCATTACCAAGGACAAAGAAGAAAAATATTTGATGAATGAATCAAAAGATCATGCCACAAACATCATGTATTTGGATGACAATTTTTACAATGGTTGGGGGAGATATGATAATGCATTTTTTTCTCACACCCCTATAGATGAAACTCATATTTCACTTGATATGCAAGACATTGAAACTTCTATCTCACATGAAGAGATACCATGGATAGTGAACAAAGAATGGGAACTAAATGACGAAGAGATGGATCAATTGGAAACAACTCAAATGAAGGATCATCAAGATGAGTCATTGGACCTACACTTTGACTAAGAATATTTGAAGGTTGAAAAGGATGGGCATGTTTTCAATTGGGTGCCTAATTTTGGTATGTTTGATGAACAAGTAATCAATGAAGAGTATGAAGACCACGAGGTAAAAGAGGGAATTACAAATCCCCTTCAAATTTTGATAAATAAAAATGTTCAAAGGGTAGAATCTAACCTTTTGTGTTCAAGCATCCAAAATTTAGGTGAAAATTTGCATGACCATATTTTGAATTTGAATGATGTTTATGGTGAAATGTCATTAAAGGTGAATGAAAAAAAAGGTATGATTTCCAATCACACCTTTGATAACACTGTTTTAATGAATGAAAAAGAAGTTGACGCACTTGAACTGTTAAATCAAATTCATCAACAATTACTAATTGAATCTAGGGTAAAAACTTTTAATGATCCTAATTTAGTAAATATCCTAGATGCTTGTAAATTGTTGCACAAATTTGATTGGCCTAAAAATTTGGAAAATGATTTGGCTTTGAAATTTTTAGAAATAGGCTCTTATTTGCAACATCTCACATTTAAAAAGGAAAGCCTAGTTCTAAATCATGAATGGAATTATAAGATTTATACTTTAAAGAATAGACAAGATAAAATTGAATATCATTTATTGTCTAATCATTTTAGTAATTTGACGCGCACCTATGAAAGTATTAATGGAACTAAATCAAATTGGTGGGGTGAGCGAGGTAAGTTAAAAATTGTTGCATGGTGCGGTCTAGTCTTGTTTTCATTGGATTCCTACAACATTGGGCATGCACATCATGTTATATTTTTGTTGAAGTGTTCTAATCATGTTTGGGATCCAGGAAAGTGATAGTCCAAGCTTTGCATCATCTTGTATTATATTGTACATTTGTATATAGATTTTGTTTTTTTTTGTTTTGGTTTGTGTTTTCAAGTTTGTTTTTGAAGTTGCTTTTTGGGTTTGGTTTTAAGTTTTGTGTGTTAGTCCTATGGACATGTTTGGTTTGTAAAAAAAAAAAAAAAATTGAGATGTCAACTTATGCCTAAAATCAGGAGAATATGAAACATTGGAATTGTATTGCAGAAAGCTCCACAAGTAACGCAAACACATTAAATAATATCATTTGAAACTTGTGATGCATGAAGTTGTTAGTTTTACAAATTATGGCAACATAGGTGGTATATTCCATCCACAATTCAGAAAAGCAATACATTCATATTACATTCCATTTTG
Organism: Wollemia nobilis; assembly: GCA_028583015.1. Classification (NCBI taxonomy): domain Eukaryota; kingdom Viridiplantae; phylum Streptophyta; class Pinopsida; order Araucariales; family Araucariaceae; genus Wollemia; species Wollemia nobilis. Next base: position 1,837,514 of record JAQPPZ010000690.1, on the reverse strand, counting down.
CATATATATTCCATCTTAGTTGCATATCCATTTCCAATACAATCATTGAAAAATGTCAAATCCGCTTAGGGTTATTCTATAACATAAAAATAATAATAAAAAAGAAAAAAAAATCCTAATGTTGGGAACTGATGCCCGAACTATCTTGAACCAAGCACGTTCTATTCATATTAAAGAGGATCTTGAGCAAAATGATCAAAACCAGACTTGGAAGAAAAGGTGAGGCAAAATGAGTATTTCGTGTTTGTCCTATCATGCAACATAATCCTTGAAACAATGGTTTTTACCACTCCCATAAAATCTTAAAGCCTAAAACCAGAGTAGTAAGGATAGGGTTAAATCCTCATCGAACTTAGGTTGAGGATCCAACTCCCCAAAGCTCTGATTTGACCTACATGGAGTAGTAAGGATAGGGCATAATTCTCATCTCACTTAGGTTGAGAATCCGATTCCCCAAAGCTTCCATTTTTCCCATTTCATCATAAATCTTGGATTGGAAGGATCGTACTACATGTCCTCTGCAAAGGATGGGTAGTCATCCCAAAGGTCCAAGCAATAAAAGTAAAACTAATTTTTCCCATTTCATCTCAATATTGGATTGGAAGGATCGTACTACATGTCCCTAGCAAGGATGGGTAGTCATCCCAAAGGTCCAAGAAATAAAATTAACTAATATTTCCCATTTTATCTTAATATTGGATTAGAAGGATCGTACTACATGTCCCTAGCAAGGATGAGTAGTCATCCCAAAGGTCTAAGAAATAAAAGAAAAAGAATGAATGAAGCCAAATTATGGATTATGGGGTTAAGTATGCTCATGCGTGGCAGCATGTCTTGTTTAAAACAAGACCACTGACTGCTCAAATGGATAGACTAGCTTGACAATTTCATCCATAACTGGTTAAATCATTTTGCTCAAAGTGAGGTAATGAATTCCATATCGGAGTAGTAAGGATAGGGTTAAATTCCCATCTCATTTAGGTTGGGAATCCGATTCCCCAAAGCTCTGATTTCACTTTCACTTGCACATGGGTTCAAGATAGTAGTGACTCATAACCAACTTTGGGATCTAATAAAGCAATTCATTATATATATAGTTGATCCTAAGAGGGTTTGATAATTTTAAATGTTTGTGTATGATACTGCAAAGCTTAAAGCAGATTGCTACATCTCTAAGCATATTTATCAGGATGCATAAATCATTCACAATCTCACATATGCATTCATGTAAAACTGACAATGGAATGTTGATCAATTTCAAACGATAGAAAATGGAGCACATTGCACACATCGAGCTGATACTTAATGATTCTAATGTTTCATGTATTTCTGATCTATCGACATTTGTTTTATCTCTTATGTGCTGACGCCTGTATCTAAGCTTGTATATTTCCAAGTTAGGTTCTCACCAAAATGCTCAGGAGCATTTCCCAGAAGAGTCGCCATTTGTTGTGGCTGATCCACAACACACCCCAAAATTGGGGACCCCATTTTTTTTGCATGCTTTCCAAGAAGATTGCAGTGGCCCAGATGTTAAAAGAGCAAAGAAAAGCAAAAATGAAAAAACGTCACGATATTGCGACATGTTGTTCCGTCGTGACCAAAATGAAAAAACGTCATGATATCACGACATGTCACATTTTTGCAGCTCAGAACGCCAAATCATGTCGAAATGAAAAGGTGTCGCGATATCATGACATGTCGCGTTTTCGCGGCCCAGCCAAGCGAAGTACAGTGGAACGAAAAAGTATCGTGATTTCGCGACATGTCGCGTTTTTGCGGCTAAGAGCAATAGAATGCAGCACAAAGTGAAAAATGTCACGATATCACGACATGTCATAAAATCATGGTCAAAGCAAGTAGGAAGAAGTGTTGATCGAAAATTGTCACGATATCACGACGTGTCATGAAATCGTGGGTCAAAGAGGAGAGAGAAGACAAAATAAAAAAATGTCGCGATATCACGACATGTCACAAAATCGTGGTCAAACCAATCAAACAGGGCAAGGCACTAAAGTTGTCACGATATCGCGACATGTCATGTTTTCATGATCTGAAGATGAGATGAAGGGCAAACAGAAAAAACGTCGTGATATCGCGACATGTCGGAGTTTCACGACCTAGAGCAGCCAAAGTGAACATAGAGGAAAAGTGTCGCGATATCGCGACATGTTGGATTTTCACGACCAAAGGCAGGAAGATAGAGCTAAAGAGAAAAACGTCGTGATTTAACGACAGGTTGCATCCATGCGGCCCAAAGGATAAAAATGTCATGATATCGCGACATGTCTCATTTTCACGATGCATGAAGACGAACAAGGCTGCTGACAAAAAAACATCATGATATCGTGACATGTATCATTTTCGCGATGCATGAAGGTGAACAAGGCTACTGACAGAAAAACGTCGCGATATCATGACATGTCTCATTTTTGCGGTGCTTGAAGATGAATAAAGTTGCGGGTATAAAAATGTCACGATATCGCAACATGTCTTGTTTTTGCAATACAGGTGGAAGAACAAAGCTACAGATAGAAAATGTCGCGATATCACGACATGCTATTTTTGTCATGATTCACGGCGGGCCATTACAGAACATACAGGGGTAACACTGAACACATGGCATAAAGGTGTAAGAATCATGGGAAGCATTACAGTTCACAGAGAAGATCAAATGTTTCGACGTAGAGCAGAAAGTCAAAAATAATGAAGAGGCGAGGAAGATGAAACGAAGCGATCTAGGAGATGAAGCGAAGCGTCACAGGGTGAAACAGAGAGCATTGCTAGAAAGTTTAAAAGCAGAAGCACAAATTGATACAGGGATCGAAATCACTGTGAGCAGAGTTGCAGAGCCGAAGGTGAGAAGCCATTCCGTGTTGGCAATTTTGGGTACCTTGAGTACATTGCCTTTGCCTAAGTTTAGTTGTTGTCATTGATGTCAAGGAGCTCGTGGTAGTTGTTGTCTTTGATGTCAAGGAGTTCTTGGAGCAATTTGTTTTTATGTCTAAGTATGTGTTTTGATGAAGGTTTCAGTTGGTCAGTAAGTCTCCAAGAAAATCAGAGTAGCCCAGTTGCAAAAGATCAAGAAAAAGAGAAGTTAGAAAAATTTTGCAGGCGGCTCGAAAAACTGTCACGATTTTGCGACATGTTTTAGGAGAGAGAAAGTTCTGGCAAAACTGTCACGATTTCACGACATGCTGGAAGGCAGAGATGAAGCTAGCAAAACTGTCATGATTTTGTGACATGTTTGAGGAGAGAGAAAGTTTAGGCAAAACTGTCATGATTTCGCGACAAGTTGAGTTGGCAGTGTTGAGCTGCAGAAAGTGTCGCGATTTCACGACAAGTTTCAATGAAGCTGTATGGATGCAGAAAGTGTCACGATTTCACGACAGGTTGAGTTGGCAGCTTGTAGTTGGCAAAAGCATTGTGATTTCATGACATGTTCCAGTTTTGCGGACATATGGCAGAAAAGTGCTTAAGGCAGCAAAAGCGTTGCGATTTCACGACATGTTCCAGTTTTGTGGGATTTTGGCAGAAAAGAGCTTAAGGCAGCGAAAGCGTCACAATTTCGTGACATGTTCCATTTTCACTGGTGCAAACCGAGAAAAGGTTGAAGAAGCAAGAAGTGTCGTGATTTCACTACAGAATTGCAGATGACGTTAGCAAGAGGCAAAGGTGTCACGATTTCATGACAGAAGCGGAGAAGAAGGCTTTGAAGTCTAAAGCATCACGATTTCACGACAGGATTGTAGATGACGTCAGCAAGAAGCAAAGGTGTCGCGATTTCATGACAGAAGTGGAGAAGAAGGCTTTGAAGTCTAAAGCATCGTGATTTCATGATAGAAGTAAGATGATGTCAACAAGAGGCAAAAGTGTCATGATTTCATGACAGAAGAGCAAAGGAAGCAGACAAAAGCAAAAGCGTCGCGATATCGCTACAACAAGCTATAGAGGGTGTTTGGTAGGCAAAGGTGTCGGGATATCGTGACATGTTGAAGTTTCGTGCCAGAAGCAACAGGGAGGTAGTGAAGCCGACAGAGTTAAATCTGGGCCGACGCAGCGTAGGGTTTTACAGCTGACGTGATTGAAGGTTAAACAGTCGACTAAGAACAAGATTTCAACTTGAGATTGTGAGTATTAAAGGAGGGTTGTTTGAGTAGTTTCAAGTATCGATCGAAGTGTGCATTCGAAGAGTGGCGTTCGTAGATTTAGTGCGACAGTGAGGTTTGATCATCGAAAAAGCAAAGTGCAAAGTTCGATTGTAGTATAAGAGTGCATTTCGTTGAATCGTCTAAGTGTGGAAGACTGTGCTGCTGTTCATGCGAAGACTGTGCTGATGTTTATGCGAAGACTGTGCTGTTGTATGCACGAAGAATATGCTACTGAGTTTTTCGTAGAAGAATATAATTTGATCGAGTGTTGTTGTGTTTGCACAGACTGTGAAAAATTGGTTTCGACCAAGTAGGAACTATAACAGAAAAGAAAAGAGGAAGAGGACAGATTTGTGCCAGACAGTCGTTTTGGTGCAGAAAAGAGGACCAGCTTGCTGTGACAGAGTTGAGGACAAAGATCTCCAGCCAGAGATCAAGCACTATGTCAGGAGATGGCAAGAAAAGCTGCTTCCGAATCCATAGTTTGCCAACTTGAATATTTAGTAAGTGAAAGTAATTTTTCTAATCACTCTACAATTGACTGTGATGGGACAAACAACCTTGTCAAATATTTCAATTCAGGAAGATGTCCTTCACATCTCAATGCTTGATAGAGAAGGAGATTCAAACTACAGGCCCTTAGGTATGTGATTATACCAAATGGATTGTTTCACAAAATATTGATGGAGTACTTCTCAGGTGCATCAAAGAATCAGAGAAGCAAAAAATCCTAGAAGAATTATATTTTGGATTGTCAGGAGACCATTATGTAGGGAGACCGACATTGAAGATCATCAAAGCAAGTTATTTTTGGCCCATTATCTTTGCATATACTTTCAAAGTTAGTCAAATTTGTGATAAATGCCAGAGATATGTCAGCAAAAGCAGGAATGCATCATTTCCCCTTCATCTGATTCAAGTAGAAGCACCATTTCAACAATAGGTATTAGATTTCATTGGGGTCATTGATCCTAATTCATCCATCAGGTATAAGTACATTCTAACTACAATTGAAAATTTCACCCGATGGGCTAAAGCAATCCCAACCAAGAAAGCCAACCAAGAGGTGTTCATCTCATTCCTTGAAGGATTGATCACTCGTTTTGGTTTCCTAGATGTAATTATAATAGATAATAGAACTCCATTTATCAATGCTAAAATTAGTGAGTTCATGGGTAAGTACAATATTTATTTAAAAACCTCATCAAACTACTATCTGTAGGGAAATGGCCTGGCCGAATCCATGAATAAGAATATGCTCAAGATTCTGAAAAAGACTTTAGGAGATAACAAGTGAAGTTGGCACTTGCTTTTGAACCAAGCATTGTGGGCCGATCATATATCAGTGAAAATTCTATTAAGATGTTCCCTTATTCCTTGGTGTATGACAAAGAGGTAATATTACCCATCCATATTGAATTACCGAAACTTCAATCCTTGCACTTACTTTATGGTGAATATGATGAATTTGACCCCATGAGCACAAGGTTGGTTCAACTTTTATAGTTGGAGGAAGAAATTGAGAAGTTGTACAATGCCTTCATGGAACATGCCCAAATGATGAAGAAGTGGTTTGGTAAGAAGACTTCTGAGAAAGCTTTCAAGGTGGGCAATATGGTGTTGAAATGGAATGAGAAAAAAACAAATTCGGGCAAGCATCACAAGTTTGAGGTGATTTGGGAGTGCCCTTTCCAGATTTCGGGTGTGAATCAAGTCAATTCCTATTACTTGCAGGATATGGACGACCATGTGCTGCCAATTCCAATCAATGGTCTTCATTTGAAGGTCTATCATCAGTGAATTTTTTAGACCAAGTATGTAAATATGTGTATTATTTTCTTTTAATGTCTTTTTATATTTAAAGGGTTAAGTATTTAAAAAAAAAGTATTTTTGTTGGGAGAATTTAATTTCACCCCAGGAGGCTATTTTCGCTCCGAAAGTGCTTCTTCACTAGGAAAATCATTTTCATTTCGAAAACATTTTAAAAGCCTTTTGGTCTTATTTCGGGGTGAAAACATTAAAAGAAAACAGGTAATTTTATCAGTAAGATTATTAAAGGTTTTTTTTTGGGCAACACGAGTACATATGGATTTTTAAAGGTTTGCTTTTTCAAAGCACTAAAATGCGCCCCCATTATTATTTACCAGGAAGAGAAGATAAAAATAAAATAAAATAAAAAAGATGTTTTTTCTGCCTGGAAAAATCAATTTTGCCTCGCATACTTTATTTTCAGAGCAAAATCCCTTTGTGCTCCACCAATAGAAAATTTTGGGGCAAAAAATCAAGATGAGAAAATAAAATCTTACATGCTTTTTCGGGACTCCAGTCGATTAAATTATTTTGGTATGGAAGGGGGCGAAGTTAATTTTTACCTTGCTTTTTTGGCAAAGACTCCTAGTTGCATTAAAAGCTTGCTTTTTCCAAATAAAGATTGTTTTTTTTAGGCAAACGAAGAAGATGAATTATTTTAAAGATTGCCAAGCATGTAATCTCGCCAAGCGAAGTAGGAAAGAATATTTTTGGAGCTCAAGTTGAACGAAACTGTCTGTTGCATTATTATTTTTGCCCCAGTTGATGTTTCTGGAAAAACAAGTGTGCTTGGAATAATGTTTCACACTGGAATGAGCTAATTTCAAAGTGAACTTCAGTTAAATGCATGAAATTAGCTAATTTCACTGGAAAAACTCAAAGAAGACGTTTTCGATATCTTAATACAGTGAATTTACTAATTTCGTCCCAAATAGCGCTCTTATCACATTCATCATTTTTGAGGTCAACCGTTAATAACCAGATTACACCTATCAAGATTCAAAAGTAGTTGGGCATGATGTTCGGAGAAGATTTATAGTGCAAGGGTATTATTAATAGTTGATTGGCATTTAAAAATCATTAATAAGCATGGGCAAGAGAACCAAGGAGCATGTTCACCTGGATTTCTCAGGTGTACCACATGCATTAAATTGGGAATTTGGATGTGAAAACTATAAGTAAATCAAACTAGAAGCTTGCAAATGAAGAAATATTAAGAACACATTTTTTGGAGTATTACAGGATTGTTACTCAGCTTTGCCGAATTGTTGCTTTGTTACAGAACTATCAAAGTGTTGAAGTGAAACTACCGAAGGACGAAGATGAGGAAGAAAGTTGTTGATATGAAGAAAAGGCAGAAAAAAGTAGAGGGAGGCAAGAAAACTAAAAAATCCAGGTAAAATGAATATATAGAGCTTGATAAGTATTATGATGCACTGGCTCAGATTGGTGAATGCGTCATTTTGAACAAGGATGTGGAAAAATTATGCTAGTATGTAGAAGCTGCTATCAGACAAGGCTTGATGCCAGAAAGCCCATTGACTATTGCGTATCATGCATAATTTTTTTGGTAACTATGTACACCTATTCATGCTTACCCAGAACTAGTACTGACTATTACAAAATTGTATAACCCCACCACAAGAACTATTCGAAATGTAAAGGGGGATAAATTATTCAGCATTTCGTCTAATGCAGTTAGAGAAGCGTTTACTTGCGGGGTGATACCTCCTTTGAACGTTATGTTCAAAAATTTAAATCTCAAGGAGCAAGATGAAAGGTATAAATCGACAATGACGTTACACCAGTTCATAGAAAATCAACCGATAAAGATGCCCCAATTTGTAGAGTTGTCGACTTTACCAAAGCCTCTGATAGATTTTAAGAGCCCAAACATGTTTTCTATCTTGGCCTGGATGATAGGTATTCCTAATGATTCTACAGTGCATAAATGGCAAGTGACACTTGTACAGTGTATTTCATAGGTAGAATTCTATGCGTTGACAACAATGACAGTGAGCACAAACCTGATTTTCTTTGGTTGGGTAGATTACATGGCTTGAAGAATGCATACCTAGTTGGAGAGAGTGCATAGTGGAGAAGAGCTAGTGTTCAGACATTCTTTATTATTAGCATAGTATTTATTTTTCCATATGCACCAACGCTTTTCATTTATAACTATCAACCAGACTGATGTGGTAGATAGGAAGCTGCCAGTTTATTTATGGACTTCGAGTTTATCCAAAAAGGAGTCATAATATAATTTCAACTGAAAGTTCTTGGGCTCCGCCATCAAGATTATTTTTGGCACATGTGAAAGAGTGCCAAGAGCTTTGATAGAGGAGGTCATCACGAAGGAGAAACATGACATTTTCTTGTTGACGCAAGGCATCATTGTACGAATTTTTGGCTTTACTAGCAAGTCGTTCCTCCTTCCATATTTTTCTATAGAGCACCTTTTCATGTTGGAGGTTTCCTGCCAGAAATATTTTATTAATCACGTCTACAGGGTGAGTCGAGGGAAGTGAACCACATTTACAATACCCTTTTGCTTCGATGATATTGAAGGAAGTCAAGTCATACAAAATTAGTTGATTATAGAAACCCTCTACAACCTTGACTTGATTGAGTTATCTCAATGGTGGAAATACGACCCTTTGGGTCATTTTGTAGCATTGATTAAAGCAAAAAAAATTCATTGCAGTCCCAGAGCAAATATTGAGCAGCAATAAAATAATCCTGAGGAGCATGATCTCGAATGGCACATTGATAAAATTATGGTGTTCCTACCATGGCATGATTTCTACAATATGGAGGCTAAATATAATCTTGAGGTCCAAAAGCACTAGATTCCTCCTCCGAACCTGTTTAGAAAAATGAAATATCAATTGCCCGCTTGGTCTGAGGAGAAAATCACCAGTTGGTGGGTTATGAGGGCCCATCGATAAAAAACTAGGTCAGCCTATGGCCTAGTGATGGATGATGCATTTTCAGACATTTATGATTAATATTATGATAGTTACCAGCTGATATCTTTCGCTAAAATTGTACCTTGAAGCTTTCAAGGATCTGACAGTGAAGAGATCATGGCTAGAGAAGAGCAACTCGTAGCTAAAAAAACACCACTTGTGGAGGAAAAAAAAACTTTTGTTACCAAAAAAGTAGCTCTAGTGTAAGAAGAGGAGTACGCGTGAGACAATTTCTTTTCCAAAAATCTCCAAGAAGCCAATAATTGGTGCAATATCTTCATCTGGTACAAATCCTCCTCCTACAATTGCAACTATATAGGTTGACATTTCAAAGACTGTACCTTTCATCCAAGAAGAGCAGCTTGACCAGAAGATTGAGTTCATAAATATTGAAGAGGATATTAAGGAAGAATTGAAGGAAGATCAGGTAGATAAGGAGCTAGTATCACAACTGCCCTCATCATCGGCTCAAATGGTGTCAAATCCCAAAGGTATGTTTTTCCTGCCATCTTCCCTTACTCTTGAGCATTCGGTTACTGTCGCACCCCTTTCTACAGTTGTCCCTTCCATTTCACTCCCATTTGGTATACCTTCCACTTCTATTTTACTTCTCGTTTCTTAGGCATCAGTCACCTATGCTCCCTCTTTTTCTATTCCCCCTTATTTTGTTTCCATTTCTTTCAGTTCTTTTGCATCCGTACCCAACCCATTTTCTCTCCCTTCATTCTCCATTTTGGTAACTTCTACCACAACCATAAGTACACAAGCTCATCCTCGAGTAAGTATAACTGTAGTTGGACCCCTTACTTTCATTCCCTTAACCATCTCAATTCCATCAACTATTTCCATTTCTACTTAGGCTCACTTTCCCTTTTCTCCATTCCTTGAGTTGCAAGTGCTTCCAGAATCAGAGATGGAGGTTCTGTCAGAGCACCCTATTGCAGAAAAAATAAGTTAACCCTGCCAGAGTTCATCACAGTGGTTGAAAATTCGTAAGTGAAAAGAGGCTTAAGCTACAACAAAGCCATTGAAGAAGATCTTTTTTGACCATGACGATATGGAGTCCTACATTGTAAATATGATTCCCTAGGTCTAGAAGCCCCAATGAGAGATGGCTCTAAGATATTATTCTTATGAAGTCATTACAGAGGACCTGACGAAGATTGATACTACAAAGAATATGGGGAATATTCAGGTAGATATGAGCTCAATTAACCTACACAGTGAGAATTATAAGAAAAGTTTTTTCTGAGGCTGAGACAAAAATCATTGAATTAGAAGAAGCTCTAGCTAAAAATAGGTCACAATTGGAGATAGAAAAATCAGAGGTAGAGCATTGGAAATAGAAGGTGGAAAGCTTGGAGAAAGTAGCCAAAGAGCATCATAATATACAAGATAAAGTTGAATAGTAGGTGTAGAAAATTAACTGTCCAAATGGAATCTTTACAAAATCAACTAGCTAAAAAAGCCACACAATCAATGGGGTTCTCCAAGGAGAAGATCAAGGAAGCTCACCATCATTTGACTAAAGACTATGTAAAATAGGAAACAAAAGTGCTCATGGTTCTACTGCATATTCACGAGGCCCGGATAGTAATTCTTCTTAGCGATCATACTTTGGAGTTTATCGAGGAGCAGATGGAACCAAAAATAGATATGGCACTAAAGATTTAGACGTTATCTCAGTTTGACTTTTGAATTACACAAATGACCAGAATGGATCGAGCTTTGTCCAATGCCAAGATTACATTGCGTAACTATTTTTCTAGATTGGAGCTAGCTAGAGAGAGTCGAAAGCTAGCTACTATGTTTAAATAGGAGCATTGAATTTTGCTTGTTTATTTTAAGGCTATAGTTGGTGCTAAATTTTTGAGCTTCATAGATTATCAAGGGAAGATTTTACCAAAATAAGAGTTGGATATAGCCTAGAGAGGTTTGGTAGAAGATACCTTAGAGATCGATCGCTGGGCAAATCCAATTACAGAAGAACATGTATTGTCATTCATGAAGATGCTCAACCCCATCGAGTCATCCCTATTGAAGCCGAGTCAGAGAGCTAATCACATCAGCCTGGACTATGTCCAAATGTTGTGCTTTATCATTTACTCACTAAACAATCTCTCTACATTTAATTTAGATTCCTGGGTTGGGACGATTGCAGTCTATGAGACTACCAATGCGAGTCTTGCAAAGCAAGAAGAATAGGCACGGACGAATAAAGCATGAAAGGAGGTTGCTGAATTAAGGGAATCATCTGTTGCAGCCAATAAAAGTGATAGCTGAGCCCAATGGATGAAATCTTGGAGTCGATTGCATCCAGACGAACTGAATACCTCGAGAGCCACCAAAAGTGTTGGCAGTTTTGCCACACTAAGTTTTTCCTTGTAACAAATTAAAAAATGCAATTTTGCTGGCTTATAAAAAAATTTGTGTTGTCATTGTTTTGATTTGATATTTATAATTTCATTCTCAAATGCAAAGTAAGTTCTTTCACTCACTTTCCCAAGCACAACTAAGCACCAGTAATTTCATTGGCAAAAATAGAAGTTAAAGCTCCAAATTGGTTTTGCCAGCGAGAATAAACTGTAGTGCTTCCTATTGCAAAAATAATTTAAGGTGACATAATTGGCAAAAGAAAAGTGCAAGGAAGGAAATGTGCCATCAAAAAATGTCTAAAGAACAAAGGCATCAACATTAACTGAAAGCACCAGCAAAAATGTAATCAATTGATTTCATTGGCAAAAGTAGGTAAAAGACTCATTAAGATGATTTCACCCAATTTGGAGCAAAAGCAATGAAAGACACCCAAATTGAAGTGAAGGGAGGATTTTAAAAGTGAAGAAAAAGATAAGTTAAATGATTTCACCCGAACTTTTGCATTCCAAGGTGATTTCGCCCTTTTTTCCATTCCTTGAGTTGCAAGTGCTGCCAGAATCAGATATGGAGGTTGTGTTAGATCACCCTATTACAGCAAAAATAAGTCGACCCTACCATAGTTCATCACATTGGTTGAAAATTCGTAAGCGAAAAGAGGCTCAAGCTATAGCAAAGTTGTTGAAGAAGATCTCCTTTGACCTTGAAGCTATGGAGTCCCACACTATAAATATGATTCCCCAGGTCCATAAATCCCAAGGAGAGATGGCTCCAAGCGATTATGCTTATGAAGTCATTACAAAGGATCTGACGAAGATTGATACTACAAAGAAGATGGGGAATATTCAAGTGGATATGAGCTCGCTTTACCTACACGGTGAGCATTATAAGAAGAGCTTTTTCGAGGCTGAGATAAAAATCGTTGAATTAGAAGAAGCTCTAGCTAAAAATAGGGTACAATTGGAGATAACAAAATAAGAGATAGAGCATTTGAAACAGAAGGTGGAAATCTTGGAGAAAGCAGCCAAAGAGCATCATAAGGTATGAGAGAAAGTTGAATAGTAGGTGCAGATAATTAACTGCCCAACTAGAATCTTTACAAAATCAACTAGCTAAAAAAGCCACACAATCAATGGGATTATCCAAGGAGAAGATCAAGGAAGCTCACCATCATTTGACTAAAGACTGCGCAAAATGGGAAACAAAAGTGCTCATGGTTCTACTATATATTCACGAGGTCCAAATAGTAATTATCCTTGGCAATCAGACTTTGGAGTTTATCGAGGAGCAGGTGGAACCAAAATTAGAGATGTCACTAAAGATTTAGACATTAGCTCAGTCTGACTTTCTAATTACACCAATGAGCAGAATGGATTGAGCTTGGTCCAATGCCAGGATTACATTGCACAATTATTTTTCCAGATTGGCGCTGGCTAGAGAGGGTCAAAAGCTAGTTAGTATGTTTGAATAGGAGCATTACATTTTGCTTATTTATTTTGAGGCTATAGTTGATGTTGAATTTTTGAGATTCACAGATGATCAAGGGGAGCTTTTACCAAAATAAGAGTTGGATATAGCCTAGAAAGGTTTCGTAGAAGATACCTTAGAGATCGATAGCTGTGTAGACCCAATTATAGAGGAACAGATATTGTCATTCATGAAGAGGCTCACCCCCATCGAGTCATCCCTATTGAGTCAAAGAGCTAATCACATCAGCCTAGACCACGTCCAGATGTTGTGTTTTGTTATTGAATCATTGAACAATCCCTCTATGTTTAATTTAGATTCCTGGGCTAGGGCGGTTGCAGTATATGATACTACCAGTGCGAGTCTCACAAAGCAAGAAGAACAAGCATGGACAAAGAAAGCATGAAAGAAGGTTGTTGAATCAATGGAATCATCTGTTGCAACTAGTAAAAGTGATAGCTGAGCCCAATGGATGAAATATTTGGGTCGATTACATCCAGATAAACTGAATACCTCGAGAGCTGCCAAAAGTGTTGGCAGTTTTACCACACTGAATTTTGCCTTGTAAAATTCTAAGTATACAAATTAAACAATGCAATTTTACTAGCTCGTGAAATATTTTGTGTTGTCATTATTTTGATTTGATATTTTTAATTTCATTCTGAAATGCAAAGTAAGTGCTTTCGCTCGCTTTCCCAAGCACAATTAAGCACTAGTAATTTTGTTGGCAAAAATAGAAGTTAAAGCTCCAAATTGGTTTTGCTCGCGAGAATAAATTGTAGTGCTTCCTCTGGTGAAAATAATTTAAGGTGACATAACAGGAAAAATAAAAATGCAAGGAAGGAAATGTGCCATCAAAAAATGTCTAAGGAACAAAGGCATCAAAATTAACTGAAAGCACTAGCAAAAATGTAATCAGTTGATTTCATTGGCAAAAGTAGGTAAAAGACTCATTAAGATGATTTCACCCAAGTTGGAGCTATGAAAGGCACCCAAATTGGAGCGAAGGAAGGATTTTACAAGTGAAGAAAAAGACAAGTTAAATGATTTTGCCCGAACTTTTGCATTCCAAGGTGATTTCGCCTTTTTTGGGTGAATTACTATTTTTAGTTAATTTTGGGGCAAAAATAATAGATGGGCATTGGTCAAGGTCAATTTCACCATGGGATAAGCAAAAGTAATGATTTTTACCCCTTTTCCAATGAACTAGATGGAATCGCCCAAATTTGAGTGAATGAAAGAAAGAGCACCAAACTTAGAGTGAAAAGCAATGAAAACGATATCATCCTGAGTTGGTCAAAATCAATTTTACCCCAAATAGGAGCAAAATTCATTTTTGTCCTCCTTTTGGAGTGAAATTCTATTTTTACTCAATAACACATCAAAATCACTTTCTGGCGAAATTCATGGTAAAACTTTTAAAGTGGTTGCAATTTCCAATGAAATTAATCACTTTCACCTCCCCTCTTGTAGCAAAAGTAAATTTTGCTCCTTTTCTTGGTGAAATCACTATAGAATAAGAAAGTAAAGGCAAGCAAGAAAATTTTCAGACGAACTTAGCAAAAGTGATGGCAAAAAGTTCAATATGGGTGAAAATATCAAATGAACTTCTATTTTCACCCCTTTTTTTAGTTAGTGCACTTCCATTTTTAATCACAATTACAATGAAATGGATTTTCTCCCTCACTTCTAGGTAGAATTCATTCTTATATTTACTCTAAACGAATTCTTTTTCAAAGGCGCTTTCTACACAGATCGTTTTTGGGAAAGATCAAAGGTTGGTAAAATTTAATTCTTGGAGCAAGGAAATCAATTTTTCCAGAGTTCCTGGTGAAGGGTTGCCAACGTTAAATGCTATGCTCTTGATTCTAGTATGACCCTCTTCATTTTCAAGGCACCGTCCACTAATTTTGCTCCTTTTCCAAATGAATTTGATTGTTGTTGGGTCTTCTTGGCGAAAATTAAATTCTGAGGTGCAAGATGATGAAGTGGCAACCAAGATTTAATGTTCGAGCTCCTGATTTTTGTGCAATATCATTGTGTTCTGATACACCGACGTCTAAGATAATTTTCCATTGTCCATTCTTGTTAATTTATTAGGCGCTCTCCACCAAAACAGGATCTCTACTTCCTGAAGAATGTGTTGATTTGTTCATTACAGTCACTAAGGATAAAATTGTTGTTGTTGATCTTTGACTAGCCGAAATTTTGTCTTAATGTGCATTTAATTACAGAGGCACAACCCTCTATAAGTACTAAGCATTCTGATGTAAAAGGGGGATAGACACTGCCAAAAAACACTTTGAGTTCTATGCATCAATTAAAAGGTATTTGGCTCTGGTTCCTGGATTAGTGGTATATGTAATTATTTTCTACTTGTCATTTTTTTTAGGTTCGTGATCTTTGTTGGATATGTTTGAATTCTGCATGTTGAATTTAACTCCTAATAGAGAACTGAATGCTGAAATATTTATTGGAAGTCATCTCTACAAGCTGTGAATGACTCCTGTTATTTTCTTTCTGTTATATGCTAATTAAAACTTGATTTGGGTTTTAGTTGCTAGTTTATCTCCACCTTACATTTTTGGCTCATAGTCATATTTCCCATTCCTTTCTATCATTTAACATCTCTTTCTATTACCCTAAGCTTACACTGGTTGTTAGAGTAGTATGGGAACCAACCCTCTCTGGATATTCACTCGAAGGACATATTTTTCCTTTGGCCTTTCAATGTTGGCCGAGTCTAGGGCACACATATATTTTGTACTTAGGCAGATTCGTGACCAACACATTACAATGTAATGTTTCATAATTAACCTGTTGATCCCATTCTCTTGAATCAAAATTAATTTTAATGGATTATGACAAAGATTTAAAATATCTATAGCAACATATATCCAAGAACATACAATATGCCTTCTCTCCTTAGTGGTTGGTGCTTTGGATAAGCTCCCTTAAGGTATTGCTAATATTCTTTAAAAAAAAATCTTATTAATTTATTAATATGAATGTCCAAAAAGCCTATCCCATATTAGAAGTATTTTCACAATTTAGATATCAATATAAAGATTCTCACTCCGTGGTATTAAATATAAGATACCTCTTCCCTAAACCATGGGCTACCACCCATTATTTTATCCCTGATTTCCAAACTAAAAATATGTTGAGGTAAAAAAACATTAGAAAGAAAAGTCATTAAGTAATTTGAATTCAATCATCACTTGCACTTAATCCAATTTTGAATCTTTGAAAATCTTGGATAGTAGTCATGGGACTTACATATCAACCCTCTACTTTTAAGAACCATTATATCATGGTTGATCATCTCACCCTTCATAATCACTTCTAGTGTAATATCTACTCTTCTTTGAATTGGGCTTTTCATATATGTTCCTTCTCTTGTCTCTAACTTGGGCATCTACACTTCCAACTAGGGCATCCTTGCTTCTAATTAAAACTTCATTTATGAATTTGAATTTCTCTAAAAATTTGGAGTAAGAAAAAATGAAACTTATTCCTTTCTTGCACTTACTTTCTATTTACATGATTTATCTATTCTTTTTCAAAGATTTAAAATATATATATAAAAAAAAAATAGCTTTTATCCAACCCACACTTGCCTTGCATCATCCATACATATAAACTTTTAAAATATATCTTTATATAATTTTAATTCTTGAAAAACATAATTTATTTAATTAAAATAATAATGAATAAAAAAAATTATTATTTATATCCTATATATTATTAGTGACTATTCTGAACTATCACGTATTCCCTCTCTAGATTTCTTCATATCATTAACAAGACTTACTATTTAAACAAGCATCATGAGTCCACAATAAGATACTGCTATGTTAATAGACAATGCCCCTTGTTTATATAAAACGCCATGGACTGATAAATCTTTGTCCTCAGTTTAAAGGGATGTATAAGTTTTATTTTTAAAAGCTTTGACCATCCTCCATATTTTAAAAAGAAAAGCATCGTTTTAAACGTTCTCAAATATGTGCGAGGATTCTAAAAGATGGAAGAAAACCGTTTATAGCCTTTAAAGCACTAAAGCATTATCTTAATATAATTTGTATTTGCCAAATCAAATTATAGTTAGCAGAGCTTATCAAGGTGCTAGTTATTTATTTGAGTGGTGAGTTAGTTGATGGGAAATTTAACAAATTTGTAGATCTTCATTACATTTTGTATATACACAACAAAAAAAAAACCAACAAAAAAAAATCATTTTTAGCTGGTTGTTTGGTTGTGGTCGGGGTTTAAGGATTTTTTTTGGTGCTCACCTTAAACCAAAGTTTTAAGGGTAAGTGGGCAGTTCGTCCATTCAACTCCCCTGTAAATCACACTAACTAACATAAACCTTTTAATCCGCTTGAGTTTGGTTGTGGTCGGTGTTTAAGGATTTCTTTTGGTGCTCACCTTAAACCAAAGTTCTAAAGGTAAGTGGGCAGTTCATCCATTCAACTTCCCTACAAATCACACTAACTACCATAAACCTTTAATCCGCTTGAAGGTAAGTTAATTGATCAAAATAGAAAATGATTGTAGTCGACTTACGTACCATTCCCACTCCTCGTGCTGATATGAAAAAAAAAAAAAACATTTTACGGTTTCTTTGGTGCCTGCCTTAAAACCAAAGTTTTTTATTGCATCAGTGGAATCTTTGAACTGTATAAAACCTCTGCCATCTATTTCAAAAGTACAAGCCTAGTCTTCTTTTTTTCTAGGAGGAAGAGGGTAATGAATGCTTTTTTAAGTGGTACATTAAAAGCTTCGACAGCTCTTTATCCATAAGTTCCAAAAGTTCCCACACCTTTTTGGTTTGGAAGATCGTGCAAATTTTTCAGTACCATTTTTTTAATAATTCTATTCATTATTAAAGAGGACTCTTTAAATGTGGTTAAAAACTTTTTAGGTGATTAAAATTCTAATTGGAACATCTTGGTTAAGATATTCATCAAAAATTTGACGGATATTAAGGTCTTTGGAAAAAATAATAAAGAAAGTAGTGTTTAGCGTGTCATAAAAGAGTAAACAATATAAATGTTACCTATACACTTTTAGATTTTCAAGGCAATATTTAGACCAAAAAAAGGTATTTTCGAAGTTATCCCTTGCATTTCATATTCTCCAAGGTTGAATATACCTATCATATTATGAATGGTCTATAAATATGGACAAGATCAATTAGGATGGAATTATTAGTTGGAATGAAAGAAAATTTGGAAGACCCTCTAAGCAAAATCAAAGAGAAAATGATACCCATATTGAAAGCCAAAAATAAATATCACAAATACTAACAAGAAGAGGAGCTAACAAAATTAATAATGATGTTGAAGATGATATGTGAGAACATTTTAAGTATGAATATGTATGCAAAAAAAGGGTTTTCAAGGAAGTAATAGGTTAATATAATCCTAAATTTATTTTAATACAAAAACAAAAAGAGACACTGAGTCTTATAAGGATAGATTTAAGAAGATTTGAAAGAGAGAGGAGTGTCTCACAGTTTATCCTATGGAAACTTCTTGTATTGCAATAGTATAGGACAATTGCAATTGGGGTGAACCATTTATAAAAGCAAGAGGTAATTAGGTTAGTATTATTTTCAAAGCAAAGAAGAAAATATGAAAATTGGAGTCATAGATATGTATTCCAAATATAATTACTCTTTGTGGTGAATTTTGGAAGGACCTCAATTTATTTATGTCAAGTCAAATAATTAATTACAATCTTTGGATTCTTGGAGGGGAATAGGGGTAGTGATATCTTGTTATGTGATGAACTTTGGCCATACATCAAACCTTGTAATAGAGACGAGAGCCATGATTATAGGAGTAAGGCTTGTAAAAAAGATGAATGTTAAGAAGCTTATAGTGGAAGGTGATTCTATGTAAATTATTAATAGTTTGAATGTCAAGAAAACCACTAGTTGGAGCATTGAGAATATTATTTAGGATTCAATAAATATACTATCAAACATGGAGTCATTTGTGATGCAACACATCTACAAGGAAAGTAATATTGCACCTAACATTATGGTAAACATGAGAGTTCAGATGGATGGATCCAAGGTATAGAATGATGTTTTCCCAGAGCCTTTGATGATTATAACTTTTAAAGAGGAAAATACTTAAACTTCTGATGCTATTGAGTTAGAAGTTTCAAAGCCTTAGGGAAATTAATCATTGCAAAAAATCTATTAGCTTGGAGCCAGTTTTCAAGGAAACTAAGGTAAACTGAGATTCAGGAGTTGATTAACAGAGACTATAGTTTGAAAGAAGACTAGGCAAAAGCTTTCGAAGTTCTCATGAAAGGTAGAATTGGATATCTAATATAAAGATAATAGAGAATTGATTAAAGCTATTGAAGATTCTAAAGAAACAAAATGGATTGAATTTGAGAAAATATCGAATCTCCATGGGATAGAGTTAAATCAGATTTGTTGTATCTAAGTATGCAATATGCTCTTTTTTAGTCCAAATTTGTAATATGTATATGTTGGAAGTGAATTTTCTATTCTGCAATTATAAAATGTTTGGGGCCCTTTCAAAACCCCTTCATTTACCATATTAAAAACAAACACCATATCCTTTAAAAAATAAGTGCAACACTCTTAATTGGTCTAGTTCAATGGAGAATTTTGCTTCCTTTGTTTATTTAAAGAATTTTGGGGTGATATTCCTCCAAACTTTTAACATACATTGGATAATAAGCATATTGGAAAATATTATATAGAAGAATGATTAGATAGATTTTTGATACCTAATAGTTTGCTAAAAATATATACAATGTATTTAAATATTATATTTTTGAGGGGTATTAGGTCACAAGAAAATTCTTTTGAGATGATATTTACTTATTAATGATCGTCAATGTCTATTTTATGATTAGTCTATTTGGCTCCAATATCATTGTTTCTTCCTAATGGTTATGCTATGGTTATGATTGTTTGTATACAAGTTTGTTTAAAAGGTTAGATATTTTAAGGGGTGTATGAAGATATGGAATATTAAATTCTAATAACATATTTAAAGTAGAGAAGCAAATGAAATTCAAAATTAGTGATTTCTAAATGATATGAAAACATTGATATGGATCATGATAATAACTTACAAGAAAAATAATTACTTTATGACTATTATAACATATTACAAAATGAAGAGTTGTATTGGAACTACAAATATAATGAGAAATGTATTATTTTTTATTTTATGTTTGAAAGTAAATTTTTGAAAGGGATAACCTTTCCCTTTTACATCAATTTAGTAACATCAAAGTATTTGGTGCCACCGAGATTTGAACCTTGGTGTGGGTTATATCAACTATTTTTCCCAACCATTCAACCAAGGACCCATTGGCAATGAGAAATAAGTTATGAAAGGTGATAGAATTACCCTTTTTATGTTACTATTAAAAAAATTCATTTCATAATATTGAAAATATTTCAACTTTAGATAGAAGAATTATGAATAAGAAGAGCAAATCATAAAGGAAGTAATTAATTATTTCAAAGATATATGTTGGTTAGGATAAGAAGACTCAAAGTGAGATTTTATAAAATATTCTATTAAATTATGGCACAAAAACATAATGAAAGCCTGGTGAAAATGATTTTGATGGATGATACATAAGAGGCAAGTTTATATTTCCACCTTGATAAGCCACCTAGCCTCGATGGATTTCCTTCACTTTCATTTTATTTTTTGGGGGATATGTTGAAGAGTGAGATGTTGGATGTGATTGAATAATATAGGAAAATATTATCTATAATAAATGAACATAATACCACCTTTACAATATTGTATTCAAAGAAAGGTGAGGCATAAATCATTGATTGTTTTCATTCCATAAGCCTTTGTAACATGATTTACAAGATAATTTCAAAAAAATATGGAAAATTGATTGGAAAATATTCTCAATTATATTATTTTAGAGAAGCAATCTAGTTTTCTTCACTATAAGAAACTTTTTAATCATTGTGTAAGATTCTATAGACCCTATTGAATCAATTGAAAACCAATTATGCTTGTAAAATTTTATATTAATAATGTATATGATAAAGTTTACTAGAGTTTTCTATATGATATTCATAATTTTTTTGGTTTCGATAAAGGTTGGTATAAGTAGATTAGAAATTGTTATAACATGCTAAAATATTCTATTATCAACAATGGATTCTTCACTAGATACTTTGTATCATCCCATGGTATTTACCATGGTGACCCATCATCTCCTTATTTTTTCATTAATCTAATTAAGAATTTCAAAAGATATCTCTCAAAGGGAAAATTAGAAAGTAAAATCATGTTAGGATCAACAAAGTGTTGGAAAATCATATTATCATGAAAATTATACACTTTTAGCTACAAAATTGAGTTAGTTATGGTCAAGTGACATAACAACCAAATAATCAACCCATGTGTATGGGTAGAACCCCTTAACACCACATCCAAAACTACCTAGAACCCTTATAGTTGGTTTAATAAACCTAACATCCCCCTTATTACATCAATTTCCAATAGAGAAAAAAATCAATAATTAGACTATACTAGGATATCCCTACCCAGGTGTTGTAGGTGAGTTGGAGAGGAGAGGGCAATCCTCCAAGGGAGGTCCCAGGTTTGAATCTCCACCCTACCAAAAATTTGAATTGGGTACCCAAAATTCAATTGATAATGTTGATGTGAGCAAGGTCGGACGTGGCTCCCGGGTGACTTTGATGGTGTAGAACCTCCTGGTCATGGTCTCTCAGACCAAGGCGGCCTTGCAAGGGGTTTTTCACTTAAAAAAAATAGACTAAACTAGGATAATATATTACATCACATTTCATAGTGGGGCTCACCTAACTATATTACAAAATGCTTGGAGTATACACACAAGTACATAAAGCCAAATTGGATTAGCCAACAAGTCAATAGTGACATGTGCACTATTTCACAAATAAACTAAAGTAAGGCATAAAGCCTTCTACTTTGCTTCTCTTTATCACAAACCATGAAAACCATGAACATGAATATAAAATTTAGCAAGGTAACATCCATTATCTCCACACACACCGTGATAGTCAAATAACATCTTAAAGTGTTGTAAAATTCAAGAAATATATACTAGTATAACTACCCCAATCAAGTCACCATCATAAAATATCTTTCCAACTTTTGGTATTGTCTCCTTAGCAAATCCATCAAGATCAAAAATAGATTTCTAGTAATTATAATTATTTCTATAATTTACAATAAGATAACATGCAAAAGTAAGTAAATTTTGTCTAGATCAAGGTTATGCACAGTGGAAAATTTTTGTTAATAAGAGAATATTAGCATTTTTCAAAATGCAAATTGGCAAATTTTGGGACCCTGGCCGTCGACCCATTCACCCAAAATTTTCGGAAAAAAATTTTTTTGGGTCGGTTCGCCCAAAAATTATAATATTTTAACTTTTAAAATTTTAAATCGCTAGCCCTCCCACCCAGATTTTGGATTGATTCACCTTAAAATTATATATAATTTTATTAACCTAGACAAATTCACCCCACTATATATACCAAAACATACTATTACTTGTTATACATTCAACAAAAAAGGAGAAGCCAAAATTTGAGCCAAAAAAAGAATAGAACCAGAGAAGCCAAAAAAAGAGTGATTGGCAATAGATGAAGGACAAAATACAAGACTACAGAGAAAATACTACAAGTACACAATTTCTTTTGATGCCTTGTTTTACTTTTGTCATCATTGCTTCCATGCATACAGACTCCTTGCTCATCCCAGCTTGGATGACTATATGCTCTCCCAGGTCATCCCTCACATGAGGTCTACCGACCCACCCAGGTCATCCCTTGCATGAGGTCTACGGACTCACGTAGGTCGTCCCTCGCATGAGGTCTACGAACTCACGTAGGTCATCCCTCGCATGAGGTCTACCAACTCACGTAGGTCATCCCTTGCATGAATGTCCTTGCATGAGGTCTACAGACTTACCTAGGTCATCCCTTGCAGGTCATCCCTCGCATGAGGTCTACAGACTTACCCAGGTCGTCCCTTGCAAATCATCACTTGCAGGTCATTCCTTGCTTGAGATCTACGAACTCACATAGGTCGTCCCTCACATGATGTCTACTAACTCACATAGGTCGTCCCTCGCATGAGGTCTACAGACTTACCCAAATCATACCTTGTAGGTCATCCCTTGCATGAGGTCTACAGACTCATCTAGGTCATCCCTCACTTGAGATCTATGGACTCATGCAGGTCATCCCTCGCATGAGGTCTATCGACTCACATAGGTCATCCCTCGCATGAGGTCTATAGACTTACCCAGGTCATCCCTTGTAGGTCGTCCCTTGCATGAGGTCTACGACTTACCAAAATCATCCCTTGCAGGTTGTCCCTCCCTTGCATAGGTTTATCGACTCATATAGGTCTTCCCTCGTATGAGGTCTACCAACTCGCATAGGTTGTCCCTCGCATGAAGTCTATAGACTCATGTAGATCATCCCTTGTAGGTCGGATTGAGGTCTACAAACTCACGCAGGTCATCCCTCACATGAGGTCTATCGACTCACACAAGTCATCCCTTGCATGAGGTCTACCGACTCACATAGGTCATCCCTCGCATGAGGTCTATAGACCCATTTTATCCCTTATGATGTCTACGGACTAACCTAGGTCATCCCTCGAATGAGGTCTATAGACTCTCATTGTCATCTCTTCTATGAGGTCTACAAAATCTTCTAGGTCATCTCTATTTACTGCACCCTTATCATCCCAACTTTGATGAATGCATTATCATATTTGCTTCCTTACTAGCAGACTTCCTAGTCATATCTTTGGATGCCTATATATCCTACCTTATCGGCTCTTCATTGATGCCTGTAAGCTCGTTTCACTTTCATACCTGTAGACTCTCTGCCATATCTTGTATGCCTACAGACTCTTCTAGGTCATCTCTATTTACTGCACCCTGATCATCCTAGCTTTGCTGATTACATTATCATCTTTGCTTCCTTACCTATAGACTTCCTGCTCATCTGTTCTTTTCCTAACATTTCCCTTCACAGGTACAATGACTCCAACTCACAATGGAAACAAGGGAGAAAAATATTTTAGAAAAAAGAGTATCCTAAAATATTTTAGCAATATCTCAAAATCCAAGGAGGCATCAAAATCCATTGAGGCACCAGAACCTGCATAGTTACAAGGTACATACCTATTTTACCTACTTAATTAGTAATTTTAATAAATAATTTCAAAATATGATATAAAACATCTTTGAATGCAGAATACCCAATTGATCCTGATATGCCTCTACTAGAAGATATTCCCCAGGATGAAATACATCACGAAAATTTCATCAACAATGACATGCAACAACTTAAGCAGTTACAAGGTACATACCCATTTTCCCTACTTAATAGTAATTTTAATAAGTAATTTCAGAAAATGATATAGAACATACTTGAATGTAGAGTACCCAGTTGATCCTGATATGTCTCCACTAGAAGATAATCCCCAGGATGAAATACATCAAGAAAATTTAATTAACAATGACATGCAACAACTTGAACAGAATCCTGAAACTGGCATACAAAGTCAAAATGAAAATGATCTTTCCAACGAAATGTACACTATAGGGGAATCTTCGGCTAAGTCTAAGAAACGTAGACGTAGAAGCTCAACAAGCTAGATTATTGGAAGGTCATTTCAGTTTGAATGGTCATCAAAGTATCCATTTATTGAACCAGTGTTGCAAGAAGATAGTAATGCAGAACCAAAAGAAGCTAGATGCGTTATTTGCAGTTGGAAATTAGGAAAAGATAAGAGAATGCAACCTAAGATAGATACAATAGAAAAACATTGTGGAAAATTTTATGTTAAAGTAAAACAAGCTGATGGAAAATTTAAGAGAACCCACAGGTGGAAGAATGCATCAGAATGCGCACATGTGAGATATGCACTAGACTATGAAAAAGCGATGAAACAAAAACAAATACTATCTGAGAATGGTGGAACGATTCCAGCACAGTTTCAAAAAATTCATAAAACCACGTTAGCTTCAAAAAGCTTGCAGTTTGCTGTCGTATTTACTATTCTTAAAAAAGGTAGAGCTATGTCAAACTTTATTGATTTTAAGCATCTCTTTCGACTAGCTGATGTACATAACCTCCCTAATGCTCATTGGTCAGATCGAAGTGGTTGGGAAATGGTAAAATGTCTATCTTTAGTTGAGAAGGACTTGAAAGAGAATGTTAAAAATTCTAAATTCATTTCACTTTCTATTGATGAGGTAACTGCAGTTGACAATACATCTTGGATTTGCATGCATGTTTACACCTTTCAAAATCATGTAAGGCAACCTCATTTGCTAGCAATACATAAGATGGTGGAAAATTGTAATGCTGAAAATATTTACAATGTTGTTGTTACTAGCTTAAAGGATATTGCTGGAATGGATGATGCAACAATAGCCAATAAATTAATATGTGTTGGAGCTGATGGTGCTGCTATAATGCAAGGTAACATAAATGGTCTTTGTGTTCGACTTCAAACATATGTTACCCCATATTTGATCTCGATTCACTGCATGGCTCATAGAATGAATCTTGCATACAAAATTGTGAGCACATTTCAAAATGTTGCAAGAGTTGAAGAACTCATCCGGGAAGTACATTCATATTTTTTATGCAGTCCAAAAAGGTTTGCAGAGTTTCAACAATTCGCACTAGGACTTACAAAAAGTAAAAAATTATTGCAAGATGTAGATACTAGGTGGATTTCATTGTTTCAACCCGCAACAAGAGTTTTCAAACAATATAAATCCATAGTAGGCTTTATGTATGAAAATCGAAGGGCAGTTGATAAAGCGAAATATTTGTTATATCGTATGAGAGACCTAGAAACACTACTCACTTTATGTGGTATTCTTCCAATGCTGCATGAAATGAATACATTGATAAAACTTGCACAACAAAGATCCATTTATATAGTTGATTTCATCAGAATTAGAAAATAAATTTGTGTGCGTATCGATACGTTATACTTATCAAGTGAGAATTTTATGGATCCTTTGTTTGATGATTGGAGAACTCTAACAAATGTCAATGAACAAAATAGTTTGTTGCAGTTCAACATTCACGATCATCTCTGTATTAATGTTCATGAAAAAGAGATACCTTTATATTATTTTGATAAGCGATTGGATATAGTTAGTGAAGATTTTGAACAGATGCCAATCACATACAACATATTTGAAGAAGTTTTACAGAATACAAGGATTAAGTTGAGAAAAATAGCAGAATCATTGACAAAAGAAATTAGAAGTCGTTTTCAAAGAGATGAGTTGCTAGAAGCAATGGGTGTGGTTAACCCTACGTTTTGGGATTCAGGAACAGATAATAATAGCAAAAAAACCTTGTTTATAAAATATATGGGTACACTTATCAATCATTTTGCTAAAAGTGTGGAAGTCAACGGTACTGAGATCAATGGTATTTTGAATAAAGATCTTTTGACCAAACAATCCTCATATTTTGGAAATACAATGCTTGATCAAATTCCACTTTTGACTAATTCTAGCGAACCAGGTTCTATTATACGTTTGTGGAAAAAGTTGTACCCTAGTAGTGTTTTATAGGAAATGATGAGCAAATATTTCCACTTATATGAATTGTGTCAAACAATGGTTTTGGGATCAGTGGAAGATGAAAGGGTTTTTAGTGCATTGTATTTTGTGAAATCTAAAGTTCGTAACCAACTGGATAAAAATTTAGAAAATTGCTTGAGAATATGTCTCATATTATGAGGTGCACAATTTTCCTTATGATAGAGCTCTGACATATTGGCAATCTATAACAAGCAGAAGAGGTATCACGAATATTGATGATGATAAGGAAAATGAGAACAATGATCTGATTGTTGAGACACAGAGATCAACTATGTCTACAAATGATGTTGTAGAAGATGGGAATTGTTCATTTCAACTTCCTCCAATGTAATATTTGCATCCTTTTTGCAACATATATCCCTAGGATAATGGATTTTATTGGATAGATGGAATTTATACAAATTGCATGATATTTATATAATCTTGATGTGGGGAATCAGGATTATGAAGTTTTGTTTGGATTAATGTGTTTTTCAATTATGAATTTTTTGTTGGATTAATGTGTTTTTCAACTTCCTCCAATGTAATATTTGCATCTTTTGGCAACATGTCACATACATAATTACATTGCATGATTTTTATATTATCCAAATGTTGCAAAATAGGATTATGAATTTTGTTTTGGATTGATGAGTTTGGAAAATAATGTCATAGATGTTAATTGTTTAAGATTATGAATTTTTCATTGAATTGATGAGTTTTTCATATAATGTCAAATATTTTGTTCAAAATTATAGGCTTGCTTTGTTATATTTGCTTTGTAACATAGGATTGCTTTGTTGTATATGAATTTTTCCTTGGAGGGATATAATGTCAAATATTTTATTCAAAATTATATGTTTGCTTTGTTGTATGAGTATTTTATTATTGATAATGATGCCTACAAACCTACCTAGGTCATCCCTTGCATGAGGTCTATGGACTCATGTAGGGCATCCCTTGCATGAGGTCTATGGACTCATGTAGGTCATCCCTCGCATGATGTCTACCGACTAACCTAGGTTATCCCTCACATATGAAGGTCATCCCTCGCATGAGGTCTATGGACTCACTTAAGTCATCCCTCACATGATGTCTACCGAATTACCTAGGTCATCCCTTGCATGAGGTCTATGGACTCAAGAAGGTCATCCCTCGCATGAGGTCTATGAACTCACATAGGTCATCCCTCGCATGATGTCTATCGACTTACCTAGGTCATCCCTCACATGAGGTCTACGAACTCATGAAGGTCATCCCTCGCATGAGGTCTATCGACTCACATAGGTCATCCCTCGCATGAAGTCTACAGACTTACCTAGGTCATCCCTCATGTGAGGTCTATAGACTTACCAAGGTCATCCCTTAGGTCATCCCTTGCATGAGGTCTATGGACTCACTTAGGTCATCCCTCACATGATGTCTACCATATTACCAGGTTGTCTCTTGCATGGTGCCTACAGACTTACTCAGGTCATCCCTTGCATGAGGTCTACAGACTCACTTAGGTCATCCCTTGCATGATGTCTACCACATTACTAGGTCATCTCTCGCATGGTGCCTACAAACTTACCCAAGTCATCCCTTGCATGAGTTCTACGAACTCACATAGGTCATCCCTTGCATGGGGTCTACGAACTCACGTAGGTGCATTGTACTCTATTTTCTAAGCAATAAAATCATTTTGTTATTCTGCTCATATATCTGTGTTCTGATTTGTTACTGTTATTTCTAAATTGCACTCTTTCATAATCTTAATTCAAAATTCTGAGTTTCGTATCAATTACAAACATCATTCAAAATCAAATGTTTGAAGGTTGTATATAAACACTATAATTTTTATTCCTAAACTTGGTTTTGTTAGCTGATTTAAATAAAGTTCTAATTGTATTTAGAAATGTATTAATAGAAACTTTGTACTAGTTTTTCATACCCAATGTGACATTTATTTAAAATCAACATAATAAGGAGCCAAATCAAGATGTATGTTTAGTTTTTTTAATTTAGTTCTTATGTTTAGGTTTTTTGAACATATGTTAGACATCATTTTGTTATTTGTAATAGCAAATATCAAGAAAAATGGTACAATTTTTTCCCTATTTGGATAATTTTCACATGATAAACATGTCAATTATTTGTAATAAGGATGATCTAAATAGAGATAAAGCAATTTATATCTATGGTGATTTAGGGGAAAGATAAATTATTGGTAGACTTCAAATTTTCCCAAAGCACAAAATCATAAGATGCCATTGCACAAAATCAAGACTGAACCATGGTAAAACTTTGAACAAAGGCTCTTAGGGAGTCAAAAATATTCATTCAAACATCAGAGTTACAAAAAGTCTTTATTTATTTTGAACAAAATTTCATTACAAAGCAAGTGAATTGTGCATCCACTTTCAGACTATTGGGTTGAAGGGCCTGTTTCAAGTATTTGCACAGATGAAGGATCTGGCTGCTTTTCTTCATGACCTTTCCTAGATGCCACCTCTAATGATGTTTCTCCTTCTAGCACGCCAGCTCTCCGTAGGTTCTCTTCACCAATATTCAAACTTTCTACCAATCCCCTCTCCTCTGTAGTTGGATCTTCTTTTGGAGGTATTTCATTCTCTTGTTCCACGAGAAAAATATTCGGATCCATATTATGTTTGATGATGATTCTTTTGAGGGTATTATTCTATCTGATGGTCTCATAGAATCATTCTTTGAATTCAATTACATTTAGTATACTTTGCTTTGCCATGACCAAAAAGACCTTCATGCTTTCCACTTGATTTTTGACATTCTCAAAATTGGACTACACAATAGAATATTTAAAATGTTAGTTAATAAAGATCAAAATATTATAAAAATAAATTAATTTAGAAAAATATTGTTGACTTACCTCTGCAACTACCTGGGCAACCTTTGCCACTTTAATTTTTTTCTATCAATTGTCCACTTATTGAAATAGGCTTGAGCTTCAACATTCATATTCTCGAGCCTATTCAAAAGGAGATCTATAATTTCATCACCATAAATATTAGTGGCCTTTACAATTCTTGAGGTTGCTTCATATAACAAAGCATCCAAATTTTTAGGGTGTTGTTGAACCAAAGAAAATAATTCTTCTCTTTTTGTAAAATTTTTGTATCGAACATTAATTTCTTTGACTAGAACTTTTGCCCGATACTCCCAATCTTTCAGTTCAAAAATATCTAAAAGCACAATATCCTTCACTGTGGCTTCCAAATTTTTTGCTAATAAATCTGATTCTAAAAATCTAATATTTGATCCTCAGTAAGAGGAGCATCTTGACCAGTTGGACTAGGGAGAGGGGAGTTGTGAGCAGTGGTTGCTCTTCTTTGAGTTTGAAGCATATCAGATGCTTTAAAACTATCAGGAAACAAACCTTGCATAAGGAAGTCTTGATCCAGGGGAGGAATAGGCAACCTAGGACAATCATGCAAAACTTTTGAAATATTTTCTAGTGTAAAACTAGGAAAGTTTGAAAGGCCAAGGGATGGGCCTGTTGAACTCCTTTCAACATGTAATTATTTTCCATGCATATGTTGAGGCCTCATGAACTATTGTCTATGTGGAGGTGGTGGTGGTGGTATAGATTGTTGCATGGGCCATTGTGATCGACCTAAGGCCAAATTAAAAAATAAAATAAATATTTGAAGAAAATATTTTAATAAAAATATTGGGAAACTCAATTTTTAATTATGTATACCATGCTCTGATTTGGTCTCTTGCCTTGTTTCAATCGTTTGTTCATAAATTTGTATGTGCTCATGTTGTAGCGGATGTAGAGGCAGTGGTGACGGATGTGCCATCATTTGTTATCGGTGATGATGACTTGAACCTACAAAAATAAAAATAATATTTATTGTAAAAAAATTATAATAAAATTTACTATGAAATTAATACTCAATTGTAATTGCCCATACCAGACATTGTTGTGTCATTTTTGGGTTGGATTGGTTCTAAAATATGTCTAGGATGATGCCCTGAAATTTTTAAAAATATTAATTTAAATTAATGGTAACTAAAATTAATTAAAGAGAGAATTTATATAACCCAATTCCAAGTGAAAAAGAAACTTTACCTGTCAAGGTCTGGCTATCTTCCTCAACATCGATGGCATGTGGACGTGAAATAGAAGAGGGAGTTGGACAAACAAAAGGAGATTTTGAAGACCTAATGCATTTCGTAGACCTTGTTAGCGGACGTTCTGGTGATAGTGTGTCAGAATATCCACTACCCTCTGGGTTGATTCCCCTATTTAGAGCATCTCTTCTATTCGAAGCTGACATCACTCTTCTCTACATTAAAGCAAATTTAAAAATTAAAAATATAAACACTAAAAAAATTTATTGTAAATTTTTATGTAAAAAAATTACCTTCATCTGTTCGGCGGTTAAGGTAAGTGACTTCAATTTTGTATGGAGGGAGGTGGGCATGGTGGTATTGCTTACATTAAAATATGCTTCATAATAAAAACCAATCAAGTAATTGCTAGTAGCAACAATGGTAGAAGTGGTCACAGTATTTGTGCACGCATTTTGAAGTTCATTTTTTATTTTGGTGGAAACATACGAGGACCAGTCATATTTGTTCTTTTCGAGACAATGCACAATATACCCCAAAGCCCATAAAGGTATGTCTGATGTTCTTCCCTGCAAAACAATACGTGACTGGAAGAACTCGATGACCACTTTAAGGAAGTTGTTGTTAATAGACAAAAAACTGAGGCCCCTTCTGGATGGAGTTGCATCCACTGCAAAAACATTATAACAAAATTCTCATAAAAGAAATATAGTGAACCTATTGATGAAAATTGCTCTTGTGCCAATTAGTCACTACCAAAAAAGAGATCCTCCTAATCCAAAATATCACTAGGGTTTTTTAGTGAAACCCTAAAAATTTCCAAAACAAGCTCATCCTCAACCTACCTTAGGAATAATATCTCTATGTAACAAGTCATCCCACTATATATTCTACATGCTACTACACATGCAAACAACTTGAAAAACTTTTGTGTCGACATGAGCATCATATTTATTAAGTTCCAATGAACTAGATGTAAAAAATAAGCATTAAAAAATAAAATATTAAAGTAAAAAGGATGAGATTGGGGGTTTGAACCCCCAATATCCTAACCATAAAATTTATGAGAATAAAATCTTAGTTGTTATGCTGCAAACCTTATCAAGTATAAATATGTTAAATATAATTTTAGGTTGCTACAAACTAAACTATTAGAAAGTCTTGTGGAATATATTGAAGGTCCTTTTAGTACTTGGTGTTATGTTGTTAGTCTATTGAATCCACTAATTAAAGAGTAAATAAATAGGGTGGAAATTGGACCCCATCCCATATGCTAATAAGTGCCTTCCATGTTTCTTCTAAAATGTAGGAAATAATTACATATGGAAGTAGCACTTTATCATTTATCAAAGTTTCAACAACTAACATGTGTGCTTAACAACTCAGTATTGATATGCATACTTCATCTCATCTATAAAATACCCCAATTTCAACTAGATATCAAGAAATTCAAATGAAGAGGAGGTTCAAACTTTTAACCTTCCAATTATTAAAAACCCTTGCCAACCTAATGTTCGCCATATACACAAATGCCTATTCAAGGGTATAAAGAGTGAATTGAGATTTTACATAATCCAACTAGGTGGGGGATGTATGCCTACTCTACTCTACATAATTATTGATTGATACTTACTCCAACTCTTTACAATAGGTAAACTATGCACTTTTACCATAGCCAACACTCTAGGATCCTATCAAGCTCACATTTATTACAGTGACCTATAACCAATCTACTGTGCATTTATAGTTGATATAAGAAGTTACATTTTCCTCTTTTTTTTAGTTCTAACGGAAATTAAAACTCAAAATTTGAAAGACATACCTTGTAATGCAGTGGATGAGAGATTATAGTAAGTCTCCAGATAGATTTTTCTTCATCAGTCAGAGAAAACTTTGATGAGACGCATTCACAATTTTTATGGGGAAGGGTTGTTAATCGATGCACATCAGACGGTTTCACCGAGAAGGTAAGGGTTTTATTGTTGACCGTCATTGTAACAACCGACCCCTAATTTTCATAGGATTGAACAATTATAGTCAAAAAATGAATATTCATATTGAATTGGGGCATCTGTGCTAGCCCTAGTAGCCCAGATTCCCTCATCCATATTGAATCATTGTTGGGATCATTGACAATTTACGATATGAGCGGGTAAACCAGGTTTTTGAATGAAATTCTACCTTGACTGGAAGAAGTTGTGGCCATTGCTGGGACTCCAAAGGCTTGGAAGGGTTTTGAATGTTTTTTGAAGGTTTTTGGAGTTTTTCATATTGTGCATAAAATAAAGTGAGTGGGTTTCGAACAGTTTATATAGGTATTTGCATGTGGAGTCATAATGAGATGGTGACACGTGGTAATGTGAACGACACATGGTACACAACCAAGCTATCATCCCTCGAATGGTGCCTACTCTCATTTCTTGGTCATCTCTCGTATGATGTCTATGGACCCACCTGGTCATATCTCATATGATGTCAGTCATCCCTCGCAGGTTATCCCTCGCATGATGTCGATGGACTCACCTTGGTCATCCCTCGCATGATGTTGATGGACTCACCCAGATCATCCCTTGATGAGGGACGACCCAGGTGAGTCCATCGACATCATTTGTAGGATAATGGATATGTTGATGATGCCATGCATGATGTCTATGAGGGCCGATCCAAATGAGTCCATAGACATAATTCAAGGGATGACAGACACGTTGATGATTCCACACATGATGTCTATAGACTCATGTGGGTTGTCCCTCGAGTGAAGTCTATGCATTCACCTAGTTCATTCCTTTAATGAAGTCTACAAACTCACTTGGATTATGAGGGATGAACCAAGTGAGTTTGTAGCCTTCATTCGAGGTATGACCTAGGTGAGTCCGTAGCTACATGAGTCTCGTAGACATCATGCATGGGAATCATAGCATGTTTAGTGATTATTTATATCTTATGGTAAAATTTTTGTAAATTCACCAATTTGACATGTCCTCTACATGACTTTGAACCATATTCACCTTGGTTTGAAAATTTATTTACCTCATTTTTGGGCCTACCCCTTATGCATAACCCTGGTCTAGATCTAGTTCTCCAAAACTTGTAAAAAATTAATTAAAAGAATTACTAAAAATAATGGTACTAAATTCAAAATTTTGGTTTTTTCCTATTAAAATTTGAGCAGGTTTAAGATACTCATTTGCATAAAAATTAGGTTGATTAAATTTTCTAATAGAATATTATACCAAACGTTAAGTGGGATCCTAATAATTTAACTTATGTTATAATCTTAGTGGCTTATTACCATAAGCATCTCACTCCACACGAGCATAAAAAATAGTTTGTCAAAATATTATATAAGTTTCAAAGCCTCCATTGTAGTGCATGTGGGACTAAAGATCCCATAGCTTTCAATGCAAATTTTTGTGCACCCAATTTTAATGATATTAGAAATATACTATGTTAGTTTAGTTGATCAAATCATAACTATAGATTTATTTTATCCATGGTCAAAGAAATTCATCACATGTCTTTTCCATTGATTAGGTGAATCTAATGGTGTAGGTGCAAATTAGGGTTTCAATTAATCCATCTATTGTTATCATCAAACTATTCCTCCTTTCAAAATAATGATAACACATCAACACTAAATAGTGGATATCATGCAATAAAAAAATATTTACCATAGAAAGACTTAATTAGATGGTGTGACACAATTTTGAGAAGATCATTTTACCATTGATCAACTTGATCTAACAATCTATAATTGCATATAATAATTTATTTTTCCCTACGTCCTCATTCCTTCATTGAATAATATCTCCACGTAAAACATATCTCTCTTAAACTATAGCAATGACTTAAGAATAATACTTCAACTTCCATATGCAATGATGTCTCAAAAACATAAAATTCATCAAATCAATAATGATGTCAAATTAATAAGTTTAAAATGCAATACCATCATTGGCAAACATCTATTTTTAGAGATATTTAAATCTACAAGCTTTTACATGCAAATATTTTTGTATTTATGTCTAGTCTATGATATAATTATATCAAGGTGTAACATCACAAATGGATCGAAGGTACCTTTAACATTTAATGACCACACCTAGTGATCTTTCACTTCTCCTTGAGTGCCTTGAGGATTCTTCTAATGCTCCACCGAATGCTTCATAGCAATGCAACAAATTCATTTTAGGTTTTTTATTGGGCAATACTTGTTTGACTAGATTTCAACAATATTAATTTTCGACACAACCATTTATTGCGGGAATAATACTTATTAAATATCCACCTTTGAATATTCACAAAGAGTTAACTTTTGAACTAGAGGGCTAAACTTATGCTTCAGATGACAATTACATTCATTCATGATGACCTATATTGTATGACTTCCACTTAGGATGATCTAATCAACTCCATGCTAGATGACCTATATTGGGATGACTTAATCAATGGATAACTAGATCAATATTTCTTTGTGAATGTTGGATGGCACAATTACCTCAAGACAACCCATGCATAATAATATAATTTGAAACAACCTATATTCTTTTACTCAAACTTAGTCTAGATGGATTTGAAGAACACAAGCTTATACTAAGAGGGGGGTGAACAATATAAGACCACTTTTTACTTTTCTTTCCCAAATAATATTATGCAATATATCAATGGCAATATCAATAGCAATAATCAAAGCAATGCACAAATCACCACACACAATAGAGACACCAATTTAACGTGGTTCACCCAATGTGGGCTACTCCACGGAGAAAATATTTCACTAAAATTTTCTCAACAAATATCTTGGGAATCCTTTCCCTATTACAATGTTTATGGACCTCTGTCCAAAGGAGACACCAATCCCCTAATCTAGTTTGTGGGCACCAACCCATAGGAGACACCAATCCCCTCAGCTAGTTCATGGATCTCTATCCATAGGAGAACTCCTTCTCCTCTACTCTGGCTGGTGATCCTCTAGAAGACTACTGCCTCCACTGCACTGGCTTGTGGATCTCTATCCATAGAAGACTCTATCCTCACTTAGAATATCTCTATCCTCACTACCTTGGCTAATGGATCTCTATCCACTGGAGACTACTATCCTCTACTCTATCACCTCCAAAGCTTACTCTCAACTCTGCTCAAATCTGCACTAAACACAGTCCTTTGGTCTAGCACAAATATGCTCAATCTCTATCTCAAATCTACACTAAACATAGTCCTTCGGTCTAGCACAAATCTTCTCAATATCTATCTCAAATCTACACTAAACATAGTCCTTCGATCTAGCACAAATCTGCTCAATCTCTATCTCTAATCTGCACTAAACATAGTCCTTCGATCTAGCACAAATTTGCTCAATCTCTGTCTTTGGTCTGCACTAAACCTATCCTCAAATATACACCAAACTCTATCCTCAAATCTATCCTCAAGCCTTAACACAAAGCTTGATCCAATCACAAATCAACTCTTCTAGATCTACCCCAAACCTTAACTCAAGGTTTGAACAAATCAATCAATCAACTCTGCTCTCAAGTCTTCTCAAAGACTTACCTCAAATCTATCCACAAGTCCTCACTAGAACTTGTCCAATCTATCCAACAAGTCTTCACCAAGACTTATCTCAAATATTCTCAACAAGTCCTCACTAGAACTTGTCCAATATGCTCAACAAGTCTTCACTAAGACTTACAATATGCTCAATAATTCATAGACTTTAAATCTAAAGTCTTCACTAGAACTTGCCTAATCTAGCTCAAAGTCTTCACTAATACTTGACTTAAATCTTATTGTAAGCTTCCACAAAATCTTACTCAATTATGTCTAGCTTTCACAAAATCTTATTCAACTCAACTCAATCTATCATAGAAAACCTCTTTAATCACACAAACAAGTTTCACATATAATCTTGTTTTAATCTCATATAAACATATAGAGAATGGTTAGAGACTCAATATGTTTCACACTCACAACAATGCTCAATCACTTTCAAATCTCTTGTTTTACCACAAAAACATATAGAGAATGGTTAGAGACTCAATATGTTTCACTCTTACACAACACTCAATCACTTTCAATCTCTCTTCAAATCAATTAAGAATAAAGAACAATTTGTTTTACCATCACTCCAACACTTTCAATCAACTATGCTCAATCAACTCCACTCAACCAATCACTCAATGAAACACAACTTGCTTACAAACCCTAACCAAGTGTTTCACAATGCTTTCAACAATTCACACTATGGAACTCAACCTTGACTCAAGATGATTCCAAACTCACATAACAATGATACTCATGATCTTTCACAAACCCTAATCATGCACATGAAGTTTACTCAAATATTTCTAACAATGCTTATCAAATAATCTCATAACAATGATACTCAACACAAACCTATTTCAAGAAAGTTCTCAATATCTCATCAATTCACAAAATATTGACAATCATCAAAAACCAAACTCAACAATGCTTATCAAACAATCCTTTTCACTCCAACTTAGCATTCATAACATCCAATCCAACAATATTTCACTCACAAGGAAGATGTACCCATACCTTTTGTTTTGATGGAGATATGTCTTCAAAACTTGTCTTAACCACAATCAAATTTTCTTTGCCAATATTAGGGTTAGGTAGCCACAACCTATCTCAAGATCTCCACAAAATAATTTTCCAATAATTATTTTACCATACAAAAATATCAAATCTCTTAGTACACCTTATAATCTCCAAACTTACATAATATAAGTCAACATTTTCATTATAACAAAATACACAACAATTTCCTTTATACACCTTATCACTCCAACTTTATAAAATAAATTTCAATCACCAAAAATTAAAATTAAAATATTTTAATTTACTTTACCTTATAACTCCCTCAAAAACCTTATAGCTTTCAGCTTACAAAACCCTCTAAGCAATTTTCAAAATTCAAAACCTTTGGAGAAATAAAAATATGTTTAGCATACCTTTCAACTATTCTGCCCACAAAACGTCCTCAACAAAAATCGAACCCACGACTTAGCTTCTCCAACACCCTAGCCTCAAGCTAGGCTACCAAGTGGGCTACGTGCCCACATGAAACCTTGGGTGCATGTTTCCCTCTTTATTCTCCTCACGAAAGTGCTCAACGAAAAATGAAGGCCTCTCCACTAGCAAAATGTCAATCGCGTGGATCGAACCCGCGATCCCTTCCTTGCAAGCCTTAGCACTAATCTCAACTTCCACCTATGCTACCATTGCCAATGGATTTATCTATCCACGTTAATGGCCTTAAACCTTAGTCTGCCTCCAATCACTTTGAAATGTGAAAACCCTCTTCTTCCAACAAATGCAACGCTCGATGTCTTTTCTCATTCCAAGGTGTATATTTTCGAAGGACTTAGGAAATGAAATTTATTTCCTATATTAATACACATGCTTCTTGTCTTTTACACGTCGAAGAATTTTGAATTTAAAAATTTGAAATAGATTTTAAATATTTTAAATTTAAAACCTTTGCACCCATTATTAATTTAAATTAAAATTTTAATCAAAGATTAAAATATTTTAATTTAAATTAAATCTTTTGTAAACTGCTCATGGGTCTTTTTAACTTGAACCTTGTTTTTCTTCACCTTGTTATTTGGCCCAAAATATTATAATAATATAATATTATTATTTAATTTAAACTTGCTTCTCCTTCCTTGGGTCTTCATCCTTTGGGCCTTTTTAGGCATATAATATTAAAAATAAATATTATATCCTATTCCTTTTCAAGACCTTCTTGCTTTTGGAAAAACCACTTGATGTCCTTAATGATGACGAAATTGAACCAATACGCTTTTGACATCAATGACAACAAAACTACTCAAAATTTCCAACAATCTCCCCCTTTGTCATTGATGGCAACCCCTTTATTTTTACCATTCCTTTTTCCTTTTCAAAAGTTGCTTTCCCTGAGAAACTGCTCCCCCTGATTGAATGCTCTCCCCCTAACTCAAATCTCTCCCCCTTTGTCATCAATGGCAAAGGGCCACCTTTGGGGCTTGGGGCTAAGAATGAGACTCTTAGCTTAGCCCCTCCCCCACCTCCTCTTTGAGGTGGTTAATTCTGGGGTGGGAGTATCTCTACTCCCAACATGCACTGATATTTACCTTTGTCCACCTTCTTCCTCAACTGATCCTTTTGATTCCTCTGACTATTCCTGTTCCTGCTTGTCTCTGGAAGTTCTGCTCTACACCACTTAGCTATGTGCCCAACATTATTGCACTTATAGCACTTAATGTTGTGATTCCTTGAAGGTGCAAATATCTTGTAGTTCCTCCTGGTGAAGCCATATCCATTCCTATTATGAACCCTGCAATTTACTGCCTTGTGACCAAACTGATTACAAGAGTAGCAATACCCTTGAAAAAGTTGCTTGTTTCTGAAATTTCCATATTCCTGTCTTTCATGTGTCCTGCATTGTGTAGCCTTGTGCCCAAACCTATGACATGAGAAGCATCATCCATTGAAACTACCTTGCCTTGACCCCATTGGTCTCTTAGTCTCTTTTACCCTGTGCTGCTTCTTGTTCCATATGTTCCTCATTTGTGCATTGTTCCTTTCCTTGTTGAACTTTCTATTGTCCAACTCATTCTCATAAGTCTCACTCTCTCTTACACTCTCTTCTTCTGAAGCTTCTTCTTCTTCGGAGCTTGAGATTGACTCCTCTCCTTGTTTTCTTTGTACCTGTTCAAAACCAAGTCCTATTTTGTTTGATGAAGATCTTTGTACCTTGATAATCTTATCCAAGTTCTTTGAGCTTCTCCCAAACCTGTGTAACTTGTCCTTAGACTCTTTTACTTCCTTCCTTAGTGAAGCTACCTCATGCTCTAACCTTTCACATTCTAAAACCTTTGCTTCTAACTTCTCTTTGAATCTCCTTGTCTTAGCTATTGAGTTGGTTAGATCCTCTATAAGCTTTCCTTTCTCTTCATCACATTCTTGAAATTTAAGCTTGAGTTTTGAGTTCTACTTTCTTACCTCTCTTAATGCATCAAGGGCAGAAATAAGCTCACCCTCAAGATCAACTTCTCCTTCCTCTGATTCTTCCTCTATTTGTTTGCCTTTAGGATCATCTTCATTCCTTTCTGATTTATCTTCTATAGGATCACCTCCTTCTTCTTCTATTGCCATAAGTAGACTTTCTTCTGGTCCTTCAAGTGTATCTTCATATTCATCTTCACTGAAACTGAATCCATTCCTTGTACAACTATCTTCAAGATGACCAAAGTTACCACATCTAAAACACTTGAGAATCATTGGACCTCTCTTTCTAACATTTTCTTTTTCTACTGTCATAAATAGGGTTTCTTCTTCTTCATTACTTGAAGAGCTTCCATCACTATCACTTGAACTCTTACTTGCCTTGTCTGCATAAAAACTCTTCTTATGCCTTTGGAAAAACTTCTTTCCTTGTGTGCCTTGTCCATCCCTATTTTTCTTTTGGTACCTGTATTTTCCTGCTTCCCTGTTCTTATGATCCTATTTCTCTTCATCATTGCTATTTCCAGCCTCTGGAAAATCAGTTGCATAGTGACCATATTTACCATAATTAAAATATCTAACTGATTTCATACCTTTATACTTTCTTGAGTCCTTGTTCCTTCTACCATAATTTGCTTCTTCATCATTGGATAACTCATTGCTTGAATCTGACTTTTTACCCTTTGTCTTCTTAGTAGCTTTGAAGGCTGCTTCTTTCTGGGGAATAGGTTCCTCTTTTATTCTCATCTCAAAAGCTATGAGAATGCCATGTAATTCATCCCTTGTCAAAAGTTCAATATATTTTGACTCTTCTATAGCTGAAATATTTTCACTATACCTTTTTGGGAGTGACCTTAAAATCTTATCACAAACATCTGTTTCTTCAACCTTAAGCCCAAGTCCTTGCATGGAGTTAACAACCTCATCCACACGAAGTAGATATGCAGCAATGTTTTCCTCATCCTTCATATTTAGGTCTTCAAATGTTCTCTTGTAATTTTACAACTTTGCCCTTTTGACCTTTTTATCTCCTTCATATATGCCTTTCAACTTATCCCAAATTTCCTTTGTTGATGTGCAATGCATAACCTTTATAAACTTTGTTTCACGTAAGCCCCTTAAAATTCCATTCATTGCCTTTGAATTACTTAGTTGTAGGAGCTTACCATATTTATCTGTAGGTGGAGTTGTTGGTGGTATGTATCCATTCTCAACTGCTTCCCATATTTCATTTCCAAGTGCCATTAGGTGAAACTTCATCCTTGTACTCCAAAGTGCATAATTGTTCCCATCGAACAATGGTGTTGAATTCCTTGAAGATCCATTCTGAGAATCCATCTGTGTTCTTGTGAGATTTTTCTTCAAGTTATTAAACTCTTTCAAAGGAACCCACTCTAATACCAATTGAAGAACACAAGCTTATACTGAGAGGGGGTGAACAGTATAAGACCACTTTTTACTTTTCTTTCCCAAATAATATTATCCAATATATCAATGGTAATATCAATAGTAGTAATCAAAGCAATGCACAAATCACCACACACAATAGAGACACCAATTTAACATGGTTCACCCAATGTGGGCTACTCCATGGAGAAAATATTTCACTAAAATTTTCTCAACAAATCTCTTGGGAATCCTTTCCCTATTACAATGTTTATGGACCTCTATCCAAAGGAGACACCAATCCCCTAATCAATTTGTTGGATATCTACCCATAGGAGACACCAATCCCCTCAGCTAGTTTGTGGATCTCTATCCATAGGAGAACTCCTTCTCCTCTGCTTTGGCTAGTGATCCTCTAGAAGACTACTACCTCCACTACACTGGCTTGTGGATCTCTCTCCATAGAAGACTCTATCCTCACTCATAATATCTCTATCCTCACTACCCTAGCTAATGGATCTCTATCCACTAGAGACTACTATCCTCTACTCTATCACCTCCAAAGCTTGCTCTCAACTATGCTCAAATATGCACTAAACACATTCCTTTGATCTAGCATAAATCTACTCAATATTTATCTTAATTATCACTAAACATAGTCCTTTGATCTAGCATAAATCTACTCAATATCTATCTCAAATATACACTAAACATAGTCCTTCGATCTAGCACAAATATTCTCAATATCTATCTCTAATCTACACTAAATATAGTCCTTCGATCTAGCATAAATCTTCTCAATATCTATCTCTAGTCTGGCACAAACCTATCCTCAAATCTACACCAAACTTTATCCTCAAATATGTCCTCAAGCCTTAACACAAAGCTTGATTCAATCACAAATCAACTCTGCTAGATCTGCCCCAAACCTTAACTCAAGGTTTGAACAAATCAATCAATCAACTCTGCTCTCAAGTCTTCTCAAAGACTTACCTCAAATCTATCCACAAGTCCTCTCTAGAACTTGCTCCAATATGTCCAAGTCTTCACCAAGACTTATAAGTACTCAACAAGTCCTCACTAGAACTTTCTCAATATCTCAACAAGTCTTCACCAAGACTTACCTCAAATCTGCTCAACAAGTCCTCACTAGAACTTGCTCAATCTACTCAACAAGTCTTCACTAAGACTTACCTTAAATCTGATTGTAAGCTTCCACAAAAGCTTACTCAATTAGTCCTTAATTATTATAATTATAGCTTTCACAAATCTTATTCAACTCAACTCAATCTATCATAGAAAACCTCTTCAATCACACAAACAAGTTTCACATAGAATCTTGTTTAATCTCATAGAAACATATAGAGAATTGTTAGAGACTCAATATGTTTCACACTCACAACAATGCTCAATCACTTTCAATATCTCTTGTTTACCACATAAACATATAGAGAATGGTTAGAGACTCAATATGTTTCAACAATACTCAATCACTTCCAAAATCTCTTCAAATCAATTAAAAATAAAGAACAATTTGTTTCACATAACTTGAACCTCTTTCACAATCAACTATGCTCAATCAACTCCACTCAACCAATCACTCAATGAAACACAACTTGCTTACAAACCCTAACCAAGTGTTTCACAATGCTTCCAACAACTCACACTATGGAACTCAACCTTGACTCAAGATGATTCTCAACTTCACATAACAATGATACTCATGTTCTTTCACAAACCCTAATCATGCACATGAAGGCTCACTCAAATATTTCCAACAATGCTTATCAAACAAGGTCTCACATAACAACAACTCATATTCCACAAACCTCATCAATCAATATCTCATCATTATCAAAAAACCAAACTCAACAATGCTTATCAAACAATCCTTTTCACTCCAACTTAGCATTCACAACATCCAATCCAACAATATTTCACTCACAAGGAAGATGTGCCCATACCTTTTGTTTTGATGGAGATATGTCTTCAAAACCTGTCTTAACCACAATCAAATTTTCTTTGCCAATACTAGGGTTAGGTAGCCACAACCTATCTCAAGATCTCCACAAAATAATTTTCCCAATAATTATTTTACCATACAAAATATCAAATCTCTTAGTACACCTTATAATCTCCAAACTTACATAATATAAGTCAACATTTTCATTATAACAAAATACACAACAATTTCCTTTATACACCTTATCACTCCAACTTTATAAAATAAATTTCAATCACCAAAAATTAAAATTAAAATATTTTAATTTACTTTACCTTATAACTCCCTCAAAAACCTTATAGCTTTCAACTTACAAAACCCTCTAAGCAATTTCCAAAATTCAAAACCTTTGGAGAAATAAAAATATGTTTAGCATACCTTTCAACTATTCTACCCACAAAACGTCCTCAACGAAAATCGAACCCACGACTTAGCTTCTCCAACACCCTAGCCTCAAGCTAGGCTACCAAGTGGGCTACGTGCCCACATGAAACCTTGGGTGCACGTTTCCCTCTTTATTCTCCTCACGAAAGCGCTCAACAAAAAATGAAGGCCTCTCC
The DNA here is from genome assembly GCA_028583015.1 of Wollemia nobilis. Classification (NCBI taxonomy): domain Eukaryota; kingdom Viridiplantae; phylum Streptophyta; class Pinopsida; order Araucariales; family Araucariaceae; genus Wollemia; species Wollemia nobilis. Next base: position 1,794,033 of record JAQPPZ010000690.1, on the reverse strand, counting down.
ACTAGCAAAACATCAATCGCGTGGATCGAACCCGCGATCCCTTCCTTGCAAGCCTTAGCACTAATCTCAACTGCCACCTGTGCTACCACCATCGGTGGATTTCTCTATCCACGTTGATGCCTTTATTTACTTTAGTCTGCCTCCAATGCTTTGAAATGTGAAAATCCTCTTCTTCCAACAAATGCAGTGCACGATGTCTTTTCTCATTCAAGGTGTATATTTTCGAAGGACATAGGAAATGAAATTTATTTCCTATATTAATACACATGCTTCTTGTCTTTTACACGTCGACAAATTTCGAATTTAAAATTTGAAATAGATTTTAAATATTTTAAATTTAAAACCTTTGCACCCATTATTAATTTAAATTAAAATTTTAATCAAAGATTAAAATATTTTAATTTAAATTAAATCTTTTGTAAACTTCTCATGGGTCTTTTTAACTTGAACCTTGTTTTTCTTCACCTTGTTATTTGGCCCGAAATATTATAATAATATAATATTATTATTTAATTTAAACTTGCTTCTCCTTCCTTGGGTCTTCATCCTGTTGAGTGGTATTTTCACCCAATTGTGAAAGTACACTCTCCCTTAGGATTTGGGTTCCAAATCCCCTCTTGCAAAGAAGTTAAACAAACAACTTCTCCAAGGTCTCCGCTATATTAGCATTTGCATATGTGTATTAGTAATCTCAAATAAGGATATTCAATTTAAATGCTTGGAACACCTTAGTGATTGCAAGTAACTGTAAACAAGGGGCAATGTTGGTTTATTTTACCATGAAACTTTAGTGATTGTTCATTGAACCAAAATAAAGCAAATGTGAGTTGGCCCTCATATGACCACGATGTAGTACCTTAATTATTTTTATCTTGAGGGTTTTAAAATATATTTTATCTTGCATTAAATCCAAATATGGCTTCTTATCATCAAGATGAAGATAGCTTTCAATGTGATCGATAAACTATCCCTCTTTGATGAAATAGGTTTTCACAAAGAGGCAATAATTTATGGCCTTAAATTAAGGGCTTTAAATGTCACTTTAACTTATCCCTCTTAAATGAAATCAAATTTTCATCAAGATGAACAATTAAGTGCTTTGAAGAAAAAACCTTCAATGTAATACTCAAATTACCCCTCTTTCGTAAAATTAGAATTTTTATGAAGAGAGGGCAATTTTAGGCCCAAAAAATGGAAATTTGTGAAATGCCATAAAACATATCTCCTTCAATGAAATTGGAATTTTCATGAAGGGAATGTCATCATAGGCTCATGAGTGTAAAACAAAACTGAAAAAATGAAATTTGACCTTAAAATGGAAATTTTCTATTTTCGGATTTTTAAAATCTGTAATAAAACAACAACTTCGATGAATTTTTAAAAATACTAAACAACTCCGAAAATGAAATTTCAAAGTGCGTATTGGAAGTATGAAGTATAACCTACGCAATGGTGAAATTATTTTTGGATTTTGAAATTTTTTAAATGTTTATTTTAATGCCTGAAAATTAAAAAAAAAAAAAAATTTGGAAAAATAAAATGCAGAAAAATGGAAGTTGAAGTGCAGAAAATGAAACACATGATACATTCAGTTTGATGCTATCCTATTCCGGAAAAACCGAAGATGTGAGGTTTTCATGCATGCAACCTAACCTATTGGACTTGCAAAACAAGCACAATCCGGATAAGCTAAGTGCTGGCTTCTAGGGTTTTAAATGAATTTTTCAGATTTAAACATTAGCATGAAGCAACCAAGAAACTTGCATAAACTCCATTTACAAGCCTAAAATCTGAAAAGGGGAAAAAATAAACATTTAATCATGCATGCAGAAAATGACTCCTCCTTTCTTGCCCATAAGATGCAACTTTCTGAAAAAACTATCTGCATTAAAATATTTCTTTGTACATGGCAGAAATCTGGTTTTCTCAAAGAACCAATCCAATGTGGAAGGAAAATATCCAGAAAAACCCAGTGCCAAGGCCTTGCCTTCATTCCTGCAATCTTCTCTGAAAGGTTTCCAACCCCCCTTTCTCCATTTCAATGCAGTATTTAAAAAACTTCAAAATGACCCTTCGCTATTCTTTGTTAGATGGAAGACCATTCGCCTCCTCTTCGTTTGGTTTTAGTTTAGTTTTTTTTTTTTTCTTTCATCCGATTCGTTTCTCATTTGTCTTCATGCAACTTCCAATCGCTTATTCCTTTCATCATTATTCTCCTTCTAAAAACAACATATAACGCTGCTTTAATAATGATTTTGTCGTTGCACAATGCTTTTCCATGTAACGCTTTAACATGCATCATTTCCTTTATGTGCCCATTCATGGGTCCTGCTTTAAATTACTTCCCTCAAAAAATTTTACAAATGACATATTGGCGGGGTAGAGTCAAACTATTTTGACCTCATTTATAACAACCTGCATAGTAGCGACTTATCTGTCTTCATGGCAGTTAGTTGACGTATCTACTTACTACACCTAACCCCTTACATATCGCATCTTTATCGCATGGTTACCTCATTGCTTATGCCCCACCAAGACCTCTGCATGTCCATGTAAACCAATCCTCATCATAATGCATAACGAGTGTATCATCGATCCCACATAAGCGTGAGTGAATGTTGATTCAACTATGGTGGAAGAGGCTCGATGCACTAACTTGTTTTCTGCATTGGATTACCCCTAGATTGCATCCCACATACCAAACACTCGCCACGTTCACACTACCTATGCTGCCTCAAAGACATCCTGCTCGTTAGCTACTGCCACGTCACGTTGACCCTGCTCGACGTTGTTGTTGCTATTCAAGACTTGTCCACTATAGTGCCCCGAATCTCCATCTTAAACTCGACTGGCTCTGAATATTCATCAAACTAATTGCCATTTCCCTGAGGATGCTCCATCTATATTAGCACTGACATAAATTTCTCATCAAGACTTCTTAAACTCTACTCCATCCGACGTTTGTTTAAACATTTTAATGGCCAAGCGACCTATATGACACTGCCCTCGATGACTTCCGATATCGTGGGTGATAGTAGCAATCTCGTCATTATGCACCCCAAAAAAAGTTGACCTCCTAAAACTACCGCTCGAACAGGTATCTTCCATTTAGCACTACGATTTTGGCTTATGTTTGAAGTTTTATCTACAGGCTAATGAATTCTTCCTCGCTCAGACATCTGAATTCCCCAGTTGTTACTTCAATGTCATTATCGAATTCCATCGGTACCCAATGAAGAACTGTAAACACCTGCATGCCACGAGCATCAGCCACCAAGTCCATCTTCTTTGGTCGCATGTTCACCAAACTTGGTCGTCATCTAGAATTGGGTCTCCGCCCGCGTTCGCTTGTGAGTTCGTAGACCATCATTGGTTTACCACAAAACTCGTAGTGTCACTTGTATGGCCGTCCCGTCGCCGCCTGTTGGGTATCCATTGCCGAAGTTGCCGCGTTCACCACGCTTGATCGAGGTCTCTGCAAAAAGAATTAAGATGACAAAACCCTTTTATTAGACACAAACTAACCTATCATTTTAGTAAGCCAAAATAATCAATTCATTTATTTATTTTTATTTTTTTTAAAGTAATACTTCTTATACACATCTATCATGGGCATTAAACTCCAATAATAGCTGGATAATTTATTACTTGCTTTTACTTTTATTTTTCTTTTTATTCTCATATATCTATACATATATATGAAATATGCATATAGACATATATTTTATTAGAACTTTCTCTTGAATTGATAGGACACAAGCACATTACACATACATGATAAAAACAACAACAAAATATTAGCAATAACATTGCTAACACAACATTGACGATAAAAATCATCGACAACAAAATGACATTAAAAATCGTCAACAAAAAATTGACGACAAAAAGTTGCTGACAACAAAAAAGTCATCGACAATAAAAAATTGTCGACAATAAAATATCATCGACAAGAAAAAGTTGTCGACAATAAAATATCATCGACAAGAAAAAGTTATCGACAAAAACTAAAGATAAATGCAAATTCAAAACAAACGAAGCATTAGACACTTAAAACCAAATGCAAACACCCAAATACCAAAAATAAAAAGGTGGGTCCCCAATTTTGGGGTACGTTGTGGAGCAACCACAACAAATGGCGACTCTGCTAGGAAATGCTCCTGAGCATTTCGGTGAGAACCCAACCTGAAAACACACAAACTCAAATACAAGCATCAACAAATATCCAACGAATGCAAATAGATCAAAAATACATGAAGCATCAGAATCGTTAAGCATCAGCTCGATGTGTGCAGTGTGCTTCATTCCCTATCATTTGAAACTCATTCAACTTTCCATTGTCAGTTTTACCTGAATGCATATGCGAGGTTATGAATGATTTGTAGGATTTAATGTATGGTAAAGATGCTAGAGATATAACAACCTACTTTGCAAAGGCTCAAACTTTCTAGTATCATGAACAAACATATTAAAACTGTCAAACCCTCTTAGGACCAAATATGTGTATACTGAATTAATTTACTAGATCCCAAAGTTGGTTATGTGTCACTACCATCTTGAACCCATGTGCAAGTGTAAGTGAAATCAGAGCTTTGGGGAATAGGATTCCCAACCTAAGCGAGATGGGAATTTAACCCTATCCTTACTACTTTGATCTGGAGTTCATTACCTCATCTTGAACAAAATGATTTAACCTGTTATGGATGAAACTATCAGGCTAGCCTATCCGTTTGAGCAATCAGTGGTCTTGCTTTTAGACAAGACATGTTGCCACACATGAGCATACTCCACTGCCAGTCAGGCGTCTATAGCCCCGGTGGAGATTAACCCCATAATCCAGGATTTGGCTTTACTTTTGATTTCTTGAACCTTGGGGATGACTACCCATCCTTGCAAGGGACATGTAGTACGATCCTTCCAATCCAATATTAATGATGAAATGAAAGTAGAATGAAAAATATTTGCTTTGGAATTTCAAGTTCTTGAGTGATTTTTTAAGAGGCAAAATAGAAGCTTTGGGGAATCGAATTCTCAACCTAAGCGAGATGAGAATTAGACCCTATCCTTACTACTCCATGAAGGTCAAATCAGAGCTTTGGGGAGTTGGATCCTCAACCTAAGTTCGATGGGGATTTAACCCTATCCTTACTACTCTGATTTTAGGCTTTAAGCACTATGGGAGTGGTAAAAACCACTGTTTTAAGGATTATGTTGCATGATAGGACAGACACGAAATACTCCTTTCACCTCACCTTTTCTTCCAAGTATGGTTTTGACCATTTTTCTCAAGATCCTCTTTAATATGTGTAGAACGTGCTTGGTTCAAGATAGTTCGGGCATCAGTTCCCAACCTTAGGATCCTTTTAATATATGTTATGTAATAACCCTAAGAGGATTCGACACCTTTTCAATGATTGTATTTGAAATGTAGATGCAATTGAGATGAAATGTATATGCAATGTGGAATGTAACATGAGATATGGATGAATGCATTGCTCTTTTTGAAATGCGGATGGAGTATACCACCTACTTTGCCATAATTTGTAAAATTGACAACTTCATGCATCACAAGTTCCAAACGATATTCTTTAATGTGTTTGCGATACTCGTGGAGCTTTCTGCAATACAATTCCGATGTTTCATATTCTCTTAGTCTTAGTCAACATTCATAAGGACATAAGTTGACATCTCGCTTTTTTTTTTTTTTTTTTTTCAAGACAAACCAAAAGTGTCCAAAGGACCAACACACAAAACTTAAAACCAAAATGAGATCCAACCCAAAACCAAAACACGAAAACCAAAAGTATATACAAATGTACAATATAATACAAGATGGTGCAAAGTTTGGATTATCATTTTCCTGGATCCCAAACCTGATTTGAGCATTCCAACAGACATATAATGTGATACACATGCCAAATGTGGAAGGAATCAAACAAAAACAAGACTAGACCAAACAATGCAACCAACTTCAACTTTCCTCTCTCACCCCACCAATTAGATTTAGTTCCATTAGTATTCTCATAGGTGAGATTCAAATTACCAAATTGATTAGACAATGGTTGATTTTCAATTCTTTCTTGTCTATTCTTTAAGGTGTAAATTTCATAATTCCATTCATGATTTAGAACTAGGCTTTCTTTATTCAAAATGAAATTTTGTAAGCAAGAGCCTATTTCTAAAAATTTCAAAGCTAATTCATTTTCCATGTTCTTAGGCCAATCAAAATTGTGCAACAATTTACAAGCATCTAGGATATTTACTAAATGGGGATCATTAGGAGTTTTTATCCTAGGTTCAAGAATTAATTGTTGATGAATTTGATTTAGCAATTTAAGTGCATCAAGCTCCTTTTCATTCATTAAAGTAATGTTATCAAAGGTGTGGTTAGAAATTAATCCTTGTTCTTCATTCACCTTCAATGGCATTTCATCATAAATATCATTTGAATTATACAAATCTTCACCTAAATCTTGGATGTTTGGACACAAAGGTTTAGATTTTACCTTTTTCACATTTTCATTTACCAAAACTTGGTGAGGATTTGCAATTCCCTCTTTTACCTCATGGTCTTCATATTCTTCATTGATTACTTGTTCATCAAACATACCAAAATTGGGCACCCAATTGAAAACATGCCCATCCTTTTCAACCCTCAAATATTTTTGGTCAAAGTGTATGTCAAGTAACTCATCTTCATGATCAATCACTTGCGTTGCTTCTAATAGATCAACCACTTTGTCATTTAATTCCAACTCTTTGTTCACTATCCATGGTATCTCTTCATTTGAATCCTCAAAATAATCATGCAAACTTGTATCCGAATCTTCAATGAATTTATATTCAACATGATCGAATTTTGTAACCTTCTCAAATCTTGTGAATGTGAGATCTTCGTATGAAGTAGAAGTTTCAACATCCTGCATATAAATTGGAATAGAGGCTTCATCAATAGGGGTGTGAGGAAATAACACATCTTCATATCTTCCCCAACCATTGTAAAAATTATCTTCCAAATTTGTGGGATGAAACTCCATGGTATTTGTGACATGATCTTTTGATTCATTCATCAATTCTCTTTCTTCTTTGTCCTTGGTAGTAGGATCATTATAATCTTCCAAAATTTGATGAGATTTGAAACCCTCTTCCAAAACATCCTCAAATTGTACAGGAGTTGTAATATCTTCCTTTGAGTAGGCGATTATGTTGTCCTGTATATCAATTGGCACACAAGTTTCATTAGCAGTTTTGGAGTGAGTGTAGTCTTCCCACTTCTTCCAAGCATCATAATAATCATCTTCCAAAGTCAAGTGGTGACGTTCAACTACTTCTTCAACATCTTCCAATTCATCAATGTGTTTCTCATCAAATTCACCTTCACCTTCTTTAGATGGTTCAATAACTTTCAAAAGTGGGTTATTTCTTGAATTCAAATTTGTAAGGCTATCATCGTCCAAATTAGTAACCCATGATTCGATTTTATCACAATTTGGAGGGTGAAGAATTTTTTGATCATTAGTTCCAAGCTTCTCATCGAGAGTGTCTTCCAAGAACAAGTGGTGAAATTCTATCATATCTTCAAATTCATTTATTGATTTTCTTCCAATTTCACTTTCAACCACTTCATCCAATTCTATGGTAGGTTTCGTCCTATCACCTATTTCAAACATTGTTGAATTTAGAACCCCTTCATCTAAATAATCATGTATCTCTATGAATGAGATCATCTCTGCATAATCCTCACTGGTGGATGTTGGCTTAGCAATTTGCACCTCCTCTTGGACTACATCTAAGGTGGTTGTAACATTTGGACCTTCAAATTCATCCCCTTGATCATTTACCTTAGGTATCATTGGAGTGGAGGGTGCTATATTTGATGGTTGGTGTAGGTTGGCATCACTAACTCCAAAAGAACAATCTCTCATGTGAACATGTTGTGCCTTTTCTTCTTCCAAAACTTGTTCTACCTTTTCCAAGATCTCATAGATTGTCTCTAGAGACAGGTCATCCAAGTTTTTCTTTAAAGATGTAACAAGTTTGGGGTGTATGGCTCCCATGTATACTTGAATAGCTTCCTCTTCTGATGTGTTAAAATTTTCCCACATTTGGGAGTGCAACTCACGAAATCTTCCATTGAATTGACTCAAGGATTCATTAGGCTCATTACGTATGGAGGTAAACTGATTTTTCAACATCTCTAAGTCAACTTGATTACCAAAATGATAAAGATAGGTTGCTTCTAGTTGTATCCAAGAAGTCCTAACCTCCATGGGTAGTTGGCCATACCAAAAGAATGGTCTATCATCCAAAATGTATGCAAATAACTTACAAGCCACCTCCTCATAGAAAATTTGGAATTGACATAATGTATTCTTGTAGACATACAATTTTTGCAAGTATCCTAGTGGCACCTCTTGATTAAAATATCGTAGAAACTCCAATAACATTTTAGGAATTTGATAGGGTATCCCATGTATAGACAAACCCTTATAATGATCCTCCATCGTAGATACCATTCTTTCTCTTAGAGATGCTACTTCAGCTCTTATATCGTATGTCGTCATTAGTAAAACTCAAAATATAACTTTAGAACCAAATCTGTTAGTCAAAATAAAAGAAGGAACCAGGACAAAGCAATATTCTAAAAATGTAAATTAGTTTCGATTCACCGAGATCGCATATGCGCAAGTGAAGAGCATACTCCTAGTGTTGTAGGCTTTCTGATTCACAAGATCGCATTACACGCAAGTGAAGAGCATAATACCGACAACAAATACATTTTAGACAAAATAATTCCTTACAAATAAGCATGAAATGACTAGCAAATATCAAACATGTAACGTATGAATAATCATGTTAGCATCAACCAAGAGATGTATCCATTAAAATCAAATGAAAGTAATTGCATGGAGACAACCTCGTTAGTCAAGACCAAAATTTTTCAAAATCAAATCAAAACACATTATTCCTGTATGAACAATCAAAAGCGTTAGAACAATGCATAGCAATTCATGTCCTCCTTTTAACACTACAAGGTTGTATTGTTAAAAGAGGGCTAAAGATAATAATCAATAGGGCATGAAATATTCAAAATTTAAATCCCTATAGCATTTAAATCACACTGAAATAAACCAATTCAGGCCCTCCTTCTAGCGCCAATCTGTTGAGTGGTATTTTCACCCAATTGTGAAAGTACACTCTCCCTTAGGATTTGGGTTCCAAATCCCCTCTTGCAAAGAAGTTAAACAAACAACTTCTCCAAGGTCTCCGCTATATTAGCATTTGCATATGTGTATTAGTAATCTCAAATAAAGATATTCAATTTAAATGCTTGGAACACCTTAGTGATTGCAAGTAACCGTAAACAAGGGGCAATGTTGGTTTATTTTACCATGAAACTTTAGTGATTGTTCATTGAACCAAAATAAAGCAAATGTGAGTTGGCCCTCATATGACCACGATGTAGTGCCTTAATTCCTTTTATCTTGAGGGTTTTAAAATAGATTTTATCTTGCATTAAATCCAAATATGGCTTCTTATCATGAAGATGAAGATAGCTTTCAATGTGATCGATAAACTATCCCTCTTTGGTGAAATAGGTTTTCACAAAGAGGCAATAATTTATGGCCTTAAATTAAGGGCTTTAAATGTCACTTTAACTTATCCCTCTTAAATGAAATCAAATTTTCATTAAGATGAACAATTAAGTGCTTTGAAGAAATGACCTTCAATGTAATACTCAAATTACCCCTCTTTCGTAAAATTAGAATTTTTATGAAGAGAGGGCAATTTTAGGCCCAAAAAATGGAAATTTGTGAAATGCCATAAAACATAACTCCTTCAATGAAATTGGAATTTTCATGAAGGGAATGTCATCATAGGCTCATGAGTGCAAAACAAAACTGAAAAAATGAAATTTGACCTTAAAATGGAAATTTTCTATTTTCGGATTTTTAAAATCTGTAATAAAACAGCAACTTCGATGAATTTTTAAAAATACTAAACAACTCCAAAAATGAAATTTCAAAGTGCGTATTGGAAGTCTGAAGTATAACCTACGCAATGGTGAAATTATTTTTGGATTTTGAAAATTTTTAAATGTTTATTTTAATGCCTGAAAATTAAAAAAAAATTAAAATTTCTGGAAAAATAAAATGCAGAAAAATGAAAATTGAAATGCAGAAAATGAAACACATGATACATTCAGTTTGATGCTATCCTATTCCGGAAAAACCGAAGATGTGAGGTTTTCATGCATGCAACCTAACCTATTGGACTTGCAAAACAAGCACAATCCGGATAAGCTAAGTGTTGGCTTCTAGGGTTTTAAATGAGATTTTTCAGATTTAAACATTAGCATGAAGCAACCAAGAAACTTGCATAAACTCCATTTACAAGCCTAAAATCTGAAAAGGGAAAAAAATAAACATTTAATCTTGCATGCAGAAAATGACTCCTCCTTTCTTGCCCATAAGATGCAACTTTCTGAAAAACTTTCTGCATTAAAATATTTCTTTGTACATGGCAGAAATCTGGTTTTCTCAAAGAACCAGTCCAATGTGGAAGGAAAAATATCCAGAAAAACCCAGTGCCAAGGCCTTGCCTTCATTCCTGCAATCTTCTCTAAAAGGTTTCCAACCCCCATTTCTCCATTTCAATGCAGTATTTAAAAAACTTCAAAATGACCCTTCGCTATTCTTTGTTAGATGGAAGACCATTCGCCTCCTCTTCGTTTGGTTTTAGTTTAGTTTTTTTTTTCTTTCATCCGATTCGTTTCTCATTTGTCTTCATGCAACTTCCAATCGCTTATTCCTTTCATCATTATTCTCCTTCTAAAAACAACATATAACGCTGCTTTAATAATGATTTTGTCGTTGCACAATGCTTTTCCATGTAACGCTTTAACATGCATCATTTCCTTTATGTGCCCATTCATGGGTCCTGCTTTAAATTACTTCCCTCAAAAATTTTTACAAATGACATATTGGCGGGGTAGAGTCAAACTATTTTGACCTCATTTATAACAACCTGCATAGTAGTGACTTATCTATCTTCATGGCAGTTAGTTGACGTATCTACTTACTACACCTAACCCCTTACATATCGCATCTTTATCGCATGGTTACCTCATTGCTTATGCCCCACCAAGACCTCTGCATGTCCATGTAAACCAATCCTCATCATAACGCATAATGAGTGTATCATCAATCCCACATAAGCGTGAGTGAATGTTGATTCAACTGTGGTGGAAGAGGCTCGATGCACTAACTTGTTTTCTGCATTGGATTACCCCTAGATTGCATCCCACATACCAAACACTCACCACGTTCACACTACCTATGCTACCTCAAAGACATCCTGCTCGTTAGCTACTGCCATGTCACGTTGACCCTGCTCGACGTTGTTGTTGCTATTCAAGACCTATCCACTGCAGTGCCCCGGCTCTCCATCTTAAACTCGACTGGCTCTGAATATTCATCAAACTAATTGCCATTTCCCTGAGGATGCTCCATCTATATTAGCACTGACGTAAATTTCTCATCAAGACTTCTTAAACTCTACTCCCTCTGGCGTTTGTTTAAACATTTTAATGGCCAAGCGACCTATACGACACTGCCCTCGACGACTTCTGATATCATGGGTGATAGTAGCAATCTCGTCATTGTGCACCCCAGCAAAAGTTGACCTCCTAAAACTACCGCTCGAATAGGTATCTTCCATTTACCACTGTGATTTTGGCTTATGTTTGAAGTTTTATCTGTAGGCTAATGAATTCTTCCTCGCTCAGACATCTGAATTCCCCAGTTGTTACTTCAATGTCATTATCAAATTCCATCGGTACCCAATGAAGAACTGTAAACACCTGCATGCCACGAGCATCAGCCACCAAGTCCATCTTCTTTGGTCGCGTGTTCACCAAACCTGGTCATCATCTAGAATTGGGTCTCTGCCCGCGTTCGCTTGTGAGTTCGTAGACCATCATTGGTTTACCACAAAACTCGTAGTGTCACTTGTATGGTCGTCCCATCGTCGCCTGTTGGGTATCCATTGCCGAAGTTGCCGCATTCACCACGCTTGATCGAGGTCTCTGCAAAAAGAATTAAGACGACAAAACCCTTTTATTAGACACAAACTAACCTATCATTTTAGTAAGCCAAAATAATCAATTCATTCATTTATTTATTTATTTATTTTAAAGTAATACTTCTTATACACATCTATCATGGGCATTAAACTCCAATAATAGTTGGATAATTTATTACTTGCTTTTACTTTTATTTTTCTTTTTATTCTCATATATCTATACATATATATGAAATATGCATATAGACATATATTTTATTAGAACTTTCTCTTGAATTGATAGGACACAAGCACATTACACATACATGATAAAAACAACAACACAATATTAGCAATAACATTGCTAACACAACATTGACGATAAAAATCGTCGACAACAAAATGATGCTAAAAATCGTAAACAAAAAATTGACGACAAAAAGTTGCTAACAACAAAAAAGTCATCGACAATAAAAAATTGTCGACAAGAAAAAGTTGTCGACAATAAAAAATCGTCGACAAGAAAAAGTTGTCGACAATAAAAAATCGTCGACAAGAAAAAGTTGTCGACAATAAAAATCGTCGATCAAAACTGACAATAACTGCAAGCCCATAACAAACGAAAGCATCAGACACTAAAAACGAAATGTAAAGATCCAGATACCAAAACGAAAAGGTGGGTCCCCAATTTTGGGGTACGTTGTGGAACAACCACAACACATCCTTTGGGCCTTTTTAGGCATATAATATTAAAAATAAATATTATATCCTATTTATTTTCAAGACCTTCTTGCTTTTAGAAAAACCACTTGATATCCTTAATGATGACGAAATTGAACCAATACACTTTTGACATCAATGACAAAAAAACTACTCAAAATTTCCAACAGGATCATACATTAAATGATATGATTTCATCATGCATATATTTCCTTGATGACTCATGTATGATGGCTTATTACTTATTTAGGCCTTATTTTATATGGCCTTGCATTCATTCAAATATATGTCTTCAACATAATAGTAGGTTAAATGACCCATACAATAAATTCTTCATCTCTACTCATTTTCAATAGCATCTCTTAGATGACATGACATCTCTCATGTTCAAACTTCAAGTGCATTAAATCTTTCTAGTGTAGTTAATTCACAAATAACATGGTTTTGATGTTTTCTTTAGTCATTATTCAACTTAGAATTTGTATAAATAGAAGGAATCCATAAACAAATATCTACAAAATAAAAAACAAATAAATAAATGGATAACACATATTATCTTTAAGTGAAACATTAATATCTACAATTTTCTACACATCATACAATATTCTAATCAATGCTCAACATCACAAACAATTAGACATAATCACAAGTCATCAAATATTTTTGCATATTTCTCTAATTGTCAATTTATAACTAAATTTCAGAGTGATTAACAAACTAATGTAGAACATCAACACATTTGTGTTGGAAATTTGAGTTATTTTATGTTGTCATTGATGTCACATGGATCACTGATGTCACATGGATCACATTTGGTTTTGGTGGCCAAAATATTTCATAAATAAGCATTTATGATATTTTGGAAAGCATGGTTATTTACAAGATTTTTATGAAAACCAAGGCAGGAAAAATAAAAGGTTTTATTTAAAACCATGGTGGGCTTATGTGGAAAGGGCTTTTCTTAAAATCCATGGTGGAATTTTGTTTCATCCAAAAAGGACCTCCGGTGATGAAGACATTAAAGTTTAAGTTTAAATTAATGGAGGGCCGACCTATGTGCAATTAATGGAGGTTGGCATATATATATGTACAGGTTAAAATTTATTTTGGAAAGTGGGCATATTATATACCATCGGAAATCTTATTTCGAGGGCTATTTGACTAACTTATTTAGAAGGAGAAATAAGGTGTGTGTAAAGATATATTTCTGATTTTGCAAAGGGGTTCCCAAAATGAAGTTTGCCTTGTTCTTTTTCAAGAGGATTAATTCTTTCATGAGGTGACAAGGTATGAAATATTGTGATTTATTTTATTTTATGGTATAAGTGGTTTTGGAAGTGAAAATGTTATGTAATGTTTTGATTTATTTTATTTTATGGTACAAGTGGTTTTAAGAGAGATAAGGAAGTTGTGCAATTAAAGGCCTTAGTGATGATTATTGAAAAGTGGAGTAATGTTGATTATTTTGTGATCTACTAACCCTTGTGAAGATTGGCAAAAGAATTTTGTGATTGTGGCATATTTACAAAGAGGTTTTTTCATCTTCATAAAAGGTATGGGCACATTCTCTTATTGATTGTTTATGGTGATTGATTTCTAAAATATTATTGGAGGGAAAATTATTGTTTGTGGTTTCCTTTTCGAAAGGGGTTGATTGAATGCTTCAAGGTTTTATAAGTTGAGAGTTGTGTTTAAAATTTATTGTATAAGCATATTTTTTGAAGCCCATTGGTTGTGAAATAACTTGAGTTAGAAAATAACATAAGTATCATTGTTATGTGAGATTTGTGGGTGAGCATTTTTGGAAATATTTGAGTTGGTTGATACATACTTGGACTAGGATTATGTGAGAGAGAGTTGTCCCTTGTGGTGATTGGTTGAGTTGAGTTGATTGAGCCTATTCAAGTGATGTGTGAAGTGATTGTTCAAGTCCTATGAAATAAACTATTCCATTATTCTAATTTGAGTTGAGACTAATATTAGAACATATTGAGTCTCTAACAATTCTCTTTATGCTTCTATGATTTGATTTGAGTTGACTTGAGTTGAGATTAAGATTAGAACATATTGAGTCTCTAACAATTCTCTTTATGCTTCTATGAGATGAGTTGAATTGAGATCATTGTGGATCATTATTGTCATCCATTGAAGAGTACATTGCCATTCATTGTTGAGTTCATATTTGAGATTTGCCTTGATAGATTTGTGGATGAGATTTGAGTGCTACTTGAGCATGATTGATTGAGCCTTTGAGAAGGCCTTTGGGACATATTTGAGGATAGATTTGGGACAGATTTGAGGATAGTGTTAGGACAGATTTGAGGATAGTTTTGGGACATATTTGTGGATAGTTTTGGGAAAGTTCTTGGTGAGCTTGCTAGAGCAGATTTGGGCAAGTTCTTGGTGAGCTTGCTAGAGCATATTTGGGCAAGTTCTTGGTGAGCTTGCTAGAGCATATTTGGATAGGTTCTATGTGAACTTATTATTCAACATTGGACAGGTTCTGTGTGAGCTTGTTATTCAATTTTGGATAAGTTCTGTGTGAGCTTGTTAAGCAGGTTCTATGTGAACCTATTGAGCAGGTTTTTAGTGAGCCTATTGACAAAGCTTTGGAGGTGATAGAGTACAGATGATAAAGTCTCAATAGATAGAGATCCAATAGCCAACACAGTTGAAGATAAATATGAGTGAGGAGTCTTCAAGTGGAGAGAGGTCCACCAGTCAGTGCAGCAGAGAGACAAAGTCTTCTAGAAGATCACATAGCTAGAGCAAAAGGGGAAAGAGTTCTCCTATGGAAGAGATCCATGAACTTGAGATTAGGGGATCAACATCTCCTTTGGATAGAGATCCATAAACATTGTAATTGGGAGTGATTCCCAAAGAGATTGATTGAGAAAGTTTTAGTAAAATATTTTCTCTATGGAGTACCTCACATTGGGGGAACCACGTTAAATCTTGTGTCTTAATTATGTGTGGTGACTTGTGCTCTTGCTTACTACTGCTATATGAGTTATTAATGCACACTGCTATATTTAGTTATTGCATTTAAGGACATTAATTGATATTGGTTTGGAAAGAAAGTAAAAAGTGGTCTTATACTGTTCACCCTCCCCTCTCAATATAAGCTTGTGTTCTTCAATTGGTATCAAAACAGGTTCCTTCGAAAAGGCTAACATCTTGAGGGTAGATTCTACAAGAACACATATGGCTTCATAGAAAGGATTATCTTCAAATAAGGCTCCATTGTTTGATGGTAACAATTATGCTTTCTAGAGCATGAGTATGAAGAACTACTTGATATCACAAGGATATGAGGTATGGCAGATGGTTGAAAAAGAGTATAAGGTTGAAGGTGATCCCGAGGAAGATAAGACTACCAAGAAATTGGTTGAGATCAATGCAAGAGCAATGAATTGTATTTTGAGTAGGCTACGTAAGATATATTTTGCAAAGGTCATGGTATGTACTTCAGCTAATGAGATGAGCAAATTGAGGAATACTTATGAAGGAGATTCTAAGGTAAAGTTGGAAAAACTACAAACTCATAGAAAAATATTTGAGGAATTGAAAATAAAAGATTCTAAAGATATTGCAAAGTTATTACTTCGATTTGATGAGATTACTAACACTATGATGCAATATCACTTTCCATGAAATAATCAAAATTTACTCAAAAGGTTTTGATATCACTTTCCATGAAATATGATGCAAAGGTTTCAGTAATAGAAGAAACAATGGATATCAACAAGTTAACAATGGAATAATTTCAAGGTACTCTCATAGCTTATGAGATGAGGGTAAGTAAGCATCAAGCTCCAATAAAAGAGATTGCATTCAAGGCTTCAAAAAAAGAGAAAGGGAAAGTTTCAAAAATAGATAGAGTTTTAGAAAATTATGAGGAAGCTAACTTCATCAAAAGGAACAAGGACTCAAGGAATTTTAGAAATATAAGGAAAGTCAAGTGCTACAATTGTGGTGATCTTGGTCACTATGCATACAAGTGACATAAAGAAATCAGTGATGATGAAAAACAAGGTCATAGAAGAAAAGAAGATGGAAAGCATAAGCATGACAAATATGATAGATTCAAGAAAAACAGGTATGAGAAGAAGAAAAATTTTCGTAAGGCAAAGAAATATTACTACATTGTAGAAGCAAGTGATAGCTCAAATCATAATGATAGAGACAATTCAGATGATGAAAAGGAAGAGCATTTATTCCTAGGAATAGAAGGTGAAAGAGAACAATGTTTTGTGTGTGGTCAAGGAGATCATAGATTAGGTTATTGCAATGGTTTCAGTGATAGTGAATATGAGATGACACATCAAGAAAACAAGCATGGTCAAAGAAATCTTGAGAGTTTGTTTACTATAGAATATTATAACGATCTTAGTGATAGTGAAGATGAAGAATGGTTTTTCTATGGAATAAAAGAAGTAGAAGAAGAACATTCACTCCAAACAGAATAAGTTAAACAAGAGGATAATGTCTCAATTGGTCTAAAAGAAGACTTCAATGTTATCCATGAGAAACTACAAGAGGTTAAGGAGAATATTGTTGGCAATTTTGGGTACTTTGGGTACATTGCATTTGCTCAAGTGAATAAGTTGTCATTGATGTCAAGAAGCTTTTGAAGGAATTTGATTTGATGTCAAATAATTTGTTTTGATGAAGGTTACGGCATGATAGTTTCAAAGGTCTTTTGCAAACCCCATGTTGACAGAGAAAAAGGCAAAGTGGAAAAACTATCGCGATTTCGCGACAAGTTCGAAGAAAGAGAACAAGTTGGAAAAGTGTCACGATTTTGCGACATGTCGCATTTTCGCGACTCGAAAAGTGCAGGAAGGCAAAGAAGGAAAAGTGTCACGATTTCGTGACATATTGCAAAGAAGGTTGTACGGACGAAAAAGTGTCACGATTTCGCGACATATTGCAAGGAAGGTTGTACGGAAGAAAAAGTGTCACGATTTCGCGACATGTTGCAGAAGAGAGAGTCCGAGAGAAAAAGTGTCACGATTTCATGACATAATGCAGGAGAGAGAGTCCGATAGAAAAAGTGTCACGATATCGCGACATGTCGGGTTTTCATGACCCGAAGAAAAGAAAAGAGCTAAGGAGGAAAAGTGTCACGATATCGCGACATGTCGCATTTTCGCGACTTAAGCAGGAAAGTGAAAGCAAGGTAAAGTGTCACGATTTCATGACATACTGCAAAATTCGAAGAGAGAACTATCATGATTTCATGACATGCTATAGAGTTCGAAATGGGAACTGTCAATTTCATGACATGCAACAAAGGAAAGTGTTCCAAGTGAGAACTATCATGATTTTGTGACATGCAGTAGAGGAAAGAGTTCGAAGTGAGAACTGTCATGATTTCATGACAGGTTGAAGAGAAAGCTTACGGTTGCAGAATGTGTCATGATTTCATGACAGAAATAGAAAGCAGGTCTTCAACAGGGAGAAGTGTCACGATTTCACGACAAAAGCAGAGAGGAAGGCTATGAAGACAGAAGTGTCACGATTTCATGACAGAAGTGAAGACGAAGTCTACAGAGGCAGAAGTGTCACGATTTCATGACAAAAGTAGAAAGGAGGTCGACGAAGGAAGAAGTGTCACGATATCGCGACAAAAGCAAAGTTGATGCTGACAAAGACAGAAGTGTCACGATATCATGACAAGAGCTTAGTTGAAGTCGACAAAGGCTGAAGTGTCGCGATATCATGACAAAAGCCAAAAGAAAGTGTACGGTTGCAAAGGTGTCACGATATCGCGACATGTTGTAGTTTCACGACAGAAGCTACAGAAGAGTTACAGAGGCAGTGAAGCCGACAAAGTCAAATTTTAGCCGACGAAGATTAGGGCTTGCAACCGACGAAGATTAGGGCTTGCATTTGTTATAACAGCCGACTAAGATTAAAGTTTTCATCATGAAAATTTTGTTATAAAAGGAGGGCTATTTTGGAGAGTTGAAGTGTGAATTGATGTGTGTTGAAGTGCGACGTTCGTAGATAGTGCGTAGAGCAAGAAGTTCGATCGTCGAGAGCAGAGTGCAAAATTTGATCGTAGTGTGCAGAGTGCATTTCGTCGAATCATTCTAAGTGTGAAAGATCACAAAGGAAGCAGAGTGTGCGAAGACGGTGTCGCTGTGATTGCACAGAGGTGCAAAGGTTGAAGTTCGATCAAGTGCGGCTGTGATTGCACAAAGAAAGCAGAAGGCGTAGAGAGCACAAAGGGCAAAGACGAATGCGGAGTGCTGTTGCTTGAGGACAGAGGTGCATTGGTTCTTTGAGAAGAACCTGAGGACAGATTTGGCAAGTCTTTGAGAAGGCTTGTGTGCAGAGGATTGATTTGTTCAAAGTTGGACAGATCTGACAGATAGAGGAAGACTTGTACTAGACCGACTGACTGTGTTTGGTACAGGTTGTTGAGCT
Organism: Wollemia nobilis; assembly: GCA_028583015.1. Lineage (NCBI taxonomy): Eukaryota > Viridiplantae > Streptophyta > Pinopsida > Araucariales > Araucariaceae > Wollemia > Wollemia nobilis. The sequence goes on along the minus strand of JAQPPZ010000690.1, from coordinate 1,774,815 downwards.
ACTGTGGACGTGATCATAGAAGGCAGAGGTCTCTTAGGCTAAGCATTGAGGACAGGAGGTCTTCGGTGGAAAGGAGTTCCACGTGCTGGCAAGAGGTAGAGGCGGTTGATCTTTTGAGGGATCATTTCCAGAGCAGAGGGGAAGGTATCTCCTTTGAGCCGAGGCTCATAAACATTGTAATTGGGAAGGATTCCCAAAGAACTTTGAGATAACTTTTAGAGAAAAGTTTTGTGGACGTAGCCCAACCATTCTGGGTGAACCACGTTAAAATTGATGTCACTTTGTGGATGATTTTGTGCATTGCTTTGATATTGCTTTGGGTATATTGCTTTACTATTTTGAAATATAAAGGAAAAAGTAAAAAGAGGTCTTATACTGTTCACCCCCCCCTCGAGTATAAGCTTGTGTTCTTCAATTGGTATCAGAGCAGGTGCCTTCGAAAATTTTAACAACTTGAAGGAAAAGCTAGTAAAGAACACAATGGATTATTCAAGTGGCAATGCAACACCTATTCTTGATGGGTCAGATTTTGGTCTTTGGAGTGCAAGGATGAAGGTTCATCTAATGGCACTTGGTAATGAGGTATGGGAAGTAATTGAAGATGAGTACACTATTCCTGTACATGGTCCAAATACTAAAGAAGAAAGGCTCCTACATCACAACAATTCAAAAGCAATGAATGCAATCCTGAAAGGCTTACAGAAAGCAGATCTCACCAAAGTGATTCACTGCAAGACAACTAGTGAAATGTGGAAACAATTGTAGGTGGTTCATACAGGTGATACAAATGTCAGAAAGGCCAAGTTGAGACACTTCAAAGGTATGTTTGAACAACTCAAGATGAATGATGATGAAAATATTAGTGACTACATGCTTCGTATGGATGAGGTTGTTAACTCCATGAAAGACTTAGGTCTTGAGCTTGCTGAAAATGATGTTTGTGATAAGATTTTAAGATCTCTTCCTAATAGATTTAGTGAAAATATTTTTGCTATTGAGGAAGCTAAAGATTTGGATAAGTTGAAAAAGGATGAGCTCCATAGTATACTTGCAGCATTTGAGTTGAGAACTCAAGTGAAGGTTGATGTCAAGAAAGAGGCAACTTTCAAGGCTACCAAGAAATCCAAGGGTAAACAACTTCAAGAGAGTGATGAGTCTTCTAGTGATGAAGAGGCATATTACAAGCAAGAAAGGCAAGTTCTCTAGAAAGCACAAAAGCATGAAAAATATAAGATGTTTCAATTGTGGAAAGTTTGGTCATTATGCTACTGACTGTACTGTTTCCAAGAATGAAAGTGATGAAGATAAACAGGATTCTAAGAGCAAGGATTCTGAAAAGCACAAGCATCACAGAAAGAACAAAGATGAGCACAGCAATCAAGGAAAGAGGTATTCTCACAAGCACAAGAAGAGTTTCTACCTAGACAAAGCAAGTAAGTGTTCTAGTAGTGATAGTGAAAGTTCTTCAAGTGATGATGAAAATGAGATGTTGTTCATATCAGAAAAAGAGGAAGAACCGAAACATAGATTCATTATCATGAAATGTCTTAGATGTGGAAATTTTGGTCACCTTGAGGATGATTGTACAAATAATGATTTGGTTTCCAGTATGTATGAGGATGCTTCAGAAAACTATAAGGAAGATGCATGTATGGTTTTTGAAAAAGGTAGCACCTCTAGTGATAAGAAATCTGAAAAAGGCTTTGATGATTCAGAAAGCAAACAAATAAAGGATCTTGAAAGTGAACTTATTAGTGCTCTTAGTGCTTTGAAAAAGGAAAGAAAGAAGAATGCTAGACTCAAGGATAAGTTAGATGAATGTTGTATGGAGAGAGATGATCTTATAGAAAATCTTGATTTCTCTTTAGCTAAGACGCAAGAACTCAAGGATGAGTTAGAGTCTAAGGTTCTTGAGTATAGTGAGTTAGAACAGAAAATGGCTTCTTTGAAAGAGGAAACTAAAGAGTACAAGGATAAGCTTTACAGGTTTCAAGATAGCTCCAAAAAGGTTAAGTCACTCATCAAAGGTCAAAGAAAGACAACAGATAAAATAGGGCTTGGTTTTGTTAAGCCACGCAAGGAACAAGTTGGAGAGTCTAGTAAGAGACTCCAAAAGGAAGAGAGTTCTGATGAGGAAAGTATTTCAGATCATGAGTCCTTGAATGATAGATGCGCAGAAATAGAAAATAGAATTCAGAATGAGAAGAAGAAGTTTTCAGGACCCAAGAGGTCAAATAAAGGAAAATTTCAAGGCAGATGTTTTGCGTGTCACAGGTTTGGTCACATGGCTTCACATTGCATGGCTCAAGTGAAGAAGGTAAATGACAGTTTCAGAAGTGCTAGTTACTTTCAAGGGTATTGCTACTCTTGTCAATAGTTTGGGCACAAGGCAGTCTATTGCAAGGTAAATAACAAGAACAGGTTTGATCAAAACAGGTTCGGCCAGAACAGGTTTGGGCAGAACTGGTGGATTCAAAGATCAGGTTTACCTCAGAGAAACAACATCGTCAAGTGTTTCAAGTGCAACAATGAAGGTCATATAATCAGACAGTGTAGAGCTGAAATTCTAGAATACAGGTACAGGAACAGTGGCATGATCAGGTCCAAGGATCAAGGCATGAACAAGAACAGGGATGAGAACAAGAACAAGAACAGTGACAAGAACAGGAATATGGACAAAGAGTTCAAGAGAAGGCCCGACAAGGAAGTTATAGATGCTGATGATGATCAGTGCCTAATGGGAGTTTTACTCCCACCCCAGAATTAATCACCTCATCAGGAGGTGGGGGAGGGACTGAGCTAAGAGGCTCATTCTTAGTCCCGAGCCCCAAAGGTGACCCTTTGCCATTGATGACAAAGGGGGAGAGATATGAGTAAGGGGGAGAGCTTCAAGTGAAGAGGAAAGCTTCAAGTCAGGGGGAGCAAAACTTCAAAGGAAGATTCTCAGTTGTGGGCACAGTTTGTCAGTTGTTAGCACAGTTGGTTTCAGTTTTGGCTCTTGAGAAGTGTTTTCAGTAAAGGTTTGCCATCAATGACAAAGGGGGAGATTGTTGGCAATTTTGGGTACTTTGGGTACATTGCATTTGCTCAAGTGAATAAGTTGTCATTGATGTCAAGAAGCTTTTGAAGGAATTTGATTTGATGTCAAATAATTTGTTTTGATGAAGGTTACGGCATGACAGTTTCAAAGGTCTTTTGCAAACCCCATGTTGACAGAGAAAAAGGCAAAGTGGAAAAACTGTCGCGATTTCGCGACAAGTTCGAAGAAAGAGAACAAGTTGGAAAAGTGTCACGATTTTGTGACATGTCGATTTTGTGACTCAAAAAGTGCAGGAAGGTGAAGAAGGAAAAGTGTCGTGATTTCACGACATATTGCAAAGAAGGTTGTAGGAGAAAAAGTGTCACAATTTTGTGACATATTGCAAGGAAGTTTGTACGAAAGAAAAAGTGTCACGATTTCGTGACATGTTGCAGAAGAGAGAGTCCGAGAGAAAAAGTGTCACGATTTCATGACATAATGCAGGAGAGAGAGTCTGATAGAAAAAGTGTCATGATATCGCGACATGTCGAGTTTTCATGACCCGAAGAAAAGAAAAGAGCTAAGGAGGAAAAGTGTCATGATATCGCGACATGTCGCATTTTCGCGACTTAAGCAGGAAAGTGAAAGCAAGGTAAAGTGTCATGATTTTGTGACATACTGCAGAATTTGAAGAGAGAACTATCACGATTTCGTGACATGTTGAAGAGTTCAGAATGGGAACTGTCATGATTTCATGACATGCAGAAAGGAAAGTGTTCAAGTGAGAACTGTCATGATTTCACGACATGCTGTAGAAGAAAGAGTTCGAAGTGAGAACTGTCACGATTTCATGACAGGTTGAAGAGAAAGCTTACGGTTGCAGAAAGTGTCGTGATTTCGTGACAGAAATAGAAAGTAGGTCTTCAACAGGAGAAGTGTCACGATTTCATGACAAAAGCAGAGAGGAAGGCTATGAAGACAGAAGTGTCACGATTTCATGACAGAAGTGAAGACGAAGTCTGCAGAGGCAGAAGTGTCACGATTTCATGACAAAAGTAGAAAGGAGGTCGACGAAGGAAGAAGTGTCACGATATCGCGACAAAAGCAAAGTTGATGCTGACAAAGACAGAAGTGTCGCGATATCGCGACAAGAGCTTAGTTGAAGTCGACAAAGGCTGAAGTGTCGCGATATCGCGACAAAAGCCAAAAGAAAGTGTACGGTTGCAAAAGTGTCGCGATATCGCGACATGTTGTAGTTTCACGATAGAAGCTACAGAAGAGTTACAGAGGCAGTGAAGCCGACAAAGTCAAATTTTAGCCGACGAAGATTAGGGCTTGCAACCGACAAAGATTAGGGTTTGCATTTGTTATAACAGTCGACTAAGATTAAAGTTTTCATCATGAAAATTTTGTTATAAAAGGAGGGCTGTTTGGAGAGTTGAAGGGTGAATTGATGTGTGGTTGAAGTGCGACGTTCGTAGATAGTGCGCAGAGCAAGAAGTTCGATCGTCGAGAGCAGAGTGCAAAATTCGATCGTAGTGTGCAGAGTGCATTTCGTCGAATCATTCTAAGTGTGAAAGATCGCAAAGGAAGCAGAGTGTGCGAAGACGGTGCCGCTGTGATTGCGTAGAGGTGCAAAGGTTGAAGTTCGATCAAGTGTGGCTGTGATTGCACAAAGAGAGCAGAAGGCATAGAGAGCACAAAGGGCAAAGACGAATGCGGAGTGCTGCTGCTTGAGGACAGAGGTGCATTGGTTCTTTGAGAAGAACCTGAGGACAGATTTGGCAAGTCTTTGAGAAGGCTTGTGTGCAGAGGATTGATTTGTTCAAAGTTGGATAGATCTGACTGACAGAGGAAGACTTGTACTAGACCGACTGACTATGTTTGGTACAGGTTGTTGAGCTGTTGTGGACGTGATCATAGAAGGCAGAGGTCTCTTAGGCTAAGCATTGAGGACAGGAGGTCTTCGGTGGAAAGGAGTTCCACATGCTGGCAAGAGGTAGAGGCAGTTGATCTTCTGAGGGATCATTTCCAGAGCAGAGGGGAAGGTATCTCCTTTGAGCCGAGGCTCATAAACATTGTAATTGGGAAGGATTCCCAAAGAACTTTGAGATAACTTTTAGAGAAAAGTTTTGTGGACGTAGCCCAACCATTCTGGGTGAACCACGTTAAAATTGATGTCACTTTGTGGATGATTTTGTGCATTGCTTTGATATTGCTTTGGGTATATTGCTTTACTGTTTTGAAATATAAAGGAAAAAGTAAAAAGAGGTCTTATACTGTTCACCCCCCCCTCTCAGTATAAGCTTGTGTTCTTCAAATATAAAAGAATTGAGATGTTCCCTACATGAGAAGTTTGATCCATCACATGACTCAAAAGGTCAAGATATTTGTGCTAAGAAGGAAACATGTAATTCAGAGGCTATAGAGATGGATGCCAAGTTGCTACTTGACACAAATGAAGAGAAAGAAGAGGAAGATTCCAAAGCACCAAAGGTCCCATATTTCAGGTTTGGGGAATCACACTTAAAAGGAAAGGAAGTTCTAAAATATGAAAGCAAAGAAGCACCTAAGAGTTGTGAGGAAATTTCTAAAGTTCCTATGGCTCCAAATATTTACTTTGGTTCTTGTTTTGAGATAGGTGAATCAAGTTCAAAGGGAAAAGAAATTATTGAAGAGAAAGGCAAGGAAGAAACTAAGGAAGAGGTTTTAAATGCTACAAAGAAGATTCAAGGATGCAATGCATAAGTTGAATATGATCATAAGGATAATGATCAAGAAAGGTATGATGAAAAAAAGGCTTTTCAAGGACATTGTTTTTCTTGTAATGGATTTGGACACTGGGCTATACATTGCAAGATCCATGGATCAAAGAAGTTTGATTTTGCTAGAAGAAACTTCAAGGTAAGAAAGTATGGTTTTCAGGGACATTGCTTCTCATACAATAGGATGGGTCATAGAGCTTTTCAGTGCAAAATAAATGAGTAACATGGTTTTGGTTTTAGAGCTACACAATTTAGAAGTCATGGTTATAATGGTCATGAAAACAAAGCTTCACAATACAGGGTTCAGGAAAGGAATGGATATGGAAATTATTTTAAGAATGAATTCAGGATATGGGAACCATCCAAAGGCTAAAATATCAAGTTTTTTAATTGCAATAACTTTGGGCATATTGCAAAATGGTGTAGGACTCAATTCCAAACAGGTTCAAGGCAAGAAGGTCAAATAGGTTCTAGACAAGAAGATCAAGTAATTCATCAAGATAAGGATATTAAAAAAACATGGAAGGAAGTTGATAGAGGAAAGAAACAAAGTAATATGGGAGTAAAGATACTCCCACCCCAAAATTAATCACCTGTAGAGAGAAGGGGGTGAGGGGGCTAATCTTAATAGTTATATCTTTTAGCCCCATAGGTGTCCCTTTTGCAATTGATGTCAAAGGGAGAGATATTTGAGTAAGGGGGAGAGCATTGAGTTAGGGGTATCAGCCTCTAAAGAGAGCATTGAGTTAGGGAGAGTAGCCTCCATAGAGAGTATTGATTCAGGGGGAGCAACTTTGATTCTCAGAGATGGCTTTTGCAGTGATTGTAGTGATTTGTATTAGAGGTGTTGCCATTAATGACAAAGGGGGAGATTTTTGGAAATTTGAGTTATTTTATGTTTTCATTGATGTCACATGGATCACATTTGGTTTTGGTGGCCAAAATATTTCATAAATAAGCATTTATGATATTTTGGAAAGCATGGCTATTTACAGGATTTTTATGAAAACCAAGGAAGGCAAAATAAAAGATTTTATTTAAAACCATGGTGGACTTATGTGGAAAGGGATTTTCTTAAAATCTAAGGTGGAATTTTGTTTCATTAAAAAAGGACCTCCGGTGATGAAGATATTAAAGTTTAAATTTTAAATTTAAATTAATGGAGGGCCAACCTATGTGCAATTAATGGAGGTTGGCATATATATGTAAAGGTTTCAATTTATTTTGGAAAGTGGGCATATTATATATTGTCGGAAAGATTATTTCGAGGGCTATTTGACTAACTTATTTAGAAGGAGAAATAAGATGTGTGTAAAGAGATATTTCTAATTTTGCAAAGGGATTCCAAAAGTGAAGTTTGCCTTGTTCTTTTTCAAGAGGATTAATTCTTTCATGAGGTGACAAGGTATGCAATATTATGATTTATTTTATTTTATGGTATAAGTGGTTTTGAGAGTGAAAAGATTATGCAATGTTTTTATTAATTTTATTTTATGGTACAAGTGGTTTTAGGAGAGAAGGAATTTTTGCAATTAAATGCCTTGGTGATGATTATTGAAAAGTGGAGTAATGTTTATTATTTTGTGATCTACTAACCCTTGTGAAGATTGGCAAAATAATTGTATGATTGTGGCAGATTTACAAAGAGGTTTTTTCATCTTCCTAAAAGGTATGGGCACATTCTCATATTGATTGTTTATGGTGGTTGATTTCTGAAATATCATTGGAGGGAAAAGGATTGTTTTTGGTTTCCTTTTTGAAAGTGGTTGATTGAATGCTTCAAGGTTTTATAATTTGAGAGTTGTGTTTAAAATTTATTGTATAAGTGTATTTGTTGAAGCCCATTGGTTGTGAAAGAACTTGAGTTAGAAAATAACATGAGTATCATTGTTATGTGAGATTTGTGGTTGAGCATTGTTGGAAACATTTGAGTTGGTTGATACATACTTGGACTAGGATTGTGTGAGAGAGATTTGTCCCTTGTGGTGATTGGTTGAGTTGATTTGATTGATCCTAGTCAAGTGATGTGTGAAGTGATTGTTCAAGTCCTATGAAACAAACTATTCCATTATTCTGATTTGAGTTGAGAGTAATATTAGAACATATTGAGTCTCTAACAATTCTCTTTATGCTTCTATGAGTTGATTTGAGTTGAGTTGAGTTGAGATTGAGATTAGAACATATTGAGTATCTAACAATTCTCTTTATGCTTCTATTATTTGAGTTGAGTTGAGATCATTGTGGATCATTATTGTTATCCATTGAAGAGTACATTGTCATTCATTGTTGATTTCATCTTTGATCTTTGCCTTGATAGATTTGTGGATGAGATTTGAGTGCTACTTGAGCATGATTGATTGAGCCTTTGAGAAGGCCTTTGGGATAGCTTTGGGATAGATTTGAGGACAGTGTTGGGACATATTTGTGGATAATTTTGGGCAAGTTCTTAGTGAGCTTGCTAGAGCATATTTGGGAAAGTTCTTAGTGATATTGCTAGAGCATATTTGGGAAAGTTCTTGGTGACCTTACTAGAGCATATTTGGACAAGTTCTATGTGAACTTGTTATTCAACATTGGACAGGTTCTATGTGAGCTTGTTATTCAGTTTTGGATAAGTTCTGTGTGAGCTTGTTAAGCAGGTTCTTTGTGAACCTATTGAGCAGGTTCTTAGTGAGCCTATTGACAAAGCTTTGGAGGTGACAGAGTACAGAGGACAGAGTCTCAGTGGATAGATATCCAATAGCCAGCATAGTTGAAGATAAATCTGAGTGAGGAGTCTTCAAGTGGAGAGAGGTCCACCAGTTAGTGCAGCAGAGAAACAAAGTCTTCTAGAAGATCACATAGCCAGAGCAGAATGGAAAAGAGTTATCATGTGGAAGAGATCCACGAACTTGAGATTAGGGGATCAACATCTCCTTTGGATAGAGATCCATAAATATTGTAATTGGGAGTGATTCCCAAAAATATTGATTGAGAAAGTTTTAGTGAAAAAATTTATTCGTGGAGTACCTCACATTGGGGGAACCATGTTAAATATTATGTCTCAATTGTGTGTGGTGACTTGTGCTCTTGCTTACTATTGCTATCTAAGTTATTAATGCACACTGCTATATTTGGTTATTGCAATTAAGGACATTAATTGATATTGGTTTGGAAAGAAAGTAAAAAGTGATCTTATACTGTTCACCCCCCTCTCAGTATAAGCTTGTGTTCTTCAATTTGCATATACAAATTCTAGATTCACTAGGATAGCATGCACACATAATTATGTTGTAATCACAGTGACACTAAGAGGGGGGGTGAATCAGTGTGACCTTTTTAAATTTCAAATATGCAGTTCTAAAACCAGCAGCAGTTTAAAACTTATAAGAGATATATCAACTACGAGTAAGAAAGCATCACACATAACACAACAATTTAACGAGGTTCACCAATGTGGCTACTCCTCAAAAATGACTCGCTTGGACTACCATCCAAATCAAGCCAATGCAAAGCTACAACTTTACAATATCTTTTACCGAGCACCAACTGGAAGGAGCACCAACCCCTTAGCTTTATCTGTTACAAACAGAATGGAGCACCAACTCCCAATTTACCAGCACCTCATCGGAAAGAGGCACCAACCCCTTATGCCAAGCTGCAACTTGGAAGTCAATAATGATTAAGAAAATTACAAAATAAAATTCTCATGTTATTTCTTACAGTCTAATGTTTCTCTGTCAGTCTGCTACTTCTATGCAACACGCTTCGCACTGTCTGACACTTTCGTGAACTTCTTCGCACTCTCAGTAGCAATCGGATGATCGTTCACTTCTACTTTTTGCACGCTATCACTTCGCACTCATAACTCCACCTCTGCACATCGCGCTCTTTAATTCACACCATCACGATCTGCACACTTCGCTTCAACTCTAACTGCGACTTCGCACTCTGCTCGATAAGAAATTTACTTGCGCAATCACTCTGCTCGCATTCGCACTATATCTTCACGCTTCTTTTTCAAACTCGAAGAAGCCCTCCTTTTATAGAAGAAATTTTAGGAACAAACCCTAAAGAACGTCGGCTGAGAAACCCTAGAATTTGTCGGTTGCCAAACCCTAAAATCCATCGTGTAACCCTAAGAATGTCGACTACAAAACCCTAGAAATTTTTGGCTACAAAACCCTAAAATCCGTCGGCCCAGATTTAACTTTGTCGGCCTCAAACGCCTCTGCCACCTTTGTCACCTTCCTGTAGCTTATTGCCGTGAAATAATAACATGTCGCGATATCGTGACACCTTTTGTAGCCGTACGCCTTCTTGTCCTTGTTGTCATGAAATCGTGACCATTTTGGCCTTTGATAGCTTTGCCACCGTTCTTGTCGTGAAATCGTGACACTTCAAACTTTTGTTGACGTCATCCTCATTCTTGTCGCGAAATCGTGACGCTTTCGCGGCTTCCGGCTTTTCTTGCCCCTGTCACGAAATCGTGACACTTTCATTTCTTGCGTCATCCTTTGTCTGAATCATTTCGGCTAGCTGGCTTTTTGCTGAATCGTGACACTTTCAATTTTTGCACGTCATCCTCATCTTTGTCCGGAAATCACGACGCTTTTGGCTTCCGTACATTTCTTGCTTCATGCAGTAGCGAAATCGCTACAACTTTGTGCCTTGTGCTTTTGACTTGTAGCATAATCGCTACATCTTTGAGTTCTGTGTTTTTGACTGGTAGCGAAATCGCTACACCTTCACGTTGTGCACTTTTGACTCGTAGCGAAATCGCTACACCTTCATGTTGTGCTTTTTCAACTCGTAGCAAAATCGCTACACCTTCGTGTTGTGCTTTTTCAACTCGTAGCGAAATCGCTACACCTTTGTTTTGTGCAATTTTGACACGTAGCGAAATCGCTACACCTTTGCTTTGTGCACTTTTGATTCGTAGCGAAATCGCTACAACTTTTCACTTAACACTTTCTCCCTGCTTCGCCAGCGAAAATTCAACATGTAGCGAAATCGCTACAACTTTTCAACTTAACGCTTTCTCCTTGCTTCTGCCAAAATTTCAACATGTAGCGAAAATCGCTACAACTTTACTTAACGCTTCTCCTTTGGAAATCACACTTGCTGCCTTCTCTCTCCTCATTTTTGTCATGAAATCGTGACATTTTCGCTGTGCCTTCTCTCTCCTCATTTTTGTCATGAAATCATGACATTTTCAGCTGCGCCTTCTCTCTCCTCATTTTTGTCGTGAAATCATGACATTTTCAGCTGTGCCTTCTCTCTCCTCATTTTTGTCGTGAAATCATGACATTTTCGGCTGTGCTTTCTCTCTCCTCCGACCTGTCGCGAAATCGCGACAGAAAACATGTCGCGATATCGCGACAGTTTTCTAACTTGTCTTTTTCTTCGAATTTTTGAAACTGGGTCACTTCTGTTTTCCTGGAATTGCACTTTACATAATCTGACTATCCTTTGAATTTCTATCCTCTGCATCTGAATGGCTCCTGAACTGTCTATCCACTGCATCATTGGATCTAACTGCCTGTGTTGACAACAATGACAAACTTCTTGCAACACCTTGCTCAACAATCTCCCCCTTTGGAATTGTTGGCAACACCTGTGTACATTCCTGTAACTCTTCTCCCCCTTTGTCAATAATACCAAAGGGCTCTGCTAGAACTCCCCCGAGTCCATCCTCACACTTCTCGGGCACAATTTGTTGCATCCGGCACAAATTATGATCATGAGCAAAAGAATAGTCAAATACTCAAATGCTCCCCCTGAGAAAGTGATCCCTGTAGCTAGTCACTTCTTAGGAAGTGTGACTACTCCTAATTTGCTTCGAAGGTACTCAAATACTTCCTTGGGCAAAGGTTTTGTAAAAATATCTACTACTTGTTCTGTAGTTGGGACAAAATCCAATTTAACTTCTCCTTCTGCAACTTTCTCCTTCAAGAAATGATACCTTATAGCAATGTGTTTTGTCCGTGAGTGCATTACTGGATTCTTAGAGATGTTAATTGCACTGGTGTTATCACACTTAACTGATATTGGTTCACTGAAATTAATACCTAGATCTTTCAAAGTTTGTTTCATCCACAAGACTTGTGTACAACATGTTGTTGCTGCAATATATTCTGCCTCAGCTTGTAGATAAAGAAACCGACTCTTGCTTCTTATTGTGCCATGCAACCAATCTGTCCCCCAAATAGAATGCACCTCCACTGGTACTTTTTCTGTCATCAACACATCCAGCCCAATCTGCATCTGAATATGATATAAGAGTGAAGTCTTTGCCTTTTGGATACCACAACCCATACTCCATGGTGCCCTTGAGATACCGAAAAATCCTTTTAACTACTGTCACATGAGTCTCTTTGGGACTGGCCTGAAATCTAGCTACCATGCAAACTGCCTGCAGAATATCAGGTCTAGTGGCTGTTAAATATAGTAGACTTCCAATCATAGATCTGTACATGGTTTGGTCTACAGGTGGAGATTTGTCTTCTTTACTCAATTTGCAACCTGTTGTCATGGGAGTGCTGACTGGCTTACAGTCCTCCATAGTGAACCTTTTTAGCATTTCTTTCACATATTTGATTTGGGAAATGAATATGCCTTTCTCATTTTGATTAACTTGTAGCCCAAGAAAGTAAGACAGTTCACCAATCATAGACATTTCAAATTCATTCTGCATCTTATTTGCTAAGTCTTTACAAGATTCATCTTTGTTGCTTGCCAAATATGATATCATCTACATAGACAACTAGAACAATGAGATGCCCACCTTCTATTTTTACATACAGATTATTGTCCACTAAACCTTTCTTGAATCCCTGTTGAGAGAGATAGTTATCTAGCCTAGCATACCATGCCCGTGGTGCTTGCTTTAATCCATACAGATGCTTTCTTTAATTTGCGAGACAAGGTTAGGATCCTCACTAATTTGAAATCCATCCGGTTGTTCAATATAGACCTCTTCTTCGAGTTTCCCATTTAAAAAGGCAGATTTTACATCCATCTGATAAACTCTGAAGTTTTTGTGAACTGCTAAGGCCAGAAACATTCTAATTGCTTCTAATCTGGCCACTGGAGCAAAAGTCTCTTCAAAATCAATGCCTTCGACCTGTGCATATCCTTTACAAACCAGTCTTGCTTTGTTCCTAATGACCTGTCCGTCTTCATTTAATTTGTTTCGAAATATCCATTTGGTGTCGATTACATTCTTGTTTGCAGGTCTAGGTACTAATTCCCAAGTTCTGTTCTTTTCAATCTGATCTAACTCTTCATTTATTGCCTTCATCCAGCTATCATCTTTGCTTGCTTCATCTATGTTTTTGGGCTCAATGCTAGATAAAAGAGAGTAATTACTTATTACTTTCCTTCTTGTCTGAATGCCAGCTGTGGGATCTCCAATTATTTGGTCTCTTGGATGATTTTTCTGCCAGCTGCCTGTTTTGAATTTCTTGTTTTCTTGCACCTCTGAGTCATCGACTAATTCATCTGAATCAAGCGTAGATTTATTTTCTGTTTCATTCACCTCATCTCCTTCAACGACTTCTTCATAGATTGGGTAGTTTTCCTCAAAGTTCAGCTAATCGTTTCCCAACTTCATCGAATTTAACGTCTGCACTTGTCCACAATTTTCTTGAGTCTCTTGTTGTAGCATTTGTAAGCTTTGCTTTTTGATGAATACCCAACAAAAACACCTTCATCTGCTCTATCTTCAAACTTCCCAAGGTTGTCATCTATTTTTCTGATGTAGCACTTACAGCCAAATATTTTGAGATGTTTTGTTGTTGCTTTTCTACCAAACCACAACTCATAAGGTGTTTTGCATTCATGAGTTCTTAACATATATCTGTTTTGGATGTATACTGCAGTGTGAACTGCTTCTTTCCAGAATCTATCTGCTATTTTATTTTCTGCCAGCATGGTGCGTGCCATTTCTTGTATAGTTCTGTTCTTTCTTTCTACTACGCCATTCTGCTGTGGAGTTCTAGCTGCTGAATATTGTCTCCTGATACCATGTTTTTCATAGTATTCTGTAAATTCATTCGAAATGAATTCTCCTCCTCTGTCTGATCGTAAGCATTTGACCCTTTTTCCTGTTTCATTCTCAACTAGTTGTTTGAAGGATCTGAACATTTCAAAAGCTTCTATTTTATCTTTTAAGAAAAATATCCATGTCATTCTGGAATAATCATCGATACACAACATGAAGTATTTGTCGCCGTTTATGCTTTGAGTTCTCATGGGTCCACATAAGTCAGTATGAATAAGTTCCAAAGGCCTGCTAGTGTGGTATTCTTTTGTTTTGAATGAGACTCTGGTTTGCTTTCCCTTCTGACATGAAGCACAAACACTTGTTTGAAGGTTTCTTAATGGTTGGAATATCTCTCACTGCTTGTTTAGAGCTGATTTTCACCAAATTATCAAAACTTATGTGTCCAAGCCTCTTGTGCCACAGCCAGTTCTCTTCTTCTTGTCCAATAAAACACGTACCTTCTGAAGTTTCTGAGAGTGTGTACAGATTACCAGACGTCCTTGAACCGGTTGCTATCAATTTCCCATTGTTTATTTTTTTGACTTCACAACCCTGCTTCTTGAAGACTACTTCATGACCTTTATCACAGATTTGACTAACACTTAACAGGTTATGTTTCAAACCATCCACAAATAAAACTTCTTCTGACTTGATTTTCCCTTCACTAATTTTGATAGACCCTTTTCCTATTATTTTGGCTCCATCATTATTTCCAAACTTCACAGAGCCACCCTCATATTTCTGTAGTTTTTCAAATTTTTGTTTATCACCTGTCATATGACTTGAGCACCCACTGTCAAGGATCCACGGTACACATTTATTCTGAGCTCTGAAAGCTGTCTGCACTATTAAAGACTCCTTTTCTTCCCTGAGCTGTTCTTTCTGTTTCCATTCTATTTTAACTGTGGTATTGGGTTCTAGCTTGGATTTCCCCTTTTCAGAATCTTGCACATATCCTTCAGAAGGAATTCTATTTTGTTTTGCCTTATATGGTTGAATTCTTCTTTTCCGAGATTGATTTGAAACAGAAGTTCTATGACAGTTTCTAGCAATATGCCCAAAGTTGTGACAATTAAAGCATTCTACTGCATAACTCATTAGAGGAGCAAAAGCATTTCTACTAGTGAAACTTCTTGGACCTATATTATACTTGCAGTCAACAATTTTATGCCCATAACCATTACATTTAAAATAGAAACCATAGAAATAATGATTGAACCTGAAAGATGGTCTTTGCCAAGTTGTTGCAGGAGCCTTAGATCTTCTTTTCTTTTGATGTGTGACCTTGGTAAAGCCATCATTGTCAGTTCCTATTTCGAGGTGGCATTACTTGCTTTCTTTTGCTCGATTTGTTTTTCTTTCAACAACCTGGTTTCTTGTCTTTACTCTTTTCACATTCACCATTGCTTGCCTTTGGTCCATTTGATGATTCTCCTTCAATAAAGCCCAGACCGAATTTGATACCTGTGGGTCTTTGATCGCTTAGGATTTTGTCCAGCTTCATCGAACTTTCTTCACGTTTTAAATGACAGCTAATTTTTCGATCCAGCTCTTGTATCTGTATTCGAAGACCAACATTTTCTTCTTCCAATTTGCAACAGTAATCTATCTTCATGGTTACCTGTACTTCAAGATCTTCGGACATTTTCTTGTACTCTTCTGTCTGTGTTTTTAGACTGGCTATAATGTCATTTGCATCCTCAAGCTTCCTTGACAGTTTTTTATTCTTTCTTTTCTCAGATTTCCATTCCATAAGAGCAGAAACCAGCTCACCTTCTAAATCAACTTCAGCCTCACCTTTTTCAATAGATACTTCAGAGTTCATTCCTTCTCTCTTTTCTGTGTTTTCTGCCTCTTCTGATTTTTCTACTTCAAACGCCATAAAGAGAGCCTCACCTGTTCCTTCTTCAGAGTCTTCACTAGAACTGTCCTCTGAAGATTCTGCATTTCGGGAGATAAAACTTTTCTTTTTGAAATTACCTTTTCTGAAGTTTGTTTTCTTCCTCCATTCACCTCTTTCTTGATGCGGAGTTTCTTCACCTTTGTTCTTGTCATTGAGAGGACATTTGGTAGCAAAGTGTCCAATGCCTCCACAATTGAAACATTTAAAAGGTAGCTTTCCTTTGTATTTTCCTTTTCCTTTTCTCAGCTTTCTGACAAAATTTGCTTCCATTTCATCTGAAGCATCCTCTTCTTCAGACTCTTGTTTTGTGTTTTTGCCTTTTAGGGCTTTGAAAGCTGCTTCTCTATCTATGGGATTAGACCTTCCTATTCTCATTTCAAACGCAGTCAAAGATCCATGCATCTCATCCATACTAAAGCGATTTAGATCTTTAGCTTCTTCTATGGCTGAAACTTTCGAATCAAACCTTGGAGGTAGAGATCTTAATACCTTTTTCACAATCGTAGCATCATCCATATCTTCGCCGAGACCTCTCATTGAATTTGTGATTCCATTGACTCTTTGCATGAAAGCCTCTATGTTCTCATCATTGTTCATCTGTAAGGATTCGAATTGAGCTCGGTGTGTTTGAAGCTTGGCCTCCTTGATCCTATCGTCTCCTTCATGAATGTTCTCAAGTTTGTCCCATACATCTTTTGCAGATTCACAGTTTATGATTTTGACTAGCTCACTGTCCACTAATCCACACATGATGGCATTTTTTGCTTTCGAATCATTTTCAAATGCCTTCTTACCGGTAGTGTCTGTTGGAGCAGTGGTGGGAGCTTTGTAACCATTGACTACTGCACCCCAGATGTCAAAACCCAACGCACGGAGATAAGTCTGCATCCTTACCTTCCAGAAAGCATAGTTAGTTCCATCAAACAATGGTGCTTTGTTTGAGGAGAAGCCTTCACCACTTGCCATTGCGTCACTTCCAAGATCACCCTAGCTGATTGAGCCTGTTCAGGAACCTAGCTCTGATACCAATTGTTGTAATCACAGTGACACTGAGAGGGGGGGTGAATCAGTGTGACCTTTTAAATTTCAAATATGCAGTTCTAAAACCAGTAGCAGTTTAAAACTTATAAAAGATATATCAACTACGGTAAGAAAGCATCACACATAACACAACAATTTAACGAGGTTCACCAATGTGGCTACTCCTCAAAAATGACTTGCTTGGACTACCATCCAAATCCAGCCAATGCAAAGCTACAACTTTACAATATATTTTACCAGCACCAACTGGAAGGAGCACCAACCCCTTAGCTTTATCTGTTACACAACAGAATGGAGCACCAACTCCCAATTTACCGAGCACCTACTGGAAAGAGGCACCAACCCCTTATGCCAAGCTGCAACTTGGAAGTCAATAATGATTAAGAAAATTACAGAATACAATTCTCATGTTATTTCTTACAGTCTGCTATTTCTCTATCATCAGCTACTTCTGTGCAACACGCTTCGCACTGTCTGACACTTCTGTGAACTTCTTCGCACTCTCAGCAGCAATCGGATGATCGTTCACTTCTACTGTCTGTACGCTATCACTTCGCACTCATAACTCCACCTCTGCACATCGCGCTCTTTAATTCACACCATCACGATCTGCACACTTCGCTTCAACTCTAACTGCGACTTCGCACTCTGCTCGATAAGAACTTTACTTGCGCAATCACTCTGCTCGCATTCGCACTATATCTTCACACTTCTTTTTCAAACTCGAAGAAGCCCTCCTTTTATAGAAGAAATTTTAGGAACAAACCCTAAAGAACGTCGGTTGAGAAACCCTAGAATTTGTCAGCTGCCAAACCCTAAAATCCGTCGGCTGTAACCCTAAGAATGTCGGCTGCAAAACCCTAGAAATTGTCGACTGCAAAACCCTAAAATTCGTCGGCCCAGATTTAACTTTGTCGGCCTCAAACGCCTCTGCCACCTTTGTCACCTTCCTGTAGCTTATTTCCGTGAAATAATAACATGTCGCGATATCGTGACACCTTTTGTAGCCGTACGCCTTCTTGTCCTTGTTGTCACGAAATCGTGACCATTTTGGCCTTTGATAGCTTTGCCACCGTTCTTGTCATGAAATCGTGACACTTCAAACTTTTGCTGATGTCATCCTCATTCTTGTCACGAAATCGCGACGCTTTCGCTCGGCTTTTCTTGCACTGTCATGAAATGTGACACTTTAATCTTGACTTCTTATGATTGGCTTCGGAGAGCTTTTCTTGACCTGTCGTGAAATCGTGACACTTTCAATTTTCTCGACGTCATCCTCATCTTTGTCGTGAAATCGTGACGCTTTCGGCTTTCGTACATTTCTTGCTTCATGCAGTAGCGAAATCGCTACAACTTTGTGCCTTGTGCTTTCGACTTGTAGCATAATCGCTACATCTTTGAGTTTCTGGTAGCGAAATCGCTACACCTTCCGTGTGTGCACTTTTGACTCGTAGCGAAAAATCGCTACACCTTCGTGTTGTGCACTTTTCAACTAGCGAAATCGCTACACCTTTGTGTTGTGCTTTTTCAACTCGTAGCGAAATCGCTACACCTTTGTTTTGTGCAATTTTGACATGTAGCGAAATCGCTACACCTTTGCTTTGTGCACTTTTGATTCGTAGCGAAATCGCTACAACTTTTCACTTAACACTTTCTCCCTGCTTCGGCCAGCGAAAATTCAACATGTAGCGAAATCGCTACAACTTTTCAACTTAACGCTTTCTCCTTGCTTCGGCCAGTGAAATTTCAACATGTAGCGAAATCGCTACAACTTTTCCACTTAACGCTTTCTCCTTGCTTTCCAACATGTCGCGAAATCGTGACATTTTTGCCTTGCGCCTTCTCTCTCCTCATTTTTGTCGCGAAATCGTGACATTTCTGGTTGTGCCTTCTCTCTCCTCATTTTTGTCACGAAATCGTGACATTTTCAGCTGTGCCTTCTCTCTCCTCATTTTTGTCGCGAAATCGTGACATTTTCAGCTGCGCCTTCTCTCTCCTCATTTTTGTCACGAAATCGTGACATTTTTCGCTGTGCTTTCTCTCTCCTCCGACCTGTCGTGAAATCGCGACAGAAAACATGTCGCGATATCGCGACAGTTTTCTAACTTGTCTTTTTCTTCGAATTTTTGAAACTGGGTCACTTCTGTTTTCCTGGAATTGCACTTTACATAATCTGACTATCCTTTGAATTTCTGTCCTCTGCATCTGAATGGCTCCTGAACTGTCTATCCACTGCATCATTGGATCTAACTGCCTGTGTTGACAACAATGACAAACTTCTTGCAACACCTTGCTCAACAAATTAATCATAATCAATAAATAAGTTTGGAAGCATGGACTAACACAACTATTTATAATACTCATGTGACCAGGGACATACAACCATTTATAGGTACATATGAAAATAGGGACACACTGATATTCATAAAAATAAATAAGACTGCATATCAACTTGATATCTACAAAATAAATAAGCAATAAGAAACACCACAACTCCATTGCTTTGGATTCTTCCAAAAATAAATTGGCTTGTATCTTTCTCATGTCTCTCACTCGTGTCCCACTTTGAGCCCACATGTTAGGACCAATAGGGTGCTAGAAAATTGTATTGTCATGAAAATGATACATTTATAGTTACAAGAATGAGTTAGTTGTGGTCAAGTGACACAATGACAAAGTAACAAACTCATGTGTATGGGTAGAACTTTTTAACACAAAAAAAACATCTAGCAACCTTATAGGTGATGTGGTAACCCTAATAGCTCAAAGCTATTAAGCTTGACATAAATGTTTCTTTTCAATCTCATATCCAATTTTTTGATGATATTAATATTGGTTGATCAATACCTAGGGTTAAGTATAGGTGATTAGTAAGTAGGTGTTGAGGTCTGTATATTAGATTACCTCCTAATATCTCTTGCTTGCTCACCAAGACTTAATATTAGGTCTATTTGTGGATCTTAGCAGACTTTGTCATCCATTGGACTACCAAAGATAACCCCATCCATAGCTAGCACCCCCTATATATATTTTTTATTTTAGAGACAATAACGCTACTTTGATTTTAATAGAGTGTCATCATAATTATGAAATTACCACCTAGAGCATTGCTTGTTAGTAGTTTATGCTTATATTAAAAGTGGATCATAGTAAAAATATGATACTATAACCAATGTCTCATGATATTTACACCGAGATGCATTCCTACAATGGCAGACAAGGGGGTGGGAGGAAAAGAGGTCATACATGTCATGCCATAAACAATTTTTTTAATTATTAAAAAAGCTAACATTAACAAAAACATTTAAAATATTTAAACTAAAACAACCGACTAACCAACTGTTGCAAACATTTAAAATATTTAAACTAAAATAGCCGACTAACCAACTGTTGCAACCGTTTAATAAAATATTGTATAAATACATGAACACACCCCCAAGAAATGAGATAGGTGCCTCGAGATTGATAACTCTCGACGTTTTTAGATATATATCATTTATATCTAATCTAGTATATAACCATTTATCATTTCATCTTTTCCTAACTATTGTGTCTACATCAAGGATCAAAATGATTAAATCTTGGTGATTGTGTTGTATGTTTATAATCTACTCATTATGGGCAATTTGAAAAATCTAGGAGATGAAGTCATGGCTTCACGACACTTTAAGATAATAGATTTGTGGCTTTTGTATTACTTATTAGGTATTCAAATCAATCAATGACCTTTTAGGATAACTATTTATTAGGTCAAGTATATTGTTACATTCCAAACATGAAGAGTCGGCTTACACTCCAAACATGAAGAGTCGGCCATATTATCCAATTGTGTAAAATTCATTATATATGGGTTCTTAATAATTTAAATGAGAAATCATCTTATCTTTTTATATTTTTCATCTGCCTCTGTGCAAGGGTGTGCCCACCTTAAGTGGCCTTGATTGGTTTCCATTCGTTTACTAAATTCCGTATTCATATTCTTTCGATTTCGTCTTTTACATTCTGCATTGTATATATCTGTGTAAATCATTTAACAAAGGTAGAAATACCTTTGCAAGTGGTATCAGTCTAGCCGATCCCGGAGCGCCGTTCCTTCTCTTTTCTATTTCCGTCGTTCGCGTATTCGTCACTTTTCTTCTGCATTTCCATCGTCGTTTTTCCGTTCGTTCCTTTTGCCGTCCGTTCGAATTCTGAATTATTTCCAAGCGCAGCGGTGGCCAGGAGCAGTAAAACTGTAAAACCTGCTTCGTTCCTTCTTCGCCGAAAAACTTCCGAACGCCTGATCCGTCCTCATTCTTCCCACGCCGTTAAAATCTCCGAACGCTCGATCAGAATATCCCACGACGCAGGCGGAAGGCTTTACGGTTTACGTCAACCAATCGTAAAATAGTATTTAAAAATTTTAACTACGGCAGCTAAGGTTTTTTGATTAAATTATTCGCTGACGTCATCAGCCGGGTTCTTGTTTAATTTTTTTTATCCCACATTTGGGATACGCGGTGCCAAACATAGTTTAAAAAGTGAGTGCCACACCTATTACGGTGTGACTTCGGTCACATAATCGTGCTCTTTCGCGTGGTCTGCAGCGCGCGGTTTGGTGTCGACGGTTTTGGTGTCGGGTCCCTTCGTCTGGGGTGTTAGTGTCGTGTCTTACTGTCCATCGTGCTGTCGTCTGTCGTGTGTTAGTGTCGTGTTGCATGTGTTAGTGTCGTGTCTTGTGGTCATCTGTCGTGTGTTAGTGTCGTGTCTTACTGTCCATCGTGTTGTCGTCTATCGTCTGTCGTGTGTTAGTGTCGTGTTGCGTGTGTTAGTGTCTCCAGCGTGTCCTATCATCGTATTGTGTGCGTCCGCGTCGTTCGAGGCTTGTCCGTCCGTTCGAGGTCAGTCCGTCGTATAAGAGTTGTGTTCCCCGCATCCTTCCACGTGTCCTCATCCCGGGTCACAGTCCTTACACAGTGTTGTGTCACGTGTTGCTCGGGTGGTATCCATTGAGTCTCGATCTTATGAGTCGTGTCTAGTGTCCTCGGAGCACACAACATCAACTTTCGCGCCGCAGTTGGAGTGGCAATTAAGGCGGAATCAACACCAAATTTTTTTTACCAAAAGATAACCAAATTTTGCAGATCAAGGATTACTAATCCGGAAGGTGTAAGCAGTGCATGAGTAAAAGCTGGACCAAAGGACCTGACGGTCGATTATCAAGCTCGGAAAATAACAACACAAGAAGACCTAATCGCAGCCCAGGTACAAAAAATTCTCTTTCTCCTTTTAAAATTGGTAGTTATAATCCACACCACCCACTAGTAGATCCTATGGCTACTAATCCTTCCCCAACTCACGAAAACATCACGCAAGGAAACTCAAGTAATTCAGCCATGTCTGATAGGGAGTCTCTTCACGGCATACTAGAGAGTATAAACGAAATGAGTATCATCCTAAAAGACTTTGTGAAAGCACAAACACAACCTAATCCCACTACTAATCCCCAAAATCACTCCCATGCCCAACGAAATGAAGAAAATGTTGATCCTAATGATGATTGGAAACAAAAACAGGGTGATTGGGATAATTACAAGGATCCCTATCAAAGACAATGGTATAACCAAAATCAAGAAAGGGACACGGGTTATCACCAACCAAGAGGCCCTAATATTAATTTTCCACGAATTGATATGCCCACTTTTGAAGGTCATGATCCTCGTGGTTGGTTAGCCAAAATGGAAGGTATCCTTGACTTATATCAAATTAAGGAAACAGATAGAGTTCCTTTCATTGCATCAAAATTAGGCACTGAGGCCTACCAATGGTTTGTATGGTTTAAACAAGAGAATGCAGCTATTATTACTTGGAGAAAATTCACTACCTCTTTTTTAGAAAGATTTGACGATGGAGCTACATCATCCTACACAGTAAGATTGTTATCTCTTAAACAAAAAGGGTCAGTTAGTGAATTCGTTTCGGAGTTTACCAGTTTACTACCATACACTTCAGACCTTAGTCCCGACACAGTGGTAGGTGCCTTTCGCAATGGTTTGAAAGAAAGTATTCGAGTGGAGGTAGACATGCACGATCCAACCTTGTTAAACAGTTGTATAAGAATAGCCAAGTTGGCCGAGAAGAGACATCAGTTGTCTGCACAGCGGGAAACATATAGTCGTCCCTCATATCGCAACAATTCCTTTCGTAGAAATGATCAACCATCAAGATATTTTTGCTATAAATGTCGCACTCATCACCCCAGGGACCAAGCTTGTGCCCAAAAACAAAACTTTCATATTGAAGGTGATCATTGTGAAGGAGAAGAAGATGAACCTTACCAATCAGAAGAACCTATGCCAGAAGACCTACCGTGTACTATAGACGAAAAAGAAGAGGATACAATGGCAATTTCAGTGCATGCTCTCATGGGTTTAACCGCCCACCATACCATCAAGGTACCAGGCTTTCTTCGCCAAAAGAAGGTGAATGTGCTAATTGACTCTGGTAGCACCCACAATTTTATCGACATCAAAACAGCAAAAGCTTTGAATTTATTCATTAACTCTTCCAACAAAGACAAATTCCAGGTTCTAGTGGCCAATGGGGTGAACGCACAATGTGTTGGTCGCACATCTCAAGTTTCCATAAATATGGGAACTTATACCTGGTTAGGATCCCTTTTTGTCATGAATTTAGGGAACTCGATGTCATTTTGGGTGTTGAATGGTTGGAAACATTAGACACAATTAGTTTCAACTTCAAAAAATTATTTGTGGAATGGAAGGAAAATGGACGAGTCATTCGCTTACAAGGCATTACTACCCCTCCATCACAAATGGTGAGCTCTCATAGTATGGAGAAGATGTTAAAAAAGGGTGGATATGGTTTTATAGCTCAAATTAATTGTTTGGAAAAACAATCTTCAGCAACTTCGGATACTATTGCACCTGAGTTACAAGATATTATAACACATTACGAAGAGGTTTTTCAAGAACCTCAAGGACTACCACCTAAACGATCTCATGATCATGCCATCCATTTGATACCAGGGAGTGTCCCACCTAACAGTCGTCCTTATCGCTATCCTCAACCACAAAAGACAGAAATCGAACAGATCGTTCGGGATTTGTTGGATCATGGAGTCATTCGTCACAGACACTAGTCCTTATTCCTCACCTGTAGTCCTGGCTAGACGAAAAGATAACTCTTGGCGTATGTGTCCCGACTTTCGTTCTCTCAATAAACTCACTATCAAGGACAAATTTCCTATCCCTGTCATAGATGACCTATTAGATGAGTTGCATGGGGCAAAATTTTTTACAAAATTAGACCTTCGCTCGGGCTTTCACCAAATCCGTGTTAGAGAAGAAGATATTCCCAAAACGGCTTTTCGTACTCATGAAGGTCATTACGAATTTTTGGTCATGCCTTTTGGTCTCACTAATGCACCATCCACATTCCAAAGTCTCATGAACCAAGTGTTTCGTCCACTCCTCCGTAAGTTTGTGTTAGTTTTTTTTGATGATATTCTCATATACAGCAAAACATGGACGGACCATTTACATCATGTGGATAACGCCCTTCACATCTTACACAAAGAAAAATTATTTGTTAAACGCTCCAAATGTTCATTTGGTGTTCAAGAAGTCGAGTATCTTGGTCATATAGTTTCACATGAGGGTGTCAAAGTCGATCCCAATAAGATTAAGGCAATTCAAGAGTGGCCTTTACCTAAAACCATCAAGAAACTTCGTGGTTTTTTGGGTCTCACGGGCTACTATCGCAAGTTTGTACAGAATTATGGTAAGATTGCAGCACCTCTCACGGCACTCACAAAAAAGGATGCTTTTCGTTGGTCGGAAGAGGCTACTCTAGCTTTTGAAGCTCTTAAGCAAGCCATGTGTACAACTCCAGTATTAGCAACTCCCAATTTTCACAAACCATTTATTATCGAATGTGATGCATCAGGAACAGGAATTGGGGCTATATTAATGCAAGAAGGTCATCCATTGGCATTTGAAAGTAAACAGCTTTCCGGAAAAAATTTGGGAAGATCAACATATGAAAAAGAAATGTTGGCTATTCTTCATGCAGTAGAAAAATGGAGACACTACCTAATCAGTAGCCGCTTCATTATCAAAACAGATCATAGTAGCCTCAAGCATTTTTTGGAGCAAAGGTTTTCTTATCCAGAACAAAATAAGTGGTTAACCAAACTTCTGGGCTATGATTTCGTTATCGAATATAAGAAAGGGAAGGAAAATATAGCCGTCGATGCGCTATCCAGAAAATATGAAGATGAAGTAGTCATCAATGCTATTTCAGGTCCTTGCTCCCAATGGGTAACTCAATTACAAATTGAATGGTTGTCCAATAGTGAAACTGCCCAGATAATTCATGAATTATCTATAGGGTCTTCCAAACACCCTTTGTTCTCTTATGAAGATAACATCCTCCGGAAGAAGAACCGCATTTACATTCCACATAATTCAGAACTCAAATCAAAGATCCTCGACGAATCACACGCTTCTCCATCAGCGGGACATTCGGGATTTTTGAAGACATATTTAAGGGTCAAACAATCATTTTGTTGGAAAGGATTAAAAGCGGAAGTCAAACAATGGGTAGCAGAATGTGAAGTTTGCCAGCGCAATAAAGGAGAAACAGTCAAATCACCAGGATTATTACAACCATTACCCATCCCTGAGCAGACAGTGGGAACATATATCCATGGATTTCATTGAAGGTCTTCCAAAATCAGAAGGCAGGACAGTAATCTTCATCGTCGTAGACCGGTTATCCAAATATGCTCACTTTCAGGCTTTACAACATCCATTTTCCGCAAGCAAGGTGGCAAAGGTATTTATGGATTCAATTTTCAAATTACATGGTATGCCAAAAAATATTGTAAGTGATAGAGATCCCATTTTTACTAGTAACTTTTGGAAGGAGTTATTTCGCCTTAGTGGTACCAAATTGAACATGTCTTCGACTTACCATCCACGGACGAGATGGTCAAACGAAGTAGTTAACAAATGTTTGGGTACGTACTTAAGATGTTTTGCTCAAGATAAACAATACCAATGGAGCCATTGGTTAGCATTGGGAGAATGGTGGTACAACACTTCTTACCATTACTCAATTAAGATGTCTCCATTTGAAGCATTGTATGGCACCAAACCTCCAGCCATTGCAGATTACGTCCAGGGATCATCCAAGGTAGCCAAAGTGGATGATTGGTTCCAACAAAGGGAGTCTACACTCACCATCCTCAAAGAGAATTTAGTCCAAGCACAGAATCGTATGAAACAACAACAAGACTTGCACCGATCAGAAAGAACCTTTGATATAGGTGATTGGGTGTTCCTAAAGCTGCAACCTTACAAACAATCCTCGTTAAGGTTAAAGTCCAGCCAAAAGTTGGCTCCACGATTCTATGGTCCCTACAAAATTGTGCGCCGCATTGGAGAAGTAGCCTATCAATTAGAGCTACCTATATCATCACGAATACACCCAGTATTTCATGTTTCATGTCTCAAAAAAGTAATTGGTCAGAAAGTACAAAATCAATCAGACTTACCAGTGCTTGATGAGGAAGGACGCATACATCTCCAACCCGAAGATATACTACAACATAGAATCCGAAGACTGAGATCACGTCAGATTCAAGAATTTCTCATTAAATGGCAAGATTTACCAGAGGAGGATGCCACATGGGAACCTGAAAGTATCTTCCAGACATTTCCAGCTTTGAGGACAAAGCTTTCCGAGGAGGGGAGTCATGTTACATTCCAAACATGAAGAGTCGGCTTACACTCCAAACATGAAGAGTCGGCCATATTATCCAATTGTGTAAAATTCATTATATATGGGTTCTTAATAATTTAAATGAGAAATCATCTTATCTTTTTATATTTTTCATCTGCCTCTGCGCAAGGGTGTGCCCACCTTAAGTGGCCTTGATTGGTTTCCATTCGTTTACTAAATTCCGTATTCATATTCTTTCGATTTCGTCTTTTACATTCTGCATTGTATATATCTGTGTAAATAATTTAACAAAGGTAGAAATACCTTTGCATATACCATAGATATTCTATAATGATTCAATATGGAGGATTACAAATCTACTTAGACCCCCTTTGGTTCTATATTGAAGCTACAATTAAATTACACTACTCATTTGATCAATGTTATGTTGTACTAGTCTCTTGTTAGGGACCTTCTCTATCTCACCCATACTAGGTTGGATATCATAAATAATTTTACCTATTGTTCCATAAATCATCAAGAACCTTGTAAGAGTAACCATATAATGGCCAAGTATATCCTTTGGTACATTTGAAGAATGTACCAAATGGGTAATCACTATTTATCTAGAGCACTTCTAATTTTGATAAGATTTTGTAATACAGATTGCACCAGTGATTCGGATCAATGATGATCTACTAAAAAATGTATTTTCTATCTTGGATCTAGCTTGGTTTTTGATGTTATAGATGATAGTCCATTGTATCTTAGTCTTCTACAAGATAGCCTAGTATCTCTTAGTCTTCTATAATGATGATCTAGCTTGGTTTTTGGTTTTTGTAATTGTAAGAGCATCTTGGACTAGGAGGGTGCTCCTTAAGGGGAGATGGTTGACAAGTGTATCTCTTTGTCCCCCATTTAGCTTAAGGAGGATATTAGAATATGTGGTATTAAGATTAACTTGAGGCTACAACTGACTTTGGTATTATATTTATTTTATAACTATTTAATCCTTTGAACATCTCGTATAGGTGGGTTTATTGTATTACTTTGCTATTAAACTTGAAAGTTTGTTCTTTAACCTTAACCTAATGGACATTTGTACCCCTTGAAACAAACCACTTATTCATTGGCTAAAGTGTAATTATTTTTATTAGTGAGATAAATTTTGTGTCTATGGACACTCTCCATGTTGTGTTTATTCTTTTTGTTATCTATGTCTACTTTTCTAGATAATTTGTTGATCCCATTAACTTCTAGAAAGTGCTATGAAATCCAATAGGTTTGTCATCATGCTTTAAGGACATATCTATTCAACTAGAAACGGAAATGTAATATACCTATGTATTAGTTATAAAGGGGCATGTTTTAGGCTTATGCCTCTATGTTTATACTCCTTAGTGCTCATGCCATCTGTTAAAACCTTATTTACGACTTTATAATATGTTTTTCTCTATATATATTCCCTATATACCCCTTGGGTATATAACACCATATAGAATTAATAAAAAATCTATTAATATCAAAAATTACATGTATAATAATCATGATAGAATATACAAATTGCAATACATAAATTAATTTATTTAACTACAAAATTTAACTTAATAATAGATAAAAGTAAGCATGACTGTAATATGATATTGAATTATTATGTGACCAATATATAAAATACTTATCTAAAAAAATAATAAAGTTTAGGCATGTGAAAACTAAGCTAGAAACTATGCAATATCCCACTTGAATCATGATTTTTATTGAATGAGATATTTAAATATTACGTAAGTGGTGGATAATTACAACTAAAATAATCTATTAAAATATTACAAAGATATAATTTTTAATGTTATAAATGAAACTACACATTAAAATTTCTTTTAATGGCCACATGAAACCTTCAAGATTTAATATAATATATATTTTTTATAAAGCATTGGATATTTTATAACAAGAGGAAACTAATAAATGCATACTTGCACTATGTATAATACAGTTTTTAATGGGTTATGTGGGATTGAAATGGGCCACACCGACATTATATCATGACCACATAGTAGGGTTATGCATAAGGGATCAGTCCCAAAATGTATTTATAAAAAATTGGCGAATCAGTTTCAAAATCCAGGTGAATAGTGTCCAAACGCATGTAGAAGGTTCACTATTATTAGGGACAATGTTGGAAATTTAAACTTAAAATGGTCAAATTATTATAAAATTGGGGTAAATTGACCCAAAAACAAAATTGCACCCATTTTTTTGGCTAATGGACCCTAGTCATGTGTCCCAAATATTAGCCAATTCCAAATTTTGAAAATTTTAATTTTAGCCAATTTTGCGATAAATAGCCACTATGCATAACCTTGCCACATAGTGGTATTACAACATCTTGGAAATTATACATTTATTTTTGGCAAGATTTGAACCTAGGTCTCCTTCAAAGTTGAGGAATTTAACTAGTTTAGCTAGTCATGTAATAATTGTATAATACACTTATTAAAATGAAATATTAAATTTTAAAATATTTGAAATCATGGTATAAGAGGAATAGAGAAGTGAAAAGAGATTAAAATGATATAAAAGATAGAGTGGATGCACTTAAGTACCCTAACACGAATGATAATCAAATGATCATACATTGATCTTAAAGAATCAATAGAATAGGTGTGCAAATACCTTTATTAAGTAAATATTGAGATGCCATATTATTAAATTAAGTTACAAAATTTACTTCCAAGGTAAAATAGAGTAAAATTCTGATATTTTGATATGGTTTTATTCTATTTTACAACCCTTTTTTTCAAAAAAAGAGTATTAGTTAAGGAACAAGTGTACCTTTGGTTGAGAATCAGAGGAAGATGTAATCTAATAAAATATTGTAAATGAAGTTGAGAATCAGAGGAAGATGTAATCTGATAAAATATTGTAAATGAAGTATATAGTAGGAATATTATTTTTTTTCAAAAAGTAAATATATAGATGTGTAATTTAGTAGAAGTTGGCCTTAGTTTTACAATTTTTATTATAACATATTGAGTGTAATTGATGCATAATTCTATCTAGCATTAGTATTTTCATAAAATTTCTACGAATACATCTTCTATAAAAATAAATATACAAGATATAATTTGTAATATATTTTAATGAATATATTAATTCTTACTTATTTTCAACTTGAGGAGTAAATAATTTATAACTTTATATAGAATGAAAGTAGAAAAGCATATTTTTTTGTGTTTTTATTTTTTTGATACTTGCCTAAAGGTAATATATTAGTTTTTATTTCAAGCATACCTTTAATAATCAATAAATGAAAAACATGTAACTAAAACTAGCTAGCACATATCTTTACATAAATTTCATTACAAAATAATATGATTTAAACCAATGTGATCATTGAAGTTGTGTTAGTGACCCTATTAGCACAAATATTGATATAAATATAGATATATATGAAGAACATGTGCTTATACTGAGAGGGGGGGTGAACAGTATACAATAAAACTTTTTTCTTTTTAATCCAAATAGTAGCATCAACATTAATAAAATAGTAAACATCACACAAAGCATCACACACATGAGAGACATCATTTTTACGTGGTTCACCCAAATATGGCTACCTCCACGGAGAAAATATTTCTTCTAAATATTTCTCAAATAATATTTTGGGAATCCTTCCCAATTACAATGTTTATGGACCTCTGTCCAAAGGAGATGTTGATCCCCTAAATCTGGTTTGTGGATCTCTATCCATAGGAGAACTCCTTCTCCTCTAGGTGGTGATCCTCTAGAAGACTACTGCCTCCATCGATCTGGCTTGTGGATCTCTCTCCACTTGAAGACTCTTGTCCCCACTCAGAAGACCTGTCCTCACTGCCCTGGCTTATGGATCTCTATCCACTAGAGACTCTGTCCTCTCTACTCTGTCACCTCCAAAGCTCTATCTCAATTTTGTACTAAACATAGTCCATTCGGTCTAGCACAACTCTGCTCAATCTTGCACTAAACACAGTTGATCTAGCACAAATCT
Source organism: Wollemia nobilis (assembly GCA_028583015.1). NCBI lineage: Eukaryota > Viridiplantae > Streptophyta > Pinopsida > Araucariales > Araucariaceae > Wollemia > Wollemia nobilis. Next base: position 1,744,308 of record JAQPPZ010000690.1, on the reverse strand, counting down.
GCTCAATAGGTCCACTCAGAACCTACTCAAATATGCTCAATAGGTCCACACAGAACCTACTCAAATCTGCTCAATAGGTCCACATAGAACCTGTTCAAATCTTCTCAATAGGTCCACACAGAACCTGCACAACTCTGCTCAACAGGTCCACACAGAACCTGCTCAAATCTGCTCAATAAGTCCACACAGAACCTGCTCAAATCTACTCAACAAGTCCACACAGAACTTGTCCAATCTCATAGAAACATAAAGAGAATTGTTAGAGACTCAATATGTTCTATACTCAATACTCAATCTCAACTCAAATCAGAATATAGAATAGTTTGTTTTATGGAACTTGAACAATCACTTCATACATCCACTTGACTAGGCTCAATCAACTCTACTCAACCAATCACTTCAAGAAACAACTCTTGCTCACAAACCCTAGTCCAAGCATGTATCATCCAACTCAAAATATTTCCAACAATGCTCAACAACAAATCTCACATAACAATGATACTCATGATCTTTTCAAACCCTAGTTCAAGTTCTTTGCATAACAACTCACTTCAACAACCATGCTCATCAAACAAGGTTTTAATCACAACTCTCAATTTCAGAAAACCTTGAAGCATTAACTCAAACACTTCACTCAACCAATGATCTCAACAACAATGCTAATAAAACAAGGTTTTAATCTCAACTCTCAAATCATAAAACCTTGAAGCAATAACTCAACCACTTTTGAAAAGGAAACCCTAATCAAGTCCTTTTCACTCCAAACTTAATTTTCAATAAAGCCAATCAACCAACTCAATCAAAGAAGAATTTGCCCATACCTTTTTGAATGTCAAGTAGTTGATCTCACAAATCTGCCACACTCACAATTACTTCTTTTCCAATCTCAATAAGGGTTAGAGGATAATTTTCTTCAACAAAACATATCACAAAAATAATATCAAAATTACACCTTATCACTCCAACTTGAATAATAATCAATATCCTCACAATAGTCACAAAAACCCTTAATTCAAAATAACATACTACCCACAAAGTCTTAACCTTTCAATATTCCACAATATCAATTTTAAGACTTTAAAGAATAAAAATAGAATTCTCCTTATAACTCCTAAAGGTAATTCTCAACTATCACAACTTTATTACAAAGCAACCTTTCCAAATTTCAACCACTAAACAACCTTATACCTCCAACTTAGGCATTTAATTAAAATTAAAATAAAAAATATGTTACCTTTGCCTTTGGAGAGTTTTGAACTCTCAATGCAGCCCATTCTAACGTCTTCACCACGGTACCAACAACCATGCGAGCTACACGCTCATTGAAGATAAATGAATCACCACATGCTTCAAAACATTACTCCACCTCCTTTCCTTGCAAAATGTGCACCTTATATTTGGCACTTTCAACACACCCCACCATAGCGCTTCCATCTAGATTCGAACATTGGTCCTCTTGCACAAAAACGTAAGCTTGCAACCCTCTTGCCACTAGGCCAAGGTGCCTTGTATGGCTTCCAACTAATTGACGATGTCCTTTTGTTCCTTTCATTGTCAATTCAAACATAAATTTCACATTTTTTTTCATGAGCTCGCATCATTTAATTCGTATGCTAATCTTTTCACTCAGAGCAAGGATAATAAATTTAAAGCCTTTAGGCATAGGATTTATATGCTAATCTTCCACTACTTTGAAAACTTCGGCACTTTCCTTTTTGTCTTCTATGACGTCGATGGAGATCATAAAGGCTTGAATGCCTTTGGTCTTAAACCCAACCTTTGGGTTTATTAAAATATCTTTGGACTTTATAAAACCCACTTTTGCCTTATAAAACATTATAATAAGAATTATAAATATTTTATTTGGGTTTTCACCATGGCACATTTAATATTATAATAACCACTATTATAATATTATACCTTTGATAATGTACCTTTAATATTTATTTATAAAATTTAAATTCATACTGAATTTAAATAATTTATAAAATAAATATTATAACTCCTTTTAACTTCTGTCTTTTGCATTGTTTCACTTGATCTTTGGCCTTCTTCCTGGATATCAAATAACCATATTTATCCCCTTTGTTTCCTGCTGAAATATTTGGTATTAATGATGACTTCATCTGGTGACATCAATGACAACTTTGACTTAGGGACTCAAAATGTCCAACAATCTCCCCCTTTGTCATTGATGGCAACCCATACTCTTCTTACTAAAACTTGACCTTTCTTTTTCCTTCTGCTCCCCCTGGGACATTGCTCCCCCTGGCTCAATGCTCTCTCAAATATCAAATCTCTCCCCAATACACAAATCTCTCCCCCTTTGACATCAATGGCAAAGGGTCACCTTTGGGGCTCGGGGCTAAGAATGAGCCTCTTAGCTTAGCCCCTCCCCCACCTCCTCTTGAGGTGGTTAATTCTGGGGTGGGAGTCTCACTCCCAATTTTCCTCGAAGATACTCAAAAGTTTCCTTTGAAAGAGGCTTAGTGAAAATATCTGCTATCTGTTCCTTTGTAGTGACATATTCCAATCTGACCTGTTTATCCGTCACCTGTTCTCTCATAAAATGATACTTAATCGGAATGTGCTTTGTCCTGGAGTGCATTACCAGATTTTTTGAGATACTTATGGCACTTGTATTATCACATAGTATAGGAATGGGCTGATCATGCTTTATCTTGAAGTCCTCTAGAGTTCTCTTCATCCATAACACCTGTGTACAACTGGCTACTACTACAATATATTCTACCTCTACTGTAGATAGAGATACTGAAACCTACTTCTTACTTAACCAAGAGACTAGACATTCTCCAAGAAAGAATGCTCCTCCACTTGTGCTTTTTTTATCATCAATGTTGTCGGCCCAATCTGCATCTGTATATGTTGTTAGTGTGAAACTATCACTTTTGGGGTACCAAAGCCCAAAATCCATAGTCCCTTTTAGATACCTAAAGATTATTTTTACTATTGCCACATGTGTTTCCTTAGGTGTTGCTTGAAACCTTGCCACTAATCCCACTGACTGTACTATGTCTGGTCTTGTAGCTGTAACATATAATAAGCTACCAATCATAGATCTGTATAATCTCTGATCTGCCTCTGGAGATTCATCATCCTTACTCAACTTGCATCCTGTGACCATAGGAGTACTTACTAGTTTGCAATCTTCTAATCTGAATTTCTTTAACATTTCCTTGATGTACTTGGCTTGAGAGAGAAACACTCCCCTTTCTGATTGTGAAATCTGAAGTCCAAGAAAGAAGGACAATTCACCAAGCATAGACATCTCAAATTCATTTTGCATATTCTTAGCAAATTCTTTGCACATCTTATCATTGTTTCCTCCAAAAATTATGTCATCAACATAAACAACCACTATTAGAAGATCATTTCCTTCATTTCTGATATACAAATTACTATCTGCTATTCCTTTCCTGAATCCCTGTTCCTGAAGATACTTATCCAATCTTGAGTACCATGCTCTAGGAGCCTGCTTTAAACCATACAATGCCTTTTTCAATCTGCATACCTGATCTGGTGTATCTGCTAGTATGAATCCCTCTGGCTGTTCAATATAGACCTCTTCTTCTAGAACCCCATTTAGAAATGCTGACTTGACATCCATCTGATATACCTTGAAGTTCTTGAAACTTGAGAAAGCTAAAAACATCCTTATAGCTTCAAGTCGTGCAACTGGAGCAAAAGTTTCATCAAATTCAATTCCTTCTACTTGTGCATAACCTTTGCATACTAACCTTGCTTTATTTTTGACCACTTGTCCATCTTCATTCAACTTATTTCTGAATACCCATTTTGTGCCAATCACATTTTTGTCCTTTGGTCGTGGAACAAGTTCCCAAGTTTTGCTCTTCTCTATCTGATCCAACTCCTCATTCATTGCTTTAACCCAAAATTCATCCTCACTAGCCTGAGTGAAGTCTTTTGGCTCAATCTTAGATAGCAAAGAAAAATTTGCTTGTTGAGATGGTTTTATTATTCTTCTCCTTGTCTGTCTTTCATCTGGATTCCCGATGATCTGATATTTTGGATGGTGTTTCTGTACATACCTGGAAGGAGTCTTAGGAAGGAGCCTTTGTGTTTCTTCTTCATCTTTGTCTGATTCCTCACAAAATTCTTCTTGACAACATCCATCTTCTTGGTACACAGTTTGCTGAACTGGTTCTCTGGAATCTATCTTCTCATCAATTGTCACATTCATACTTTCCACCATAGTGCGTGTTCTTTTGTTGAAACATCTGTAGGCTTTACTCTTTGTGGAATAACCAAGAAAAATTCCCTCATCACATCTTGGATCAAACTTGCCCAAGTTTTGATCTTCCCGTCTTATGTAACATTTGCTTCCAAATATTCTGAAATGTTTTACAGTAGCAGGTCTTCCTTTCCAAAGCTCATATGGAGTCTTGTGATGATTTACCCTTAATTGAGCCCTGGTAATTATGTATACTATTGTGGATACCGCTTCTTTCCAAAAACCATCTGATAACTTAGATTCATTTAACATAGCTCTAGCCATGTTTTCAATAGTCATGTTCTTCCTTTCAACTACTCCATTTTGTTGAGGAGTTCTTGTTGTTGAGTATTCTCTCTTGATTCCATGTTGTTCACAAAATTCTACAAATTCATTTGAAGTAAATTCTCCTCCTCTATCGGATCGTAGACACTTAATCCTTTTGCCTGTTTCATTTTCAACCAATTCCTTGAATGCTTTAAATTTTTCAAAGGCCTCTGACTTCTCTTTTAGGAAGGTTACCCAAACCATTCTGGAATAATCATCTACAAACAACATGAAGTAACTCTCACCCTGAATACTTTGTGTTCTAGTAGGACCACACAAATAAGTATGTATTAGACTCAAAGGCTCATAAGATATATATAGCCTTTTGGTTTAAAAGTTGTCCTTGTTTGCTTTCCATGTTGACAGGGTGCACAAATTGTGTTTTGAGGTCTTCTTATTTTGGGTAAATCTCTAACTACCTGTTTATTGCTTATACTGACTATGTTGTCAAAATTCAAATGACCCAATATTCTATGCCACAACCAACTCTCATCTTCTTGTGATAGAAAGCATTTTTCCCCTTTGATCTCATTGAGCATGTATAAGTTGTTTGGGGTCCTTCTTGCATTGGCAATGATTTTCCCAATTTCTGTTTTCCTTATTTCACACCTATCTGGATGGAAGGTGACCATGTATCCTTGATCACAAAGTTGACTTATACTCAGTAGATTGTGTTTTAACCCTTTGACGTACAAAACATTCTCTATTTTTGTTTTTCCATTGTCTAGACTCAGAGTTCCTTTCCCAACAATCTTTGTTGATCCATTATCACCAAAACTAACTGATCCTCTATTTGTTTCTTTCAGTACAATGAATTTATCCTTGTCTCCTGTCATGTGACTAGAGCAACCACTATCAAGATACCATTGTTCTTCTTTATCTTGAGCATGAAGGGTTGTTTGTACTAACATTGATCTAGCCCTAACATTCTTTCTTTCATCCTTCCTAGTTGTTGGAATTGTTTTTCTAGACTCAGGAGATATCATTTTACACCATCTAGCCTTGTGCCCAAAATTATTGCATTTGTAACATATGACATCATCATCCATGAGAGGTGCAAAGGAATTGAAATTTCTATTGTATCTTGCATAATGAATATAGTGTGCAGCTCTATGACCATATTTATTGCAAGAAAAATAATGTCCATGGAAGAAATTATGTAACTTGTTTGGATGTCTTGGAATTTGAGGAGAAGTTATCTTTCTCTTGTGATTGACTCTTATCCAGGGTTCTTCTTTGCTTTCTTCCTTTCTGATGTCCTTTGCTTGCTTTTCCTTGTTTGAAGTTTTTACCTTTTGGAGACTTGATTCCTCTTTCTGCTTCTCATATTCTGTATCTTGTAGTACCTTGGTCCTTTCCACTTTATTCCTTAGGAGAACAATTTTTGCTTCCAATCTTTCACATTCTGTTTCCCTGGCTCTCAATAGATCTATCATATCTTCCTCAATCTTCTTTCCTTCTTCCACCTTAATCTTGAGTTCTGTGAGACTTTGTATAAGTTCCATCCTTGCTTCTTCATCTTCTTGAACTTGCTCTTTCAAGCTTGAATTCTTCTCTCTAAGTCTTTTCAATTTTTTGAGAGCAACAAAGAATTCTTCTTTTATATCAAACATAGTCTCTTCTTCACTTTCTGAAGTCATGTGTGCTACCGAAGGATCCTCTTCCAAGTTGTTAGACTTTTCACGGAGAGACCCGCTCTGATACCAATTGAAGAACATGTGCTTATACTGAGAGGGGGGTGAACAATATACAATAAAACTTTTTGCTTTTTAATCCAAATAGTAGCATCAACATTAATAAAATAGTAAACATCACACAAAGCATCACACACATGAGAGACATCATTTTTATGTGGTTCACCCAAAGATGGCTACTTCCACGGAGAAAATATTTCTTCTAAATATTTCTCAAATAATATTTTAGGAATCCTTCCCAATTACAATGTTTATGGACCTCTGTCCAAAGGAGATGTTGATCCCCTAAATCTGGTTTGTGGATCTCTATCCACAGGAGAACTCCTTCTCCTCTGCTCTGGCTAGTGATCCTCTAGAAGACTACTACCTCCACTGCTCTGGCTTGTGGATCTCTCTCCACTGAAGACTCTTGTCCCCACTCAGAAGACCTATCCTCACTGCCCTAGCTGATGGATATCTATCCACTAGAGACTATTGTCCTCTCTGCTCTGTCACCTCCAAAGCTCTATCTCAATTCTGTACTAAACATAGTCAGTCGGTCTAGCAATTTCAATCATAAAACAGTAGCACAAATCTGCTCAATAGGTCCACTTAGAACCTACTCAAATCTGCTCAATAGGTCCACACAGAACCTACTCAAATCTGCTCAATAGGTCCACTCAGAACCTATTCAAATCTGCTCAATAGGTCCACATAGAACCTGTCCAAATCTGCTCAATAGGTCCACTCAGAACCTGCTCAAATCTGCTCAATAGGTCCACATAGAACCTGCTCAAATCTGCTCAACAAGCTCACACAGAACTTGTCCAATCTCATAGAAACATAAAGAGAATTGTTAGAGACTCAATATGTTCTATACTCAATGCTCAATCACTTTCTCAACTCAAATCTCAACTCAAATCAGAATATAGAATAGTTTGTTTTATGGAACTTGAACAATCACTTCATACATCCACTTGACTAGGTGTTGGCATTTTTGCCACATTGTGTTGATTATTGATTATTCATGCATAAGATGTTGAAGTTCTCACTCCTTTATAGGTTTTGATGCAAAAAACAAGCTAAGTCCGAAGACTATCGCGAAATCGTGACAAAAAATAGCATGGAGAGCCAAAGTTGAAAACCGTCGCGATATCGCGACATGTCGCGTTATCGCGGGTCGGTTGAGGAGAGAGAAATCAAACGCAAAGTTGTAGCAATTTCGTGACGTGTCAAAAAATCACAGTCAACATAGTCAACGGCAGCATGGGGGTAAAACCGTCACGATATCGTGACGTGTTGGATTTTCGCGGTCAAAGTGGTCAACGAGGGAAGCGCAACAAAATTGTTGCGAAATCGTGACTTGTCTCGTTTTTGTGACTTGTAATGGCCAGGGAGCATAATGTTATAAAAGGTCGAGATTTCATGACATAACTCAGCAGAGGGTGATGGCAATAAACTTTGTAGCGATATCGCGATAGAATATTGAACGCGGCACAAAAGGCGAAAGACGTAGCGAAATCGTGACGTGTTGCGTGGTCGCAGCGTAGTTGAAACAAAAGACTTAAGGCATAAAACATGTAGCAATTTCACACCATTTTTAGAGATGAGGGCAAGAAAGAAGTTGGCATCGTGATTTCATGACATTTGTGGAGATAAAGCCTAGCAACATAGACTTGTCACGATTTCCCGACACATTGTTGAAGAAGGACCTAGTGCAGAAAATGGTAGCGATTTCACGACGCGTCGCATTTTCACGAAGAGGAAGCAAGGAGGTAGCCATATTGTGCGAAACGTCGTGATTTCATGACATGTCACGTTTTCGCGACCTGTTACAGTTTCACGCCAGAAAGCAGTTCAAACGGTCCGATGAAGTTTTGTGATTTTCGATGATTCAAAGCACACCAAAATTAAATGTTTTGCTGCTTTTCGATGCGAGCAAGGTAGAAGAACATGTCCAAGCCATCAGAATTAAATATTTCCATTATTCAAAGTGGCTGTTCATGGTTTTTCTAACGGTTTCAAGCATATTTTCAAGAATGACAATTTAATGAAGACGACCGACTCCTTGTTTCGAGGCTGGTTTAAGGGGATCATTTCCTTGCTTCTGTTGCATATTTTTGTAGATCTCGAGGAGGTCCATTGCAAGTTTTAAATGTTGTAAAGAAGCAAGACTTCTATATAAATCAATGTAGATCTCAGAAAAAGGGATCGGGAGTTTGAGAGACATTTTGCTGGAAACATTCAAGTTATTTGCGTAAATAAGAAATATTTGGCCTCTGATTTTGCAAGCGTCTTTATAATGATTTCCTTCTATTTCATGTATTTCTCAGTTATGCTCGTCTTTCCAATCTGCTGTTAGATTCAAATTCTGCATTTGAGTTTGAATATTGCTTAAAAGAAAGTGAGTTCTGGAATGCCATACTAGAGGTTGTCTGCGCAAGGTCGTAAGTGGATTATGCTATATTCTATTATTATATGTTGTTTATACACTTGAGGTTTAATTCTTGCTGAGTTTCTTTCCCGATCTAACAAATTCGGCCTACGGCTATATTTCCCATCTCTTTCCATGTATTTCCTGTTTCTTTCTGCACATTTATAATTCCTTTCCAAAAACTCTAATCTGAAATCAAACTTAGTTTTAGTAAGGGAACCAGCCCTCTCTGGAGATTGGTCTGGGAGACATCTCTTTCTCCCAGCCTTTCAATGTTGGTCGGGTCTAGGGTGCATAGTTTTTAGAAAATCCTTTCCTGTGGCAGATTCGTGACCAACAGTTTTTGGCACGCCCGATGGGACAGACTATTTCTGTCTCAGAAAGATCCCATAGTATTGAAGGTTTAATGTTCGCCTTCATGCCGTAAAGTTAGAACATTTGGTGACTCTGCAGTACCCAAAAATCTCTGAACGTGGATGCAAGTGAAAGTCGTACTTCATGATCACGAGATCAAAGTCTAAAAAAGTTGAAGATCTTGTTGAGTTTTTTGAACTTGACAAAGACAAAAAGAGGTGAACATTCTAGGTTGGTTTCCCCATCGCTTGCATCATCTGCCATATCCACACAAATCCCTGGTATTGTTACTAGTTTTCCATCTTCTCAGTTACATACACTAGTTCCAATGGCCCAGTATCCTCCACCCCGATAGTTTTTAGCATGGAACAGCTCAGGGGCCTTGAATTTGCAGGCTCAAAATCCAGTTCCCCAGGCTGCTTTGAAAGCATTGCCAACCTATGATGGTACGGGAAAGACTGCATACGAACATATTCATGATGTAGCTTCTCTGGCAGCCATTCACGATATAACAGATGAAGATGTGATGGTGAAGTTATTAGTGTTATCTTTGAGAGGAAAATTGTTGTACTGGTATCGATCTCTGCAACCAGGCACTATTGCATCCTGGGATCAGCTAGGAGAATTGTTAGTTAAGAATTTTCATGAACAAGCTGACCCATTTTCATTGTTGCACCAGTTTAATGCAATCCAGAGGCACCCGCAGGAGGCAATAGCAGATTTCAATGTTCGTTTCACCAGAAGCTGGCAACGAGTGCCTGAAGGACTTCGCCCTACCCCTGAGCAAGCTACGTTTTACTACCTTCGAGCGTTCAATACAGACATTGGCTTGGCGATCAGGCAGTCCAATGTGATGACCTTCTCGAAACTGTTCGAGCAAGCACAAAAGGCGGAGGCAGACTTGATTGCAATCGACAGGCTTCCCCCAAAGGTAGCAATGCCCATTTTACCTGATATTCCACAGCATTTATATCCTAGTTCTTTTTTGCAATCTATGTCTTCTATGTACCCTATCCCATCATGGAATTCCAGTGCTCCTCAAATTGCACCCATCCCAGTTCCTCAGCTGTCCACTTCAGCAAATCCCCAGCTTCCTGCACCCAGCATTCTGCCATTCCCTCGCTTCCACTTCATTCCCAGCATTACCGGCACCACCAGCACCTTTGCCCTTACCAAGCACCTCCTGCACCTGTAAATCCTGATCCTTATACAACACTCCTGCAAGAGGTAAAATCTGCCAATTCTGCAATAAGAGCAATGGGTAATAAGATCACGCTTATTGAAAGGAAGCAACCTGAGCGAGATTTCCAGCCTAGGAGATTTCAACCTCCGCCAATTACTAGAGAACAAGTCGCTTCAACAAGCAAAGCACCCGAGAAGAACCTGACTGTTTTGGCAAATGAAGATGCAGTCCTCGCTGAAAGAACATATTGGTGTTCGACATGCAATGATCCCCATGGAGAAGACACTTGCATGGTTCATTTGAATTATGTGCAGACATTGGCTGCTAGTTCTTTGGGAGGGCAAGTCAATATGATCTCTGAACCAGGTTATAGCTTAATGGTTCCATCCGAAGAGCAAGTTTCGGTTCTCACAAGGACTGGAAAGAAGCCTGTTACAGTAGATCCTGCTGAGTTAGAGCCATTAAAAGTGCCAACTGATTTGAAGAAAATAGTGAAAACTCCTGTGCAAGCATCAAAGCTCGATGCGCCTGTTTTATCGAAAGATCCTGTTTCACACAGAGTACAAGAAAAGGCCGCAACTGCACAGGCAAGATCAGAAGCAAAGGAGCAAGCTAGAGAAAAGTTGAAGTACCCTTCATTGACAAAGAGGCTGAGAGTAGAAGCCACTCAACAGTATCGGAGTAGATATGATCACCCCGTTGAAAAGAAGGAATCTACTACGGTTGCATACAACATTGTCGAAGAACTGAAGAAGACCCCAGCTAAGGTTAGTCTTTACGATGCATTGCAATTGCCTGGGCAGGTAGATTTATTGCAAGAATCTTTAAAATCTATGAAGGAAAGTGAAAAGGGTTCTACCCAAACAATTTATGCTCAGGCCTTAACCACTTCTATCATTGGTAAAAATAGACCACCCCCATTTTATCTATCACTGCAAATAGAGGGTTGGATCGTGCATAACTGCATGATCGACTCTAGAGCCGCTACAACTGTCATGCCAAAGGCAGTTTGCGAAGTTATGGGTATGGAATACACACGAAGTAGCCCCGGAGTCTTGCAGTTAGATGGTACTCCTATGAAAATGGTGGGTGTAATCAAGGATGTCCCGATTGTTTTACACACTATGCCTCAGATTACAGTCATTCAAGAGATTGTTGTGGTAGATCTAGAACCGTATTTTAGTATGTGCTTATCCAGAGAGTTTACTGCAAAGTTGGGAGGTTACCTTGCACTAGATTATTCCCACTTGGAAATCCCTTTCAAAGGTAAAAGACTCAGGATTCATAATGAAAAACCTTCCTCTTTTCATATAGAGAAGCTGGAAGAAGCAGGAAAGGCCATGCAGCCTGTTAACATGCTAACCGAAGAGTTAGAGGATTCTGATTTGATGAATGAGGTTTTAGATGAGCTTCAGTTGGAAGACGGGTTTTCCATGCTTGATTTCAATGCTATGCTGGAAACCGAAATCGGTTGTTATTCCATCACAAAACCCGAGGATGGCACAAGGCAGGTATTTCCTAACCAAGATGATCAGAACTCTGTCACGGATCAACTATGGAAGTTATATTTTGATGGGGCTAGATGCAAAAATGGTGCAGGAGCAGGTATTGTTTTGATTTCTCCTCGTTTACAAAGAACATATTCATACCGTCTTACTTGGAATTGTACTAACAATGCTGCCGAGTACGAAGCATTATGCTTAGGCTTGAAAAAGGCAAGGAAGTTGGGAATCGAACAGATTGCAGATTTTTGGTGATTCCGAGCTGATTGTAAACCAAGTAACAAACAGGTGTATTTCCAAGCAGCATTATCTCAAAGCATACCGCAACCAAGTTTGGGACCTGTTTGAGTTTTTCATAGCTCTGAATATTCAGGCCATTTCTCGAGAGCTGAATAAGCATGCAGATCTCCTAGCATCTCTTGGAGCAAATTTTTCTCCCATTGAGCAGGTAGTCAAGAAACCAAAGACAGTAAGGATGGTGTACAGGCCTAGTGTCCCAGACAAAGATACTTTCTGGCAGGTCTTCGAGAGTGATGAGCAAATTGTTAACTTTTTGATTCAAGAAGCTGCCACCATCGAAGGAAGAACCTTGGAGCACGAAGAAGCTGAAGGTCTAATTCAGTTGCGAAACAATCACATTTCGAAAGGTCTTATCACTCTAGAAAGTTTGTTTGATCAGCATGATCGGTCCAAGAAACATCGGATTGAGATTGATAAGAAAGAGTACATGGAGTTGCAGTTGGAACCAAATAAGGTCATTAAGATTGGGACTGATTCTACTCCTGATGAACTGCAAGAAATCAGGCAACTGTGTCAAGAATTTTTTGATATTGTGGCCTGGAGTTATGAGGATCTAAGGGGATATGATAAACAGATTGTTCAGCATACTATTGAGTTGGAAGAAGGTGTCAGACCCTTCAGGCAAAAGCAATGACTAGTAAATCCAAATATTGAGACTCTAATGAGGGCCGAACTTGTGAAAATGTTGTAGGCCAAGATTATATACCCGGTTAAGCACTCGACTTGGGTTGCTAATCTGGTCTCGGTTCGAAAGAAGAATGGAGACATACGACTGTGTGTAGATTTTCGAAATCTGAACCGTGCATCTCTAAAAGATCACTATCCCTTGCCTCGCATTGATCAGATACTGCATGTTGTGGCTGGGGCTCAACGTTTCTCATTGCTGGATGGATTCTCTGGATATAACCAGATTTGGGTTAGGGATGAGGACCAGTACAAGACAACATTCACAACTAAGTGGGGCACTTTTTCTTATCAACGAATGCCTTTTGGATTATCAAATGCTGGGGCTACATTCCAGAGAGCCATGGACATTGCATTTGAGGAACTCTTGAACAAGATTATTGTTATTTATCTTGATGATATGACTGTCTTTTCACATAGACGGGAAGATCACGGTTCGCATCTGAGGCAAATCTTTGGAAAATGCAGAGAGTTTGGTATTTCCATTAATCCAAAGAAGTCGGTTTTTGCAGTGAAGGAAGGTAAACTCTTGGGGCATGTTATTTCAAAAGATGGTTTGGCAATTGATCCATCTCGAGTCGAAGCATTGAAGAAACTTTCGCTCCCTGCCAACAAGAAAGAGCTGTAGTCTTTCTTTGGACAGATTAATTTTATCAGGAAGTTCATTTCTGATTTTGCCCAGGTTGTCAAGCCCATGACTGAGTTGTTGAAGAAGGATGCAGAATTTAAATGGACAACTCAGAGGAAGGAGGCATTCCAGGAAATTAAGGACAGAATAGCGCAGGCTCCTCGTATTAGTTAATCCAGATTATTCAAAAGATTTCATTCTGTATGCAGTTGGGGAAGATGAAAGCTATGCCGCAGTGCTCACACAGAAAGGAGATGATGGGAATGAAAGACCCATTGCTTTCCTTAGTCAGATTATCTTACCTCATGAGGCAAAGTATAATTTCATTGAAAAATAGGTGTATGTTGTCATGAAGTCTCTTAAAAAATTCAAGCATTTCATATCTCAGAGTAGGACAGTCATCTATGTTATTCATCCCGATGTAAGGAATTTCATCATTCAGGGTGAGATGGGTGATAAACGCGCAGGTTGGGTCACCAAAATTCAAGAATTTGATGTTGAGATTCATCCGGCCAAGCTAGTGCGGGGTAAAGCCTTATGCCAGCATTTAGCAAAGACTACAGCATCTGGGATAGTTGATTATCAAGTAGATGATTCTGCTAGAGATAACAGTCTGATGAACCTCTTAGTACAAGAACAAGATTGGGCAGATGACCTCATTGACTATTTCACAATTGGTAGATGCCCTTCACAGTTAAATGCCTCACAACGGAGAAGGTTTCGTCTGCAAGCTCTCAGGTATGTGTTGCTGCCCGAAGGATTGTTTTTTAAGAACATTGATGGCATTCTTTTAAGGTGTGTCAAGGAATCAGAGAAGGCTAGACTCCTGGAGGAGTTTCATTCTGGCATATCAAGAGGACACTATGCAGGTAGACCAATGGCTTTAAAAATTATTCGAGCTGGTTATTATTGGCCAACCTTGTTCACAGATGCTTTCAGGATTGCCCAAGCATGTGACAAATGTCAGAGGTATACCAGAAGGGTTAGAAATGCATCATTGCCCCTGCATCCAATTCAGGTTGAAGCACCTTTTCAGTAGTGGGGATTGGACTTTATTGGGATTATTGATCCGAATTCTTTAGCTGGACACAAGTATATTTTGATAGCTATAGATTATTTTACGAGGTGGTCTGAAGCTATTCCAACCAAGGTTGCAAATCAAAATGTGGTGATTTCTTTCATTGAAGGGCTGATTACACGTTTTGGCATTCCTGATGCTATTATTACAGATAATGGAACTCCGTTCATTGGAGCTGAGCTAGCTGAATTTGCAAATAAGTATGGTGTTTTCTTGAAGACATCCTCTAACTATTACCCTCAGGGAAATGGCTTGGCAGAGTCCACAAATAAAAATTTGCTCCGGATTTTAAAGAGGTCTTTGGGGGATAACAAGAGATCATGGCACCTTCTATTGAATCAAGCTTTATGGGCAGATAGGATTTCAATCAAGAAGTCTATCAAGACTTCACCATACGCCCTAGTATATGGAAAAGAGGCAAGGTTGCCTGTTCATCTAGAGTTGCCAGTATTGCAGCAGTTGCAGGGATTTCAGGATGATGAAACAGTTATAGATTCCATGGATATGCGGTTGGCTCAGTTGTTACAGTTGGAAGAACAACATTCCTTGGCTTATGAGGAGTTTTCTAAGCATACACAAGTTATTTCAAAATGGTTCCATAAGAATTCCACTGATCGTCCACTTAAGGTGGGTGATTTGGTCCTGAAATGGAATGAAAAGAAAGCCAAGCCTGGGAAGCACAAGAAGTTTGATGCTCTGTGGGAGGGTCCCTTCCGCATTGTCAGTGCTGGTGCAGCAAATTCGTTTCATCTAGAAGATTTGGATGGCAGCCCACTTCCTATTTCGGTGAACGGATTTCATCTGAAAGCCTACACTTCATGAACTGTCAGTCCAGTATCACCTTGTATATAGCAAAAAAAAAAATAGAAAAAGAAAAAAAAAAGTATTGTTTTCCTCTGTTCACTTCGGCTCTTTTTGCATGCGAGCCCGCAGGTACGTATTTCTTTCTTTTTTCTTCTTCTTTCCCAACAGTTAGTGGCTTCCTCTTTATTTCTTCCCTTCCCCTCTTTATTCCCTCCTTCTCCTACTCCTTTTTCTTCTGCAGTAATCAAGCCACTGTTGTTGTTTCTTTTCCCTTTTCTAATATTCCCGGTTCTTCTTTTCCTTTTCTTCTAACTACATTGTTGTTTTAAGCATTTATCCACAGTTCATTTCCCCATTCCATTCTCATTCCACAGCCTACACATTTGCTGGTCATCATTCTGTTTATTCCATTCACTTCCATTTCCCTTTCATAGCAGTCGGTAGCACAGAAGCACTCTGTTACTGTATCTACCGCCTCACTCCCTCCATTCCATTATTCCATCATTTATCATTTCCATTCCATGGTCAGCTAAGCCAAATACAGATTTACTTGAAGTTTCAGTCATTCAGCAAGAGTTGTTGCAGCAGTCCGCCGAGATGTACCCCATCAGCCAGCTTTCTGTTCTCAGTTTTTCTTGACTCTGTTGCCCAATGGATTCAGGCTTGGGATTCGTGCATACAGCAGAACTGTATACCCCGTGAGCCACCAAGAATGTTGGCATTTTTGCCACATTATGTTGATTATTGATTGTTCATGCATAAGATATTGAAATTCTCACTCCTCTACAGGTTTTGATGCAAAAAACAAGCTAAGTCCGAAGACTGTCACGAAATCACGACAAAAAATAGCATGGAGAGCCAAAGTTGAAAATCGTCGCGATATCACGACATGTCGCGTTATCGCGGGTCGATTGAGGAGAGAGAAATCAAATGCAAAGTCATAGCGATTTCGCGACGTGTCGAAAAATCATGGTCAACATAGTCAACGGCAGTAGGGGGTAAAATCGTCGTGATATCGCGACGTGTTGGATATTCACGGTCAAAATGGTCAACGAGGGAAGCACAGCAAAATTGTCGCGAAATCACGACATGTCACGTTTTCATGACTTATAATGGGCATGGAGCAGAATGTTAGAAAAGGTCACGAAATCGTGACATAACTAAGAAAATGGTGATGAGAATAAACTTTGTAGCGATATCGTGACAAAATATTGAACACGGCACAAAAGGTGAAAGACGTAGCGAAATCACGACGTGTTGCATGGTCGCGGCGAAGTGGAGACAGAAAGGCTTAAGGCATGAATACGTAGCGATTTCATGACATTTTTAGAGATGAGGGCAAGAAAGAAGTTGGCATCGTGATTTCGCGACATTTGTGGAGATGAAACCTAGCAACATAGACTTGTCGCGATTTCGTGACATATTGTTGAAGAAGGACCTAGTGTAGAAAATGGTAGCGATTTCATGACGCGTCGCGTTTTTGTGGAGAGGAAGCAAGGAGGTAGCTAGATTGTACGAAACGTCGCGATTTCGCGACATGATAGTTTTCATGGTTCAAAAGCAGCAAAGTCCAAGGAGATAGAACGTCGCGAAATCGTGACATGATGGAGATGAAAGAACTACTTGAGGCAAGAGTGTCGCGTTTTCACGAGTTAGAAGAAGGACCATACAGAATGGATGAAAATTGTAGCGAAATCGTGACATGTCGCATTTTCGTGACTTAGAAGAGAAGATTGAGCAGCGGCAAGATAGTGTAGCGATTTCGTGACTTGCTTGGTTTTCACGGTTTGATAGCGATGAAAGAGCTAGATGAAGAATGTAGGCGAAATCATGCATTGTCATATTTTCACGGCAACAGAGCAGAGAAGGAACATAATTGTACGGAACGTCACGAAATCGTGACGCGTCACGTTTTCACGGTTCAAGGTAGCGAAGGAGACAAAGGAGCCGAATACGTCACGATTTCGTGACATGGATGATTTTCACGGTTCCAAAGTAAGGAAAGCGTACGGAGTAGAAAGATGTCACGATTTCGTGACCTGTCGCGTTTTCGCGACCTGTTACAGTTTCACGCCAGAAAGTGGTTCAAACGGTCCGATGCAGTTTTGTGAGTTTCGATGATTCAAAGCACACCAGAATTAAATGTTTTGCTGCTTTTCGATGCGAGCAAGGTAGAAGAACGTGTCCAAGCCATCAAAATTAAAGATTTCCATTATTCAAAGTGGTTGTTCGTGGTTTTTCTAACGGTTTCAAGCATATTTTCAAGAATGACAATTTAATGAAGACGACCGACTCCTTGTTTCGAGGCTGGTTTAAGGGGATCATTTCCTTGCTTCTATTGCATATTTTTGTAGATCTCGAGGAGGTCCGTTGCAAGTTTTAAATGTTGTAAAGAAGCAAGACTTCTATATAAATCAATGTAGATCTCAAAAAAAGGGATCGGGAGTTTGAGAGACATTTTGCTGGAAACATTCAAGTTTTTTGCGTAAATAAGAAATATTTGGCCTCCGATTTTGCAAGCGTCTTTATAATGATTTCCTTCTATTCCATGTATTTCTCGCTTATGCTCGTCTTTCCAATCTGTTGTTAGATTCAAATTCTGCATTTGAGTTTGAATATTGCTTAAAAGAAAGTGAGTTCGGAATGCCATCATCGGAGGTTGTCTATGCAAGGTCGTAAGTGGATTATGCTGTATTCTGTTATTATATGTTGTTTATACACTTGAGGTTTAATTCTTGCTTGAGTTTCTTTCCCGATCTAACAAATTCGGCCTACGGCTATATTTCCCATCTCTTTCCATGTATTTCCTGTTTCTTTCTACACATTTATAATTCCTTTCCAGCAACTCTAATCTGAAATCAAACTTAGTTTTAGTAAGGGAACCAGCCCTCTCTGGAGATTGGTCTGGGAGACATCTCTTTCTCCCAGCCTTTCAATGTTGGTCGGGTCTAGGGTGCATAGTTTTTAGAAAATCCTTTCCTGTGGCAGATTCGTGACCAGCACTAGGCTCAATCAACTCTACTCAACCAATCACTTCAACAAACAACTCTTTCTCACAAACCCTAGCCCAAGCATGTATCATCCAACTCAAAATATTTCCAATAATGCTCAACGACAAATCTCACATAACAATTATACTCATGATCTTTTCAAACCCTAGTTCAAGTTATTTGCATAACAACTCACTTCAACAACCATGTTCATCAAAAAATGTTTTAATCACAACTCTCAATTTTAGAAAACCTTGAAGCATCAACTCAAACACTTCACTCAACCAATGATCTCAACAACAATGATAATAAAACAAGGTTTTAATCTCAACTATCAAATCAGAAAACCTTGAAGCCAATTTTGAAAAGGAAACCTTAATCAATTCCTTTTCACTCCAAACTTAAATTTCAATAAATCCAATCAACCAAGTCAACCAAAGAAAAAATTTGCCCATACCTTTTGAATGTCAAGTCGTTGTCCTCACAAATCTACCACACTCACAATTACTTCTTTGCCAATCTCAATAAGAGTTAGGATAATTTTCTTCAATAAAAACATATCACAAAAATAATATCAAAATTACACTTTATCACTCCAACTTAAATAATAATCAATATCCTCACAATAGTCACAAAAACCCTTAAATCAAAATAACATATTACCCACAAAGTCTTAACCTTTTAATATTCCACAATAGCAATTTTAATACTTAAAATAAAAATAGAATTCTCCTTATAACTCCTAAAGGTAATTCTCAACTATCACAATTTTATCACAAAGCAATCTTTCCAAACTCAACCAGTAAACAACCTTATACCTCCAACTTAGGCATTTAACAAAATTTAACTAAAAAATCATTTACCAACCTAAAATATTTCCAACACTGCTCAACAAAAAATCTCACATAACAATGATACTCATGATCTTTTCAAACCCTAGTTCAAGTTCTTTGCATAACAACTCATTTCAACAACCATGCTCATCAAACAAGGTTTTAATCACAACTCTCAATTTCAGAAAACCTTGAAGCATCAACTCAAACACTTCACTCAACCAATGATCTCAACAATAATGCTAATAAAACAAGGTTTTAATCTCAACTCTCAAATCAAAAAACCTTGAAGCAATAACTCAACCAGTTTTGAAAAGGAAACCCTAATCAAGTCCTTTTCACTCCAAACTTAATTTTCAATAAAGCCAATCAACCAAGTCAACCAAAGAAGAATTTTCCCATACCTTTTGAATGTCAAGTAGTTGTCCTCACAAATCTGCCACACTCATAATTACTTCTTTGCCAATATTAATAAGGATTAGATGATAATTTTCTTCAACAAAAACATATCACAAAAATAATATCAAAATTACACCTTATCACTCCAACTTAAATAATAATCAATATCCTCACAATAGTCACAAAAACCCTTAAATCAAAATAACATATTACCCACAAAGTTTTACCTTTCAATATTCAACAATAGCAATTTTAAGACTTAAAAATAAAAATAGAATTTTCCTTATAACTCCTAAAGGTAATTCTAAACTATCACAATTTTATCATAAAGCAATCTTTCCAAACTCAACCAGTAAACAACCTTATACCTCCAACTTAGGCATTTAACAAAATTTAATTAAAAAATCATTTACCAACCTTTGGAGGGTTTCAAACTCTCAACGTAGCCCACTCTAACGTCTCCACCACAACACCAACAACCACACGAGCTATACGCTCGTTTAAGATAGAGGAAGCACCACGTGCTTCAAAAGGATGACTCCACCTGGTTTTGCAAAATGTGCACCTCATGTTTGGTACCTTCAACACACCTTCCAAGCGCTTCCATCAAGACTCGAACCCTAGTCTCCGTGCATACAAAAACTAAGCCACAACCCTCTTTCCACTAGGCCAAGGTGCCTAGTTGGCTTCCAACTATTCGACGTTGTCCCTTTTTTCCTTTCGCTGGCAATTCAAACATAAAGTTCGCACTTCTGTTTCACGAGCTTTGCATTAATTAATCCATATGCTTATCTTTTCAATTGAGAAGGATAATAGATTTAAACTTTAGGTATAGTATTTATATGCTTCTTCCAATACTTTGAAAACATAGGTACTTTCCTTGTTGTCTTCTATGATGTCAACAGAGATCGAATAGGCTTTGAATGCCTTTGGTCTTAAACCCAACCTTTGGGTTTATTAAAATATCTTTGGACTTTATAAACCCCACTTTTGCCATATAAAACATTATAATAATAATTATAAATATTTTATTTGGGTTTTCACCATAGCACATTTAATATTATAATAACCACTATTATAATACTATACCTTTGATAATGTACCTTTAATATTTATTTATAAAATTTAAATTCACACTGAATTTAAATAATTTATAAAATAAATATTATAACCCCTTTTTAAATTCTGTCTTTTGCACTATTTCACTTGATCTTTGGCCTTCTTCCTGGATATCAAATAACCATTTTTATCCCCTTTGTTTCCTATTGAAATATTTGGTATTGATGATGACTTCATATGGTGACATCAATGACAACTTTGACTTAGGGACTCAAAATGTCCAACAATGTAATAGAACCAAACAAAATATAAACGTTTAAAATTTACATTCCAATACATATCAGTCTATAAACTTTTATTATAGAATGATATGATTTGATCTCATTTTAAAGCCTTTAAAGTCATATTAATGACCTATAAAAAATAAACCTAGTTATCACTAAAGTGTATCAAAACACTATATTTTTTCAATATGGATTGTATGCTTATTGGCTAAACACCATCTTACAATATATAGTTATGGCCTAAATGATTGAAAAAATATAATAAATCATATAATTTTGATCTTGTTCAATGAGTGATAGATTACATAATCTAACAAGCCTAATATTTTTTTTGTTGGATAATAAGGGGTTGTACTGGGTCCCCCACCCTTGAAAAATTAAATCTCTCTTATTTAGAGCTTGATATTTTACAAATAGATACACTTATCATCTCAATTGAGATGCTACAACTAGAAACCTACATCATTTTACATAAAATGTCTGAATTCTTGATTTTCATTTTTTGGATCTTTTCAAATTTTTGTATGAATACAATTACTCCATAATTTAGCATCTTTCTTGATATTTTTCTATAGCAGCCTTCACAATGCCAAAACTTCACCTCTACTATCTATGCCTTACATCTTAGTAGAGTAATACTTCCAAAACATCGCACTATCATAGTATGCTTTACCAAATCTTGATTTCTAGTTTCCTTCCTGAAACACAAGTGCAACCACAAAAAACTATAATAAATAGTATACATTAATGTTACAAAATAAAGCAAATATTACCAATGGAAATTATTAAAGTAAATCTTAATCATTAATTGATTTAGGCAATCAACATTTGTTTTGTCAGCTTCAACTAGACTTTCTACTTCCTCTAACCATGGAAAGGAGAATTAACTTCACGATCCTAAATCAAAACCCCTCTATTGGCTAGCTTATCTGCACATTTTTCCTTCCCTTAATATATGTGTAAACTTTATTTCTTTGAACTTTTTAGCAAGATCTTGAATTTCCACAATTATCTCTTGTATGCTCCATGGAGCCTTTGCTTTCCTTAAACTTGCATTTATTACTATGAGAGAATCACCTTCCATACAAGTAAGCCTAATCTTAACTAAAGGGTAAAATTTTAGAATACATTAATAACCTCCTCCTTTAATTAAATCTCTATCCCACATGATAAATTTTGAATGAAGAAGACCCATTAGAATCTCCCTTTCCATCTTATAGAAGACCTTCACGAAGTCTATCCTTCTTAAAATCTGGTTTATTCTTTTGTAATATCAATAGGTAATTATTAATAGTATGACCTTCCCACTTATGGTATTTGAAATACTTCATCTTCTTCAAAGGATTTGAATAACCATTGGATATTTAATATTCATTTTTGTAGATTTGAAAACTATCATAGGAATCTATTTATTGGGAGAGTCATTACAATTCCTTACAATCACCTAAAAATAAATCACAAAGAGATAAAATTTCATCAAGGGATAGACTTTTTATTTATTTATGAACATAGGTACAAAATGAACCATTGGCATAAGATTTGGATATGAAAAAGAGATATTGAAAAAAAAATTGTTTTAAGATATTATCAATATTATTTTTGTAGCCTAAAAGACACTATACTTACTCTCTGTGTCTTAAATAAAGTAATATTATCCTCAACATTATTAACCTCTACAATAATATGGTCATTTTAGTTGCCCATTTATTTTAATATAGCCCATTCAATAAAATGATATATTCTTTTCAATCCATCACTTTTTGATTCATATATTTATAACACCTATGTTTAAAATAAATGATTCAAATGCAAAGAGTTTAAAAAATCATATAATTTAAATAAAAAATCAAAATACTTTTGTATGCAAAAAGTATGGCCTCCAAAATATTTACCCTATTACACCCCAAAATTATAAAAATTGATAACTCAAACCTTAGTGCTACTACACCACTCAAATCTATCACTTAACATGATTGTATTCACTATTGAAATTATGCCTTGTAGACACTAATGGTTATCCACATATCTTCTACAACAAATTATATGAGTACAATTAGTTTGATGTATTTGGAAAGTCTCTTTTATATGCAAGTATTAGTTTATACTCCTTTGTGCTACAATGTAAGTCTTCAATTCAACTAAAAACTTAGTCAACATCCAATTCAAAAGTAATTTTAGAGTGAAACAAAGACACCATTAATTGAACTTGTGTCCCTTGGATCATGATTTCAAAATCTAGCTAAGCTAGAAGGGACTACACACCCACACATGGGATGCACACGACTCTATATATTAAAAGGAGGGTATCCATTGATAAAGCAAATGGTAGTCCACTCAAAAGAAATGGATGATGTTAAATCTCATGACCTTGCAGACCATAGTAGTAAACCATAGATGACCAACCTAGCTACCATTACTAGTGAAAGGATACAATCTTCTTTTCCATGCAACCACATCACGCCTTCTCATTCAATCATTTCATGAGAACTAAAATACATGAGGATAAGATTGAATATGTGACCTACTAATTTGAAATAACATAATTCTCATATAGGAACCACACCTATTGTAAGACTTGATGAGGAGGATGTAAAGTATTACTTCCTAAATTTAGTGCTAATCCTCACTTCTGCACACTATATTGAGCACCAAAATTAAATGTGAGGGAAATTCAATCTTATGATATTAAGGAATAAATCAAGGGCTGGCATACCACTTTTTGAGTGGTATTTTCACCCAAGTGTGAAAGTACACTCTCCTTTAGGATTTGAGTTCCAAATCCCCTCTTACAAAGAAGTTAAACAAACAACTTCTCCAAGGTCTCCGCTATATTAGCATTTGCATTTATGTATTAGTAATCTCAAATAAAGATGTATCAATTATAATGCTAGGAACACCTTAGTGATTGCAAGTAACTGTAAACAAGGGGTAATGTTGGTTTATTTTACCATGAAACTTTAGTGATTGTTCATTGAACCAAATAAAGCACATGTGAGTTGGCCCTCATATGACTACGATGTAGTGCCTTAATTCCTTTTATCTTGAGGGTTTTAAAATAGATTTTATCTTGCATTAAATCCAAATATGGCTTCTTATCATGAAGATGAATATATCTTTCAATGTGATCGATAAACTATCCATCTTTGGTGAAATAGATCTTCACAAAGAGACGATAATTTATGGCCTTGAATAAAGGGCTTTAAATGTGACTTTAACTTATCCCTCTTAAATGAAATCAAATTTTCATCAAGATGAACAATTAAGTGCTTTGAGGAAAAGACCTTCAATGTAATACTCAAATTACCCCTCTTTCGTAAAATTATAATTTTTATGAAAAGGGGGTAATTTTAGGCTCAAAATGGAAATTTGTGAAAATGCCATAAAACATAACTCCTTCAATGAAATTGGAATTTTCATGAAGGGAATGTCATCATAGGCTCATGAGTGCAAAACAAAACTGAAAAAATGAAATTTGACCTTAAAATGGAAACTTTCTATTTTCGGATTTTTAAAATCTGTAACAAAACAACAACTTCGATGAATTTTAAAAAATACCAAACAACTCCAAAAATGAAATTTCAAAGTGCGTATTGGAAGTCTGAAGTATAACCTACGCAATGGTGAAATTATTTTTGTATTTTGAAATTTTTTAAATGTTTATTTTAATGCCTGAAAATTAAAAAAAAAAAAAAAAAAAATTGGAAAATAAAATGCAGAAAATTAAAATGAAATGCAGAAAATGGAACACAAGATGCTATCCTATTCTGACAAAACCGAAGATGTGAGGTTTTCATGCATGCAACCTAAACTATTGGACTTGCAAAACAAGCACAATCCGGATAAGCTAAGTGCTGGCTCCTAGGGAGGTTTTCAGATTTAAAAATTCGCATGAAGCAACCAAGAAAACTTGCATAAACTCCATTTACAAGCCTAAAATCTGAAAAGGGGAAAAATAGACATTTAATCTTGCATGCAGAAAATGACTCCTTCTTTCTTGTCCATAAGATGCAACTTTCTGAACTTTTCTGTATTAAAAATTTGTCATTTTACAATAACATAAATTTTTGGTTTTCCCAAACCAGTCCATGGAAGAAAACGACTCAAACAGGTCCAGAATGGCCCTCTTGCATTCAAATCTGCAACTTTGCTCGCAGCAGTTTCCAACCCCTCAAAACATCCTTGCCTGGCGTATTTAAAACTTTCAGGAAACTTTTCGTTTCATTTTCCAATGGTTGTTTGTTTCACCTTCCCTTGTGCATGCATGTGTTTTGGTTTCCAAAAATGCTTTTCGTTTCTATTTTGTGACCCTTCGTTTCATTCCCATGGTTTGGCTTCCTCTGTTTGGTTTTCTTCACTTTTCATTTGATTTCAAAAAAAATGTTTCCTTTTCTCCACATGGGCATGCGTCCGCTTCCTTCCATGTGTAACGACCATCTTAAATGATTTCAAATCATTAAATATTCCTTATGTAACATTTTGTCTTATTCATTGGATTTTGTCCTTATGTGACAAATTACCTTATTAAATCTTCGATTTATTCCTTATAGGTCCACGTCATTATGTAGTCTTCAGTTTCACTATCCTTGTGTTCATCACTAATATCAGACGCATTGTCCACTACTATGTTCCCTTGGCAAAAATTGGACATGTCGCGATATCGCGACACTCTTTTTTCTCTGCCTGCCTGCTCCTTTTGAGTCGTGAAAATGCAACATGTCGTGATATTGCGACACTTTTGTTTCTTTGCCTGCCTGCCCTTTTTGAGTCACGAAAATGCAACATGTCGCGATATCGCGACACTTTTGTTTCTCTGTCTGCATGCCCTTTTTGAGTCACAAAAATGCAACATGTCGCGATATTGCGACATTTTTGTTTCTTTTCCTGCCTGCCCTTTTTGAGTCACGAAAATGCAACATGTCGCGATATCGCGACACTTTTGTTTCTCTGCCTACCTGCCCTTTTTGAGTCACGAAAATGCAACATGTCGCGATATCGTGACACTTTTGTTTCTCTGCCTACCTGCCCTTTTTGAGTCATGAAAATGCAACATGTCGCGATATCACGACACTTTTTCCTTTGCTTTGGACCACGAAAATGCAACATGTCACGATATTGCGACACTTTTTCTTTCTTGTTCTTTCTCTTCTCTTTGGCTGCAAAAATGCAACATGTCTCAATATCGCGACACTTTTTCTTTATTGTTCTTTCTCTTCTCTTTGGATCGCGAAAATGCAACATGTCGCGATATCGTGACAATTTTTCTTCCTTGCTTTTTCTCTTTGCTTTGAACCGCGAAAATGCAACATGTCGCGATATCGCGACATTTTTTCTTTCTTGTTCTTTCTCTTCTCTTTGGACGCGAAAATGCAACATGTCGCGATATCACGACACTTTTTCCTCCTTGCTTTTTCTCTTCTCTTTTTGCCACGAAAATGCAACATGTCACGATATCGTGACACTTTTTCCTCCTTGCTTTTTCTCTTTGCTTTGAACCACGAAAATTCAACATGTCGCGATATCATGACACTTTTTCTCCTTGCGGTGTTTTGCTTTTTCTTTGATCTTTAGCATATGGGCCACTTCGGTCTTCTTGGAAAATATGCAAAAAGGTGGGTCCCCAATTTTGGGGTATGTTGTGGAGTAGCCACAACACCACTCTTATTAACTAAACTATCAAGGGGATTTAGATACATGAGTTTGATAAATATTATCACTTCCTATTTTACTAGTCTCTCTTGAATAAAAAAGTGATTTGACATTGTGTAGCCAAGTGAAGAGGAAATACCAATTTGGATATGAAGAAATCCATTAAAATATTTTGACTCAAAACCTTGAGTTGAGATTCTTCTTTCCATAAATATATCCAATACGCATTTTTGATCAACAACTCTCCACTAAAAAACTAAAGGAAATGGATAAAGGTCTAAATCACATAAAAAATCTCTAAATAACTCAAGAATTTGAATCCCTTTATATCTTGAATTTTGTCATAATATCCCAAAATTGAATAAGTATAATTTGAACACCCTAAAAATTGTATAGACTCTAAAAATTGCTCTTTAAGATGTATTAGAAGATGGAGTTTGTAGAATAATAAATGTTTTCTTACTATGCAAAATGTCTTCATCTATAATGCTTAATTCTATACATGATTTTTTAATGCATTAGGTGTTGTGAATATAATTAAAAATCACCCTTTTTTCTTATGAGATAATTCCCCTTTCTATTGTAAAAAATGGAAGCTCCAAGAAAATTCCTTCATATGACCAAAAAATAAAACTTCATACTCACTTTGATACCATGTTGAAATTCACAATATTTATTAAATCAAATAAAAATGTCACATTACTTAAATATTATCAAAATATAAATAGAGAGTGGAAAAAATATTCAAAGGACACAAAAGACTAAGATAATACCTTAGGAATAGTAGCATTAGTGATAATCAAATTATCACATATTATTGACCATAAATTGGTAGACAATACCTATAAATACCTCTAATAATTAAATCAAACCTAATAAATATCCAACCAACATATAATTAGGTTAAGGATCATATGCCTATACAATAAACTCCATATTACACTATATAATGCTAGCCCATATGATTGGACAAATACAATACATCATATGAAGGAAACCTAAAATTAAACTTTTTTGGAGAGCTAGGGTTTTGACGGCCAAGATGACGACGGGCGGGAAAGCTTCTACGGGAGAGCACGGGAACGCCAACAGACTGAACCAGGGGCACAGCAGGGTGGAGGGAGGGCAGTCAGAGACCGGGGTGCTAAGGAGTCCTCTCCAACCGAAGAGGATGTAGGTCATGACAAGGATCCACCAGACAAATGGGGAGGTGGACCTCAGAAGTCGTACGCTCAGGCAACGGCTTCAAAAACCCTTAGCGGTCTGCTCTCCAAGGAGTTGTTTCCTGTCGGGGACGAGTTGGACATCCCGACAGAAATTCTTTCAAGCTTTGTGGAATTCAAAAATTTACCCTCATCGGTAAGTTTATTGGCGGCCGTCCCGACATGGAGACCATTCGCAAGTGGGCGGCGGTAAATGGCGAACCTCTCGGTCACATGGAGTTGGCGGCCTTAACCCGAGGTTTTTTCGCGATTAGACCGAATAACAAGGAGGACTACCGTAAAATCCTGGCTGGTGGTCCCTGGTTCCTAGGCCGCAGAAGTCTCTTTCTAAGGAAGTGGGGTATGGACTTCAACCCCGAGACCCAAAATATCAACATTGCTCCAATATGGGTTAGACTCCCGAGTCTCCCCCTCTTCTGTTGGCATGAAAATGTAATCAGAGGAATTGCACGCTCCATTGGTGAGTTGGTTACCATTGACCCTCCCACCAAAGCTCGAACCAGATTTGTTCAAGCTCGGTTCTGCGTTCTGGCAGATTTGGAGGCTGACCTTCCATCATCCATCACTCTCCGGTCTGGAGATATCATTCTCCACAAGCAAGCCATTGTGTATGAGAACAGACCAGCTTTCTGCCCCCAGTGCAGTTCTCAAGGGCACCTCCAGTCCAACTGTCCTCTTCAAAATCCAGGGATGAAGAAACGGGATTCCAAAAACCCCTTGGAACACGGTGAAGGTCAGACAAAGCACCCTGCTACGAAAGGGCATGAATCTCCAGGCCCGTCTAGGGACCATCCCGAATCCTCCCACCCGGTGGAAGCAGTCTCCCCCCAAACGGTCTCTGAGCCGTGTGGTGCAAGCCCTCACCTTGGACCACAGGAGGAGAAGGACCAGTCCCTTCCCCAAATCACCGCACAGGCAGATTCACCCAAAATCCTGGACCATAACCACCCCGAGTCCCAAAATGTGCTGGAAGATTACCTACTAGGAAGAAGGGGTGAGCAGTCTGGTAATATCAGCCCTCGTAATACGAGAAGCCGAAAGCAAGGTGTTGATTTTGGTAGCGAAAGGAAGCAAGGTCGTCCCCCCAACAAAGACAGGCGGGACAAGGAGACGGCGGCAGATGTTGCAAATGGTACTCAACGACTGCTTTTTCAGGATGATTCTGATTCCCAGATGGGTGACTCGTCTGTCCCAAAACCTCCCCTCCAGCAAGGAAAGGGAGGTAAGAAGAATATCAAACTGTTGAGATGAAAGTCCTCTCATGGAATGTGAGAGGGCTTAATGCAACTGCCAAACGGAGATTGGTGGCTGATCTCGTAAAAGAGGACGAATCCGTCCATCCTAATTTTGCAAGAGACTAAGACCGATGCTATCTCTTCTGCCAGAGCTGCTAAGGTCATTTGGGCTAAGGCAAAATTCCTCTCCAGTCCTGCGATGGGAACGACAGGCGGTCTCATGATTCTTTGGGATCCAGAGATTTTTGAGGGCAGCCTTCTCTCAACTTCCAGCAGGATTATCAATGTTTTGTTTCATTCCAAAGCCATTAACTTTTCTTGGATCCTGTCCAATGTGTATGCCCCAAACTCTATCTCGGAGAGAGCAGAAATGTGGAAGGCTATTTCCCATATGAGGGAAACGTTCTATAATTTCCCTTGGGTTCTAGGGGGAGATTTCAACTGTCCTCTTCACCCATCTGAAAAGAAAGGAGGATCAGACCACTCTAGCCACAGTCTGGAAGACTTTCGAGATTTTGTTTCTACCAATAACTTGCTTGACATTGACCTCAAGGGGGCATCCTTCACTTGGAGCAACAGGAGGATTGGGAGCAATCTTATTCAAGTCAAGCTTGACAGATTCTTCATATCCCAAGAGGCTATTCCCATACTCGATGCGGCAACTCTCTCGGCCTTACCGAGGATTGGGTCTGATCACAATCCTATTGTCCTGGAGACGGTTGATGGGCCTATTTTTAAAACCCCTTCAGATTTGAGTCCATGTGGATTTCTCACAAGGACTTTAGAGGGTTGGTTACAGCCTGGTGGCAGCAGAAGGTAGCAGGTTCCGCTTCCAAGAGAGTGGCCTTAAAACTCAAGTTAATCAAAAGGAATTTGAAAACATGGAACAAGGAGGTGTTCGGCAACATTTTTGAGTCCAAAAGGTCCATTTCTGCGAACCTAAAATTGGTGGAGGAGAGAATGGAGCTCGAAGGTTACACCGATTGCCTCAGGGAGGAGGAAAGGAGGCTCTTGGTGGATTATCATTCTATTCTTGCAAGGGAAGAAACTTTCTGGCGCCAGAAATCTAGGGACCTCTGGTTGAGAAATGGAGACTCCAATACGAAGTTTTTTCACGCGTCAACTTTGCGGCACAGAGGGGCTAACAAAATCAGGGAAGTGGTGTGCAAGGATGGACGCGTTACCAAGGATATTGAGGAAATCCGAAGTGAAGCGGTTGACTTCTTCCAGGATCTGCTCGGTGTTCCTCCCGACAGTGATCTCCAGGTTCAGAAATCTCTGTTGGATAACTTCCCAGTCAAAGTTCCTCCCGAGGTAAGCTTTAAGCTTCTGGAGCCTTTTTCTATGTCTGAGATTAAAGAAGCTTTGTTCTCCATGCAACCAGACAAGGCCCCTGGGCCTGACGGTTTTCCCCCCCATTTTTTTCAAGTTATGTGGGATGTTGTGGGCTCGGATGTGTGCGAAGCAATTCAGGAGATTCAAGCCTCCAGATCCATCCATCCAAAACTAAATTCTACCTTTCTTGCTCTCATCCCTAAGTCTTCCGCCTGCAAAAGTTTCTCTGATTATCGTCCCATTAGCCTGTGCAATGTTTTTTATAAAATCTTAACCAAGTCCATAGCCAACCGTCTGAGGTCCCTTCTTCCCTCCTTGGTTGGTCCTTCTCAGGGAAGCACCGTGAAAGGCAGAAACATTCTCGATGGTGTCATCACCATCCATGAAACCCTCCATTCTGCTCACCGCTCCAAAAATGCTGCTCTTTTCCTCAAGCTGGACATGAATAAAGCTTTTGACAGAGTTGACAGGAGGTTCCTCTGTGCTGTCCTCTTCAAGTTCGGCTTTCACCCTCAATGGATTGACCTTGTCAGTAGTTGCATATCCACTCCCTCCTTTTCTGTTCTAATCAACGGATCCCCTTCTGGGTATTTCCAAAGTGCCAGAGGCCTCGCACAAGGTGACCCTCTGTCTCCTATTCTATTCATCCTTCTGGCTGAGGTTCTGAGTTGGTCTTTGAAAGAGGCTCTTCGTCAGAATAAGATCTCTGGCATTTTTCCCACCTCCAGAGTCGATCCTGTCTCTCATCAGCAATTTGTGGATGACACCCTCATCTCCACTGGGGCGTCCGTCACTCAAGCCAAATCCATCAAGTGAATCCTCTCCCGTTATGAAAAGGCTACCGAACAGAAATTCAATTACATCAAAAGCAAAATTTACTTTATTAACACTCCTATGCGAAGGCAGCTCCGCATAGCCAAAATTTTGGAATGCACTATTGATTCCCTGCTCGCGTCTTATCCGGGTTTGCCTCCGGCTTGTAATGGCCGGGCCAATGGAAGCTTGTGGGACATGATCCCGGAACGTCTTCACAAAAAGCCGAGCACTTGGAAAGGCAAATTCCTGTCGCAAGCTGGGAAAGCCACCCTTACCAAAGCTTGTCTCCAAGGAATCCCAACTTACTTCATGTCTGTGTTCATGCTGCCTATTTTTGTCCATTCCAAGATTGAAAAGATTCAGAGGACCTTTCTGTGGTCTGGCAATGAAGAAAAATCCAGAATTCCTCTTGTGGCCTGGGATAAGGTTTGCTTGCGAAAGGACCAAGGCGGCATGGGAATGAGGAGATCAAGACTCATGAACACTGCTTTGATCGCTAAGCACGCTTGGAAGATCCTGACTAATGACCCAGCAGAGTGGGTCAAGTTGGTTAAGAGGAAGTATCTTGGATCGAGTTCTCTTTTTGATGTCGGGATTCCTCCGGAAGCGTCTGCCTTTTGGAAATCGGTGCTTCAAGCCCGCTCTCTGATCAGCTCTAGTGCTCGCCGGATTTTGGGTGATGGCAACTCCATTCTCTTCTCGAAGGACAGTGGGTTATCGATGGAGCTCTCGAGTTGAGAGCGGACCTTGCTGGCCCGAAAGCCCAGGTGGATCCAAATTCCCAACTCAAGGTTGCGGACTTCATTGATCGGAGCTCTCTTCCCCCTCGATGGAATTTGCCAGTCCTGGACGGCTTTAACAATGAAATGACTTTTTTGTCTAATATTCTTCGATCTGTTTTAATTCCATCTGTTAGAAGAGATGACAGAATCATCTGGCATGGCACGGAGGATGGTCTGTTCTCTGTCAAGACCGCCTATGACCTTCTTACTTGCGAGATTGCCATGGATCACCGATGGAAAGTGATTTGGAGGAAGGGTATTATTCCTAAAGTTAATTACTTTGCATGGATTGCCTTTCATAATAAAGCCTTAACCATCGACAACCTCCATAAGAGGGGTTTTGCTATTCCCAACAGGTGCTTCTTGTGCTTTGCTGATTGTGAGACGACATACCACTTATTTTTGCACTGTCCTTTTTCCCATTCTCGTCCTCGACACTGTCCTGTCTTCCTTTCAAATCCTTTGGTGCACTCCCCGCTCCCTCAAAGATGCCTTCCACCAATGGCCCAATCCTTTCAAGAATCCTAAACTTCGCTTCCTTCTTGAGGCCTCTTTCCACCACTCCATTTGGCATATTTGGCTAGAGAGGAATTCCGTAGTCTTCGGCAAGGTCCCTAGAGTACCTCCCTGTGTCGCTCGTAGAGCCTTATCCTTCGCCATTGAGAATTCTAAAGTTGTTCCTAGTTCCCGTCCCCGCCTTCCTGGCGAAGCAGCGATCTTCAAAAGTTTGGGCCTCTTCCCTTTTCATGATGGTGTTTCTAAGTCTCAGCGTGGGGATGTTATTTGGACCAAGCCCCCTGTGGGCTGGATTAAATTAAACTTTGACGGTGCGGCCAAAGGCAATCCTGGCCCCGCTGGTTCTGGTGGTGTGGTTAGAGACCATAACGGGAATCTCGTGTTGGCTTATTGTGAAGATTTGGGTGCCCAGACTAATCACTATGCTGAAGCCATAAGTGTTTTGAAAGGTATCCGGATCCTCTCCGAGGATCCTCGGCCTTTGATAGTCGAAGGTGATTCGCTCAATATAGTCAACTATCTCGCTAGGCTCTAAAGACCCGTCTTGGAGGGTCTACAACATCATTCTTGAGGCTAGGATGCTCCTCTCTCAACGTGACAAGTGGAAGGCGTGTCATATTTTTAGGGAAGGAAATCGCGTGGCGCACCACATGGCCAACAAAGGGCTTGCGACCACGTGTCCTGTTGTGTGGCGCTCATGCTTCCCGTCTGAGGTGGCGAGTTTGGCCAATGCGGATATCCTCTCATGATGTTCTCCCCGCTTCAGAAGGTCATTCGTTTGGTTTGGCTGTTTTTGCTTTCGATGGTCAAATTTCTCCATCTAGTATTTTTGTTTTCCTTGGTAAAATGTGGTTTGTTTCCAGGATATTCAGGCATAAGGGCCCTACTTGTAGCCTTCGGGCAATTAGCAGTTTTTGTTTTCTGTCATCAGGTTTATTCCTCCAACCACAAGGCATGATGCACATTCCAGCCAGACTGATTTTGTACATAAGGTTTTGGGATCCTCTATAAAAACCCACTGTTAATCTATTAAAATAATTACCAAAAAAAAAATACAATACATCATATAATGTTTGTCTTGATCAACAGATGACGAATTACACATTTCAATAAGGATTTATTACATAAAAAAATATAGTAGTAAAGTAAAATATTCTCAAATTAGACTTGCACTGCCTACCTTGCAGTGTAAGAGACTTGGTAAGAAGGGAATTTTCAAGTGGGTGGATATTTGGGATGGAAACACTGGTAATTGGACTCTATGGCAACAACTGGTTGTTAAATTTAAACTGAATCCCTCTGATAGGTATGCAATGCAGCAAATGCAAAGTCTTCTTTCGATGAAGCAACTATACAAGCTTTCCAATGGTCTTGTAGGTCCTATCTGGAAGGATTGGAGGTGGAAATATGAAAAACCAATTTGGTGTTTTAAAGCCTCTAAGATTTATCAATTTATGGTTCCTAGAATCTTGTTTGGTGACATTCTAAACATTAGATGGGGTTTGAGTTGTTCTTGTAAAAAATAGAAGTGTCTCGTTGGGGTGTGGATGTTTCGGGTTTTTATGCAATTGAAGGTGTTTGCATGGTTAGTTATTATGTAGGGTCTTAATAGTAAGGCTCATCTAGCCAAATGGATGCTTGCATAGGATGCTTGTTCCAGTTGTGGGAAAAGTGAAACAATTAAGCATATTTTTTGGGAATATCCGAGAACGAGAAAGGTATGGAGAAAGACAATCTAGTTGTATGACAATGTTTTTTAGGGGCAGCTAAGGTGGAAGGCAGTGTTGTTTGGAGACTCCATTGACTGTGTGAGCCACAGAAGGATATTTTGGCACATTATCAAACTCTCTCTCTTGTTCAGTATTTGGAAAGATAGATGTAGTTTGATTTTTAAAAATGAGAAAGTGTCGGTTGTTGTTACTGTTAGCAAAGCTGCTGAGCTTGTTTCTAGTCAACTTAAGGTGTTTAGGTCTGAGATTATTCAGGACTATATTATAATTGATAAAAGTGTTAGATCTGATTGTTTGTTGCTCATTCGCAAATTGTTGTAATGTTGCTATGATGATGTATTATTTGATTATTATTTAATATGAAGTATTTTTTCAATAGAATATATATATATATATATATAGAGAGAGAGATAGAAATTGTCTCAATGATATCTTAAAGCATTCTAACCTTAGGTTTATTTAATATATAGTATATATAATATTTTATTGAAAAATAGAACTAGATTATTTATAATTATACTTCTATTACATCACTATATGATTATCTAAAAGAAAATGATTTTTTGTTAAGTTTCTAAAGAAACAAGAACAAAAATATTCATAAAAAACAAGTACATTGAGCTTTTGGTTTAGTAGTAAATCATTTTAAATTTACCAAGAAATTAAATACTTTGTTTTTACATGGGAGTCAAGCTATTTTAATTTTTAATTGAAATGTATTGCTACATAAAATAAAAAGAAAAATAAATGGTCCATATTCATATTTTTTAATAAAAATACCAATACCTTTTAAAGGTAAATGGTAAATTTATTTTTAGCGTCCATGAGATCGGGTCATATGGGATGACCCTCATAGATGATGTTATTTACCCAATATGTTTATCTAGCCAATATTTAATTACCAAAGTATGGTGTACAAATCTACCCCATTGGATTTGAATCTTGAAGCTCCTATTTTAAGTTCTAAAGTCTTACAGTTAAGCCCATTCAAATTGTACAAATAATAATAACCTAATATGATAGGCCAATTTATGACATAGTTTTAAATATACTAGATAACGCATAGGACAAGTACGCAACACAACAATATAATACATAAGATTTTTCTGACATAGTCACTGATATGTTTTTAGATACTAACAAATAAAACAATAGTTGAACATTTGTGCTCAAAATTTTTAAGGTTGTTGAAAAGTTCATACTTTGAGCATTTATAATGTTTCATATTTGAATTAAATAATAAATGAAATGTTACAAACTCATGGTAACCTTAAAGAATTCATATTAATAATTTAAAATGTATTTTAAAAATTTATGTTCATTAATTTTAATTTTATA
Organism: Wollemia nobilis; assembly: GCA_028583015.1. Taxonomy (NCBI): domain Eukaryota; kingdom Viridiplantae; phylum Streptophyta; class Pinopsida; order Araucariales; family Araucariaceae; genus Wollemia; species Wollemia nobilis. The sequence continues at coordinate 1,708,903 of JAQPPZ010000690.1, read as the reverse complement.
AGATGATAAATCAACTAATCTCTCGCTCTCTCTCTCTTTCTCTCTCTCCCTATATATATATTTTCCCTAAGAAAAAAATTGTAGCTTTCATTTTTGAATTTGAAAAAAATTACAATGAGATGGGTATTTTATACCCTCATATAGGCCTTACTAAGCAACCCCATTTAGAGCTATTCTAAAATCTCCCAACAATGAATCAAATTTCTTAGAAAATTCTATCAGACCTATTACAATAATAATAGCCTATTGCAAGGCTTTAGTCATCTTATAAAGTGCCATTTTGGTACTTTAGCCGTGTAGCCACCAATCATCTTATGTATATTACCTTAATTATAAAGACAAAAAAACACAAAAGGTGTTTTACACCACGACTTCTATCAAAAGAAAAAAAATATCAAAAGGATGAAAACTATGGTGGAATCGTAGTCCCACACACTACTCCTTCCTTTAACCAAGCACCAACTATAATATACAATGCAACTTTTGATAGACCATCTACTTCCCCATTAGTTCTCTGTACATATGTTCATAAGATATCTCTACAAATGATGTTTCTAGCAATTTCACTTGCTCATAATAAGGCTAAAGTATCAAATTTTACATCTCTACTAATTCTAACACCTAATCCACCACCAATTTTGAGTCACCAAAAATTTTAAGTTTTGTTATTCCCTATTCCAATTTCATTCTTAAAAAAATATCAAAGCCTTCCACTCTTCCACATTATTGGTACCTTCACCAAGATCGACTTTGAAAGTGAATTTGTGCTTTTTATCCTAATATAACACCCCTCCTACCCCACATCTACCTAGATTGTCTTGACAAGCTACATTAAAAAAATACCAAGACTTTGTACTATCCATTGTTAACCTTCCAATCTATCTTAAAATATTTAATTTTGGTTTTTTTTTGCCTTCATAAGTATATTTGACCTGAGCTTCAACTTGTATAGGTATAATTTTCTTACTCTCAAAAAACATAGAATTTCTTTCCAACCACAAACCCCATGCCACTATTAATGGAATATACTTGTATTCCTTAAAGTATTTGTCTTTGAACCATTGTTGCATGTTCTTCAAAATATTATATTGGCCATTGTCCCTTCCCCTTAGTCATGTGCAAAATAGATCTCCACACTTTTCTCAAGAAATTAGAATAGGCAAATGGGTGATCCATTATTTTTTCTTCCCTTTTACACAAACTGCATTGACTTGGACCTTGCCAGGACCACTTTTGCAAAACATCTTAAGTCAATGCCTTATTATCTAAAGCTAACCAAAGAAAATTTCTATTTTCAAGGGTGCTTTCACCTTCCAAATCTTGCTCCACCACCAAAGGACCTCCTCATTATTATCTTCAAATATTTCCTCATATCCTTCCTTAGTTGTAAATTGTCCACTAGTTGGGTTCTTTAACTATACTAAAGAGTATTTTTCTTGTCTTAGTCTTATAAAAGCCCTTTTCATACCCCTTGTATACTTTTTCCATTGCTCAGCTTCATTTCCTTCTCAAGTAATAATTTTGTTGATAGCCACCCATGATTCCATTAATTTATTCTATCCCTAAAGGCTACATTCGTCAATACCCTAAGTCCATGTCTATTCAGGTGTTCTATTAAATTTTAATATAGTTGATAATTTCCTTTATTCCCCAATCAAGGGTCTTTTCCTAGCATTACTTTCTTCCTATTTCCTATTTTGCAAACCAAAAAATTAACCAATAATGGAAAAGCCTTCACTAATGCCTTCCAAATGATAGTTGTATTGGTCACTAGCTTGATAGGAAGTCTAATCCACTCTTCAAAGGTCATGGAACCCAAATATTTATCCTTGAAAACCTCATGACATAATCCTTTATCAGTTACCAATATCCAAATACTCTTGGTAGCTAGTTATTTCCTAAAGTTATGTCTATTCGTAAGCCCTCATCCTCTTAATGATTTAGGTTTGCCTATCTTACTCTATTTAACCAACGACATTGAATCCTTCTCCCTTCTTCCTATCCAAAGTAAGTGGAAGTATTTATTCCTTATTTAAATTAGCTAGGGAGTTCCAAAATATTGGAATGGATTTCAAAATTGATTTCACCAATGTTAAATGACCTCCCAATGATAACCATCTATTACACCATGAAGTTACCTTTTTCCACTTTATTGTATAACCAAATCCAATAATATTATTCATAATTATTTGGGTTTAGTATAAACCCCATATAGTTTATATCTTTTCCAAACTCAATTGGATTGAAGCCAAAAAACCTTACCACTATTTCTTGTCTTGGTTGTAGTCTGTTAAAAGCTATATTTGTCTTCAGAAGGTTTATTTTCATTCTTGTGGAAGCACAATATATATTTAAAAATTCTTTATATTTTAGTGCTTCTCTTAAGGTGCCATTTCCAAATAGGAGTATATCATCTGCAAATAGTAAGTGAATCCCAACTAGAGAGTTTCTCAATTGCATACCTTTGATCATGCCAAGTCTCTTTTGTTCCTTAATCATTCTTCTTAGCTCTTCAGCCACAAGTAAGAATAATAAGGATGATAGGGGACATCCCTGTCTCAACCCTCTAGAAGACTTGAAGAAATTAGAAGTTGAACCATTAATTAAAATAATAAAGGAAGCATAATTAATACATCTCATTACCCAATTTACAAAGGGCACACTATAGCCAATATGAATTAATATAAGCCTAATGTACAACTAGCTTACCCTATCAAAAGCTTTTTCTAAATCAAGCTTAATAATAATTTCTTGTTATTTCCTTGATTTGACTAAATGAATTCCTTCCTAAGCAACACTTATAGCTTCATGGATTTATCTTTTACTCAAGAAACCAAATTGTTCATTTGAGGAGTCAAAAAAAAACCTCGTTTAACCTCTTAGCAATAAACTTGGAAATGATTTTGTAGAGAGTATTACGCAAATATATAGGTCTATAATCCCCAAAATATTCTAAGCAAGGTTATGCATAGTGGTGAATATTCACCAATTGGGCGAATATTAGGATTTTCAAAATTGAAAATTGGCGAATATGAGGACCCTCGACGTCGGCCCATTCGCCTAAAATTTTCAAGACCAATTTTTTTCTTAAGGTCAATTTGCCACAATATATATCCAAACATAGGTATATTTGTACTCGTTGGACAGTTCTTTTCGATCTTGATCTAATGGTGGCATTTTTATGAAGTTATAAGGTGATTTAATAGGTCAAAAGTTATCCCAAATATGACCTTACTTTTTAGGGCTTCAAATACCCCAAATTTTGGTGTGAAGATGATTGATTTGATTTGCTTTGGATTCACCTTGATTTTGATTAGGATTCACCATTTTTTTACAAGTACATTTTGAGTCCAACCCCTTAGGCATAACCCTGATTCTAAGTTATATTTCTTAGGAATCAAGGCCAAGAAAGTTGTATTCATAGACTTGAGTACCTGCCTAGAAGTCCTTGATTTCTCAACCACCTTTAAAAGTTCTTCTTCCAAAAACTCAAAAATCCACATAAAAGTCAATGGACCAACCATCCAGTATTGGACTCTTCTATTTTTGAAAATATTTAACTATTGTTTATAGCTCCTCCTTAGTGACTTCTTTCATCAAAGTCTCTTTAACTTCATTACTGACCATGTTAGGTAGATAAAATTCGAGCTTTATGATTTATTCAATATTTGCTTTGTTGGGTTCTTGATAGATTTTCTTAAAGTAGGATACTCTTAATCTTGCTATCTCTTGAAACCTTCTCATGTTTCTTACATCCTCCCCTTTCATCTCCAATATTGTATTTAACATTTTCTTTGTTTTTCATACTTTTGAAAGAATTTTGTATTCTTGGTCCCTTATTCTATCCAAAATGCTCTACTTTTCATCCTCCACTATGAATATTTCCATTCTAACAATTTTCTCTTTTTTTCCCAACTCCTTGACCTAAAAATTTTCCTTATCTGAAAATACTGCATTGCCTTTATGACTGCATAACTAATTTAATTTAGATTCTATGTCCACTATCTTTGTCTTCGCTTTCAAATGTTTACCTTTAGTAGCAGATTTGATTTTCCTCAGATTTTTAGAAACCTAAAACATAGCTCTCTTCTATTGTTTGGTCAATATGTCTCCCTTCATATTTTAGTAAATTTATAAATTCCTCATCTTTTAACCAGATAGCATTGACCTTGAAAGGTCCTACTGATTTCTCTTGATATTTTACTAATTGTAAGAAAATTGATGAATGATCAGATCCCCCACCTTGATTTATCCAAGACCTTAGTCTTTCTACTTTAGCTATGAGTTTTTCAAACACTAAAAATCTATCCAACCTTTTAGAAATATCTTGTCTTTCAGTTCTTTAATTCGTCCAAGGGGACATTAGTTTAATAGGTTCTACATCACATAGCCTTGCATTCTATATTTTCTATATGAAAAATTTAGCTAGAGGATCCATTTTGGCCTCCTCTTACCATATTTTTACTATTTTAGTTACAAAATTAAAGTTCCTTCCCACGACTATATTTCCTTTTTTAAAATATCTTGTATAAAAAAATCTTCCTAAAATTATCTTCTACTACCATAAGGACCATACAAATTGACTACAGAAATTAGCTTACGTAACTCCATACAATGTAATTTTGTAACCACACTTACCTCAATATAAACCTTATCAACTAGTTGGAAGGAGCAATTCCATCTTGTTACCTTCTCCCTTGATCTTCTTTTTGTGTCTAACCCTACAATATTCCAATTTGATAGGAGAGATGAGAGAATGGCTATTGTTTTTTTTTTCATCCAATATAGTCTACTAGATTAAAATTATATCTAGCCTATGAAGTTCAAACAAATGCTTTAGGGCTACCTTTTATGAGGGGTCGTAATCCCTCTAGAATTTAAGGAGAGGATGATTATTGATACCCTTTCTCCTAGGGTTGTCCTGCTCTAAGAACCCTAACTATAGATTTTTGTTTACGAGATATACTTTTCTTCTCAACTTTTTCTTATGCAATTTATACGTAGGATTTAATTCCTACTGGAAATCCTAAGATTGACTTATCTCAAGACCCAAACCCCTTGATACCTAACCATACCTAATATCTTATTTACCTTTTTTGCATATCTGCTAGAATATGTGCTTGTATTATGACAATTTGGAGGACTTGGTAGGTTCTACATCACATAGCCCTGCATTCTAGGTTTTCTATAGGAAATATTTAGCTAAGGGATCCATTATAGCCTCCTCGTCCCATATTTTTGCTCTTCTAGTTACAAAATTTAAGTCCTTTCCCATGACTATATTTCCTTTTTTAAAAGTCTTGTAAAAAAAATATCTTCCCAAAACTATATTCTACTACCATAAGGACCATACAAATTGACTACATAAATTAGCTTACCTAGCTCCATACAATGTAAGTCTGTAACCGCACCTACCTTAATATAAACCTTATAAACTAGTTGGAAGGAGGAATTCCATCCCATTACATTCCTTCTTGATCTTCTTTTTGAGTCTAGCCCTATAATATTTCAATTTCATAGAAGAGATGCAAGAATGACTATTATTTTTTTCTACATCCAACATAGTCTCCTGGATTAAAATTATAGGGTTATGAAGTTTAAACAAATTTTTTAGAGCTAATTTTAATGAGGGGCCATGAACCCTATAGAATTTAAGGAGAGGATGATTATTGATACCCTTTCCCCTTGGGTTAATCTGCTCTAAGAGCCCTAACTATAGATTTTTATTTATGAGAAAAACTTTCCTTATCAGCTTTTTCTTGTGCAATTTATAAATAGGATTCCCTTACTACTGAAAAATCCTAATATTGACTTATCTCAAGACCCAAGTCCCTTGATACCTGACCATACCTAGTATCTTATTTACCTTTTTCTAGGGATCTTAGAGCATATTTTCTAGAATGTGTGCTTGTATAATGGTGATTTGGAGGACTTGGTAGGTTCTACATCACATAGTCATGCATTTTTGATTTTTTATAGGAAAAAATTAGCTAGGGGATCCATTCTGGCCTCCTCTTCCCATACTTTTGATCTTTTAGTAACAAAATTTAAGTTCCTTCCTATGACTATATTTTATTTTTCAAAAATCTTGTCTAAAAAATCTTTCTAAAATTGTCTTCTACTACCATAAGGACCATACAAATTGACTACATAAATTAGCTTACCTAGCTCCATAAATTGTAATTCTGTAACCACATCTACCTCAATATAAACCTTATCAACTAGCTGGAAGGATGAATTCCATCCCATTACATCCCCCTGATCTTCCTTTTGAGTCTAACCCTACAATATTCCAATTTGATAAGAGAGATACGAGAATGGCTATTAATTTTTTTTTGCATCCAACATAGTCTCCTAGATTAAAATTATATTTGGCTTATAAATTTAAAAAAAATGCTTTAGGAATAACTTTTATGAGGGGCCATGAGCCCTCTAGCATTCAAGGAGAGGATTATTATTGATACCTTTCCCATAGGGTTGTCCTACTCTAAGAACCCCAACTATAGATTTAGGGCTCTTAGATAATATCTGCTAGAATATGTGCTTGTATTATGGTGATTTGGAGGACTTGGTAGGGAAGAGATCCTACTAGGATTATTTAAGGCTTGCTTGATTTCTTGGTCTAAAATATCTCTAGCTAAAAAGTATAACTTAGTAAATTTTATACCTTTATCCTCTACTTATTTTCAGCCATGATAGCACCACCCTTTTGAAATATCCTATCTAAATTATGGACTATCAAAACCTCCATATAGGAGCTTGTCCCAGGACAAGATCATATATTATAATTATTAGAATTCAATTCTACATCCCAAAAAATAGAAAAAATAGGTTCAAACTTCGATGGTTACCTGATAAAATTCCCCCATACATTTTATTGATTGTAGGTGTGGTCTCCCTTCCCTCATTGAAAGCTTACCTATTGTCATTTTTGAGAACCAACTCTTTCTCCTTTGACTAGATATTAATGATATTAAACCTTTCTTTAAGTGATTTAGGAGTCTTTATTGGGTCCTCCTCTAAATGTTTTTGACCAAAATAACCTTCAACTTCCTTATGTATAATCTCTTACCCCCTTCTCTCTTCTATTTAACAATTTTCTTAAGATTACCATAGTGATGACAATTACTATATCAAAAATGTACCCCAACATAGTTAAGCTTAGGTAAGTATGTATAATTTCTTTATACAAACTCCATGTTCTCTAGAAACACTAAACTGATATCAAACTCCACTAAGATACAAGCTATTATTTATGGATACCATTTAATTTTTTCATGTCTACTCTAAGGAAGATTCCCAAGGACTTCCAAATATCACATAGCATTCTTCCATTCTAGAATTCAAGGTGCAAAGAGGGTAGTTTGATCTAGATAGAATGGGTATTAGTTTTCTTAGAGCATGGATTAAACCTAAGAGTCCATAATTTTAGATTTAAAATGTTGAGCTCCCAACTCCATCTTCCATTTTTATGATTATAGCATCTTTTGTCTTCTGGAATACAAAAATCATCCAACCATTTTCATCACATGAATGTAGCGATATAGCCTAGAACCTCCAACTAGGTAGCCTTGATCCATTCTTGTAGAGTTTTTGGTTTCATGAAGCGGCCCATAAATATTCCTACCAAAGCCTTGTCCTTTAGTGATAAAACTTACTCTAGCATTAGATCCTCATCTACGACCATTCAAACTAGTTCCTTTTGCAACTCTATACAATATTTTTGCTTATTTTCCCCTTTTTTATTAGTTTATTTATCTCCCAATTTGGTTGCACTACCCTTTAGTGTTTACTCTGGTTCATTTTGAAGCATTTTTCTTTCTTTATTGTCCCTCTTGTATGCCCTAGGATTAGGGTTTGAAGTTGATTGGACCTTCAATCATGGGTTTGAGTTGAGTCCTGCAAATACATTGTTCCCCTTATACAACAAATCAAAAGGTTCTTCCTTAGAGATAAAATTGGGACCTTCATATATTCTTCAAACTCTTCACTATAGTCCACTACATCTTCATTCATTGTCAACTCAATCATCCTAACATTGTTAGTGACTAGTGGGTCATGTTTACATTGATTGAGAGTTTCTATCAAATTGTTTTTTTTTAATTTTCATCCTCCCCTCTCCTTCTTGGCCTTGTTGACCAAATTCCAATGATGAGAGCCTTATTTTCTCAAGAGAAATCAATTATTATTTTTTACCACATCTTACCAGTCACCCTTTGCCATGCTTCTATGATGATGAACCCATTATCAACACTATCAGTGGCCCTACCAATATCATGTCATAATTTGGCATGTCCTTCCTTGGCCTCCTCAGCTTCGTCTTCATCATCAAAAAAATTATTCCAATCTACAATCAAACTATATTTTTGGAGCTTTTGTCCTCCACTACAACCCTAGCTAATAGTTGTCATAGCTTGTGTGTGTTCTACAATATAACATAAAGATGAGCCATAGTCCATACCACTATGTTCCTAGAGATTTTGTTATCCATTGAAACCCTAACTCACAGATGCCACAACCTATATCACCATGGTTTCAAAGCTTTTGTTTTCCACTGCAACCCTAGCTCATAGTTGTCATAACTTGTATCACTATATTTTTAGAGATTTTATTTTCTACTATAACCTAGTTCATAGTTGTTTTAGCCTATGTGTTCTATAATATAACATAGAGATGAACCATAATATATGTTGTGATGTTTTTGGAGATTTTTTTCTCCACTACAACCCTAGCTTGCAAATGTTGAAACCCATGCTATTTTATTTCCAAAGCTTTTGTTCTGCACTACAATCCTAGCTTGTAGATGTCACAATCCATACATATTTTATAATATAACATAGATATGAGACATAATATATGTCATCATATTTGTGGAGCTTTTGTTCTCTACTATATTTTTAGCTTTGTAGATGTCATAACTCGTGCATATTCTAAAATATAACATAAATGTGAGTTGGAACCTATACCACTATGTTTCTTGAGCTTCTATTCTTCATTGCAATCCTAGGTCATAGATGCCACAACCTATGTTGCCATAATTTTAGATCTTTTATTTTAAATTATCCCTAGGTCATAGATGTCTTAGCTCATGCCATTGTGTTTTCAAATCTTCTGTTCTCCATTATAACCCCAACTTGTAGATGTCACAACCCATGCCATCAAGTTTTTGGAGCTTTTATTTTCCACTACAACTCTAGCTTATAGATGTCACATCCTATGCCATTGTGTTTTCGAAGCTTCCATTTTCCATTGTAACTCTAGCTCATAGATGTTGCAACCTATGTCATCGTGTTTTTGGAGCTTTTGTTTTCTACTGTAACCCTAGCTCATAGATGCTGCAACCTATGCCACCATGTTTTTGAAGCTTCTGTTCTCCACTACAACCATAGCTCATAGATGTTGCAACCTATACCATCATGTTTTTGAAGCTTTTTTTCTCCACTAAAACCCTAGCTCTTAGATGCAACAACCCATGCTATAATTTTTTGGAGCTTCTCTCTTTATATATAATATTTCTTCAATTATTTTACAAAACAAATATCATGGATTTGGACACAAATATATCTTGTAATGGTTGGTTGTAAATTAAATGATTATAAATGATAGGGTTTTATAATAACTTAATATAAGATATCGACCCTTTAATTTTTTTCTATAATACACAAGCTTAAGTAAAATTTACTAATCTCTTATAATTTTTATTAATTTCTTCTTATTTTTACTTTCATTTTATTTATTTTATCAAGTACAAAAAAAATAATCATAAGATGGTAAATAGGTAGTGTGTTATGCTTATTTAGAGTTTCATATTAATGAGATATTAATAAAAAAAATCTTGAGCTAATAGAGGTGTTAGGGTGTGTTGTATGGATCAATATAAAAAATATGTTTTAAAACTTGTATTTTTTGACAAAAAAAACATGAGATAGGGTAGGGACCAAATATTAAGTAAGATCCAATAATTGTGATAGTAGTGGAGATAATATGACCTATTTTTAACACCTTTCAACAATATTAAAGAAAATATATTGTTATAGAATATTAATATTTATCTAAATAATAAAATTAATAGTTTTTTAAATTGTTGAACTAAGTGATTAATATTTAATAGTTGAAGTTTGATTTAAAAAGTGGTGCTTCATGAAATTAATTGTAAAAGGTTCAAATTTAATATCTTAATTTATATAAGAATGTGACTCTTTGATGTAAAACCAACAATACATGATACATTTGTGTATGAGTATTTGATGCTTGGCATTTTACAAGGTTTTCTATTATTTTTATAACTTTAATTTTAAACTTAATATTGTCTATTATCCTATGTATTGATTTTGGCTAAAATTGTTGACATAGTATTAGAATAAGATATGCAATGAACATGGATTTTAATTTGAGAGATTTATTTGAAAAAGCCAAACAAAAAGGATAAAAAAGTATCCATGTAGATTTATTTGAAAAAGCCAAACCAAAAGGATAAAAAAGTATTCATGCTTTGAACTGTAAAAATCCGAATAAAATGATAGGAAAAAAGGCATAATGAATCCATGTGAAAAATACTAAGAATAATTATTCTAAGAAAAGGACAACATGGATTAAAAACTTGAAAGACCCTATAAATGACATGCAATACTACTAAACTAGTAGATTTTATTCATGTAAACTATGGTAATGAGAAAGTCTACAATTACATTTTTTGTTTTAGGATATGATTTAAAATAGATGGGTTTTATTAGCTTAGAGGATGAAATTTAAAATAAAAGGGTTTTATTAGCTTAGAGGATGAAATTTAAAATGAAAGGATTTTATTAGCTTGAAAATGTATAAAGTTAAAATAATCTATTGATAAATTTGTTTAACAATGTTTTATAACTATAATAAAATATTCAAAATGCATGATTGGGAGGGTTAAATATTCTATATTAACTATTTTCTTAATATATTATATTAACAAATCTTAGAAAAAACTATATATATTTTTTGATTAATTAGAGGAGGGGGTTTTGAAAGGGTCTCCCAACCTTTTACATCAAAGGACACCAGAGGAGATAGTCCCAATAAACTACCAAGTTAAGGGAGGGAGTATTTAAGAGAATCCATCCTGATTAACAAAAGGAAAGCAAATCAAACCAACCAGCCAACAGAAGAACCATAAGTCAAACTTGAAAAAAAAATAACAACCTAGGAGGTAGAGGCAGAGGGACTTGACTAAAAGGTATCTGCAGGGATCATCTGGTCATCATGAATCTCTTACTCATGCTCCATATTATGATTCTTGAGGTCTTCCAGGATAATCGTAACTTTCTAAAGTAGAGAGCTAACCATTTTAGATGCTTTGAACATAGAATTAAGCACGTCCTCCAGGTCTTGAGTATAGCCCTTGTCAGTGAAATAAGGAAGGATCAACCTTTGTTGGATATAGACCAAGGACAAGGACCCACTATGAGGGTCAACTTCCTTCTACAAGGAAGAGCGAGTTGAGATGCCTTTAGTCTTTGGTTTCTTCAATAGCATGGGTTAATATTTTGACTTTTATTGCTCTTACTCAATTATTATTTGTGACTTTCACTTCCCAACATGGGACTTGCTTTGGTATAAATAATTTCGAACCTCAATATTTATAGATGGAGGGGTCTTTCCAAAGGTGGAACCAAAATTTAAATTTCTACTAGCTTTAGGAGAGACAATCTTAAAAGTTTAATCATCATCTAGAGTCTCAAGGTGGGAACTCCCCTGGCTAGAATCAGGTACTTGGGGTGTGTGGGGGGATACCAACATAGGAGATAATGACCTTTTGGATTTACTTTTAGATAGCATTCCTATAAAGCATGAGGTGGAGATATTGGTGGATAGTGTGGGTGGAGGTACCTTTTTTGATGTTGAGAACCAAATGCTCAATGGACCTAAACATATAGTTTAGGACATTAATGTCTTCATTATCTCGAAGGTGGTTTAGAAATACCAAATGGAAGCTTTTGAGGGTGGACAAGCAACATGACTTTATACCAAGGTTTGAGAAGGTACTATCTGATTATTATTTTTTATTCCTCCTAGGCTTCTTTCCATTGTCTCTGAAGTAACTCAAATCATCAACCATCAAATGTTTCTCATGTTGCACAATGTATTTATCATCAGGGAGACTAGTCACCTTAGTTAGAAAAAGAACATTGGTGGTGAAGCTAAGGCCATGGACCAGGACTCTTCCATCATCCGATGATTGAACTAACTCAAAAAAAATGTTTGAATCAATACCACTAAATTTTTGAATAAAGGGAGTAAACCCATGGGCATTAGGAATCTCCTCCACGATGGGATCAAGCTGAAGAAATTCTGGCTCCAAAAAAACCATCGTAAGAATATGCATACCAACAACGAACTAAGGAATATGTCTCTCAAATAATAGACTCCACTAGTTAGAGCTTAAGGATTTTACGCTACAATGGTGGAAGTTGTAGCCTTGGTATTTCTTAAAACACTATTGGCATTTTTGCCACATTAAAATTTTGTCTAAGTGTGCAAGCAAGTTCGCTAGTGAAATCATTTTTCGATAGTTTTGCCAGCGAAATCACTTTTCGGCAGTTTCACCAGCGAAATCACTTTCTAGCAATTTTTCTAATAAAATTCCATTTTCACCCTTGACACCAGTGAAATTCTATTTTTGAGCGAAATTGCCAACCAAATCCACTTTTGGACGAAATTTTCAACGAACTTGCCTTTTCGCCTAAATTTCCAACGAAATCCCTTTTCACTCCAAATTTTAGCAAAATGCATGTTTGAGCACGTTCTGGGTGAAAATGTTGGTGAGAGCACGTTCTAGGTGCAATTCCAGGTGAAAGCCTTTTTCGAATGAAAATGGGCATAGGTACCAATGAAAATCCATTTTCGAGCAATAGTCATAGTGAAACTACGTTTCCAAGCAAACTCGCAACAAAAACCATTTCAGGTGAAGTTGTGGTGAAGAAGCATTTTTGGGTAAAATTGGCAATGAAATCCCTTTAAATATCCTTTTCACTCCGCAACATGGCGTAATTCCATTTTCATCCTTATTTTCAACGAAATACTTTTTCGCCCCCACGCCTTGGCAAAACGTATTTTTGCAATTTTCTCCACGTAAAATCATCTTTGATGGAGCTTTTAGTGCAGATCATTTTTGGAAAATTTCAAGGACTGATAAATTCAATTCTTGGGGCAAGGGAGTTAATATTTCTAAAATTATTGTTGAAGGATGGCCAAAATTAAATACTGCACCCTTGACTCTAGTGTGACCCTATTTATTTTGAGGCACCGTCCACTATGGTGGGTGCTCATTTTCAAGGTACCGTCATGAAGGTGAAAATTCTACAGATGATTCTTGATGAGTCTCAATATACCATGTGTTGAAAAAACTTGTTGCTTCCCAAGGAGCCACCAGATTGATTCATTACTGCTACAAAAGAGAGAATTACGATCGACCAATCTGCCATTTCCCCTTATTTTTGTTTTATGAGCATTTAATTACAGAGGTGCAACCCTCTATAAATACTAAGAAATTTGGTGTAAGTTGGGGGATAAATTTTGCTGAAAAACTTTTGAGTTTAAAATTATGCCTTAACCGAAAGACTTTTGAGTCTAGTTCCTAGATTAGTTGTGTATGTGATTAATTTATGTCTATCATTTTTGTTATATTCATACCTTTGTTATATAGGTTTAATTATGCATTTGAATTTAATTTTTTATGAAGAAGTGAATGTTGAAATGCTAATTGGAAGTCATATTTACAATTTGTGATTGGTTCCTATGTTGTTCTTTCTATTAAATTTTGGTTAGAACTTGACTTAGTTATTTAGCTATTAGTTCATCCCCATTCTACATTCTGGTTTACATCCATATTTTCCATCTCTTTCTATAAATTTACCTCCCTAAAATTTACACCGATTTGTAGATTAGTAAGGGAACCAACCCTCTCTGAAGATTGGCCCGAAGGACATCTCTTTCCTTTGGCCTTTCAATGTTGTCCGAGTCTAGGGTGCATATTTTTACACTTAGGCATATTTGTGACCAACATTTTTTGCACGCCCGATGGGACATGAAAGTTCCACCTTAAGCAGTATTAATATTTGATGTTCATCTTTTACTATTTGATTAGAACATCTGGAAACTCAGTTTTACGTAGAAGCCTCCAAACATGAATCTGGTGAAAGCTTTACTTCATGATCACAAGATCGAAGGCCAAAAATTTAGAAAATTATATTGAGTTCTTTGAGCTTGACACCCAAGTCTTAAGAGAGCATCCTAAATTAGTCACTTTGACTATCCCATCAATCGTAACGTCTTCACAGGTAGCTTGTGTGTTTTTTGTTCCTTCAAGTCCCTCTAGTACTACCTCTAACTTTACTCCCCAAGCAAATTCTCCATTCCAAATGGCCCAAAATCCACCGCCACCATGATATTTTCCAGACTGGAATCATTTTGGAGCTTTGAATCTACAAGTTCAAAACCTGATCTAGCTAGCAACATTGAAGGCTTTACCAACTTACGATGGTATGAGAAAAACAACTTATGAGCATGTTCAATACATGGCTTCTTTGGTGACTATTCATAGCATCACAAATGAATATGTCATGGTCAGATTGCTCGTGCTCTCTCTAAGAGGAAAGTTGCTTTACTAGAACCGGTCCTTACCACCTACCATTATTACCACATGGGACCAGTTGGTTGAGTTAATGATAAAAGTATTCAATGAGCAAGCAGATACATTTTCCATGTTTCATCAATTCACTAACATTCAGAGGTATCCATAGAAGGAAATCATTGACTTCAATGTTAGGTTCGATCAAACTTGGTAGAGAGTCCCTGATGATCTCCGATCGACTCTCGAATAAGATACATTTTATTATCTCTGAGCCTTCAATTCTGATATTAGCATGGTCATCCATCAGTCCAATGTTGATACATTTTTGGCCTTGTACTCCACTACGCAAAAGGCTAAAGCTGATTTAATTTCTATTGGTAAGCTCCCACCGAATATGACGATGCCTATATTTCTTGATCTCCCACAACATTTATATTCCAATGCATCTTCTCAGTATTTACCAATGTCCCCCATGTATCCGGTCCCTTCCAGGAATCCTAGTTCATATCAAATATTGATAATTTTTATCATGCCACTGCCTGCTCCTTCCATTCTACAGCTACTCACTCTAGTTCCATTCCCAGCATTGTTGTCTCCTCCAGTACCACTTCCATTACCAGCTCCTCCAACACCCTCAAATCTTGATCCTCAAAAGAATTTTCTATAAGAGATGCAATCAATGAACTCAACAATGAAAGCAATGACAAATGCGATTATAGCCATTAAGAAAAGGCAGGAGGAGAGAGATTTCCAACCTAGGAAATTTCAACCTCCACCAATCACCAAAGAGCAAGTAGCTTCGACCAAAAATATTCCTGAAAGGAATCCAATCATGTTAACAAATAAAGAAGTTGTTCCATCAGACAAAATGTACTGGTGTTCTATCTGCAATGATCCACATGGTGATGAAACTTGCATGGTTCATCTGAACTTGTGCAAACATTGGCGAAAAGCTCTTTCGATGGTCAGATCAACATGATTAGAAAATCCAATCATAATTTTATGTTCCCTTCTATAGAAGAAGTTTTAGTTCTCACAAGAGTTGGAAAAAGATTGGTCATAGTGGACCCAACTGAGATGGAGTCGCTAAAGGTACTTGCTAATTCGAAGGTGCATAATAAAAAGAAACAAGCACAGGCGAAGGCACATGGTTTAGTGTCTAAGTGAGAAGAACCCATTCTTTTAAAATATCTCTTGCCTGCACAAGCGAAATAAATATTACAAACAAATACTTCAACCTCACAATATAAAGTTGAAATGAAAGAACAAGCTAGATAATGGCTTAAATATCCATCCTTGACCAAGCGATAGAGAGTAGAAGTCGTGCAACAATATCAAAGTAAGTATGATGTTACCAAAGAAAGTAGAGAATCCAGTTTATCCATGTACAACATTGTTGAAGAACTAAATAAAATTCCTACAAAGGTTAGTCTCTATGATGCGTTGCAATTGCTTAGACAAATTTATTTGTTGCAAGAATCTTTGAATTTTTTTAAATATAAAAAGAAAATTCCCACTCAGACTATGTTAGCTCAGATGCTCACAACTTCAACTACTAGAAAAAATAGACCACCACCATTTTATTTGTCTCAGGATGGAGGGTTGGATTGTGCATAACTGTATGATCGACTTTGGTGTTGCGACAACTGTCATGCCAAAAGTGGTTTGTGACGTTATGAGTATGGAGTATACTAGGATTAGCCTAGCTGTTTTGCAGTTGGATGGGACCCCTGTGAGAACAATAGGTGTCATTAAGAATATCCCGATTACACTGCATAAAATATCGTAGATCACTGTGATCCAAGAGGTGGTTGTAGTTGACCTAGAGCCATATTTCAGTATGTGCCTCTCAAGAGAATTCACTACAAAATTAGGAGGTTATCTCTCCTTATATTAATCTCACCTGGAAGTCCCTTTCAAAGGAAAGAGAATTCGGATTTACAATGAGAATTCATCCACGTTTCATGTAGAGAGGATCGAAGAAGAAGAAAAGTCCATGGATTATATCAATATGGTGACTTAAGAACTAGAAGAATTAAATTTAATGGAAGAAGCTCTGGATGAGCTTCATACAGAAGATAAATTTTTAATGAATGATTTTATCGCAATGATTGAAACTGAGATTGGTTGTTATACCATTACTAAGCCTGAAAATATTGAAGTGAAGGTAGACAATGACAAAGATCCTATCTCATATTAGTTTTGGAAGCTCTACTTTGATGGTGCAAGATGTAAAAATGATGTAGAGGTTGGAATTGTTCTCATTTATTCTTTCAAAATATAGAAGATATATTCATACTGGTTGACCTGGATCTGTACAAATAATGTTGTCGAATATGAAGCATTGTACTTAGGTTTGAAAAAAGCAAAGAAACTTAGGATCAAACAACTCTAGATTTTTGGAGATTCTGAGCTAATTGTCAATCAAGTGACTAACAAGTGTGTATTCAAATATCACTATTTGAAGGTATATCACAACAAATTTTAGAACATATTTGAAGCCTATACAATGATGAGCATCCAAGCAATTTTACGAGAACAAAATAAATACGAAGATCTTTTGGCATCCCTTGTTGTCAACTTTTCTCTAGTTGAGCACATGGTGAAGAAACCAAAGATTGTGAGATTGGTTTACAAGTCTTCAGTTCCTGATAATAATATTTATTGGAAAGTGTTTAAAAGTGATGAGCAGATCATGAACTTATTGATAAAAGAAGCTAGTAGTGTGAAAGGAAGAACACTCGATGAAGAAGAATCTTAGGGACTAATCCAGTTGAGAAATAATCATATCTTGAAAGGATTGATTTTGCTCAAAAGTCTCTTTGATCAGAATGATAGAGTTGAGAAACATAAGATCAAAATAGACAAGGAGTATATCGAGATGCAGTTGGAACCTGAAAATTTGATCAAGGTTGGAACTGATTGCACTCTAGAAGAACTTGAGCAAATCAAGGAGCTATACCATGAATTTATGAATATTGTTTCCTGGAATTATCAAGACCTCAAAGGTTACAATAAGAATGTGATCTTGCATACTATTGAACTACAGGAAGGAGTGAAACCCTTCAAGTGAAAACAAAAACCAGTCAATCCCAAAATTGAAGTTCTGATGAAAGCTAAACTGTTGAAAATGTTGGAAGCTAAAATTATTTACCCAATCAAGCATTCTACCTGAGTAGCTAATTTGGTCCTTGTATGGAAAAATAATGGAGATATTCACATGTGTGTTGATTTCTAAAATTTAAATCTGGTTTCTCTAAAATATCATTATCCTTTGCCACAGATTGATCAGATTCTTCACATAGTTTCAAGAGCTCAAATATTTTCTCTTTTATATGGATTCTCTGGCTACAATCAGATATGGATCAAGGATAAATACCAATACAAAATTACATTCACCACAAAATGGGGTACATTTGCTTATCAGCGAATGCCTTTTGGTCTCTCAAATGTTGGAGCAACCTTTCAGAGAGCAATGGGTGTGGCTTTCGATGAGTTAATAAACCGAGTCATTGTTATTTATTTAGATGATATGACTATCTTATCTCATAATATGAAGGAGCACAACTTGTATTTAAGATAAGTGTTTGAAAAATATTGAGATTTTGGGATATCCATTAACCCGAAGAAGTCTATCTTCGTGATGGAGGGAAATATCATGGGCCATGTAATCTCAAAAAGAGGGTTAGATGTTGATCCAACTAGATTTAAGGCTCTTTTGAATCTTCCACTACCAGCCAACAAGAAAAATTTACATTAATTTGGTCAGATTAACTTCGTTCAAAATTTTATTGCAGATTTTACCCAAGTGGTGAAACCAATGACTAAACTCTTGAAGAAGGATGCTGAGTTCAAATGGACTGAGCAAAGGAAGTAAGCATTCTGAGAAATCAAGGAGAGGATTTCTCAGGCTCATATTTTGGTAAACCCCAACTATTCAAAGGATTTTATCCTAAATGTTGCTGGTGAACAAGAGAGTTACATAGTTCTCACACATAACAGAAAAAATGGTGATGAGCGGCCAATCGCATTTTTAAGCCAAGCCATCCAACCGTAGAAGGAAAAGTACAATTTCATAGAGAAGCAAGTGTATGCAGTAATGAAGTCCTTGAAGAAGTTTCGGTATTTCGTTTCGCAAAGTAAAATAATTGTTTATGTTGTTCATATGGATGTTTGAAGTTTCATTATCTAGGGTGAGCTTGGAGATAAGAGAGTTGGTTGGGTTCTAAAATCTAAGAATATGATATTGAAATTTGACCAACCAAGATGGTTTGTGGCTAAGCACTATGTCAAGAGCTTGTGAAGAGTGATGCTCTCGAATAAATGGTTTACCAGTATGAAGATACAATAAGAGAAAGTAATCTTGCTAATCATTCTTCAATTGACAATGATTGGACAAAAGACCTTGTCGAATACTTCAATTCAGGAAGGTGTCCTTCATATCTCAATGCTTCACAAAGAAGAAGATTTAGACTACAGGTCTCATGTATGTTATGTTTCCAAGTGGGTTGTTTCATAAGAACATTGATGGAATGCTTCTTAGATGTGTCAAAGAATTAACAAAGCATAAAATCCTAGAATAGTTTCATTCTGGATTGTCAGAAGGCCACTATGCAGGAAGACCCATGGCATTAAAAATTATCAAAGCAGATTATTTTTGGCCCACCCTCTTTTTAGATGCATTTAAGGTTAGCCAAAGTTGTGATAAATGCTAAAGGTATGTCGGTAGGAGCAAAAATGCACCTGTACCTTTTCATCCAATCCAAGTAGAAGCACCATTTCAACAATGGGGTTTAGATTTTATTGGGGTCATTGATCCTAATTCATCTGTCGAACATAAATACATTCTAACTGCAACTGATTATTTCACCCAATGGGTCCAAGCAATCCCAACTAAGAAGCAAACTAGGAGGTAGTCATCACTTTCCTTGAAGGATTGATCACTCGCTTTGGCATACTAGATGCAATTATAACAGACAACATTCATCGATGCCAAAATCAGTGAGTTTGCAGATAAGTATGGTATTTATTTGAAAACTTCAACAAATTACTATCCACAGGGAAATGGTTTGGTTGAATCTACGAACAATAATCTACTTAGGATTTTGAAGAGGACTCTTGGTGATAACAAGAGCAGTTGGCATTTGCTATTAAACCAAGCTTTATGATTTGATCGCATCTCATTTTAAAATTCTATCAAGTCATCCCCCTATTCCTTGGTGTATGGTAATGAAGCAGTATTGCCCATTCACATTGAGTTACTGGCTTTTTAATCTTTGCAATTGCTCGACGATGAAGATGATGAATTTTATCCCATGAGCGCAAGGTTGGCTCAGCTATTATGATTGGAAGAAGAGAGGAATAAATCATATAATGCTTTCATGGAGCATGCTCAGATGACAAGAAATTGGTTTAGTAATGATGAGGATTGATGTTTGATCACTCATATGACCCCTCTAGTAGTTCCTAGCTAGGTTTGCATAGTTTATTTCTTGCAAATTAATAATTGTAAGTGAGTCTCCTTCTCACATGCACTTGTGGGCACTAGTTATCTTCTAGTTGTCATTTAGAGTGTTAGTTAGTAAGTGTGAACTCAAAGTAGGAAGTGTGTACTTCAAGATAGCTAAAATGGATCTTATAGTTAGCATTATTCCTTTTCTCTTAACTTAGAAGTTACGTGCATTCTCCTTTGCACTTTTGTAGCTTATGGTTAAGCATATTGGATCAAATCCATGATTTGATGGGTTTGGTTATGTATTTTGGGCCATTAGTGCCTATATAATGAGTTTGTAAATAATATGAAGTTAGTTGGATTTTCAATCCTTTTCATTGGTATCAGAGCCTAGTTCAAGTTTACACTAGGGCTTGTGAGGTGAGAGGATAGGAGATAGATTAGTTTTTCTTATGAGAAACTTGTTTTCATTGAGGACTCGGTTCAAGCTCAAGGGGAGCTTGAAAACCATTCACAGAAGGAAGTTCCTTAGGCGTCAAAATCCTCGTTCCAACTTTCTTCGTATGCTCAAGAAGTATAGGAGAAGTTTACCCCGATTTCTTTCTTACAAAGATCCCTTGGCAGGGTTGGATTTCTCCTACGATGAAATGCGAATTAGGGAGCCTATTGTTCCTGAAGTTCCTACCATTTCGGAGTCTTGAAGATCGAGCATCATCAAACTAGGTCGTGTGTCGACTTAGATCTGGTTGCCTTTCAAACGATGGTCGTGTGTCGACTGGATCTTGAAAGGAGAGCTACTGAAGGAGTCTTGGGATAATCAAGAGAAATTAGCAATTTTTTTATTTTGAAGTCCCTCGGCCCCATCTCAATAGGAGCTGAGGGCTAAGCTGTGCAGGCAGCTCGGCTAAGTCAGCACTAACGTCGGCCATCGGACGTCCGTCGGCTGACAGACCTTGCCTATCGACTTTCGACGGACGTCGGCCGACGTCCAACACAATCGACGGAAGGTCGGTTGTGTGACGTCGCGGCTGACAAACCCTGCGGTCTGTCAGGCCTGCCGTGGCTAAAAGACCCTGCAGTCTTTCAAGCCTGCCATGGCTGACAGGCTTATAGCGGACCATCAGGCCTGTTGCGGCTGACAGACCTACAGTGGACTGTCAGTCCCATTGCGGCTGACAGGCTTGACGTGGTTGTCAGGCCTGTTGCGGCTAACAGGCCGCAGGGCTTTGTCAGTACCACCAATACTGACTGGTCGGCTGGATGATCCGTCTGCTTGCACAAACTATAGGCATGGACATCCACGCGCTCCACAGCTGACGAAACGTCGGCTGTGCCGCGTTCGCTGCCAACAACCGATAGACGGCTGCCTGCACGCAGCTTGAGGCTGCAACAAATTTTTTTGCATTCGAGACCACAAAATTTTTAGTATCGGGCACGAGATATTTTTGCATGATTGGCTACCTCGGGAAACGTGCCAGTGCAGTTCAGACAGTCAGACACAGCAAGTGAAGTTTCGGTCTTACCGAGGGTAAATTGTAATTTTTAAAAAATTTTACTATTCTAAGGTTGCATGTAATTTTTATTTTTATTAATTTAATTTTTAATAACTTAATTAAATTAATTAATCTTTGATTAATTATATTTAATTTTTACTTAAGTTATTTTTAAATTAATAAAATATAAATTGTAAACCTTAGGTTAGTTTAAATTTTTCAATTTTTAGCCTTAGGAGTATTTTTCAGGGCACACCATTGTAACAAGGAACCTTCAATTTTTCCTTGATTTTTCAGGTGCTTTTCCCTTTTACTTCTGGCTTATACCCGGTCTCACATGGCTTCTAACTTGGCTGCCCAAATGGCGAGAACTTGCACATGTTGTAAATGCTTTAGCAGATAAGGCTAATGATACTACCATGGCAGAAGTTCTTGGTAACCTTGCAATGAAGGTAAATGATATTTCTCTCCATAATGCTTCAACTTCGCTAATGATTCTCGCCCTGAGAGTTCGTTGTGAAGTGCCACTTTATGATGGATCCCGAAACCCCGAAGTCTTGAATAGTTGGATTCTTGACATGAGTTCTTGGTTTTC
Source organism: Wollemia nobilis (assembly GCA_028583015.1). Taxonomy (NCBI): domain Eukaryota; kingdom Viridiplantae; phylum Streptophyta; class Pinopsida; order Araucariales; family Araucariaceae; genus Wollemia; species Wollemia nobilis. The sequence continues at coordinate 1,686,755 of JAQPPZ010000690.1, read as the reverse complement.
TTACACTCAACTTGCAGATGAGGATATGGTTCCATATGCTAAACTCAAACTTTTTGGTTTAGCTAAAGTACTTGTTGAAAGAAAAAGAGGTCATGATGAACTCACCTCATGGGATGAGCTTGTAGACTGTCTTAAGACCAATTTTTATCCTTCCAATTATTCTAAGGAATTGGTCATTAAATGGTTTCGATTTCGACAAGGTACTAATATGACTGTGCAGGAATATATCTTTCAATTCAACAGGTACAGGATACTTTTGAATGTGGAGGAAGATATTAAAGCTTTGATTCTCAAATTTCAAAGTGGTTTGTTGGAACATTTGTACAGGGAAATTATGTTTGTTTCTATGGACACATTGGATTCAGTTTTCAACCAAGCACAACTTGCGGAGGACAAGTTTAAGGCGCATTCGCAGGCATTCCGTGCACCTGCTACTCAAGTGGTTGCAAACTCATCAAAAGGGAATAATTCTTTCTCACAAAAGAAGAATTTTGCTCAAAAGAAGAATGTTTCTTCTCCATATCCTTCTTCTCCTTCCCCTTCCGCTTCTACTCCCTCTTCTTCTTCTTCTTCCAAACCTTCTTCTTCTTCTTCTTCTAAAAATTTTTGTAACTATTGTAAGAAGAAAGGTCATGAAAAAGCTGATTGTTTTAAGCTTAAAAAGAAGAGTTTAGTCATTACTACTCAAGAGGAGGATGCTTCCAAAGGTCCCCTTGAGTCAGTAGGAGAAAGTAGAGTATATACGAAATTACGAGGTAAGCTCAATGAGGTTACCTTAGTGAATGTAAGTTCATCTGAGAGCGCTCGTGATGCTTTGTTCATCACTCGAGCTCATTTGCTCCATAATTTTGCAACAGATTGTATAGTGGATAATGGCTCGCAGAAAAATCTAATTGCGAGGTCCATTGTCGAGCGTTTGAAGTTACCTATGGAGCCTCATCCTCAACCTTATTCTTTGGGTTGGAAGGATAGTGGAAGGGGCTCAGAAATCACTCACACTTGCACATTAAAATTTGCACTTGGCCCACATTTCATAGATCAAGTCACTTGTGATGTGACTCCTATGGATTGTTGTGGGATTTTGCTTGGACAACCTTTTCAGGTATGATAGGAGAGTTGTTTATGATGCTTTCAAAAGAACCTACACACTTCAAAAATATGGTCAGGTCTTTCTCATTAAAAGCACCAACACTCCTAACATCATTCTAAGTTCCAAGCAAACAAAAAGAGTAATTAAAAAAGGTGGTGATGTTGCTCTAATTTTCATTCGCTCTCAAAACACTCCTACATCCACATCCATTCCAAAGCAACACTCTTCAATGGATAAAATATTGCAAAGTTACTCACACATATTTCAGGAGCCAAAGTCTCTTCCTCCAATTCGCACAATTAATCACAACATTGAAATCATTCCTGGTTCTTCACTACCTAATGCTCCCATGTATAGACAATCTATTTTGCAAAATGAAGAAATAAAAAGGCAAATAGAAGATTTGTTGTCTAAGGGTTTCATTAAGGAAAGTACTTCTACTTGTGCCTCACCTATTTTGTTGGTTCTTAAAAAATATGGCACTTGGAGATTGTGCATTGATTTTCGTGCTTTGAACAAAATTTCTATAAAGAATAGATATCCACTACCACGCATTGATGATTTATTAGATCAGCTCCAAGGAGCTAAGTTCTTTTCAAAAATAGATCTCAAAAGTGGATATCATCAAGTGCGTATCCAAGCTGAGGATACATGGAAGACAACTTTTAAGACGAAGATGGGCCTTTTTGAATGGTTGGTCATGCCCTTCGGTCTTACTAATGCTCCTGCAACCTTCATGAGGTTGATGAATGATGTATTTCGTGATGTACTTGACAAATTTGTAATAATATATCTTGATGATATATTGATATTCTCAAAGACTTGGGAGGAACACCTTAGGCATATCCATCATACACTTGATCTTCTTGCGAAGAATCAATTATATGCCAATTCTTCCAAGTGTTCTTTTGGCAATACTTTAGTTTCTTACCTTGGTTATGTGATTAGTGAAAGTGGAATTCAGGTAGATCCCACCAAATTTGATGTTTTACTTAAGTGGTCCCCTCCTTCAACTCTCACCGAGTTAAGGAGTTTCCTAGGACTTGCAAATTTTTATCGCAAGTTCATTCCTCAATATTCCACCCTTGCAGCTCCATTGCATTATCTCACTAAGTCTAAAGTTCCATTTCATTGGGAGAAAAGCCAAGAGATTGCCTTTGAGAAACTCAAAAAGAAACTTTGTACAACACCTGTGTTAACTTTACCCGACCTCTCTCAACCTTTTGAGATTGAAACGGATGCCTCTAAAGTTGCCTTAGGAGTTGTGCTCAAACAGAATGGTCATCCAGTTGCTTATCATTCAAAAACTTTTTCTGCTACTAAGTTGAACTATTCTACATATGACAAGGAGTTGTATGCATTAGTTCAAGCTATAAAGTACTGGAGACATTATCTTTTGGGAAAAGATACAGTAGTACACACTGATCATATGCCTCTCAAGTTTTTACAATCTCAAAGTAAAATTGAAGAATCAAGACATATGAAGTGGGCCTCTTACCTCCAACAATTTCACTTGGTGATCAAGTACAAAAAGGGGAAGAGTAATTCTGTTGCTGATTGTTTGAGTAGGCCTCCTACCGCTCTTGCCTTAACGGTTATGTCCACTTCACACTTGGGATTTCAGACTTGGCCTAATCGGTATTCACAGGATCCTGATTTTGGGAAAATATTTGAGCAAGTGAGTAAGCCTTCTTCTTCCAATTTGCGTCCTTTCCAAGATTTCTACATCAAAGAAGGACTTCTTTACAAATTGGACAAGGTTTGTGTTCCTTGTGAGCCTAGAGTGTCACTTCTTAAGGAAGCTCATTCTACACTTTATGGTGGTCACTTTGGGAAGCACAAAACACTTCATCACTTGCAAAGATTTTTCTACTGGCCTAAAATGCAGAGGGATGTGTTGAGATTTCTCAAACAAGTGTGCAGTTTTTTGTCGCTCAAAACCAGCTAACAGGAAGTTTGGCTTAGGCATGCCTTTGCCCATTCCTTCCCATCCTTGGGAAAGCATTTCCATGGATTTGGTTAGTGGTTTTCCTATGACAATGTGACAACATGATTGTGTGTTCGTGGTGGTTGATAGATTCAGTAAGATGGCTAAGTTTATTCCATGCCGCAAGACCAGTTCTGCAGTAGACTTAGCCCAATTGTTCTTTGACAGAATTTGGCGTTCCTTTGGTCTACCTACCAACATTATATCGGATCGTGATTCACGCTTTGTGGGTCACTTTTGGCATTCTTTGTGGAAAATTTTGGGAGTTTCCCTTAACTTTTCCATCGCCTATCATCCGCAGATTCGATGGGCGATGAAGTGGTAAACCGTACCCTTGTGCAAAGTTTACGAATCTATCATCACGCTTCACCGAGCAAAGTGGGACTTGAGTCTCACTCATATTGAACATGCCTACAATAGGGCCCTACATTCTTCTACAGGTCATTCACCCTTTGAGGTTTGTATGGGATTTCAGCCCTTGGCACCTTATGAGTTACCTTTGTCTTTGCCTTCTCCTGTCACTTCACATCTTCAGAAGGAGCAAGACAAGGCTCACTCATTTATTTAGCACTTGCACAATCTTCAATCAAAGGTGATTGAGATTTTGCAAAAGACACGCAGTAGCAGCAAAAAAGGCCATGGATCGACATCGAATTCCTCATCCATTTTAGGTTGGTGACAAAGTTTGGTTGCATCTTGACAAGCGAGTGTTTCATCGATAAGACTCATAGTAAAATCAAACCGATTCGCTATGGGCCTTATACTATTCTTCAATAGGTGTCCGAGAATGCTTTTCGCCTTGATCTTCCCGCACACTTGGGAATTCATGACGTCGTCAATGTAGATCTTTTGAAGTTGTACTTTGACTCTACATTGGAGACAACACTAGCTATCAGTCATCTTGTGGACGTGGTTCCTGATTCTCAGTTACCATTGGATTCCGATCAGGTCTATGACACAAAGACTCGACAGACTCGCCAAGGGTCTACCACCTCATATCTTGTGGCTCAGCGAGGACAGTTGCCGCATTAGGCTCGTTGGATTTCTTTTCATCAGATGTCTCGTGACTTTCCTACTCTTCTGAAAGCATTGGAGGCCAATGCTTCTATTGTGGGGAGGCATGATGAGGATTGATGTTTGATCACTCATATGACCCCTCTAGTAGTTCCTAGCTAGGTTTGCATAGTTTATTTCTTGCAAATTAATAATTGTAAGTGAGTCTCCTTCTCACATGCACTTGTGGGCACTAGTTATCTTCTAGTTGTCATTTAGAGTGTTAGTTAGTAAGTGTGAACTCAAAGTAGGAAGTGTGTACTTCAAGATAGCTAAAATGGATCTTATAGTTAGCATTATTCCTTTCCTCTTAACTTAGAAGTTACGTGCATTCTCCTTTGCACTTTTGTAGCTTATGGTTAAGCATATTGGATCAAATCCATGATTTGATGGGTTTGGTTATGTATTTTGGGCCATTAGTGCCTATATAATGAGTTTGTAAATAATATGAAGTTAGTTGGATTTTCAATCCTTTTCAAGTAAGAAGACTTCAGAGAAGGCATCTAAGGTTGACTATCTTCTATTAAAATGGAATGAGAACAAGGCGAAGCCAGGTAAACATCACAAGTTTGAGGTAATTTGGGAAGTCTCATTTCAGATTTTTAGTGTGAATCAATTTAATTCATAATATTTACATGATATGGATGGTTGTGTGTGACTGATTCCAGTGAATGATCTTCATTTGAAGGTCTACTATCAGTAAAAAAATTCGATATCAAAATTGTAAATATGTACATAGTTTGCCAAATTGATTTTTATGCTTTTAAAAGGGGGAGCAAAAGTCATTTTCGCTGAGCAAAGTTTTTTTGCTGGCGAAAATCATTTTCATCGACGAAAATTTTCTTCGCTCCTCCTGGATCAAAATAAAATTGCGAGTGAAAAGTTTTTTTCACCAAGCAAGGGTATTTTCACTGGTGAAAATCATTTCGCCAGCGAAAATCCTCTTTGGACTTGAATACAAAATTTTTTCTTGAAAACATTATTTTTGGTGCCCAAGTTAAAAAGTTTGCCCTCACGCCCTGCTTTTTCAACAATAAAGACATCAAGAGTTATTTCTATGGTGAAAATACATGCATGAATTAAAATTTTTGCTTTTTCGGTGCATAGAGCAAAAACACTCGATTAAAAAAATAGGAGAAAAGAAAGAAAAAGTGATTTCACACAAGACAAGGATTTCGCTCATGCATCTTTTCTTTTTGGAGCGAAATTCATCTTCACGCCCCTTCGCTCTTGCATATCTTCTATTTTTAAAGCAAAACTCAAGTTGGCAGCAACTTCTACTTACATGCTTTTTTGGGCGGACGAACTGGCGAAAGCTATTTTCAAGGTTTAAGAAAGTGAAATTACCTTTTCACCTTGCTTTTTCGATGAACTTCCAAATGCTGTTTTTTTGTCAACGAAAGCATAAGAAATCATTGTTGGCACTTTAGTTCAGTGAAGGTGCTTTTCAATGAAACTATCAGTTGTATATTTTTTTTGCCCAACCCATCCGATGAAACACATTTTATTGGCGCATTAAAAGCACAAATATCTTTTGCCTTGCTCTTCAAGCAAAATTGTCGATATGAAGTACTTTCAACAAAAAAAAATGTCTGCATGATCTATTTTTTCGATGACATGACTCCTAGTTGGATCAAAAAATATATTTTCAAAAAGGAAAAAATATTCTAGATGCATTTTCGCCCAGTTGATTTTTTAAAGAAAAGTAAAAAACAAGTTCACCCGAAAATGCATTTTCGTCTACATGATTTGATTTCAGCAACGAAACTCTAGTTATGTGCACAAGTTGATGGCAATTTTGCCAATGAAACTAACCAAAGGTATTTTTGGCACCTAAAATCAACGAAATAAGGCAATTTCACCTGAAAAGCACTCTAGTCATGCATACCAAGGTAAGAAATACAACGATCACATTCTCGAGACCAACCGTTTACAACCAAATTGTGTGCCTTAAAATTAAAAAGTTATTGGGCACGATATTCGAAGAATATTTGTAGCACAAGTTGTTATGAACCATTTAAAATTATGAAAAAGTGTGCCGAGCGAGAGAACCAAGAAGCACGTTCACCCGAATTTAGCGTGTGTGTTGCATGCATTAAATCAGGTTGTTGAGGTTGAGCATTATAAAAAGGGTGAACCCATGAATCTTGTAAACAAATAAGATATCTGAGTATTCTCTCAGGGGTGTTGCAAAACTATCACTTAGCTTTATTGAATTTTTGCTTGATTGCATAAATGTCAGAATATTGATGTGAAGTTGCTGAAGGGCGAAAATGGAGAAAAAACCACAGAAATGGAGATGTAAAAAAAGGCTAAGATAGGCAAAAAAGCTAAGAAATCTAGGAGGAATGAAGGTGAGGAATTCAAACCATATTATGATGCATTGGAGAAAATTGGTGATTGCACCATTTCAAACAAGGACGTGGAGGAATTGTGCCAAGATGTGGAATTTACTATAAAACAAGGATTAACACCTGAAAGCTTACAAAATGTAGCATACCATATGCACATTTTTTGGTTCCTGTGTACACCGATTCATGCCAATTTAGAATTTATTTTGGCAATTTCAAAATTTTATCACCCTGCTATAATAGTTGTTCGAAATGCAAATGTAGATAGGTTGTTTAGTATTTCAGCCAATGCAGTTAGAGAAGCATTTGCCTGTGGGGCCAGACCTCCTTTGGACGTAATATTTAAAAATCTTAATCTCAGGGAGCAAGAGGAAAGATACCAATCAACTGTGTCATTACACCAGTTTATGGAGAGTCAATTGATAAAGACTCCACAATTTGGAGAGCTATCGGCTTTGCCAAAGCCGATGACAAATTTCAAGAATCCAAGCTTATTTTCTATGTGGTCCTGGGTTATCGATCTCCCTACCAACTCTGTGGTGCACAAATGGCAAGCAACGATTGCACAATGTATTTCACAAGTAGACTTTTATGCCCCAACGGCGATGAAGGTGAGCACTAAACCAATTTTCTTTGACTAGGTATATTACGTGGCTCAAAGAATGCACACACAGTTGGAGAAGGTGCAAAGTGGAGAGGAGGTGGTGTTCAAACATTGTTCATTCTTGGTGTGGTATTTATTTTTTCACATGCACCAATGTTTTTCATTTATAGCCATGCAATAGACCGATGAGGCAGGCAAAAAACTACCCATTTATTTATGGACTCAAAACTTGTCGAGAAGGGAGCCCTATTATAATTTCAACCGCATATTCCTAGGCCCCACCCTTGAGCTTATTTTCGGTGCATGTGAGAGAGTTTCGATGGCGATGAAGGAGGATATCATCGTAAAGGAGAAGGGTGATATCTTTTTGTTGATGCAAGGTATCATGGTATGGATTGTTGGCTTTATCGGCAAGTCATTCCTCCTTTCGTACTTCACTATAAAATATATTTTTGCATTGGAGGTCGCCCGAAAGAGCGACTTCACCAATGACACATATGGGTCAAGCAGGGAAAAGAGGGCTATGTGTGACATGTCATTTCATTTCGACAACATTGAAGTGAACCAAGTGGGGCAGAATGAGCTAATTGTTGAAACTATCTATGACCTTGGTTTGGTCAAATTGCCCCAACGATGGAAATATGACCCTTTGGACCATTTCACGAAGTTTATTAAAGCGAAGATTTTTCATTGATGCCCCAAGGAAGATATCATGGAGCAAATAAATAATCCAAAAGGGTGCGATCTTGAGTGGCACATTGAGAAGATGATGTTGCTCCCTCCTTAGCATGACTTTTATGAGATGGAAGTTGAATATAATCCTAAAGTCCACAAGCACCGAATTCCTCCTTTGAACCTGTTTAGCAAAATAAAGAGTCAGTTACCCGATTGGTCTAAGGAGAAAATCACCAAGTGGTGGATTATGAGAGCCCACTACAGGAAGACCGGGTCAGCTTACGACCTGGCGATGGATGAGATGTTTTCTAGTATATATGATGAGAATTGTGACAAGTACCATTTGATTGCTTTCGTTGAAGTTGTACCTCAAAGATTTCAAGGATATGACAGTGAAGAGATCATGGCTAAAAAAGAGTGATCGACAATTGAAGAAGCGCCACTTTTAGAAGAAGAAAAACAACCGTCACAAAAAGAGCAGCTTCAACATAAGAAAAGGGAGAAACTTCCTTTTCCAAACATCTCCAAGAAATCGAGAACTGATGTAGTCTCTTCATCTGGCATAAACCCTCCTCCTATAATTTTAGACACACAGGCTGGTGTTTCAAATATTATTCCTTTAGTCCATGGAATTCAACTTGGCCAAAAGGTTGAGATCATTAATATTGAGGAGACGAACAAAGATTGGATCGAGAAAGAACTTGTATAGTAGTTTCCTTCATCATCGACTCAAATGGTGTCGGAGCTCGTAGGTACGTTTTTACTATCTTCTCCCCTTTATCATGAGCATTTAGTGACCATCGTGTCCCATTTAGCAAATTGCACTTCAATTTCACCTCCATTTAACATATCTTCCACTTTAGTTTCACTCCCCGTTCCTTAGTCCCCGATCACCAATGCTCTTTTTCCTATTCCCTTTCCTTATTTTTCCCTTTTTTTAAGTTCTTTCACATCTTCCCCCAATCCATTTTCGCATCCATTTTCACTCCCTTCATATTCCATTTTGGTTAGTTCTCTCGTGGCTATAAGTACGTTATTCTCTTCTCGAGTAAGTGTAACTGTAACCGAACCCTGTGTTTCCACTCTATCAATCACTCTCATTTATGTTTCCCTTTTTGAGCCAGATGCTCAATAGGATTTTTTTCTCTTTTCTTCATTTATTGAGTTGTAGGCGCTGCTAGAGTCAGAGATGGAAGTTGTATCTAAGCACCCTGTTGCAGAAAATATTAGTCGAGCCTAAAAAAGTTCATTGCAGTGGCTAAAATGTCGTAAGTGAAAGGAGGCTCAAACTCCAATAAAATCATTGAAGAAGATCTCTTTTGACCCTAAAGCTATGGAGTCCCACACTGTGAAAATGATTTCCCAGGTTCAAAATCCCCAAGGAGAGATGGCTCTAAGTGACTATGCTTATGAATTCATTATAGAGGACCTTACACAAATTAACACTACAAAAAATATGGGGAACATTCAAGTGGAGATGATCTCAATTTACTTTCATGACAAGCATTACAAGAACTTTTTCGAAGCTGAAGCGAAGATCACCAAGTTGGAAGGTGATCTGGCCAAACATAAGGCCTAGCTGGAAACATCGAAATCAAAGGCAGAGCATTGGAAGTAGATTGTAGCTAGCTTGGGAAAAGAAATTGCAAAATATAGGCAAGAGGCGAAGGAAAACCAATAAGATCAGGAACGAGTGGAACAACAAGTGCAAGCATTGACTTTCCAACTTGAAAATTTATAGAATCAACTAGCTGAAAAGGCAGTACAGTCAGTGGGTTTCTCTAAGGAGAAAATCAAGGAGGCTCATTGTCGTTTGACTAAAGACTGCATAAAATGGGCAGTGAAAGCACTTTTGGTTCTATTGTATATCCAAGAGGCCTAGACAGTAATTATAGTTGGTGAAGAAACATTAGAATATGTTGAGGAACAACTAGAACCAAAATTGGAAATGGCACTGAAGATTCAATCATTAGCCCATTATGCCCTTCGATTTAAACCAATGAGAAATATGGACCAATCTTGGTCTAATGCTAGGATAACATTGCGCAGTTATTTTTTCAAATTGGATCTAGCTAGGGAAGGTCGTAAGCTGCTTGATATATAAGAGAAGGAGCATTGTATTTCGCTTATTTATTTTGAGGTTGTAGTTGATGTCAGATTCCCGAGTTTCATTGACGATCATGGGAAGATTTTGCCAAAGCAAGAGTTGGATGCAGTTTGGAGAGATTTTGTAGAGGATACCTCAGAGATTGATAGCTAGACAAAACCAATTACAGAAGATCAGATATTATCGTTAATGAAGAGGCTCACCCGTATCGATTCGTCCTTGGTAGAGTTGAGCCAAAGAACCAATCATATCACCTTGGACAAATCCAAACATTACGCTTCATTATTGATTAACTCCATAACCCTTCGATGATCAATGTGGATTCTTGGGCTGAGGCGGTTGTAGTATACAAGACCACCAATGCACATCTCAAGGAGCAAGAAGAATGAGCACATGCAGAAAGAGAATAGAAGGAGGCTATCAAACGACATGAACCATCTGATGCAGCAAGCGAAGATGAGAGTTGAACCCAATGGATAAAGGCCTGGGGTCGATTGCATCTAGACAAGCTAAATACCCCGTGAGCCGCCAAAAATATTGGTATTTTTACCACATTAAAATTTTGTTAAAAATTTTGTCTAAGAGTGCAAGCAAGTTCACCAACGAAATCACTTTCCAGAAGTTTTGCCAGTGAAATCACTTTTCGATAGTTTTGCCAGCGAAATCACTTTCCAATAATTTTGCCAGCAAAATTCCATTTTCACCCTTGACATCAGCAAAATTTCAATTTGGATGAAATTTTTGACCAAATCAACTTTCGGGTGAAATTGTCAGCAAACTTCTCTTTTCACCCAAATTTCCAGCGAAATCCCTTTTCGCTCCAATTTTCAGCAAAATGCATTTTCGAACACGTTTCGGGAAAAAACACTAGCGAGAGCACGTTCCAGGCGCAAGTCCAGGAAAAAGCCTTTTGGGGTGAAACTGGGCATAGCTACCAGCAAAAATCCATTTTCGGGCAGTAGTCACAGCGAAACTAAGTTTCCAAGCAAACTCACAGTGAAAACCCAGTCTGGGTGAAGTCGTGGCGAAGAAGCATTTTTGAGCGGAATTGCCAGCAAAATCTCTTTAAATCTCCTTTTCAGTCCACAACATGGTGCAATTCCATTTTACCCCTATTTTCAGTGAAATCCTTTTTCGCCCCCATGCCCTAGCGAAACATACTTCCGCCATTTCCTCCAGGTAAAATCATCTTTGATGGAGCTTTCAGTGCAGATCATTTTTGGAAAAGTTCAAGGACTAATAAATTCAATTCTTGGGGCAAGGGAGTTAATATTTCCAAAATTATTGCTAAAGGATGGCCAAAATTAAATATTGCACCCTTGACTGTGGTGGGTGCTCATTTTCGAGGCACCATCATGAAGGTGAAAATTCTACTGATGATTCTTGCTGAGTCCCGATATGCCATGTGCTGAAATTGCTTGTTGCTTCCCAAGGAGCCATCATATTGGTTCGTTGTTGTTGTTGAGGAGAGAATTGCGACCTACCAATCTGTCATTTCCCATAATTTTGCTTTTTGAACATTTAATTACAGAGGCGCAACCCTCTACAAAGACTAAGAAATTAGGTGTAAATGGGGAAGGAAATTCTGCTAAAAAACTTTTGAGTTTAAACTTCTGCCTTAACAGAAAGAATTTTGACTCTGGTTCCTAGATCATTTGTGTATGTGATTACTTTATGTCTATCATTTATGTTATATTCATGTCTTTGTTAGATATGTTGAATTCTGCATTTGAATTTAATTTATGATGAAGAAGTGAATGTTGAAATGTTAATTAGAAGTAATATTTGTAATCTATGATTGGTTCCTATGTTGTTCTTTCTGTTAAATGCTAGTTAAAACTTGACTTAGTTATTTAGCTCTTAGTTAATCCTCATTCTATTTTTCTAGCTTATAGCCATATTTCTCATCTCTTTCTGTTAATTTTCTCTATTAGAGTAATATTCCATTCTTTGGGATATTTACCCTTTACTCCACTAGGTAAAATAGGTAGTATATTGCATTATACTACATAGGTAGATTATTACATTTACTTTTTACTACTTACCATAGAGATATTTACTGTGCTAAATATCTACTGGTAAACCTAGGTTAGTATATAAAATATCCTAGGTTAGATATTTTAGATTAGTAGTTAGTTCATACTTCTCTACCTAGGTTAGTTGTTAGCACACTACTCTCTTGACGTGTTATGTTAGCGTTATTTGTGCTAATATAGTTTGTTTGTAAACTATATAATGCTTAGACCTTTCTAAGCTAATGTTAATGCATATTTTATTTATCAAATCATTTATCTTACCTTTCCCTTACTAACATTGGCATCAGATCCAGAGGGAGGAAGTGTTGGAGATCTTTCCAAGTGGAGAAGACGAGAGACAATCTCGTTCCATTGGAGAAGGCGAGGAAGCGCTTGAGAATTCAGATCTCGATCTCGTTCCAAGTGGAGAAGACGAGAGCAGATCTCGTTCCACTGGAGAAGGCATTGTGAAGGGTTTGATTTGATTTGTTATGCAATTCATTATTTATCATTTCCTAAGTTTGGGTTTGATTTTTTTTGCCTTACCTTACTCGGGCCCACAGAGACCGAGCAGGCAGGCATTTGAGGTGGCTCAGCCACATCAGGCGAGCCCGCCCATAGGAGGCCACCAGATCTAGGCCTCCGTTGATAAGCTGCTCGATCGACCATCGGAGCTAGGCTCCGACGACCAGCAGCTCGGTCGACTACCGGCTCCGACGATCGGCGGCCCATAACCGACGATCGATCGGCCCACCGAGGAGGGCAAGAGCACCCTCCCGTGGGACCCGCTCCGACGATGACCGGCCCATAACCGACGATCGGTCGACCCACCGAGGAGGGCAGGAGCGCCCTCCCGTGGGACCGACACAAGGACTGGGCCCGACACCGGGATCTGAGAGGGCAGGAGCGCCCTCCGATCTCTGGTGACCGGACCGACACGACTCCCTAAGACCGACACACTTTGACAGGGCAGGAGCACCTAGTCAGCTATCGAACGAGGACCTAGGTAGGAGTGCCCTAGCACAAATCCCAAGGACAACCATCTGAACTGAACACGTGGTAGAAGCCACCTGGCTCTAACGTGGCAGCTCACTAGAAGCTGAGGAGGACAAGGGGGGCTGACTTGGATTGGACACGTGGACGCTGACTGGACCTGACACGTGGCGAAGAGCCACAGGGACTGGACTAGGCACAAGGGGTGGTGCGGGGCGCGGGGGGGGGGGGGGGGGGGCCCCCCGCGCCCGGGGGGGGGGGAAGGGGGGGGGTTTGGCCGGGGGTGCAACAAACTAAGGGCTTGTAAGCCCTTTTAAGGCCCACAACATCTCCCATGTGGGCAATGTGGGATAAATCCCACAATTTTTTCCCTCGCCCGCGCGAGGAAAGAAGGGAAAGGGAAATTAATTCCCTTCCCTTCACGTCGGGCCCTGTAGCCCGACCGGCCAAGGGGGTCGGGCTAAGGCCTTGGGCAGCGGGGAGTCACGAGTTCGACTCCCGCCGACCCTACAAAGGCATTCTTTTGCCTTATAAAACAAAGCGGCGCCCCATTTGGCAGGTAATGATTTTTTTTTTGCATTTTTTAATTAAAGTTTTTTTTTAATATTTTTTTTTAATAATTTAAATATTAAATAAGTGTTTTATTTAAATCAATTTTTTTTTTAAATTTACATTGATTTGATTAAAATATTTGTTTTATTTTTATTATTAATTAAAATTATTTTAATCAACTTTATTTTAATTTGCAAATTCAAAATCAACTTTAAAGGACCTAATTTTTATTGCAAATTAGAAAGCCTTACACTCTTCTCAAAAGACTTGTTAATTTAGCAAACAATAAAGAATCAAACTTGAATTCTTTTTTGCCAAATTGGAAAACAAGGAGACAGAGAAATTTGCAAAACATCAAAATTGAAAGTGTGCATTTGTTTTCTCAAAAGGGGGATATAAGACATAAAATTGCACATATTTTTTTTGCAAACTTGAGAAGAACTTGAAGCCTTGGGTCCATCAAAACCAAGTCGTTTGTCGACTGGTCTAGAAGCCTTTCAAACGCGGGTCGTGTGTCGACTTGTCTTGAAAGGAGTGCTCATATTGTTAATTTTGCAAAATAAAAGGGGGAAGACAACATTGTACTTCTTTTGCAAAATTGTAAAACAAAGTAGGAGACATAAAAATATCAATTTTTTTTTTTTTTGCACAACACACATTAATATTTTTGTTGCAAAAATTAAAAAGGTGCATTTTCGATTTTACTCGACACCTTCATTGGCAAATTAGGTGCATTTTCGGTTGCATCCGACACCTAGGTGATAAGAATTTTGTGGGCATTCTTGTTTGATTATTGCATTATTATTTTTGCAATTATAAGTCATAGAATCAAGAACACACTAAACCCCAAAATTTCACAAATTTGTGTAAATCCTTACATAGATTTAAAGCCAAAATTCACTTGATATTCTCTCCTAAATCAACAAAACCCCTAATTCACTCTTATTTGTTTGGCTTAATTTCCTCAAACTTTTCATCCTTCTAGAAGGGTGTTAAGGCAGGTGCCATTAAATATCTGTTTGAGTGAATTATCTTTTGGTACTCTTTTAGGGTAATCAAAAAGAAAGAACAAGTTTTTGAAAATAAGGAACCTTAAAAAGTTGCAATCCTTTGCACTAAGGGGGGATAATTCCTTTCTTCCTTCAAAACACAGATTTTTGACAAGAGGGAAATAAAACTTGTAAAGGCAATCATAAAAGTAGAAGTCATAAAAATTATACCTTTTCTTTTAGACTTCATAATAGCAATCATGCTTGAAGTTCTTACAATAAGGAAGGATGATTTGGTGAACTTTTTGATAAAATTGCCTAGAAAGCATAGTTTTGCACAAATTGTAAAAATGACAACCATGACACCATTCAGTGTTGGTTTCAAAACAAGCAAAACTAAAATGGCAAAGGCACATCACAGAAGCCATCTTTCTAGTGAAGTGTCTCATTCGGATTCTGATTCTGGTTCAAAGAGAGCAAACAGAGTGCTCATTGCTAAGACAATATTGTAGAGGGAAAACACATTTTGTCACCTTAAGCAAAGCACCATTTCCTCTCTCTTTTTTAGGCTTCATAAATAGCATAAGTTTTTGTTTGAAGTACTTGTAATAAAGGGGTGTTTGTACCTCTTTTAGGCTTCATAAATAGCAAACTCTCATTGTTTGAAGTTCTTGTAACAAAAGGAGGGAATTTTCTGGTGTAAAATTGCCTAGGAGGCAATATTTGTAAAATCCTTCACAAAGCTTCTTAAGTTGCACATCTTTTGCAATTAAGGGGGGATATACATTTCTTTTCTTCACAATTTTTTGTAAAAAGAGAAGAAGACTTATAAGGGTGCATTTTTGGCATCGTCCGACACCTTAGTCATGCTTCTTTCAGAAATTAATTACAACATGTTTTGCAACAAGAAGGGGGAACTTATAAGGGTGCATTTTCGGCAGTGACCGACACCTTAGCTACCTTATCTTTTGCAAACTCATATTGTAAAATGAATGAACCTCGTATGAAGTGATCTATTCTACTACACCTAGCAATTGCAAACGGTTGGTTACCCATGCAATTCGGTTGGATGATGAGATTACAATAAGGACATTCGTTGATGTGAAGACAAAGTGAGGAATGACCCATTTTTTGCTTAGGAGCAGCTAGAGCATTGTGACAGAGCAAGAACCAGCAGATCGACATTTTGTTTACTGTATTGGGACAGTTATATACATTACCCAAATAATGTAATAAGGGGGGATGTTAGAGTAATATTCCATTCTTTGGGATATTTACCCTTTACTCCACTAGGTAAAATAGGTAGTATATTGCATTATACTACATAGGTAGATTATTACATTTACTTTTTACTACTTACCATAGAGATATTTATTGTGCTAAATATCTATTGGTAAACCTAGGTTAGTATATAAAATATCCTAGGTTAGATATTTTAGATTAGTAGTTAGTTCATACTTCTCTACCTAGGTTAGCTGTTAGCACACTACTCTCCTGACGTGTTATGTTAGCGTTATTTGTGCTAATATAGTTTGTTTGTAAACTATATAATGCTTAGACCTTTCTAAGCTAATGTTAATGCATATTTTATTTATCAAATCATTTATCTTACCTTTCCCTTACTAACATTATCTCCCTAAACTTTATACCGATTTTTAGATTAGTAAGGGAACCAACCCTCTTTAGATATTGGCCCATAGAACATCTCTTTCCTTCGAGCTTTCAATGTTGACCAAATCTAAGACGCATATTTTTACATTTAGACAGATTCATGACCAACAAACACAGAACAGAGAAGGAGAGGTCCGAGGCGTTGAAGCTTCTAGAAACAATCATACCCAACGTCGTTAATGATTGTCATCATACCCAAAAAAAATCTTTGGATTTATTAATTCATGTGCCAAAAGAACTTGAAAGTAGTGCAACCAATTATGAAAGAAACTGAGTAAACTAAGTTTCTCAAAATTTGAACAAGACCACTTGGGGTAAAAAAAGTAAAGAGGCTCCGTGAAGTCTTGGAAATTATTGAACCTAAAAGTAGATTAAAAAAACTGAAGGGGCCAAGTGAAGTCTTGGAAATAATTGAACCTAAAAGTGGGCCGTGTACGGACAAAGAATTTAAAGCAAATGAAACGTTGAGTGACAACAACCAAAAAAAATTAGCATGGTAAAGTTTGTCTTTTATCTTAACTTTAAAAATTCGAAGGAAGCCATATGGGTGGATGAAGAATTAAGTGGATTCTAATACGTGAATAGTTATCTATAATATTTTGTCGTATAGACATGATATTGTCTCATGCTTTTACGAATAATATAATGTGCTTTTAATAAAAATAGATATGCATGGACCCGAAAGCAATGTCCAGTTATATAATCTTTTAGTTGAAAAGGCCAGAGAACAGAGAATAATCCCATATGTGTCAAATCTATCATTGGTTATTTTTACATAAGCTGACTTTGTTTGAATTTAGGTATTCACGCATATAAAGTTGTATAAAGAATGTGTTGGATATGAAAGAAGTTCGTATCCGAATTTGATGTCTTAAATTATATTTCAGAATTCATTAAAGATGTTACTCACAAGGATTGAGATTATAAGGATTAAAGCCTTTACCTTGTCACAATTATCGTTTGACTAAAGATCTTATGGTCTCATTAAGGGTATTTTGGATGTATGATTTCAAATAAAAAGCTGTAACTCATATAACTTAAAAATAGATGTACTTTCAGATGTTAAATTTTTTTTTTTTTAAATTATATTAAATATGGAAATACCATACAATACTTAAACTTAAATCTTAGCATTATTTTAAAAAATCATATTAAACTTACTCTATTTTATCAATGTTGACAATACATGTTAACATTAAACAATGATTATAGGAATACTTTAAGTAAATACATGGTTTCTATAAAATTTTAAAATGCTTGATCATCACTAGAGGCCCAAAGAAGACGTACAAGATTATAAACAAGCAGTTGACTAGGCTAAATAACGTCATGACCCATGCAAAATTGTTTGGCTTAGAAAAAAAAATACAAAGGAACATTAGAGATATTAATGTTTATTTGACCAACGTTGACAGTTGGTGGAGCGAGGTAACAACATGTATGAGATTTAAATAATTGGTATTTTCAAAAGTGTTCTATCACCACCATAAAATGAAGTTTTGTTTTGAATGTTGTTTGTAATAGTTTATTAATTTTGATTAATTTATTTTTTATTAAAAACTAAATGGAAAGTTACGTTAATCATATGCCCTTTTATAAAGTGATCCAAAGACGTGGGAAACCTTAAAAAAAAAATGAGCGTGTTGTGACCTTACCAGACTTTAATTGTAAGTAAACTCATCTCATGGTTTTAGAATACCAAGATGTCCCTTAATGGTTATGAATCTTTCAATATTAAATGCAAATTTGGAGAACAAAATCAAATTAAAAATATAGATTAAGACAGTTGAATATATACCGTCTAGTTCTCATGGGTCTGATTACAAGGAGAAATGGCATAAACCCAACTCAAAAAAATATTTCACATAATCAATCCATATAGATATATGTGTGAAGGGTCTGATTACAAGGAGTTTAATATAAAGTGTCTGATTAGAAGGATTCTAGTCGAATTAGAAAGAGTTTGAAATCACCATTAGGTTCTTAGGAAGACTAGGCCGCTGGTAAATCTCAGGCGCTTGCTTTTATGACGAATGATCCACCTCAAGCCTGTATGACGCTAATCACCATATGAATTTTGCAAAGAGATGAAGTAACTATGAAAGTTATACTTCAATCCAGTTTAAATTCTGGATGATCATTCTGATTTCTATACTTATAACTTCATATATAGGAAGGAAATCACTACCACCTATCCTTCGGCTTGCTTGCCATGAGCTGCGAAACAAGCCCATAGTTATATCATGCTCAGACATGCATAATCAGATTGTAATTAGCATGTTCGTTAACAGCATTCGTTGCTTTATATGCCATGTTTATGACATAAACTTTGGATCCAAGCTCTCCATAATATTTTGGAAAAGGAAAAGAAAAATTGCCACCCAACATAAAAACAAAATTCAAGGGAAGTGTATCACTTTGGAGTCGGAATCAGCTCCACATCATAGGTATTGGGAAGCAATCTCAAAGTTAAATTGGATATCCCAAGTCACCTCAAGCAATTCACTTTTTGTTCCCAGTAGAAGAAAAATGAATAAATAATTGAGAGCAAAATTAATGTATGCACTGAAGAGAATTTAACAAAACAGAACATAGATCATGAACATGCATGAACAAAGGAATTAAGGTTAAGATTGTAGACCTCAAAAAAAAATTGTATCATTCTTTAATACAATTATTACATGCATAAAACCCCTGTCTTGCATGCCCTATGCCCTGCTTTGCACAAATTACAGTCATAGCAAAGTTGGTTCTGTTGGTTGCTCCCTCTACTGCAGTCTGGAACATCACTCATCCCCTGTGCATGCCCAATCCAATATGTTGGACCCACGTACATGTAACCGCACCATGAAGGGGGTTTGTAGCAACCTGACTGAAAAGGAGAAAGTTTTCATTGATTGAAGTCTGCTTCCCTCTATTCGTATTTATAATCATGGGAATGACAGGTGAACTATTACTCTCTAACTACGCATGACAATTTGAGCTGTCAGTTCGCATTAATTATTCTCATGCAATCTTTTGCATGGAAATTTCCAGCTGGCATCCTAAATACAACTAATTAACTTGCAGTGTCCTAGTAGTTGTCAATCTCAACAATCTTCCACTTGGTGACTAGTGTTGCCAAGTGCTTATCCCATTCTGATATCGGCACCAATTGAATTTTTGAGTACTCCCTGCCTTTGTCAAGGCATCAACTACATTCTCATCGGTCTTCACCTTCTGTAAATTTACTTCACCTTCTTCAATCATTTCTTTGATTAAGTGAAACCTTACCCTATTGTGCTTGCTCTTGCTGTGGAATTTTGGATTGACAGCAAGGTCTATAGCACTCTTGTTGTCACACCACAATGGAATTGGGCCTTTTACACCAACATCTACACATAGCAATTTCAGTTGTACCACTTCCTTGCAAGACTCTACTGTTGCAATATATTCAACCTTTGTTGCTAACTATGCAACAACCTCTTGCTTCTTGCTTCTCTAGCTAATGGTTTCCCAAATATTTCAAATACATATGTACTTGTGGCTTTTCCTCCATCCACATCACCTACAAAATCAACATCTACGTATACCTTCAAATGGATTTCTCTCGTAGCCCAATAACAAATCGTAGCATCTTTTATATGTTGTAGATACCAAATATCCTCTTCATGCTATCCAGTGTTGTCTGCCTAGATTTGACATAAAACTGATCATAACTCCCACTGCATGAACCAAGTCAAATATTTTACACACCATTGCGTACGTCAGCTTTTCGACTGCACTTGCATATGGCACCTTTGTCATTTCATTCTTTTTTTCTTCAGTCTTTGGGCTCTACTCATTGGATAATGTAACACCCATCGGGAATGGAGTGCTTACTAGTTTGCTTGTCTCCATCCTAAATTATTTCAAGATATCAACCACATGCTTCCTTTGGTTGATCCATAACTTCTTCATCGAGTGGTTTCTCCTGACCTCAATTCCTAAAAAGTAATGAAGGGCTCCCAAATACTTCATGTCGAATGCCTTTGACAAATTTACCTTTACTTTTTGAACTACATGTTGTGAACTACTTAGTAGCAGCATGTCATCAACATACAATGCAAGTATAACAAACCTACTTGAATCCTTCAAGTATTAATTGCAGTGATTGATCTGCATTAATCCTTACAAATCCATGTTCAATCACATAATGGTCAAATCATTTATACCATTCTCTTAGTGATTTTTTTAGGCCATGCGATGATTTATTCAATCTATAAACCATATTGTTCCCACTGGTTTCAAACCCCTCAAGCTATTGCATGTAGATTTCCTCCTTTAATTCTCCATGAAGAAGCATTGTCTTCACGTCCACAGCTCAATCTCCCATTCATTTGTTGATGCCACTGCCAAAAACAATCAAATTGAAGCTATCTTGGCTATCGATGAGAATATCTCAGTGTAATCAATACCTTCAATCTGAGTATAACCCTTCGCAACCAACCTTGCCTTATACTGCTACATCGATCCATCTAGGTTATATTTCTTCTTGAAGATCCATTTGTAGCCAACCAATTATTTCCCTTTTTGTATTGGCTGCAAATCCCAAGTTTGATTATCACTAAGAGACTTCATCTCTTCCTCCATTGCCATTCTCCACTCCCTAACTTCAACGCAATTCAAAGCCTACTTCAAATTCCTAGGCTCTTCACAAGGTACAATTAGTGCAAAATAACTAAAATCACTAGGATCATAACCATTACTTTTCTGGTGCTCTCATTTGGTGTTGACTCCTTTGAAATGATTGTCTACACTCCTCGGCCTCTACAACATTTTTGGTCTGCAGTTCATTTTTAGGTTGGGTCCACTCTCCAATTTCATCATTGGAAGATGTCTCACCATTATTGCTGCCAATTTGAATATTGATAGCTTGTTTTTGATCACTAGGGCCTACTAACCAACTACAAAATATTGTTGTGAATTGGAAGGCTCTTGCTAACTGCTACGACTAGCTATGGAAGGTTTATGATGATCTACGAGAGGTTGTTGATCATCCTTTTTCACCTAAACTTCATTTTCTTGACCTTCCTTTCTTCCACCAACCACATTTTCCTTAAATATCACATCACAACTCATAGTATGATACCTTTTCGATGATATCCATAATTTGTAACCTTTCACACCATCAACATAACCCACAAAATACATTTTACAAACTTATTGTCCAACTTGCTCCTTTTCTTCTTTGGAACATGCATGTAAGATTTGCATACAAACACCCTTAAATGCTCTACAGTGGGTTTCTTTCCACTCCACTTCTCCTGTGGAGTAATTCCTCCCAAGATTGAACTCGAGGGCAATTTTTTAACATGATTGGCAGTGTGAACTACCTCAACCTAGAACCTCTTGTCTAGACCTGCATCTTCTCTCATGCTTTATGCCTTCTCCATGAGAGTCTTATTCATCCTCTCTGCCACACCATTCTCCTGTGGAGTGGAAGGTGTGGATTTCTACCTTGCAATCCCATGCAATTTGCACAAGGTATCAAACTATTTGGAGAAATACTCATCTCCATTATTTATCCTCAACACTTTGACCTTCTTGCTGGTTTGACTCTCTACTTCGACAACAAAGTTTTTAAATTTCTATAGTGCTTCACTCTTCTACTTTATGAAGAACACCCAAGATTTCCTAGAGAAATAATCAATGAAGGTGATAAAATATTTGGACCCTATCATGGACTACTCCTCCATGGGTCCATAGATGTCTGAGTGCACTAACTCCAAAACATCATCACTCCTATACTCACTAGAACAAAAGGAAATTCTCTTCTGCTTCCCCATGACACAAGCTTCGCAGAAATCAAAGGAATCAAACTTCTTACCTTTCAAGCCTCATACCAATTAATTGCTACACATCTCTTGCAGACTCTTTTAACTGATGTGTGACATCCGCTTGTGCTACAACATTTTTGATGGACTATTGCTTGCTACTACACTTAGGTATGAATCGATAATACTGGCAAGTTTTGCATCTAACTTGTACAAGGATCCCTGCCTTACTCCTCTTATAGGAGTTGTCCCACAATGACATTTGTCTTCAGATCAGTCACCTTTGTGCTCCCACTAATCACAATGATCAGATTATCTCAGAGACTACACAACAAGTAGATACACTGCTCTTCATCTTTGACTTGATCCTCAACTGATCTCAACTAATTGATCAGGGTATTGAAGGTGTTCAGGTGCTCTGCCACGCTTTCATCATCCACAACCCATACAACTTCTTCCTCAACAAGATCAATTTCATCATAGATTTGGACTCATACAACTATCCCAACTTGTCCCACATCTCCTTGGCTTTCATGGCTTCGATGATATTTGAGAGAACTGAATCAGCCAGATTTAGCCCTATCAATGCAATGGCTTTTCCATTTTTCTTGTCTTAATCCTCTTGGGACAACGCACCCGGATTTGTACCGTGCATGATTGCTTCCTTCAAGTCTCTCTCCACCAGAAGATACTCCATATTCCATTTCCACATATTGAAGTTCTGCCCATTGAACTTCTCAATGGTTGACTTCTCCATTTCGTCTTCTATGGTACTCCTGTGACTATTGTAGCCGCTTTCAATTTTGCCCTAGACTCCACAAACCAAAACTATGCCTAAGGTTCCTCACTGAAGAACAACCCCTATCCTTCATGCTCTAATACCACTTGTTGGCAGAAAAGTAAGTGTAGAATAAAAATGAATAATTAACTGAGAACAGAACTAATGTATGCACTGAAGAGAATTTAACAAATCAGAACAGAGATCATGAACATACATGAACAAAGGAATTAACGTTAAGATTGCAGGCCTCAAAGAAAAATTGTATCATTCGTCAATACAATTATTACATGCATTAAACCACTGTCTTGCATGCTCTGCTTTACACGAATTATAATCATAACAAAGTTGGTTCTGCTGCTTGATCCATCTACTGCAGTCTGGATCATCACTCATCCCCTGAGCAGGCCTATTCCAATAAGTTGGACGCATGTATATCTAATCGTACGATAATGAAGGTTTGCAACAACCTGACTGAATAGGAGAAAGCTTTCCTTGATTGAAGTATGCTTCCCTCTTATTATTACCATGGATCCCTGCAACCATTTCTGTCAAAGACAGTCTCCAAACCAGCAGTCTCAGTTATATCATGCTCTGACATACATAATCATCCTGTAATTAGCATGTTCGTTAACAGCATTCGTTGCTTTGCATGCCATGTTTATGACATAAACTTTCGACCCAAGCTCTCCATAATATTTTAGGAAAAAAAAAAAAAAATTGTCACCCAACATAAAAACAAACAAAATCCAGGGGAACTATATCACTTTGGAGTCGGAATCAGCTCCACATCATAGGTATTGGGAAGCAATCTCAAATTTAAATTGCATATCCCAAGTCACCTCAAGCTTTCTATGGGCCGTGAAAAAAGAACAACTCCATGAAATTCAGAACCACAATGCCGACGCAAGGACGAGAACGAATGATGTGGGCCTGGGTAACTCATAACTTCGGAAAATACGGTGCTCGCTCCAAAAAAAAAAAGCACCACGGGTTGCAAACTCTCTTTCGAAAGCTCTATACATAACTTTATATTATGGTTTGAGGAATGTAAACTTTCATTCCAAAACGCTGTACATAACCGTATAGCATGTTCCGAGAAATGGAAGCTACGTTTTAAGGAATGTAAACTTTTATTTCAAAACGTAATACATAAGCATATAACATGTTCCAAGGAATGCAAACTATCTTTTCAAAGTCTTTTCGATAGCACCTGCCTCAAGCGAAGTCAAGTCTTCCCTTGGGAAATGCAATGCAGGAGCATCTGGAAAATCAATGATGTGACAAGACCTGCACACAGTTCATTGTGCTTGCTTTGATGTTGTCTTTGCAAAATGGCCCAGATATCTTAATGCTATAATTAAGCCCAGGACTTGCTTTTGCTCTGGATTAACGGTTGCAGGCCAGGTTAAACTTCATCTGCTATTCAACAATTTATTTTTATTTTCCTGGGGCCTATACAAGAATTCCAAATGCCAAGAAGTGAGTGTAATTAAGAACATTAGCAGACAGACGCCACTGAATCTCGCACATTGAAACTAATTGCAATGAACACCAACCATGGATATAAATTATTAAGCTTGCCTTCTTCCACACTTTGTGCCATTTATTTATTTGTTGGATTCTCTATCGTGGAAAATGATACAAACACCGACCTTCAAACGAACTCGTACCAACAACTATAAGCTCAGTAGTCACTCAGAATTTTTAGCTGTAACGAGATCAACGGTCCGACTCTAGGCATTTGATATAATGATATTTTTGATATAATATATGTATATACTTTGAGGTGACGAAGAGTGGAGAAGGAAAAATAGCATCACATTTTTGTTGGTTACAAAAGAGAGTTGGTCACAACCAAAATAATTGACAAGCACCAAACCTTTTATTGTTGACCCGGCGAGTTGATCGAGCGTGAAGAGAACTACCAGTCGTTCGTGAATCGTACCATCATCGTAGGTCTGGCGCACACTCAAAGGATTTAGATTAGACTACTGCTGTCTTCTTGGTAAGTGCTTGACGAGACGACTATTTAAATTTAATTTCAATTAAAAATATTTTAAATTTCTTGAATATTTATAAAGAAAATTATAAATGTTTAAAGTGTTTAAAACATTATATAAATATATATAAATGAAAAGAAAAGTATGTTTGCAGTTTAAATAATGTTAACGGGTGCAACCTAGAGCGAGTGGGAGCACAAGCCGAGAGTGAGTGTAGCTGAAAGTGAGTGCAAATGTGAGCTGGGAGTGAGTGTAGCTGAAGGTGAGTGCGAGTACAAGCTGGACGTGAGGAGGAAGTGTGAGTAGGAAGTAGAAAACAAAGTATGATATGATTGAAGAAAATCCAGTGCAAGCCGAGAGGAAGTGCAAACTAAGAGGTAGTTTGGAATATGGCAAGTGCACCTTTGATTGAAAAATGGATGGTTTGCAAGTCGAGCTCGAGGAAGATCAGGTGGGAAACTTCAAGGAAGGTGTTCTTAGTGGTGTGAAGGTCCTATGGAATTTGCAGAACAAACGTTTTGACTCAGGGGCCCTATCATGGATAAATGTGGTGAAAGGAAAGCTCAAAGGAGTGGAAAAGCAATTTCATTTAAACCCGGAGCAAGGAAAACTCATCATTATAGACATCCTAGCAGACCTAATGATGGACCAACGAGTAATGAACTTAGTACGAAAATTTATTGGTGCTCGACCAGATTTGGACACTAAGAAATGAGCTTTGATGAAATGGCATCACATAGGGCACATGGAGATAGCGACATTGACTAAAGGTTTCTTCATGATCAAATTGAAGTGTGAAGACGATGCATATCACATATTATTGGGTAGCCCATGGATTTTTGGATGCAGAGGTTTATTTTTGCAAAAATGGGGGCCTAACTTTGACCAAAATACACAAAGCATTCATCAAGATCCTATTTGGGTTAGATTGTTGGGTTTACCTTTCTAGTTCTTGCATGAGGAAGTGTTGATAGGTATTGCTAAAGACGTTGGTAGTCTAGTTATGATCGGTCCTACGACATTAGCAAAGTCAAGGATGGTGTATGCTAGGATATGTGTAAATGTTGACCTAGAAAAGGAACTCCCCAATTCAATAGAACTCATTTATAAACATGAAAGTTGAGTGCAATCTATCGAAAATGATAATAGTCCCTCAAGATGTGATTCTTACAAGAAACTAGGGCATTTAATAAATTTATGCCCTTATAGGAAGTAGAGCAACTCTCAAAAAGTATGGAAAATGAAGGAAGCTTCAGATTCAAGATCCAAACAGGTGGGAGACCCAATCATTCCAATGGAGATGGAATCAAATAAGGTTGAGGTCCAAGAATTGAAGACTTAGAGACCCAAAAAATGAAGGAGAAATTATGGAAGAAGCGATTCAAGTGAACCTCATAGATCAAAACCCCTCTGTCATTGAGAAAGAAAAATTTCAAACCTAGGAACCCTATTATGAAAAAGTTGAATTCATGAACCAAAACTCCTTTGCAAGTCTTCAGAATCCAAATGGTTGAAGTTGATTATAACATCTAGAACAAAGAAACTAATTAGGAAAACATGGTCATGCATCAGAGGGAGAAATATGATAACAACGATGAAAATTCTCTAGGGGAAACACCTCACCAGAAGGAGAAAAATTAGAATGGAGAGATATTTAAGAATAGACGAGAAGAGGAAATGGATATAGAGTGGAAGTCGTGAGAGGATAAAAATATAGAAAAATATGAAGAGGATTTTAAGTTATTAACTCTTTTAAAGCATGCCAAGAAAAGAGCAGATGTGGGCAATTCTATGTCTAGAGGAAGGCAAAAAACTAGAGTGGTTAGATCTAGAGAGGCAACAAAACAAGTTGCAGATGGTACTCATAAGGTTTTAGGTTTGGGTAGGGGGAAGAACCCACCAAAATATAAGAAATGAATGTTTGTCTTAGAACATCAGGGGTATGAATACCCCTGTAAAACGCTGGGTACTTAGAGATGAGAAAAGAATATAAACTTGATATCTTCTTGATTCAAGAGACTAAGGTTGATGAGCAGAATTTTCAATCAGTTAAAAATACCACTTGGAAGGAAGCATATATGGTGGTACGTTCAGCAGTGGGAGCCTTTGGAGGTGTCTAGATTCTATGGTAGCCTAGAATATTTTATGGTCAATGTGTTCAAAGAAATGAAAGGTGTGTGTCTATCGTCTTCACTTGTAAAATTACAAACTTTTCTTGGGTTGTTTCTAGTGTGTATGCCCCAAACACTAGGGAAGAAAGAAAAAGGGTTTGGGAGCTCCTTAGTAATCTTAATGAGGTGTCTCAGTGGCCATGGATAGTTTTTGGGGATTTTAACACACCTTTGTATCCTAGTGACAAGAAGGGAGGTAGTTTGGGTTGTTCTAATAGTATGGAGGAATTTAATGATTTTATCTCTAAATACAAATTGATGGATTTGGAAATGAAAGGGGCTAAATACAGCCGGTATAATAGGAGGTTAGGAAGCAACTACATCCAAATTATATTGGACAAAGTATTAGCATCCTAGTCTTGGTTAACTCACTATGATAACTATTCTCTCAAAGCCCTCGTAAATATTACCTCTGATCATTCATCACTCTTTTGAAAGTGTTAAAGGGGAGAAGAGTTAAAGGTAGACTTTTTAGATTTGATTTAATGTGGATGTCACATCCTTATTTAGCTCAAAATATTTTAGAATGGTGGAACATTGATATTAGAGGATCCAAAATGTTGTAAGTCTCTCTAAAGCTAAATTGATAGAAAAATTTAAAGGTTTGGAACAAGAAGGTTCATGGTCATTTAAAAGAGAGAAAAACTAATCTAAATGCTAGCTTCGAAGAGGTGGAAGAGAAAATTCAAAATTGGGGATACACAGAGGAATTATATAGAAAATAAAACGTACTTTTGTTTGATCTCGACACTTTATTAGCCTAGGAAGAAGTCCGTTGGAGACAAAAATCTAGGTATTTATGGCTCAGAAGAAGATTGAAACACCTAGTTTTTTCATCTCACAACTATTAGATATAAGGCATATAATAAAATAAGAATATTGAAGATAGAAGAGGGTAAAAAATTAAAAGAGGAAAAGGATATTAAAAAGGATATAATTTTTTTTTAATCTCCTCAGCATGGAAGATG
Source organism: Wollemia nobilis (assembly GCA_028583015.1). Taxonomy (NCBI): domain Eukaryota; kingdom Viridiplantae; phylum Streptophyta; class Pinopsida; order Araucariales; family Araucariaceae; genus Wollemia; species Wollemia nobilis. The sequence continues at coordinate 1,658,953 of JAQPPZ010000690.1, read as the reverse complement.
TAACAAATGCTGAATCAGTTAACAAATTGTTATAGCATGTTTCGAGAAATGGAAGCTACATTTTAAGGAATGTAAAATTTTATTTTAAAACGTTATACATAAGCATATAACATGTTGGGTTAGATTTTTGGGTTTACCCTTCTAGTTCTAGCATGAGGAAGTGTTGATAGGTATTGCTAAAGAGGTTGGTAGTCTGGTTGTGATCGATCCTACAATGTTAGCAAAGTCAAGGTTGGTGTATGCTAGGATATGTGTGAATGTCGACCTAGAAAAGGAACTCCCCAACTCAATAGAACTCATTTCTAAACATGGAAGTTGGGTGCAGTCTATCAAATATGAGAACATTCCCTCAAGATGTGATTCTTGCAAGAAACTAGGGCATTCAAGAAATTTATGCCCTAATAGGAAGAAGGAGAGCAACCCTCAAAAAGTATGGCAAAGGAAGGAGGCTTCAGATTCAAGATCCAAATAGGTGGGAGACCCAATCATTCCAATGGAGAAGAAATCAAATAAGGTTGAGGTCCAAGAAACCCCTATTGAAGACTCGGAGACCCAAACGATGGAGGAAGGGGAAATTCTGGAAGAAGCGATTCAGGTGAACCTCATAGATCAAAACCCCTCTATCATTGAGAAAGAAAATTTTCAAACCTAGGAACCCTCTTATGACAAAGTTGAATTCATGAACCAAAACTCCTTTGCAAGTCTTCAGAATCCAATGGTTGAAGTAGATTATGACATCCAGAATAAGGAAACTAATCAGGAAAACATGGTCAGGCATCAGAGGGAGAAATATGATAACAAGGATGAGAGTTCTCTAGGGGAAATACCTCACCAGAAGGGGAAAAATTAGAATGGAGAGAGATTTAAGAATAGACCAGAAGAGGAAATGGATATAGAGGAATGGGAGTCTTCAGAGGATACAAATATAGAAAAATATGAAGAGGATTTGAAGTTATTGACTCTCTTAAAGCATGCCAAGAAAAGAGTGGATGTGGGCTCTTCTATGTCTAGAGGAAGGAAAAAAACTAGAGTGGTTAGATCCAGAGAGGCAACAAAACAAGTTGCAGATGGTACTCAAAAGGTTTTAGATTTGGGTGGGGGAAGAACCCACCAAAATCTAAGAAATGAATTTTCTATCTTGGAACATCAGGGGTATGAATGCCCCTGCAAAACATTGGGTACTTTGGGAGATGAGAAAAGAATATAAACCTGGTATCTTCTTGATTCAAGAGACTAAGATTGATGAGCAAAATTTTCAATCGATTAAAAATACCATTTGGAAGGAAGCAGATATGGTGGGAAGTTTAGCGGTGGGAGCCTCTGGAGGTGTATGGACTCTATGGGACCCTAGAAGATTTGATGGTCAATGTATTCAAAGAAATGAAAGGTGTGTGTCTATCCTCTTGACTTGTAAAATTACAAACTTTTCTTGGGTTGTTTCCAATGTGTATGCCCCAAACACTAGGGAAGGAAGAAAAAGGGTTTGGGAGCTCCTTAGTAATCTTCATGAGGTGTCTCAGTGGCCATGGATAGTTTTTGGGGATTTTAACACACCCTTGTATCCTAGTGACAAGAAGGGAGGTAGTTTGGGTTATTCTAATAGTATGGAGGAATTTAATGATTTTATCTCTAAATGTGAATTGATGGATTTGGATCTGAAAGGGGCTAAATACACCTAGTCTAATAGGAGGTTAGGAAGCAACTACATTCAAATTAGATTGGATAGAGTATTAGCATCCTAGTCTTGGTTAACTCACTATGATAACTATTCTCTCAAAGCCCTCCCAAAGATTACCTCTGATCATTCACCACTACTTTTGGAAGTGTTGGAGGGGAGAAGAGTTAAAGGTAGACCCTTCAGATTTGAGTTAATGTGGATGTCACATCCTTATTTAGCTCAAAATATTTTAGAATGGTGGAACATTGATATTAGGGGATCCAAAATGTTCCAAGTCTCTCAGAAGCTGAAAAATGTTAAGAAAAATGTAAAGGTTTGGAACAAGGAGGTTTTTGGTCATTTAAAAGAGAGAAAAAGTAATCTAAATGCTAGCTTGGAAGAGGTGGAAGAGCAAATTCAAAATTGGGGGTACACGGAGGAATTATATAGAAAAGAAAAGGTGCTTTTGTCTGATCTCCACACTTTATTAGCCTAGGAAGAAGTCCATTGGAGATAGAAATCTAGGGCTTTATGGCTCAAAGAAGGAGATCGAAACACCCAATTTTTCATCTCACAACTATTAGACATAGGGCATATAATAGAATAAGAATATTGAAGATAGAAGAGGGCAAGGAAATAAAAGAGGAAGAGGATATTAAAAAGGAAGCAATTTTTTTCAAAATCTCCTCAGCATGGAAGATGTAACAAATGTTGAATCAGTTAACAAATTGTTGAAGAATATTCCCCAAGTGGTGAATAGTGAAATAAATATTTTTTGGATAGTCCTTTCTTAGAGGAGGAGGTGCGTAGGGTAGTTTTTAGCATGTAGAGGGATAAAGCCCTAGGTCTAGATGGTTTCCCAAATGGTTTCTTTCAGACTTATTGGGATATTATTAAGAATGATATGTTAGAGGCTTTGTTAGAATTTCAGTGAGAAAAAATAATTCTCAAGGAATGGAATTCTACATTCCTGGTTTTGATTTCAAAAAAGCAAGGAGTAGACATGCTAAAATATTTTTTCCCAATCAGCCTATGCAATTCCATTTATAAAATTTTGATAAAGGTTCTAGCCAATAGACTAAAGAGTATTTTACCTAAGATTATCTCCCCCCAATAGAGTGGTTTTGTTAAACAAAGGTAGATCTTGGATGGGATAATCATTGTTCATGAGGCTCTACACTCTATGAGGATGAGAGGATTAGAAGGCATGTTGTTGAAGCTGGATATGAATAAAGCCTACGATAGAGTCTCTTGGGAGTTTTTGGATAAAGTGTTGTAGTATTTTGGTTTTGGGGCAAATTGGAGGCTTTGGATCATGGTTTGCATCTCCACTCCTCGGTATTCAATGATAGTAAATGGAGAACCAATAGGTTTCTTTCTAGGTAAAAGAGGGTTGAGACAAGGTGATCCTATATCACCTTATCTATTCATAATAGTGGTTGAGGCTCTAGGAAGAAGCTTAACTATAGCAAAAGATGCAACCTTGATTAAAGGAATTTGACCAACATCATCTTCAAATATAATTACTCATCAATAGTTCATTGATGATACCATAATATTATCAGAGTCATCAGTTGTGGAAGTTAAGAATATCAAGAAAATTCTCAAAACCTATGAAACAACTTCAGGTCAAAAAATTAATTTCTTGAAAAGTAGGTTGTTCTTTGTTAACACTCCCCAACTTAGACAAAATAAAATTGCAAGAACTTTTGGTTGTAGAGTGGATAACTTCCCCATTGTATATTTGGGAATGCCCCTTTTTGTAGGTAGAATGAAAGGAGAATACTAGAATTTAGTGCTTGAGAGATTCAATAGAAAGCTTATAGGATGGAAAGGCTCTTCCCTTACTCAAGTAGGGAAATTATAGCTATTGAGGGCAACCCTCCAAAACTTGCCCATTTTCATGATGTCTTTATTTAAAATCCTAGCATTGATGGTTAAGAAATTGGAGTGAATGTAGAGGAACTTTCTTTGGACTGGTGTAGAAGAGAAATAGAGGATTAGTTTGGTTGCATGGGAGAAAGTTTGTAGGCCTAAGCGAGAAGGTGGTCTGGGCATCAAAAAAGTGAAGCAGATGAATAGGGCTTTAATGGCCAAAGTGGGGTGGCGACAAATGATTGAACATGATCAATGTTGGGCTTAGATCCTCTCTACAAAATATCTTGAGAATAGAATCCCCTTTGCTTATAGCTTAAATCCACCTTTAGGATCATCTTTGTGGAATGAGTTGATCAAAATAAGAAATCTCTTATGGAAAGGTTTAAGATGGTAGGTGGGAAGAGGTGATAAGATACGCTTTTGGGAGGATGCATGGGTCATGGAGAGGCCTTTAATTTTTAATGATTACTGGAAGTGCATCATTCGGCCTTTAAAGCAAAAATATGGAAATATGGTTCAGGAGTACATCAAGGAGGAAGATAATTGTAGAGTGTGGCACATGCTACAGTTGGAAGGAGTTGATGCAATTATGCAAAGTAGGCTTAATTCTCTCAATCTCAGTTTACAACATTACTATCTATAGCTCAATATAGGAGAGGATAGGTTCTTTTGGGGTCCTAATCCTAAAGGAATATTTATTGTTAACTCAACTTTTGCCTTTGAAAGGGATAAGGAGAATCATAATTTTCCCTCACATAGAGTTTGGATTAAAGATCTCCTATCAAAGGTGTCTTTCTTTCTTTGGTTGGCATTGCAAAACCGGATATTGATGATGGATAATTTTAGAAGAAGAGGGATGATCATTCTTAATAGGTGTTATTTATGTTGTGGGATGAGGAGATAGATTTTTTTCTTTCCTTTCTTTGTTTTTTTTTATTTCTAATAGGTGTTATTTATGTTGTGGGGATGAGGAGATAGTTGATCATATTTTTGTCCATTGCCCCCTTTCTTTGGAGGTTTGGCATGCGCTTCTTCAGTCACTTAAAACTCAATGGGTGATAGCAAAGTCTTTGGAGGCCTTATGGGAAAGTTGGGTTAACCCTTATCATAGCCCTCGATTGAAGAAAATTTGGATCTTTGTCTTACCTCATTTCATTTGGTAGATATGGAGGGAGAGGAATAAATGAGTGTTCCAAAATAAGGCTAATAGTGTAGAGGTCATTATCAAGAGTATCAAAGCTACCATTGCTAAAAATGTGGTTGTTAATATGGACAACCAAATCTATGAAAATGAGTTGGAGGAAGAAATAGTAGTGGACTAGGGACTATTGAGAGCTACAAGGAATCAGATTAGCTGGCCAAAGAGAAAGGTGAGATGGACTCCTCCCCCTAGAGTGGGTAAAACTAAATTTTGATGGAGCCTCTAAAGGTAATCTAGGGAAGGTTGGAGGGGGAGGGGTTTTGAGATCTAGCTCAAGGGTAGTGATATCTTGTTATGCGGTGAACTTTGGCCATACATCAAACCATGTAGTAGAGGCGAGAGCCATGATTATAGGAGTAAGGCTTGCAAAAAATATGAATGTTAAGAAGCTTATAGTGGAAGGGGATTCTATGAATATCATTAATAGTTTGAATGCCAAGCAAACCACTAGCTGGAGCATTGAAAGTATTATTTAGGATGCAATGAATATACTATCAGGCATGGAGTCATTTGTGATCCAACACATCTATAAGGAAGGTAATGTTGTGGTTGATGTTATGGCAAACATGGGAGTTCAGATGGATGGATCCAAGGTATGGAATGATGTTTTCCTAGAGGCTTTGATGATTATAACTTTGAAAGAGGAAAATGCTTTTGATGCTATTGAGTTAGAAGTTTCAAATCCTTAGGGGAATTGATCACTACAAAAGATCTATTAGCATGGGGTCAGTTTTCAAGGAAACTAAACTGAGATTCAAGAGCTGATTAAAAAAGGCTGCATATTGAATGAAGACTAGGGAAGCTTCCAAAGTTCTCAGGAAAGGAAGAATTGGAGATCTGATCTGAAGCTAATAGAGAATTGATTAAAGCTCTTGAATATTCTAAAGAAACCAGATGGATTGAATTTAAGAAATACTGAATCCCCATGGGATAGAGTTAAATCAAAATTGTTGTATCTAAGTATGCAGCATGCTCCTTTTTAGTCCAAATTTTGTAATATGTAGGTGTTGGAAGTGATTTTTCTCTTCTGCAAATGTAAAAGGTTTGGGGCCCTTTCAAAACCCCTTCATTTACCATAATAAAAAAGAAAAGTATATTTTCTACAAATATATTCATGGAGATTTAATTTGTTTGATAGGAAGAGCAAGACAATTTATTATTATATTTTATTTAAATGTTGAAATGTTTAATTATGATTAAAAATGTTTAAAGTATAGGTAATCACAATATAATAAAAAATATTTTAATATTTTAAGGAAATGAAAAATCTTTATATATTATTTCTTAAATAGTTATATGAGATTAAAATGGGGTTCATATTGTATCATTATAATCATGTTCTTTCAATTGGTTATATTAGTATCTTGTTATCATAATATTTTAACAAGCTACCTAGTGGTATTTGACAATTAATTATATATGATCTTGTATCTTGGATTTTATCCTTGAAAGTCTACTTTTTTATCCTTGTGGTCCATGCCTTTAATAAAATGTTAAGATTAATTATTATGATTGAAATGAAATGAAATTATTTTAATTATGTCCATGAGACCAAAACAGTCTACAAGGTCAAGATATTTAATAAAATATAGGGTATGATGTACAATTTTATTCCCTTTTGAATTCAAAATGTGGACCGCATTTCCAAATTTCCAAAGTTTAACAACATCCAAGAAAAAATGTTCAACAAAGTAAAAAAAATTAACATCCTCTTATCATATTTTGGAGTGTGTTTCTTTTTTTGTTGATTTTGATGAGAAAATTCCATTTTTTCTATTCTCAATTCTTAAAATATTTTTTGGTCTTCACTACTTCTATTGTGCAAAAGACACATTCCTTTTGACCATAACTCTTGAGGAATTGTCCATATTCTAGTTCATATTTGAGATGGTTTGAACTAGATGTTAGTTGGGATAAAATTATTTTTCTTTCCATTTGATCATTGCATCTATGTACTTCTTTTGGTTGTGTTCATAGTTTAGGTTGAACTGATTGATGTATAATTATTTTTTCCTTCCTAGATTTCTAGTCCACATGACAAGTGTAATATTTTCCCTCCCATATTGTCTGATTTCTTTATTGGATTTTGTGATCTTATGAAATATAATGCTCTATTTGTCCATCCATTTTTTGTTTTGTTTTATCAATGTGTCTTTTCTTCTAGTCAGTGTTTCTTTGATTACCCATTTTGACAACCTACTATCTTTCATTATTTTTATTTTTTTAGGTACCCCAATAGCCTTATGAGAACTTCTAATTCTAGTGGAAAAGTCCCTATTTTAGCAAGTAAAATCTCATAAGAGTATAATTATTTAATTATGAAATTATTTGTAATTAGTCACTTTGAATTCTTTACATTTGTCTCCATTTAAAATTTTATGTATTACTAGTTCACACCTAACACTCGTATAACACAGCTAGAATAATTGATAACCCCAAAAGGACCCTACTAGTTTTCCAATATCACAACTCTGTTGTTTTGCAAATATTTAGTAATGAGTAGATTTTCCTAGATTTTGCTTGTATTTGTTTTATCTGCTTTGAAAATATAAGCCAAGGTATTTATAATTTGTTACTACCTCTAAAGGATTTCCTTCTAATAAAATATATGGCTATTTTTGTTCTCTCAAAGTAGATAAGACCATAATTTTAGTCTTGCTAGTGTTTACCTACATCCCAACTTCTTTGTAAAAATTCTCTAAAGCTTTTAGATGTTCTTGTAGAATTTCAAGTATCTTGCCAAGCAAGATGAGATCATTGGCATAGAGAAGAAGTTTCACTACATAATTAGCCAATTGTGTCCCCTCTCCTCCCTTTCTACCAATTCCTCCAATTTATCAATGTAAAGGTCAAATAAAGTAGGTGACAATGGATAGCCCTCTTTCACCCTAATATCACTCCCAAAACACTTTGATAGTCCTTCTGGAGTTCTAGTTTTTGCCATCACCTACTTATAAAGTTTGTGTATAGTCGCTTTGTAGTTGGTTGGTATGCTAATTTATTCCAGTATTTTTCAAGATTTACCTATAAGTACTATGTCAAAATCCTTTTTAAATTCCACAAAACAATAATAAACATCTCATTTTTCATTCCATATCCTCTTTGTTAGGTTCCTTAAAGTGATGCAATGGCCTATTTGATGGTTTTTGAAGCCTTAATATTAATGTAAAGCTCACAAGATAAATATCACATGATCAAATATATGATAGTTGAAATATAATAAGATCAAGATAATAATGTAACAAAATAGTATGAGCCAACTAATATGTGAATCAATACTAATAATATAGCAACTAACATTCATTAAAAAACAACAATATGAATGTAAATAGTCTGAATCATACATGTGCAAAGCATGTAGCACAACTTACAATATTAGTTGCTCAAATGTATGCAATATTTATTACTCCTCTTTCTCTTATAAATGTATCATGAAACTCTTATACAATAACAATGCTCACTATGTAGACAATGTAGACTATTTAGGTGATGTAGACAATGTAGGCAATGTAGACTATGTCGACTATGGAGTAATATATAGCCATTGTAAGATGACTCTTTGGTTACTTGAATATTCCTTTTCTTATTCCAAGTCTCATGACTCTTGGCTTATCTATTTAACACTTGCATACACATGACTCTATCTTGTATGCATACTTGGACATGAATCTTCACATAACACATCCTAATCTAAGAACACATGTGCACACTTTACATATGAGACAATTATACATATTTACATTCATAACACTTGCACACATATTTACATGACACTTGTGTATTTCTTGCACAGTATTACATTACATAAAATATTTACTCACACTCTAATATAATACACAACCCTAATATACTATTTACAAGGATGTACCATGGAGGTACATTTGCATATAAAAAATAATGTAATATACTCTAACACCCCCTATGTTACATTATTTGGTTATTGAATACTCTTCATCCTTCAAGTGACTTTGCAATGTATTTGATCTTTGTCTTGATATTTATCTAGATCTTCTTTAATCTTAGATTTTTGTTCTTCAATCTACAAATGGTCTTGTAGTACATGTGATCTTCTGTTGTCCTCACATCTTTTTCAGCTTCTTGAACTTTGGATTCACCCAATGTTATAAATATTCTTGATTCTCATTTCCTACAGTTTGTCTTTCAGAGCATTTAACAATGTTATCTTGAAATAATATAAGCTCTTGAGAAAACCAATTGAATCTAAAATATATTCCATTTTTAATTGATCATGTAGCCTTTGTGATATTTTAATTTTTTATAACACATTTTATTGTTCCTGTTTATACATTTTAAATCAATTGATATTCCACTTTCAACTAGTTTGGTAACGTAAATGAGATTGGTTTTCAACCTTGGAACATACATAACATCTTTCAATATAAATTTTGAGAATGGTGCACTAGGTGTTACACAACCACTTCCATGTACTAGATACCTCTTATCATCAATAATCTTCAAATAGAAATTATCTCTGACTTCTAAACAATCAAACTATTGTAAATTACCAATCATATGATGACTAGCACCTGAATCTATGTACCAAATATCTCTTTCTATTTGAATCACATGATTAGCTTTACTTGAAATTATTTTGCATTGTTGACAAGAGTTTTGAGTATGATGTTGCTCACTTGATGTACCTTGTTCATGAAATTTTCCTTTTGTAGAATATGGTTTTATATTTTGATAACATCTTCTACGTTGAAAAGTTCCTCTTGGTAACTTATCCATTAAATTTGTAGATTTTGATTTTTTAAGTAGACTTCCTTGTGACTCCCTAGGTTTTAAAAATAATTTCAAAGTTTCTAAATTTCAATACCTATGAAGTAGAATTCCTTATGTCTCCCTTATATTTAGAAACCAAGAAGAAATAAAAGTTTTACAAAATTAACTTCCTAAGTTTGAGGTTGAATACCTTTTGTCTCCCAACTCAATTAATTTTGCAAATAATCTATTAATTCAAGAAATAATAAAACAAATCTAAACATTTAATAAAGCTTACTTAACTTACTTATCACTCCATTAATTTCACTTTGTTAAAAAACTAATCAAGCATTAATTTACTTCTTTAATCTTATCACTCCAAAAGACTAATAAAGCATTAACCTTAATTAAATATCTAACCTTATCTCTCCTTAACAAATAATAAATAATATTAAAAAATTTAAATTCTTTTCCAACCTTATCTCTCCTAAATAATCAATATTAGAAACCCTAAATGAATTTACCTTTGAAATATGCATGCTCTCTCTTCCAACTTTGTAGATGTTGTTTGTTCTTCCTTCTTCCTTGATTTCTCAGGTGTGTGGATAGGCTTGATTTATCCTCTTGAATGTAACATTCCTTGTGGATGTTTTGAAATTGAGTAGATCAAATGTTTGTTCTTCCAACACTCGTTTGCAAAGCTCCTAACGATTCTATTTTGGGAAAATGAACATTGATTATTTCAATGTTTATTGATATTCCCCACCAAATAGATTACCAAAGACGTTTCTGCCATGCTATGACTTATTTACTCATATCCTTGGCATTACTAGAGATGTTTGAACAACATTGAAATATTTTTGGCACTATTCTATTATGCACTTGCATTTCCCTTTGCTTGGCTGCATCTCTTCAAATTTACCAAGTTTGTATGTCACTTCCTTTGTGCTTTAGCTTCTCTAGGTATTATAATGACACCCTATTGTACAATAATATCTGATATACCATTTCTTCTATTGTATCAATAATTATTTAATATGGTGCTTTATCTTTAACAATTATGGCATTCCTCCTTCTATAACAATGGAGCTCCGAATGGTGCTTCGTTTTTTGCAACTATAATATTTCTCCTTCTACAATTATGGATATTAGAATGGTGCTTTTTTCTCTACAACAATGTATTTTCTACTACAACTAGAGTGGTGCTTATTTTACTACAACTATGGTTACAACTTTGGCTAAGCCTTCTTTTTTTCTCTTTATATTCATTTTCTCACATATTCAAACTCATTCTCTATACTATGCTTTCATGTCTACCATATCATACATGTAGGAATGATGAAAATGATGTTTTAAAGTAGGCAGAATGTTTGCAATCTCATTTTTGCATCTTAATGTTTAAAATTTGTAATTGCACCCTAAAACTTTGACTGCACTCTAATATTTGGTTGTACTATAAAACTCTTATCTTTGGCTACTTGTTGTCTTGCTTTAAATATTCTTGCTATCTGAAATCCTTCTTCTCTTTATTTTATATTTAAGCCACTTAATAATTGATGTACTTTATTAAATTCCTGAGCCTTCTTCTCTGAAATATTCTTATGCTGGTCTTCCCTGACCTTCTTTCTCTAGACCTTATTTCTTATCCACTACTTACCTCGATCCTTTCATAAACCTTTGCTCAAATGTCCTTTCTTTTGATTTTCTTAGATAAATAACCTCAACCTCTCTTTCCTCCTTTTGTAGTTGGCCATGTAGTATCTAATGTGCATCTTTATTCTACATCATGGCCTCTTTCTAATGGCCTTTATTTCCTTGAATATGAGTTCTTGTATGTTGTCCTCGAATTTGAGCCTAATACTCTTCTTCTCTGGATTTTGTTTGATCCCTTTTTAGATGACGTAAATGGTTCTTTCTACAATATATATATCATATTATTTATTTATTGAGCCTTCTTTCTCTTACATTTTTATCCTTTATGATGTCATCTATAACTCGGCCTATTTATTTGAAGGGTCTCTTTCTTTAATATTGGATTCTAACCTCTTTCTATTTCTTTGGAATCTACATCTCTTATATTCAAGTCTTGTTTCTCTTCTTTCATATGGAATGAATATGGTATCTTATATTTTCACTAATAAGGGCCTCAATACTATATTATAAACCTCTTTCTTTGAAGAGTTTTCACCTCTTGAATCTATACTTGTCAAGGTCTCTAAAATCTTCTCTATCTTTGAAAATATGAAAATTTTATATGATTGCTATTGTCAAGCCAATTTTTCAAGGTCTATCTTCAAGACCCAAATTCCTAAAAATTTTATCAAGGCCTTTTTATTCAATACCTGAATCAACAATATCAATATCAAGGTCTATCTTCAAGACCTACATTTGTTTGTCAAGGTCAGCATTCGAGACCTGGAACTATCTATGTCAAGGTCTGCCTTCAAGACCTAAAACTATCTATGTCAAGGTCTTCCTTCAAGACTTGAATATATGATAATCTATAACTTAGATCAATTCTTGCCTGATGAAATCTTTCTACCTTCTCTTGCACTTAAATATGAAAGTATTCTCTATCTATTGTAGGAAGTTTCTTACTTCTTTGAAGATCAATCTATGTTGTAGCAATGTCTTAGGTTGATCCTAAGAACTCCAATAATTATTCTTGTTCTTACTAGAGAATCCAATATCAATGTTAAGGTGACTTATAAACTTCCCTGATGCTCCAAACAAGATAACTTTATTGCACCAACTTCTTTCAACTTTATTTTGAGAGTTGATAGAAGTTGTCAAAAAATTGTCTATGTCCTTGAAATCCTTTATCAATGTCAGGATGGCTCTTTTTTGAATGACCAACTTTCTCCCAAGTTGGTTCTGCCTCTAACAGTAAATGCTTATTCTCCTTCCTTTTAAAGAATATCAATGCCAAGGTATTTTTGTCCTTGGAACTTTCCTATCAATGTTAGGGTTGGCTATTTTCCTAATTAATAAATTTTCTTCAAGATGATTCGCCCAAATATGGATCCTAGTTTTCACTAGTTATTCTTCAACCTAGTGGAAAGACCCTAGTTGAGTCTTAGTCTTCACTAGTTATTCTTCAACTTGTTAGATTTTGATGGTCTATATTTAAGGAAATGCAACCAAAAGATATAAAATGAGCAAGTAATGATAACTATATGATAATTTCAATATAAAATGTAAAAAAAGTATATGAGAAACTTCTACAATAACTCATAAAATAGCCATTAATGAAAGCTCACAAAAATAGTACAATGTAATATGATGGAGGACATGAACACTCCAAAATTTATGAATGATCTACATTGTACTCACTATACTTACTCTATCTAGGATCAAGAATATACCTTCTAGCATCACTCTCTCAAAGGCATATATATAGGGAGATATATCCCTTGCTATTTCATCTACCCATGACTCTTCATCTACCTAACCTATGACTCATGTACATATGGACTACATGCACATTTACATCATTGCACATTCTAATACTTGTGCATTTATTACATTGCATGAAGTAACTACTCAAACCTTAATCTAAGATAAAATTTTAATCTAAAGATGTACCTAAGGTGGTACATTGGCATGTACCAAATAATGTAATATATTCCAACACAACCTAGTGGAAGGACCCTAGCTAAGTCCTAGTCTTCACTAGTTGTTCTGCAACTATGGAAATACCCTAGCTTATTTTGTCACTCTAGACAAAACTTAATTATGTAGCTAACTAAATCAACCTATGCAAGTAACTACTTATTGTAGATCTGATACCATTGATGGCTTTTTAAGCCTTAATATTAATATAAATATCATAAGATCAAATATATGATAGCCACAATATAATAATATCAAGATAGTAATGTAATAGAATAATATGGGCCAACTAGTATTTGAATCAAGGCTAATAATATATCAACATTCATTAATAACCAACAATATGAATGTAAATAGTATGAATCACAAAAAAATTATGCTTCAGGTAACACCATCCTCTTCCAGAATATGTGTCTTTTACTTGCTCCCCAAAATCCACAAGCCCAGGATTTTTGGTCGATCCATTTGTTCCTAATGTGGTTTCATGCTCGAACCTGCCTCCAAATGGCTTCATCATCTACTCTTGCCAATTTTTTTGAAGCAAAAAAATCATCTCTTGGATTCCATATCTCTAATTAAAGATTTACATGGTCATAATTTTTCTCAGGACATCATTCTTTTTTTGTTTGATATTGAGAGCCTCTATCCCAACATCCCCACCTCTCAAGGATTGGAAGCCCTATATCATTTTTTTAGGAATGAATTTGATCTGGCCAAGATAAACTTTGTGGTAAGGCTTGCAGAGATAGTGTTAACACAACACTACTTGGAATTCAAAGTGAAAACATACAGGAAAATAAGAGGAACAACCATGGGAAGTAGTTTTGTTGTGGTTTATGCTAGTTTACTTCTCTGTCATCTAGAGGAACATGTATTTAATAATGTTATTGTGAAAAATATTTTATTTTATAAAACATATATTGACGATACCATTGGATTTTGGCATGGCCCTAAGGAGGATATTAATGGTTTTCTTGTTGTCTATGGTTTCTTCTATGATAGTATTAAAATTACTTCCTTTATTTATGATTGTGAAATAACACTTCTGTATACTGTGTTTTTTAAGGGGCCTGATTTTGATCAGACTGGAATTATTTGCACCAAATTATTTTAGAAGCCGATGAATGTCTATCAATACATCCTTGCTTCCTCCCATCATCCAGTTCATCATAAAATGGTCTTTATCATGAGTGAACTCAATAGATTTTCGGCTAGAGAAAAATCCAAGGATGGATTTATTTTTGTTAAAAATAATTTTTTGTTATAACAAACTAAGAGCTAGGGGATATAAAATTAATTTTCTCTTGCCTTTGTTTGAGAAAGTTAAATTTGATGGAAATACTTCACTTTTATCCAGAGTTTTAGAGTAAGCAACACACAAACATGGATCCAAAATAAAATAAATCCTCTTATTTTGAATCTAGACAACTGCAATTTTGTCAGAGATCTTTGAATCGACACATATATTATTTCTCTAATGTTTGAAAAATGGAGAAAATATAGAGATCTCAAGCACATTTCTTGAGGCATCATTTGTTGGAGGAACCAAAAACCTCTTCAATCTTATATTTGTAAAAATAAAATTGTTTAAGAGACTCTTTCCCACTTTGTATTTTCGCATTTTTTAATGTGTTTCTTCTATTTCTGATGGTAAATGTAAGTGCAAGAAAATTAAACCATAAGAAGTGAACCTTGTATTGATAATTAGGTAGTGTTTAAATAGTTTAACAAATAGGCTATGATTAGCCTTTAGAATAATATATAAATATATTATCCTAATATAACGCTAACTAACGCGTTATGAGTTGCGTAACCCTAAAGGTAGCTAACAACTAACCTAGTCTAGGAAATCACGCTAACCTACTAACCAACTAGGTAGGATAGTTAACGTAGTCGAAATGACTACAATGACTAACTAACCAATGGTAAGTAGTAAAAAGTAAATACTAGTGGTAAAAAGTAACAGGCTACTTTTTACCATGCGGTAAATAAAATCTACCTAATGTAGGAAATGGGGTAAATATCCCAAATGATGGAATATTACTCTAACATCCCCCCTTATTACATTATTTGGGTAATGTATACCTATCCTCATTTACAAAAATATTTGGGTAAAGTATATAACTACCCCAATACAGTGGAAGAAAATGTCGATCTGCTGGTTCTTGCTCTATCACAGTGCTCTGGCTACTCCTAAGCAAAACATTGGTCATTCCTCACTTTGTCTTCACACCAACGAATGTCCTTATAGTAATATCATAATCCAACTGAATAGCATGGGTAATCAGCCACTACAATCGCTAGGTGTAGTATATTATATGACTTCATACGAGGTTCATTCATTTAAAATATGAATTTGCAAAAGATAAGGTAGCTAAGGTGTCGATCGCTGCCGAAAATGCACCCTTATAATTTCACCCCTTGTTGCAAAACATCTATTTAATTTATGAAAGAAGTATGACTAAGGTGTCGATCGCTACCGAAAATGCACCCTTATAAGTCTTCTTCCCTTTTTATAAAAAATTGTGAAGAAAAGAAAGTGTATCCCCCTTAATTGCAAAAGATGTGCAACTTAAGAAGCTTTGTGAATTATTTTACAAATATTGCCTCCTAGGCAATTTTACACTAGAAAATTCCCTCCTTTTGTTACAAGAACTTCAAACAATGAGAGTTTGATTTTTTATGAAGCCTAAAAGAGGTACAGACACCCCTTTATTACAAGTAATTAAAACAAAAACTTATGTTGTTTATGAAGCCTAAAAAAGAGAGAGGAAATGGTGTTTTTATCAAGGTGACAAATGTGTTTTCCCTCTACAATACTATCTTAGCAATAAGCACTCTGTGTGTTTTTCTGAACCAAAATCAGAATCAGAACTAGACACTTCACTAGCAATATTGCCTTTGTTTTGCTTATGTGTTGTGCCTTTGTATTTCTTGTTTTGCTTGTTTTTGAACCAACACCGATTGGTGTCATGGTTGTCCTTTTTACAATACGAGTAAAATATCTTTTGAGATTTCTTTCCCTTCCCTTTTGAATATGATCCCCCCTTTTGAAAGTTTTCTTTCTTCTTATCACCCTTATATTTTGAATAAAGTACATTGTTCGACACTTCATCATTTTGGAGTTGATTTGCTTCCTCAGTTTGAAGCAAATTGACTAACTCCACAAAGGTGACAACTATTTTTGAAACATTAAGGGATGTAGTCAACATTTTGTAGGATTCAGGAAGAGCTCTCAAAATTACTAAAGTTAAAATGGTGTCTCCTACTTTGGCCCCTAAAGCATTAAGCTTAGACTTCAGATCTGCCACTCTGTAGAGGAATAGTTCTACTGATTCACCTGACTTCATATGGAGTGTATGAAGTTGTGTTTGAAGGTTTAGAATAGTTGATTGATTCTTACCTTCAAAAATGGTACAAAGAGCATCCCATGCCTCTTTACCAATTTTAGCTTCACTTATGTGAGGCTAGATTTCATCAGTAGTTGCTAGGAGTATTAACATGAGAAAATGATTGTTCTTTTTGTCCCATGCTTTTTGATTTACTCCTGTTGTTGCAGGTCTTGATTCAGTGCCATCAACTAAATCCCACAAGTTCTCTACAGTCAAGATGGTTTTCATCTTAGTTTTCCATGCTGAATAGTTAGGACCCTTTAGCAATTGTGTATCACTTAAGTATTTATTGATAGTTGCCATGATGAAGGTCCTACAATTTGTACTAAGATGATATTTCTTTCACTCTTAAGTGATATTTAATGGCACCTGCATGAAAATTCTCTTGAAGAGAGATAATCAATTGGAGGACGTTAAGCCAAACAAATAAGAGATGAAAGATAATTCACTCAAAAAGATATTTAATGGCACCTGCCTAAAAATCCTCTTGAAGAAGGATAATCAGTTTGAGGAAATTAAGCCAAACAAATAAGAGTGAATTAGGGGTTTTGGTTTTAGGAGAGAATATCAAATGAATATTGGCTTTAAATTTGTGCAATGGTTAACACAAATTTATTAGTGAAATTTTGGGGTATGGAGTGTTCTTGATTCTATGACTTATAATTGCAAAAGAAATAATGCAATAATCAAACAAGAATACCCACAAAATTCTTATCACCTAGGTGTCGGATGCAACCGAAAATGCACCTAACTTGCCAATAAATGTGTCGAGTAAAATAAAAAATGCACCTTTTAATTTTTTCAACAAAATATGAATGTGTGTAGTGGAAAAAATTGATATGTTATGTCTCCTCGTTTTATAATTTTGTAAATAATGTGACAATAAATAATTGCCTATCTTTTCTAATTTTGCAAAATAAACAAGTTTGATTTGTTTTAATTGCTCCTCACTTTGTGTTACAAATTTGCAAAAGAAATACAATTTCTTGTTTTCCCCCTTTGTTTTGCAAATTTAACAAATAACACTCCTTTCAAGACAAGTCGACACACGACCCGCGTTTGAAAGGCTTCCAGAACTAGTCGACACACGACTTAGTTTTTATGGGCCCAAGGTTACAATTTCTTCTCAAGTTTGCAAAAACAATAATGTGCAATTTTATGTCTTATATCCCCAATTGGAGAAAACAAATGCACACTTTCAATTTTGATGTTTTGCAAATTTTGAAGTCTCCTTGAGTTCCAATTTTGCAAGCAAATGTTTTGATATTTGTCTCCATTTTATGTTGCAAAATTGACAAGGATTGAGAAGTATTTAAGGGCTCTCTAATTTGCAATAAAATGTTTGCTATTGAATGTCTTATATCCCCTTTGTAGGAGAAAACAAAAGCAGTATTTTGTTCATGTTGCAAAAAAATAGATCCTTTCTTATTTAATTTCAATTTGCAAAATTTAAAAAAAAGTTAGTTTAAAAACATTTTTAATTAATAATAAAAAATGAAATAAATGTTTTAAATAAATCAATTTAATGTGTTAAAAAAATTTGATTTAAAAAACATTATTTAACTTTAAATTATTAAAAAATATATTTAAAAACATAAACTTTAATTAAACTTAAATGCAAAATAAAATTAAAAAAAAATTAATTTTACCTTGGATTTTGTTTTCACCTTGTAGCAAAAGGCTACAATTTCGACCCCGATGAGGATTGATCCCCCAACCTCCTGTCGGGGGACTTTACAGCGGACACACAACCAGTCGGGCTATCTAGCCCGACGGTTTCTTAAGGCCCGTGCCTTCTACTTGAAGGCAATCCGCTTGAAGCGGATTAAAAAAAATAAAAGTTGTGATAGGCTTTGGGGACTATTAGTCCCACATTGCCTACATGACAATGTTTTTCTTGTTTTTAAACAAGGAGACACACTAAAGTGGTCGATTGCCTGCGGGCAGTTGACCATATCCCACTTTTGCTACCTATAACCAGAGATCAAACCAGCTCGTCACGTGGCAAATTTGACCGTTGCCACGTGTCGTAACTTGCGTCTAGCCACATCACCTCAAATTTTGTGTCATCTAGCCACGTCAATTTTCCAAGTCAACCAGTGCCACATGGTAGTGTCTACATGTTCCTTGGTATCCGTGTCTAGTCTATTCAGCACTAGGTGTTCCTCGATCAGCTCTTTCGATTTGCATGTCAGTCAGGGTCTGTCGCTGTCTGTTACATGTTTGTCTGTTAGCCTCCCCTCAACACAGACATCGAGATTCGAGAGAACGAGGTCCCTCCTCCCGGTCCGACGATCGAAGACTAGTCTCCGACCATCGATGGCCCACTAGACATAAACGATCCAGCAGCACCGGTGACCAACACCACGTGAGGGTAGGAGCACCCTTTATGGGCCGATCGCCAGAGGTGCTATTATTCGATCATCGACTACCACTTGGGAGGGCCCGCCTACCCTCCTTAGGTGGTCGGTCTGCAGTGGTTGACTGTTCGAGGGCTCACTTGCCCTGGAGTAACGATCGACATGTGTCGTCGATCACCGAAAGTTGATTTTCGATCGCCTGTCCATGGAGAAGGCCTTGCCTTCCTTGGGTTAGAATGGGGGGCATGGATTCCCAAAAAAAATGCCAACTATAGGAAATTGATGAATTAATTAAATGCATAAAATTCAAACCAAACCCTTCGCAACGCCTTCTCCAGTGGAACGAGATCTGCTCTCGTCTTCTCCACTTGTGGAACGAGATCTGCTCTTGTCTTCTCCACTTGGAACGAGATCTGCTCCAGCGCTTCTTCCCTCTGGATTTGATGCCAATGATGGTAAATGTAAGTGCAAGAAAATTAAACCATAAGAAGTGAACCTAGTATTGATAATTAGGTAGTTTTAATTTGTTTTACAAATAGGCTATGATTAGCCTTTAGAATAATATATAACTATATTATCCTAATATAACTCTAACTAATGAGTTATGAGTTGCGTAACCCTAAAGGTAGCTAAAAACTAACCTAGTCTACGAAATCACGCTAGCCTACTAACCAACTAGGTAGGATAGTTAACGTAGTCAAAATGACTACAATGACTAACTAACCAATGGTAAGTAGTAAAAATTAAATACTAGTGGTAAAAAGTAATAGGCTACTTTTTACTATGTGGTAAATAAAATCTACCTAATGTAGGAAATGGGTAAATATCCCAAATGATGGAATATTACTCTAACACTTTCTTGGGTGAATGTTTTTTTGGGGGGTTGAGCTTGGGACTTCTCTTATTTTCACTATCTTGGTCTATAAAATTATGGTTTGTAATAATGCTTGGGTGTTTTTATCCCACATGCATTACTTTTTAGCTCCCCCCTAGAGTTAGGTCTTTATAAAGAGAAGTTGTACCTCTTTGAAGCTCACTCTGCTGATGAGACTTGTAGGTCGAAACACGTTCAGAGTTTTATAGATGTATCACTTCTTTTTTCTGGAATAAAAATTCAATAAAATATTTTTTGTTCCTTTCCTAACTTATCTCTTTCTTTAATTTTCTAATCCCTCAATTTTCTTCCTTGTGTTTTCTAATACATTTTTGCTACCAGTATTATTCTCTTCACTTGCACGTAATGTGATCTGTTGAACCAAAAAGCTTGCAGCATTAGAAGTATGCTCTTCACTTGCAAATTTGTGATCTAGTGAATCAGAAACTAGTTTACGTTTTTAGAGTGCTACTTCACCATGTTTATTTTTCATTAATGACTCATGTACATGTGGACTACATGCATTTATATCATTGCACATTCTAACATTTGTGCATGTATTGCATTGCATGATGTAACTACTCAAACCTTAATCTAAGACAAACTCCTAATCTAAAGATGTACCCAAGGTGGTACATTGGCATGTACTAAATAATGTAATATATTCCAGCACAACCTAGTAGAAAGACCCTAGCTAAGTCCTAGTCTTCACTAGTTTTTCTGCAACTATGGAAAGACCCTAGTTTATTTTATCACTCTAGACAAAACTTAATTATGTAGCTAATTAAATTAACTTGTGCAAGTAACTACTTGTTGTAGCTCTAATACCATTGATGGTTTTTGAAGCCTTATTAATGTAAATCTCACAAGATAAATATCACAAGATCAAATATATGATAACCATAATATAATAAGATCAAGATAATGATGTAATAGAATAATATGTGCCAACTAAAATGTGAGTCAAAGCTAATAATATATCAATATTTATTAATAAGCAACAATATGAATGTAAATAGCCTGAATCATACATGTACAAAGCATGTATCACAACTTACAATAGTAGTTCCTCAAATGTATGCAATATTTATTACTCCTCTTTCTCTTACAAATTTATCATAAAAATCTCATACAGTAACAATGCTCACTATGTAGACAATGTAGACTATGCAGGTGATGTAGATAATGTAGGCAATGTATACTATGTCCATTATGGAGTAATATATAGCCATTGTAGGATGACTCTTTGGTTACTTGACTCTTCCTTTCCTTATGCCAAGTCTCATGACTCTTGGTTTCTCTACTTGACACTTGCATACACATGACTCTATCTTGTATGCATACTTGGATATTACTCTTCACATAACACATTCTAATCTAAGAACACATGTGCATATTTACATATAAGACACTTGTGCACATTTACATACATAACACTTTCACACTCATTTACATGACACTTGTGCATTTCCTGCACATTATTACATTGCATAAAATATTTACTCACACTCTAATCTAAGACACAACCATAATCTAATATTTACAAGGAGGTAAATTAGAATGTATCGAATAATGTAATATACTCTAAAACTATTATTGAGTACATTAGTTTGAACCTTGCTTGTCCTATTGCCCTCTTTCCTTTATTTTTTTACCACTAACTGTTTTTGCTTTCTAATATATTGCCAAACAATTTTAGAAAAAGAAGCTTAATTATGATGGTGCAATAACTTTAAGGATTGGTGTATTTATTTTAATCCAATGGCATGACACTAAACCAAAAATGGCTTTAACAATGGGTTTTAACCACTCTTAAAGGTATTTAAAGGTGGTTATTCAACCGTCATCTATGAGGGCATTATAAAAAGTCTATGACATATGATGACGGTTAAAAACCACCTCAAAAAGCTACCTTATTAGGATATAAGAGGGTGGTTTATAACCACCCTCTTAGGGATACAAGGTCAACTAGAACCACCCTCTTAGGTCTAAAAGGGTAGATAAAAACTGCCCTCATAGGGTTAAGACCTCAGGCCTAAGAAGATAGTTTATAACCACCCTCTTAGGCCCTACGAGGACGATTATAAACTGCCATCTTAGACCTAAGATGATGGTTATAAACCACCCTCTTAGACCTAAGACAACGGTTATAAACCACCCTCTTAGACCTAATATGGTGGTTTTAAAGCGTCCTCTTATGTCACCCTAATATGGCAGTTTTAAACTACCATATTAGGTCGAAGACGGTAGTTTAAAACCACCCTCTTAGGATCTCAACCTAAAAAATATATAAATGATGCCTCAGCTGAAACAACATAGCACTCAGTAGTGGTTTGCTATTTTTTTTTAGGCATTATTTATTTCTCATGGTCATTTCATGGACAAGGTAATTTTCCATTGGAACAAAGAGAGACAAAATTTTAAACTGCCTCCAAGGGATAGAATTTTCCATGGAAGCATTAGATAAGTCACAATGCACCATTTTGCTCTTGTTAGAGTGCATACAACCAATGTGATCATATAAATACCATGTTACAAATACTTTTACACTTGATAGATGACCACATGCATACTATCCTATGGGACATGACAATAAACAATGTATGCATGTATAAAAGACCATGATAAGTAGTCATACAAATCCTTGGGTGATGGAAATTATTTACAATTTGTAGATAGTGTTAGTCAATATACTTGCAATAGTTCCACCTAAGCATCAAATATAAGAAGGTAGTACAAATCTGGTTGTCGATGGCTTGAATTAAGATCTTCTTAGAGGTACATTTCTTGCTCAAATTAAGCATATTGTTGCCTACCAAGTGATATATTTAATGATATATTCTGAAGGTATCCTACATAGGAAAAAGAACTCCATGCCATGTCCCAAGCATGTTGTTAGTGAAAATATTATATTTTGAGCAATGAGAGAATCATACATATTGATTATAAACCCTTGCAATTCCTGTAGATAGAAAGCAAAATCAGCAAGGAATGTCATCAAAAGAGGTCAATATACCTGCAAAAATTCCACCCAAGCATCAAATATAAGAAGGTAGTACATATTTGGTTGTTGATGGATTGAAACTAAATAAACTTTATAAAACTAAATAAAATTGATATAAGTAAATTAACCTCTTCCATTTATCCTGAAGGCCTTAATCTTCTCAACCCAATTCTTAACTTCCTTAAATTATACCTACAACTTACTTTTAAGGAAATATACCTAAATCTTATTTGAGTATTTGACACCACCAAATATTTCCAACCATACGGACCCACACAAATCACCATATATCAAGGAAAGTACACAATTTCATATGTTATTTTTTTCTTCAAACTTCTTGTTGTGTAGTTTTTTGGAAAGGTGTATTTCACAAACTTAACCACCCTTGAAAACATCTAGAAATCCATTGACTATGATTTTATTTTATAAAAATCTCATGTTAAAAAAGGTTCCAATGTCGATACCTAGATATAGGGCTTGAACTCATGGCAATGTATATAACTGGTATTGAGTGGTCATAGACCTAGGGTCGAATATTACAGATTTAATCCTACCCTCATGTTATCTACAAGCTCTGCCCCAAAGTTAACCTTCATATCTAACAAAAAATTCCAAAATGTTTGGGGAAAGCAGAGGGGAGTGAGGAGTTTAACATTGAAAACAATGTTTCTATCATAAGAACATGCACCTTGTATAGCCATGGAGACACCTGGAGATAGAGATATAACTTATATTAATGCATGGACCTAAGGTCAAGTGGCCTATACCTGGGGTTAATTAAGTGTACCACTGTGGAACCAATCCCAACCTAATATTCTCTACAACCTTTACCCGAGTGTTAACCTTAACATTTGCATCCAAGGCATTATGTTGCAACAATATTTGAGATGCAATTATATCACAGCAACCCAAGTTCAAATACTGCCATTGTGAAGGACACTACCATAATAAGACCATCTATGAGTTACTATAGGTGGGATAGTTTCCATACCATGTAACCAATTTAAAAAAAAAAAGTTTAAATACCCATACCTTCTATTCCATGATATCCATTCCAAAATTGACTGCTAAATCCATCTCACCTTAAAACAAAACCTCAAATCTATAAAAATCCTTTTTAGATTCCCAATGTTGTAAGCTTATTAGAATTTATTACTGTAGATGCAAATCGAACAACACCAAATAACTAAACCGAAGAACACAAGCTTATACTGAGAGGGGGGTGAATAGTATAAGACCACTTTTTACTTTTATTTTCAAATCAATATTATGCTATGTATAGATAGCAGTATCAATAAAAGTAATTAAAGTAATGCACAAAACACCATACACAATATAGACACAGATTTTAATGTGGTTCACCCAATGTGGGCTACCTCCAGAGAGAAAATATTTCTTCTAAATATTTCTCAAATAATATTTTGGAAATCCTTCCCAATTACAATGTTTATGGACCTCTGTCCAAAGGAGATGTTGATCCCCTAAATCTGGTTTGTGGATCTCTATCCATAGGATAACTCCTACTCTGCTTTGGCTGGTGATCCTCTAGAAGACACTACCTCCACTACACTAATTGTGGATCTCTCTCCACTTGAAGATTCTTTTCCTCACTTAGAAGACCTATCCTCAATGTCCTGGATGATGGATCTCTATACACTGGAGTCTCTATCCTCTTTGCTCTATCACCTCCAAAGCTCTATCTCAATACTGTACTAAACACAGTCCTGTAGGTCTAGCATAGTTCTACTCAATACGTCCACTCAGAACCTTATCAAATCTTCTCAATAGGTTCACTCAGATCCTGCTCAAACATGCTCAACAGGTCCACTCAGAACCTGATAAAATCTGCTCAATAGGTCCACTCAGAACCTATCTAAATATGCTCAACAGGTCCACTCAAAACCTGATAAAATCTGCTCAATAGGTCCACTCAGAACCTGTCTAAATATGCTCAACATGTCCACTCAAAACCTATCCAAATTTTCTCAATAGGTCCACTTAGAACCTAATCAAATCTGCTCAACAGGTCCACTCAAAACCTCCTCAAATCTGCTCAATAGGTCCACTCAGAACCTGATAAAATATGCTCAACAGGTCTACTCAGAACCTGTCCAAATATGCTCAACAAGTCCTCTTTAGGACTTAACCAAATCTGTATTGTAATCTTCCACAAAAGCTCACACAAAAACAATCCATAATTCTTCTCAAAGACTTACCTCAAATCAGCTTAACAAGTCCACACAGAACTTTGTCCAATCTCATAGAAACATAAAGAGAATTTTTAGAGACTCAATATGTTCTGTACTCAAAACTCAATCACTTTCTCAACTCAATCACATAGAAGCATAAAGAGAATTGTTAGAGACTCAATATGTTCTCAAAGCTCAATCACTTTCTCAACTCAATCACATAGAAGCATAAAGAGAATTGTTAGAGACTCAATATGTTTTATTCTCAATATCAACTCAAATCAGAATATAGAATAGTTTGTTTTATGGAAATTGAACAACTTCATATCCACTTCACTAGGCTCAATCAACTCTACTCAACCAATCATCTCAAGAAACAACCCTTTATCACAAACCCTAGTCCAAGCATATATCAACCAACTCAAAATGTTTCTGTTGGTCCGGCTTTCATGCACACCCCGAGAAAAAGGATGGAGGCAAGGAAAGCTCCGGAGACACCCACGGGACTGATCCCACTCATCTTTAGGATCTAGCTGGTTATCCAAGGTGCGAGTTACCGAGTTGGGTCGAATGGCAATTCACTCTTTTCCACTTACGGAATAGATTTCGATATGGATCTGCTCTGTTACCTTACGGGGGGTTCCTGAACTTGTTCGGTAGTTGCAAAAGTTGTTGACAATCGGATTTGACTTGAATTCTTTGATCTAGCTCTCATGGGTCAGTGATTTAAATAAAAGGCAAATAAAGAAAATAAAAATGGATCATTAACGGTAAGCAAAGAGAGGGTAGGGTAGGGCGAGAAAGAGAAGTTTATCGAACATCAATTGTAAACCCAAACTGTCAATCTTATCTATGCTATCGACTTCACAACAGAACAAATCCCGAGAAGAAAGTGTCCGGTCGGTCTAAGATCACTTTCAACTAAGAGCACAAGGCGAGTGAAACAGATCTAGCGAGAAAATCATAAATCCAAGGGCAGTTGGTTAAAGTCGGTATCTTTCACCGGCGGCCTAGCTCGCACGGTGAAGACAGAGCAATTAGAACAAACTTAACCTCAAATCTGTAATTTCCCCTAGCGAGACAATAGAACAAGCTGAAGCCTAACGACATATTTAATCTTGACAATGGCGATTTACTGACATATATCTAACAAACTTTAAATGGAACGGATAACAAAAGAAAATACACTTATCACACTCTGCAAAAGATTAGGCTCCTGGCCATGCTATCAGAGAAAAGCTAAAGCACATCAACTCCAAGTCCGGAAACAAAGGATTTCACAAAATTTGCAAGAAATTGCTTATAAGCCTTTATTTCTAAGTCTCCGCCTCCTGCGATTACATTTAGAATTTGTATTTATAGACTCGGGACGAGACCACGATCTTTTCCAAAATATCTTGCTCAAACCCTAAATCTTATCGCACTTAAACCCTAGGACCCGGGTTTTACAATAAAAATCCATTTAAAAATCAAAGTCCGAATAGAACTTAACCCTTCGGCAAATATGTGCAGTCAGCTGCCATAAATGGAGAAGATAAAATAAAATGCAAC
Organism: Wollemia nobilis; assembly: GCA_028583015.1. Lineage (NCBI taxonomy): Eukaryota > Viridiplantae > Streptophyta > Pinopsida > Araucariales > Araucariaceae > Wollemia > Wollemia nobilis. The sequence goes on along the minus strand of JAQPPZ010000690.1, from coordinate 1,632,510 downwards.
TTGCATTCATTCGCATTGCAAATAAATGCTTTCATTAATTCTGCTGGTGAGCCGGATGAGTCACCACTTCTCCATCAATTCGATCTCCGCAAATCCATCCCGAAGTTGAAATGGTCTTCATGCTATCAAGTCTGCAATAAATTTGTTGTTGAATGCTCTCACCGGCAACTTCTCTCCTAGCATGGCGGTCCTTGACTAAATCCGCACTTTATCTTCGCCTTTATGGTCTTTCCCGGTTGTCTCGTAAGTGCCAGGTGGAATCCTGCATGAAAGACAAAAAGATGCATTAGATTAGCATTTTAATTAAATCGAAGCTTAAAACATTAAAAACAGATTAAATCCGCAAAATAAGCTTGCATGTCGGCTCTGTTTGTCCCATTCACGCTTTGACACGTGTCGCTACCCCGGAAGCCTTACGTTTCCCGCCGGAATGCACTTTCAGGTCAACTATGACTTTCTCTCTCCTGCCGCGATTCTGCGACATGTCGCGATTTCGCGACATGTCGCGAAATCGCGACCCTGCCAGCGCATCGGCAACTTCCTCCCTCGTCGGCCGCGAAAACGCGACATGTCGCGATTTCGCGACATGTAGCGAAATCGCGACCCTTCACGGCCTCCGTACGCTTCTTGATTTTCGGCCGCGATTCTAGAACACGTCGCGATATCGCGACAGTTCCCTTACCTGCATGCGTTGACCGCGTTGACCGCGATTTTGGAACATGTTTCTGACTTAGCCGATTTTTCATCCTGCAGCCCACTTTCTCTCTCCTGCCGCGAAAATACGACATGTCGCGATTTCGCGACATGTCGCAAAATCGCGCCCTCCGTACAGACTTGCTTCTCTCTCCCAAAAACTGTCGCGATTTCGCGACATGTCGCGAAATCGCGACCTTTACGGCACTTAGCTGCATTTTGACTTACCTGTCGCGATATCGCGACATTTCCGAAAATGGAAGTGTCGCGATATCGCGACACTACCAAAAATGGAAAGTTTGATTTTTCGGTGAATTATGCAACTGTTTTACGGATTTTTCTCGGTAACGGTGCAAGATTTTGCTTGTGCATGAATGATTCTAGCATGTAAAAAGTGAATTCTTGGATAACACAGCTAGAATGCAAGAAAAAGCACAACTTTAAAAAGGAGGCAAGCAAAATATGGATTTAAAACTGAAAATGACCAAGAGGGTCCCTGTTTGCCAAAAATGGAAGTTCATAATTTTCTAAGGATGGAATCTCATTTTTCAGTGGGGGTGTGTTGCTTATCAACAAATGGCGATATCTGCGGGTAAAATAGTAGCACTATTTTAGAACCCAAGACACTGGTTTCAAAACAAAAAGACCATGCATCATGCCTTGCCACGGGCATTCTTCACAATAAATTGACTACTAAGCGCCAATTGTTAAAATTTCCCAAGGACATACTGAGTTGGATTACTTCAAGGAAGATTTACGATGTGCAATTTCAAAGGGTATAAAACTTTCTTCAAGGATGACTGAATTGAATGATAAACTTGGATTAATCAACTTTTCTAGATTGTAAAAGGGGAAACCGAGTAGAGCTCCGTTTACTAGTTTAGCCTTTACGACCTAGACGAGTTACCCTTTAGATTTACACGACCCAATTTACAACTGTAGGGGAGAATCTAATATTGGCTGCCTCTTTTGATCATATAACTCTTTTTTTTTTTTTTTCTTTTTTCTTATCTCTCTTTTTTTTATCTCTCTTCTTTTTGAAATATATCACTATCCGGAAGACCTTAGAGAAATTACAATTTTCTTTTAATATTTGATCAATCCGGAGCCTGTTTCGGTCTAGGCATTGATAGCCTCCGGTGACACCCAAATAATTGCATGAACCATAGTCCCCTCTTATAACCAGACTTTTCTTGGATCCCCGGGAGTTCCTCCAACTAAACAGCATAGCAGTTTTTCTATCATTAAAATAACTGTGGCAAGTAAGACACAAGATCCAATCATCTCTCTACCTTTGTCTTGAATAACAAAATAATTCCACAGTTCAGTGCAAGCAGACTATCTCAATTAAAATGGTGAACATCATGGGCATTGGATGGAAACTGGATTGATCAGCTTAGAATAAACAATTTTTTAGCAGGCTGACTTTTCATTGATTGCTCAGGCAAAGGCAAAGGACAGAAAATTTTAGAAGCCAAAGGACTTTGCACGGGCTTCCAAGGACAGGCACAGGCTTTAAAGCAAAACAGAATAAAAACTGCACAGACTGCAAATAAAATAAACTAAACAAAAGCGCACAATGTACAGACAAAGGAATAAAACAAACTGCAAGGCTATTTACAAAGGATGCAAAGCACAGCTGTACAGACAGCAAAGAAAAAGAAAAATAGGGAAGAAAATAAAAACTGTACAGGCAATAAAAGAAATAAACTAAAAGAACTGAAGCAAATAAAAATAAACAAAGCTAAATAAAGAAATAAAATAAATGATGCAATGTACGAGACAGACAAAGAAAAAGAAATGCAATAAAGAAAAGACGTACGAGACTAAAATAAAAGCAAGCTAAAATAAAAAGACAAAGAAAGGAAATAAAAAGCAACGACAAAAGAAATAAAGCGCACAAGCTAAAAGCGAAAAACAACTAAAGAAAAGCGAAAAAGCGCAAGCTGTACGAGACATTTAAAAATAAAAGCGCAGCGACAAAGAAATAAAGTCGAAAAACAAATAAATTAAAAGCTGCGAGCATTAAAATTAAGCTGAAGCAGATTAAAAGCGCACGAGACATTGAAATAAAAGCTGCACTGACAAAAGAAATAAACTGAAAAACTTCAAAGCTTATTTACAATGCATACATATGTTACAACTTCCCTTCATACTCAAAAAATGCGGCGAGTTGGGAAAGCGAGAGAAATGGTGCTTTAAAAAAATTTTGACCATGCAAGTAATTTAAAAAAAATTACCTTTCGAGTCCTGTTGACGAAATGCACTCCAGGTCGTGCTTCAAAAATTTGCTATCCGGGAAAGACTTGGGTTTCTTGTCTTCCCTGTCCCATTTGAAAAACAAATCTGCAACTCCTTCAAATTAAACAAATCATATAATAACAAATCATATGATAACATGTTTATGCTTCTAATTAAAGGGTTTGCGAGTTCTTTCAAAAGGATTTGAATGTAAAAAACCCCCAGGATCAAATACTTTAAAACCTTGACAGACCCAGACCACCACATTTTCAAAATGATGTGACAGCTGAAAGAAATCATGTTTTATCTGTATGCCCTGGTTCTTAACAACTTGAACATTTTGTGGTTGCTGCACTGCTTCAATATCCGGGACTTCAATTTTTATCCCTCTAGCGGAATGCTTACAATTTTCCTTTTCAACTGAGCCTTGCTTAGACTTAACCTCATCAATGTGCAATGTCCAAACATCATTGTTGTGATTGATTAGGGCTGTAACTGTTCTCACCTTTTCAGTTGCCAAATCATAAACTCCAATATCTGCATCAACACAGTTTATAGCCTCCTCTTTGACATTATGTTCAGAAGTTGCAGGCTTATGTTGAGACAGGTTCATCAATTCCAAGTTGGTGACCACATTCATATTTACTACCTTTTCCTCCTTTTCTTGAAATTCAACGGGTGGTCCAGAGTAAGCCTCAATCAAGTTAATGTTTTGTCCAACAATGCGAGGCAGTTCATAGAGGGTGATGTCAGCTTTAAGTTCCCTCATATCCTCAATGATGCTATCCTCCTCAGTTACTTCTGCATAGTGAGATTGAATCTCACTTTCATCATCCTCTGATGAGGAAGGATCATTATTAAGTTCTGGACTCTCACATTTCAAGTCATAACTGTCCATTTTGAATTGTTGAAAATCTTGCATTTCATCCACAGAAGTCTGTACAAGACTTTCTGTCTCTTCGGGAAAAGTGAAAGAATCCGAAACCCTGGTTGTACTATTTTTGGGTGAACTAGAAAGATCAATATTTCTTTGATCTCTAGGAAAATTTAACTCACCGGGGAAAAACTTGATTTGGGTGGTGCCGGATCTCAACTGTTCAGTTCAAGCACCTGCACTTTGAATTTGTCAGAACTCTTCTCTGTATTTTGCACATGCTGAGTGGATGTGACAGTTAACGGAGTCTCCTTGGGTAGAGCATGACATGTTGGCACTAACTCATGATGTGGAATGGGGTCTGGAACAGGCATGTTTTGTGTAACATAGGATATCAAAGGACTGCTCAGAATTTGAGGCCCTAGCTGTCTTTCAAGAATTAAGGCTTCTTTATAAGCCTCTGCCAAGGTTGTGATATTAATGTCTCTCTTGAGGAAAATAGAGGTCACCGAATCCAATGCATTCTTGTAGATTTCTAAGGCCAGATTTGCATTTGGGATGTAATGGCCAATCATTCTATCGTAAGCTCTTTGGAACCTCATATTGAAAGACCTGCGAGTTTCTCCCGACTCTTTCTTGATCTTTGGAAAATTGCTTGATATAAAATGTTGGGATCTATCACTTCACCGAACCGTGATATAAAAGCTTTCTCTAGATCATCCCAACTAGTAATGGAATTTTTGGTGAGGTTTAAAAACCAGTCATAAGCTCCCTCCTGGAGAGTGAACGGGAACAATCTGCAGGCAACATCTTCATGTTGTATATTCAACAATCTTAGAGCATTTTTTAAAGCTAGCAGATGTTCTTCTGCAGTTCTTGTCCCATCATGTTTGTACCTAGGGAGATACCTTTCTGGACTTCTGGGCAGGTCATGGGCTATACCCGGAATGTTCAAAGCGGTGGAGCCCAATCAATTTGCCATTAATACTTGGGTCGACGGTGATGTTCCGATTTGTAATTGGATAAGCGCAAGTGATGATAGAAGCTGTTCTTAACAAACCACGAACTTAAGGCCTTCTCTCGGCAATTTCAAAAACTGCACCGACAATTTTAAAAGCTGCACGACAATTTAAAAGCTGTCTCGACAATTTATAAAAGCTGTCATCGGGAGTTCATCGTGGGTCCTTCAAATGTTGCTTTGTTATGCCCTTACAACACTTGAACTGAGTTCATGCCCTCCTTCTAGCGCCAATTAGGTGTTGGGCGAGGAGGAGGGGAAAATTGGCTACCAGACTTTGGATAAAATACGGTTTTACAGTTCCACATACAGTCGGATTTCTCAACTCAAGTGCACTAAGAACGGATGTTCGTCGCCCTCCTTCTAGCGCCAATTAGGTGTTGGTCCGGCTTTCATGCACACCCCGGGAAAAAGGATGAAGGCAAGGAAAGCTCCGGAGACACCCACGGGACTGATCCCACTCATCTTTAGGATCTAGTTGGTTATCCAAGGTGCGAGTTACCGAGTTGGGTCGAATGGCAATTCACTCTTTTCCACTTACGGAATAGATTTCGATATGGGTCGCTCTGTTACCTTACGGGGGTTCCTGAACTTGTTCGATAGTTGCAAAAGTTGTTGACAATCGGATTTGACTTGAATTCTTTGATCTAGCTCTCATGGGTCGGCGATTTAAATAAAAGGCAAATAAAGAAAATAAAAATGGATCATTAACGGTAAGCAAAGAGAGGGTAGGGTAGGGCGAGAAAGAGAAGTTTATCGGACATCAATTGTAAACCCAAACTGTCAATCTTATCTATGCTATCGGCTTCACAACAGAACAAATCCCGGAAGAAAGTGTCCGGTCGGTCTAAGATCACTTTCAACTAAGAGCACAAGGCGAGTGAAACAGATCTAGCGAGAAAATCATAAATCCAAGGGCGGCTGGTTAAAGTCGGTATCTTTCACCGGCGACCCTAGCTCGCACGGTGAAGACAGAGCAATTAGAACAAACTTAACCTCAAATCCGTAATTTCCCCTAGCGAGACAATAGAACAAGCTGAAGCCTAACGACATATTTAATCTTGACAATGGCGATTTACGACATATATCTAACAAACTTTAAATGGAACGGATAACAAAAGAAAATACACTTATCACACTCTGCAAAAGATTAGGCTCCTGGCCATGCTATCACCGAAAAGCTAAAGCACATCAACTCCAAGTCCGGAAACAAAGGATTTCACAAAATTTGCAAGAAATTGCTTATAAGCCTTTATTTCTAAGTCTCCGCCTCCTGCGATTACATTTAGAATTTGTATTTATAGACTCAGGACCGACCCTGATCTTTTCCAAAATATCTTGCTCAAACCCTAAATCTTATCGCACTTAAACCCTAGGACCCGGGTTTTACAATAAAAATCCATTTAAAAATCAAAGTCCGAATAGAACTTAACCCTTCGGCAAATATGTGCGATCAGTTGCCATAAATGGAGAAGATAAAATAAAATGCAACTTGCATTCATTCGCAGCTGCAAATAAATGCTTTCATTAATTCTGCTGGGTGAGCCGGATGAGTCACCACTTCTCCATCAATTCGATCTCCGCAAATCCATCCCGAAGTTGAAATGGTCTTCATGCTATCAAGTCTGCAATAAATTTGTTGTTGAATGCTCTCACCGGCTGCTTCTCTCCTAGCATGGCGGTCCTTGACTAAATCCGCACTTTATCTTCGCCTTTATGGTCTTTCCCGGTTGTCCCGTAAGTGCCAGGTGGAATCCTGCATGAAAGACAAAAAGATGCATTAGATTAGCATTTTAATTAAATCGAAGCTTAAAACATTAAAAACAGATTAAATCCGCAAAATAAGCTTGCATGTCGGCTTCTGTTTGTCCCATTCACGCTTTGACACGTGTCGCTACCCCAGGAAGCCTTATGTTTCCCGCCGGAATGCACTTTCAGGTCAACTATGACTTTCTCTCTCTTGCCGCGATTCTGCGACATGTCGCGATTTCGCGACATGTCGCGAAATCGCGACCCTGCCAGCTCATCGGCAACTTCCTCCCTCGTCGGCCGCGAAAACGCGACATGTCGCGATTTCGCGACATGTAGCGAAATCGCGACCCTTCCTGGCCTCCGTACGCTTCTTGATTTTCAGCCGCGATTCTAGAACACGTCGCGATATCGCGACAGTTCCCTTACCTGCATGCGTTGACCGCGTTGACCGCGATTTTGGAACATGTTTCTGACTTAGCCGATTTTTCATCCTGCAGCCCACTTTCTCTCTCCTGCCGCGAAAATACGACATGTCGCGATTTCGCGACATGTCGCAAAATCGCGCCCTCCGTACAGCTTGCTTCTCTCTCCCAAAAACTGTCGCGATTTCGCGACATGTCGCGAAATCGCGACCTTTCTGGCACTTAGCCGCATTTTGACTTACCTGTCGCGATATCGCGACATTTCCGAAAATGGAAGTGTCGCGATATCGCGACACTACCAAAAATGGAAAGTTTGATTTTTCGATGAATTATGCAACTGTTTTATGGATTTTCTCGGTACCGGTGCAAGATTTTGCTTGTGCATGAATGATTCTAGCATGTAAAAAGTGAATTCTTGGATAACACAGCTAGAATGCAAGAAAAAGCACAACTTTAAAAAGGAGGCAAGCAAAATATGGATTTAAAACTGAAAATGACCAAGAGGGTCCCTGCTGCAAAAATGGAAGTTCATAATTTTCTAAGGATGGAATCTCATTTTTCAGTGGGGGTGTGTTGCTTATCAACAGTTTCCAACAATGTTCAACAACAACTATCACATAACAATGATACTCATGTTCTTTCCAAACTCAAGTTCAAGTTCATTGCATAACAACTCACTTCAACAACCATGCTTATAAAACATTCTTCACATAACAATGATACTCATGATCTTTCCAAACCCTAACTTAGGTTTTTCACACAACCAATGGATTCAACAACAATGCTTATAAAACAAGGTTTTAATCACAACTCTTAATCCAGAAAACCTTGAAGCATTAACTCAAACACTTAACTCAACCAATGGTCTAACCAACAATGCTTATCAACCAAGGTTTAATCACAACTCTCAATCCAGAAAACCTTGAAGCACTAACTCAACCACTTTCAAAAAGGAAACCCTAATCAATTCCTTTTCACTCCAAACTTAATTTTCAATCAAGCCAATCAACCAACTCAATAGAGAAGAATTTTGCCCATACCTTTTTGTTGCCAAGGAGTTGTCCACAAAATCTGCCACACTTCACAAAATCTCTTTTCCAAACTCACATAAGGGTTAGAGGACTTTTAATTAAAATCACAATGCAAAATATAACTTTAAATACACCTTTTTACTCCAACTTAATTTTCACATCCACCAAAGTCCTTTTAGAAGAAAACCCTTAAAAATAATAATCAACAAGTCTCAAAAATAAATCTTAATTAACACTTTATCATAACTCCTTATACCTCCTAAAACATAACTCTCAAAACAACACTTTCCAGATTATAGAACTCAAATAATCAACAAAACTTTCACCTTCAAAAATCAATCACCACAACCTTTAATAGAAAGGTTTATAAAAAATTAATCAACTCTAAAACAACCTTATCACTCCAACCTTAGGGCATAAACCATAAAACGTAATTAAAAATTTCGTACCTGCCTCAAGGGGTTTTGACCCCATGACCTACCCACACCGCGAGCGCCTTAGCCGTGGCTAAGGTTGCCACATGAGCTACATGCTCGTTCACAAAGGGAGAAGCACCACGTGCTTCTTATTTGCACTTTTTCTTGCCCATGTTTAAAAACATGTGCCTTGGGTGCTTCCACAATACTCCACAAAAAGGCTCTTTGTAGGAATCGAACACATGACCTCCATGCTCCCAATGCCTTCACGCTCTCCAAGCCACCACTAGGCCACACTACCCAATGCGAATTGGGGGTGGTCTCAAACCGTGTTATCTTTTGCGTCCTTTGCCAACTATTTTAAACCACGAGCTCATTTTTTGCTTATACCACACAACAATCATTCGAGCAAGGATAATCGGAAATAAACTTTGGGCATGGTATTTATATGCATCTCCAATAATTCAAAAATATCGATGCTTCCCTTTGGCTTCTATGACGTCGATGGAAATAAAACTTTGAATGCCTTGTTTAAATATTTAAATCCAACCTTTGGATTTATTAAAATATTCTTTGGTCTTAAACCTTTAAACCCAACCTTTGGGTTTATTAAAATATCTTTAGACTTTATAAACCCACTTCTGCAATATAAAATATTGTAATGAAAATTACAAATATTTTATTTTGGGTTTTCACCATGGCACTTCTAATATTATAATAACCATTATAATATTTCACCTTTGATAAAGTACCTTTTAATATTTATTTATAAAATTTAAATTCATCCTGAATTTAAATAATTTATAAAATAAATATTATAACTCCTTTTTAACTTCTATCTTTTGCACTATTTTACTTGAACTTTGGCCTTCTCCCTGGATATCAAATAACCATATTTGTCCCCTTTATTTCCTACTGAAATATTTGGTATTAATGATGACTTCATCTGGTGGCATCAATGGTGACATCAATGACAACTTTGACTTAGGGACTCAAAATGTCCAACAATCTCCCCCTTTGTCATTGATGGCAACCCATATCCTTTTACTAAAACCTGACCTTTCTTTTTCTTCTGCTCCCCCTGGCTCAATGCTCTCTCAAATATCAAATCTCTCCCCATATCAACTCTCTCCTCAATACACAAATCTCTCCCCCTTTGACATCAATGGCAAAGGGTCACCTTTGGGGCTCGGGGCTAAGAATGAGCCTCTTAGCTTAGCCCCTCCCCCACCTCCTCATGAGGTGGTTAATTCTAGGGTGGGAGTATTTCTACTCCCTGAAAGCATTGTTCTTTACCTTTATCTTTTCCCTTCTTTTCTGAGTTTTCTGAATCCTCTGACTATTTCTATCCAAGTCATCATCCCTGTTCTTGTCATCATTCCTGTTCTTATTCCTGTTCTTGTTCTCATCCATGTTCCTGTTCCTATTCTTGTTCTCATCCATGTTCCTATTCCTATTCATATTCTTGTTTCTATTCATATTCTTGTTCCTGTTCATATTCCTGTTCCTGTTCATGCCTATTTCTGGAATATTTGCTTTACACCATCTTGTTGTGTGACCATCATTATTGCACTTATAACACTTAATGTTATTATTCCTTGGAGGTGCAACTGTCTTAGGATTTCTCCTAGTGAAGCCATGTCTTCTTCTGTCATGAACCCTGCAATTCATTGCTTTGTGACCAAACTCATTACATGAGTAGCAATACCCATGGAAAAGTTATCCTTTCCCATATTCCTGTCTTTCATGTGTCCTGCACTGTGAAGCCATGTGCCCAAACCTGTGACATGAAAAACATCTTCCATTGAAGCTTCCTTGTCTTGACCTCATTGGTCTCCTATTCTGATTGTTGTTCCATCTGTATCTTCTCTGTGCATTGTTCCTATATTTGTTGAACTCTTTGTTGTCCAACTCATCCTCTGATGTCTCACTCCCACTTACATTGTCTTCTTTTGATGTATCTTCTTCTAAATTTTCTTCTTCTTCAAGACTTGAAGTAGACTCTTCTTCCCTTTTCTTTTGAACCTATTTAGAACCAAGACCTGTCTTGTTTGTTGCTCCTCTTTGTATCTTGACTATTTTATCCACACTCTTTGCACTATTTACATACTTGTATAGCTTATTCTTGGAGTCTTCTACATATTTCTTTAGTAGAGCCACTTCTTGTGCTAACTTCTCACATTCCAAGATCTTTGCTTCTAACTTATCTTTGAACTTGCTTGCCTTAGCCTTTGATTTTTCTAAATCCTCTATGAGCAATAATATTTCTTCATCACATTCTTGAAACTGACTTTCAAGCTTGGAATGTTGCTTTCTTACCTTCTTTACCGTGTCAAGAGCATAGATAAGTTCTCCCTTGAGATCATAACCATTTTTTGTTGAATAATCCTCTATTTGTTTGCCTTTGTCCATATCATTTCTTTCTTTTGGCTTGTCTTCTATAGGATCACTCACTTCTTCTTCTAATGCCATTAGAATATTTTCATCTGGTCTTTCAAGTGCATCTTCAAAATCATCATCACTGAAACTATAACCATCCCTTGTGCAATCATCTTCAAGATGTCCAAATCTACCACATCTAAAACACTTGAGAATAACTGGAGTCTTTTTCTTAATTGGATCTTTCTCTTCAACCATAAATAGGACTTCATCTCTATCATTTTCTGAAATACTAGCATCACTATCATTTGAGTACTTACTTGCATTATCCGCATAGTAGCTCCTCTTTTGTCTTTGAAAGAACTTCTTTCCTTGCCTGTTTTGTCCATCCTTGCTTTTCTTTTGGTACCTATGTCTTTCTGATTCCCTGTACCTGTGATCCTATTTTTCTTCATCATTGTTGTTCTTTGGCTCTTTGCACTCTGTTGCATAATGTCCATACTTTCCACAATTAAAACACTTAACAAATCTTAGATCTATGGGTCTTCTAGAACCTTTATCTCTTCTACCAAAATTTTCTTCTTCATCACTGGAAGACTCACTACTTGATTCTGACTTCTTACCCTTGATCTTCTTGTTTGCTTTGAATGCAGCCTCTTTCAGAAGAATAGGATCTTTTGTTCTTATCTCAAAAGTTGTAAGCATGCCAAGCAAAGAATTTCTTGTTAGACTATCACTATCAATTGATGTTTCTATAGCAGAGACCTTTTCACTGTACCTCTTTGGAAGAGTTCTCAAGATCTTATCACAAGCATCAGACTCATCAACCTTCATTCCAAGACCTCTCATCTCATGTACAAGTTCATCAATCTTACTGAGATAGTCATGAATGTTTTCATCATCCCACATTCTTAAATTTTCAAACTCTCCTTTGAGATTTCTGATTTTAGCTTTTTTGACACCTTTATCTCCTTCATATATGGTATGCAATAGTTCCCACATATCTTTTGTTGTTTTACAATCCATAACCTTCATAGATTCTGATCTACGCAATCCTTTTATAATCGCATTCATAGCTCTTGAATTTGCATGCATTAGGAGCTTACCTTCCTTATCTGTAGGAGGATCGACTATTGAATCATATCCAAGTTCCACTGCATCCTAAAATTCATTGCCAAGTGCCATCAGGTGAAATCTCATCAACACACACCAATACAGGAAGTCACTTCCATCAAATACTAGTACTGCATTATTGATGGACCCATCCCTTTGATACTTTTGATCCATTGTGTTCTTTGACCACTTTTCCTTCAAGATATCAAGCTCTTCTGAAGGAACCCACTCTGATACCAATTGAAGAACACAAGCTTATACTGAGAGGGGGGTGAACAATATAAGACCACTTTTTACTTTTCTTTTCAAATCAATATTATACAATGTATAGATAGTAGTATCAATAGCAATAATCAAAACAATGCACAAAACACCATACACAATAGAGACACAAATTTTAATATGGTTCACCCAATGTGGGCTACCTCCATAGAGAAAATATTTCTTCTAAATATTTCTCAAATAATATTTTAGGAATCCTTCCCAATTACAATGTTTATGGACCTCTGTCCAAAGGAGATGTTGATCCCCTAAATCTGGTTTGTGGATCTCTATCCATAGGAGAACTCCTTCTCCTCTGCTCTAGTTGGTGATCCTCTAGAAGACACTGCCTCCACTACACTGACTGTGGATCTCTCTCCACTTGAAGACTCTTGTCCTCACTTAGAATACCTATCCTCAATGTCTTGGTTGATGGATCTCTATCCACTGGAGTCTTTATCCTCTCTACTCTGTCACCTCCAAAGCTCTATCTCAATACTATACTAAACATAGTCTAGTCGGTCTAGCATAGTTCTTCTCAATAGGTCCACTCAGAACCTTCTCAGATCTTCTCAACAGGTTCACTCAGAGCCTGCTCAAATCTTCTCAATAGGTCCACTCAAAACCTGATCAAATCTGCTCAATAGGTCCACTTAGAACCTATCCAAATCTGCTCAATAGGTCCACTCAGAACCTATCAAATCTGCTCAATAGGTCCACTCAAAACCTGCTCAAATCTTCTCAATATGTCCACTCAGAACCTGATCAAATCTGCTCAATAGGTCCACTCAAAACCTGTCCAAATATTCTCAACAAGTCCTCTCTAGGACTTAACCAAATCTGTATTGTAAGCTTCCACAAAATCTCACACAAAAATAGTCCACAAGTCTTCTCAAAGACTTACCTCAAATCAACTTAACAAGTCCACATATAACTTGTCCAATCTCATAGAAACATAAAGAGAATTGTTAGAGACTCAATATGTTCTATACTCAAAACTCAATCACTTTCTCAACTCAATCACATAGAAGCATAAAGAGAATTGTTAGAGACTCAATATGTTCTATTCTCAAAGCTCAATCACTTTCTCAAATCAATCTCATAGAAGCATAAAGAGAATTGTTAGAGACTCAATATGTTCTATTCTCAATCTCAACTCAAATCAGAATATAGAATAGTTTGTTTCATGGAACTTGAACAACAACTTCACATCCACTTGACTAGGCTCAATCAACTCTACTCAACCAATCATCTCAAGGAACAACCCTTTCTCACAAACCCTAGTCCAAGCATATATCAACCAACTCAAAATGTTTCCAACAATGTTCAACAACAACTATCACATAACAATGATACTCATGTTCTTTCCAAACTCAAGTTCAAGTTCATTGCATAACAACTCACTTCAACAACCATGCTTATAAAACATTCTTCACATAACAATGATACTCATGATCTTTCCAAACCCTAACTTAGGTTTTTCACACAACCAATGGCTTCAACAACAATGCTTATAAAACAAGGTTTTAATCACAACTCTTAATCCAGAAAACCTTGAAGCATTAACTCAAACACTTAACTCAACCAATGGTCTAACCAACAATGCTTATCAACCAAGGTTTAATCACAACTCTTAATCCAGAAAACCTTGAAGCACTAACTCAACCACTTTCGAAAAGGAAACCCTAATCAATTCCTTTTCACTCCAAACTTAATTTTCAATCAAGCCAATCAACCAACTCAATAGAGAAGAATTTTACCCATACCTTTTTGTTGCCAAGGAGTTGTCCACAAAATCTGCCACACTTCACAAAATCTCTTTTCCAAACTCACATAAGGGTTAGAGGACTTTAATTAAAATCACAATGCAAAATATAACTTTAAATACACCTTTTTACTCCAACTTAATTTTCACATCCACCAAAGTCCTTTTAGAAGAAAACCCTTAAAAATAATAATCAACAAGTCTCAAAAATAAATCTTAATTAACACTTTATCATAACTCCTTATACCTCCTAAAACATAACTCTCAAAACAACACTTTCCAGATTATAGAACTCAAATAATCAACAAAACTTTCACCTTCAAAAATCAATCACCACAACCTTTAATAGAAAGGTTTATCAAAAATTAATCAACTCTAAAACAACCTTATCACTCCAACCTTAGGGCATAAACCATAAAAAGTAATTAAAAATTTTGTACCTGCCTCAAGGGGTTTTGACCCCACGACCTGCCCACACCGCGAGCGCCTTAGCTGTGGCTAAGGTTGCCACACGAGCTACATGCTCGTTCACAAAGGGAGAAGCACCACGTGCTTCTTATTTGCACTTTTTCTTGCCCATGTTTAAAAACATGTGCCTTGGGTGCTTCCACAATACTCCACAAAAAGGCTCTTTGTAGGAATCGAACACATGACCTCCATGCTCCCAATGCCTTCACGCTCTCCAAGCCACCACTAGGCCACACTGCCCAATGCGAATTGGGGGTGGTCTCAAACCATGTTATCTTCTACGTCCTTTGCCAACTGTTTTAAACCACGAGCTCATTTTTCGCTTATGCCACACAACAATCGTTCGAGCAAGGATAATCAAAAATAAACTTTGGGCATGGTATTTATATGCATCTCCAATAATTCGAAAATGTCGATGCTTCCCTTTGGCTTCTATGATGTCGACGGAAATAAAACTTTGAATGCCTTGTTTAAATATTTAAATCCAACCTTTGGATTTATTAAAATATTCTTTGGTCTTAAACCTTTAAACCCAACCTTTGGGTTTATTAAAATATCTTTAGACTTTATAAACCCACTTCTGCAATATAAAATATTGTAATGAAAATTACAAATATTTTATTTTGGGTTTTCACCATGGCACTTCTAATATTATAATAACCATTATAATATTTCACCTTTGATAAAGTACCTTTTAATATTTATTTATAAAATTTAAATTCATCCTGAATTTAAATAATTTATAAAATAAATATTATAACTCCTTTTTAACTTCTATCTTTTGCACTGTTTTACTTGAACTTTGGCCTTCTCCCTGGATATCAAATAACCATCTTTGTCCCCTTTATTTCCTGCTGAAATATTTGGTATTAATGATGACTTCATCTGGTGGCATCAATGGTGACATCAATGACAACTTTGACTTAGGGACTCAAAATGTCCAACATAAACTTAAATAAATGAACAATTAAAGCAAGATAAACACATGTGATTGCATTGAAATAAATTTGTTATTTATATTATCAGGTGGATTCCTAATATTACAACAAAATATGCCCTAAATTGGGATTTTTATAAATATTTATCGCTCAATACAATAATCTCAATATGCTAGGGTTCTCAAAAACCCTAGCCAACAAATCAAGGTGATGTCTTCATGCTCGATCGATCCCAACAGAAGTGAGTGGGCTTCATATATCCTTTGACCAAACCACTCCAGCTTAAAAAGTTGCTCAATGCCTGTGTATCTCCAAAAATGCACACAAAAAATGATAAAATATGACTAGTAGTAACTATGAGGGCTCCGCTGTGTGAGACCCTCATAAATCAATAAAAACCCTAAATACCAAATAGTAGACCGCATACAAATATAGAAATAATGAAAGTAGTACAATAATAAAAGACTTACATTGTGAACTTACCATTTTTTGATATGTAGTCATTGTCATAGGAAGATGGTGCACAGATGCCCTAGAGACACCCGAGGGTTAGTAGGGTTGCAGAACTCTGGTCTGAAATGCTCATAGGTGCTTGATAGTAGCAGAGAATGCTTGTGGGTGCTCGGGGATGGTGGAAAGAACTTAGTGGTGCTTGGGAATAGCTGGTAAGTGTTCGAAAATAGGTGGCAGGTGCTTGGGAGAAGCAAAGGGGTGTTCAAGAGTTGAAGCAAGGTCTGTAGAAGTAGATTTGATTCATGCAAGGGCTACGTTGGTGGATGCAGTGGCAGATGCAAGGGTAAGGGTGATGATGGACAAAAGTAATAACTCGAGATTCAAGTTGCTTCGAAAACTTAGGGCCAAAGACTTAGGGGTTGAGCCATCAAAATTACTCCTATTTATAATATTCCCTAGGGCACGTTAGGGTTTCAACGATACAATTTGTGTGGTCAAGATTAAAACATGATGGAGGGTGGAGATTAAATTTGGGTAGGTGGCATGGATTAAGGTGGATGAATGGCTAGGATTAGACCAATATGGATGGTTGAGATTAATTTACACATATATATATACACATTTATTAAATATATATAATAATATAATATAAAATATTAATATTTAAATATATACAATATATGTAAATAATGGGTAAAAATGGTGGAAAGACCTGGATAAATGACAAGTATCTAGGATTTGGTGTCTACAGTTACAATGTCATTGTTAACCAATTTTCAAACAAAATTAGATTTTGTTTCATTCCAAGCATGTATAAAGCATTTCTAATTGTAAAGGTAAAGATGATTTGTTGGTTATAGCTAAGCCAACACACCTCTTAGATGTATGAGCAGAGGAAAGTTTTCATTTCAGCTTATATTGTTAGTTCAATAGTGTATCTTTATGGGTTTCGACCCTTTAATCAGGCTCATTATAAATCATGTGTCTTGCCAATCCCTCTAAGAATTTCTAGTCCTCCTTACTTTATGGTTATTCAATTATGTTATTTTCAATTTTACCTTCCATTGTATATATTCTATTATCACAAAAACACTTTATATATTAACCAACTTTGCTTTTGTATCATTTGCTTCATGATCTAAATTAGTATACCAGTTATCTAAATGTATTTATCTCCATAATATCTAATAAGTAACTAATTGGGGATACTACGATAACTGACAACCCATCACTAAAAAAATTACTTCATTGGTTTTCACCCCCCTTCTACCTTAATTTTTTGTTGCCTTTGATCTTTTTCTAATATATCAGTGTTCTTTCATCATGCCCAATATTAACACATTAATCAAAAGATATACTTCTGAATTATTTTTAGGGCAAATATTTTTCCTCATTATTGAATTATCTTATTCCATGTCCTCTTTCTCTAAGCTACAATTATTTATGCACACATCCACAACCTTCATAATTTCTTAAGCAAGGCCCTTTCCAGCTCATCTTCATTTTCTTAACACTATCCTTGCTCTTCCTTCACTAGGACAAACATATGTCCAATAAGGCATCTTACCCCTATGGTCCAAAAATCAAATTTTACAAAGTTGCTTTAAGTTTAGGCCAATTATAGTGATCATATCTATGTTACATTATTACAGATGATGACAACCAACTAATTTCTTATTTCATGCATTTCAATAACATGGTTGATAACTAAGTCGTTGGAATCCCTAAATCTAGCATAACCATTTATAAATATGGAGGAACATTTAGGAATGGCATACAATGTTGGACATTTTGAGTCCCTAAGTCAAGTTGTCATTGATGTCACCAAATGAAGTCATCATTAATGTCAAGTTGTCATCGATGTCAAGGAGCAAACCACCATTGGTGCAAAAGGTCAAAAAGGAGCAAGGCAAGAGGTGGTTGGCAAAAGAGTTTCATGAGATTAAAACCATGGTCCAAAATAATTAAAGGAGATTTAAATTAAATATTTAAATAATTTAAATTTAAACATTAAGTTTTCCTTTTAAAAGTCTAAAGGATGGGCACAATGTTTATTAATGATATCGACGATTATTTAGCCTAAGTGGGCCAGCCACTATTCGTTTCATGCAACCCATGCGAAAGGGCCGACGAGGGTTCAATAAAGGGTTTAAATAATATTATAGAAGATCGACATGAATAAATATTCTCCGTCGACCTTGGTGTAAAAGGGTCAAACGACTTGGTAAAATCTTCCCTCGCCAACGTCTTTTATCTCAAGACCATAGCCTATATGTATATAAAAAGGGGAATAAAAAATAACATGACATTAACTCTCGAACGATTAATTTTCAAATGGTTTTCATGCGCAGTTCATTCGTGGATATGGTGACGCGATTGACATGAAATTCGAGAGATAAAGATGTGATGCGTGCTATATAAGTGATGAAAATTGATTGCTCAAATTCCAAGAAAAGAGGTGCGTGATTGACAAATAATTGATAGTGAGCTAAACAGATGTCTTGATTGGCATGAATATCAAAGACAAAATTAGTGTGGACGAAGTGTCGAGAAATATACCATACGCAACAACATTTAGAGGGTACACAAAAATCAATAGGAGTGACAATGAAGTATTTTTGTGACCTGGCAGTAAGAGACGAAAAGGTTCTTTGTCAACACATTTTTCGAGGAGGTGAAGGTTAAGGCTCACATCGTGCGCCCTTTGTTCCATGGGGGCTTGTAGCCCAAATGGTGGTAGTGGTACCTTGGAATGGTGAGATTATGAGTTCAAAACTCGCAAAATTATTTTTGTAAGGTATGCGATATATTTATAGGTCGTGAATTGTTATTAAAGTACTCAAGTACCATTCGGGAGTCATAAGGGTGTTTTGTTTAGAATTTAAAATTACTATGTACTATGATTGAGAGGCATAAGGATTAGTTTGGATTTTTATATTTGATATTAAGTTCTGTTTTGAAAATTACTTGAGTGTTATGGTATTAGGAGCTATAAGATAAAGGAAATTAAATAATTTTCTTTAAATCCTTTGATGGTATCAAATATATCTTAAGTTGGATGTGATTTTTGATTAGGAGAAATAAGGTGTAAAAGGTTATGATAATTGTTTTGTAATTTCTCCTAACCCTCATGAATATTGGCAAAAGAATATTGTGATTGTGGTAAATTTCCAAAGAGGCTTCTTCATCTTCATAAAAGGTATGGGCACATTTTCCTATTGATTGTTTATGGTGGTTGATTTCTGAAATATCATTGGAGAGAAAAGGATTGATTGTGGTTTCCTTTTCAAAAGTGGTTGGTTGAATGCTTCAAGGTTTTCTCGGTTTGAGATTTGTGATTAAAACTTGTTTTTTAAGCATTGTTGTTGAAGCCCATTGATTGTGAAATAAACTTGAACTTGAGTTAGAGAAGAACATGAGTATCATTGACTTGTGATTGAGCATTGTTGGAAATATTTTGAGTTGGTTGATACATGCTTGGACTAGGGTTTGTGAGAAAGGATTGATCCTTGAAGTGATTGGTTGAGTTGAGTTGATTGAGCCTAGTCAAGTGATTGTGTGAAGTGGTTGTTCAAGTTCCATGAAACAAACTATTCTATATTCTGATTTGAGTTGATATTGGGATTTGAGTATAGAACATATTGAGTCTCTAACAATTCTCTTTATGATTCTATGAGATTTGATTTGAGTTGAGATTAGGATTTGAGTATAGAACATATTGAGTCTCTAACAATTCTCTTTATGCTTCTATGATATTGAGTTGAGATATTGATTGAACATTGATATTAGAACATATAGAGTCTCTAAAAATTCTCTTTATGATTCTATGTGATTGGACAAGTTCTATGTGAGCTTGTTAAGTAGATTTAAGACAAGTCTTTGAGAAGGCTTGTGGATTGATTTGAGTAAGCTTTTGTGAAAGCTTGCTATGCAGATTTGAGCAAGTCCTAGAGAGGACTTATTGAGAATATTTGGATAATTTATGTGTGAGCTTGTTTAGCATATTTAAGACAAGTATTTGAGAAGGCTTGTGGACTAATTTGAGTAATATTTTGTGAAATCTTGCTATGCAGATTTGAGCAAGTCCTAGAGAGGACTTATTGAGCAGATTTGGACAAGTTTTGAGTGAGCTTGTTGTGCATATTTGAGCAAGTCCTAGAGAGGACTTATTACACATATTTGGACAAGTTATGAGTGAACTTGTTGAGCATATTTGAACAAGTTCTGAGTGAGCTTATTGAGAAGATTAGAGCAGGTGCTGAGTGAGCTTATTGAGCAGATTTGGACAAGTTTTGAGTGAGCTTGTTGAGCAGATTTGGACAAGTTCTAAGTGATCTTGTTGAGCATATTTGAGTAGGTTTTGAGTGAGCCTATTGAGCATATTTGAGCAGGTTCTAAGTGAGCCTATTGAGCAGATTTGAGCAAGTTATGAGTGAGCCTATTGAGTAGATTTGAAGAGGTTATGAGTTAACCTATTGATAGATCTTTGTAGGTAATAGGGTATAGAGGACAGAGTCTCAGTGGATAGAGTCCAGCAGTCAGGACAATTGAAGACAGATTTGAGTGAGGAGTCTTCAAGTGGAGAGATATCCACAAGCCAGTACAATAGAGAAACAAAGTCTTCTAGAAGATCACTGGCCAGAGCAAAAGGGGAAAGAATTCTCCTATGGAAGAGATACACAAACTTGAGATTAGGGGATCAACATATCCTTTAGACAGAGGTCCATAAACATTGTAATTGAGAAGGATTTCCATGAGATTGTTTGAGAAATATTTAGAATAAATATTTTATCTGTGGAGGTAGCCCACATTGGGTGAGCTACATTAAAATTGGTGTCTCTATTGTGTGTGATGATTTGTGCATTGCTTTGGTTATTGCTATTGATATTGCCATTGATTATATTGATTAATACTAGTTGGGAAAGAAAAGTAAAAATTGGTCTTATACTGTTCACCCCCTCGCTCAGTATAAGCTTGTGTTCTTCAATTGGTATCAGAGTGGGTTCCTTTAGAAGAGTTTGATAACTTGAAGGAAAAGTGGTCTAAGAACACAAGAGATCACAAGGATCAAAAGGATGGGTCATTCAATAATGCAGTACCAATATTTAATGGAAGTGACTTCTTGTATTGGTGTATGCTGATGGTATTTTACCTGATGGCAATTGGAAATGAAGTTTAGGATGTAGTGGAACTTGGATATGATTCAATAGTCAATCCTCCTACAAATAATGAAGGTAAGCTTCTAATGCATGCAAATTAAAGAGCTATGAATGCAATTATAAAAGGATTGGGTAGATCAGAATCTATGAAGGTTATGGATTGTAAAATAACAAAAGATATGTGGGATCTACTGCATGACATATATGAGGGTGATAAAGGTGTCAGGAAAGCTAAGATCAAAAATATCAAAGGAGAATTTGAGAACTTAAGAATGAGAGATGATGAACATATTCATGATTATCTCAGTAATATTGATGAGCTTGTACATGAGATGAGAGGTCTTGGAATGAAGGTTGATGAATCCGATGCTTGTGATAAGATCTTGAGAACTCTTCCAAAAAGGTATAGTGAAAAGGTTTCTACTATAGAAACATCAATTGATAGTGATTCTTTGACAAGTAATTATTTGCTTGGCATGCTTACTACTTTTGAGATAAGAACAAAAGATCCTATTCCTCTGAAATAAGCTGCATTCAAAGTGGACAAAAAGAAAAAGGGTAAAATATAAAATCAAGCAGTGAGTCATCTAGTTATGAAGAAGCTAACTATGGTAGAAGAGATAAAGGTTCCAAAAGATACATAGATATAAGATCTATTAAGTGTTCTAATTTTTGAAAGTATGGACATTATGCAATAGAGTGCAAAGAGCCAAAGTACAATAGTGATGAAGAAAAATAGGATCATAGGTACAGTGAATCAGAAAGACATCAGTACCAGAAGAAAGGCAAGGATGGATAAAACAGACAAATAAATAAGTTCTTCCAAAGGCAAAAGAAAAGCTATTATGCAGAAAATGCAAGTAATTACTCAATTGATAGTGATGTTAGTTTTTCAAACAATGATAGAGATGAAGTCGTATTTATGGTTAGAGAGAAAGATCCAGTTAAGAAAAGGACTCCAATTATTCTCAAGTGTTTTAGATGTGGTAGATTTGGACATATTGAAGATGATTGCACAAGGGATGGTTATAGTTTCAGTGATGATGACTTTGAAGATGCACTTGATAGACCAGATAAAAATATTCTAATGGCATTAGAAGATGAAGTGAGTGATCCTATAGAAGACAAGCCAAGAGAAAGAACTAATATTGAAAAAGGTAAACAAATAGAGGATTATTCAGTAGATAATGATTATGATCTCAAGGGAGAACTTATCTAAGCCCTTGACATGGTAAAGAAGGTAAGAAAGCAACACTCTAAGCTTGAAAGATAGTTTAAAGAATGTGATGAAGAAATATTATTGCTCATAAAGGACTTAGAAAAGTGAAAGTCTAAGGCAAGCAAGCTCAAGGATAAGTTAGAAGCAAATATTTTGGAATGTGAGAAGTTGGCACAAGAAGTGGCTACTCTAAAGGAAGATTTAAAGGACTCCAATATCAATATGAAGAGTTTCACAAATAGCTCTAAGAACTTGGATAAGTTCATTTGTGGACAACAACGAACATCATGTTCAATAGGTCTTGGCTTTGGAAATGTTCAAAAGAAATAGGAAAATGAATCTACTTCAACTCTTGATGAAGAAGAAACTTCAGAAGAAGATACTTCAGAAGTTGACAGTGTAAGTATGAATGAGACATCAGAGGATGAATTGGACAACAGAGAGTTCAACAAATATAGTAACAATGCATGAAGAAGATACATATGGAACAATAATCAGAACAAGAGACCAATGAGGTATAGGCAAGGAAGCTTCAATGGGAGATGCTTCTCATGTCACAGGTTTAGGTACATGGCTTCACAGTGCAGGTCATATGAAAGACAGGAATATGGGAAAGGAAATCTTTTCCATGGGTATTGCTATTCATGCAATGAGTATGGTCACAAAGAAATGAATTGCAGGGTTCATGGCAGAAGAGGATATGGATTCACTAGGAGGTATCCTAAGACATTTGCACCTCCAAGGAATAATAACATTAAGTGTTATAAGTGCAATAATGATGGACACACAACAAGATGGTGTAGAGAAAATATTCTAGAAGTAGGTATGAATAGGAACAGGAACATGGATGAGAACAGGAATAGGAATAGGAACAGAAACAAAAATGATAACATAAATAGGGATGATGACTTGGAAAGAAATAGTGAGAGCATTTAGAAAACTCAAAAATGAAGAGGAAAAGATAAAAGCAGAGAATAGTTGTATCGCTCCAAATTTTTTGCATCCTTACCTTCAGGCTATAGGATCCGCGCCCGAAAGGGGGATGTGAAAAGGATGGGACAATACCTCGGACTGAGAGGCCCTTTGAAGGTCCCGCCTCTCGGGGGAGGGGTATAAGGGTGAATTTTTGACGGATGGTGGGTTCACCAGGAAACTTTTGAATGGCAGTTTCCACGCCTAGGTTGATAGTGAGTTTGATGTGTTCATTTTTATACTTTAATCATTCAACTCCTAGGTTTGGCCAATATGAATCTAAACTATTCTATATGCCAATGCTGATTTAAATGAATACAAAAAATAGAAATGAATGCAAATAATAGAGAATATGCTAACTAGAAGGTGTCATACCTGATTTCGGATGTCTGATGAAGATTCTGAGTCTTGTAGCAGTTCAGATCATCTCAATTTGTACGTAATCATCTGATATTTCATGGGATCATCCCAAATCATAGAAGGTCATCTGAAATCAGACAGAATCATCTAAAATCTGACGAATTCGTCAAAAACCTGCAATCACAAAAATAGACACAAAATACCAAATATGCAAGTGCAGAAGCAAAGGATAATGGTAGAAATAACAACAAACATGCCTAAATAATAGATTCCAATAACAAATAAGGAAATGCAGTAGATTTAATGATTGATTTTAACTTTATCATGCGATTATGCTAAATGAGGTGAACTCCAAGATGCAAAAAACATAATAACTTAAGACAGTGCAGAAATACAATATGAAAAATGCAGAGAAAGCTAAGAAAATGCAAACTCTAGACTCTGATTGCCCCCAATCTGGACTACAGTCAGGATCGCCTCCAATCGTACGAGATCGTCCAAAATCGTCCGAGATCGTCCACGACGATCCAAGCTAGCTTCGACTGAAAAATAGTAGAGTTCCTGCAATAAAAATGCAAAAATACCGAATGCAAGCAATAGTGCGAGGGAATAAGGAGCTAACTCTGCAATGAAATCCATCAACTAAGGGGTTTAGGGGTTCAGGGAGAATCAGGGGAGTCAGGGGGATAAACTAGAAAAATCCTAGTTTATATAGGATTAGGAAGAGGTTTGGGAGGTTGGGGATCATCCCAATCTGGGAGATCTCCAACAGGGAAATCTCCAATTGCGTAGACACGCTTTTGCCCGAGTTGGAGAGGCTGTTGAAACAGAAGCTAATTATGAAAATTTGGTTTTGGGACGAAATCGTCTGGACGTTCTGTCCAGACGAATTCGTCAGATCGGGGACGATTTCGTCTAATCTGCGACGATATCGTCCAACGGTCAAAACAAATCCTAAAAATGGCACGGAAAATGGGGAAAGCGGGTAACAAGTGGTTTAACGGGCAGTTTGGGGTTGAAATTCAAATTTTTATCTTTTATCTTTTTACTAAGGTTTTAACCGTGCCAATTTTAGGGTGCTACATTTTGCCCCCTCTTTAGCGAATTTTCGAAGAAAATGCGTTAAAGACGAGTTTTTCCCGTTTTACGAGAAAGCAAAAATATACTCAATTTTTTAGACGACGATTCTTGGTCGAATCGTACGAATGCTGACTATGGTGCCCCCTCCGTGTTTTTACCCAAATCGAACGTTTGAGGTAAAAACGCAGAAAAGCAAAAATTAAAATGTTGATTTTTAAATAAAATTAAGAAAATAGGGTAAAACCCTAATTCATTTTTACTGTTCATTTTTATTATTCCAGCTCGCAAGAGAAAATGGTGGAGCAGAGAGATTGTTCCTATGTATGGATTAGATTTTGAGAGGATTGAGTATGCCAGGGTATAGATTGTGGCATACCAATCCAGTTTTGATATGATGTATATAATTTTTTGATATATATATATTTTGTTTCTGATGATATGACTTGTTCATATGTTTTTATGATGCTTCAATGTTTGAATTGTTTGCTTGTTTGATTGATGATTCATGTAATTATGTCGTTTGGAAATATTATAATTTGATGTCATGCTGTAAGATTTTAAATGAAATAATCTGATGTAAACAATTGGTTGTTGTGGTGTGATTTGATGAAAAAATAAAAGGGACTTCTAACAATAATTTCAAAGGACATTGTCGTTGTTATAGACCATTTCATGGAGTCGCCGCTCACTCGGTCGTCAAGCTAATCCCAGTATAGAAATATTGTTAAAAGTAAAAGAGTGCTTAAGAGACTGTCTTAAGACTTTGTGTTGTAATGATGGAGATAATGATGGTTTGATGATTTGTTTTCAGATTTTCATAAAAATAGTATGCATGAGATACTAAAAGAAATATGATTTTGCTAGGCATAAATTCCTAAGTGTGATAAAATTTTGAACAATTCCTTAGAATTTATACCATGGTTGCAAAATTGAATGTTTGACATAATGACATGAAATAGAATAAGTGTTCGTTCGTTTGGAAAGCATAATTGTGTAACATAATGATGCAAGTCATATGTTTTGATGAATTTGTTTTAAAATAAATGGAAAATAAAATTAGAACAATGGTTTGCGCTAGGCATAGAATTATAGGTATAGACTTATACCATCATCACGAAATCCAAAGAAGAAAATAGATATTTTGGTTTTATTGCAAGATGAATTTTTGACTTTTGATAAACAGAAAAATAATAATATGAAAATTTTGTTTGAAATCATTTTTGTGATTTTGTGAGAAGATGTATATAATTGCTTTTATACAAAACAAAAATTCTGAAATAAAAGGGTAAAATTATTCTGAAAAGAATTACAGAAATATTTTAAATTATCTCAAAGAGAAATGTAGATTTATAAGGGATCCTCATGTGCAAATGTGAGTTCATTACCGATCTTGATTTATCATAATGATACAAAATCTCTCAAATACAAATGTGTGTGCGATTGTATTGTTCATTCACCAATTTTGAGCAAGATAATTTGATACAAGTAATTTGCCTTAACCAAATGAATGTTCGTTGACCATGATTTATATGCATGTAACCGTACCAGACTACTATGTAAGTTAGGTTATCAAGAGCTAGCTAATCCATAAGCTGACATAGGTCTGTACAAAAGAAGGTCGCTAATGTGAGAGACATATCACCACGCTAGGAATTACCCAAGGCCAAGCGGGTTGGGCACAAACCCCTTGTTATGGGGCTTACCTCACAGTTTTCGAATAATTGAGAATTCCAGGGATTCAAGCTCATTCACCCTTCTTTTCTTTTCAAGGGGTAGGGAAAGGATTTTATTGCATTTTGCTTTTGCTTTTCTCTTTTGCTTCTTTTTTTTTTTGTACTTTTGTATTTTTGCTTGATATTTGAGAAAATGTTGAAATATTGTTGTGATGATACAAAATAACCTTTTTCTTTTTCTCTTTTTCTTGAACTTTTCTTTTCTTCCTATGCTAGGGATACTTGCTCGGATTAGCCGTAGAGCAAGGGATTTTTATTCCGGGTAGGGGTGAGCTTGTCCTTTTGTCAATTCTCAAAGATTCTAGACCATGTGCATGATAGGATAGCAGGGGAAACTTTTCGCTCAAGAAACCATTTCTACTATGTAGCATCATATCGAATTTGCAATGAAATCATTTTAATGTGAAAAGATATACTTGGTTCAAGTAAATAACAAGATCAGTTCTCTATGCTCAAAACTTTATTTAATTCCAATGTGGACTTTGATATAAGAGAGATTAATAATCATACCAAATAAAATCAAGATATTTATTCATGTGAGTGTGAAAGTGCGGGATTCCAAATAAATGCTAATTTATCCAAAATAACTGAAAATATAACTGCAATACTTCCAGAATTTGATAAGTATAAAAATAAAATATGTTTTTGAAGATTTTGATGATTTTGATGTTAATTGATGAATTGAAAAATTTATATTTTTTTGAAATTTATATGAATTTTTAGATGATGGAATTGGTGGTATATACAAGATGATCTATATACACTATACAAGGTTATTTGAGTATAGCATGTCTAAGGTTGCTTCAAAATCAAAGGAGGTTTTGAAGGATAATTTGGTTGTGGTGAAGGTAAGAACAAAAGGTGATGAATAAAAGGTAGTGATAACAAAAGCTTTGTTATAATGTAGAATAATGTAGCAAAAGATTTGACTTTTATATGTGTAAAATTGATCATGTTACAAAATAAAATGTCAGAAGGATAAGAAGGTTCTTCATTCTTATCACTATCTTCCAAGTCTTGATAAGATGGAGGGAGCATATGTGAAAGATATGCATGGGTGTTATTTGGTAAACAAGGATGATCATATATGGATGAAGAAAAGTGATGGATAGAAGATAATTGTGATAATAGAGAATGTATAGAACTTGATGTTTCAACCGTTAAATATTCTTCAAATGGTGTTGGGTCACCATGTATGGTAACAATTTTATTTGCAAGTTCAAACTTCAAACATTGGTGAAGAGTGGAAGGGACAACCCTCATCGTATGAATCCAAGGACTTCTGAGAAGTAGGTTGTAAGGTGAAGGGCAATATGCTACATAAAACAAAGTATCCAGGATCTTGGATCCAATATTAAGGGGAAGAATTATAGTACCTTGAGCTTCTTGAATTTCATTGTTAAAATATTTTATAATAACATTTGATTCATTAAGATCTTCTTCCTTTGATTTGAGTTTTTGGAATAATTGATAAGTGCATAAATTAAGAGAGGAGCCATTATCTACCATGATAGTTTTAACAGGTGTTTCTTTACTAGATCCTGTAATGTAAAGATAGTAGTCTTCTTGTGGAGTAGAGGAAGGAATCTCCTCATCATAGAATGAAATATGGTTAACCTCAAGAGGGTTTACACCATTAATTATGTTCTTAGAGAAAATATGATGAGGAACAAATTGTTGGCTAGGTATCTTGAACAAAGTTTCCTTATGAGAACTTTGTAATACTTCTAAAAGGGATATCTTTGCTTGAGGATTAATCACTTGTTGTTGGCTATCAAAGTGGATTTCAGATTGAGATTTTGATTCTAAAGATGAGCTTTCTATGCTTACATTCCATTTTGGATCATTCTCTAGAGCCAAAGATAGTTTTGAAGGTTGGTCAAATGAGGAACCCATATCTTGAATATCGGATTGAGTTGATTGAACTTGAGGTTGCTCATTTGTAGTTTCTGTTACAATATTAGTAATATCATCATGATGGGACACATTAACATGCAATATTTGATTGGTTTCCTATTGTTGATAATTGAATAGGGGTTCTTGGGAGATCCCCATGTC
Source organism: Wollemia nobilis (assembly GCA_028583015.1). NCBI lineage: Eukaryota > Viridiplantae > Streptophyta > Pinopsida > Araucariales > Araucariaceae > Wollemia > Wollemia nobilis. The sequence goes on along the minus strand of JAQPPZ010000690.1, from coordinate 1,604,105 downwards.
TTGATTGATTATTGGTATTTGTTGTGTAGGAGTTTGATAGTTTACTGGAGATTTATAATCAGTTGTAGATTGTAATTCCTTTATATTAAAAAGACCCTCATCAATCAAATCTTGAATTGCACATCTTAAATCTTTACAATTTTGTGTCATATGTCCATCTACTCTATGATATTCACAATGTAGCTCAGGTTTAAACCAATCTGCTGTGGTATCAAGTTGTCTTATGGAAGGGAGTTCAATCTTATTTGTATCAAGTAAATGCTTGAGAATTATATCCATTGGTTGATTGAGCTTTGTAAATGTACGTGATGAAGGTTTTCGAGAGGTTTTTGATATGTGCCTTAGGAGTTCAGTCATAAAAGGACCTAATGGTTTCTTACCTCTCTTTTCTTTGTTATGGGTAGAATGATGATAGGAAGATTGTGAAGTATGATGTGAGTGCATGGTAGGATTGGAAGAATAAGTATTTTCTTGTTGAAATGGATGTGTTGTATTGAAAGAAGAATATTGAAAGGGTGGAGGAGGATTGTATGGGGATTGATAGACATAATATGGATATATGGGAGAATAGATAATATCGTTATGAAGAGGATTGGAAAAGGGATTGTCTTGTTGGGTTATGGATGAAAAATGAGAAAAGTGTGATGGAGGTGATGTTGAATAGGGATGAGGTTGGTCATAATCAACAAATGTATTTGGCTGAATTCTTCCAACATTACTGATGGGCTCATATGGATTTGAGTAAAAACTCATGGTTTCTTTAGTACTTCTAAAAGTAATATTTAATATCTACTATTTAGAATTGAATCTAAAACATACAAACTTGAAATGATGATTTTGTTATATATATATATATTTTGTATACATATATATATATATATATATATATTTGTTTTCAAAAGGTTTTTAGTTATTCACGTCGGGTTCACCAAAATGTATCGCTCCAAATTTTTTGCATCCTTACCTTCAGGCTATAGGATCCACGCCCGGAAGGGGGATGTGAAAAGGATGGGACAATACCTCGGACTGAGAGGCCCTTTGAAGGTCCCGCCTCTCGGGGGAGGGGTATAAGGGTGAATTTTTGATGGATGGTGGGTTCACCAGGAAAATTTTGAATGGCGGTTTCCACACCTAGGTTGACAATGAGTTTGATGTGTTCATTTTTATACTTTAATAATTCAACTCCTAGGTTTGGCCAGTATGAATCTAAACTATTCTATATGCCAATGCTGATTTAAATGAATACAAAAAATAGAAATGAATGCAAATAATAGAGAATATGCTAACTAGAAGGTATCATACCTGATTTCGAGATGTCTGATGAAGATTCTGAGTCTTGTAGCAGTTCAGATCATCTCAATTCGTACGTAATCATCTGATATTTCATAGGATCATCCCAAATCATAGAAGGTCATCTGAAATCAGATAGAATCATCTGAAATCTGACGAATTCGTCAGAAACCTACAATCACAAAAATAGATACAAAATACCAAATATGCAAGTGCAGAAGCAAAGGATAATGGTAGAAATAACAGCAAACATGCCTAAATAATAGATTCCAATAACAAATAAGGAAATGCAATAGATTTAATGATTGATTTTAACTTTATCATGCGATTATGCTAAATGAGGTGAACTCCAAGATGCATAAAACATAATAACTTAAGACAGTGCAGAAATACAATATGAAAAATGCAGAGAAAGCTAAGAAAATGCAAACTCTAAACTCGGACTGCCCCCAATCTGGACTACAGTCAGGATCACCTCCAATCGTACGAGATCATCCGTAATCGTCCGAGATCGTCCACGACGATCCAAGCTAGCTTCGACTGAAAAATAGTAGAGTTCCTGCAATAAAAATGCAAAAATACCGAATGCAAGCAATAGTGCGAGGGAATAAGGAACTAACTCTGCAATGAAATCCGTCAACTAAGGGGTTTAGGGGTTCAGGGAGAATGGGTAGGGAATCGGGGGATAAACTAGAAAAATCCTAGTTTATATAGGATTAGGAAGAGGTTTGGGAGGTTGGGGATCATCCCAATCCGGGAGATCTCCAACAGGGAAATCTCCAACTGCGCAGACACGCTTCTGCCCGAGTTGGAGAGGTTGTTGAAATAGAAGCTAATTATGAAAATTTGGTTTTGGGACGAAATCGTCTGGACGTTCTGTCCATGACGAATTCGTCAGATCGGGGATGATTTCGTCTAATCTGTGACGATATCGTCCAACGGTCAAAACAAATCCTAAAAATGGTGCGAAAAATGAGGAAAGCGGGTAACAAGCGGTTTAACGGGCAGTTTGGGGTTGAAATTCAAATTTTAATCTTTTATCTTTTTAACTAAGGTTTTAACCGTGCCAATTTTAGGGTGCTACAATAGTGCTTTCAGGGAGTATAAATACACCCACCCCAGAATTAACCACCTCATGTGGATGTGGGGGAGGGGCTAAGCTAAGAGACTCATTCTTAGTTGTGAGCCCCAAAGGTGACCATTTTCCATTGATGTCAAAGGGGGAGATATTTGTGTATATTGGGGAGAGTTTTTGATATGGGGAAATATTTGATATTTGAGAGAGCATTGAGCCAAGGGAAGCAAAGTCCCAGGGCGAGCAAAAAAAGAAAGGTCAGGTTTTAGTAAAAAGAATATGGGTTGCCATCAATGACAAAGGGGGAGATTGTTGGACATTTTGAGTCCCTAAGTCAAGTTGTCATTGATGTCACCAAATGAATTCATCATTAAATTCAAGTTGTCATCGATGTCACAGAGCAAACGACCATTGGTGAAAAAGGTCAAAAAGGAGTAAGGCAAGAGGTGGTTGGCAAAAGAGTTTCATGAGATTAAAACCATGGTCCAAAATAATTAAAGGAGATTTAAATTATAAATTATTTAAATTAAAGATTTAAATAATTTAAATTTAAACATTAAGTTTTCCTTTTAAAATTCTAAAGGATGGGGACAATGTTTATTAACAATATCGACAATTATTTAGCCTAAGTGGGCCAACCACTATTTGTTTCATGCAACCCATGTGAAAGGGCCACCGAGGGTTCAATAAAGGGTTTAAACAATTTTATAGAAGATCGACATGCATAAATATTCTCCATCGACCTTAGCGTAAAAGGGCCAAACGACTTGGTAAAATCTTCCCTCACCGACGTCTTTTATCTCAAGACCATAGCCTATATGTATATAAAAATGGGAATAAAAAATAACATGACATTAACTCTCGAACGATTAATTTTTGAATGGTTTTGATGTGTAGTTCATTCGTGGATATGGTGACGCGATTTACATTAACTTCGGAGATAAATATGTGATGCATGCTATATAAGTGATGAAAATCGATTGCTCAAATTCCAAGAAAAGAGGTGCGTGATTGAAAAACAATTGACAGTGAGCTAAAAAGATGTCTTGATTGACATGAATATCAAATACAAAATCAGTGTGGACAGAGTGCCGAGAAATATACCATACACGACAACATTTAGAGGGTACACAAAAATCAAGAGGAGTTACAACGAAGTATTTTTGTGACGTGGCAGTAAGAGACGAAAAGGTTCTTTGTCAACATGTTTTTTGAGAAGGTGAAGGTTAAGGCTCACATCGTGCACCTTTTGTTCCATGAGGGCTTGTAGCCCAAACGGTGGTAGTGGTGCCTCAGAAGGGTGAGATTATGAGTTCAAAACTTGTCAAATTATTTTTGTAAGGTATGCGATATATTTATAGGTTGTGAATTGTTATTAAAGTACTCAAGTACCATTCGGGAGTCATAAGGGTGTTTTGTTTAGAATTTAAAATTACTATGTACTATGATTGGGAGACATAAGGATTAGTTTGGATTTTTATTTTTGATATTAAGTTTTGTTTTGAAAATTACTTGAGTGTTATGGTATTAGGAGCTATAAGATAAAGGAAATTAAATAATTTTGTTTAAATCCTTTGATGGTATCAAATATATCTTAAGTTGGATGTGATTTTTGATTAGGAGAAATAAGGTGTAAAAGGTTATGATAATTGTTTTGTAATTTCTCCTAACCCTCATGAAGATTGGCAAAAAAATATTGTGATTGTGGCAAATTTCCAAAGAGGCTTCTTCATATTCATAAAAGGTATGGGCACATTTTCCTATTGATTGTTTATGGTGGTTGATTTCTGAAATATCATTGGAGAGAAAAGGATTGATTGTGGTTTCCTTTTCAAAAGTGGTTGGTTGAATGCTTCAAGGTTTTCTGGTTTGAGATTTGTGATTAAAACTTGTTTTTTAAGCATTGTTGTTGAAGCCCATTGATTGTGAAATAAACTTGAACTTGAGTTAGAGAAGAACATGAGTATCATTGACTTGTGATTGAGCATTGTTGGAAATATTTTGAGTTGGTTGATACATGCTTGGACTAGGGTTTGTGAGAAAGGATTGATCCTTGAAGTGATTGGTTGAGTTGAGTTGATTGAGCCTAGTCAAGTGATTGTGTGAAGTGGTTGTTCAAGTTCCATGAAACAAACTATTCTATATTCTAGTTTGAGTTGATATTGGTATTTGAGTATAGAACATATTGAGTCTCTAACAATTCTCTTTATGATTCTATGAGATTGATTTGAGTTGAGATTAGGATTTGAGTATAGAACATATTGAGTCTCTAACAATTTTCTTTATGCTTCTATGATATTGAGTTGAGATATTGATTGAACATTGATATTAGAACATATAGAGTCTCTAAAAATTCTCTTTATGATTCTATGTAATTGGACAAGTTCTATGTGAGCTTGTTAAGTAGATTTAAGACAAGTCTTTGAGAAGGCTTGTGGATTGATTTGAGTAAGCCTTTGTGAAAGCTTTCTATGCATATTTGAGCAAGTCCTAGAGAGGACTTATTGAGAATATTTGGATAAGTTATGTGTGAGCTTGTTTAACATATTTAAGACAAGTATTTGAGAAGGCTTGTGGACTAATTTGAGTAAGCTTTTGTGATGGGGAGCCAAAATCGCTCACGCCAAATTCTCAATTCTCATTCATTAAACTTGGAAAAATTTACAATAATGGCAGCAGTCTGCCAAATAAACTCCTTTACTCTGAAAGATAGTTTATTTATTTTTTATTTTACAACATTTCCAACCCTAGAAGAAAAAAAGCTCAAACAGGTCCAGAATGGCCTTCTCCTTTTGCCTTCACGTCTGCAACTCTGTCTCAACAATTTTCTGACCCCTTGTGCATGCCTTCGCTTCCCCTTTTAAAATCTCTGGTGTGACTCTTTGTTTCCATTTTCTAACCCTTCATTTCATTTCTCGTGCCTCTTCATTGTCTTGGCTTTCAAAACGTCTTTCTTTCCGACTCTTGATCTTCGTCTGCTTTCATTGCACCTTGGTGCCACGTGCTTGTTCAGTGCTTCCACTGTAGACTCTATCCGCCTGTCAACCAATGATGACGTTTGATATACCCACCGCTCAATAATTTCCTCTGTAACGGCCCCTGTAACACCTGCCCTTTCTTTTCTTTTGTTTGGTCGCAAAAATGCGACATGTCACGATATCGCGACACTTTTCTCTTCGTTGCCAACATGTCGCGATATCGCGACACTTTTTCCTCCTTCCCCTTTCTCTTCTCTTGTAGTCGCGATAATGTGACATGTCACGATATCGTGACACCTTTTCCCTCTTGCTCTTCCTCTTCTATTTTAGTCGTGATAATGCGACATGTTGTGATATCGTGACACTTTTTCTCTCTTATGCCTTCTCTCGTCTTTTGGTCACAAAAATGTGACATGTCGCAATATCGCGACACTTTTCCTCCCTTGCGACTTATCTAGTCCTTTGGTCGTGAAAATGCAACATGTCACGATATCGTGACATATTTCCTTTGTGTCTCTTCTTTCTCCTTTTCGGTCATGAAATCGTGACATGTCGTGATATCGTGACATTTTTCCTTTCTGCCTCCTCCTCGCCTCTCGGGTCATGAAATCGCAACAGCTTTGCTCTCTGCTTTCTCTCTCTATTTCGGGTCACGAAATTGTGACATGTCACGCTATCACGATAGTTTCCTTCCTTACTTTCTTTCTACTCCTTCGGTCACGATTTCGTGACATGTCACGAAATCACAACATTTTCTTCTCTGGCCTTTCCTGTCTTCTTTCGGTCGCGATTTCGCGACATGTCGTGAAATCGTGACATTTTTGCTCCGCGCCTTCTCTCTCCTTCCTGAGTCACGAAAACGTGACATGTCGCGATATCATGACACTTTTCTCTCTCTCGCCTTCTCTCGTCTTTACGTCACAAAAATGCGACATGTCGCGATATCGCGACACTTTTTCTTCTTTGTCGACATGTCGTGATATCGTGACATTTTTTCTACTTTGTGATATTTTGCCTTTCGTTGGATGCTCCTGCATCAGAAAACCGGGGTGGATTGAGAAGTGACCTTCACTTTTGTACTATTCTGTCACCTTCTTTTTCAACATCTCAATACTTGCAAAATCTTCAACCTCAGCACTGCTCTTTTCTCCTTTATCCATCGTTCTCAACTCAGAAGCATTCCTTGGACTACTACCACATACAGTCTGGAATTATTATTTACCAGTACTCCTATTGACAGTCCTATCCAGAGTAATTGGGACTATACAAGATCTCCAAGCTTCAACAAAATCTGGGTCTTCAGGGTACAAACCCTTAAGTTCTTCAAACCCCACAACTTCCACTCTCATTGTTGTCAGCAACCTCTTTTCATCCAATGGATCATCAACCTCCCAAGCTTCATCTTCACTTCGATCTTCTCTCCTTGGCTCAACCCCTCTTCGCAACTCCTCTTGCAGGGCTTGCACTTGCCTCTGCAAAGCTCTGAAATATTTTTCAGGTACCACATTTCTCCCACCACCACGGTTTCTTCATGGAGGCATTCTTCCTCACTCTCTTCTCACAAACCTTAACCATAGATCCTGGTGTAAACTGCCTCACATCCGGTGATATGTTTACACACTCAAGAACCCTACGCTCTTCCATAGATCCTGGTGCAAACTGCCTCACTTTCGGTGATCTACTCACACACTCAAGAACTCCCACTCTTCCACATATCCTGGTGCAAACTACCTCACTTTTAGTGATCTACTCACACACTCAGGAACTCCCACTCTTCCACAGATCCTGGTGCAAACTACCTCACTTTCGGTGATCTGCTCACACACTCAAGAACTCCCACTCTTCCATAGATCCTGGTGCAAACTGCCTCACTTTTGGTGATCTGCTCACACACTCAGGAACTTCCACTCATCCACAGATCCTGGTGCAAACTGCCTCACTTTCAATGATATGCTCACACACTCAAGAACTCTCACTCTTCCACAGATCCTGGTGTAAACTGCCTCACTTTTGGTGATCTGCTCACACACTCAGGAACTCCCACTCTTCCACAGATCCTAGTGCAAACTGCCTCACTTTCGGCGATCTGCTCACACACTCAGGAACTCCCGCTCTGATACCACTTGATGGGGAGCCAAAAATTGGCTCACGCAAAATTCTCAATTCTCATTCATTAAACTTGGAAAAATTTACAATAATGGCAGCAGTCTGCCAAATAAAATCCTTTACTCCGAAAGATAGTTTATTTATTTTTTATTTTACAACATTTCCAACCTTGGAAGAAAAATAGCTCAAATAGGTCTAGAATGACCCTCTCCTTTTCCCTTCACGTCTACAACTCTGTCTCAGCAATTTTCTGACCCCTTGTGCATGCCTTCGCTTCCCCTTTTAAAATCTTTGGTGTGACTCTCTATTTCCCTTTTTTGACCCTTTGTTTCATTTCCCGTGCCTCTTCGTTGTCTTGGCTTTCGAAACGTCTTTCTTTTCGACTCTTGATCTTCGTCTGCTTTCATTGCATCTTGGTGCCACATGCTATTCAGTGTTGCCACTATAGATTCTGTCCGCCTGTCAACCAATGATGATGTTCGGTATACCCACCGCTCGATAATTTCCTCTGTAACGGCCCCTGTAACCGCCTGCCCTTTCTTTTCTTTTGTTTGGTCACAAAAATGTGACATGTCGTGATATCACGACACTTTTCTCTTCTTTGCCAACATGTCATGATATCGTGACACTTTTTCCTCCTTCCTCTTTCTCTTCTCTTGTAGTCGTGATAATGCGACATGTCGTGATATCGCGACACCTTTTCCCTCTTGCTCTTCCTCTTCTCTTTTAGTCGCGATAATGCGACATGTCATGATAATGCGACATGTCGCAATATCGCGATACTTTTTCTCTCCTGTGCCTTCTCTCGTCTTTTGGTCGTGAAAATGCGACATGTCACAATATCGCGACACTTTTCCTCCCTTACGCCTTCTCTCGTCCTTTGGTCACGAAAATGCGACATGTTGTGATATCGTGACATCTTTCCCTTCTGGCTCTTCTTTCTCCTTTTCGGTCATGAAATCATGACATGTCGCGATATCACAACATCTTTCCTTTCTGCCTCCTCCTCGCCTCTCGGGTCGTGAAATCATGACATGTCGCGATATCATGACAGCTTTGCTCTCTGCTTTCTCTCTCTGTTTTGGGTCGCGAAACCGAGACAGTTTCCTTCCTTGCTTTCTTTCTACTCCTTCAATCGTGATTTCATGACATGTCGTGAAATCGCAACATTTTCTTCTCTGGCCTTTCCTGTCTTCTTTCGGTCACGATTTCGTGACATGTCACAAAATCGTGACATTTTTGCTCCACGCCTTCTCTCTCCTTCCTGAGTCACGAAAACACGACATGTCGCGATATCACGACACTTTTCTCTCTCTCGCCTTCTCTCGTCTTTACGTCGCAAAAATGCGACATGTCGCGATATCGCGACACTTTTTCTTCTTTGCCGACATGTCGCGATATCGCGACATTTTTTCTACTTTGCGGTATTTTCCCTTTCGTTGGATGCTCCTGCATCATTTTGTGAAAGCTTGCTATGCATATTTGAGAAATTCCTAGAGAGGACTTATTGAGCAGATTTGGACAAGTTCTTAGTGAGCTTGTTATGCAAATTTGAGCAAGTCTTAGAGAGGAGTTATTGAGCAAATTTGGACAAGTTCTGAGTGAGCTTGTAGAGCATATTTGGACAAATTTTGAGTGAGCTTGTTGAGCATATTTGAGCAGGTTCTAAGTGGGCTTATTGATTATATTTGGACAAGTTATGAGTGAGCTTGTTGAACAGATTTGTACAAGTTTTGAGTGAGCTTGTTGAGCATATTTGAGTAGGTTCTGAGTGATCCTATTGAGCAGATTTGAGCAGGTTCTGAGTGAACCTATTGAGCAAATTTGAGTAGGTTATGAGTGAGCCTATTGAGTAGATTTGAAGAGGTTCTAAGTGAACCTATTGATAGAGCTTTGGAGGCGATAGAGTATATAGGACAGAGTCTCAGTGGATAGAGATCCAAAAACTAGGACAACTGAAGACAAATCTAACTGAGGAGTCTTCAAGTGGAGAGAGATCCACAAGTTAGTGTAGCAGAGAGACAAAGTATTCTAGAAGATCACTAGCCAGAGTAGAAGGGGAAATAATTCTCCTATAGAAGATATCCACGAACTTGATATTAGGGGATCAACATCTCCTTTGGATAGAGGTCCATAAACATTGTAATTGAGAAGGATTCCCATGAGATTATTTGATAAATATTTAGAAGAAATATTTTCTCTGTGGAGGTAGCCCATATTGGGTAAACCACGTTAAAATTGGTGTCTCTATTGTGTGTGATGATTTGTGCATTGCTTTGGTTATTGCTATTGATATTGCCATTGATTATATTGATTAATACTGTTGGTTCGACTTTTATACACACCCTGTGAAGAATGAGCATAAAATCCCGATAACACTTATAAGGGATAAATCCCACTCACTTTAGGATCTTGCTGGATATCCAAGGTGTGAGTTACAGAGTTGGGTCGAATGTCTATTCACTCTTTTTTGCTTCTGGAATAGTTTCAAGTGGACTATCTATTACCTTACAATGGGCTCGACCTTCGTTCAATAATGTTTTTGGAGTTGGTTATCTTTGTGGATACTCATATTTACAATCAGTTCTTTGATCTAGCTCTTTATGTGTTAGCAGATTTAAATAAAAGACAAATTTAAAGAAAGATAAAAATGGATCATTCCATCGGTGGAAAAGAGAGAGTAGGGTAGGGCAAAAAAGAGAAGTTTATCTAACTTAGCTGCAAAACCAAAACTACCAATTTTAGTTATACCGGTTAGCTTCAAAATAGAACAAAATCAAAGAGGAAAGTGTCCAGCTTTCTAAGATCACTTTCCACTAAGAGCATAAGACAGAGATGAACAGATCTGAAAGAAAATCATAAACGAAGGGAAGTCGGTTAAAATTGGTATCTCTCACCAGCAGACCTAGCTCGCACAGTGAGGACAGAGCAATTAGAACAGGCTCGAACCTTAAATCTATAATTTTCCCTAACATACAATAAAGAAAATGAAGCCTAGGAGCATATCCAATCCTGGTAACACGGATCTACAGCATAAATTAAATAAACCTTAATGAAACGAAAACAAAAGAAGATGAACTTATCACAATCTGAAAGAGATTAGGCTCCTGGCCACGCTATCATAGAAAACGAAAATCACACCAACTCTAAGTCCAGAACAAAGCATTCAAACAAGATTTGCAGGAAATTGCTCCAATAGCTTTTATTTCTAAGTTTTCGCCTCTGGAATTTACATTCAGAAGAAGTATTTATAGACTCAGGATAGACCCTGATCTTTTTAGAAATATCTTCTTCTCAAACCCTAAATCTTATCCTCTAAACCTTACTACCCGGGTTTTACAATATAAGGCCCTTTAAAAATAGAGTTTTTTATAAACCCTAACCACTCTGCAAATCTTAGTGCAGTTACTTGCCATAAATGGAGAAGGCATGATCTGATATTATTCTCATCCATCTATAACTGCAAGTAAATATCTTCATTTTCTGGTCGGTTGTCGATATATTCCATAAATGGGCACTGCGTGTGAAGGTATCTTCATCTTTCGGTGCATCTGTCGGGAGGGTCTCATTAATTCCTCAGAGAAATTTGGATGAGTCACTGGTTTCTTTGACATTTTATCTTCGCAGAGCCACCTTTGAGTTGAAATTCTCTGCACGCCATTACTTTCACCATAAATTCTCCTGTTAAATGCGTCCATCGACAAATTTCGGTAACTGTGTGTAGATATTTTCATTTTTCGATCAATTGCCGACATATTCCATTAAATGGGCAGCTGCTTAGTCACCGTAAAGTCTCTTTGTGGCCAGATCTGTAAAATCTGGATGAACCAAAAATTCTCGGCATCTCACATTTCCATCTGACGGCCTTCGTTTGATCCATGCTTATTTTGTCTTTTTCGCCATTACTTCCGCTAGTATGCAACTGCCAGCTCGCTTTCTGCAAAAGACAAACAAGGATTAGTATTTTAATATTATTAAATTAAAACCCTAATGTTCATTATATGTCGGCTTTATTTCTTTTGACACGTGTCATGAAATCGTGACATCCCTCTGCATTTTGGTCTCTTCTGTCGCGAAACCGCGACATGTCTAAATCCGACGTTCCTTTTTTTTTATGCCCTTGGCGATTTGCACTATGCTTTTTGTCACGATTTGGAGTGAATCATGAGTTTTCCCTTTTTTCTTCTTGTCCGATTTCGCTGCCTTAGTTCTTCTTGCCCTTTGCCAGAAATCATGACTTTTCGCACTTGTTTTTCTTTGCTCCTTTTGAGCACATGTGACGATTTCATGACATGTCGCGATTTCGCGACACTTCCTACTTGCACTTTTTTTCAAACACGTCGCGATTTCGTGACATATTTCTACAAGCTTTCCTTTTGGTCTAACGTGTCGTGATATCAGATTTTCATCACTTGGTTCTTTTAGTCAAATATGTCGCGATATCGTGACGTTTTCTACAAGCCTTGCTTTCAACCAAAATATGTCGCGATATCGTGACGTTTCCAAAAATGGAAATGTCACGATATCGCGACGTTTCCAAAAATGAAAATGTCACGAAATCGCGACGTTTTCATTACTTAGCAAATTTTCCAAAAATTGTAGGTTGACTCCAATGAATTCATTCATCTGTATTCTGCATTTTACATATTAGTGAAAGATCTTCTTTACTCATAATGATTCTAACATTTAAAAAATGAATTCTAAATTGAAATCAAAGCCATATGCAAGCCTACTTAGATACTTTGGTATATGCAAAACTTGAAGAAAAAGGAGGCAAGCAAAATTTGGAATTAAAACCTGGAAAACATCAAGAGGGTCCCTACGGCAAAATGAAAGCTAAATATTTTCAAAGGATGGAATTTCATTTTTTTAGTGGGGGTGTGTTGCTTCTCAACAAATGGCGATATCTGCGGGGAAAATAGTAGCACTATTTTAGAATCCAGGACTCTAGTTTCAAAACAATATAGACCATGTACCATGCTTTGCCACAAATATTCTTCAAAATAATTTAACTACTACTTGATAGTTGTTAAAATTTCCCAAGGACATACTAGGTTGAATCACTTAAGGAAGATTTCTGATGTGCAATTATAAGCGTATAAAACTTTCTTCAAGAATGACTGGGCCTTCGAATGTTGTACTCTGGATTGATCAGCTTTTCTAGATTGTGAAAGGGGAAACCGAGTAGGGCTCTGTTTACTAGTTTAGCCTTTTACAACCCCGACAGAGTTACTCTTTAGATTTTCACGACCCTGATCCACAACTGTGAGGTAGTATCTACAACTTGGTAAAAGAAAACATCTTCTGAAGCCTTGGCTATCTCTTTCATTACATAACTTCTTCCTTCTTTTTTTTTTTCTCTTTTTTTTTTTTGTGTGGGAAATAACAGAGTGCCAGTTTTATGTTGTCTTGCTCAACTTTCACCTTCTCTCTCTCTCCTTTGAAATATACCGAAATCTGAAAAGCCTTGCTAAAAAACATTTTTTTTTTTTAATATTTCATCGATCTGGAACTGCTTCAGCCTTGGTACTGATAGCCTCTATGGATACTCAAATAATTTCATGAATCAGAGTCCCCTCTTACGACCAACTTTTCTTGGATTCCCTGGGAGTTTCTCCAGCCAAACAGTATAGCAGTTTCTTTATAATTAAAATAATTGTGGCAAGCAAGACACAAAATCCAATTATCTTTCTACTGTTGTTCTGAATAACAAAATAGTTCCATTGTTCAGTTTAAGCAGACTATCTCTTAATTAGAATAAAACAAAATGAACACGGGATTTTGAACTCAGAATAAAAACAATTTTTAAAGGCTGATTTCTTTCTTTACTGCCCAGGCAAAACTTAAAAAAAAATAAAATTTTAAAAGCTAAAAGAAATTTGTACAGACCCCAAAGGATAAAACACAGAACTTTAAAATCAAACAAAATAAAATAAAAACAAACTACTTCAAAGCTTATTTACAATATATACACATGTTACAACGTCTTTGTGATTTATTCAATCGATGTATTGGATGGAACAGCTGAGAAATAATGCTTTAGATATTGACCATTAACAGGAAGGTTCAAAAAATTACCCTCCAGGTCCTGTAGAAGAAATGCATTATTACCTAGGATCTCGGCAATCTGGTATGGCCCTATCCATAAAGGTTGCAGCTCTGTGTGTTTACCTTTCTTTTCTTGGGCTTTGTCCCATAGAAGCACCAGGTCTGCACGATTGAAGGCGCTCACCCTGGCCTTTTCGTCAAGCCAGCGCTTGACTGTCTCTTGGTGTCGACTAAAATGCTCCACAGCTTGAAGTCATCCACCCTACAAATCAAACAAGTCCAACACACGAGCTTTCGTATCTGCATGATCAAAGTAATGTAAAGCAAATTTTAATCCTGGTACTAATGCTTCATATTCTACCAAATTATTCGTGCAGGGAAACTACAAGCGATAAGACATAAAATCGGTTTGATTTTTTGGTCCTTTAAGAACAACCCTTGTACCATAACCTTGCTTAGATTTAGCTCCATCAATATGAAGCATTCCAACTTCATTATCGTGATCTTGGTGAGCTTTAACCGGTTTCTCCTTTTGAGTAGTTGTCAAATTATAAACCCCGATATAACAGCCCTCAGCAAGATTAGCAGTCTCATTCTTGGCATTATACTCTGTGATCATGAGTTTATATCTTGGTTCTCTGTTGATTCTTAATTGATTTGCAAAACCATTCCAGGGTAACCACATATGCGAGAAATCAGTAGCCAAGTACCCATTCAAGGATTTTGACCAATCCCTGCTCAAAAGCATTCCGTATCCTACAGGAATATCCACCACTTGAATGTCAATTCTATGTTGCGCTCTCGGCTCAGATGCTAGCTGGATATGTATATTCTGAAGTTCACCTACCACTTTAACCTCAGACTTATCCAATTGGATGACTCTCATCTCGGAGTTCATGGGGGTCAAACCCAACTGCTGACAGATGCCCAGAGGCATGACATTGGCTGAAGCACCAGAATCTACCAGACAGTTGTGTAAATTTTTTCCAAATATTCGGACAGTCAGTAGAAAAGGTGAAACTTCAGTCTTCTCTTTATACATGGCCACATTTGCATTTGCCATCTTCTTTCCCTTTTCCAAAGGTTTGGTAGTAGGTTCAGAATATGTTTTGATCGAGGTTATCCCTTTGTTCAGAAATTTGGGCCAACTCATGAAGAGTGATGTTGGCTTTGATCTTCTTCATGTCCTCCACTATATTATATCCCTTATTGAGTGGAGGGACAAATGCATCTGGTCCTCTCGGATTTCCTCCCTTGGGTGGAGATGGGTTATTGCTTGAAGATGGATCTGGAGGAACACTGTGGGAGTTGTCCGGAGGGGTAGATGTAGTGTTGGGCTCCGGATTTCTATTTCTGAGGTTGTAGTTGTCCCTCCTGTACTGTTGAAAGGCTTGCACTTCATCCATGGGTAGCTCCACAACATTCTCTGATTCTTCTGGGAAAGTGAAAGAATCTAACACCATAGCTGCACTATGTTTGGATGAACTTGGAGCATCCGCAGTTCTTTGATGTTCAGGAGAAATCAACTCACCAGATAAAGCTTCAAAGGCATTACAAAATTCCAAACAATCCAATTCCCCATGTTGAGAAGTAGCATGTATCCTGCACCAGTTAGGCAAAGCTAAGTCACAAATATTTACATCATGCCCTTTACCTTTATAATCCTTATTGGGTTCGTATGGGGGCCGAGTGAATCTATTCTGTTGATAAGAAAACCTGTTTGGGTTTTCGTCGGTGGACACTTGCCTTTTGAAAGTCAAAAAGTCATTTGCCAACTTTTGGACTACCCTTGAAACTTCTTCAACTCTTGTGTTATCAGATTCTTTCTCCGGACTCTGTACATTTTCAGCAGGTGTTACAGCCAATGGATTTCTTGATGGTGGAGTTTGATGTACTGGCAACATCATCTGATGTGGTATGGGATTGAAAATAGGGGTACCTTGTGTGACCAAAGGAATTTGATGAGCACTTAAAGGTTGAGGCCCCAACTGTCTTTCCAGAACCAAAGCTTCTTTGTAAGCCTCTGTTAGATTGGTAATAGAGGCATCTCTTTTCAAGAAAATAGAAGTCATTGGATCTAGAGAATTCCTAAAAATCTCTAATGCCAGGTCTGCATTTGGCACATAATAACCAATCAGTATACCATAAGCCTTCCGAAATCTGACATTGTAAGATCTGACAGATTCATTTATTTCTCTTTTAATACCAAAAAACTGCTGATATAATACATTGGGATCTATTACTTCACCAAACTGCGATACAAAAACCTTTTCCAAGTCATTCCAACTGGTAATAGAATCGTTAGTGAGATTTAGAAACCAGTCGTAAGCTCCCTCCTGGAGAGTGAACGGGAACAATCTGCAAGCCACATCTTCATGCTGTACATTTAACAATTTTAGAGCATTCTTGAATGCTACTAGGTGTTCCTCTGCTATCCTAGTTCCATCATGCTTGTATCTGGGAAGATATCTCTCAGGATTTTTGGGCAGGTCATGGGCTGCACCCGGGATATTTAAGGCAGTGGAACCCAACCAATTGGCCATTACTACTTGATTGACGATGATACTTTCAGTTGTAGTTGGAGTAACTACAAGTGGTGACAAAACTATTCCGGACAAGGACTTGGCCCTTCTGAGGCTGCTTCTTCTTGGAGTTTCTAACTCAGGCACAAGGAGCTCTCCAGCTCTGGAATGGGACCTTGTTACTCTATAAGTGGAATCCAGCTTTTCACAAGCAACTTATAATCTTACAATCCTTAACAAACTACTGAACTTCAGGCCCTCCTTCTAGCGCCAATTTTAAATGTTGGTGTTGAGTTCCGCTGTTTAGGCAAAAACTCAAACAAACAAGTTTTAAAAGGCTGAGGAGGAGGGAAAAAGGCTACCAGACTCTGGATAAAATATAGTATTTGTTAAATACCACATACAATCATATTTCCAACTCAAGCACTAGACGTAAGTTGGCCCTCCTTCTCGAGGAGGAGGTAATAAAATAGAACGTAAGGTTGGCAGCCCTCCTTCTAGCGCCAATTTTAAATGTTGGTTCGACTTTTATACACACCCTGTGAAGAATGAGCATAAAATCCCGATAACACTTATAAGGGATAAATCCCACTCACTTTAGGATCTCGTTGGATATCCAAGGTGTGAGTTACCGAGTTGGGTCGAATGTCTATTCACTCTTTTTCGCTTCTGGAATAGTTTCAAGTGGACTATGTCTGTTACCTTACAACGGGCTCGGGACTTGGTTCAGTAATGTTTTTGGAGTTGGTTATCTTTGTGGATACTCGGATTTACAATCGGTTCTTTGATCTAGCTCTTTATGCTTTAGCAGATTTAAATAAAAGACAAATTTAAAAAAAAGATAAAAATGGATCATTCAATCGGTGGAACAGAGAGAGTAGGGTAGGGCGAGAAAGAGAAGTTTATCTAACTTAGCTGCAAAACCAAAACTACCAATTTTAGTTATACCGGTTAGCTTCACAATAGAACAAATCAAAGAGGAAAGTGTCCGACTTTCTAAGATCACCTTCCACTAAGAGCATAAGACAGAGACGACAACAGATCTGACAGAAAATCACAAACAGAAGGGAAGTCGGTTAAAATTGGTATCTCTCACCGACGACCCTAGCTCGCACGAGTGAGGACAGAGCAATTAGAACAGGCTCGAACCTTAAATCTATAATTTTCCCTAACATACAATAAAGAAAATGAAGCCTAGCAGCATATCCAATCCTGGTAACACAGATCTACAACATAAATTAAATAAACCTTAATGAAACGAAAACAAAAGAAGATGAACTTATCACAATCTGAAAGAGATTAGGCTCCTGGCCACGCTATCACAAAAAATGAAAATCACACCAACTCTAAGTCCAGAACAAAGCTTTCAAACAAGATTTGCAGGAAATTGCTCCAATAGCTTTTATTTCTAAGTTTTCGCCTCTGGAATTTACATTCAGAAGAAGTATTTATAGACTCAGGACAGACCCTGATCTTTTTAGAAATATCTTCTTCTCAAACCCTAAATCTTATCCTCTAAACCTTACTACCCAGGTTTTACAATATAAGGCCCTTTAAAAATAGAGTTTTGATAAACCCTAACCACTCTGCAAATCTTAGTGGAGTTACTTGCCATAAATGGAGAAGGCATGATCTGATATTATTCTCATCCATCTGTAACTGCAAGTAAATATCTTCGTTTTCTGGCCGGTTGCCGATATATTCCATAAATGGGCACTACGTGTGAAGGTATCTTCATCTTTCTGGTGCATCTGCTGGGAGGGTCTCATTAATTCCTCAGAGAAATTCGGATGAGTCACCGGTTTCTCTGACATTTTATCTTCGCAGAGCCGCCTCTGAGTTGAAATTCTCTGCACGCCATTACTTTCACCATAAATTCTCCTGTTAAATGCGTCCATCGGCAAATTTCGGTAACTGTGTGTAGATATTTTCATTTTCCGGTCAATTGCCGACATATTCCATTAAATGGGCAGTTGCTTAGTCACCGTAAAGTCTCTTTGCGGCCAGATCTGTAAAATCTGGATGGACCAGAAATTCTTGGCATCTCACATTTCCATCTGACGGCCTTCGTTTGATCCGTGCTTATTTTGTCTTTTTCGCCATTACTTCCGCTAGTATGCAACTGCCAGATGGCTTTCTACAAAAGACAAACAAGGATTAGTATTTTAATATTATTAAATTAAAACCCTAATGTTCATTATATGCCGGCTTTATTTTTTGACACGTGTCACGAAATCGTGACGTCCCCCTGCATTCTGGTCTCTTCTGTCGCGAAACCGTGACATGTCACGATTTCGCGACATGTCATGATTTCATGACGTCTCCTTTGCACTCTGCTTCTTCCTTTCTATCGTGTCACGATTTCGCGATGTCGCAAAATTGCGACATCGCGATTTCGCGACACGACCATGCCTTGTGCTTTTTCTTCTCTGTCGTGTCGCGATTTCACGACATGACCATGCCTTGTGCTTTTTCTCTCTGCCATGTCGCGATTTCGCGACGTCGCGAAATCGCGATGGATTTTGCGACACGGCCATGCCTTAGGATTTTCTTCTCTGTCGTGTCACGATTTTGCGACACGGCCATGCCTTAGCTTCTTCTTGCCCCTTTTGCCGCGAAACCGCGACATGTCACGATTTCACGACATGTCGCTAAATCGCGACCTGTTTCTGCACTTAGGTTTTTTCTTTGCCCTTTTGCCGTGAAACCGTGACATGTCGTGATTTTGCGACATGTCGCGATATCGCGACCTTCCCTACTTGGCTCTTTTCTTCCAAAACAGTCGCGATATCGCGACATTTTCTACAAGCTTTCCTTTTGGTCCAAACCTGTCGCGATATCGCGACGTTCTCATCACTTGGTTCTTTTAGTCCAAATATGTCGCGATATCGCGACGTTTTCTACAAGCCTCGCTTTCAACCAAAATATGTCGCGATATCGCGACGTTTCCAAAAATGGAAATGTCGCGATATCGCGACGTTTCCAAAAACGAAAATGTCACGATATCACGACGTTTCCAAAAACGGAAATGTCGCGAAATTGCAACGTTTTCAAAAATGGAAATGTCACGAAATCACGACGTTTCCAAAAATGGAAATGTCACGAAATCGCGACGTTTTCATTACTTAGCAAATTTTCCAGAAATTGTAGGTTGACTCCAATGAATTCATTCATCTGTATTCTGCATTTTTACATATTTGTGAAAGATCTTTTTTACTCAGAAAGATTCTAACATTTAAAGAAGTGAATTCTAAATTGAAATTAAAGCATATGCAAGCCTACTTAGATACTTTGGTATATGCAAAACTTGAAGAAAAGGGAGGCAAGCAAAATTTGGAATAAAAACCTGAAAAACATCAAGAGGGTCCCTACGGCAAAATGAAAGCTAAATATTTTCAAAGGATGGAATTTCATTTTTTTAGTGGGGGTGTGTTGCTTCTCAACAAATACTAGTTGGGAAAGAAAAGTAAAAAGTGGTCTTATAATTTTCACCCCCCCTCTCATTATAAGCTTGTGTTCTTCATAAAATTTCAATATTGGCTAGAAATTTAGGGTCACCTCTAAATTTATCTATGGTTTTAATTATTTTTATTTAACTTAAAATAAAATGATTTTCTAACCTCCAACTAAGCCAATTAAACATAATCAATCAAATGCCATTTATGTTGTTATTTCTAGCCATGATAGGAAAAAATATCATTAATCAAGTCCTTCATATCCAAATCAACACCTCAGAAAGGGTGGCTACATTGGGTAGATGTTAAAAGAAAAAAAGGGGTAAAGATAAAATTTGACCAGCAACAACAATCAAATTTTTAGACTTGAGATAGTACCAGTTCCACCTAAGCATCAAATATAAGAAGGTAGTACAAATCTAGTTGTTGATGGCTTGAATTAAGATCTTATTGGAGGTACATTCCTTGCTCAAATTAAGCATCTTGGTGCCTACCAAGTGAGATATTTAATGATATATTTTGAATATATCCTGCACAGGACAAAGAACTCCATGCCATCCCAAGCATTGTAGTGAAAACATTATATTTTGAGCAATGAGAGAATCATACATATTGATTATAAACCCTTGCAATTCCTATAGATAGAAAGCAAAGTCTAAAATGAATGTCATCAAAAGAGGTCAATATACCTGCAACAATTCCACCTAAGCATCAAATATAAGAAGGTAGTACAAATCTAGTTGCTAATGGCTTGAATTAAGATCTTATTGGAGGTAAATTCCTTGCTCAACTTAAGCATCTTGTTGCCTACCAAGTGAGATATTCAATGATATATTATGAAGGTATCCTGTATAGGACAAAGAACTCCGTGCCATGTCCCAAGCATGTTTTTAGTGAAAAAATTATACTTTTAGCAATGCAAGAATCATACATATTGAGTATAGACCCTTGTAATTCCTATAGATAGAAAGCAAAGTCTAAAATGAATGTCATCAAAATAGGTCAATATACCTGCAATAGTTCCACCTAAGCATAAAATATAATAAGGTAGTACAAATCTGGTTGTTGATGGCTTGAATTAAGGTCTTCTTGGAGGTACATTCCTTGCTCAAATTAAGCATCTTGTTGTCTACCAAGTGACATATTCAATGATATATTTTGAAGGTATATTACATAGGAAAAAGAACTCCATGTCATGTCCCAAGCATGTTTTTAGTGAAAACATTATATTTTAGGCAATGAGAGAATTGTACATATCAATTATAAACCCTTGAAATTCCTATAGATAGAAAGCAAAGTCTAAAATGAATGTCATAAAAAGAGGTCAATATACCTGCAACAGTTCCACCTAAGCATCAAATATAAGAAGGTAGTACAAATTTGGTTGTTGATGGCTTGAATTAAGATCTTCTTGGAGGTACATTCCTTTCTCAATGTAAGCATCTTGTTGCCTACCAAGTGAGATATTCAATGATATATTTTGAAGGCATCCTGCATAGGACAAAGAACTCCATGCCATATCCCAAGCATATTGTTAGTGAAAAAAATATATTTGAGCAATGAGAGAGTCATACATATTGATTATAGACCCTTGCAATTCTTGTAGATAGAAAGCAAGATTAGCAAGGAATGTCATCAAAAGAGATCAATATACTTGCAAAAATTCCACCTAAGCATCAAATATAAGAAGGTAGTACAAATCTGGTTGTTTATGGCTTGAATTAAGATCTTCTTGGAGCGTTCATTATCATTTTTTAATTTTGTGTCCATTTGAGTTCCACAAGAGCAATCATGTCTTCACAAATGTATGCTAAACACTACTCATAATGAAACAAACAATTAACTACCATCTGCACAAAACTTGTACTTGAATACAATTATACTATTTGATGGTATTCATGTTTCCATATAGTTTCAATAGGAATTTTGTAAGAGGCTTTATATGGCTTGCAACCCCTCTTATTGATCTTTAAAAAAATATCAAATTCATTAGATAGAGGCAATGGGGGTTACATTGAACTCATGAAAAAATAATAATATCCAACTCAGTTTTAACAATTGTAGATTCTTTTTCTCTCTTATTTATGGTTTAATACGATCCTTCAAGTACAAGGATAAGGGCATTTCTTATGCAAAATGGGAAACCTATTCCTTTTAGAAGCAGAAAGTGGACAAGTAAAGAACTTGAGCTTGTATAATAAGGAAATTTTGGTTTAAATGCATGCAATCTACAACTACCAAGGCTACCATCAAAATATTGACAAATTGGATCTTGAAGCTTAACATTACACACAATTTATTTTGAATAATATATGGAATATTTTCTCTTATATTGTTGGATGAAAACCAAGTTATTATTTACAAACAACAATGATCTATTGCACCTCTTACATGTACAAAATCAAGAAATAAAGATATTATATATTGTACAAGAGTGACCAAAGGAGGTAAATGAAATTCAAAGACCACATCCAGTTAGAATATTTAAGTACTAGGGAAAAAATAACCCAAGGATATCAAGAAGTAACTAAGAGATAAAAATTTATGAATATATATATATATATATATAAATAAAAAATTCTTATTTCAAGTGCAATTCTTATTTACAAATATAGGTGAATGGATAACCTAAGTCCTCCAAATAATGGGCATATGTCTAAACATCCCTACCCATCCCAACCATCAAAGAAGAGGTGATAGGGTATCCTAACTAGCCAACCTCATGCTCAGGATACCTACTCACCTCACTCCTAGCTTGGTTGTCCATTATTTGTAAACAATGTCTGATTTTGGCCAACCAATGAAGGAGCCCACAACATCCTTCATTGTGTCCATCTCATTATTCCTTCTAAACAATATTATTTACTCTTTATGGGTGATGTGCACATTGAATTTCAATAACCCTTCATCCAAACGTTGACCATGTATAAGGTCTTCAGGGTCAATACTGATCACCATGCCTTCAACCACTATGTTATTGCTATGGATCTAATTCAAGTAGCATTTCTTCTCTCATTTTGAGTGATCGGTGTCATTTTTAGTCCCTACATATAAAATCAAAAACCTAGATAAATTCACTGCATAACGTATAATACAAACTAAGTCAACCATTTTATATTTGAAATAATAGTCGTACCTTTCATGACTCTGGCCTAGAAGGTATTGAGCAACTGCCTATGCTTTGATCACCACCACAAATGTTGTGTCCACTTGTAGGCATAGCATGTAGTGATGTTGTCTATGGAATTATACACAAGGGATCATTACAAGTTTAGGGATGCAACATGTAAACATTTCAAATATTAAATTATGAAAAAATTGACACACTTTTATCTATGCAAGCCATGTCAAAATCTCTTCAATATTTTTATCTTTCCCTGCAAACTTCTCTTCCATATTTTTTTCATTCTCTGTAATATTCTCTCTCCACTTTTGCTCTTTCTCTATTGTATGCTCTTGCGTATGGTGCAAATTTTTTATGTAACCCTCACCAACGAACATAGCAGTTGATGATACTCCTTTGCTAACACCCCAAACCTGACCTGGTATTTTGAGTCCTAAAACCTTGGTGAGGGCATCATCCTTAATATATTGATTTGTGAAGCTTGTAGATGATATTTCATCGTCCAATTTTTTTTGGCAACATCACATGCATAGTTAACTAGTAACATGTTAAAAAAATAATTGATATAATAATGGTTTGAAGTTTAATGTATTGCTATTTCCAAGGGAATATCACTTATGATTGTCTTTGCAACTTCTGGTGAAATAAGAGCCCCATACTTCTTTGTATGAGTTACCATCCACATAGTTGCTCTAAAATCTAAGGAAGACCAAATGAAGCTCTAAAATAAAAATAGAAGGAAGCCATTGTGGGTTTTCATATTGGTTATGACATATGGGTGACATAGCTCATATCAAGGTTCAAATCCCAATGACACCAAATAGGCCATATAACTTGATATGACTAAGTTGATATAAAAGGAAAAAGGAAACCCTTTCAAAAACCTTACCTTAAAATAAATAAATAATGTATTAAGATATTGCCATAAAGCTCACCATTTCGAGCACCATGTATCTTAAGATAAGAAAGAAACCATGGAGATTCATATATATTTACAATGTCAACCTACAATATAAACTTGAAATGTACTCCTTACTCCATTTTTTATCAGAGTTATTTGTAATAGAATCTCAAATTTAGAAGTAAATGATCATGTATTCCTTTGTTTAAACATGTTAAGAGCTTGCCATGAAGCTCATCATTTTGAGCACCATGTATCTTACGAGTACCATGTATCTTAAGATAACTATGTTAAAGTCATTTATGTATCACAAAATTTATAAAAAACATGCATTTCAAATACAGTTGCTTTAAGGTATCCAACATACTATTGTTCCAACTAAACCTAATGCAACTTTGAATCATTTAAACCACAAATTAGAACACTCCTAGGGTAGTTAAAT
This sequence comes from Wollemia nobilis, assembly GCA_028583015.1. NCBI lineage: Eukaryota > Viridiplantae > Streptophyta > Pinopsida > Araucariales > Araucariaceae > Wollemia > Wollemia nobilis. Next base: position 1,580,164 of record JAQPPZ010000690.1, on the reverse strand, counting down.
GTCTTGTTATGAATAAATAATATTTAAATTAAAGAGTGGTTCTTACAACCCTTTAATATACAAATTATTGTATAAATCTATGTCAATATATATGACATTTGAATCACAATAACATGCTGGAGATAACACTTTATTTAAGTTGAAGATTCACTTTTGTATTAATTTTCATAATCCCTATATATTTACCTTATATTTAATTATCTTAAAGAAGTTTAATTTTCCAATTATTGTTCTTGACTTGTTAATCTACTAATATTCAAAACTTTTTAGTTATTTTAAAGGATATATTTAATTTTCCACTTACTGTATCTACTATGTGATCTAATAATCCTCAATAAAGTGACACCTTCAAAGTAAGCAAATTATCTTATCACTTCAATTTGAACATCAAATTTTGCAAACTCTTCAAAATAGCCTACTGGATCAGTAGATTAATTAAAAGTTGATTCAAGAAATCACTAACTTTTAACTTGTAAAATATTTTATGAAAGTGAAATGAAATTTCAAGGGATATGCCCCTAAATTATGTCCTTGTCTTATGTTGGTCAGGAGGACATATCAACTAGCATAGACTTGTATAAGTTTAGCTATGAGAAGATAGCAACAAACAATTCAAAGGGACCTAAGACATAACACCAAATAAAATTTTCCAACATAGTTGAGATGAGGAAATAAAAAGGCAAAAGAGGTGAAGGGAAAACCACATTTCTCATCCAAAATAGGATTAGATAGAGTGGCATGTTTATAATCCCAGGTGAAATTTTTGATGATTAAAGTTCAAGCAGCATGATAGTTTTCAACTCCATGTTTACCCAATAGATAAACAACATGGCATCCTGTATTACCCATCTCTTCATCTGGAAGACTACCATAAAAATAGCATGTAAATAAACACTAAAAAGAAAAATGCATGTCATGCAATATCATAGCCTTCTATATTGAAGCGAATAAAACTAAAAATCGAAGGAAGACCAAACAAAGCTCTAAAATGAAAATAGAAGGAAGCCACTGTGGGTTTTCATATTGGTATTAATAAAACTAAAAATCGAAGGAAGACCAAATGAAGCTCTAAAATGAAAATAGAAGGAAGCCACTATGGGTTTTCATATTGGTATTAATAAAATTGAAAATTGAAGGAAGACCAAACGAAGCTCTAAAATGAAAATAGAAGGAAGCCACTGTGGGTTTTCATATTGGTATTAATAAAACTAAAAATTGAAGGAAGACCAAATGAAGCTCTAAATGAAAACAGAAAGAACACCCAAATATGAAATCTGGTTAGGGTTTTCATATTGGTATTAATAAAATTGAAAACCGAGAGAAGACCCAATGAAGCTCTAAATGAAAATAGAGAGAACACCCAAATGCATATACATAGTAATAAAAAATATATTCAAATATGTACTTGTCACAACATAAGTTTTTTTAGATCAAATGGTATAAGCTCAATTCTTATATTCAAGTTTAAATTTTGTGTACCAAAATATACAAGTTTATATTCAAAGCTCAAAGCCTTAGCTCTACCTCTATTGTGCACTACCGAAATGCTCAAATCCCTAGCTCTACCTTCATCATGCATTGTTGAAATGATCAAAGCCCTAGATCTATCTTAATCACACACTATTGAAATGCTAAAATCCTTAGCTCTACCTTCATCATGCATTACCAAAATGCTCAAAGCCCTAGCTCTCCCTTTATCATACGCTATGAAATACTGATCAAATACCTAGCTCTATATCTGTCATGCACTACAAAAATATTACTCAAAGCCCTAGCTATGCCTCCAATGCATGCTATAAAATGTTGCTCAAAACCCTAGATATACCTCTATTGCATGTTGTAAAATGCTCAACTAAAATGTTGCTCAAAGCCCTAGCTCTACCTCCAGCACACACAATAAAATGCTCAACTGAAATGATACTCAAAGCCCTAGCTCTACCTCTGTCATGCACTGTGAAATGCTAAACTGAAATGTGACCTGGGATTTTCCTGCGGTCTATATAATTTTTTTTTGTTGAGACATAAACTGCCCTATTAGGGTTACCTAAACTGCCCTCTTAGGTCTAAGAGGACCCTCTTAGGATCACCCTAAGAGGGCAGTTATAAAATGCCCTCTTGGATCTAAGAGGGCAGTTTATAACCATCCTATTAGGGTGACCCTAAGAGGGTAGTTATCCTAAGAGGATAATTTTTAACTGCCCTCTTATGATCTATTAAGGCGGTTTTTTACCACCGTAAAAAAATGCATTACTTTAGCCACTGTTAAAGCCCTTTTTTGGTGTAGTGTGACTAGGTTGGTTATCTATTCTAGTGAAAAACTTCCTTTAATGACACCATTAAAAATATTTTGGATGTTTGGTGCTACAATGTCAACCCCACACTTGAGATGTTCAACTTGCAAACCATATATATCCTGGGCTTTACCTATTGCTATTTTTTTTAATGCCCTCCTTCATATCTTTTAGAATAAAAAAATCCTTAGTTATGTTAATTATAGGAGGGTTATATTTTTCTTAGTTTCTCTCTTATAATTTCTTAGCATACTTCAACCCTTGTTTGCTTGTGATATTATTTTTTTGTACATTTTGCTTTGTTGTAGATATTTCTAAAATTTTCTTGGGCTATGCTTTGCAAGATATATCAACAATTTTTGCCTTGCTCTTATGTATTCTTCCTTTTTTGTTTTCACTAGTTGTTTATATATCTTACTATTTGTTTTCTATTTATCTAGTTCTTTCAAGGTTCTCCTTACTACTTTGCATTCTTCATCATACCATGGATTTATAGGGAATATTTCATGTTTTCTTTTCTTGGGTTTTAAACTTTTGTATGATTTCAAATCTTCTCTTATTATATCCATCAATTTACTACTATCAAAAGTATAAAAATTTGAAAAATATTTGTCCTATTTCTTTCCTCTCTTTGCATAATCTACTTGAGTGATTTTTTAAAAGTTTTATAATTTTTTTTTGTGATAGATATGTTTCCTATTATGTTTCCTTTAGTTACCTTAAGATGTTCTTCTTACCCACTTTCTTTCATTTGGACATTTATGTATATTGTATTGTGATAAAATTTTAGCTTCATGAGAATTGCTTTAATCTCTAGATATTTAATCCTTGAAATTATTTTTGGTGAGAAAATAGCATAATCAAGTACATTTTTTTCATTATATGTTTTGATAGATTTTGAAGCCTTAATATTAATGTAAACTCACAAGATCAAATTCACAGGATCAAATATATGATAGCCACAATATAGTAAGATCAATATAATGATGTAAATAAGAATAATATGAGCCAACTAATATGTAAATCAAGGCTTATAATATATCAACTAACATTCATTAATATGCAAAAATATGAATGTAATAGCCTAAATCATACATGTACAAAGCATGTAGCACAACTTACAATATTAGTTGCTCAAATGTATGAAATATTTATTACTCCTATTCCTCTTACAAATGTATCATAAAAATCTATTACAATGATGATAAAAATGCTCTCTATGAATACTATGAATGCTATTCTTTCTCTAAATGAGATATCACTATGAAGTAATATATAGCCATTGTAGAATGGATCTTTGTATATTTGAGTCTTCCATTCCTTATGCCAAGTCTCATGACTCTTCGCTTCTCTAATTGACACTTGCATACACAAATCTATATTGTATGCATACCTATACATGAATATTCACTTTGCCCTCTCTAATATAAGGATACTTGTGCACACTCACACATAATACACTTGTGCACATATACTCATATTACACTTGCACACTTGCACACATGACACTTGTGCATTTCTTGCACATTATTACATTACATAAAATATTTACTCACACTCTAATCTAAGACTCAACCCTAGTCTAATATTTATAAGGTGTACCATGAAGGTACCATGGGGGTACATTAGCATGTACCAAAAAATATAATATACTCCAACTCCCCCCTATATTACATTTTTTGGTTATTGAAGACTTTAGTCTTCAATCATGATCTTTATTATCCAAGTGTTCTTCAATATATAAGAGGCCTTGTAGTACATGTGATCTAAGTACCACGTAAGGAAGAGTTGGACCATGTTTGATCCATTTTATTTTTTCTTGTTCTCTAAATGACTTATTTTCGTATACTTCAGAAATTCCATACTTGAATTCATTGTTAGAAGATGCTTCAGAAATGAGTATTTGAAAAAGATAATCTAATTTGAATATTAATGCTCTTTCAAATATTCTACTATACTTCTCCTTGTAGTAGCAAGAAATAGATGAATGAGATTTTCTTCCACAATATTTACATGGATGAAGATTCCAATAGTTTACGTTTTCATGACCAATTCTATTGTAATAAACACATCTTGAAGATGTTTTTACTACTTTATTCATCCTTAGAATTTCAATTTCATCTATTTTTTTGATAAAATAACATAACCACTTATGTACAACTAGAGCTATTCTATCTTTATTTTTCATGTAGATAAATTGTAGATGATGAAGATCTTCAAAATTTTTAGTATATTCTATTTTTGAGATTGATGGACTATAATATTTTGTAGTAACAAGATCCAATGGTATGCTCTCTTGACTATTATGTAATCTTGTTAATTTTTCCTTATTTTCAAAGTCATCTACCATATTTTGAAAATAGTCTTTAAGTTTCTTTACTATGTCTCCATTAAATGCATTCTTAACAATTTCTTCCATAATATAAGCAATACTAAGAAAATATTTTCTTTAATGTAGACTACCTTATAACTCCCTAGGTTTTAAATATTCAAAGTTTCTAAGGTAGAAAAACCTATGAAGTAGAAATCCTTATATCTCCCTAATGTTTAGAAACTAAGAAAATATGAATTTTGAAAATTTAATTTTCTAAATTTGAATTTGTAAACCTTTTGGCTCCCAAATAATTAATTTGCAAAAATTCATTAATCTAATATTTCAAAAATCTAATAAACCAAATTAATGAAAGAACTATTAAGAAATAAAAAAATCTACTTATCTCTCCATAAACTAAATTATTTCTTTTTCCAACTACTTATCACTTATATCTTAAATTAACCTATCATTATTATTTCTCTAATCCTTATTGCTCCTATAAACTTTAATATTGCAAAAATAAATGAAACCCTAATCAAACCTTGAAAAATCATTGCACACTCTTTTTGATTTAGTCATATTGCATGAACTTCCTCCAAAGTTAGCTTGATAATCTCATTTAATATTGCATACTTTGGTACAACATGGATTAAGTGTTATAGCTTTTTATTTTTGGCTATTCACTTCCAACATACACATTATTCTAAAATGTTATTATTGCAATTATATTCCTTTGGTGCTTACATTACTTTCCAATGTAACATTATTTAACTGCTCTCCACTCTTCAACATGTTTGGCCTTACATCAATAATCTAACACTTAAACTTGCATGTCATTGAAGAATAAAACTATTGTTGCCTTTCTCAAGAGATGTTTGATAACTATTTTATCATCCTTCTCAACTACTTCACCTGTTCACATTTCGAAGCTCAAGATAAGCTCGTTGTATCATTTTGACTTCCACCAGATGAATGTGATGTTTCAAATGTATTTTGGAATCTTGTAAAATGGTGCACTGATAGTTCTCTCTATTTGGATAGTTGGATAGTGCTCATGCTTTTGATATAGATGTCTTATACACTATATTGTTTGAATATTATGCATTGTGACCTTAATATTTTGTACATTATGCTACCCAAAGATGATGCTCTTTACTGCTTGAATGAAGGTAAATAGTCCTCTATCCTACTTTAAGAGTAGAAACTTTCCATCGTATTGGTATTCTTCTTCCTTTCTTAATCTTTGCACTAATATCTTCTATATTTAGCTTCCAAGTGCAGGTTAAAGAATCGACTGGATGACTTGATTACTTGACATTGTTCAAACTTCCATAATTCTATTTGCATAAACTTTATGTAGCTGACAAAATGAGACATATATCAATATGGAATTTTCTCTAATGACCTCTTTCATTATATAAAATTTTCTCCATTAATCATAAGCCAAGTTTCCTCTAATGACCATTTAGATTCAAAAACCTTATGTAGGCTTATGTATAAAATACACTTATATTCTTCACTCTACATGGTTGCCTATGTCAAGCCAATTGATAAATTACTTTTTTGGAAACTTTCTCGTGTACTTCACACCTTCTTTCTTTTGTAGGTAGAATGGAGATTCTTTTATCATGGACCTTCTATTTTGTGGATTTTTTCTCTTGTTACCTTCTTATATTACCATCTTTTATGCATCAAGATCTCCTATCAAGACCCGTTCTTCTCATAGACCACCTCTATTCTGAATAAAAGTATAGAATAGGTAATATTAATATATTTATCTGTATTCTATCTCTATCAAGGTCTACCTTAAAGACATAAATATTTATTTGTCAAGGTCTGACTTCAAGACTTGAATCCACTATGTTAAGGTCAATTTCTCTGACCTAAAACTTTAAAATTCTGCAACTTAAATCAATATTTTCTTGATGAAAGCTTTATCTTCTTCTTGCACTTAAAGATGAAAGTTTTCTCTATCTATTGTAGGAAGCTTATAACTCTTCTCATGACCAATATTTATTGCAAAAATGTCTTAGGTTGCACCTAATATCTCAAAATGATTCTCCTCTTTACTAGAGAACCCAATGTGAGGATGGATTTTTACTGAATGACCAACTATATTGAGAGTTGATTTTGCCTTAGTCTTTAATCTATAAATATTTAAATCAATGTTAGGATTGGCTATTTCCTTGAATAATAAAGCTTCAAGTTGATTTTCCTAAATATGATTCTTAGTCTTCATTAGTTATCCTTCAACCTAGTGGAAAGACTCTATAGCTAAGTCCTAGTCTTTACTAGTTGTTCCTATAATTGTGAAAAGAATCTAGCCTTTTTTTTTTTAAGAGAAAAACCCCTTGCGGACCGCATTGGTCTGAGAGACCATGAATAGGGGGTTCTAAACTGTCAAAGTCACCTGAGAGTCGCACCCGACCCTGCCCGCACCAATATTATCAATTGAATTTTGGATACCCAATTTAGATTTTTGGTAGGGTGGAGATTTGAACTTGGGACCTCCCTTGGAGGATTTCCCTCTCCTCTCCAACTCACCTACAACACCTAGGTAGAAAAGAATCTAGACTTTCTACTTACTTTTGATCTTACAATAGATTCCAAGTCTATATCCCTTTAAAGTATATAGACTCTAATAAAAATTATCACATTGGATTAAAATAGATTTTATATGTAGCTAAACAAATTTATCCTGTGCAAGAAACTTCTTACTATAGCTCTAATACCACTTATGGATTTTTAAGCCTTAATATTAATGTAAAATCATAGGATAAAATTCACAGGATCAAATATATGATAGCCAAAATATAGTAAGATCAATATAATTATGTAAATAAGAATAACATGAGCAAACTAATATGTAAATTAGGGCTTATAATATATCAACTAACATTCATTAATATGTAAAAATATGAATGTAAGAGCTTGAATTATACATGTACAATTCATGTAGCACAACTCACAATATTAGTTGCTCAAATGTATGAAATCATTATTACTCCTCTTCCTCTTAAAAATGTATCATAAAACTCTATTACAATTATGACAACAATGATTTCTATGCTCACTTTGAATACTACGAATGCTATGCTTGCTATGTATAATATATCACTATGGAGTAATATATAGCCATTGTAGAATGACTCTTTGTATACTTGGCTCTGCAATTCCTTATGCCAAGTCTCATGAATCTTGGCTTCTCTACTTGACACATGCATACACATGATTCTATATTGTATGCACACCTATACACGACTCTTCACGTAACACTTTCTAATATAATGATACTTGTGCCCACTCACACATAAGACACTTGTGCACATATACTCAAAATAAACTTGCACAATTACACAAATGACACTCGTGCATTTATTGCACATTATTACATTACATAAAATATTTACTCGCACTCTAATCTAAGACTCAATCCTAGTCTAATATTTACAAGGTGTGCCATGAAATTACCATGGAGGTACATTAGCATGTATAAATAATGTAATATACTCCAACATGTTTGATAAGTATGTTTTATAGATTATTACCACATGTTTATGCCATTGCATATGTTTTGTCCCTTTCTTCTATATAGTTTAAGGAGTTCTTCTCCATAATGTGTGATGGTTCCTTGACTATCATCTAAGGACCTTAACCAAGGGTGATCCACCTCTTCTTCCATCACTAGTGGATTAACATCTATCCTTCATTGATCATTTAGAAGCTTGTTTTTCTATTTTTTGTCTTGGTATTAAAGTCACCCATTAAAACCACCTCTCTAAGCTTATTATATTTTGACATCTTTTTCCAATGTCATATGTGGATCCTCATGATCTAAGCCATGTTTATTATAAGACTTTAACTATAGAGCAAAATAAAAAACTATAATGCTAGTCAATTTATCATTATCTATGATTGTAATACATATATAATATTCATTTAGGTCTTCTTTCTCAACTTGTGTAACTCTATCCCAAGACTCTTTTATTAGTATTGTTACTTCTACAAGTCCTTTTCTATTTTATCTTGATTCATCCATTCTATTATATTTTTATATGCTTCAAAATTTGGGATCTTGCATCCATCATGTTCATGTGTTTCTCTTAGTACATTTACATCATTTGCTTTAGATATGTGCACTAGAATGAGATCTATTCAACATGGATATCCACAATAATTCTAATTCAACAATGTTAAGTGTTCTTGACAAGCCCCAATTTTCTATTTATTTTGGTTTTTTCCATTTGTAATGCATGCTTTCCCATTTTTCAACCATACCATTTTACCGTCACTCCTTGTTGTCTATACCTTTTACCATTCTACCCTTGTCTCTTCGTATTGCATAGGAGTATAATCCTCATATAGGTAAAAATGTGGCCCCAAATCCTCTATTTTAAATAATGGTCCTTTTATCTCCAATACTGAACATTGTGACTTGGATTGGTCTAGTTTTTCCATCTTCCCTTACTTTTTCTAGTCTACAACTTGATGAATTTGTTTGTTCCAATAAATTTTATCAAAAATAAATTGCTTGTTAAGTTAGCTATGTTTTCTTATTCTCCATGATATTTTATTCCCATAATTATGGTGTTTATTGACATATTTTATCTTTCATTTTCTTCTAACAGTTGCATTCTGATTTGTTTCTCTTAAATATCTTTATTTTTTTGGATTGATTGTTGTATCTCTTATCACTTGTGCTCATGATCTAGTTTCCTCTAATTTATTAGAAATTAAATAATTTTCTCACAATATAACAAGATTAAATACTCACATACATTCAACAATAACAATGACAATAACTCACTAAAAATATTATTGATAAATATATGTACTTAAGCAATGCAAATACAATGTATTATAGAACTTATTTGGTCACACACTATAAGGATTTGTCTTCAATATATATACTTGGATATGAGAGTCTTCACATTCATAAGACTCTTGACCTTTCTACTTTCACTAACTCTCCTTATCATCAAACTCACAGGAGATATGACTCTTCATATTTCTCATAAGAGAAATATATTTTATTGACTCTCAATAATGGAAAACTTCTAATGATTACTAATTAATAAATATTTACATAACTCCTCACATTAAATTACATGACATCTAATATTTACAAAACTCTAGACTCAAATATTTTAAAACTATTTACAAGGTAATTACAATATTCTTGGAAGGTACCAAACCATGTGATACTTCTAACACCCCTTCGTATTACCTTATTTAGTATAAGATATATTGCCTTCATTTGCTTTGATATTATTAATCATTTCTTTTCCTTATTCATAGTGATGTCATTTCTTGAACATTTTTTGATCTTTATCTTTGTATTTATTCAAGAGGTACCTATTTCTATCCCAATATTGATAGTAGTTGTTACTTGTACCTGTCATACTTTTGAGCAAGTCATCACAATAATATAACCCATCATTTATATCATTATTATCCTTGTTGCAATCAATATTTTCCATATTAACATCTTTGAGGCTAGAATCATCATAAATGTTTGAATCAATTTTTTTTTTGTTAATTTAAGAAGTATTTACAAAGCGGGTTTTGAAAGGAACCCAAAACCTTATTACATTCAGGGCAAAATCATCGTACACAGGGGCAACATTTTCAAAATGGTACTGCCACTTGGCACAAAAATCTCGAAGACCTAGAGGAAAACCACTAAAATAGAGGACCAACTGAAAAATAGTAAACAAAAAATCGCCAATATAAATTTGGCTTCCTTAAGATAAAAGTAAACCCCAAAACCCAGTTGTACCAGTTTCAAAATTCTTGCCCAAATATTAACTCAAAATAGATACACCAGCAAAATGAACCCAGTCTGCATGCCATCGCCCCAAAGGGAGGGTAACACACCTGTTAATTTTTTCCATCATCCTTTTTCCTTGCAACATAATGAGACATCTTGGAGGCCTCCTCCAAGTATTTGATAGAAGTATCGATGGTGGAAGCCACTAGCTCCAACAACATATGGGAGCACTGATACTCCTTATCAGTCATAAAATTAGATATGATGTGAGTGGAGGAAGATGATGGCTCCAATTTTTGTATTTTAATCCTGGTTGATGATCTAGATGTTGGGGGAGTATTGGAATCTGCTACACATTTCTTTTGATCACTCCACCTAGTGCTCCTAAGAGGGGAGGAATTAAAGCAACCCCCAATTGGACTAGGGCCAGTAGGGAAATCAACAAGATTACTGGATGATGGGGGGACATCGTCAGGGGGACTAGCAGACATAGGCTTGACGTTGTGGACAGGGGGCCTTTTGGCTAAAGCATGCTTGAAGATAATTTATAAGAGTCCTTGGTACAATGACTTCCCATTCATATTTTGGCATTTTTCAATGGTCAGGGAAAGGGAGTATAAAATGTAATAAGGGACATAGACTGTCTTACCATCCTAGAGGTGGTTGACGAAGGCTATGTGGAAGCTGCACAGAGGATTCTCTAGGTTGTCGCACGTCACATACTGCATTATGGAAACAATGCCAATATTCTAGGGATCTAGGAGGGAAGAAACATGAAGGGTGGATTTGTCCCAACCCAAAATATTACCTTTATCTAGGAACTCATCAATCTCCTCTTCCTAGTTATGCTTATCATGGTGGATGAAGCACCCTATCAGTGGGAAGCTGGTAATCTTAGCAAGCATTTTGATTGTCACCTTAAAGTGAACTCCTTGGATAGTGACCTCACCCTGGTTCCAAGAGGAAATAAAATATTTGGTGATATGATCTTCAATTCCAAATAATTTTGGCAATAAGGGAGTGAAACCCTTAGCATCCATAAAGATATTAGTTTTCAGGTCAAGGATCAATTGGGCTGACTCGATGAATGCCATGCTAGAAAAATGGGGATAGGGGTGGAAATAGGGAGGTAGGAAGTGGAGGAAGCTGAAGTGGAGGACCAATAGAGCCAAGGCAGGGGAGATAGAGGAGGGAGTGCAAGCAGAAGGGCTAAATCCAAGGTTGGTTAAATAGGAGTGGGTCATGTGGAGGACAAAAAAAATGGTGGACATGGATTTTATGACACTTCCATGAGAGAAGGTATGAGATGGCCCTTGGAGGTGATTGGAGGGGATCCAAAAATCATTCCAAACCATGGCAAGATCGATCTCGATTAGATTAATATTTTAAAGATTGAAACTCGCATGTGAAATCGGGGAAGCTTCTAGAAAAAACTCTACGAGAGGAGATGAGGGGTCTTGGGAAAAGCAAATGACAGCTTGAGAAGGTAGCAAAAGCTAGGGAAGCTCGCAATGATTAGCAGGGAAGGGGTGGAAATGTATTTCCAGTTACTTGTTGTTCACCATGTAGCAGAAGAGATATCAGGCACTAATAACTTGGATCACAGTGGCTTTGAATGTCTGTGTGTCGTTGGTCTTGAGGTCTGGGAATCACCATAAATAAATTGAGTGGGGGAGTGTCATTTTCCTCATATTTTGCCACCCATGATCTTGGACCTAATGACATACCTGTTCCACTCATGGTATTTACCCGCACTCAGGAAAAAAGGTCTAGAGAAACCGCCAATGGTGATGAAAGCACCTGCGATTAGCTTTGATTAAAAATTCAAATAATTAGGACTTACCATTTTAAAAATTATCCCTTTCAAGACTTGATACATTGGGGATTTCTTGGGGAAAGCTATTTCTCCAAATTTTGAGGCTGGTTGAAGATGCTGCCAGGTTGGCCATGAGATTGGCTAGCTGATTAGCCTCCCTAAAGTTATGGCATATGGTCATCTGTGGGTGACTTCGAATGATATTCCTAGATTCCAGGATGGTATTGAAGACTTTCTAGGAAGGAGTCTTTTCATTCATCATATAGTTGATAACATTTAGAGAATCACCCTCGATGATGAAATTTTTGGAATCCTCCTAGAGCAAGACAAGCCCCCTACATAGAGCCATGACCTCCATAAAATTGTTAGTTTTATGCCCGAGCAACTTCATAAATACAAGGACCAGGTTGTCTTTATGGTCTTGGATGACCCATCCTATCCCAGAAAGACCAATATTTCCTTTGGAAGCCCATAAAATTTTAGCTTGATCCAACCTTTCAATGGTGGCATCCACTTGAGATTAGCTCTAGGATTGGCCCTTGGATGATCCCTAGGATTCTCATCAGGTATACCCAGAGATTTGAAAAGGGCACATTCAATAGCCTAGGAAGGGGCCATGGAGTAGGGGATGAGTCAGATGTTTTCAATAGCATAGCCAATAGATTTGGAAGCCACAACCAGGGGGTCCCTAGGGGAGGATGAGAAGGCCCTGTTATTGCACTCTAGCCAGATTTTCCAAATGAAGTGATGGAGGCAGAAGTACCAAAGGGTGCATAGCTTGGGATTGGTAAATTGTTTTTGCCATTGGAAGAAAAGTTCAATGATTGAAGTGGGTTGGACCCACTAGATGTGGAAGGAATTGAGCAAGTGGCCAAGGGCTGTGTAATAAAAATCACAATTAGTGAAAATGTGATTCATATATTCCCAGCTTGAAAGACACTTGTAGTACCGATTGGGGATTATGAATCCTCTTTTGACTAGAGTTTTTAGCATGAGGATCTTATTTTGGATGGTAGTCCAAGAAAATAAACTAATTTTGGGGATGAGTTTCTTCCTCCAGATGGGGTTGAAGGGGATGGTAGAAACCTGTGCCTTCTCTTGGAATGAGTAGGCTGACTTAATAGAAAAGGACCCTTCATTAGTTCCTCTCCATATGGGCCTATCTTCCACCTCTCCCATTGGAATGGTGACTACATTGAGCAAGCTAGAGAGGGCAACAACTTGATGGGGGAAGTTGACCTCATCAATGGTTCTCCACTTGGGGCCTCCATTGTACTTGGTGATAAAATTTGTAACCTTACTCCCCAGGTTGGCATCAATGGACAGTTTAAGGACCACCAGTTCCCTGTTTTCACTTAGAGGTTCCTCTTGAAGCCATCTGTCATGCCAAAATTTGATGGTGTTCCCATTACCCAAAATCCACCTACTGCCTTTTTGAATGAGACTTTTGGTATGGGTGATGGACTTCCAAAATTCTTAACCATTCCAGGGCCCTTAATCATTCAAGAACTGGTGGGTTTGCATGTATTTCTTCTTAACTATCTCAATCCAATATGCATCACTATTATTGTAAATCTTCCATGCATGTTTGGCTAGGAGAGTGAGATTCATTTGAGTGACTTTCCTAAGCCTGATGCCTCCTTTGCTTTTGCTATGACAGACCAAGTCCTAGGCCATAAAAGGAATTCTCTTCTTATCCTCACTCTTGGACCAGAGGAACCTCTTTTGGATTTGCTCTATCTTGGAACTCATAGAGGCTGGGAATTTGAAGATAGACATGAAGTATATCGGGATGCTCTGAATACAAGCTGAAGTGAGGGTGACTTTGGTTGCCTGGGAGAGGAGGTGACCTTTTCAAGGGTTAACATTTTTTGAATTATTTTATTGAAATTATTCCACATGGGACTAGTGGTATTACCAGAGAACAGGGGAAGCCCAAGGTAGGAAGTGGGGAGAGCCTCTAGGGAGAAACCAAGGATCCACACAATTTTTATTTATCAAGGGAGGGGAGTGTTGATGAAATAAATTTCTCTTTTGAGGAGTTTGATCTTCTGGCCTGCAACATTCTCACAAAGGCAGAGGATGTTCATAATGACCTTGGCTTGGGAAACTAAGGCTGAAGTGGCCAATATGGTATCATTGAAAAACTACTGGTGGGTGATTAGGTTAATACCAGAAGTAGTTTTGATCTTGAAGATGAGCCCTATCCTACTAGCACTTGCAATGGACCTTCCTAGAGCCTCGGCCAGGATGATGAAAAATATTGGGGATAGAGGGTCTCCTTGTTTCAAACCTCTGGAGCTCAGGAAGAAGCCAACAAGGGACCCATTGACTAAGATGGAGAACCATGAAGAGGATATGCATATTTTGATAAGTTCAACCCAATTTGGGTGGAAGCAAAATTTAAGGAGGATATCGATGAGAAAATTCTAGCTAACCCTATCAAAGGTTTGTTCATGTCTACCTTTAGAAGGAAAGTTGGTTTCTTGGCCAAAGTGGTAGAATGCAGGGCCTCATGAATGGTTATCACTCCATCTATTATGATACTCCATTTGATAGAGCTACCATGGTAGGCGTCGATGATAAAGGGGAGGATCCCCTTGAGCCTGTTAGCTAAGGCTTTGGTTAGTATTTTGTAGAGAAAATTGTAGAGGCTGATAGGGCAAAATTCAGATAGAGTTTTGCAAGCCAGCACTATGGGAACCAAGGCAATGAAGGTTGAGTTGATTCCTCGGGGAATGGTCTTGGATGATTGAAGGTCTCTAGTTTCTACACACCTCAAGCCTAATCATTTTCTAAAATTCTTGGAAGAAAGGCGAATGGAATCCATCTGGTCTGGGAGCCTTGTCAGGCTGCATAGAGAACAAAGCTCCTTTGATCTCTTCAAGTCAAAGAGGGATGATGAGAATTTCATTAGTGGAGGAGTAAATGGAGTGAGAAATATTTACCAAGAGAGCCTCAGCAACCTAGGGGGAGCCAGGGGAGGAAGTTCCCAGGAGGGACTGGAAGAAGTTGGATGATTTATTCCTGATCTCAGAGATTTCCCTTGTGACCCTTCCATCGCTGCAGGTGAGCTCTAAATTTTTTTTGGTACTTCTATTTCTCAGGGTAGATGAATGAAATAATTTGGTATTTGAGTCGCCATCCTTGAGCCATAGGGATCTTGATTTCTACCTCCAATACATTTCTTCTCTGGACAGGATGTTGTGGAACTCAGCAAGGAGCTTTCTCTCTTTAGCTCTGATGTTGTTATCTTGGTTGCCTTCCTGGATTTGTTGCTCTATGATCTCTAGCTTCTCTTTAATTGTCTGCTTGCTTTCAAAAATATTGCCAAATGTTTCTCTATTCCAAGTTCTAAGTTTTTTCTTGATGAATCTGAGTATTTGGTAAAGTTTCCCAGATGGGGACCCCTTGAAGGGTTGTTGCCACCATTGAGAGACTTGGTTCTTTAAGTCTATATGGTGGAACCAAATCACCTCGAAGTGGAAATATCTCTTGAAAGAGGGAGCTTTGGTGGCTTTAAACAAAAGGGGACTGTGGTCAAAGCTAATTTTAGGGAGGAATTTGAAGGTGGCATCCCAAAAAATAGGGATAGCCTCTCTAGAGACCAAGACCCCATCCAATTTGACCTGGATGAGATCGGTTCCAACCCTTCTATTACTCCAAGTGAAATTTTCTCCCTTCAGCTGTACATCCATAAGTTCATTCGCATATATTAATTCCCCTAGTTCCTCCATGCTTTTGGTTAGCAAGGTTTTGCCTCCTTTCTTATCATATGGAAACAAGGGGTTGTTAAAATCTCCTACAAGGATCCAAGGGATGGATTTGAATGAGTTTTGCATATGGCTAATCAAGTTCCACAGTGAGGCTCTTTCAAGAGGGTTTTTAGGGGCATAGACATTGGAAAGGATCCAAGTGTTATTGCTAGTTTTGTAGTGGAAAAGCATGTTGATGATCCTGCTTTAGGAGGAGATTAGCCTTACTTCAACTTTTGTCGGATCCCACATGCATAAAAGCCCTCCGAACGTTCCTTGGGCTAGAGTGAAGATGAATTTGCTTTTATTCCATATTGCTTTGGCAACTTTGGAAGAAGAAATATCATCTACTTTGATTTCTTGCAAGATGAGGATTGTGGGATTCTAATATTTCCTTAGATTTGTGGCTATCCATTTATTGGGGGCACCATTGAGCCCTCTCACATTCCAAGTGAGAATCTTCATTTAGAACTTCTTGAGGGATTTCTTGCCTCCCTTCCCCTTATGCGAAGGAGGTTTAGATTTTTTGGGTTCGTCTCTTATTAGGTTAAGATAATAAAACAACAGGGTGGCTTGGAAGTCGTTTGCTATCTCATATTTGGCCTATTTCCTTCTCTTCTCAGCAAGGGACGGTATTCCTATTTTCTGTCACTTCCAAAGTTGATGAGGAATTTTTTGCTTCGGGTTTTCTTGGGGCTGAAGCCTTCCAAGAAGGATTGGTATGGGACAAGACTTCCCTCATCTTCATAATCAGAATGAATGGATGTTGGTCCAGAAGTTTGCAATGGGGGGAGGGAGGGTCTAGATTTAGAAGGGGATTCAAAAAGAACTATTTTTGCTGAGCTAGCCTGGGGGGATCAGAGTGGGGAGGGGGAGGGGGATTAGCTGCAGGGGGGTCCAAATTTCACTCAAAGAAAATAGGGATTTATTATGTACATACCTGTCCGTATTCCAGGGTTGGAGGGGGATCGATAATTTTTTTTCCTTTATATTTTGAGCAACCATACCTCTCTTGACTTGAAGCCTAATTTTCTTGCATATATGAGATGATTCTATTGGAAAAGGGTTGGGCATTCTTAGTATGATAATTTCTTGGTGGATGGAATTGATTCTAAGATCTAGGAGGAGTCCTCGAAAAGGAGGAATCACTATCCTTGGTTTCCTTTTTTGACTTAGTTTTGAGGAGCGGGCACTGGTTTTTGAGGTGGCCTTGCATGCGACACTATATGTAGAAGGCTGGTTTGTTTTCATATTCAAGAGGTTGGCACCTTCTGAAGGACCCTGAAATCAGCTTAACAGATGAGAAAAGCTCGATCTTGAGGTTGACATTCATGTAGATGTGGGTGTAAACCATTCTGGAGCCCACTTTAGTTGTATAATCAATAGACACTAGCTCACCGACTATTCTTGCTATAGCTTTTAGGATGTACTCTTGCCAAAGGTGGAGAGGCATATCTAGGATGCGTACCCATATGGGAGTAAAGTTGATACTCTAGGTATTGGGATTGAAACCAGGGCCCTCCTATAAGGATTCAACTTGCATCATCATGGTTGCATAGCTTTATGACAAAAAAACCTCTGGAGAGGGCTACGATCTCCATGTTTCCTAAGGTTTTTAATTTGGAGAAGGCCCATCATCTTATTATCTCCATATTTTTTTGCCCCCCAATAAACTTATCGATTAGGGAATAAGAGGCCTTTGACACATATCTAGAAAAAACCTCTTATATGATGACAATATCTGATCCGACCTGAGTTAGGTGGGCATAAGAGGTTTTTGGAGTGATCACCCCACCAGAAATGATCTATGCGTATGATGGCCTACCATGGTTCCCAGGATTAGGTTCCTTATTTGGAATGGGGCCTCCAGAATGTCTTTTATCGGGAGGCTCTTTATCCCGAGGGCTGATGTGGGGCATCCCTCGGGACCCTGCTTCAACATCAGTAGCATAATTCTCACCTAGACCAGGTCTCCCATTCGTCGTTCCAGTAGAGCAGATCCCTCCATCGCCATTTCTGCCCTCTGTATCCACCCTCGCTTTGCTCCCACTCATATTTTCCTTTACAACTGGATACTTTTTTCATGTTTGAATAAATTTTAACAACATTCCTCATAGTATGTTTTTCATTTTTACTAGAGACTATTTTAGTCTTATTAATATCACTCAAAACATTACTATGTATACAAGCATTGTTATATGCATTTATGGCCTTTAACTCATTGGTATCACAAATTCGATCTACCATTTTAAATTTTAGAATATACTAAATATTATTCCTCTAATGAAGATCATATGTGTCTTTCTTTTGTAGTATACTAATTAACAAAAAAATTATTTTTCTATCATCCTTTCAAGTAAAGTGCTATTTATTGATACACTATAAAATTTGATCTAAATGTTTTTGTGAAAGTGCCACCACATCTAAAACAAATATACCATTTTTGTAGGACCCAAGGGCTTTAATCTTGTTTAGTCTTTTGATAATATATTTATTACTATCATTGATGACTTTTAATTCTACTATTCTTCCTCTATCCAACAATTGTGATACCAAAATTAGGTTATTTGCTATCCCTAGAACATAAATAACATTCTCTAGTGTGCATTTTGAGAAAGGTAGACTAAGTGTAACATTGCTTGTTCCTTGGACTTGGTAGATTTTGTCATCAACAATATTAATTGGTATACTTTGTTCTACTTGAATAGAATCAAACCAATATAGGTTTCCAGTCATGTGATTGTTGGCTCTTGAATCAATATACCACAAATTATACCCAATTTTTTATTCTATTTGATTTGCTTGTGGTGAATCACTATATTTCAAACATATTTGTGACAATATTGTATTTGCTTTTAAAAATATTTCTTAATGAATTTTATCTCTTTAATCATTAGTGACTTTGTAAAATGATTTTTTGATGCATCATAATTATTTTCTAATTATTCAAATAATTGTCAATCTATTTAGATGATTTCAATAAAGTAGAAGACCTTTAATATCCCTAATATTTTTTCAGGATAAATTCCATACCTTGTGATAAATAACCTTCAAATAATTTGTCTTTGATCAATATTTATTATTCTTGTTTGTGTCTCTGCTTTAAACATGTTCTTTCAACAATATGTTTTTTTCTCAAATCAAATAAGCCTTTGAATATTTTTCCTTTCTTGAAAAATGATAAATAAAAAATCCTTTTCAATTCACTTTCTAGTAATTTTGGAATTTTGCTCACTTTAATAATTAACAAACTTCTTATTTTGATAATTTTATGCTTTCATAATTAATTCAAATTTAATACATTATTTTTCCCTCAAAATAATTATTTTCCTTTTAATAGAAATCACTTCCAAATTCAATATTTTAAAAATTTCTTCTTCCTTCAATAATTGTTTTATATTCTCTTTTCTTATTTTCTTCTTCTTAATATTAATTCTCTCAACAATTTGGTTTCTCAATAAGCAATATCTTATTTCAAATAATAATAATTATTCTTCTTTTAATATTCTTATTCAATTTATTTATCTTTTCTCTACTGAAAATTTTCTTTTCTTCAAATAATTCTCCTTTTAATAATTAATTTCTTTCTTGAAATAATTTCTCTTCTTCAATAATAAATTTCACCAAACAATGTTTCCTTTCTTCAAATATTTCAACTTATTTTAAAAACTTCCCTTCAATTTTCTCTCCTTAATTCTTCTTTAATTAATTTCCCTTTCTCCAATTTTATTTTGCAAATCAACTCTTCTCCCTTTTTTCCTTATTTTTCTAAATTACAATTTTAATTTATCCTTTACATTTAATAAAATCAAACTCCAACTTAACCTTCCTTTTTAACCTTTGACGTTAAGCAAAAGATATAATTAATTTTGAATACCTTTGTTGGCCCACTTTTCTCATGCAAAAATGGTTCTATTGGGGGCTGAGTAATCCCCTTGCACTCCCTAAAGACATAATTAATTTTGAATACCTTGTTAGTCTTACAATGGCACTGAGAGGGGGGGTGAATCAGTGTAGCTCTTTAAACTTAAATTTACAGCTCTTAAAACTGAAATAATGAAAACTTAAAACTAGATAAAGCAAGTATAACAAGAGAACATCACACAACACAAGATTTAACGAGGTTCACCAATGTGGCTACTCCTCAAAAATTGACTGCTTGGACTACCATCCAAATCCAGCCTTTGCAAAGCACCAACTTTACAATCAATTTACCAGCACCCACTGGAAGGAGCACCAACCCCTAATTTATTTGCACCAACAGAAAGGAGCACCAACCCCTGATTTACCAACACCAACTGGAAGGAGCACCAACCCCTGATTTACCAGCACCAACTGGAAGGAGCACCAACCCCTGATGCCAAGCACCAACCTGGACTTCAATTTGAATCTATAAGTTTGACAGTAAGATACCTTTGCTTTTGCAAGACCCTGATTGGTCTTCTTCACCTTTGCATTCTTTACACACTCTGCTCTCTCTGCGCAATCACTTCGCACACTCTGCTTCATTACAGTCGAACTTCATGATCGTCTTCTCCCTTTTGCGCACTCTGCTCTCTTTGCAAATTTTGCACTTAGCATGATTCGACACGACTTGCTCTCTGCGCACAATGATCGTATTTCGCACACTTCGACATACCTCAATTCTCCAAATAACCCTCCTTTTATAACAATATTTTTGTGATGAAAACCCTAATCTTAGTCGGCTGTGTAAATCCTAATCTTAGTCAGCTTTCATGACAACTGTAAACCCTAATTTTAGTCGATTGTCATCGGTCTTCGTCGACTTCAACTCAACCGTGAAAATACAACATGTCACGATATCATGACACTTTTTTCTCTCTCTTTCTCCTTGCTTTGGCCCCAAAATACAACATGTCGCGATATCGTGACACTTTTCTTTCTCTCTCTTTCTCTTGCATTGGACCATGAAAATACATGTCGCGATATCGTGACACTTTTCTCCTTGCTCTTTCTCTTAGCTTTGGCCCAAAATAACATGTCATCGATATCGTGACACTTTCATCCATATCTTTCTCTTTCTTTTCTTTTCGGTATTCTTTTCGTGATATCACGACACTTTTCTTCTCTATTCTTTCTTTTCTTATGTCATGAAATCGTGACACTTCCTTCGTACTTCTTTACTTTTGTCGTGAAATCGTGACACTTCTGCCTTCGAAGTCTTCTTCTCCTTTTGTCATAAAATCGTGACACTTCTCGTACTTCCTTCTTTACTTTTGTCATGAAATCGTGACACTTCTGCTTCCATATTTTTCTCTGCTTTTGTCGTGAAATCATGACATTCTTTCGTACTTTACTCTCTTTCTTTTGTCATGAAATCGTGACACTTCTTCAAGCTTACTTTCTCTTTATAGTCATGAAATCATGACATTCTTCCAACGCTTTCTCTCTTCTATTTTAGTCGCGAAAATGCGACATGTCACGAAATCGTGACATTTTTCCAACTTACTTTCTCTCTCCTATTTTAGTCACGAAAATGTGACATGTCACGAAATCGTGACACTTTTCTTACTTGTTCTCTTTCTTCGAACTTGTCATGAAATCGTGACACTTTTTCCTGCTTTCTCTTTTTCTTCCAACATGTCACGAAATCGTGACAGTTTTTCCACTTGCCTTTTTCTTTTCCAACATGTCACGAAATCGTGATAGTTTTTCCTGCTTTCTCTTTCTCTTCCAACATGTCGCGAAATCATGATAGTTTTTCCACTTGCCTTTTTCTCTTCCAACATGTCATGAAATCGTGACAGTTTTTCTTGCTTTCTCTTTCTCTTCCAACATGTCGTGAAATCGTGATAGTTTTTCCACTTGCCTTTTTCTCTTCCAACATGTCACAAAATCACGATAGTTTTTCCTACTTTTTCTCTCTCTTCCAACATGTCGCGAAATCGTGACAGTTTTTCTTGCTTTTTCTCTCTCTTCCAACATGTCACGAAATCGTGACAGTTTTTCTTGCTTGTTGTATATGTCACGATATCGCGACACTTTTCTTACTTGTCTTTTTCTTTGATCTTTTGCATATGGGCCACTTCGGTCTTCTTGGAAAATCACTGTACATACTCTGAGTAACCTTTGAACTCCTGTCTTCTGCATCTGAATAGCTTTTGAACTTCCTGTCCACTGCATCAACAGATCTATCTGACTGTGTTGACAACAATGACAATATTGTTGTTGCACCTTGCTCAACAATCTCCCCCTTTGGAATTGTTGGCAACACATGTGCAATTTCCTGTAACTCTTCTCCCCCTTTGACAATAATACCAAAGGGCTACTGCAGACTCCCCCTGAGTCCATGCACAACATTCTCAGGCACAATTTATTACACTTAGCAAAAATCATGAACATGAGCAAAAAGATAATCAAATACTTAAATGCTCCCCCTGAGAATGTGATCCCTGTAGCTAGTCAATTCTTGGGAAGTGTGACCACTCCCAATTTATTGCGAAGGTACTCAAAAACTTCCTTGGGCAATGGTTTTGTGAAGATATCTCGCTACTTGCTCTGTAGTTGGAACAAAATCCAACTTAACCTCACCTTTCGCAACTTTCTCCTTCAAAAAGTGATACCCGATAGCAATGTGTTTTGTGCATGAATGCATAACCGGATTCTTGGAGATGTTAATGGCACTCGGTGTTATCACACTTAACTGATATTGGCTCACTGAAGCTAATACCAAGATCTTTCAGGGTTTGTTTCATCCACAATACCTGCGTACAACATGTTGTCGCTGCAATATATTCTGCCTCTACTGTCGATAAAGAAACTGACTCTTGTTTCTTACTGTGCCATGCGACCAATCTATCTCCAAGATAGAATGCACCTCCACTGGTACTCTTTATGTCATCTACACATCCTGCCCAATCTGCATCTGAATACGAAATAAGGGTGAAGTCTTTACCTTTCGGATACCATAACCCATACTCCATAGTACCCTTGAGGTACCGAAGAATCCTCTTCACTGTTGTCACATGAGTCTCCTTGGGATTAGCCTGAAATCGTGCTACCATGCATACTGCCTGCAAAATATCTGGTCTGGTAGTTGTCAGGTACAGTAAGCTTCCAATCATAGATCTGTACATGGTTTGATCAATAGGTGGAGATTTGTCATCCTTGCTCAACTTGCAACCTGTCGTCATGGGAGTGCTAACTGGCTTACAATCCTCCATTGTGAACTTTTTTAACATCTCTTTCACATATTTAACTTGAGAAATAAATATGCCCTTCTTATTTTGATTAACTTGCAACCCGAGGAAATACGAAAGTTCACCAATCATTGACATTTCAAATTCTTTCTGCATCTTATTTGCTAAATCTTTACATGACTCATCTTTGCTGCTACCAAATATGATATCATCTACGTATACAACAAGAACAATAAGATGCCCATTTTCTATTTTGACATACAAATTACTATCCACCATACCTTTCTTAAACCTTTGTTGAGTGAGATAGTTGTCTAGCCTTGCATACCATGCTCGGGGTGCTTGTTTTAAGCCATATAATGCTTTCTTCAACTTGCAAACCAAGTTGGGATCATCACCAAGTTGGAAACCATCTCGGTTGCTCAATATAAACCTCTTCTTCAAGTTTCCCATTCAAAAATGCTGATTTCACATCCATTTGATAAACTTTGAAATTCTTGTAGACTGCTAAAGCCAGAAACATTCTAATTGCCTCTAGTCTAGCTACTGGTGCAAAAGTTTCCTCAAAGTCAATGCCTTCAACTTGTGCATAACCCTTACATACCAATCTTGCTTTATTTCTGACTACCTGTCCGTCTTCATTCAATTTGTTTCGAAAAATCCATTTAGTCCCGATTATATTTTTATTTGCAGGTCTAGGTACTAACTCCCAAGTTTCATTTTTCTCGATCTGATCTAATTCTTCATTTATTGCCTTCATCCAACTTTCATCTTTGCTTGCGTCAACAATATTTTTGGGCTCAATGCTGGATAATAGAGAGTAGTTACTTACTACTCTTCTTCTTGTCTGAACACCAACTTTGGGGTCTCCAATTATTTGCTCTCTAGGATGATTTTTCTGCTAGCTGGTTTTGAATTTCTTATTTTCTTCCACTTCTGAATCACAACTTAAATCATCTGAGTCAATTTTCTGTATCTTTTCCATTTCATTTTCCTCATCTCCTTCAATAACCTCTTCATAAATTGGGTAGTTCGTTTCATAGCTAATTACTCGTTCTCTACCTTCATCAAATTTAACATCGGCACTGTCCACAATTTTCTTTAGCCTCTTGTTGTAGCATTTGTAAGCTTTGCTTCT
Source organism: Wollemia nobilis (assembly GCA_028583015.1). Taxonomy (NCBI): domain Eukaryota; kingdom Viridiplantae; phylum Streptophyta; class Pinopsida; order Araucariales; family Araucariaceae; genus Wollemia; species Wollemia nobilis. The sequence goes on along the minus strand of JAQPPZ010000690.1, from coordinate 1,555,920 downwards.
TGATGAATAACCAACAAAAATACCTTCATCCGCTCTATCTTCAAACTTACCAAGATTATCTTCAGTTCTTTTGATGTAGCACTTGCTGCCAAAAACTTTGAGGTATTTTGTTGTTGCCCTTTTACCGAACCACAACTCATAAGGAGTTTTGCTTTCATGTGTTCTCAGCATGTACCTATTTTGGATATACACCGTAGTATGGACTGCTTCTTTCCAAAATCTGTTCGCTACTCTGCTTTCAGCCAACATAGTCCGTGCCATTTCCTGCACTGTCTTGTTCTTTCTTTCTACCACTCCATTTCTGCTGAGGTGTCCTGGCTGCTGAAAACTGTCTCCTAATACCGTATTTTTCATAGTACTCTGTAAACTCCTCTGAAATGAATTCTCCTCCTCTATCTGATCTTAAACATTTGATCCTCTTTCCTGTTTCATTCTCAACCTGGTTTTTGAAAATCTTGAACATATCAAGAGCTTCTGATTTATGCTTCAAGAAAAATATCCATGTCATTCTGGAATAGTCATCAATGCACAACATAAAATATTTGTCACCATTTATGCTTTGTGTTCTCATGGGTCCACATAAATCAGTGTGTATTAGTTCCAAAGGTTTGCTTGTGTAGTACTCTTTTGTTTTGAATGTGACTCTAGTTTGCTTCCCCTTTTGGCATGAAGCACAAATGTTGTTTGCAGGTTTGTTGATGGTGGGAATATCTCTCACTGCCCTTTTTGAGGTGATTTTTACTAGATTATCAAAACTGATATGACCGAGTCTCTTGTGCCACAACCAATTTTCTTCTTCCTGTCCAATAAAACAAGCTCCTTCTGAAGTCTCTGAGAGCGTGTACAGGTTGCCAGATGTCCTTGATCCAGTTGCTATCAATTTTCCACTGTTTGTTTTTCTGACTTCACAACCACTGCTTCTTAAAAACTACTTCATGACCTTTATCACAAATCTGACTTACGCTCAACAAGTTATGTTTCAAACCATCCACAAACAAGACTTCTTCTGACTTAATTTTTTCATCACTAATTTTAACTGAACCTTTGCCAACTATCTTAGCTCCATCATTATTTCCAAACTTTACTGAACCACCTTCATATTTCTGTAACTTCTCAAATTTTTGTTTGTCACCTGTCATATGACTGGAGCATCCACTATCAAGTATCCATGGTACATATTTATTCTGTGCTTTAAATGTTGTTTGTACGATTAAGGATTCCTTTTCTTCCTTAAGTCGCTCTTTTCCTTTCCACTCCATTTTGATAGTAGTTTTGGGCTCTTGTTTTGCCTTTCCCTTATCAATAGCTTGTGCATGTTTTTCGAGAAGTTTTCTATTTTGTCTCATCCTATTTGGTTGAAATTTTCTTCCCCGAAACTGATTTGATGCAAATGTACTTCTACAGTTTCTTGCAATGTGCCCAAAATTATGACAGTTATAACATTCTACTGTATAATTCATCAAAGGAGAAAAAGCATTTCTACTGGTGAAATTCCTTGGTCTTACATTATATTTGTAGTCTAAGATTTTATGTCCATAGCCATTGCATTTAAAACAGAAACCAGAAAAGGGATAATTGAACCTGGGTGATGGTCTTTGCCATGTTTCCGTAGGAGCCATAGGTCTTCTTCTTCTTTGATGTGTGACATTGGTGAATCCATCATTGTCAATTCTCCTTTCGTGCCTGGCATTATTGCTTTCTTTTGCATGAGACATTTTTCCTTGATCAACCTGTTTCTTATCTTCATTCTTTATGGATTCTACATTTCTGGCCTTTGATCCATTTGATGATTCTCCTTCGATGAAACCCAGACCAAATTTGATGCCTGCAAGCCTTTGGTCATTTATGATCTTATCCAGCTTCATAGAACTTTCTTCACATTTGTGATAACAACTAATTTTCTGATTCATCTCTTCTAGCTGCATTCTTAAACCAACAATCTCTTCTTCTAGCTTGTTGCAATAATCTATTTTCATGGTTATTTGCACTTCAAGATCTTCAAAGATTTTCTTGGATTCTTCTATCTCGTACTTTCAAACTGGTTATGATTTCATTTGCATCCTCAAGCTTTTTTGAAATTTTCTTATTCTTTTTCCTCTCTATTTTCCACTCTTCAAGTGCAGAGATCAACTCACCTTCTAGATCTACTTCAGCCTCAAGGTTTTCACCACATACTTCAGAGTTCACTCCTTCTTCCTTTTCTGATTTTACTTCTTCAAATGCCATGAAAAGAGCTTCACCTCCTGCCATTGTGTTACTTCCAAGATCACCCTAGCCGGTTAAGCTTGTACATGAACTTAGCTCTGATACCAATTGTTAGTCTTACAATGGCACTGAGAGGGGGGTGAATTAGTGTAGCTCTTTAAACTTGAATTTATAGCTCTTAAAACTAAAATAATTAAAACTTATAACTAGATAAAGCAAGTATCATAAGAGAACATCACACAACACAAGATTTAACGAGGTTCACCAATGTGGCTACTCCTCAAAAATTGACTGCTTGGACTACCATCCAAATCTAGCCTTTGCAAAGCACCAACTTTACAATCAATTTACCAACACCCACTAGAAGGAGCACCAACCCCTTATTTATCTGCACCAATAGAAAGGAGCACCAACCCCTGATTTACAAGGAGCACCAACCCCTGATTTACCAACACCAATTGGAAGGAGCACCAACCCCTGATGCCAAGCACCAACTTGGACTTCAATTCTGAATCTATAAGTTTGATAGTAAGATACCTTTGCTTTTGCAAGACCCTGACTGGTCTTCTTCACCTTTGCGTTCTCTACGCACTCTGCTCTCTCTACGCAATCACTTCGCACACTCTACTTTGTTACAGTCGAACTTCATGATCATCTTCTCCCTTTTGTGCACTCTACTCTCTTTGCAAATTTTGCACTTAGCATGATTCGACATGACTTGCTCTCTGTGCACAATGACCGTATTTCTTGCATTTCGACATCATTCAATTCTCCAAACATCCCTCCTTTTATAACAATATTTTTATGATGAAAACCCTAATCTTAGTCCGCTGTAAACCCTAATCTTAGTCGCTTTCATACAACTGTAAACCCTAATTTTAGTCGATTGTCATTGGTCTTCATCGGCTTCAATTCAACCGTGAAAATACATGTCGTGATATCACAACACTTTCACTTTCTCTCTCTTTCTCCTTGCTTTGGCCCCTGAAAATACAACATGTCACGATATCGTGACACTTTTTCTTCTCTCTCTTTCTCTTTGCTTTGGCCAAATACAAATGTCGTGATATCGTGACACTTTTTCTCCTTGCTCTTTCTCTTAGCTTTGGCCTGAAAAAATACAACATGTCGCGATATCGTGACACTTTTCCTCCTTACCTTTCTCTTTCTTTGTCTTTATCGTGCCTTTTTTTCCTCTTCGTATCTGTTTTCTTCTTCTTCTTCCTTTTTATGTCAGAATCGTGACACTTTTCTTCTCTTCTTTCTTTGTCATGAAATCGTGACACTTTCTTATCTTCTTCTTCTTTGTCGTGAAATCATGACATTCTTTCTTCTTCTTTCTTTTTGATCGGAAATTCTTTCTTCTTGTGAAATCGTGACATTTCTTTCTTTCTTTTCTTTTGTCATGAAATCGTGACATTCTCTTGTCTCGAAATCGTGACACTTCTTCCTTCCTCTCTCTCTTTTAGTCGTGAAAAATGCGACATGTCACGAAATCGTGACATTTTTCAACTTACTTTCTCTCTCCTATTTTAGTCATGAAAATGCGACATGTCACGAAATCGTGACACTTTTCTTACTTGTTCTCTTTCTTCGAACTTGTCGTAAAATCGTGACACTTTTCCTACTTTCTCTTTTTCTTCCAACATGTCATGAAATCGTGACACTTTTCCACTTGCCTTTTTCTTTTCCAACATGTCGCGAAATCGTGACACTTTTCTGCTTTCTCTTTCTCTTCCAACATGTCATGAAATCGTGACAGTTTTTCCACTTGCCTTTTTCTCTTCCAACATGTCATGAAATCGTGACAGTTTTTCCTGCTTTCTCTTTCTCTTCCAACATGTCATGAAATCGTGACAGTTTTTCCACTTGCCTTTTTCTCTTCCAACATGTCACGAAATCGTGACAGTTTTTCTTGCTTTCTCTTTCTCTTCCAACATGTCGTGAAATCGTGACAGTTTTTCCACTTGCTTTTTCTCTTCCAACATGTCATGAAATCGTGACAGTTTTCTTCTTTTTCTCTCTTCCAACATGTCACGAAATCGTGACAGTTTTTCCTGCTTTTTCTCTCTTCCAACATGTCACGAAATCACGACAGTTTTTCTTTCCTGTTGTATATGTCGCGATATCGTGACACTTTTCTTACTTGTCTTTTTCTTTGATCTTTTGCATATGGGCCACTTCGGTCTTCTTGGAAAATCACTTTACATACTCTGAGTAACCTTTGAACTCCTGTCTTCTGCATCTGAATAGCTTTTGAACTTCTTGTCCACTTGCATCAACAGATCTATCTGACTGTGTTGACAACAATGACAATACTATTGTTGCACCTTGCTCAACAATCTCCCCCTTTGGAATTGTTGGCAACACATGTGCAATTTCCTGTAACTCTTCTCCCCCTTTGACAATAATACCAAAGGGCTACTGCAGACTCCCCCTGAGTCCATGCACAACATTCTCAGGCACAATTTATTACACTTAGCAAAAATCATGAACATGAGCAAAAAGATAATCAAATACTTAAATGCTCCCCCCGAGAATGTGATCCCTATAGCTAGTCAATTCTTGGGAAGTGTGACCACTCCCAATTTATTGTGAAGGTACTCAAAAACTTCCTTGGGCAATGGTTTTGTGAAGATATCTGCTACTTGCTCTGTAGTTGGAACAAAATCCAACTTAACCTCACCTTCCGCAACTTTCTCCTTCAAAAAGTGATACCTGATAGCAATGTGTTTTGTGCGTGAATGCATAACCGGATTCTTGGAGATGTTAATGGCACTGGTGTTATCACACTTAACTGATATTGGCTCACTGAAGCTAATACCAAGATCTTTCAGGGTTTGTTTCATCCACAATACTTGCGTACAACATGTTGTCGCTGTAATATATTCTGCCTCTACTGTCGATAAAGAAACTGACTCTTGTTTCTTACTATGCCATGCGACCAATCTGTCTCCAAGATAGAATGCACCTCCACTGGTACTCTTTCTGTCATCTACACATCCTGCCCAATCTGCATCTGAATACAAAATAAGGGTGAAGTCTTTACCTTTCGGATACCATAACCCATACTCCATAGTACCCTTGAGGTACCGAAGAATCCTCTTCACTATTGTCACATGAGTCTCCTTGGGATTAGCCTGAAATCGTGCTACCATGCATACTTCCTGCAAAATATCTGGTCTGGTAGCTCATCAGGTGCATGATAAGCTTCCAATCATAGATCTGTACATGGTTTGATCAATAGGTGGAGATTTGTCATCCTTGCTCAACTTGCAACCTGTCGTCATGGGAGTGCTAAGCGGCTTACAATCCTCCATTGTGAACTTTTTTAACATCTCTTTCACATATTTAACTTGAGAAATAAATATGCCCTTCTTATTTTGATTAACTTGCAACTCGAGGAAATACGAAAGTTCACCAATCATTGACATTTCAAATTCTTTCTGCATCTTATTTGCTAAATCTTTACATGACTCATCTTTGCTGCTGCCAAATATGATATCATCTACGTATACAACAAGAACAATAAGATGCCCATTTTCTGTTTTGACATACAAATTACTATCCACCATACCTTTCTTAAACCTTTGTTGAGTGAGATAGTTGTCTAGCCTTGCATACCATGCTCGGGGTGCCTGTTTTAAGCCATATAATGCTTTCTTCAACTTGCAAACCAAGTTGGGATCATCACCAAGTTGGAAACCATCTCGGTTGCTCAATATAAACCTCTTCTTCAAGTTTCCCATTCAAAAATGCTGATTTCACATCCATTTGATAAACTTTGAAATTCTTGTAGACTGCTAAAGCCAGAAACATTCTAATTGCCTCTAGTCTAGCTACTGGTGCAAAAGTTTCCTCAAAGTCAATGCCTTCAACTTGTGCATAACCCTTACATACCAATCTTGCTTTATTTCTGACTACTTGTCCATCTTCATTCAATTTGTTTCAAAAAATCCATTTAGTCCCGATTATATTTTTATTTGCGGGTCTAGGTACTAACTCCCAAGTTTCATTTTTCTCGATCTGATCTAATTCTTCATTTATTGCCTTCATCCAACTTTCATCTTTGCTTGCGTCAGCAACATTTTTGGGCTCAATTTTGGATAATAGAGAGTAGTTACTTACTACTCTTCTTCTTGTCTGAACACCAACTTTGGGGTCTCCAATTATTTGCTCTCTAGGATGATTTTTCTGCCAGTTGCCTGTTTTGAATTTCTTATTTTCTTCCACTTCTGAATCACAACTTAAATCATCTGAGTCAATTTTTTGTATCTTTTCCATTTCATTTTCCTCATCTCCTTCAATAACCTCTTCATAAATTGGGTAGTTCATTTCATAGCTAATTACTCGTTCTCTACCTTCATCAAATTTAACATCGGCACTGTCCACAATTTTCTTTAGCCTCTTGTTGTAGCATTTGTAAGCTTTGCTTCTTTATGAATAACCAACAAAAATACCTTCATCCGCTCTATCTTCAAACTTACCAAGATTATCTTCAGTTCTTTTGATGTAGCACTTGCTGCCAAAAACTTTGAGGTATTTTGTTGTTGCCCTTTTACCGAACCACAACTCATAAGGAGTTTTGCTTTCATGTGTTCTCAACATGTACCTATTTTGGATATACACCACAGTATGGACTGCTTCTTTCCAAAATCTGTCTGCTACTAGATTTCTTTCAGCCAACATAGTCCGTGCCATTTCCTGCACTGTCCTGTTCTTTCTTTCTACCACTCCATTCTCTCTGAGGTGTCCTGGCTGCTAAAAACTGTCTCCTAATACCGTATTTTTCACAATACTCAGTAAACTCCTGTGAAATGAATTCTCCTCCTCTATATGATCTTAAACATTTGATCCTCTTTCCTGTTTCATTCTCAACTTGGTTTTTGAAATTCTTGAACATATCAAAAGCTTCGATTTATGCTTCAAGAAAAATATCCATGTCATTCTGAATAGTCATCAATGCACAACATAAAATATTTGTCACCATTTATGCTTTGTGTTCTCATGGGTCCACATAAATCAGTGTGTATTAGTTCCAAAGGTTTGCTTGTGTAGTACTCTTTTGTTTTGAATGTGACTCTAGTTTGCTTCCCCTTTTGGCATGAAGCACAAATGTTGTTTGCGAGTTTCGTTGATGGTGGGAATATCTCTCACCGCCCTTTTTGAGGTGATTTTTACTAGATTATCAAAACTGATATGACCGAGTCTCTTGTGCCACAACCAATTTTCTTCTTCCTGTCCAATAAAACAAGCTCCTTCTGAAGTCTCTAAGAGCGTGTACAAGTTGCCAGATGTCCTTGATCCAGTTGCTATCAATTTTCCACTGTTTGTTTTTCCGACTTCACAACCCCGCTTCATAAAAACTACTTCATGACCTTTATCACAAATCTGACTTACGCTCAACAAGTTATGTTTCAAACCATCCACAAACAAGACTTCTTCCGACTTAATTTTTCCGTCACTAATTTTAACCGAACCTTTGCCAACTATCTTAGCTCCATCATTATTTCCAAACTTTCATTGAACCACCTTCATATTTCTGTAACTTCTCAAATTTTTGTTTGTCACCTGTCATATGACTGGAGCATCCACTATCAAGTATCCATGGTACATATTTATTCTGTGCTTTAAATGTTGTTTGTACGATTAAGGATTCCTTTTCTTCCTTAAGTCGCTCTTTTTCTTTCCACTCCGTTTTGATAGTAGTTTTGGGCTCTTGTTTTCCCTTTCCCTTATCAATAGCTTGTGCATGTTTTTGGGAAGTTTTCTATTTTGTCTCATCCTATTTGGTTGAAATTTTCTTCCCTGAAACTGATTTGATGCAAATGTACTTCTATAGTTTCTTGCAATGTGCCCAAAATTATGACGAGTTATAACATTCTACTTGTATAATTCATCGAGAGGAGAAAAAGCATTTCTCCTGGTGAAATTCCTTGGTCTTACATTATATTTGCAGTCCGAGATTTTATGTCCATAGCCATTGCATTTAAAACAGAAACCAGAAAAGGGATAATTGAACCTGGGTGATGGTCTTTGCCATGTTGCCGTAGGAGCCATAGGTCTTCTTCTTCTTTGATGTGTGACATTGGTGAATCCATCATTGTCAATTCTCCTTTCGTGCCTGGCATTATTGCTTTCTTTTGCATGAGATGTTTTTCCTTGATCAACCTTGTTTCTTATCTTCATTCTTTATGGATTCTACATTTCTGGCCTTTGATCCATTTGATGATTCTCCTTCGATGAAACCCGGACCAAATTTGATGCCTGCGGGGCCTTTGGTCATTTATGATCTTATCCAACTTCATAGAACTTTCTTCACGTTTGTGATAACAACTAATTTTCTTATTCATCTCTTCTAGCTGCATTCTTAAACCAACAATCTCTTCTTCTAGCTTGTTTGCAATAATCTATTTTCATGGTTATTTGCACTTCGAGATCTTCGAAGATTTTCTTGGATTCTTCTATCTGTACTTTCAAACTGGTTATGATTTCATTTGCATCCTCAAGCTTTTTTGAAATTTTCTTATTCTTTTTCCTCTCTATTTTCCACTCTTCAAGTGCAGAGATCAACTCACCTTCTAGATCTACTTCAGCCTCAGGGTTTTCACCACATACTTCAGAGTTCACTCCTTCTTCCTTTTTTGATTTTACTTCTTCAAATGCCATGAAAAGAGCTTCACCTCCTGCCATTGTGTTACTTCCAAGATCACCCTAGCCGGTTAAGCTTGTATAGGAACTTAGCTCTGATACCAATTGTTAGTCTTACAATGGCACTTAGAGGGGGGTGAATCAGTGTAGCTCTTTAAACTTGAATTCATAGCTCTTAAAATTGAAATAATGAAACCTTATAACTAGATAAAGCAAGTATAATAAGAGAACATCACACAACACAAGATTTAACGAGGTTCACCAATGTGGCTACTCCTCAAAAATTGACTGCTTGGACTACCATCCAAATCCAACCTTTGCAAAGCACCAACTTTACAATCAATTTACCAACACACATTGGAAGGAGCACCAACCCCTTATTTATCTATACCAATAGAAAGGAGCACCAACCCCTGATTTACTAGATAGGAAGGAGCACCAACCCATTTACCGACACCAACTGGAAGGAGCACCAACCCTTGATGCCAAGCTCCAACCTGGACTTCAATTTGAATCTATAAGTTTAACAGTAAGATACCTTTGCTTTTGCAAGACCCTGACTGGTCTTCTTCACCTTTGCGTTCTCTGTGCACTCTGCTCTCTCTGCGCAATCACTTCGCACACTCTGCTTCGTTACAGTCAAACTTCACGATCGTCTTCTCCCTTTTGTGCACTCTGCTCTCTTTGCAAATTTCACACTTAGCATGATTCGACATGACTTGCTCTCTACGCACAATGATCGTATTTCGCATTCATCCACATCACCTCAATTCTCCAAATAACCCTCCTTTTATAACAATATTTTTATGATGAAAACCCTAATCTTAGTCGGCTATAAATCCTAATCTTAGTCGGCTTTCATGACAATGTAAACCCTAATTTTAGTCGATTGTCATCGGTCTTCATCGGCTTCAACTCAACTAAAAAAATGTCGATATCGTGACACTTTTCTTCTCTCTCTTCTCTTGCTTTGACCAATTAAACATGTCGCGATATCGTGACACTTTCTTTCTCCTCTTTCTCTTGCTCTAAAATACATGTCTCGATATCGCGACACTTTTCTCCTTGCTCTTTCTCTTGCTTTGGCCCGGAAAATACATGTCACGATATCACGACACTTTCCCTCTTATCTTTCTCTTTCCTTTGCTTGTTCTTTAATGTCATGATAATGTCGACACTTCCTTCACTTACTTCTGCTTTGTCATGATATCGTGACACTTCTACCTTCAGTCTTCTTCTCTCGCTTTTGTCATGAAATCGTGACATCCTTCTATACTTCTTCTTTGCTTTTGTCGTGAAATCATGACACTTCTTTTGAAGTCTTCTTCTCTACTTTTGTCGTGAAATCATGACACTTCTGCTTTCGCACTTTACCTTTTTTCTTTTGTCGTGAAATCGTGACACTTCTTTCACTTCTTTCTTTTGTCACGAAATCGTGACACTTTTTCAGTACTTGCTTTCTCGCTTTTGTCACGAAATCACGACACTTCTACTTACTTACGCTTCCTCTCTTCTATTTTAGTCTCGAAAATGCGACATGTCACGAAATCGTGACACTTTTCCAACTTACTTTCTCTCTCCTATTTTAGTCACGAAAATGCGACATGTCACGAAATCGTGACACTTTTCTTACTTGTTCTCTTTCTTCAAACTTGTCACGAAATCGTGACACTTCTTCTTGCTTTCTCTTTTTCTTCCAACATGTCATGAAATCGTGACAGTTTTTCCACTTGCCTTTTTCTTTTCCAACATGTCACGAAATCGCGACAATTTTTCCTGCTTTCTCTTTTTCTTCCAACATGTCACAAAATCATGACAGTTTTTCCACTTGCCTTTTTCTCTTCCAACATGTCGCGAAATCGCAACAGTTTTTCCTGCTTTCTCTTTCTCTTCCAACATGTTGCGAAATCATTTTTCCACTTGCCTTTTTCTCTTCCAACATGTCACGAAATCATGACAGTTTTTCCTGCTTTCTCTTTCTCTTCCAACATGTCACGAAATCGTGATAGTTTTTCCACTTGCTTTTTCTCTTCCAACATGTCACGAAATCGCGACAGTTTTTCTTGCTTTTTCTCTCTCTTCCAACATGTCACGAAATCGTGACAGTTTTTCTTGCTTTTTCTCTCTCTTCCAACATGTCATGAAATCATGATATTTTTTCTTGCCTGCTGTATATGTCGCGATATCGCGACACTTTTCTTACTTGTCTTTTTCTTTGATCTTTTGCATATGGGCCACTTCGGTCTTCTTGGAAAATCACTGTACATACTCTGAATAACCTTTGAACTCCTGTCTTCTACATCTGAATAGCTTTTGAACTTCTTGTCCATTGCATCAACAGATCTATCTGACTGTGTTGACAACAATGACAATATTGTTGCTGCACCTTGCTCAACATACCTTTGTTGGCCCACTTTTCTCATGCAAAAATGGTTCTATTGGGGGAGTAATCCCCTTACACTCCCTGGGTGTTGTGATACCTTGCGGTTGCAACCTCCACATCTATCGTTGCATTAGCCAACGGGTGCATCCAATGCCCTACATATTATGCGAGGGTGCCAATCTTGGAAATTATAAGGAAGCATGGGATGCGACTCCCATCGAACAACCTTCATGGTTTTTTACCCAAGGTTGTCTCCTTGCTTCTAGATTTTTTCATTGGTGCTAGTAATTTTGCTCATGCACTAGTCTCCTAATTGAATTGCTTCAAAGTAAAAGGAAAATAAGAAAGGAAACGTACAACAATGAAAATTAAAGTGTAGAAACAAAAACCTAACTAGACAATTTAATAAGGAAGTGATGCATCAAAGAAAAGGAAGATACAATTTCTATCTCAAACTCAGTGGGATTAATGAGCACGTGAACAATGCATGACTATGAATAAACATACTTGTTCACACAGTTAATATGCATAATCAAAATAGGTTTGAGACATGTACATATAGTTGAATCAAGGTTTCAGTCCATATTGAGTAAGAGAAAGAGAAAGCAAATGTTGCAGGTTAGATGATTGGCATAGAAACAAATATAAACTCCTTACAATGAAGAAAAAATTATTATTTATATATAAAATAGGGTATAATTTTCCCCCTAAACTCAAAATTCCCTCTTTCAAAATCCTTGCTTAGTTGCAATTAATGTTGTTAGGTTTTTTGTCATTCCTTGGTAGCCTCCTTGTTGGTGTTTTTAATGCTTCAGCAGCCCCTTAAGATATGTTGTACCTTTTGCAATTGCAAAACTATACACCTTTGCATACCAAGTGGGCTTTGATATTTTTGAAGTGTAACTGGAGGCAGTCTGATTGAGATCCAATTTTTATCCCTTTGTGTGTAATATTTACCTTTGCTCCCATATGGTGTCCTATTTATCACCACTAGCTTGATGTTACTCAGTATTTTCTTCTGGTCCTAAATGCTATGTATGCTTTGTTACCTTGGCTACTGAAATCCCAGTTTATTAGTAATTCAGTATATTCAGTTTTACCTAAGCTAGATTCCTAGATTGCTCTCTTTCCATAAAAACCATCATTAGCACATTAGCCCAAATGATACTCCCTCAAGTGTAGTGAGAATTCACTACACGTTCCCTATCGACTACTTAAAAACTTGTCTATAAATTTTAGACTTAGCATTTCCAATTGTCCTTGCTAGTTTGATAATGTTTGTTTGGCTTGGTTTTTCTCTCATCTATGCATCATCTTATTCTCTCCTCCATCTTCCATCTTCTTCTTTTCTCTATTATTCTTAGCTCATGGCTAAAATATACCGTTGATATCTCTTTCCAAGCATTGTACTAGAGACTCACTTTTTTTTATTTCTCCTTCCATAAGAAACTCTATTATTTCAACACACAAACTCTTCCTTCCTATTGCTTGCTCCACTCTCTAATCCTCTTGGCTATATTCTACTCTATGTTTCTTGTCTTAGATGTTCCTTTCCTTTCTCTAGTTGTCTCCTTCAACAAATTTCTTCAATTTTTTGAACACTATCACAAATTCAGTTAATGTGACTCCACTCACAATGGTGGATTATATCTCTCAACTTTTAGGTGTATATTTCAACCCTTGCTACAAAATTCTCTCAAACACTCTAAAGTAACTTTGATACCATTGTTAGAAAATAAACAATTTTCTCATAGTATATCAAGATTAAATCCTCACATACATTCAACAATAACAATGACAATAACTCGTTAAAAATATTATTGATAAATATATCTACTTAAGCAATGTAAATACAATATATTACAAAGCTTATTTAATCACACATTATAATGCTTTATCTTCAATATATACACTTTGGATATGAGACTTTTCACATTCACAAGACTCTTGACCTTTCTACTTTCACTAACTCTCCATCTCCTCAAATACATGGGAGATATGACTCTTCATATTTCTCATAAGAGAAATATGTTTTATTGACTTTTAATAATGACAAAATTCTAATGACTACTAAATGAAAAATATTTATATAACTCCACACATATTAAATACTTATATGACATGTAATATTTACAAAAATTTAGACTAAAAAAATTATAAACTATTTACAAGGTACTTAAAATATTCTTGCAAGGTACCAAATAGTGTAATACTTCTAATATAATTTATTTTTTAGTTATTGTTATTTTATTATTATGTTTGCAATTATTGCCTAATTTTTTTTTATTTGTAATAGATTATCTTTATTTTCCTTTTATTTGTTTATCTACAACTTCATTTGAAGATGGGATCCATTTATAGAATCATTACTACTCTACAGGCCCATGTTAGCCGAGGATTATAATTTTACTAGTAATGTCTCGAAGAGATTGATTTGAAGAACTTGTTTCAAAAAACATTTTTATTGTTCCATGATGAAGCTTTGTTGTCACCTCATGATTTCAATCAACTCTAATATCTCATGTTGCAAGGACCCTATGAGTTCTAAAACTATTAGTCTATCATGAGATAGGCTAGCCATGATATCTACTAATATATTCAAGTTAATTTCACCTATTTTCATTTGTCTTCTTTGTTTTGTGGGTTTTCCATTACTTGATTCAACCTTTCCTAATAAACATGCACTAGAATGTTTGGGATTTGTTGTTGCCATTGCACAACATACCCCAAAATTGGGGACCCATTGAAAATTTTGAAATTTTGATGTTTTGGGTTTTCATGATTTTGTTTATTTGATTAAAATCATTTTTTTTTTACTTCATGTTTAAGTTGAATTCATATCGTGATTGGAAATGTTTTAATTTTAAAACTTTAAGTTTTAAATGTTTAAATTAAATCATTTAAAATGCATTAAATAAAATCTTCAAAGTTAATTGATTTTTTTTTGGTTGATTTTAAATGAAAATATAATTTAAAACACTTTAATTTGATTGATAATTTTAATAAAATAATGTTTGGAAATATTTTAATTTTAAAACTTTATGTTTTAAAGGTTTAAATTAAATCATTTAAAATGCATTAAATAAAATCTTCAAAGTTAATTGAAAAATGTTTTGCTTTATTTTAAATGAAGTTATAATTTAAAACACTTTAATTTGATTGATAATTTTAATAAATAAATGTTTTGTAAGTGTAAATTTAATTTGATTGATAATGTTAAATGTTTTAAATAAAATCTTCAAAGTTAATTGAAAAATGTTTTGCTTTATTTTAAAATGAAGATATAATTTAAAACACTTTAAATGAAGATATAATTTAAAACACTTTAATTTGATTGAAGATATAATTTAAAACACTTTAATTTGATTGAAGATATAATTTAAAACACTTTTATACACTTTAATTGAAGATATAATTTTAAATGAAGATATAATTTAAAACACTTTAATTTGATTGAAGATATAATTTAAAACACTTTTATACACTTTAATTGAAGATATAATTTAAAACACTGTAATTAAACACTTTTATACACTTTAATTGAAGATATAATTTAAAACACTGTAATTTTGAAGATATAATTTAAAACACTGTAATTTGATTGATAAAAGTTGTGTGAGTGTTCAAGGTAAGCGCAGTGATTATCGAGGCATGTGAATCAAAGAGCTTGCATGAATCGAAATATCTACTGAGCCTCGGCTATTATAAAGCCTTTGTTCCATGTGTCCAGCAAAATGTGGGATAAAGTTTTCAAGGAAATCATGCATAAACAGATGACGCGCTAGAGGAAGAAAGTAAATTCATTTATTTTGCACATTTGTATTATTTCATTGAACTCAGACGTAAATTATTCGAAGATAGTCGTTGGAGATCCTAACATATAAGAGTCCATGGCGTATAAGAAACTTGAATATAATTCAACATAATGAAAATGATGCATTCAAACAGTGCAGAGGGGGTGATAAATGTCAGAATTACAAAGCATAAGTAGTATGACGCAAACCCAGCTACGTTAGTGGAGGTGTGAGCAGGCCGAACGTAGTGGTTAAAATGTGGCAAGAATTATGGTCACACTATTGTAGAACATGACAGTAGTTAAAAAAGCAAAATGAGAAGAGTACATTGAATGGATAAGTTATTAATAACTGTGTTGCTAGTGACTGATATGACACCGGAGGAGAGTGCCACCGCGAATACGACACCCGGGAGAAATCAAATAAAATCCTCTTGGAAGACGATGTAAAGCAATGTCACCGAATTCAAATTGGATGGCAGGGTGAACATCAGGATTTGGAGATTGGCTTCGATTAAACAAAGGCAATGAGATGAATAAGTTTCAAAATCATGGCGGATTAGCTGATGGATCTTGCTAGGTCAATTATTGGAATACTACGTTATCAATCCTACACTACCATGTATCAAATTCACCTGGATTGACTGCTCAAAACGTGAAGTTATATATTTTCAGATTGCCAATAAAGGAGAAGAAGGCCAAAACATGTGTATGTTCTATGTTTGTTTGAGTCCAGCGTGTCACAATCGTTGGAGAGAAGGAGATGCTTATTAAAGCATTGTCTCTTTCTAGTTCATTTCACATAATCAATTATGATTAATGTAGATTGATTTCTACTTTATTATGATGTGGAGCCAGAGCTGAAGAATCATGTTCCACATGGGAATAAATAAATGAAGATTTGCAGAGAAAATTTAAATTTATTTTTTTGAAATGATTTGTAAATAAAGTGAACCTGCCTGCACCCAAAATGTTGCTCTCGATTGGGCCTTCGCACAAGCTCCCACTTCTCATCGCCTCCGTCGGCAGAAAATTGTTGAGTGAAACTATTTGCGTCGGAGTCTTCAGTATCTAAGGATAAACTCTCAACATTATCAGGCGCAGAATAATTTAGTTTGTTGTGAATTTCTCTTCCTCTCGTTAGACACCAAGGATTTTGAGCTCTTCTCTAGGAAGATCGAGATAGCGGAGGCACATCAGGTGTTGCATAATCAAGGCAACGGAGAAAAATATTACAATATTACACCATGTTCTCAAATGGTTAATGATCAAATCATGTTCGTTAGCTATGGACAAAAGCAGTAAATCAAATAAATTTATGAGCAATACAAGGGCAATAGTTGTAAAGCATTAATGTTGTAACAAATATGTAACCAAGTGGATAATACAAGCACAGGTTGGAACAGGATAATAAACTAATCAAACGGATTGAAGAAACTAAACAACCAGAAAGATTTGAAATTATAAATACACATGAATATTCAAGAATAGAGATCGAAAGATTTTGGAAGATGCGGAATGGAGAATTGCGAAATTTAGCAAAGGATTTCCTCCATCGCTTCATTATTAGAGAATAGAGAGATTCTGGAAAAGCTTTATTGTAAGATTTTATTAAAATATTTTCATTTCATTATAGTGAGAATATGCATGCTGATGATGTTTTCACATGGTATTGATTTGATATATTAAATTATTTTTCCTAGAAGATCATATTAAATTTAGATTCAATTGGGTTAATAATAGTTGATTGAAGTTAGGTTTTGTTTCAAAAACATTTATGTTTAATGTTTTTAGAATGATTTGATATAATAAATTAGTTTTCCCTAGAAAAATCCTAAGCCATTCGTATCCTGAATCTGGATGCTCCAAGGGACTCAAGGATGAACGATTGAGGACTAAGGATCTCCAGATTTAGGGTACAAATGGCTTAAGATGTCTCTAAGGAATTTAGAGGTTGAGCCATAAAAATGGTTCCTATTAATAATCCAACCTAGGGCATGATAGGGTTTTAATGACACTAATCGTGTGGCTGAGACAAAAGCATATCAAAGGGTGAATATTAAATCTAGGGTGTGGCATGGATTGATGAAGATGGATGGATATGATTAAATAAAATCGGATGGTTGGGATTAATTCACTTATATAAACATATATTTATTAAATATATATAAAATATAATATATATAATATATATAAAATAAATAAATATAAATATATGTCAATAGTGGATGGAAAATGATGAGAAAACATGAGTGGAGGACAAATGGCTAGGTTTTGGTATCTACAAATACCCCTTTTTGTATTGTTTTGCATTAAACACGATGCAGTGCAAAAATATGAGACACCTATTTTGGTTAGGTGCAAAAGTAGCTTCTCTTGGGATGTGGAACACAAGCTTGAAGATAAAAGAATAAAGGAATTTGAATTTTGTGTAGCTTACCCCCTCAATTGGTGAATGAGTTTGCGGATGAATATCACGAGCCAATTGAAAAATATATGCAAATGAATTATGCAAATGTGATACCATTTTTGCCCCAATGGTGGGAAGGGGATTGGTGAAAAATGTGATATGATGCGTCTATTTCTGCCCCAATAGATGAAGGATTTGTTTGGAATATGTGATGGAAAATGTGTCTATTTTCCCTAATAGATTAAGATATTTTTGCCAAGTGTAGATGTCATGATCATGTAAGATGTATCCGATTTTGGAAAATCAAAACCAAATTTGGGGTGTTTCGATGTTGTTGAAGAATATGCCTTCTAGCGTCATTGATATGCAAGGATGAAAATACAAAAGATAATAAATAGTCAACTTTAGGGGGCCAACTAGTGACTGTCAGATAATTCCTATGATCAGAACCAATCATCCTAGCTAAATCCGATCACCATGATGACTGCCAAGGAAATATGTAATGATGAAGTGTGATAATATCCATGTTTTAAGCCCCACGAACTAGGCCATCAATGACAACTTTTGTGCAAATTATTCTTGGCAAGGTTTCACTCAAAATGTGAAGTACCCAATATAATTATGATTTTTAACAACAAGATATGGAATGATGAAAATAACCAAGTGTTCTTATGGTAGGTTCTTCATCTTACCAAATTGCATGGATGCAAATCGCTGCAATCGCCAAGTATATAGAATAACCCACTAGATACAAGGTTCACTTGAATGTTGTTTGACTTGGAAAATATGCAAATGATGATATGGAATGATGTGAAAATGATGTATGAATGATGATATTGATGATTATGGTCATTTTGTGAAGATTTGGATCATTTTGGAGTGCTTTTGTAACTTGTTAGACAAATTTGCAATTGGTTGTCGCAAATGAAAATTATGCATCCAAATTAGTTGGAATCTTCACAAAACTTGATAAAATGATGGAATAGATGCATGGATGCAATATGAAAATATTTTGTGGGGATAAGCCATTGTTTTGTGAAAATTTGATCTTTTGTGCAATTTGACGCCAAACACCCATTGGTACTTTTGAACTACATAAATGCTCATCGATTTTTGGGTGTTCTGTAAACACCAATGGGCACTTTAGTGCACCAAAAAACATCCATGGAAATATCAAGGTACTTGAAGTAGCTATAAATAGCTACCAGGAGAAACCAAGCTCATTTGTGCGTTTGAGAGTTTGAGAAGCTACGTCTGGGAGAGTGGAGTGAAGTGAGGTGAAGTGATTTGAGAATGAAAGCTATGGTGATGGAAGGAGTAGGTGTGGAGGTCGAGGCTGATGTTAGAGTATGAGATACTGAGGTAATACCCTTGTTTGTGTATTGTGCAAAACTTTTGTGTTTTTGTGATTTTTTTTGCAAAATGACAAATGATAAGTGTTTTGTGTTGTGTTGCAGCTTAGGATTTTGGAGGCTCGACATCGGTTCTTGTTGTACATTCTTGGGATGAGGAAGGTGATGTCGGATGAGGAGTGAGAGTTGTTGGACGACATGGAGCTAGTGAAGGTAGCCCGGGTTGATGTGGTGAGGGTTGATGAGGGGTGCTTCTCTGCCCTGATGGAGATGTGGGATGCAGATAGGGGAAATTTTTAGCTCCTGATAGGAGAGGTGACCATTACATTGGATGATGTATATCACATCCTCAAGGTGCCGATGGATGATATCCAAATTGAGGTCAGGCTCAACCGAAAGATATATATATGATGAATATATTTGTATATGCATGGCAGGGTGTGAGGGTGGAGAGTGGAGGTATACCTTACTTTTCCATGTACATGGACAAGGAGTTGGATACCCTTCATACCTTGGTAATGTTCGTGTTGGACAACATCGTGGCCCTGAACATCACTAGGTGTAGGTGCCCTTAGAATTTGATAGGAGTGGTGAGTGATATGCTCACTAGGCAATAGGTGTACGCATGGGCTCCTACATTGTTGATGCAGGTATATCAAGAGTTGTATGAGGTGACGAGGTGAGGAAGGAAGGTATTAGGGTACAAATTATTGCTATAGTGATGGGAATGGGATCACTTAAGTATTGCTCGATCGGAGGGCTTATCGGTAGTAGGCTTGGGTATGTAGCAGCCCTATGCTAGGATATGGGTTATGACTGAGGAGGTATAGCCAAGTCGGCCAGTGTAGATGAGTCAATGGTACCGAGAGTTGTGGGTTGGGTTGACATTCAACCAAGTGATATGGATGTTATGGAAAAATTACAGGTGGATCGAGGATGGAGAGCACTTACAATGAGTGCAGAAGGCTAGGTGGGTGGTTGGGAGACATCGAAGTGAGGCTGAGTATATTTAGTTCTCATGAGTACTCTAATATTTTGGCTTGAGGTAGGATGTCTTAGATGAGCCGATGCGATATAGGAGGTATCAGGAGGAGATAGGGCTACCATGTATGGAGCCATGGAGGGTGGTCTATGAGGATTATGGGGAGATAGATCTCCCAAATGTAGATGATGTAAGGATGACTATGGATTATGATGTATGGTTTGCAACTCAACCACCATGGGAATTGCCTCAAGAAGTAGTTTATGGGGATGGTGATGAGGCTAGGTATAAGGGGGTCCAGTAGGCCTCAAAGCGATAGTGATGCCTTTGATCAAATAGATGAAGGAGGAGGGATAATGGTGCAGCTAGGCAAGCTCTCGAGAGTGGGGGAGATGGTGGATATGGAGAGGATGTGAAGGAGGTTTTGTATGAGCCTCCAGATTTAAATGAGGAGGATTGGATGAGGCTAGAGCAGTAGGTAACAGAGCGGGATGCAAGGATTACGAGATTCTATGAAGATCTAGTAGGGAGGGAGAACCGACATAATGTTGATATAACACATATTCGATCTTAGCATAGATATATTGAGGCATTGGAGGATATGTTGATGGAACATCATATTCCACTTCTATATTCTCCAACCTCATCTATCTTCGGGGGTGCTAGGCATAACAAGCCTAGGCATAGCTCTAGGTCTAGGGCTCCTCCTAGGTCACAAGGGTCCTCTTGGAGGACATAGCTAGTGCTTATATGCACTTTTTTTATATGAGCCTTGGTGCTCCATTGTACATAGCCTTTTGGAAATCATTGTACATGCGATATTTATACATATATACATCGCTTTTACCTTTTGTGTTATATATGTTTGTGTGAGTGTTTTTTGTGGAATGCATATTTCTATGGATTATGAATGCATATGATATGTTATGGATGATTAATGCAAGGTAGAATGGATGATTAATGCAAGGTGGAATGTATGGATGATTAATGCAAGGTAGAATGTATGGATGTGCTAATGATAATTTATAGTTTAGATCTTGTTTTTCCATATTTTAGCATTGTTGTTTAATCAGGGGCACCAAAATTTGTGGTATGGATGGCTCATGAAGTGATATGGATGTTGACATGGAAGAATATATGGATGTTGATATGGAAGAAGATATGGATATTGATATGGAAAACTACCTATTTTGTAGAGACTCAGACATACTAGTGGCATCAAAAAAACTCACTAAAAAGAACCTAATCCCCCTAGGACCAAATGTGTGTGCAGTGAATTCATTTATTGAATCAAGAGCATGGTAATGACTTGAGGTAATCAAGAACCAATGTGTGTGCATGTGAGTTAATTAACTCATATTGAGTAAATTGGGTAAACTTGTTATGGATGAAACCAAGAAGCTAGCTTATCCATATGTGCGGTCAGAGCTCTCTTTGATAGAGATGTTTTGCCATGCATGAGTGTTCTCCACTGCTATTCAAACGTCTATAGCTCTGGTGGAGGCTAACTCCATATTCCATGACTTGTGTTTTTGATCTATTAAGTTTTGGGTATGACTACCTAACCGTATAACTGGAAATGTAGTACAATCCTTACAACCCAATGATCAGTGGTGTGTGATGTCAAAGATTTAGAGTTTTTGTTAGGGATTTGTCTCTACTATTTCTTTTATTTTAAGTATTGTGATAGTGGTGAGAACCACTATTTTTATGGACTATGTTGCATGATGGGACTAGAAAAGATGACCCTTTTCACTTCAAGGTATATACCAAGTATGGTTGTATCCCTCTTTGACACAAGACGTTTTTAAAGATGTGAAATTGTGTTTGGTTCAAGAATATATTGTTTTTGGAATCAATTCCCAAAACTCAAGATTTTCTCAGTGAAGATGTGTAATGGTCCTAAGAAGAACTCGACATGTATTTTGGAGTTTTCTTAAAACACTAGGAGTGGTCGAGTGATCAAAAACACCTAATAATTTTATGGAAAAGTGGTTTGTGCAAATGGAAATTTGACTTGGTGGAATTGTATGGATGACATTGTGAAGGCTCCCTTGATTAAGGCAACATAACTTTTGTGGGACCAATTAAGACCTTAAACTTAATAAATGATCCCTATATAAAATGTTTGTGTAAATGCAATGTATGACATGCAATTTGTGACATGCAAATTTGTGAAATACAATATGATATGTGGGCAAATGCATTATTTTTGGAATGTAGATGCAAGTGAAATGCAATGTTATGAATGAAATGTATGCAAATTTTTTTGTGTATTAGCCATATATATACATATATAGAAATAAAAGCATGCCTAGAATGGGATCTCCAGATGAGGAGAACCTAAAACTGGAGGAGAAGTTAGATATTGCTTAATGTCATCAAAGGCTTTTTAACACTCATTTGTCCAAGAGAATGACACCCCCTTTTATAGTAGGTGATTGAATGACCTACATTTGTTAGAAAGTTACGTAATAAAATGATAGATTGATTGGTTATTTCCTTGTAAACTATGGAATTAATTTAATTTAGCTGGGGGAACCAAGTTAGGATAAATACTAGGCATGTCCTTGTAGTCCATGCAAATATGTCCTTCTTTATCTTGAGGAGAGCAATTAATTGCTCTTGTTTGTCAGGTGATAAAAATTTTCCAAGCTTGGAAATTTGGGGATTGTCTTTGTCTAAACTAAGGTCCACATATATGGTATATTCAATGGACATGAGGGAACATTCCTCAAGTTGATGGGGCATATGAATCAAATTAATGTCATCTAAGATATCATCAAACTCTTCTTGCTTATGCTCATCTATTTCTACCTAGAAAACCTCGAGATCCGAAGGTGAGGGTGAAGGAGAAGGTAGAGGGAATGGAGGAAAGTAGTTGGTGGAGGCCCTTAAAAATTCATTTAATAAGACAAAATTGGAAAATGATGGAGGCGAGGAAATCCGGTCCATATCGATAAGGCTTATGTCAATTGGAATTGGTTTAGCCGGATCATATGGATTACGGAGTGGGATAAATAAATAAATAGGATTCATGTTGAATTATGGGAAATATGGAATGAGGTTGGGTGGAATGGATGAGACCTAGGAACTGGTGCTAAGAGCTTGGTAAACCTGGATAGCAACAAGCAACACAAAAGAAAGAAAAATGTTTTTGTTGATTTTTTATTTTTTGATTTTTTTTTGGTAGTGGTGATAACCACTATTTTTGTGTTATGTACATATGTTACAAGTTGGATTATGAAGTGGCTTAATGGAATGGAGGTGGTGGTTCACCGGTAGGGGCAGCTCACTCTTCTGGAAGAAGCAAGCGAAATATGGGCTCATGAATGGGGAACATGTTGAGATAAAACTCATCTTGTTCGGTGTGGGAAATGATGGGTAGGGTTATGCATAAGGGGTAGTATCAAAAAAGTAATTATAAATTTGGGGTGAATCAAGGTGAATCATGTATAAACTTCAAGGCAAATGTTTCAAAATTTTACAAAAAATTATCAAAATATGGTAAAATTTCAAAAACATTTGC
Organism: Wollemia nobilis; assembly: GCA_028583015.1. NCBI lineage: Eukaryota > Viridiplantae > Streptophyta > Pinopsida > Araucariales > Araucariaceae > Wollemia > Wollemia nobilis. The sequence continues at coordinate 1,532,615 of JAQPPZ010000690.1, read as the reverse complement.
AAGTAAATTATAAATAATTTTGGGGCCACTTTTGACCTATTAAATAATCGTAAAACTTCATAAAAAAACCACCATTAGATCAGTCTCAAAAATATCTTTCCAACGAGTATAAATATACCTATGTTTGGATATATATTGATGCCTAAAATTGTGAAATTATTATCAATCGCCTTGTGACAGTCACTTGTGTCAGTCACCTTGTGACAATCGCCACATGGCGACTATCACATGGTGACTGACAATAAGTTCAAATTTCTAGGTATCAATATATATTTAAACATATGTATATTTGTATTCATTGGAAAGCTCTTTTCAAGCCTGATCTAATGGTAGTGTTTTTATGAAGTTTCAAGATGATTTAATAGGTCAAAATCTATCCCAAAATGACATTAATTCCTTACCACCATTTTTGGGACCACTTTTGACCTATTAAATCATCTTGAAACTTCATAAAAATACCACCATTAGATCAGGATCAAAATGAGCTTTCCAATGAGTACAAATATGCCTATGTTTAGATATATTGATTCCTAAAATTGTAAAATTATTGTTAGTCATCTTGTTTCAGTCGCCTTGTGATAGTCGCCACATGGTGACTATCACATGGCGATTATCACAAGGTGGATATCACATGGTGACTATCACATGGTGACTATCATAAGGTGACTATCACAAGGCGATTGTCACATGGTGACTGTCACATGGCGATTGTCACATGGTGATTGATAATAATTTCATAGTTTTAGACATCAATATATATCTAGATATAGGTATATTTGTACTTGTTGAAAATCTCTTTTCAAGCGTGATATAATGGTGGTATTTTTATGAAGTTTCAAGATTATTTAATAGGTCAAAAGCGGCTCCAAATATGGTGGTAAGGAAGTAATGTTATTTTGGGATAGATTTTGACCTATTAAATCATATTGAAACTTCATAAAAACACCACCATTAGATTAGGCTTAAAAATATATTTTCAACGAGTATAAATATGCCTATATTTGGATATATATTGATGCCTAAAACTATGAAATTATTGTTAGTCACCATGTGACAGTCACCATGTGGCGACTATCACAAGGTGAATGACACAAGTAATTGTCACATGGAAACTATCACAGTCGTTCATGCCAGTCATCTTCTGTCAGTTGCATTGTGTTAGTTGCTTGCTTTGCATTGTTTGCTATCAGATAAAATTAATGTTTTAATTGTATGAGTTTCTCTATGAGGGTTACCTATATCTAATTGGATACAAGAGGCGAATTGGGCAGGATATATATTTTTAAATAATTTTAAGGTGAAAATTAGGCGAGAAACCTTATGGTACTAGGGTGAATTTACCGTAAAAAAATTTATCCCATAATTTTTGGGCGAATGGGCCAACCTCAAGGGTCCCAAACTTAGGAAAATAAAAATTGTGAAAATCTTAAAATTCTCTCTAAATTGTAAAATTCGTCACTGTGCACAACCCTAATGATGGGCTCTGACTCTTCTTCAGATTCATCTAAAATTATCGACATAAGTTCAAACTCTTCATGGATTTCATCATCAAAATCGTCAGGATGGAGGGCTTCTTCTCTTGAATTGAAATTAATCCTTTGGAAAGCTTGTTCAAGAGAAGATATGGTGGAAAGTGGATGGTAACCTAGACCTGAATGGTCGTGCACCTCTTGATATGGAATATAGATAGGTTGATGCACTACCTGTTCTTAACTATGTGAAAATAGTGAGATGTAAATCCCATCATGTTTTGAATGTTGGTAAGTGTTGGTTCTTTAAGTTCCTCTAGGGGTGTTGGAGTTGATGAAGAATCAATCCCCCCATATACAAAATTTATGCTATTTGGTATCGAACCCATGTTATATACTACTCCTATGGCCAAAGGTGGGTCACATGGGTAACCGAAATCCTTAGCCCTAGGAATGGTGAGGGGCATGACGGTGATGTCTTGGACCATGTATTCACCAATACCAAGATTAGTGAGATGGACCTTGACTTAGGATGACATGGAAAGACTATGATCATATGATGGTTTGGGAAGGTCGTTGAATGAATGATGATGATGAAGTGGATGGAAATAATCTTGATGATGTGGATTTATTATGACCACATGTGCATGTAGTCAATGATGAAGATGATGGGCGTATGGGAGCTTAATGGGAATTTGTGATAGGGAGCTCCTTAGGAATGGGATCCTTTGATGAAGATATTGGTGAAGTGGTAGATGGATTTAATGATGGTGAAAGGAAAAGGTGAGTGGAAGGAAGCATGGACTCATAAGGATTTGAAATGAAATTGCAATACTTAAACAAATCAACGTCCACCGGTATGCAATGTACTTGTCCCTCATAAACTTATTTCAAACATTGATGTGAAATGAAAGGGACACATCTCATTTCCCTCATCCAAGGTCTTCCAAGTAGTATATTGTATGCCATGGATCCTTCCAATATGTGAAACATGGTGTGCAATATTTTGACCCCTACTTCAATGGGTAAAACAACAGTGCCAACTGTGGAACACAAAGCATCATTGAATGCTTTTAGGGTGAATGATGAATTGGTGATATGATTTGGGGGAAGGTTATGATGATGAAGAGTGGATGTGGTGATGATATTGATAGAGGAACCAATATCAATCAGGACTCTTTTAAATGGATTCTTGTCAATTAGATTCATGATATGCAATGGAGGATCTACTGATTCCAATGAGATTGGCTTAATCTCAAAGTCATAGAATGTGATGGAAGACTCCATGCATGTGTGGATGCTCCCTACAAAGTTGTTGAAGGCATTAGAATATTGGGATTGTAGTTCAATGTACTTAAGAATATCAGTTAATGCCTCATAGTGTGCGGGAGATTGTTGAATTAACTCATAAATTGACAATTTGGTAGAAGCCATCTTTAGGCTTGTGGTTAACTGGCTACTCAATGAGATGATTGGTCGTGGTGGATGATTGATTGGGGGATTTGGAGGATTTTATTGGCTAGGGATATGGATAGGTGATGAAGGATTATGAGAAACTTGAATGGGTGGTGATTGTAGGAGGTTGTGACACACTTGCTTGAGGTAGTTGCCTTGCATTTTGTCCCACCATGATTGCCATTCGAACAAATAAAAAAATGCAACACCAAATAATGCTAAATAAATTAAACTCAAAGAACACATAATTGCACAATATATGATATTATATTAATGGGAGAGCCTAAAAACTCCATTGATACAATGAAGATTTTTGAATCATTTTTTATACAAATTTACAATGGCTAGGGTTCTTTGAAACCCTAGAAAACAAGGTTGGTGGTGTCTTCAAGCGTGTCCTTACTCCTAATAAAAGTGAGTGGGCTTTTAGTTATCTGATGTTGGGTCACTCTAGCTTAAGAAGCTATCCAATATTTATGTTACACCTTCAGATCTACACACAATAACACAATAAATATATTAGTATAACCTATGAGGGCTCCAGAGTGTGAGGCCCTCAGATTGCAGATAAAAACCCTAGCTATGCAATATGAATAAATGAACAAAATCTGAAAGTGTACAAATAAATTAATAAACAACATATTTATCTTACGTATTTATTGTAATTTGATTTAATATAGCTTGTTGCAGTGAACTGATGCGATGATGCCCTATTATCGCTTAGAGGCTAGGGAGACTTTAGGATATTTGACGTAAAACATCCGTGGGTTCTCGATGGCTACAAAAAACACTTTTGGATGCTTGGTGATGGTAGAAGGCACCTAAAGGTGCTTTGCGACAGGGAAGGAAGCATCCAAAGGCACTTGAGAGTGATAGGAAGCACCCAAAGGCATTTGGTGGCTGAGGGGAAAGTCTGCAAAAGTAGATCTAGATGTGTGAGGGATGCAGCGATGGATGCAGAGGCTATGGTAGATATGGATGGAAGGTGAGGGTGCTTGGATGCTCCAAGGGACTCAAGGATGAATAATTTAGGACTCAAGTTATTCAGATTTAGGGTATGAATGGCTTAGTATTTTTCCAAGAAAGTCAGGGGTTGAGCCATCAAAATATCTCCTATTAATAATCCAACCTAGGGCATGCTAGGGTTTCAATGACACTAATCATGTGGTTGAGATAAAAGCATATCAAAGGGTGGATATTAAATCTAGGGTGTTGCATGGATTTATGAAGATGGATGGATATGATTAAATAAAATTATATGGATAGGATTAATTCACTTATATAAACATATATTTATTAAATATATGTAAAATATTAATATTAAATATATAAAATAAATATATATAAATATATTTAAATAATTGGTAGAAAATGGTGGGAAAACATGGGTGGAGGACAAATGGCTAGGTTTTGGTGTTGTTGAGTGGTGTTTTCACCCAATTGTGAAAGTACACTCTCCTTTAGGATTTGGGTTCCAAATCCCCTCTTGCAAAGAAGTTAAACAAACAACTTCTCCAAGGTCTCCGTTGTATCAGCATTTGCATGTGTATTAGTAATCTCAAATAAAGATATTCAATTTAAATGCTTGGAACACCTTAGTGATTGCAAGTAACTGTAAAAAAGGGGCAATGTTGGTTTATTTTACCATGAAACTTTAGTGATTGTTCATTGAACCAAAATAAAGCAAATGTGAGTTGGCCCTCAGATGACCTTCAATGTGATGCTCAAAGAATGGAAATTTGTGAAATGCCATAAAACATAATTCCTTCAATGAAATTAGAATTTTCATGAAGGAAATGTCATCATAGGCTCATGAGTGCAAAATAGAAATGAAACTGAAAAAATGAAATTTGACCTTAAAATGGAAAATTTCTATTTTCGGATTTTTTAAAATCTCCAGTAAAACAGCAACTTCAATGAATTTTTAAAAATATTAAACAACTCCAAAAATGAAATTTCAAATATTGCGTATTAGAAGTATGAAGTATAACCTACGCAATGGTTAAATTATTTTTGGATTTTGAAATTTTGTAAATGTTTATTTTAATGCCTGAAAATTAATATATGGGTTAAAATTTCAGGGAAAAAATAAAATGCAGAAAACTGAAAATAAAATGCATTCAGTATGATGCTATCCTATTCTGACAAAACCGAAGATGTGAGGTTTTCATGCATGCAACCTAACCTATTGGACTTGCAAAATAAGCACAATCCGAATAAGCTAAGTGATGGCTTCTAGGGTTTAAATGAGGTTTTCAGATTTAGACATTCGCATAAAGCAACCAAGAAACTTGTATAAACTTTTACAAGCCTAAAATATGAAAAGGGGAAAATAGACATTTAATCTTGCATGCAGAAAATGACTCCTTTCTTGTCCATAAGATGCAACTTTCTAAAAATTTATGTATTAAAAATTTGTCATTTTACAATAACAGAAGTTTCTGGTTTTCCCAAACTAGTCAATGGAAGAAAAACAGCCCAAAAAGGTCCAGAATGGCCCTCTTGCCTTCAAATATGTAACTCTACTTGCAGCAGTTTCCAACCCCTTCTGGCCTATTTGAATGGCATATTTAAACTTCTAGAAAATTTGTTTCTCTTTCCATGATGGTTTGTTTCATTTTTCGATGGATGTTCGCTTCACCTTCCCTGACTGTTCGTGTGCTTTGGTTTCCATTTTGTGGCCCTTCACTACGTTTTCTCCACATGGGCTTGCATCCATTTCCCTCCGTGTGTAACGACCATCTTAAATGATTTCAAATCATTAAATATTCCTTATGTAATGCTTTGTCTTGTTCATTGGATTTTTTCCTTATGTCCACATCACTATGCAGGCCCGTTACCTTGGCGAAAATGGAACATGTCACGATATCGCGAAACTTTTACCTCCTTGCTCTCTTTTGTTGCTTTTAGCCACGAAAATGTAACATGTTGCGATATCGTGACACTTTTTCCTGTTTGGTCGCTAAAATACAACATGTCGCGATATCGTGACACTTTTTCCTATTTGGTCGTGAAAATGCAACATGTCGCGATATCGCGACACTTTTCCCTTTTGGCCGTGAAAACGCAACATGTCGCGATATCGCGACACTTTTTCTTGTTTGGCCGTGAAAATGCAACATGTCGCAATATCGTGACACTTTTTCTTGTTTGGCCGCGAAAACGCAACATGTCGCGATATCGTGACACTTTTTCTCCTCGCTCTTTCTCTTTGCTTTGTTTGAGTTCAAAGGTTACTCAGAGTATGTACAGTGATTTTCCAAGAAGACCGAAGTGGCCCATATGCAAAAGATCAAAGAAAAAGACAAGTAAGAAAAGTGTCGCGATATCGTGACATATACAGTAGGCAAGAAAAAATGTCGTGATTTCGTGACATGTTGGAAGAGAGAGAAAAAGCAGGAAAAACTATCACGATTTCGCGACATGTTGGAAGAGAGAGAAAAAGGCAAGTGGAAAAACTGTCATGATTTCGTGACATGTTGGAAGAGAAAAAGGCAAGTGGAAAAACTATCACGATTTTTCGACATGTTGGAAGAGAAAGAGAAAGCAGGAAAAAATGTCATGATTTTGCGACATGTTGGAAGAGAAAAAGGCAAGTGGAAAAACTGTCACGATTTCGCAACATGTTGGAAGAGAAAGAGAAAGCAGGAAAAACTGTCACGATTTCATGACATGTTGGAAAAGAAAAAGGCAAGTGGAAAAACTGTAACGATTTTGCAACATGTTGGAAGAAAAAGAGAAAGTAGGAAGAAGTGTCACGATTTCGTGACAAGTTCGAAGAAAGAGAACAAGTAAGAAAAGTGTCGTGATTTCGCGACATGTCGCATTTTCATGACTAAAATAGGAGAGAGAAAGCAAGTTTAAAAAATGTCACGATTTCATGACATGTCACATTTTCGAGACAAAATAAAGAGAGGAAGCGTACGGAAGCAGAATTGTCACGATTTCGCGACAAAAGCAGAAAGCAAGACTTCGAAAGAAGTGTCACGATTTCACGACAAAAGCAAAGAAGTAAAGTACGAAAGCAGAAGTGTCATGATTTCACGATAAAAGTAGAGAAGAAGACTTCGAAGGTAGAAGTGTCGTGATTTTGTGACAAAAGCAAATAAGTGAAGTACAGAAGCAGAAGTGTCACGATTTCATAAAAAAATTAGAGAAGAAGACTTCGAAGGTAGAAGTGTCACGATTTCGTGACAAAAGCAGAAAGCAAGACTTCGAAAGCAGAAGTGTCACGATTTCGTGACATGTCACATTTTCGCGACTCGAAAAGGACAGGAAGGCAGAGAAGCAAAAGTGTCACGATATCGCGACATGTCACATTTTTGAGACTCAAGAAGGGCAGGCAGGCAGAATAACAAAAGTGTCGCGATATCGTGCAATGTCACATTTTCGCGAAAAAGGAATAGAGAAAGAATACAGAGGCGAAAGTGTCACGATATCGTGACATGTTGTATTTTCATGGGCCAAAGCTAAGAGAAAGAGCAAGGAGAAAAAGTGTCGTGATATCGTGACATGTTGTATTTTCACGATCTGATGCAAGGAGAAAGAGAGAAAGAAAAAGTGTCACGATATCGCGACATGTTGTATTTTTGGGGTCCAAAGCAAGGAGAAAGAGAGAGAAAGAGAAAGCGTCACGATATCGCAACATGTTGTATTTTCGTAGTTGAGTTGAAGCCGACGAGGACCGGTGACAACCGACTAAAATTAGGGTTTACAGTTGTCATGAAAGCTGACTAAGATTAGGATTTACAGCCGACTAAGATTAGGGTTCTCATCACAAAAATTTTGTTATAAAAGGAGGGTTGTTTGGATATTTGAGGTGCATGTCGGATGAATGCAAAATACGGTCGTTGTGCGTAGAGAGCAAGTCGTGTCGAATCGTGCTAAGTGTGAAATTCGCAAAGAGAGCAGAGTGCACAAAAGTGAGAAGACGATCGTGAAGTTTGACTGTAACAAAGCAGAGTGTGCGAAGTGAAGGTGCAGAGAGCAGAGTGCACAGAGAACGCAAAGGTGAAGAAGACCAGTCGGGGGTCTTGCAAAAGCAAAGGTATCTTACTTGTTAAACCTATAGATTCAAATTGAAGTCCAGGTTGGTGCTTGGCATTAAGGGTTGGTGCTCCTTCCAGTTGGTGCTGGTAAATCAGGGGTTGGTGCTCCTTCCAGTTCATGCTGGTAAATCAGGGGTTGGTGCTCCTTTCTGTTGCTATAGATAAATTAGGGGTTGGTGCTCCTTCCAATGTGTGTTGGTAAATTGATTGTAAAGTTGGTGCTTTGCAAAGGCTGTATTTGGATGGTAGTCCAAGCAGTCAATTTTTGAGGAGTAGCCACATTGGTGAACCTCGTTAAATCTTGTGTTGTGTGATGTTCTCTTATGATACTTGCTTTATATGGTTTTAAGGTTTCATTATTTCAGTTTTAAGAGTTGTGAATTTAAGTTTAAAGAACTACACTGATTCACCCCCCCTCTTAGTGCCATTGTAAGACTAACAATTGGTATCAAAGCTAAGTTCCTGTACAAGTTTAACTGGCTAGGGTGATCTTGGAAGTAACACAATGGCAGGAGGTGAAGCTCTTTTTATGGCATTTTAAAAAGTAAAATCATAAAAGGAAGAAGGAGTGAACTCTGAAGTATGTGGTGAAAACCCTGAGGCTGAAGTAGATCTATAAGGTGAGTTGATCTCTGCACTTGAAGAGTGGAAGATAGAAAAGAAAAAGAATAAGAAAATTTCAAGAAATTTTGAGGATACAAATGAAATCATAACCAGTTTGAAAGTACAGATAGAAGAATCTAAAAAAATCTTTGAAGATATCGAAGTGCAAATAACCATGAAAATAGATTATTGCAGCAAGCTAGAAGAAGAGATTGTTGGTTTAAGAATGCAACTAGAAGATATGAATAAGAAAATTAGTTGTTATCACAAACGTGAAGAAAGTTCTATGAAGTTGGATAAGATCATAAATGACCAAAGGCACCAGGGCATCAAATTTGGTCTGGATTTCGTCGAAGGAGAATCATCAAATGGATCAAAGGCCAGAAATGTAGAATCCATAAAGAATGAAGATAAGAAAGAGGTTGATCAAAGAAAAACGTCTCATGCAAAAGAAAGCAATAATTCCAGGCATGAAAGGAGAATTGACAATGATGGATTCACCAATGTCACACAACAAAGAAGAAGACCTATGGTTCCTACGGCAACATGGCAAAGACCATCACCCAGGTTCAATTATCCCTTTTTTGGTTTCTATTTTAAATGCAATGGCTATGGACATAAAATCTCATACTGCAAATATAATGTAAGACCAAGGAATTTCACCAGTAGAAATGCTTTTTATCCTCTGATGAATTATACGGTAGAATGTTATAATCTGTCATAATTTTGGGCACATTGCAAGAAACTATAGAAGTACATTTGAATCAAATCAGTTTCAGGGAAGAAAATTTCAACCAAATAGGATGAGACAAAATAGAAAACTTCCCAAAAACATGCACAAGCTATTGATAAGGGAAATGCAAAACAAGAACCCAAAACTACTATCAAAACGGAGTGGAAAGGAAAAGAGCGACTTAAGGAAGAAAATGAATCCTTAATCGTACAAACAACATTTAAAGCACAAAATAAATATGTACCATGGATACTTGATAGTGGATGCTCCAGTCATATGACAGGTGACAAACAAAAATTTGAGAAGTTACGAGAAATATGAAGGTGGTTCGATGAAAGTTTGGAAATAATAATGGAGCTAAGATAGTTGGCAAATGTTCGAGTTAAAATTAGTGACGAAAAAATAAAGTCGGAAGAAGTCTTGTTTGTGGATGGTTTGAAACATAACTTGTTGAGCGTAAGTCGGATTTGTGATAAAGGTCATGAAGTAGTTTTTATGAAGCGGGGTTGTGAAGTCGGAAAAACAAACAGTGGAAAATTGATAGCAACTGGATCAAGGACATCCGGAAACTCTGTAAACGCTCTCGGAGACTTCAAAAGGAGCTTGTTTTATTGGAAAAGAAGAAGAAAATTGGTTGTGGCACAAGAGACTCGGTCATATCAGTTTTTATAATCTAGTAAAAATCACCTCAAAAAGGGCAGTGAGAGATATTCCCACCATCAAAAAACCTGCAAATAGCATTTGTGCTTCATGCCAAAAGGGGAAGCAAACTAGATTCACATTCAAAACAAAATATTACTACACAAGCAAACCTTTGGAACTAATACACACTGATTTATGTGGACCCATGAGAACACAAAGCATAAATGGTGACAAATATTTTATGTTGTGCATTGATGACTATTCCCGAATGACATGGATATTTTTCTTGAAGCATAAATCGAAGCTCTTGATATGTTCAAGATTTTCAAAAACCATGTTCGGAATGAAACAGAAAAGAGGATCAAATATTTAAGATCGGATAGAGGAGGAGAATTCATTTCGGAGGAGTTTATAGAGTACTGTGAAAAATACGGTATTAGGAGACATTTTTTAGCAGCTAGGACACCTCAGCAGAATGGAGTGGTAGAAAGAAAGAACATGACAGTGCAGGAAATGACACGGACTATGTTGGTTGAAAGCAGAGTAGTAGACATATTTTGGAAAGAAGCAGTCCATACTATGGTGTATATCCATAATAGGTACGTGCTGAGAACACATGAAAGCAAAACTCCTTATGAGTTGTGGTTCGGTAAAAGGGCAATAGAAAAATACCTCAAAGTTTTTGGCAACAAGTGCTATATCAAAAGAACTGAAGATAATCTTGGTAAGTTTGAAGATAGAGCGGATGAAGGTATTTTTGTTGGTTATTCGTAAAAAAGCAAAGCTTACAAATGCTACAACAAGAGGCTAAGAAAATTGTGGACAGTGCCAATGTTAAATTTGATGAAGGTAGAGAACGAATAATTAGCTATGAAATGAACTACCCAATTTATGAAGAAGTTATTGAAGGAGATGAGGAAAATGAAATGGAAAAGATACAAAAAATTGACTCAGATGATTTAAGGTGTGATTCAGAAGTGGAAGAAAATAAGAAATTCAAAATAGGCAGCTGGCAGAAAAATCATCCTAGAGAGCAAATAATTGGAGACCCCAATGTTGGTGTTCAGACAAGAAGAAGAGTAGTAAGTAACTACTCTCTATTATCCAGCATTGAGCCCAAAAATATTGCTGATGCAAGCAAATATGAAAGTTGGATGAACGCAATAAATGAAGAATTAGATCATATCGATAAAAATGAAACTTGGGAGTTAGTACCTAGACCTGCAAATAAAAATATAATCGGGACTAATGGATTTTTCGAAACAAATTGAATGAAGATGGACATGTAGTCAGAAATAAAGCAAGATTGGTATGTAAGGGTTATGCACAAGTTGAAGGCATTGACTTTGAGGAAAATTTTGCACCAGTAGCTAGATTAGATGCAATTAGAATGTTTCTGGCTTTAGCAGTCTACAAGAATTTCAAAGTTCATCAAATGGATGTGAAATTAGTGTTTTTGAATGGGAAACTTGAAGAAGAGGTTTATATTGAGCAACCATATGGTTTCCAACTTGGTGATGATCCCAACTTTGTTTACAAGTTGAAGAAAGCATTATATGGCTTAAAATAGGCACCCTGAGCATGGTATGCAAGGCTAGACAACTATCTCACCCAACAAAGGTTTAAGAAAGGTATGGTGGATAGTAATTTGTATGTCAAAACAAAAAATGGGCATCTTATTGTTCTTGTTGTATACATAGATGATATCATATTTGGCAACAACAAAGATGAGTCATGTAAAGATTTAGCAAATAAGATGCAGAAAGAATTTGAAATGTCAATGATTGGTGAACTTTCGTATTTCCTCGGGTTGCAAGTTAATCAAAATAAGAAGGGCATATTTATTTCTCAAGTAAATTATGTGAAAGAGATGTTAAAAAATTTCACAATGGAGGATTGTAAGCCAGTTAGCACTCCCATGATGATAGGTTGCAAGTTGAGTAAGGATGACAACTCTCCACCTATTGATCAAACCATGTACAGATCTATGATTGGAAGCTTACATGCACTGACAGCTACTGGACCGAGATATTTTGCGAGCGGTATGCATGGTAGCACAATTTCAGGCTAATCCCAAGGAGACTCATGTGACAGTAGTGAAAAGGATTCTTCGGTACCTCAAGGGTACTATGGAATATGGGTTATGGTATCCGAAAGGTAAATACTTCACCCTTATTTTGTATTCAGATGTAGATTGGGCAGGATGTGTAGATGACAGAAAGAGTACCAGTGGAGGTGCATTCTGTCTTGGAGACAGATTGGTCGCATGGCACAGTAAGAAATAAGAGTCAGTTTCTTTATCAATAGTAGAGGTAGAATATATTACAGCGACAATATGTTGTATGCAGGTATTGTGGATGAAAAAAACCCTGAAATATCTTGGTATTAGCTTCAGTGAGCCAATATCAGTTAAGTGTGATAACACCAATGTCATTAACATCTCCAAGAATCTGGTTATGCATTCACGCACAAAACACATTGCTATCAGGTATCACTCTTTGAAGGAGAAATTTGCGAAAGGTGAGGTTAAGTTCGATTTTGTTCCAACTACAGAGCAAGTAGCAGATATCTTCACAAAACCATTGCCCAAGGAAGTTTTTGAGTACCTTCACAATAAATTTGGAGTGGTCACACTTCCCAAGAATTAACTAGCTATAGGGATCACATTCTCAGGGGGAGCATTTAAGTATTTGATTATCTTTTTGCTCATGTTCATGATTTTTGGTAAGTGTAATAAATTATGCCTGAGAATGTTGTGCATGGACTCAGGGGGAGTCTGCAATAGCCCTTTGGTATTATTGTCAAATGGGGAGAAGAGTTACAGGAAATTGCACATGTGTTGCCAACAATTCCAAAGGGAGAGATTGTTGAGCAAGTGCAACAATAGTATTGTCATTGTTGTCAACACAGGCAGATAGATCTGTTGATGCAGTGGACAAGAAGTTCAAAAGCTATTCAGATGCAGAAGATAGGAGTTCAAAGGTTACTCAGAGTATGTACAGTGATTTTCCAAGAAGACCGAAGTGGCCCATATGCAAAATATCGATATTGCAACATGTCGAGATATCGCGACACTTTTCTCTTTTGACCGCGACCATGCAACATGTCGCGATATCACGACACTTTTTCCTCCTTTTGGCCGTGACGGTGCAACATGTCGTGATATCACGAAACTTTTTCATCTTTTGGCCGTGACAGTGCAACATGTTGCGATATTGCGACACTTTTTCTTCTTTGCTCTCTCCCTTTGCCTTGGACCACGAAACTGCAACATGTCGCGATATCGTGACACTTTTTCTCCTTGTGGTATTTTTCTTTTTCTTTGATCTTTAGCATATGGGCCACTTCGATCTTCTTGGAAACATACAAAAAAGGTGGGTCCCCAATTTTGGGGTACGTTGTGGAGCAGCCACAACAAATGGTGACTCTACTGGGAAATGCTCCTAAGCATTTTGGTGAGAACTCAACCTGAAAATACACGAATTCAAATACAAGCATCAACAAATATCCAAAGAATGCAAACAGATCAGAAATACATGAAGCATCAGAATCTTTAAGCATCAGCTCAGTGTGTGCTATGTGCTTCATTCCCTATCGTTTGAAACTTGTTCAACTTTCCATTGTCAGTTTCACTTATGATTCGTATGCACGGATATGAATGATTTGTGCAGGATTTTATGTATGACAACTATGCTAGAGATATAACAACCTGCTTTACAAAAGCTCAAACTTTCTAGTATCATAAACAAACATATTAAAACTGTCAAACCCTCTTAGGACCAAATATGTGCATACTAAATTAATTTACTATATCCCAAAATTGGTTATGTGTCACTACCATCTTGAACCCAAGTGCAAGTGTGAGTGAAATCAGAGCTTTGGGGAATCGAATTCCCAACCTAATCGATATGGGAATTTAACCCTATCCTTGCTACTCTGATCTGGAGTTCATTACCTCATCTTAAAAAAAATGATTTAACTTGTTATGGATGAAATTGTCAAGATAGCATGTCCATTTGAGCAGTCAGTGGTCTTGCTTTTAGACAAGACATGTTACCACGCATGAGCATACTCCACTGCCAGTCATGTGTCTATAGCCCTGATGGAGATCAACCCCATAATACAAGAGTTGACTTTACTTTTGATTTCTTGAACCTTGGGGATGACTACCCATCCTTGCAAGGGACATGTAGTACGATCCTTCCAATCCAATATCGATGATGCAATAAAAGTAGAATGAAAAATATTTGCCTTGGAATTTTAAGTTCTTGAGTGGGCAAAATAGAATCTTTGGGGAATCAGATTCTCAACCTAAGTGATATGAGAATTAGACCTTATCCTTATTACTCCATGAAGGTCAAATCAAATCTTTGGGGAATTGGATCCTCAACCTAAGTTCGATGAGGATTTAACCCTACCTTACTACTCTGATTTTAGGCTTTAAGCACTATGGGAGTGGTAAAAACCACTATTTTAAGGATTATGTTGCATGATAGGATAGACATGAAATACTCCTTTCGCCTCACCTTTTATTCCAAGTATGGTTTTGACCATTTTTCTCAAGATCCTCTTTAATATGTGTAGAACGTGCTTGGTTCAAGATATTTCGGGCATCAGTTCCCAACCTTAGGATACTTTTAATATATGTTATATAATAACCCTAAGAGGATTCGACACCTTTTCAATGATTGTACTTGAAATGTAGATGCAACTGAGATGAAACACATATGCAATGCAGAACGTAACATGAGATATGGATGAATGCATTGCTCTCTTTTGAAATGCGGATGGAGTATATCACCTACTTTGCCATAATCTGTAAAACTGACAACTTCACATCACAATTTTCAAATGATATTATTTAATGTGTTTGCGTTACTTGTGGAGCTTTCTACAATACAATTCCAATGTTTCATATTATCCTAGTCTTAGTCAACATTCATAAGGACATAAGTTGACATCTCGCTTTTCTTTTCTTTTTTTTTTTCAAAACAAACCAACAATGTCCAAAGGACCAACACACAAAACTTAAAAACCAAAACTAAAATGCAAACCCAACATCAAAAACCAAAAAAAATATATACAAATGTACAATATGGTACAAGATGATGCAAAACTTGGACTATCACTTTCCTGGATCCCAAACATGATTAGAACATTTCAAAAGACATATGACACAATAGGTATGCCAAATGTTGTAGGAATCCAGCAATAATAAGATCAAACCAAGCAATGCAAAAAAATTCAACTTGCCTCGCTCACCCCACCAATTTGATTTAGCGTCATTAGTACTCTCATAGGTGAGATTCAAATCATCAAATTGATTAGACAATATTTGATCTTCAATTTCATCTCGTCTATTCTTTAAGGTATAAATTTCATAATTCCATTCATGATTTAGAACTAGGCTTTCTTTATTCAAAATGAAATTTTGTAAGCAAGAGCCTATTTCTAAAAATTTCAAAGTTAATTCATTTTCCATGTTCTTAGGCCAATTAAAACTGTGCAACAATTTACAAGCCTCTAGGATATTTATTAAATTGGGATCATTAGGAGTTTTTATCCTAGGTTCAAGAATTAATTGTTGATGAATTTTATTTAGCAATTTAAATGCATCAAGCTCCTTTTCATTCATTAAAGTAATGTTATCAAAGGTGTGGTTAGAAATTAATCCTTGTTCTTCATTCACCTTCAATGGCATTTCATCATATAGCACTTGTTCTTTCTCCATGATTCGTTTATCAAAGGCACCAAACTTAGGTACCCAATTGAACACACGTCCATCCTTTTCAACCCTCAAATATTTTTGGTCAAAGTGTATGTCAAGTAACTCATCTTCATGATCAATCACTTGCGTCTCCTCCCATTCATCTTCACCTTCCTTAGATGGTTCAGTTATTTCCAAAAGTGGGTTATCTCTTGAATTCAAATCGGTAAAGCTATCATAATCAAAATTTGTAACCCATGATTCAATTTTATCACAATTTGGAATGTTTGGATCCTCTTGGTCATCACTTTCGAGAACATCATCCAAAGTGTCGTTCAAGAACAAGTGGTGAAATTCGATTGTCTTCAACTTCATTTGTTGATTTTCATTCCAATTCATTTTCAACCACTTATGATGGCTTAGGAGCTTCTATAATGGGATCAATTTTTGAATTCCGTGTCATATAGTTGCTCCAATCCTTTGCAAGTACATCTGACCAAATCATGTCCACATAAGTTTGTTCATCCAAATCATCCTTTTTGGGTAATGATTCTGGATATTTCTTTTCCAAAACAAGATGGTGATCATTTGATTCCAACTTCTTGTTACCCATCCATAGAATTTCTTCTCCAAAATATTCATGCTCTTCAAGACTTTTCAAATAGGTATTTACTTCAACATGAGTCACCTCAAAATCTCTTGTAACGCTCGAAGAAGCATAACATGAAACACCATTAAGATCGACATTATGAATTTTCTTCCTAGGATGATTTGGATGCATACATTGATGTGCTCGTTTTTGTGGTGGAACATGCCTACATACCTTCTTAACCACTTTATTTTGCTCTTTTACTTTCGATACGAAATCTTTGGGTTGAGTGGTAGAAGTAGTAGGATTAGTTGGATTGATATCCACGGACTAAGCTTGAACATTTTTTGCGATGGTTCCATGAGTGACCACATGATTCTCTAATTGAGGCATAGTTGGATGGATGGAAGTACTTATATAAGCATAAGTGGGAGCATAAGTTGGTATGGTAGGATAAAGTTGATTGTAGGGAAAATCATTTAATATCGAATTTTGTTGTGCCCATGCTTGATTTACTATCGAGGTGTGATTGCAAGCCCCTAGTTGTCCTACCATAGTTGATTGCTCCATTCCATAACCTTGTGGCCTCAATTGTTGATCTACAATCATAGCTTCTATGTAGGTCGATGCAAGATCAGTAACCAAGGGATTAATCCTAACAAATATAGCAAATAATGGATCCAATGCTCGAAAGTATATTTGAAGAGCACCACTTTCCTCCATAGTATAGGGAGAAATTAATCTTGCATAAAGCTTTCGAAACCTCAAGTTGAAATTTCTCACTGGCTCATTAGGTTCTCTTTTGCAAGAAACAAATTGTTGATATATCATGAGAGGATCAATGAACAACCTAAATTGATTGATAAACTCATCTTTCAATTACGTCCAAGATGTAATAGAACCAGCGGGTAAATTGATGTACCAATCATATGCCACCTCATCTAGGGTTCCATGAAAAATTCTACATGCCACATCCTCATGTTCGAAATTCCATCTAACTAGGATATCCACATAGGCTTGAATATGTTCCTCGGCTGATGTTGGACCATTGTGCTTAAATTTGGGCAAACGTTTTTCTACGTTCTTGGGTAAATCATGAGAATCTCCACTAATGTTCAAAGGACTAACATGTATCCCATACCACGTTCCTATAATTATAGCCATTAATGAAACTCAAATAATAACATCAAAACCCATTTGTTAGTCATGAATAATAGAAGGAACCATGAAAAAGCAATATTCTAAAAATGTAAATTAGTTTTTGATTCACCAGATCACATATGCGCAAGTGAAGATCATAATCCTAGTGTTGTAGGCTTTCTGATTCACAAGATCGCATTACACGAAAGTGAAGAGCATAATACTGACAACAAATACATTTTTAGACAAAGTAATTCCTTACAAATAAGCATGAAATGACTAGCAAATATCAAACATGTAACGTATAAATAATCATGTTAGCATCAACCAAGAAATGTATCCATTAAAATCAAATGAAAGTAATTGCATGGACAATCAAGACCAAAAAATTTTCAAAATCAAATCAAAACACATTATTCCTATATGAATAATCAAAAGCGTTAGAACAATGCATAGTAATTCATGTCCTCCTTTTAACACTACAAGGTTGTATTGTTAAAAGAGGGCTAGAGATAATAATCAATAGGGCATGAAATATTCAAAATTTAAATCCCTATAGCATTTAAATCACACTGAAATAAACCAATTAAGGCCCTCCTTCTAGCACCAAAATGTTGAGTGGTATTTTCACCCAATTGTGAAAGTACACTCTCCTTTAGGATTTGGGTTCCAAATCCCCTCTTGCAAAGAAGTTAAACAAACAACTTCTCCAAGGTCTCCGTTGTATTAGCATTTGCATGTGTATTAGTAATCTCAAATAAAGATATTCAATTTAAATTCTTGGAACACCTTAGTGATTGCAAGTAACTGTAAACAAGGGGCAATGTTGGTTTATTTTACCATGAAACTTTAGTGATTGTTCATTGAACCAAAATAAAGCAAATGTGAGTTGGCCCTCAGATGACCTTCAATGTGATGCTCAAAGAATGGAAATTTGTGAAATGCCATAAAACATAACTCCTTCAATGAAATTGGAATTTTCATGAAGGGAATGTCATCATAGGCTCATGAGTGCAAAATAGAAATGAAACTGAAAAAATGAAATTTGACCTTAAAATGGAAAATTTCTATTTTCGGATTTTTTAAAATCTGCAGTAAAACAACTTCGATGAATTTTTAAAAATATTAAACAACTCCAAAAATGAAATTTCAAATATTGCGTATTAGAAGTATGAAGTATAACCTACGCAATGGTTAAATTATTTTTGGATTTTGAAATTTTGTAAATGTTTATTTTAATGCCTGAAAATTAATATATGGGTTAAAATTTCAGGAAAAAAATAAAATGCAAAAAACTGAAAATAAAATGCATTCAATATGATGCTATCCTATTCCGACAAAACCGAAGATGTGAGGTTTTCATGCATGCAACCTAACCTATTGGACTTGCAAAACAAGCACAATCCGGATAAGCTAAGTGCTGGCTTCTAGGGTTTAAATGAGGTTTTCAGATTTAGACATTCGCATGAAGCAACCAAGAAACTTGTATAAACTCCATTTACAAGCCTAAAATATGAAAAGGGGAAAATAGACATTTAATCTTGCATGCAGAAAATGACTCCTTCTTTCTTGTCCATAAGATGCAACTTTCTAAAAAAAATTGTATTAAAAATTTGTCATTTTACAATAACAGAAGTTTTTGGTTTTCCCAAACCAGTCAATGGAAGAAAAAAAACCCAAAAAGGTCCAGAATGGCCCTCTTGCCTTCAAATCTGTAACTATGCTTATAACAGTTTCCAACCCCTTCTAGCCTCTTTGAATGGCGTATTTAAACTTCTAGAAAAATTGTTTCTCCTTCCATGACGGGTTGTTTCATTTTTTTATGGTTGTTCGCTTCACCTTCCCTGACTGTTCGTGTGCTTTGGTTTCCATTTTGTGGCCCTTCGCTGCATTTTCTCCACATGGGCTTGCTTCCATTTCCCTCCGTGTGTAACGACCATCTTAAATTATTTCAAATCATTAAATATTCCTTATGTAATGCTTTGTCTTGTTCATTGGATTTTGTCCTTATGTCCACGTCACTATGCAGGTCCGTTACCTTGGCAAAAATGGAACATGTCGCGATATCGTGACACTTTTGCCTCCTTGCTCTCTTTTGTTGCTTTTAGCCACGAAAATGTAACATGTCGCGATATCGCGACACTTTTTTTCTAGTTCTTTCTTTTCTCATTTGGTCACGAAAATGCAACATGTCGCGATATCGCGACACTTTTTCTCGTTTGGTCATGAAAATGCAACATGTCGCGATATCGGGACACTTTTTCCTATTTGGTCGTGCAAATGCAACATGTCATGATATCACGACACTTTTTCCTGTTTGGCCGCGAAAACGCAACATGTCGCGATATCGCAACACTTTTTCTTGTTTGGCCACGAAAATGCAACATGTTGCGATATCGTGACACTTTTTCTTGTTTGGCCATGAAAACGCAACATGTCGCGATATCGTGACACTTTTTCTCCTCGCTCTTTCTCTTTGCTTTGTGCCACGAAAATGCAACATGTCACGATATCGTGACACTTTTTCTTCCTCGTTCTTTCTCTCCTCTTTTGGTCGCGAAAATGCAACATGTCGCGATATCGCGACACTTTTTCTCTTTTGACCGCGACCATGCAACATGTCACGATATCGCGACACTTTTTCCTCCTTTGGCCGCGACAGTGCAACAAGTCACGATATCGCGACACTTTTTCCTCCTTTGGCCGCGACAGTGCAGCATGTCGCGATATCGCGACACTTTTTCTTCTTTGCTCTCTCCCTTTGCCTTGGACCGCAAAACTGCAACATGTCGCGATATCGCAACACTTTTTCTCCTTGTGGTATTTTACTTTTTCTTTTATCTTTAGCATATGGGCCACTTTGGTCTTCTTGGAAACATGCAAAAATTGTGGGTCCCCAATTTTGGGGTACGTTGTGGAGCAGCCACAACAGGTGTCTACAAAGATATTATGGTTTGAAGGTACTTTTGGTTGTCTTTGTCTTTTATATACACTTACCTTTTTTTATACCTTGATTTAGGGTGAGAAGCATTTTACTTTGCAATAACATGTGCTAAATCCATTGGAAGCAAGAAATCATATTATTACTATTTTTTTAAGATAAATGTCTTTTATTCAGGTCCCCTTCCATAAAAAATGAAAAATATTAAATTTATTCTTAGGTCCATTAAACCATATCTGACTTGTATTTTTATCAAACTATTATATTTTCAACTCTTTGATATCATTTTCATTAAGAGAGAGAATCTCCCTCATGCATTTCCTTCTAAAATTTGAATTTCTCCAAGAAAATAATTGACACCATGATTAACTAAATTATCTTCTACCCTATTTTATTTTCTATATATGTTGACCTTTCCAAGATTTTGCCTCAAGCAATAGTTGACAAACATAAAAATGATGCTCTTTTGATCTACTCCCATTATTAATTTTTCTTGATGGATTTATTAATATCATGTGAATCCCTTCAAGTGAAATATATCTACATCCTATTTAATTGCAATCTTGATCCATGTAAGAAGTTACCTAGTTTTTACATAGTTGTTAGTTTAAATTTGATGCAAGAGCATCCACCAAGAATATAAAATGGATCAATAACGATTAGAAAACCTCTTAACTACTTGAACTAACACATAAGTAGGGAAGAGAAAGTGGAAATAATTGGGAAACAAAAATAAAATTAAAAAGAGAGAATGACATGAGAAAGAGAATATGGAATGACAAGTAGGGAGGAGGAAGGAGAAATGACAACGTATATGAAAGTATTAAGGAAGACCTAAGAGGAGGAAAGAGTTTGAAGGAAGAGAAGAGAGTCTGGAAGAATCAAAATGGACAGATAGACATAAAGAAAATAAAGGAGAATGCCAGACTTGGGAGAGGAGGATACACAGGTCTAAGATGACATAGGAGAGAGATTTTCCAGAGTTTATTTGTTTACTAAATGGCTATTTTTCCAATTTATTAATAAAATACAACCATTTAGCTATTCTCTATGTGTATGTTGAACAATGAAATTTTGAGTTAGTGGAATAACATGTTGTAGATTGGAGTTATTATTATGTGTAGGATTATAGAGATTACAAAGTATGAATATAATATGAATAGAGGCATCATCCTGGTGCAAGGAGGATCGTATGGTTGATTCCACGGTTGTCATTTGAATAGGAATAACTTTAAATTTAAACATAGGTGTTATTCATATGAAAACCTTGTAGTGTGAGAGTTTTTGGAACCAAAAAATGTAAGGATATCAATGGATAAGAAATTGTTTGATATAGAACATGTGATTACCATTCCTATCAATTCAAATTTTCATTTGAATAAAGAAGAGTTACTATTTTTCAAGATAAATAACTATGCCATTTGAGTTCGAAAGTTGTTGTTCAATGTGAGCTATATTGTTCAAGAGGAAATGACATAAAAGTGGGAATGTTGGCTGAAGTTCTTGTTTAGCAAGTGGATACATCAATGAATTACAATTGTATAAAGTCATGAACATGTGATTACCATTCATGTGAGAAAGGATTTTATTGTAAATCTTGAAGGAGACCATCATTGGAACTACTGTTCAATTGAGAAAAACACCTTTATTAAGGGAAGATTGTAATTAAGAAACCAAGACTATACCATTTAAACAAATAGAAACTGATTATCTTATGGACTATTGTACAATGAATTAAATTATCATACAATATCCTTATCATACAAATGAATTACCACTATACATTTAAATGTTGCCATACAAACCATACCATAAACCACCATACAATGAATATTATCATATGATGAGCATGGCCATAGAATTAAAATAACCATACAATAGGAAGAAATTTACAATGTAACTTGTGGTAGTAGGTTGAGTTGATCATTTTCTACTTGAGAAGGTCATCCATAGGAGGACTTCCTTCTCTCATATGCATCATTTGGTATTAGATTTAGTTGTGATACATACTTGAGTAATATGGCACAATGAGGAAGAGGAAGATAACATGGTTTGGGAGCCCGACCTATGGATATAGGAGAAATGCTAAGAGGAATCATTTCCAGGTTAGATGCAATTAAAACTATCCAAAGGAGAGGCATTCATCTTGAGGAAACTAGTGATAATAAATAGGAGGAAACTATTCATGTATAATCTTGAGATGAAGAGCAAGGAGAATAACTAGAGAAGGAATTGATTCAAGCAATCTAAAACATGGGACATAAACTAAATATGGATACCCCCAATTTTAATGGAAGCTTAAATCTAAAAGAATTGATAGACTAGATATCAGAGATGGAAATATTCTTTGACTATGAATTTATGGAGGATCTAAAGTGAGTCAAATTTTTTAGTCTCACAATGACACTGAGAGGGGGGGGTGAATCAGTGTAGCTCTTAAAAACTTGAATCTGCAACTCTTAAAGCCAAAACAATGAAATCTTAAAACCACATAAAGCAAATATAACAAGAGAGCATCACACACAACACAAGATGTATCGAGGTTCACCAGTTTTGGCTACTCCTCAAAAATAGACTGTTTGGACTCCCATCCAAATCTAGCCTTTGCAAAGCAACAACTTTACAATCAATTTACCAGAACCAACTGGAAGGAGCACCAACCCCTGATTTATCTACACCAACAGAAAGGAGCACCAACCCCTAATTTATCTGCACCAACAGAAAGGAGCACCAACCCCTGATTTACCAGCACCAACTAGAAGGAGCACCAACCCCTGATGCCAAGCACCAACTTGGACTTTTGTTCTGATTATAGTTGATTGACATAAATATGCCTTCACTTTTACAAGACCCTGACTGGTCTATTGCTTTCTCAACATTGCCCACTCTTTACCCAGCACACACCTTGCTCACTCGCCTCCTGCGCACTCTCTTCCAGCAGCACTTTCACACTCTTTCGGCAACACTTTCACCCTCTTTGAGCCACACTTAATTCTCCGTGCAAACAACATTTTATACCCATATTGTATTTTGTAACTCCAGTTGTAACTCCTTTCATTTCTCATGCGCCACTTGTCAGTTGTAACGCCTTCTAACTGTAACTGCTTTTGTATATAAATAGGGTAGGCTTTTCATCAACCACGATGCATGTTACGAATTTACACATATACCCCTACCATGACTATTCGTATTCTCTGTCATGACTATTCGTGTTCTTTTCTATGCATGCATGCATATTCAATTCTATTTATACGACTGTTAGATTTCTCCTTCTTCGATTGTTCTTAAATTAGCTGCATTATTTTCTTTTGTAACGTCCCCTGTAACTGCTGTGTAACTTCAGTTAACGGTTACATATCTTAATTCGGCTGGGTTCTATTTTTAGCTTGTGCCAAAATGACCTGTTGTGAAATCGTGACACTTCTGCCTCTTTGTCTTCTTCTCGGCTTGTACCCGCGAAAACACAACATGTCACAATATCGCGAGACTTTCGCCTTCTTGCTGCTTCTGTTTTCTTGTACCCGCAAAAACACAACATGTCGCGATATCGTGACACTTTCGTCTTCGTACTCTTCCTTTTTACTTTTGTTGCGATATCGCGACACTTTCGCCTTCTTACTTTCTCTCTCCTCCTTAAGTCATGAAAAAGTGACATGTCGCGATATCATGACACTTTCTCTCCTTTGCTCTTTCACTTGCCTTCGGGTCGTGAAAACCCGACATGTTGCGATATAGCTACACTTTTTCTCCTTAGTGATTTCTCTTGCCTTAGGGTCGTGAAAACCCGACATGTCGCGATATTGCGACACTTTTTCTCCTTAGCGCTTTCTCTTGCCTTCGGGTCACGAAAACCTGACATGTCGCAATATCGCGACACTTTTTCTCTCAAACTCTCTCTCCTACAACTTGTCGTGAAATTGTGACCTTTTTCTTTCGGACTCTCTCTCCTGCAACATGTCATGAAATTGTGACACTTTTTCGTCCGTACAACCTTCCTTGCAATATGTCACGAAATCGCGACACTTTTTCGTCCGTACAACCTTCCTTGCAATATGTCGCAAAATCGTGACACTTCTTCGTCCATACAATCTCTCTTCGCTTTGGACCGCAAAAATGAAACATGTTACGAAATCGCGACACCTTTTTCTCTCTCCTCTTTCTCTTCGCTTTGGACCACAAAAATGAAACATGTCATGAAATCACGACACCTTTTTCTCTCTCCTCTTTCTCTTCGCTTTGAACCGTGAAAATGAAACATGTCGTGAAATCACGAAACCTTTTTCTCTCTCCTCTTCCTCTTGCAATATTTCACGAAATCGCGACACTTTTTCTACTTGTCTTTTTCTTTTCCAACATGTCGCGAAATCGCGACAGTTTTTCTTTCTTCTTCTCTCTCTTCTAACATGTCGCAAAATCATGACAGTTTTTCTTTCTTCTTCTCTCTCTTCTAACATGTCACGAAATTGCGACAGTTTTTCTTTCTTCTTCTCTCTCTTCTAACATGTCACGAAATTGTGACAGTTTTTCTTGCTTGCGCCTTCTCCCCGAACATGTCACAAAATCGTGACAGTTTTGCTTGCTTGCGCTTTCTCTCCGAACATGTCACGAAATCATGACAGTTTTGCTTTCTGGCTCTTTCTCTCCAAACATGTCGTGATATCGCGACAGTTTTCCTTGCTTCTCAACATGTCACGATATCGCGACAGTTTTCTTGCTTCTCAACATGTCGCGATATCGCGACAGTTTTCTTCCTTGTGTTTTTTCTCAAATGGGCCACTTCTATCTTTTGGAAAATCACAGTACATACTCTGAAGATCCTCTTAACTCCTGTCCACTTCATCAACTGGAACCTCTTAACTCCTGTCCACTTCATCAACTGATCTGTCTAACTGTGTTGACAACAATGACAATACTTTTGTTGCACCTTGCTCAACAATCTCCCCCTTTGGAATTGTTGGCAACACTCATGCAATCTCCTATAATTCTTCTCCCCCTTTGACAATAATACCAAAGGGTTGCTGCAGACTCCCCCTGAGTCCATGCACAACATTCTCAGGCACACGTTATGACAGTTAGCAAAAATTACAAATATGAGCACAAAGATAATTAAATATATAAATTCTCCCTCTACATACAACACACTGTTGCTGCAATATATTTTGCTTCTGCTGTGGATAAGAAAAATGACTCTTGTTTCTTACTATTCCACGTGACCAAACTATCTCCACGATAGAATGCACCTCCACTGGTACTCTTTCTGTCATCTACACATCCTGCCCAAATTTGCATCTAGAAATTTGTCCCAGCATTGTCCTCAAATCTGTCCTAGCATTGTCCTCAAATCAGCTCACAAGTTCATCAAGAAAAACTTGCTTAGCATGAACCCACAAAGAGAATTGTTAGAGACCCAATGTGATTCATCAACCTCATAGAAGCATAAAGAGAATTGTTAGAGACTCAATATGTTCTATACTTAACTCCCAATCTCAATCTCAAAAGAATAAGATAGATGTAGTATGCTTTTCTCAAGAACATGAAACACAACCCAACAATTGCCAACCATGCAATAACTCATATAACAATGATACTCATGTTCTTTCCACAACCAATATCTTTTCTCAACCAATTAGGGCTTTAACAACAATGCTTATAGACAAGGTTTAACCAACATCATTCAACTCAAGATTAACCTTGAAGCATTCAACCAATCACTACATGAAAAGGAAACTAGTAGAAATCCTTTTCCTTCCAAAGGTATTTGAACAAAACAGCCATCAACATAAATCACCAATGCAAAGAATAACTTGCTCAAATCAATCTCAATGGAGTAAGCCCAAATCATGTATCAAGTAAAGCATTAACTTGATCAAAACAACCTCTATGAAAGCAACTCAACTATTCATCACCAGGCTGGAAATCATTTGGCTGCTCATTATAAACCTCTTCTTCAATCTTCCCATTCAACACGTTGATTTCACATATGTCAACAAAATTGACAAGTGACTCACACTTGTACCGAATTTTGTCCAACACTGTACCAACACTGCAATTTTACTGCCAACTTTGTGCAAGCATCAAACACAGTACCACAAAACCAACCAAATCATTTGAACTGTTATAATCCTTAACTTTTGACAGTGGTAGTAAGAACCATCACCAGTACAACAATGACATACAACAATACTACCAATAATGACAACTCTCAATTTAATCACCACACTTCACGGCACTTCCACAAACTATATGAACTGAAATCATACTTCGACAACTATATGACAACTTCCCTGACTACTTGCATTTCATCCTTAGGTAACTACACAAATACATAGGAGCATTAAAATAAAACTTTAACATTGCTCCCCCTGAGGATGTGCTACCTAGAGCTGCTTAGTGCAATAGAGGAGTAATCTCCTTCTGTCCAAGGAGACACAATTTCCTTTCTTCTTTCTTTCTCTAGTCTTTCTTGAACTTAGGCTGAAGGTTTTCACCTGCATCCCTATTTTAAACATTTTCGTGAACTTGAACATTTCTCTTGGGTGGTTGTCTCTTGTACATCCTTGATGGATGATTCTTTTCCTTTCTTTGATGCACATGATTTCTTCCTTGTTTGTGTTGCATTCTTTGCATCTGATGAAATCTACTATCTTGCCTTAGATTTGGACAAGACCTTGCTATGTGCACATGACCATTACATTTAAAACATTGCACATGGTGTTCAACCGAAATAATAGATGTATTTCTACCAGCATAACTCTTTGATCTATTATTCAGTCCACAATACATTGCCTTGTGACCATACTGGTTGCATCTAAAACAATTGCCATTAAAAGCATTATTATGAATAAAGTGAGAGTGATAGAACCTATTTTGTTGTGGTTTCTTAGCTGTAGATCTCCTTTGAGGTTTTCTTCCTTTTGAGGATTCAGCCTCAAGCTTTTCTTGCTTTGATCCTTCAGCAGTGGATTTCTTCTTCTCTACAAATTTAGGAGATGAAGGTTGTTCAGCTTCATATCCAAGACCAAGCTTGCACAAGGGGCTTCTTTGTTGCCTTATCATTTTATCTAGCAGCTCTATGCTCTTCTCAAATTTGAGATTTGTATTGGCCTCTTCTAGTTGTTTTCTCAATAACATAATCTCCTCTTCTTGTTTGCAGCAAAAAATCTCTTTCTCATTGATCTGTGACTTCAAGGCTTCTTCTATTTTCTTGGCTTTGTGAATTTGTAAGAAGAGATCTTCAATATCACCCTCATATTCTTCCAACTTCTTGTATAGTCTTTTGTTCTTTTTTCTTTCTAAACCCAACTCTTCAAGTGCAGAGATAAACTCACCTTCTAGATCTACTTCAGCCTCAGAGTTTTCACCACATACTTCAGATTTCACTTCTTCTTCCTTTTCTGATTCTTCTTCTTCAAATGCCATGAAAAGAGCTTCACCTGTTTCCTCTTCAGAATCCTCACTGCAGCTATCTTCTGATGAACTGACATTCTTGGAGATGAAACTTTTCTTCTTGAAGTTGCCTTTTCTAAAATTTGTTTTCTTCTTCCAGTCACTTCTTTCTTGGTGCGATCCTTCATTACTTTCGTCCTTCTCATTAAGTGGACAATTAGTCACAAAATGCCCAATGCCTCCACAGTTGAAACATTTAAGCGGTAGCTTTCCTCTATATTTTCCTTTTCCCCTTATTAGTTTCTGAACAAAGTTTGCTTCCGTTTCATCTGATGTCTCTTCTTCCTCAGATTCTTGTTTTGCTTTTATCTTTTTATGTGCTTTAAAAGCAGCTTCTCTTTCTGTTGGTTTGGTTTTTCCTATTCTCATCTCATATGCAGTCAAAGAACCATGCATCTCATCCATACTAAATGTATTTAGATCTTTAGCTTCTTCTATTGCTGAAACTTTAGAATCAAATATTTTGGGAAGAGATCTTAGTACCTTTTTCACGATGACAGCATCTTCCATTTTCTCGTTGAGTCCTCTAATCGCATTAATGATTCCATTAACCCTCAACATGTATGCCTCTATGTTCTCATCGTCATTCATCTTTAATGCTTCGAACTGAGCTCGATGCGTTTGTAACTTGGCATCCTTGATCTTATCATCTCCTTCATGAATGCTCCTCAGTTTGTCCCATATTTCTTTTGGCGTTTTACAACCCATAATTTTTACTAGTTCATTGTCCATTAATCCGCACATGATGGCATTCTTTGCTTTTGAGTTATTCTCAAACAATTTCTTACCTACAACATCGGTTGGATAAGTGGTGGGTATTGTGTATCCACTATCCACCGAATCCCAGATGTCATATCCCAAAGCACAAAGATATGTCTGCATCCTGAGTTTCCAAAATTTGTAATAAGTTCCATCCAACAATGGTGCTTTGTTTGATGAGAATCCTTCACCACCTGCCATTGTCTCACTTTCAAGATCAAACTTAGCTAATTTAGCCTGTCAATGGAAACTGGATCTTATACCAATTGTTAGTCTCACAATGACACTGAGAGGGGGGGTGAATCAGTGTAGCTCTTAAAAACTTGAATCTGCAACTCTTAAAGCCAAAACAATGAAATCTTAAAACCACATAAAGCAAATATAACAAGAGAGCATCACACACAACACAAGATGTATCGAGGTTCACCAGTTTTGGCTACTCAAAAATAGACTGTTTGGACTCCCATCCAAATCCAGACTTTACAAAGTAACAACTTTACAATCAATTTACCAACACCAACTGGAAGCAGCACCAATAGAAAGGAGCACCAACCCCTAATTTATCTACACTAATAGAAAGGAGCACCAACCCCTGATTTACCAGCACCAAATAGAAGGAGCACCAACCCCTGATGCCAAGCACCAACTTGGACTTCTGTTCTGATTCTAGTTGATTGACATAAATATGCCTTCACTTTTACAAGACCCTGACTGGTCTATTACTTTCTCAACATTACCCACTCTTTACCCAGCACACACCTTGCTCACTTGCCTCCTATGCACTCTCTTCTAGTAGCACTTTCACACTCTTTCGATAGCACTTTCACCCTCTTTGAGCCACACTTAATTCTCTGCACAGACCACATTTTATACCCATATTGTATTTTGTAACTCTAGTTGTAACTCCTTTCATTTCTCATGCGCCACTTGTCAGTTGTAACGCCTTCTAACTGTAACGCTTTTGTATATAAATAGGGTAGGCTTTTCATCAACCACGATGCATGTTATGAATTTACACATATACCCCTACCATGACTATTCGTCTTCTTGGTCATGATTGTTCGTATTCTTTTCTATGCATGCATGCATATTCGATTCTATTTATACGACTGTTAGATTTCTCCTTCTTTGACTGTTCTTAAATTAGCTACATGATTTTCTTTTGTAACGTCCCCTGTAACTGCTGTGTAACTTCAGTTAACGATTACATATCTTAATTTGGCTGGGTTCTATTTTTAGCTTGCGCCAAAATGACCTATCGTGAAATCGTGACACTTCTACCTCTTTGTCTTCTTCTCGGCTTGTACCCACGAAAACACATGTCGCAATATCATAACACTTTCACCTTCTTGCTGCTTTTGTTTTCCTGTACCTACAAAAACACATGTCACGATATCGTGACACTTTCGCCTCCGTACTCTTCCTTTTTACTTTTGTCATGATATCGCAACACTTCTGCCTTCTTACTTTCTATCTCCTCCTTAAGTCGTGAAAAAGCGACATGTCGCGATATCGTGACACTTTCTCTCCTTTGCTCTTTCACTTGCCTTTGGGTCACGAAAACCCGACATGTCACAATATCGTGACACTTTTTCTCCTTAGTGCTTTCTCTTGCCTTTGGGTCGCGAAAACCCGACATGTCGCGATATCGTGACACTTTTTCTCCTTAGCGCTTTCTCTTGCCTTCGGGTCGCAAAAACCTGACATGTTGCGATATCACGACACTTTTTCTCTCGGACTCTCTCTCCTACAACTTGTCACGAAATCGTGACGCTTTTTCTTTTGGACTCTCTCCTGCAATATGTCACGAAATCGCGACACTTTTTCGTTCATACAACCTTCCTTGCAATATGTCATGAAATCATGACACTTTTTCGTCCGTACAACCTTCCTTGCAATATGTTGTGAAATCGTGACACTTCTTCGTTCGTACAATCTCTCTTCGCTTTGGAACATGAAAATGAAACATGTCGCGAAATCGTGACACCTTTTTCTCTCTCCTCTTTTCTTCGCTTTGGACCGCGAAAATGAAACATGTCACGAAATCACGACACCTTTTTCTCTCTCCTCTTTCTCTTCACTTTGAACCGCGAAAATGAAACATGTCGCAAAATCGTGACACCTTTTTCTCTCTCCTCTTCCTCTTGCAATATGTCATGAAATCGCGACACTTTTTCTACTTGTCTTTTTCTTTTCCAACATGTCGCGAAATCGTGACAGTTTTTCTTTCTTCTTCTCTCTCTTCTAACATGTCGCGAAATCATGATAGTTTTTCTTTCTTCTTCTCTCTCTTCTAACATGTCACAAAATCACGACAGTTTTTATTTCTTCTTCTCTCTCTTCTAACATGTCGCGAAATCATGACAGTTTTTCTTGCTTGCGCCTTCTCCCCGAACATGTCGCGAAATCGCGACAGTTTTGCTTGCTTGCGCTTTCTCTCCGAACATGTCGCGAAATCGCGACAGTTTTGATTTCTGTCTCTTTTTCTCCAAACATGTTGCGATATCGCGATAGTTTTCCTTGCTTCTCAACATGTCACGATATCGAGACAGTTTTCTTGCTTCTCAACATGTCGCGATATCGTGACAGTTTTCTTCCTTGTGATTTTTCTCAACCACTTCTATCTTTTGGAAAATCAAAGTACATACTCTGAAGATCCTCTTAACTCCTTTCCACTACATCAACTAGAACCTCTTAACTCCTATCCACTTCATCAACTGATCTATCTGACTGTGTTGACAACAATGACAATACTTTTGTTGCACCTTGCTCAACAAAATTTACATGCACATGATTGAAGGAACATGCATAAATTTGGTGGTATAATGTCCAAACTAAGAGATATCAATATGGTAATGATAGGATCCAAACATGGGATAAATTTATGTCTGAATTTAAGTCCAAAGTTTTAATTATGGATTACCAGATTGGATTGTTTAGAAGACTCCACATCCTCGAGAAAAAAGAATGAGAGTGGAGTATACATGAGATTTTTATAAATTGATGATAAGAGCAGAATATATTAAATATGATGAAGAGAATATGGAAAGACACATAAATGGACTAAGAATTTTCATACAAGATGATATTGATATGTGTAGACACCAAAATCTAGCCATTCATCATCCATTCGTATCCTCAAATCATAGCCATTCATTATTCATATATATATATATATATATATATATATATATATATATATATATATATATATATATTTAATATATATATAAATATAAATATTTTATACTTATATTTATATATATAATAAATATATGTATTTATGTGAATAAATCCTAGCCATCCACTGTGACTTAATATTAGCCACCCATCCATCTTAATCCATATCACATGCTTAGGATAAATCTCAGCCCTTCCTCATGTTTTAATCTCGACCATCCAATGGTGTCGTTGAAACCCTAACATGATCAAGAGCATATTATAAAATATGATTCCTTTTTTTGAATCAAGGTATAAAAGTTTAATATTCGAGAGCATCCGAGCATTCGATCCACTCCCAAACCCTAGCAATTTTTCTACCATATTCCTTCCTCGTTGCTGCCATTGCACCTTCTGTTTCTACCATTGCAAAACCCTCATGAACCAGCTATGGTTCTGCATCGCTCCCATACACCCTCAAACACCTCCTAGAGTTTACAAAATGCTACTGAGCATTCCTGGAATGTTGTTGGGCATTCACAATCTTCCTTGAATGCTTCTAGGTGTTTCCTGCAATCGATTTGCAGTCCACAAGTCCTCGGGTTCTTTTGAGCATTCGCGCAACTTTAGAACACAAGATCATAGATAAGCATCATAGCTATTTTCTTGACAAGGTAAGATATTCATTTGCATCTATTTATGTTTCTGCATTTTATTTACAATTTAATATTGAAGCACTTAGGATTTGTAGGTTTTTATCATTCAGAGGGCCTCACACAATGGAGCCCTCATAGGTGCTATTAATCCTTTTGGCATTGTTTTCTATTTTTAGTTGTAGGAACTACATTTTTGGAAGTTGGTGCAGCTAGGGTGGTCCCATAGGGATACAAAATCCCATCCACACACTTTTTTTGAGCAAACATTGATGAAGACACATCACTATTATTTGTAACTAGGGTTTAAAACCCTATCATTTGTAATACAATATCAAGAGCAAAATAAGAGCATATTGTAACCTCATATTCAAAGAATATTTATTATACATTATGGAGATCCAGGCTCTCCTAGTCATATATTAATCAAATCTTTCATTTTTTGCAACATTGTGTTTAATTTCTTTTGGTACATTGTTATTATTGGTGTTAGTCAAATTTTTGCTTTACAAAATGGTGATCACGGTGGGACCCAAAAAGGGTTTCTCATTTTAATTTACCTTATCATTGATTTATGTTTTTGTTTCTATTTTGTAGGTTTACAGAAGTTTGATCGTGCAAAAATTATGAAAACTAGGGTTTGTAGGAGTAGTAGATTTTGATCAGTGATCGCACGGACGCCCTGCAGCATTTGAGGGATGTCCTGTAGAGTCTAGGAGATGCTCTACAGAGTCTAGGATATGCCTCACAATATTCAAGAGACTTTGGTCTACATTTAGGAGAGTTGGGAAGACATATGTAGGCTTCCTGGTAAGCCTGGTTCAAACCCTAACTCCATTTTGTTTTTTTGCTTTTTAACAATAAAATTAATAGGAAAATATCTATTTTTTGTTTTAAAAAAGCAGTTGCATTTTTAATTCTAGAAATTTGCATCTTTCATATAGTCTACATATAGGGTAGAGTTGCATTTGTGCATTCATTGTAGTTGCATCATCACATTTGATTTAGATTTCTATTGTTTTATGGTGTTTCACTTGTTATTTTATATGTTGTTTGCAATTGAAATGATAAAAGCATAAATAGCTACATATTAGAGCTAAAGGCTTCCATTTTTTCTTTTCTAATCTAGAAAAGTTCATAATACCTGAGTACACTCCCACTGTTGGAATCACTTGATAATCTAGGGCATAAGAACTGGGTGAACCCTCCACTATTGGAATCACTTGATGATTCAGGGTGGATTTTAAGTGGTGTACCCTAAGTTCTTTTTAGGAACTTGGTGTTAATGTCCTTGGATTATAACTTAGAAAAGTGAAATAGGGTATTTTTAGCATTGAGTGAACATCATAGACAACATAAATCTTAAAATTGAATCACACACTCTACAAATCACACATTTAACAACAGTGATTTGGATTTCATCACTAACCATTGTTCGAGATTGGTGACGGTGGACTTCATCTCCATCTATCATATCACCCCATAGAAACCATAGTAACCCATGAGAAATATTTCTAGATTTTATCACCAAAAAGATTCTCATTTGAAATCCATCCTAAGAGTCCACTTTTCATATTATCTTAGGTTTGCACATTACAATACATAAAACCACACATACAAAAAAAAGAATCTGTTGCAAAACATAAGATTGAGTTGTTTGTTTAATTTTGTGTGATTTCCATTGCATCTTTTCTGCACATTCCACACATTCACCATCCCTAATTGACTCATTAGATTATAGTTTCAACTTGAAGCTGAACAAATATTTAGAGTCAATCCTTTGTTAGCCAAACCACGTCATCCATGGAGTGTTCCACATCTTTCCCTACCACTTATGTGGTTAATCCTGTAAGTGTGATACATATAAGCTATTCTGGTTTATCTATGGAACCCTCACACACTATGTATACCTTAAATACTGATGTGTTGCACAAAGCCATCAATACCCCCATTCCAAAAACTGAGTCATCATCCCCTACCAACCCTAAAATCACCTACATAGGTATGGGTAAATTTGGAGTTTATCTAAGATCCACTAACCCTATTCTAGAGAAAATCAATATCCCATCTAGGCATATTCCTTCTACTTAGAAAGAACTTTCCCACCCACATTCTTCCTGTATTGCCTAAATTTTTCGTACCCTTACCTTTAGGCTAAAGGATCTGTACCCGAAAGGGGGATGAGAAAAGGATGGAACAATACCTCAAATGAAGAGGCCCTTTGAAGGTCATGCCTCTCGGGGGAGGGGTATAAAGGTGAATTTTTGATGGATGGTGGGGTTCACCAGGAAACTTTGAGTGGTAGTTTCCATGCCTAGGTTTGAAAGGGGGTTTGATTTGTTCATTTTATGTTCAATCATTCAGATTCCTAGGTTGGCCAAAATGAAGCTAAGCTATTCTATATGAAGATTCTGATTTATATGAAGACATAAGACATAAATGAATCCTAATATGATTGAATATAGAGAATATATAAAATAGAGAAGAGTACACATGATTTCTAATGTTTGATGAAGATTCTAAAGCTTGTAGGAGTCCAGATCATCCTGGATATGACAAGATCATCTATAATTGTACAGAATCATCCCAAATCACAAGAGATCATCTGAGATCATCCAAGATCATCAGAAACTGTTAGTCAAGAAGTGACTAACTATAGAAAAATAGTTGATGCACCTTTTTGCATATTTTCCAAGAAGACCGAAGTGGCCCATATGCTAAAGATTAAAGAAAAAGCAAAACACCGCAAGGAGGAAAAGTGTCGCGATATCATGACATGTTGCATTTTCGCGGTCCAAAGCAAAGAGAAAGAGCAAGGAGGAAAAAGTGTCACGATATCGCAACATGTTGCATTTTTGCGATCCAAAGCAAAGAGAAAGAGCAAGGAGGAAAAAGTGTCGTGATATCGCGACATGTTGCATTTTCGTTGCCAAGAGCAACAGAAGGTAGCAAGGAGGTAAAAGTGTCGCGATATTGCGACATGTTGCATTTTCGCAACCAAAAGAGAAGAGAAAGAGCAAGAAGGAAAAAGTGTCATGATATTGTGACATGTTGCATTTTCACGGCCAAAAGAGAAGAGAAAGATCAAGAAGGAAAAAGTGTCGCGATATCGTGACATGTTGCATTTTCACGGACAAAAGAGAAGAGAAAGAGCAAGAAGGAAAAAGTGTTGCGATATCGTGACATGTTGCACTTTCACGGTCCAAAGCAAAGAGAAAGAGCAAGGAGGAAAAAATGTCGTGATATCGTGACATGTTGCATTTTCATGGCCAAGAGCAATAGAAGGGAGCAAGGAGGAAAAAGTGTCGCGATATCGCGACATGTTGCATTTTCACGACCAAAATAGAAGAGAAAGAGCAAGAATGAAAAAGTGTCGCGATATCACGACATGTTGCATTTTCATGGCCAAAAGAGAAGAGAAAGAGCAAGAAGGAAAAAGTTTCGCGATATCGCGACATGTTGCATTTTCGCAGCCATAAGAGTAAGAGAAAGGGTGAGAAGGAAAAAGTGTCTCGATATCGTGACATGTTACATTTTCACGGTTAAGAGCAACAAAATGGAGCAAGGAGGCAAAAGTGTTGTGATATCACGACATGTTGCATTTTCACGACTCAAAAAGGGCAGGCAGACAGAGAAACAAGAGTGTCGCGATTTCACGACATGTCCGATTTTTACCAAGGAAACAGAGTATTTTTTTGGCAACTAGGGACATGCACTGACATCAGGTGCTAATTTTTGAAGAATGGTC
Organism: Wollemia nobilis; assembly: GCA_028583015.1. Lineage (NCBI taxonomy): Eukaryota > Viridiplantae > Streptophyta > Pinopsida > Araucariales > Araucariaceae > Wollemia > Wollemia nobilis. Next base: position 1,496,523 of record JAQPPZ010000690.1, on the reverse strand, counting down.
TGTTGATTATAACCTGGCAGGTCCACTGGAATATTACAGAATAACAGGCTCATCTAAAATTAGCCAGAACGAAATCTATCCAATCTGCGAGAAATCCATTGTATATTATTAGAAACTGCAGACAATTACTTGTAATTGATTGAAAAAATTAAATATACGTAGTAGAAGATACTCTTTTTAGGGTATAAATAGGAGTGAGTCGACCATGAAAAGAGTTCGTCTCTTGGACGTTTACAAGCTTGATGTACATGTACTGGATTACAAGCAATAAAATATTTCTTCTTCTGGATTCTGAAATTTTTGTGTGCAAGTGTATGTATCTGGTGTTTTAACTTTTATTCACTCTAAGTTTTATAATGTATCTATTCTGAAATTTGGACTGTGCACGTATAAATCTTATTTCTAGAGTTGAACATTAAAATATAGTTACATGCTTTTAGACGAATATCTAAAAGTCACACTCAGGAATTCGTGTTTTCTATAAGAAGATATAAAGAAAACTCTGAAAGTAGTAATCTGCATTATCAATGTTTGTTGTTGTCTAATCTGTACCATGAGAAAATTTGTAGCTTAGGCTATATTTCTCTTATCTCTCATTCCCCTTTTCTCTAAAAAACTCAAAGGAACCAGCCTTCTCTGGATACTAGGCAGATGATCTCAAGCAAGATTTGTCTATTCAATGTTGGAAAAGTCTAAGGCGCAACACTATTAACCGAAGGCAGATTTTGTTCCAACAGCGACCTGACGAATTCGTCAGGTGAATTCGTCAGAAACCTACAATCAAGGAAATAGACACCAAAAACCAAAAATACAATTGCAAGAATGATGTAAAATGATAGAAATAAGTATATAGATGTTTGAATGATAGATCCAGATATCAAATTAAATGAGATGCACTATTTTGGAAACTTATTTTGAATTTTATCATGCAATTATGCTAAATGATATGAACTCCAGGATGCAAGATAGAAGTAAATTAATCTAATGCATCAATAAATAAGGAAAATGAGATAGAGAATGTAAACTCATGGCTCTGATTGCCCCCAAGCTAAATTGCAGATCGAATCATCTGTAATCATACAAGATCATCGCCGATTTGACAGGATCGTCCAGAATTGTAGTTGAATCACCTGCGACAATCCAATCTACCTCCGACTAAAACACAGTGAAATCCTGCAACAAAACTTGAAAACACAAGTGCAAATGATGGAAGATCAGGGAGGGAGTCAGGGGGATAAACTGGGAAAATCCCAGTTTATATAGGATTAGGGGGAGGTTAGGAGGTTGGGGATCATCCCAATCTAGGAGATCCTCAACGTGGGAATCTTCAACCATGCAGACACGCTTCTGCCCAAGTTGGAGAGGTCATTGGAATAGAAGCTAATTGTGAAAATTTGGTTTTGGGACGAAATCGTCTGGACGTTCTATTCTAGATGAATTCGTATGATTTGGGACGATATCATCAAATCGACGATAGTATTGTCAGATCAACGACGATATCGTCCAACGGTCACAACAACCTCTAAAAATGATGTGAAAAATGAGGTAAGCAGTTAACGAGCGATTTTGGGGTTAAAATTCAAATATCTACCTTTTACTGATGTTTTAACTGTGCCAATTTTAGGGTGCTACATTTTGCCCCCTCTTTAGCAAATTTTCCAAAAAAAATGCGTTAAATACGAGTTCTTCATGCTTTACGAGAAAGAAAAAATTTAATCCATTTTTTAGACGACTATTCTGGGTCGAATCATACGACTGTTTGCTATGGTGCCCCTTCCGAGTTTTTACCCAAATCGAACGTTTGAGGTAAAAGTGCGAAAAAGCAAAAATTAAAAAAATGTCATTTTTTGAATAAAAATAAGAAAAATAGGGTAAAACCCTAATTCATTTTTACTATTCACTTTCTTCGTTTCAGAGCTCTGCAGGTGAAATGGTGGAGACGACACACAGATCGACAGATATCCGACACGGATTGCGGGTAAGGATCTAAACCTAGTTTTACTATGTTTTTAACTTGATTTACTTAATTTTTTGACTTGAATTTTAATTTTTTTGGGCGTCGCGGCCGTTTTTAGGCCGGTGACGAAATCGTCTCTATATTGCCGATTTCGTCTAGGGACGAAATCGAAGAAATAGGGGCGATCCCGTCCAATAAGGGGTGATCCCCAAATTGAATAATGGAGACGATTTCATCCTATTAAGGATGATTTTGTCTAAATTTGGTACGATATCATCCAATAATGGGCGATATCAATTTTTATGGGATGATTTGATTTTAATTGATTTTTTTTTAATGATTATATACTAATGATTTTTGTTGTTTTATTGCTTATTTTGTAGAGGGGATTGCTAAAGATTCGAGAGTGGAAATACGGAGGTCTAAGAGATGATTTGGCCACGCTCAATCAGGCTGAGTGAGATAGATTGGCAGAGGTAGGACTACAGCATGTGGCAGAGATGCCACAAATTTCTACAAACATGGGGCTACTGATAGCCCTAGTAGAGAGATGGTATCCAGAGTCATCCTGCTTCTGGCTATCGATAGGGGAGATGACTCCTACTCTAGATGATGTATGGAGGATCTTGAGGATCCCCATACATGGTCGATTCATGATGCCTTCGGCCAATCAAGGCCACACCATGATGAGATTGTGCGAGGACCTGAGCTTCGTCCTATCGAAAGGCAGAGTGAACATCGAGGGTTTGAGGTGGATGCCTAGGGCATCTCAATTGACCCAATTTTTGGTAGAGGTGGTGGGTTACCTTCTTCTATGCCACCAGAGCGGATGTAGATTATCGTGGCTACTTGTAGATGTGGTCTGTGACATGAGAAACCATGGATATAGGTTTACTTGGGGTAGCTTTGTACTATGCCACTTGTATAGGATCCTTTACGAGGTTGTATACAAGGGGGGTCAATTTTTGGTGCTGACATCACTTCTACAGGTTTGGTTCTAGGAGCACATTACGGTGCGAAGGCTGGTAGGGCTTCCACTGATAGGAGTTGATTGGGAGAGACCCCAGGTTTTCTACTGGTGGCTCTAGAGAGGGTCACAATGACGGATAGATCTACCGATGTCCCAAAGGTTGCTGGATGACCTCACCCCAGATCAGATTACCTTGAGACCATGGAGAGAGCATCCAGGGTGGATAGAGGATGAACAAGAGTTGGCTCATATCAAGCGAGTCATATGGTTGAGGACAAAGTGAGGAGAGGTAGAGCTCCACTGCTACAACCGAGTTTTGAGATAGTTCAATCTACAACAGGGGATCCCTAGTATTAGGGATTATGATTACTCCTGGACTGTGTGGTATAGTACCACACTGAGCGAAGCTCCAGACATATAGAGGTTTTGGATTCAGGATGCTGATGATGCCCCCATTCAGCCAGTGGATGGGGATGACATGGGGGTAGCAGACAGATATGATGTCTGGTATGCAGGCATCCACCCTTCTCAAATGATGATGGAATAGGGTACGATGCATGTTGTAGAGCAACACATGGAGATGTGGCACCAGGCTGCCATCGATGCAGCAAGGGGTCATAGAGGGAGGGATTAACGATGGCCTCCTTAGGAGAGACATCAAAGAGCACCACATGATTTGGAGAGACAACAACAACCAAAGAGGAGGGAGAAGATGAGAGAGGAGAGGAGAGATAGACTCCCTCATTAGCAGAGGGATATGCCACCATCGCTTGATAGGGGTAAGGGTATCGAGGTGGAGGAGAGCAACGAGATGGCAGTTCTCCAGGCAGAGAATGCCTGCCTACGAGCTCAGGTGCAGACTCTGTAGGATGAGGCTACATGGCTCAAGGCTTGGGGTAGAGGGATGAGCATTCTGGAGCTAGAACGATCAGTTTCTCAGACCACATTCTATGAGGGAGTGTACTACCAGCTGGTTCCAGAGGGCCAGAGGATATAGTTGCTAGCCAGCATTACGGAGCCTATCAGGATGGGGTCGTCGAGGACATCATCACGATCGACATCGAGGACCCACGACACAGGATGAACTTCGATGGGACCACATCCTCCACCTTAGGGCAGGAGAAGAGATGAGGCTGAGAGCTCGAGGTCTTCTCGAGGCTAGATGCACATTGTACATAGACTATTTTTTGAGATGATTGAGTATGCCAGGGTATAGATTGTGGCATACCAATCCGTTTTGATATGATGTATATACTTCTTGATATATATGATGTTATTTTTGTGATATGACTTGTGCATATGTTTTATGATGCTTTAATATTTTAATTGTTGATTGACTATTCATGTAATTATGTCTTTGAAAATAGTATAATTTTATGTCATGCTATAAAATTAAATGAAATAATCTAATGTAAACAAAGTGGTTGTTGTGGTGTGTTTTGATGAAAATAAAGTGTCTTCTAACAATAATTTCAAAGGACATTGTCGTTGTTACATGACCATTTCATGGAGTTGCCACTCGCTAGGTCATCAAGCTAATCCTAGTATGAGAGAAATATTGCTAAAAGTAAAAGGGTGCTTAAGAGACTTTCTTAATACTTTGTGTTGTGATGATGAAAAATACTGATGATTTGTTTTCAGATTTCCATGAAAATATTATGCATGAAATATTAAAAATATGATTTTTGCTAGGCATAAAATTCCTAAGTATGATAGAAATTTGAACAATTCCCTAGGAATTATACCATCGTCGCAAAAATGAATGTTGACATAATGAAATGAAATAGAAAAGTTTTCGTTATTTTTAAAGCACAATTGTGTAACATAATGATTTAAACCATATGCTTTTATGGATTAAAGAAATGGGAAATAAAATTAGGACGATGGTTTGCGCTAGGCATAGAATTTTAGGTATAGACTTATACCATCATCGCAAAATCCAAAGAAGAAATTGATATAATAGTTTTATTGCATAGTTGATTTTTGATTTTGAGATAAACAAAAAATATACAAATGAGGACTTGCACTAGGTGTGAAATTCTAATTTAGGTTTAGGAACTATACCATCGTCGCGAATGTCAAAAATATATAAATGTGACTTTATTGCTATATTTTTGAACATGTTTTGCAAGAAAATTTTGGATTTTTGAAAAAAATATATTTAATTGATTTTACGCTAAGCAGATATTCTCAAGTAAGAAAGTCAAATTATTCTAGAAGATTTGAATAAATATTTTAAATTATCTCAAATACAAAATTTAGATTTATAAGGAACCCCGTGTGCATACGTGAGTTCATTGCCGATCTTGATCTATCATAATGATACAAAATCTCTCAAACACAATTGTGTGTGCAATTCTAATGTTCATTTACCGATTTTGAGCAAGATAAATTGATACAAGTAATTTGAATTAACCAAATGAGTGTTCGTTGACCATGATTTATATGCATGTAACCATACCAAACTACTATGTAAGTCGGGTCATCAAGAGCTAGCTGATCCATAAGCGGACATAGGTCTGTACAAAAGAAGGTCGCTAATGTGACAGACATGTCACCACGCAAAAAGGAATTACCCAAGGCCAAGCGAGTTGGGCACAAACCACCTGTTATGGGGCTTTCATCATGATTTTTGAATAATTGATAACTCCAGGGATTCAAGATCATTCACCCTTCTTTTCTTTCAAAGGGTAGGAGGGAATTTTATTGCTTTTTCTTATTCTCTTTTCTTTCTCTTTCTGATTTTTTTTTTGTATTTTGTATTTTGCTTGACATTGAGATAATGCTGAAATATTGTTGAGATGGTACAAAATGATACTGAAATAGTGCTTTTGAATAATTTCTCTTTTTCTTATGATTTTTCTTGATTTTCTTTTTCTTTTTCTTCCTATACTAGGGATACTTGCTCGGATTGGCTGTAGAGCAAGGGATTTTTATTCTGGGTAGGGGTGAGCTTGTCCTTTGTCAATTCTCAAAGATTCTAGACCATGTGCATGATAGGATAGCAGGGGAAAATTTTCGCTCAAGAGACCACTTCTACTGTGTAGCAATGTTCTGAATTTGCAATGAAATCATTTTAATGTGAAAAAGGTGTACTTGATTCAAGTAAATAACAAGATCAGTTCTCTATGCTCAAAAATTTATTTAATTCAACTGTGGAATTTGATATAAGAGGGATTAATAATCATACCAAATAAGATCAAGATATTTATTCATGTGAGTGTGAAAGTGAGGGATTCCAGATAAATGCTAATTTATCCAAAAATAATTGAAAATATAACTGCAATACTTTAAGAATTGACAGGTGCAAAATAGAAGATGTTTTTGAGAATTTTGATGATTTTGATTTTTTTATACTTTGTTTTTAATTTATGAATTGAGAGAATACATAATATTACTATTTTTGAAATTTTTATATGAATTACTAATATGAGAAAATATGTATAATATATACAGTGACAAAATTATCAGATTTATGCATAATAGTGTTTAAGATGCATAATGTTCATAGGTTCTTTAAGATCTTTACCATCTAAGGTAGCTAATCTGTATGCTCCCGATCCAAATTTAGCAGTGATAATATATGGCCCAAGCCATTTAGTCTTGAATTTACCTTTAAGTTCTTTAGTTGCATTAGTATTTTTTTTATTTTCTTTTAAGACGAGGTCGTCGATCTCAAAGGATCGATTATGAAATTTCTTGAGATATGCTCGTTTGAGCTTGTTCTAGTAGGCACGAAGATGCTCCAAAGCATTAATGCACTTCTCATCTAGGAGTTCCAGTTGACTAAATCTGCTAGCATGATATTCATCTCCTACTTTAGTATCTTGAAGTAGTAGAGCCAAAGAAGGAACTTCTAGTTCAAAGAGAAAAAAGCTTCAGCACCATAAACCAAAACAAAAGGAGAAGTGCCCGTGGGAGTACGAATCCTAGTTCGATAAGCCCACAAAGCATGATATAATTGAATGTGCCAATCACGACCATATTTATTGACCAATCTCTTGAGGGTTTTAATTAATGTTTTATTAGATGCTTCTGCTTGGCCATTACCCTGAGGATAATAGGGAGTGGACCAACGATGTTGAATTTTATATTTTTGACATAGTTTATTTACATATTTTTTTTTGAAACAAGTTCCATTATTCGATGAGATTTGCAAGAATTTTGAACCTACAAATAATTTGATTAAGAATAAACTTGGAAACTTGTGTTCCAGTGCAAGAAGCTAAGGGAATAGCTTTGACCCACTTCGTAAAATACTCGATGGTGGTTATGATGAATTTGTGTCCATCAGATGACACATGATTGATTTTTCTAATGATGTCTAAGCCCCATTTAGAAAAGGGACAAGGATATGAAATAGCCTGCAGTTCTTGTGCAGGAGCATGGACAAGGTCAGCGTGTTTCTGGAACTTGTTGCAATGGCACATGTAATCATGTGCATCATTCTCCATGGTAGGCCAAAAATATCCTATTCTAAGGAGCTTCTTAGCAATGGTGCTACCACTAAAGTGTCCCCCATAAGAACCATCATGGGCTTCACTCAAAGCTGATCTAGACTCTTCTAGATTCAAACATCTCAATAGGATACCTTCAAAAGATCTATACAACGTATTGCCAATTATTATAAAGTGACTTGCTCGTCTACGTAATAACCAGTGCTGGTTTCTATTAAAACCTTCAGGGAAGGTCCCATTTTGAAGAAAATTGAGGATGTCAGTGTACCAAAGTTCAAGAATAGTTTCGTTGATTAGAAACATGTCCAAAGGTTCCAAGCATGATTTAGTTGAAGCAGGTTCTTGGAGTCAACGAATAATGATGGTATCATATTCATCATCTAACTTAAAGGGTAAAAGAGATGCAGCTACGGCCATAACATCAGCCGCATGATTGCTAGTTCTAGGAATAGCTTCCAAGGTAACTTGATTAAATAAAGATATTAATTGTAATACATATGCTTTATATGGGTGCAATTTATCATCTCTGGTCTGATAAGCATCATTAATTTAATTTATAGCAAGTTGAGAATCATCAAAAACTAATATATTTTTAATTTTCAGTGCAGGGTATCTCGTAATCCAAGGATTAGAGCCTCATATTTAGCATTGTTATTAGTATAGGTAAACGTTAATTTAAAGGATAGAGGTATGAGATGTTTCTGTGGAGATATTAAAATAATACCTGCACTAGCCCCACTCATGCATCGGGCTCCATCAAAGTATAGGTACCATTGCTCTTAATGATCCACCTCTAGGTTAAGGCATTCATCAGGAAACTCAATGACGAGGGGATGGGTGGATTCTAAGGGTGCAGCTAATTGATCTACTATGATTTGACCCTTAACAGACTTTTGTCCTATAAATTTTAGTTCAAACTCACTTAGAGCAAGAACCCACTTTGTTGTGCGACCAAAAAAATAAGGTTGACTCATGAGATACCGCAAGGGATCGAATTTAGCAATAATGTATATTTTTTGACTGAGCATATAATGACGTAGTTTTTGTGTAGAAAATATGATTGCTAGACATAACTTCTCTAATGTTGTGTAGAAGGTTTCATAACTAATTAATGTTATACTAATGTAATAATTAGCACTCTCTCTTTTCTCATCATCAAGTTGAGCTAACATAGCTCCTAAAGCAAAATTTGAAGCAAAAATATACAAGATAAATGGGCAATCAGGTTTAGGTGGTGAAAGTACAGGTGGGTTAAGAAGATATTGTTTGAGGAGTTCAAATGCTTCCTTACATTTGTCATCCCAATGGAAAGAGACATCCTTCTTAAGAATCTTAAGAAAGGGTCCAGTTTTATCCGCCAGCTTATCGATGAAGCGACGGATAGCTTGAAGCTTACCTTGTAGACTCCGTAATTTAGATATATTTGTAGGTGTGAGCATATCAGTGATAGCCGTAATCTTGAGAGGGTCAATTTAGATGCCACGTAAAGAAACTATAACCCCCAATAATTTACCTGATTTAACTCTGAATATACATTTGGCAGGATTCAATCGGATAAGATATTCCCTTAACTGATCAAATACTTTTCTCAAGTCATCTAAATGGTCATCTTCTTCGATGAGAATGAGCTATAATGTCATCTACATAATCATGTAGTATATCATGCATCATATCATGAAAGATATACATCATGGCACGTTGATAGGTTGCACCTGCATTCTTCAAACCGAATGGCATCACTTTCCAACAGAAAGTCCCCCAAGGGGTAATAAAGGCTATTTTAGCCTAATCTTCAGGAGCTATCTTGATCTGGTTATAACCATAAAATCCATCCATTAAGGATATCATTCCACTCCCAATAGTAAAATCAATGATCTGATCCATATTAGGAAGGGGAAAATCATCTTTAGGGCATGCAACATTAATATCTCTAAAGTCTGTACAAACCCTAATCTTAGTAGCTTCTTTCTTAGTTACTGGAACTACATTCGAGATCCATTCAACATAATCTATGGCTTGTAGAAAAATAACATTCAGGAGTTTTTTAAACTCCCCTTTGACTAGTAAGGCCACTTTAGAATGCATTTTTCTAAGCTTCTGCTTAACAGGTTTAGCATCCGGATGCACTAATAGGTGATGCATAACTACATAAGGGTCTAAACTTGGCATATCTTCATATGTCCAAGCAAAAACATCTTCATATTCTTTAAGAAATGCAATGTATTTATCCTATTTTTCTTGACTCAATTCTGATCCAATGTTGATTATGTGAGGGTTATTGTTGGTTCCAATGTTAATTTTTATGACATTTTCTACTTCCATGTGTAGATATTTCTCAAAATTAGGTGGGGCGGGTGAAACACCCAATTCTTGTAATTATTCCAAGGTTAGCTTAGATAATTCATCTTGAGGAGTCGTGGCCTCAAGCTGGGCTATACTAGGTATAGAGCCATCAAAATAAAATTCATTATGTAATAATTCCTCAATGGAGACATTGTGAAATATATCTCCCTCAAAATCATCATCGAATTCAGCGATCATCTCAGGATAAGCTATAGATAGCATATTACATGTGAATGTCTTATTCATTAAACGCAAAGCATCGTGTTCATCTAAATAATCTTGGTAACATATAAGATGGTCATCATCCTCAAATAGGAATGGCTAACCCTTACTAGAAAATAAGCCCACACCACATCGGGCGGGCCACGCTTCTACCTCAAAAGCTTCTTTCATACCATTCTAGAAATGTCCCAAACCTTTCCCTTTATATCCCAATTTAAGCATTATAGGTTTGGATTTAATATACTCATTAGTAAAATAACATTGAGCATATCCATCATAATGAGTTCTAAGGTTTCTAGGTATTCTACCCCAGTCATATCCCTTATAAATAAAGGCACAGCTCCTGACTTAGTAAATACTTCCCATATGCTGTGGGAGGCCCAAGGTATGAGGATATGGTGGAAAATTATTTAAAATAAGAGAATCTTGCATAGAAGCATTCATTTCTTCTGATATAATAATTTTAGATAGATCAGGTAAGAGCTCGTCAGTAAGAGCATAAGAGGTAGAAGGAACATTCCCTACGTATTTCGATGCAAAAAATATGAATTTGGTGGATGTAGACGATGTAGAGGTGTCGATAGATGGGTCTATTAAAGGTATGGAAGTTATAGGAGTAGAACAAGAGACATTGGTTGTGGGATCAGGATATTTCTTAGGTCCTAATGTGGTTTGTTCAGAAGATGGTTGAGCTATATGTTGAGGTGCAACTTATGGAGAAGTAGATGACGTTGTGGGTGTGAGTTTCACATGTTTAGATGGATAATGGGAATTAGGATGTGTGGATGACAAAGCGGGGCAAAATTGAACTCCAATAGGTTTCGCCAAAGCACACATATCAAAGGGTCTTGGATCACCATGAATGGTAACCAACTGATTCTTAAATTTGAACTTAACACATTGATGTAAATTTTAGGGAACAACTCGCATCGCGTTGATCCAAGGATGACCCAAGAGTATATTGTATGATGCAGGGCAATGTACAATAAACATAGTTGTATCCAAGGTTCTTGGACCAACCTGCAATGGAATGGTAATAAATCCACACGTTTCTTGTGTTTTGTCATTGAAATATTTTATGATCATATCAGTTCTTTTCATTTCATCACTTCTAAACCCAAATATTTGGTAGAAGTCAAAAGTGTAGATATTTAAAGATGAACCATTATCAATCAAAACTCATTTGACTGCTACATATCCAATTAAGGCAGTAATATACAAGGGGTTATCTTTATGTAAACTATGTTGCGGTATATCTCTATCCCAAAAGTCAATACAATCAAATTAACAAGTTATTATAGTATCGGCCATGGCTTCAGGTTGAATATCTTGTGGTACCATCATCTAACTTAATGTGAGCATTAATTCATCTCTATTTGTAGGAGAAGATCTTAAAAGGTCCAAGAGAGAAATTCTATCTGTAATATTTGATAATTGTTCATTAATATTATAAGGAGGTTTAGGTTGAACATTAGGTGAATGATTCCATTTATTAGGAACCTTCAAAACAAATGGAGCTGATCCACCATTGTGAATTTGATCTTGTTGAAAATTTTGAGCCTGTTGTCTAGTAATAACTTCGATGGTACCCACAATATTATTCTATGGATGATGAATAGGTCTTGGTCTAGCGTTTATATCTAGCTCATTATAAAGTAATTGGTGATATGATGGTCTAGTAGTGACTCTTCTTGGAAATGGATCTTCTGGAACCATATAACTTGTGATAGGGTGAATAGGATCTGATTCATATTTAGAACTATTCGATTGATTTGATGTGATTTCCATATCACTCTCAGTATCGTATTCTGTATCACTAAGATTAGGTATCTGAATATTATATAGAGGTCTGGTTGTAACCACGGATAAATTTGTGTCAAATATTTCTAGATCATGAACAGGTAAATGCCCACTAATAATTCCTACATATCAAGCAGGAGGAGGGACATTATGATGTTCTACTTGATTAGCCACCTCCTTACCATGTTTTTGTAAGGGATGTTGAAAGATGTCCAATGACTGATTGGCATTCTGATTCTGGTTTTGTGGGGTGTTATTTTGAACATTATTAGGAGGATTTTGCTTAGGTTTAAAGGCTTGCACCTACATCTCATTGTTATCAATCAGGTCCTATATTTTATGTTTTAATATTTTACAAGAATTGGTAGTGTGTCCAGGTCCTCTATGGAAGTCACCATGTAAATCTGCTCTGTATCTGAATATAGTTGGATCAGGTTCTCGAATATTTGGTAATTGAATTAAACCTCATTCTAATAATTGTGGTAGAATAGTTGATAAAGGTTGATTTAACCTAGTAAATTCTCGAGGAGGTCTATCAGGAGGTTTCAGTACAAACTTCTCCACTGTCTTCGCAACATTAACATTAGCAGTATTTCTACTATCGGTGACTCCATCACCCATAACTTGTTTATTCTTATATTAATTTTTTAATGTTTTCTCATCGTCTCTCTTTTTAATATGGCCTCTCCCAATGAGAGCATATTCTACTCTTCGGGCTAAGTCTATAGCCTGATCGAAGGTGGTCAAGGTAGCAGTTGATAATTTGTAAGATAGTTGCTCTTGCAAATTATTAATAAAGTTGTCCAACATCTCCCTATAAGGTAACACAAAGTGCAATTTTCCTATCAATTGTCTCCACCTAGCTAGGAAATCAGCAAAGCATTCCTATTTGCCCTGTTTTAAGTTATACAAATCTTTAATGGTCACATCTCTTTCGATTTAGGCACTAAATTGATGAACAAAATACTCGACAATTTTTTCGAAATTCCTCAAATAATTAGTGGGTAATTGATAATACCACTCTAATCCCATTCATCCCAAGATTTTTGAGAATATTTTTAGTAATAACAAGTCATCATGTGATATATCATGATATGCTATCCTAAACATTTGAAGATGCTCTATGGTATCTTCGCTTCCTTTATATATGGGAAGAACAGGCATAGGAAAATGTTTAGGATACGGTTGTACTACGACTATAGGATCTAAAGGCTGACTACACATCTCTCGATAATTGTATGAGGGATGATAGGGATCTATCTGGTCCATGCAGGAAACTAACTATTTCACCACGGCTTCCACATTGCTAGTTTGTCCACCATATTGGTTCGGTGGCACATACGTATGGGATCTATGAGCATATGATGGTGTGACACAAGGATTATATGTTATATTGCTATTATGCAAAGTGTTGGTAGGAAGAGTATTATGAAGGGGATTTGTAATAGTATTATGTTGTACCTTAGATTGTTGGTAATTGGTGTTCGGTTTTGTTTTGGGTTTTTGTTGATTTGAGGTATTTTGATCAAGATCTTGGTGAAATAGACCAATAAATGATGGTTTCTTTTGTGCAAGAATGACCCTAGGCTTGTTAAAAGGAACTTTAGATCGTTGGGTAACCTGCTTTTGTTGCATGCTCTGGATCGCAGCTACTATATCCAAATTGGATGGTCCAGCTTGATCACTCTCTTGGTCAATAAAGGACAAGGGATTAGTGTGTGTTTGAAATAATTCTTCTAGAGTTGCTTAAGTGTCACTAATTCGATCCTTGTCCATATGGGCTGCTCTATTAAAAACACCAATATTAGTGTTAATGAACTTCCAAAATTGTTCCATGTTCTCAAAAGTGATAGCTCCTCCCGGAGACATTTTAGGGGATGAGGATCCTTCCTCTCTAATAGTTTCTTCTTGTTCATTTCCTATAGCAAGCTCTTCTTCTTGTTGGTCTAGGGTTTCTTCTTCCTGAACTTGGTCCTCAGGAGGGACATTTTGGTCAGTTAATGGTCTTCCTAACCAATCTTCATCTTCTTCGGTTTGTTTTCCATTCTTGAGTCTAGGCATTGTGCTAAACTTAGGTTTTAGCAAATATATATATATATATATATATATATATATATATATATATATATATATATATATATATATATAATGCGATAGGGTTGAGAGGTATATATTTTAACTATATACCTACTATAATATTTTAAAGGAAATGTTTTGTTGTTTTTGTTTTTTTTTTTTTTTGTGTGATTTTATTATATTATTATTTTGCGAAAATAAAAATAACAAACAACATGTTAGTTGCAAGAAACAATAGCAGAAAGAATCACTTAGCTTTCTATGAATAGTTTATGGATATCATTGATAGGGTCAATTTCATCAGGAGTCATGAAATGCTCCTCTTCAAATTGGAAGTTGTTTTTCAAGAACTTGACAAAGTGTGCTATGGTAATATGATCTATTTTAGACTCTAGCATGTAAAAATAAAGTTCATGGTAATACTCTCGATACAACACAACTCTAGGAAATCTATTCCATCTCTTTCTATATGTAAGAACGACTGATTGATCCTCTAAACGAGATAGAAATTTATGTACTACAACTGCGTTCTCAAGGTATTCCTCAAAGGTGTATAATTCAGAAGACACGAGTGCTCTTTTATCGGCTAACCACCTATGGCAAGCTCTCTAGAGTTCATGATACAAAGTCACCTGATCAAGATCCAGGATTCTATCTAAGACAAACCTCTTAATTTACCTAAGTTCTGCAGATCTAGATTTAATAATACCCAATCTCCTATCAAGTTCGTCCCACAAAGGTTGGGCTCTATATGTTTGATGTACTCTAAGCGTAGAAGTAATCTCTATGGCCGTTAATTGATTTTCAACATTTATGGAGACAACTCGTCTTCTTTTATAATCTACCATCTAAGTATGATATGCAAATTTAACAGTTTTCTAATGATTCTAGATGTTCTTAATAATGTATTTTTTTTTAGATTGTTTTCAAAATGTGTTTTTAGTTTCACATCGGGTTCACCAAAATGTATCGCCCAAATTTTTTGCACCCTTACCTTCAGGCTAAAGGATCCATACCCGAAATGGGGGTGAGAAAAGGATGGAACAATACCTCGAACGGAGAGGCCCTTTGAAGTTTGTGCCTCTCGGGGGAGGGGTATAAAGGTGAATTTTCGACGGATGGTGGGGTTCACCAGGAAACTTTGAGTGGCAGTTTCCACACCTAGGTTTGAAAGGGGGTTTGATTTATTTGTTTTATGTTCAATCATTCAGATTCCTAGGTTGGCCAAAATGAAGCTAAGTTATTCTATATGAAGATTCTGATTTATATGAAGACAGAAGACATAAATGAATCCTAATATGATTGAATTTAGAGAATATATAAAATGGAGAAGAGTACACCTGATTTCTGATGTCTGATAAAGATTCTGAAGCTTTTAAGAGTCCAGATCATCCCGGATATGACAATATCATCTATAATTGTATAGAATCATCCCAAATCATAGGAGATCATCCGATATCATCCAAGACCGTCAGTGACCTAACGAATTCGTCAGGAAAATTCGTAAAAAACCTGCAATCAAGGAAACAAACAGCAAAAACCAAAAATACAATTGCAAGAATGATGCAAAATGATAGAAATAAGTGTATAGATGTTTGAATGATAAATCCAGATATCAAATTAAATGAGATGCACTATTTTGGAAACTTATTTTAAATTTTATCATGCAATTATGCTAAATGAGATGAACTCCAAGATGCAAGACAGAAGTAAATTAATCTAATGCATCAATAAATAAGGAAAATGAGATAGAGAATGTAAACTCAAGGCCCTGATTGCCTGCAAGATGAATTGCTGACTGGATCATCTATAGTTATATAAGATCATCATCGATCTTGATAGGATCATCTAGAATTATAGTTGAATCACCTACGATGATTCAAGCTACCTCTAGCTAAAACACAGTAAAATCCTACAATAAAACTTGAAAACACAAGTGCGAATGATGGGAGATTAGGGAGGGAGTTAGGGGGATAAATTGGGAAAATCCTAGTTTATATAGGATTAGGGGGAGGTTAGGAGGTTGGGGATCATCCCAATCTGGGAGATCCTCAATGTGGGAATCTCCAACCGTGCATACACGTTTCTGTCCAAGTTGGATAGGTCGTTGGAACAGAAGATAATTGCAAAAATTTGGTTTTGGGACAAAATCGTCTGGATGTTCTATTCCAGACGAATTCATCCGATTTGGGATGATATCGTCATATCAACTACGATATCATCAGATCGACGACGATATCATCCAATGGTCACAACAACCTCTAAAAATGGCATGAAAAATGAGGTAAGCAGTTAACAGGTGGTTTCAGGGTTAAAATTCAAATTTCTACTTTGTACTGATGGTTTAATTGCTCCAATTTTAGGGTGCTACACTTCTATCTTCAACTAGGTGTATACCAACCCTCTTTTTGAGGTGTCATCTACACCTTCCCATAACTTGTCTCTCCCACAACAATCATGTGGCCAAAAAATTTCTATCACATCTTCCTATACCACCACCTATGGAAATCCATTGTATGAAGCACATGCCAATGCTGCTTCACAAAAACCAATATCCATTTCATACAATATCCTCCATTCAGTTGCAATCTCTGTTGCAACCTATCCTCCACCCACCTCATGCATTTCCAACACACCTACACCATATACCTTAAAATTTTCCATATAGTAAGCATGGTAACACCTCAAAAAATTGCTCATGGGTTAGCAAGATGCTCATTCTTGTCCCCAAAAACAAATATAGGTGGTAGATCTTGAGTCCCAATCTATTCCAATCCAACCTACCTTATTTACCTCAAATCCATCATGGGTATCGCAATATTCTATGGTTTCCATCCCCACACCTCCATTAGTCCACATCCATTCCATTCTCACAATTCAACATATTCACAGTCCCCAAACCTCTTTTTAGTTCCATCACCTGTAATCATTCCCTCATCGAGTCCAACATCATCAAATGCAATATAATCCATCAAGCTATCAATATCGCATCACATCCCAGTGTTTCATCACTCCATATCCATACAGTAATCAAGTAATTTAGGGGTTCCACATACCTGGGGAAGACCCTAAAATTTAGGTAATGCAATAGCAGATTGATAGTTGGATACATCACACTCCTGGTATGATGAACCAGAAGTCTACCTTAAGGTGGTTAGTAAATCAACCTATTCACTTTTTTATACCATTAATTCCATATCCAATAGATTTCAAAGTGCCAAAATTTGATAAATATAAAGGGACTGAGGATCCTAGAGATCATGTAAGCAAATTTATTCACTCATGCTTCAGAATCCAAGATCAAGATGCTTAAATGCTCAAAAAAAATTTCTCATATATTTGGGGGACATGCCTTGGATTAGTATAACCATATGCCTCATCATAGTATTTTTACATTTGAATAGTTGGTAAATCAATTCGTAGAAATATTATCCCTCAATGTTCACAAGAAATTCACACTATCTGACTTGTATAACCTTAAGAAATTTGAAGATGAGCTAGTCTATGACTTTGGCAACCATTTGAGGGTCATTATCATAAAACTACCATTCTCCCTACAAATGGAAGAATTAACTTAAATTTTCATCAAGAGTTACTTAAAACACATCTCTTGGTTATCACAATCGCAAAACTATAGATCATTCGAAGAAGCTCTTGCCTAGGCTAGCGTAATTGAGGAAATAAAAATTCAAGGTGTGATAAATCCTAAGAAGAAATAATGGTAGAACAAGGTCCAATAAAAATTAAGTTATTCTAACCAATATAAGTTGAATCAAGTGGTCATGAGTCAGCTAGTAATGGCTCAATAACAACAATAAATGCAACAACCACAACATATTTCATATCATGTGGTTCCACAACCCCAAAAAATTCATAACACAACACCAAATATGGATGATCATCAACATTGACAATCTATTTGACAAAGTCACCATTACACACCCTTCCATATTTCATAGGTTGTATGACACAAATCAGCTTGCCTTACCTGATGTTAAACTAGATGATCCTACCAAGAGTAATAAAATATATAAGGAATATTTAGTTTACCCTTATCATCGATAGAATGGGTATGATATTAACAAATTCTATCAATTCAAATATATAGTGCAAGACCTAATTGACCTAGGGGCCATCAAGTTTGATAGTCCCTTGGCTCAACAAAATCAAAACCTTGGAATTTATCAAACACCACTTCCTCATCATGAAGAAGTGCAACCAACAATAGGAAAATCAACCATAAAGACTCCTCCTAATCAAGTCAACCATGTTGAACAATACCAAGGTTTTGTGGGTGTTATTCATGTAGTCACCCGAGATCAACAACGCACCAATCAATAGAATGCACAACAATAGACTATCCAATATCTCATGGCACCTCAGTCAAGTGTGTCTCCTCAACCTACCAATTCATCATCATCCATTCAGTTCTCTACCAATTCTCGCCAACCAATTCATTTTCCAAGCCATCCATATCAATCCACTCATCTTTCCAATCATCCACAAAGGCCAATCATCTCTCTGAGTAGCCGACTAACCACTAGCCTTAAAATGGCTTCATCCAAACTATCTATTTATGAGATAATACAATAATCTCCCCCACACCATGATGCATTAATGAAGATTCTAAAATCCATTGAACTCCAATCTCAGGATACTAATGTATTTAGAAATTTTGTGGGGAATATTCGAACATGTGTGAAGGCTTCTATTACATTTTATTATTTTGAAATCAAACCAATATCATCAGAATCGATGGACTCTTCATTACATATTATGGCTCAAATTGATAGGAAGCCATTCAAATGAGTTTTTATTGATATCGACTCCTCCATCAATATCATCACCACCTCTGCTCTTAAATATCTTGATCTTACACTATCTCATATAACCAAATCCATCTTCACATTGAAAGAATTCAATGATCCTCTCTGTTCCACAATTGGAACTATTGTTTTACCCATCGAAGTGGGGGTAAAAATCTTGCATACAATGTTCCACATCTTGGAATGATCCATGGATTACATTGTACTCCTTGGATGCCCATGGATTAGAGAAATAAGATGTGTTCCCTCTATACTCCATCAATATCTAAAATATGTACATGATGAATAAATTTATTGCATACTAGTGGACTTCGAACCGTTTAAGTATTGTAATTTCATCTCAAATCCCTATGAATTCACTCTTCCATCCACTCACCTTTTTTTGATCCCATCAACCATATCATCCATCACATCATCCATCTCTTCATCCAAATATCTTATTATTGAGGAGCCCCCTATCACTACCCCATATAAAGCTTCCACCTTCAAACCCCCATCCTCATCACCATCGACCACATGTAATGTGGTCAAGCCCAATCCACATTGTCCACATCATCAAAATAAACATCCCCCATCATAATTCCCTCCACATCATTGCCCATTCATCAAACACCTTAACAAAATCCACATTAATTCACATCAGTTGATGTCACACAAGTTGAATTAATGGATAGTGTGATGCCATTCTAGCCCACACCTCTCCCATTATTGAATCCACAAGCCAA
The DNA here is from genome assembly GCA_028583015.1 of Wollemia nobilis. Lineage (NCBI taxonomy): Eukaryota > Viridiplantae > Streptophyta > Pinopsida > Araucariales > Araucariaceae > Wollemia > Wollemia nobilis. The sequence continues at coordinate 1,477,147 of JAQPPZ010000690.1, read as the reverse complement.
TCATGAGTCTTCTGTTGGCAATTTTGGGTACTTTGGGTACATTGCATTTGCTCAAGTGTATAAGTTGTCATTGATGTCAAGAAGGTCTTGAAGGAATTTTATTTGGTTTCAAATAATTTGTTTTGATGAAGGTTACAGCATGACAGTTTCAAAGGTCTTTTGCAAACTCCAAGTTGGCAGGTTTAAAGATTACAGGTGGATGCATTGGTTTAATGCATTTGGGTCCAGGAGGAAGTATTTATTTAAATAATTAAAAAACCTTGTTAAGGTTCCATTTAATTATTTTTAAATAGATATTAATTTATTATTTGCATGGGTTCTCCTAATCCATGGCGCAAATGTCTTAACAAGGTGGGAGCTATGTTTTAGCTTTATGGGCGCTAGCCAAGACCTCCACCGATGTGTTAAAGACCTCCACCGACGTCAAAGAGCCTATGGTAAAATTCATATAAATATCCCTCGATGAAAACAAAGAGGTATCCCATTCGAATTTCAAAAGAAAGTTGCTCGCTGTGTTTTCAACTGTGTATCTTCACCATCTTCGTAATCCGTTGATCGTTTGTGTGTCTTCACCATCTTCGTAATCTGTTGTTCATTTGATTGTCTCACCGTTTGTCGAATCCGCCATATAGCTTGTCGTCTGCGAGTTGGCATCAGAAGGAAGGGAGGACTGTGTTTTATTTTCCCTGGCATAGAAAGGACAAGCATAACAGAGTGAGGTTTAAACCTCATCGGGTGCCTTTGGCACACCGGTAGCGGCTAGGCTGTTGGCGCGCTACCCGAATGGGAGGTTCCGCATTAGAATCATGTGAAAGGGTTTTTAGACGTGAAGTGGTTGCAGCAGGTGGTGTTAGATTTCGGGTGCAATTTCTCCATAGCGATTTTTGTTGTTGGCTAAGGTATTTTTCGAAATTAATCTTTTGCTAAGTGTATGTTGCGGATGGAGGATGTTTGTTAGAAGAAAAACAGCTTAGGAGTCATAAGGGTTTTAAAGCTTGTTGTTATTTTGATAAAATATTATTTTGAAGGTGTTGTTGAAATATCTTATTGCATTCTTATGAGAGATAAACTTTATTTTTGATGAGACAATAAGGGAGAAATAAGGTGTATAAGGGATACATGTTTCTTGTAATGTTGAGAGTGCTTTTGGTTGATTATGGAAATGAAAGCATGATGTTTTAAGGTTAATTGCTTCTTGTGTGAAGTTGTGAAACCTTAAGTGGGCAGCTTTGAGATTGACATTTGCTTTCATTAAGTTGGTTATAATCAAGCTATTCTCTACTTGGTTAAAGTGTTGAGCTTACTCCTTTGTTGATGAATTGAAAAATTGTTTTTATGCTATTGTGAGTTGAGTTGGTGGATGCTTTTTGTTCAAATAATGTTGGAGAGAAAAGGAGTTCTACTTGTTTCCTTTTCTAATGTTGATTGTGAAATGCTTCAAGGTTATGTTTTGAGTTGAATGGTGTTGATTGAACCTTGTTTGATGAGCATTGTTGTGGAAGCCCTTATTGATGGTGAAAAGAACATGAGTATCATTGTTATGTGATTCTTTGCATAGTTGGCAGTTGTTGGGGTTTCATGTTATTGAAAGAAAGCATTCTATCCTATCCATTTCAGATTTTGAGTTGAGTTTTTAGATTTGAGATTGAGGTTGAGTTGAGTTTTCTGATTTGAGATTGAGGTTGAGTTGAGTTTTCAGATTTGAGATTGAGGTTGAGTTGAGTTTTCTGATTTGAGATTGAGGTTGAGTTGAGTTTTTAGATTTGAGATTGAGTTTGAGCTGAGTTGATTTGAGTTGAGTTTTGAGATTGGGAGTTGAGTATAGAACATATTGAGTCTCTAAAAATTCTCTATATGCTTCTATGAGTTTGACAAATCACATTGGGTCTCTAACAATTCACCTTGTGATTTCCTACTAAGAAAGTTTTTCTTGGTGAGATTGTTGAGGTTTTGGACAGGTTCCGATAGGGACTTGTGAGCAGGTTTTGGACAGGTTTCGGTGGGGACTTGTGAGCAGGTTTTGGACAGGTTTCGGTGGGGACTTGTGAGCAGGGTTGGACAGGTTTCGGTGGGGACTTGTGAGCAGATTTGGACAGGTCCTAGCAGAGGACTTGTGAGTTGAGTTTTGAGAGTTCTATTAGAGAACTTGAGGACAGAGATGCACTAGTTCTTTGAGAAGAACCTGAGGATAGATTTGGCAAGTCTTTGAGAAGGCTTGTGTGCAGAGGATTAATTTGTTCAAGTTTTGGACAGATCTGACAGACAGAGGAAGACTTGTACTAGACCGACTGACTATGTTTGGTACAGGTTGCTAAGCTGTTGTGGACGTGATCATAGAAGGCAAAGGTCTCTTAGGCTAAGAATTAAGGATAGGAGGTCTTCGATGGAAAGGAGTTCCACGTGCTGGCAAGAGGTAGAGGCAGTTGATCTTCTGAGGGATCATTTATAGAGCAGAGGAGAAGGTATCTCCTTTGAGCAGAGGCTCATAAATCCAGATTGAGGGGAAGGTATCTCCTTTGAGCAGAGGCTCATAAATTCAGATAGAGGGGAATGTATCTCCTTTGAGAAGAGGCTCATCAATTCTGATTAGGGGAAGGTATCTCCTTTGGGCCGAGGCTCATAAACATTGTAATTGGGAAGGATTCCCAAAGAACTTTGAGATAATTTTTAGAGAAAAGTTTTGTGTACGTAGCCCAGCCATTCTGGGTGAACCACGTTAAAATTGGTGTCACTTTGTGGATGTTATTATGCATTGCTTTGATATTACTTTGGGTATATTGCTTTACTATTTTGAAGTATAAAGGAAAAAGTAAAAAGAGGTCTTATACTTGTTCACCCCCCCCCTCTCAATATAAGCTTGTGTTCTTCATCTTCCACAACCACCCCCACATCATCCCAAGTTGAAATCCACCTCACTAGTCCTGGTATTAGTGAATACATGGTCTAAGACATTACTGTTACACCGTTTAGAATCCAAACCGCTAGGGATTATGATCACCCACGCGATCCACCCTTATCTATATAAGTGGGTATAACATGGGTTCAATGCCTAACAACATCAATTTTATGTATGGGGGGATTGATTCATCATCCAATCCATCTTCTCTAGATGAACCCAAACAACCAACCCTTGCAAATATACAACACATGTCAAGTTTTCCATCCTGATACTTCCATCGGGTCAACTGGTAAGGATATGACCTGGAATGACATGAATAGGGAACATACAAGATCATAGATAATTTATATCGAGAAGTGCATGATCATTTAGGTTTATGCTATCACTCTCATTCTTCCACTTCTTTTGAACAATCTTTTCAAAATCTCCATTTGAATTTAGAAGAAGAAACCCATCACATCGATGAATTTGAGGAGGAAATCTATGAAGAATATGATGTTATATCGATAGTTTTTGATGAATCTGATGAGGAATCAACACCCATCACTCCACTCACCGAACATGACGAGTATTACCTCATAACGTTCCCCATCCATCAGCCCATATTTTGTTTGTTCCTTCCCAAAAAGTGAGTTGAACCAATCGATGAACCACCTCCACTTTATTGATCCACCTTACCAAACAATTTTGTAATAAATGTACATAACAAATAAAAACAAATACACACACAAAAATTCAAAAAAAATATCAGTACATTGCATGTGCATGGCTTTTTACCTATTGTATTTATTTGTATTGCTTGATGTTGTTCAGGTTCCTAGAGTTCTTACATCGGTTCCAGTAGTTAGGATTTATCCATCCTTCACATTGCCAACCATCAGTTTCCCCTTTAAGTTAACATGAATCCTATTGACTTATTCACCCTACTCCGTAATCCATATGATTTGGCAAAGCCAATTCCAATTGACATGAGCCTTATTGATATGGATCATATTTCCTTACCTCCATCCTTTTCTAAATTCATCCTTTCTAAGGAATTGTTAAGGGCTTCATCCAACTACATTCATCCATCGCCTACCCCTTTGCTTTCACCTTTGCCTTTAGATCCTGAGGTTTTCCAGGTAGACATGGAAGATACTATGTCAGAAGAGTTTGATAACATCATAGATGGCATTCATCTGAGACAAACACCCCATTAGCTTGAGGAAGGTTCTCATATGTCTATTGAAGATACCATCGATGTGAACCTTAGTTCAGACATAGACAATCCTCAAATCATCAAACTTGGAAAACTTTTATCCGTCAATGAATAAGACCAATTAATTGCCCTCCTCAAGAAGAAGGGTATTTTTGTAAGGTCCTACAAAGACATGCTTGGTCTTGACCCTAACTTGGTTGTCCATAATATCACCTTGCACATTGATGCTAAGCTAGTCAAATAAAAATTAAGAAAGATGCATCCCACCATTGCCATCATGGTCAAATAAGAGCTTCAAAAGCTTTTAGATGTGGGTTTCATTCAACCCCTTGATTATCCTGAGTGGATTTCAAACATGGTACCCATTCGCAAACCTAACGGGGTGATATGTTTTTGCACTAACTTTCGAGATCTTAAAAAAGCATGTCCTAAGGATGAATTTCCTCTAACACACATAGATACTCTTGTCAACACTTGCCTTGACCATGAAATGCTTTCTCTAATGGATAATTTTTTAGGAATCAATCCTGATGACCAATACACAAAAACATTTACTAAACCTTGGGGAAATTTTTGTTACAAGGTGATGTTTTTTGGCCTCAAAAAAATAGCTACCACTTATCAACGTGCCATGACATACATCTTTCACGATTACATGCACAAGATCATCAAAGATTATGTGGATGATCTCTTGGAAAAATCCAAAACCCGACAAGAGCACATTGGTGTCTTAGAAAAAGTATTTTATCAACTTCTAGAGCATAATGTAAGGTTGAACCCCAAAAAGTGTGTCTTTGGTATCACTTCAGGCAAACTACTAGGATTCATTATCTCCAAAAGAGACATTGAGGTGGACCAAAACAAAGTCAAGGCCATCATGGAGATGCCTCCTCCAAAAAACTTGAAGGAGTTGTGTAGTTTACAAGGAAAAATCGAATTGATCCATCGTTTCACTACACAACTTTCTAAAAAATGCAGCCCATTCAATCACCTGCTACAAAAGGGGGTGATATTTTCATGGATAGATGAGTGCTAGAAAGCTTTAGATGACATCAAGCAATACCTGGCTTCTCCACTAGTCTTAACTCCTTCTCATATGGGGGTCCCCTTCCATATTTATGTTTCAACAATGGACTTTGCATTAGGGATAATTCTTGCACAAAAGAATAAAAAAATCAAGAGCAATTTGTCTACTACATTAGTCAAAAATTAGTAAGATATGAAACCAGATATGCTTACGTGGAAAAAATATGCTTGGCAGTGGTTTTTACCACTAAGAAACTCAGATATTATATGCTTAGTCTCACCACATATGTCATAGCTCTTAAAAATCCTCTGCATTACATGATGTCTTGTACTTACAATAACCCTCACATCACAAAATGGATAATGCTTCTCACTGAATTTGATCTTGAGTTCATCAACCAAAAATCCATTAAAGGTTAGGTCATAGCCGATCAACTTGTAGAAGCTCCACTTCCTAGTGATCAAACTTTGATTATTGATCTCCCAGATGATTTGGTATTCACTATCACTGAACAAGAATAAGATGTCATTCCGAAGGAAGATGTTGATATCACACTATTCTTTGATGGTTTTAAGTGTAAAAAAGGTCAAGGTGTTGAAGTCGTGTTTCATACACCACAAGGGGTACCTATTCCCCTATCTTTCAAATTTGAATTTCAATGCATAAACAACAATGTAGAGTATGAAGCCTTAATCTTAGGTCTTCAAGTAGCCATAGCTATGGGCATAAAGCGTATTGGGATATTTTATGACTCCCAACTTATTGTTTAATAAATAAACGAATAATACCAATGCAAGGAACCAGTAATAAAGCTTTACCATGAAGTAGCAATGTCATTGCTCACTAAATTTTATTGGTATGAAATTGATAGTTTACCACGTTTGACTAATAGATTTGCAGATGTGATGACCTCTCTAGGATCATTGATTCCAAAGAACTTTGTAGGAGAGGTACAACCACTCATTGTCACAATGATCTCTAAATCTACAATTATCTATGTTGAATCTAAGGATGAGAAGGACATTTGCTTTATCCATACAGAGTCGTATGAGCCTTGGTCCAACCAAATAATAGCCTTCCTCAAGTTTGGAACACTCCCATTAGATATGTCACATACTGCTAAACACACTTTCAAGAAAAAGGTAACTCGTTTTACTCTCTTGGGGGACGTGTTGTATCGATGTGGTTATGATGGAGTTCTCATTCATTGTCTTGAATTGATAGAGGTATAAAGAGCCATAGCTGAAGCTCATGATGGTACTTATGGTGGTTATTTAAGTGGAATGGCCATTGTAAAGTGTATTCTATGCATGGGTTACTATTGACCCACCATGGAACGTAACTGTTGCACTTACATCAAGCATTGTTAAAAATTTCAACAACATACTAATTTAACTCATCTGCCATCACAAGCATTACGACCTATTCAAAGCCTTTGGCCCTTTTTAAAATGGGGTCTTGATTTGATTGGAAAAATCTCACCTTCCTCAGGATAATATACATTCATCATCACAGCCACTAAATACTTTACAAAATGGGTTGAGGTAATTCCTCTAACCAGTACAATATGACCTCGAATTGTGGAGAATATACTTCATCATATCATTTATTGTTTTAGTATTCCCTCAAAAATCATATTTGATAATGACAAGTCTTTCAAAAACAAGTACGTTCAAGCACTTTGCAAGAAATATAATATCCAACATAGTTTCTTGACTCCTTACTACCCACAGGAAAATGGAAAATCTGAGGCTACCAACAAAACCTTAATTGCTATTCTCAACAAACTAGCCAAAGAAAATCATCGGGATTGTCATACTCAAATACCCTTGGTATTATGGGCTTATCAAACAAGCATCCACATTCCTACTAGGGCAACACCATTGGTCTATGGAGCCGAAGCAATTGTGCCTCTTGAGCTTGAGATCCCCTCATTATGGATTTTATCACAGGAATTCATAGATAATGATACTGCTAGACAAGCATATTTTGACTAACTCACGCTTCTTTATGAAAGGTGATTCAATGCTTTAGAGCATTTATGAGTTTATCAGGACCGCCTAAAGCATTATTACAATGCCAAAGTTCATCTTTGTGAATTCCAAGTAGGAGATCTTGTTCTTAAGGATAATCAACAAAACATCAATGCATTATCGCACCTTCGTGATAAACTCATGGAAAATTGGCTAGGTCCATATATTGTCACTCAAAAAATGGGTCAAGGAACTTATAGGCTTGCCAATCTAGAGGTAGTTGAAAAGCTCAAACCACTTAACATCATGCACTTGAAAGCATTCTATGCTTAATATGATTTATATATGTATATATACATGGATAAAAAAAACAAACACAAAAACAACATGCATATCCACTGCATCTCATACATTCATCCCACATTCACATTCATTTGCATTTTCACACATTTCATTTCATATTAGGAGGTCATTTATTTAGTTTAGATAATAATTGATCCAATAAATCTTGTTGCCTTAATCAAGGGCACCCCCAAGTCTACATCCATTTCATTACACCACTTCACAAGTCAATTTACCATTTGCAATATCACTTCATTACCCTTGGGTGTTTTTGATCACTCTGCCACTCCTAGTATTTTAAGCAACCTCCAATACACATCAAAATTTCTCTAGGACCAAGTCACATTCTCACTAAGAAAATCTTGAGTTTTGGTATTGAATCTAACACTCTTGACCCAACCACATGTTACAAATACTAAAAATATCTTGTGTCAAAGAGACATAATACCATGATTGGGTTGAACCTTGAAGCAAAAAAGTTATCTCCACCCGTACCATTATGCACATAGTCCAAAAATAAAAAATAGTGGTTTTCACCACTATCACAATCATTTCCAAACAAAATAATGAGTAGTAAGGATAGGGTAAAATTATCATCACACTTCGGTTGAGAATTTGATTCCCCAAAGCTCTAAATATTTTACACATCACACATCATAGATACTCAAGTTGTAAGGATAGAACTAAATTTCTAGTCAAATGGTTAGGTAATATGAATCCCCAAAGCTTAGAGATCATATTATTGGACTATGGAGCTATTCTCCACCTGGGCTATAGATGTTTGGTTGACAGTGGAGTACGCTCATGCATGGCAACACGTCTCTCTTGAAGAGACCTCTGACCGCACATAAGGACAAGCTAGCTTCTTGGTCTCCTTCATGACAGGTTTAATCTCAATTTACTCAAGATGGGTTAATGATAACACTTACACACACATCGGTTCTCAATTTCTTTGAGTCCTTACCACGCTCATGATTTGGTAAATGAACATCTCACATGCACACACATTTGGTCTTAGAGAATTTAGATAGAACTTAGGGAGTTTGGTTGAAATCACTAGTATGTATGAGTCTCTGCAAAAAAATAAGTTATTCATAAGCCAACAACATCCATATCAACATCCATATCATTACATGAGTCTTCCATTTCACACACCACCATTTTGGTGCCCTTGATTAAACAACAATGATCAACAATGGTCAAGAAAAATCTAAATTACAAATGATCATTAGAGTGTTAGTTCACTTGCATCTACATAAAGCATTTATATTGTCATCCATACAATGCATTTATACATACACTTACACATACATTCACACATGCATTTACACATAACACAAAAAGAAAAAACCATGTATATATATAATCACATTTTATAATGAATGCTCAAAGGCTATATATAATGGAGCACCAAGGCTTATACACAAAAGTGTATCCAAGCACTAGCTAATGTCTAAAAGTAGACCCCTATGACTCCTAAGGAGCCCTAGACCTAGAGTCACTATACCTAGAGTCACTATGCCTAACATAACCCACTATAGAGGAAGAGGGTTGATTTGATAGCCCATTGTGGTGCTGCATTAATAGATCCTCTAACTCTTGGATGTATCCCTCTTAGGATCAAAGGCATAGTATATCATACCTCTAACAATGTTCCCTATGTGCTAGCTCTACCTAGAGCCTCATAATCCTATCCTCACCTCCACCTGTAGCCATCCATACCTTTAGCTCCATCCATAGCCAAGCTATCTCTGCATCTTGTGCTAAAATCTCTACATCTCGCTCTACCACAATCTGTTAGATCTAATCCCACTCTGAATCGAGCTCAACCCTCTCCTCCTCACTCTAACCTAGAGGTCTCTCTAGAACCTACTCCATACTATCCATTCCATCACCATCACCTCCAATGTATAGAGGCTACTCTGCTACATCCATCGCCTACCTCTTGCCATTGTCAGATATATGATATATTTGATGATGGGGAGTCTACTCCACCTTTGCCTCTGCCTCATCATCATCCCCATTGTCATCATCCACTGCTTAACTAGGTACCCATGGTGGTTGTACAATTAACCATACATCATACGTAGTAGTAGTCCCTGTATCATCCACATTTAGGAGATCTATCTTCTTGTCATCCTCATAGGTCACCCACCACTCTGTCACATAAGGCAGGATCATCTCATCATGATGATGCTCGTATAGCACCGTTAGCTCGAGAATCCCATATTATAGCCTATACTACCATAGCACCCATAAGAACTAGATAAGCTCCACCTCATTCCCATGCCATCCAAAAACCCAGCTAGCCTAGAGTATTCTTCATAGCTTCTCCCTATCACTAGTCCAACTAGCACCTTGCCACGGTCTCCAATGCACCTGATCAGGTGTCAAACCTACCCAGAGATCTTTGTACTCCTAGCCACAATAGCTAGGACAACTCAAATGAAACTCCTCAAATACTCACCATATCAAAGCATAGGGTTTCTCCCCATCCCATGCCTCACTAGGTAGGCCCATAGGCTGAGCTACACTAAAGTGCTCCTCCCAACCCCTTTCACCCCCGCCTCCTCACCTTGTACAACTCCAAGTACATCTGAGCTAGCAAAAAAAACACCCATACATACACATGAGGCTCATCAATCATATCATACACCAACCTAATCATATTCCATGAGAATCGATAGTGAGTGCTATTAGGTGCCCTATGTTGGACAACAAAAACATGACCAAGGTGGGCAATACCTCTAACTCCTTCTTGGCATTCATGACCAACTACATGATCCCTCCATCCTTCACACTCACACCTATCCATAGATATCCAAATATCCAACTCATCCCATGCCCCTTATTGTGTCTAACCTCAACACATAACCCCTCCACTAGCACTCGAAGAATACAGTATACATCCTTGAGTGTAACTATCACCTCACCAATCAGGAGCTAAAAAGTCTCCTTATTTGGATCTCATATCTCTGCCAAGGCAAAGAGATACCCCTCATTAGCCCTCACCACCTCAATCCGTGCAGCTCCAGCTAGCCCCACGGTCTCCAACCACTCCCAATGCTTTGTATGTTAGAGTAACTATCCCATTACTTGGGTAATATCTAGATTCTTATCTTGGGTAATATCTAGATTCCTATCTTGGGTAATTACTATAATATCCTATGTAGCGGGTTGTTACATTGTTGTAACAACCCAACTATTAGTGGGATTTTTTAAAGGCTAACAATAGTTGACATCTTGTATTATTTAAACATTTTTAATAATGTGAAATATTATTGTTGATGTTATCTAAAATTGGTATCAAAGCAGAAGGATCGCTCTGCTATCTGCTCTAATTATCATCAAGGCAATTTTATTGATTTACTAATTCATTTTTCTTCTATATTATTCTTTGATTGGACTTGACCTGATGTTGGACCAAACCTAGTGTTGAGGTTGATAGGATCAACTCAGACTGATCGATCAGTCTTTAGCTTGATGGAGATACCTAGAAACATTATCTAACTTGGATAGACATGATGATGTGCTTATTTATGAGTTGGATATGTTAGATAAGACAAACTGACATAGACTTAGATGAAGGTGCTGATTCTGGCAAATTGGATAGAGATCCCAAATATTGGGAATACACAAATGATGACAGACCACTACAGAATAGACATGGACCGTAGACAAGACAAAATCTGGACTAGAAATATTGACATGGACTCCCTCCAGACCAAATAAGACATATTTTGGATCAGACTGAATGACATGGACTCCCTCTAGACCAGATAGGATAAACTCTAGATCGGATAGACTGAAATAGATAGGATTGATGCAGACTCCCTCTGGACCAGATAGAATGACATGGATAGACCATCTGACATGATCGATACAAGGTGAATAAAATGGAATTTCTCTGGAATGGACAGCATAAAAAAACCTGTACACCATAGACATCGACCATGATAAAGGCTGAGGAGTATGAATTTTGATACCCTATGATCGTACGACTCTAACAAACATCGACCCTTGTGAAAATAGATCCTGAGGCAGTGATGTAGCATGGATGGCAAGCTGACATGGTAGATGACTATTGACATGGATAGACATGTGGTGGACAACAAGTGCTAATGTGGCGGATGGCACGAGTCATGAGGCGTGATGTGGTAGCACCTGATTCATTAGGGCATTATAAAATTTCTCCATTATTTTTGATAGGTGATGTAGCAATTGCTCTATAAAATTCAAGAAGTTATGGGTGCCTTCTTCTTTTTCAACCTCTCCAAAGACTCCCTCCTACATAATGTGGGATAAATTAATTTATTATTTTTATTCGTTGGTTCTCAATGTCAATTTGAAATACTTGTTGTTCTCCCTTAAATTCCAATGACTGTAGTAGTTGAGGTGGTTGATTACTTGGCACTTGGGTGCTGTGGAGCATGAGGTCTATGGTTCGAAGCCCGTGCAAGCAGAAATCAATTTTTTTTTTTTACATTTTTAAAAAACTTTTAAATTAATTATTTTAATAATTAAATATTTTTTTAATCAATTTTTTCTTTGATAATTGATTTATTAAAATATTTTAACTATTAAATTAAATTAATTTCCTTAAAATATTTCATTGCAAAACAAGACAACATCAAAGGGGGAGACAAATTTTGCAAAATAAGGAAAACATTGCACATTTTTTTGCAAACTCCAAAGGGGTATCTCATCAAATTGAAGACCAAAAATTTACACTAAACATTGTTTATTTTGCAAACAAAAGGGGGGATAAAACTTGTATTCTTTATTGCAAAATTTCAATACAAGGGCAAAGTAGTGCATATCATATTTTGCAACTCAAAAATTTCTTGCAAATTTTTTTGTAAAAAGTGTAAATTTGATTAGGAGGCAAAGTGTCTTTGCAAAATTTCCTAAGAGACAAATACTGTAACAAATCTTTTTTGAGGCTCCAACGCAACCATTTTTTGTTTTCATGCTTGCAATAAGGGGGAGTAGTTATTTCTTCCATACGAACATAATTTTTGCAGAAAGGGGCGATAAAACCTTGTAAAAATATTGTTTGGAACAAAGGGATAAAACATTTCTCCATCAAAAAATATTTTGCAAAAAAAAGGGGGATAAACTTGTAAGGGTGCATTTTCGATAGAGATCGACACCTTAGTCAAAGTTTTTACAAAATTCCATTGTAAAAAGTGCATTTTTGGCAGAGACCGACACCTTCAAATATGGGTAAATCAAAGAAAAAGCAAGCCACAAAACAAACTGATGAATGTGCAAAATCAGTTAAATGTCCTTACTTTCCAGTAGGGACAGAAGGAATGGATTTTATGAGGATGTCAAATTTCTCATACTACACAGTGGTGTTTGAGGGATCCTCAGAGATTCTAATTCTTGTACAGATCTTATGAAAAATGGTGCTCTAATTTTTATTGGTATTGTAAGGGAAGTATATATGTCATTGGTTTCACTTGACATTGCCTAGGATAAAAAGAAAAGGGACATAAGTGAGGAATCAAAGGTCATGCTCCTAATGGTCAATGCTTGTTATGACACAAGTGACCTTAAGCCCATGGTGACGAATACTTGTTGTGACACAAGTGACCTTATTCCCATTGTGTTCGATGCTTATCGTGACACAAGTGACCTTAATCCCATGGCAGTGAATGCTTGTAGTGACACAAGTGATATTAAGCCCATGGTGGTGAATGCTTGTCGTGATACAAGCGACCTCATGACTATAATGGTAGATATTAGTTGTAGCACAGGTGATCTCATCATAAGGGTAAATTTTGCTTGTGACACCAATGACTTAAAATCTGAACATTTTCAAAATGAGCTCCATGATCTCATCAATTGTGACAAATTCCATATTGTTAAAAGCATTTATGAATATGAAGAACTTGGGTGTGTTTAAAAATACACCAAAGGCATTATATCCAAACTAATAAACAAAATGGGATTTAATGGTGAGATATTAGGTAAACATGGACAAGGCATTAAAAAGCCCATAATTCCAAATATCGAGCCAAAGAATGAAGGCCTTGGATTTGATGGACAAGCAAGTACTAGTAAAACCATGTTGGTAAGACCTAAATATCCAACTCCTATAAAGCATTGTTGTAGTCATTTTGGAAAAATAGGACATTTAGTAGCTAGGTGTTGGAAACTACATCCTTGTGACTCATGTGGATGTACAAATAAATCCTCTATAAATTGTTGGTACAAAGTGAAAATAGCCAACAAGGTTCATATTGATTGTGGATGGACAGATCTCACACAATGGACCAAAATGAAAGGAATGTTGTTTGGCTTCTACAAAAAAAGTAAAACCTATGGTAGACCTAGAGGTAGATCCAGTGATAGACTAAGTGGTAGTCCCAGAGGAAATAACCCAATGATAGACCTAAAGGCAAACCCAATGACAATGATCCAGAGGTAGACCTATAGGTAGATCTAGAGGCAATGATCTAGAGGTAGATCCATAGGCATATCTAGTGGCAGTTCCAATGGTACTATTCTAGAGGTAACCTTAGATCTAGAGCCAGATCCAAATCCAAATATAGAGCCAACACAAAAGCATCTTTCATTTTTCTCTCCTTCACATTAAGGGGGGAGTTATCTATGTTATCCCAAATAATGGAATAAGGGGGGTGTTAGAGTAACTATCCCATTACTTGGGTAATATATAGATTCCTATATTGGGTAATATCTAGATTCCTATCTTGGGTAATTACTATATTATCCTACGTAGTGGTTTTTTACATTATTGTAACCCGCCTATTAGTGGTATTTGTTAAAGGCTAACAATAGCTAACATATTGTATTATTTAAACATTGTTAATAATGTAAAATATTATTGTTGATGTTATCTAACATCATTTGCAATACCTTTCTCACCCTTGGTATGATAGATGAGAATCGATGTCAAACCTCCAAGATCCTCTATTGTAGCACAACACACACACCAATGCAAACACATTAATGCCACATTCATTACATAATTTTAAAAAATATTATACAAGTCAAAACAAGAGTACCAATGGCACTTACCTCAGCCACCTGCATATCTTCTCTTATTGCCACATCCACTTCCTCCATTGCCATGGCCCTCACTCCACCAATCTCCTTCACTCACTCACTCTCCTTCAAATGTAGTTTTTGGAACTTGTAAATGCAAGAATGAAAACAATTTGGCCCTTGCAAAATTTTTATAACTATTTGGAGTGCACTCAAATGCCCTTGGATGTTCTCCAGGCACACCCAAATTCCCACTAGTGTTTGCAGCATGGTAGACGCTTGCCCACGTCTATCCAAACATAAATGTTGGTAGGTGTTTGACCTCAAAATATTGCAAAAGGTGCCAAAAGGGCCTCAAAATGTAGCTTACCCCCATAAAATCATTCCATACTTCATCCATGCATTCATTTCATCATCATATCATGTTTTGTGAAAGTCCAAACTGATTTGGGCACTTAATTTTTGCTTGCGATCAAAAGTTGTAAAATCGTATTACAAAGTTTTAAACACCTCAAAATGGTATAAATTTTTACAAAACAACCACATTCATCATTCTAATCATCCATCCTATCATTTCACCGTGATTTATGATAACACGGATTTATTTATGCGGTTAACTTTTGTTTACAACCAAAAAGTCACAAAATTGTCCACAATTGTGTTTAAAAATGCTCCAAAACAATGCAAAACTTCACAAATTCATGCAACCCAATAATTAATGCATTCTTCATTAGCACATTCTCATATCAAATCTATCAACCATTGCATTTGCATTAAACATTTACCAAATTCACCTCTAAATTCAAGTGAATCTCTTTCTATAATATGAGTAAATCACCATGTACCACTCTAAAAGCATACACCTAGACTATTGCATCAGTATATCAAGCATTAAAGCTTGAAAAGATGAATAAAAATGAATTGAACAAGAAAGAACAATTTCTTTATATTATCATTGCAATTATCCTTTACAAATACGTCCATCTTAGGGATACCAAATTCTTTGATACAATTTTGAGCCCCTCAAAGGGGATGGTGTAATACGTAGGCTCTTAATGTAGACACGAACTACTTAAGGCCCAAGTAAGCCTTATTCTCACTTGATCAGAGAAATATGCTACCAAAAATGCTTTGAATATGATCAAATCCTATAAATCTATATTCAAGAAACAACATAGCACGATTAGAAGCAAAGGGAGCCTCTCATGATGAGGCTCTTATGGAGGATTTGCATGAATTAAGACAAATATAGCAAGAAAGCATGAAAAATTGTAAAGATGTGCATAAAATATCTAAAATATTGTAAAGAATACTAATAAAACTGTGAGTCTAGCTATTCTAATACATAATTTGCAATTAAAACTTGAAATGGATCAAATCTAATGGAACTAGTGCAAATTGACAAAATAGAAGAAAATAGAGCAAAGCTACCTCTAATTTCTACAATTAACCATACAAAAGCATAAATGAGAGTTAATCCATGGCATATCTAACTAATTACACCTATGAAATGAAAATCCTATGGCTAAAACAAAGGGAAACAAGCTTCAAACCCTAGTCATGAATTTTAAGCGCAGTTGGCTCTGTTAGCCATGGCTAAGGTGAAAGTGCTCTTTCTCTTGTAATAAGGGCTTAAATCTCAAAATTCCTCTGAGGAATTGATGATCAAGGATCACCTCTATGTTATGGAATGAATTGGGTATGTAGATTCTTTGAATTTGTAGTGGAAGTGGTTCAATTTTTGATGCATGATATCTTAAAACTCTTAAAACCTCCATAGCTTCGAATGCAGTTATGATTATCCAAATTGGTAGCATGTGGGCACTCCTCAAGAGTTACAGGTGGCTCTCCAATTTGGCATGGATTCACTGCATTCAATTGAAATCTTATCTAACTCTTCTCCCCAATTTGGAGGGGGGTCTTATAGCACTCTAAATTCCTAATCTTAACTTCCTTGAGAAGCAAATATCAAGAACCAAGAGGTTGGAGCAGTTGGGAGGAAGAATCTAAAAGCTTCTTCATTGGAAACCGCTCGAAATCCATTTCCAAGGCCGTTGTAATTGATTTTGGCTTGGCTTAGGAGTCCATGATAGTTGCAGAGCTAGCCATAATTCTTAAATACAACTAGATCTATTAGCCATGGGTGTTAGCCGCGATTGAGATCTTAGCTACGGATGGCATCCTTGGCTAAGCATGAGTAGGTCAAAGTTACTTAAATTGAGTGGTTAAAACCATTGCTTTGTCTTGGAATGGTCCAAGATAATTCATATGGTTTTTTAGGATGCCCATATGAGTAGTCCCCTACACATGCTGTATTTTAGGTGTCTACACACCATAAGGAAACTTTCCCATCATCATTCAACATCCTCTTTTTTGAACATAAAATAATTTTGGGTTACTCATTTCTCAAGTGAGACTATGCCTAAGTTAGCTTGATCAAAATTTTATCATTCATGGTCTTGTTCATGGATCTTGAAACATGGACAAATCATATCTCAATATTTCTTTTACATTGGTAGTCATCACAGACACAGGCCCTTCCTAGATTGATTGGTTCTAATTGAGGGAATTATCCTACAGTCACTAGTCGGCCCTCCAAGGTTGACTCTTTATTTTTTGCATTTCCATATCTTTGCATTTCAATGATGTAAATTGGCATGTGACATCCAATCCTGATAATATTCCACCTCGAATGACAATATGACTTGTTCCCCTTGTGGTTCTCTATTCACAAATGTATACTAGGATACAACCTTGTGGTGAATAGTGGTGCCATTCCCTGTAGGACCCTGCGAGATCAAATATCCCTAGGGCACCTTATTGAGAAAGTATTTGGATTTATAGAACCACTCATGGTTTGGTTATATATAAATTATGTTGATATATTCTTGGTTATCGAAAGCCTCGCACTACATCGTGGCTTGCGAGAGAATATTTACATGAATGGTAGTAAAATTGGCAGATGGATTTTGAGGGATTAAAGATCCCAAATATTACATAGTGTCTATGAATATGTTTGACGTATGATGGATTTCCTCAATGTCATACCACTCTAGCTGGTCTAGATAAGTGTCATCAAGATCCTTATAAGGTTTTAGGATAAGACACCTACATTGAAAAAGTCCCTTCACTTGGTTAACAATGAGAAGGGAATCACCAAAGATATTTAATATTTTAATATTCATGGTGATTGTTGTTTAGAGGCCCAAGATGAGGGCCTCATATTTAGCATTATTATTGGTACAAGGAAAGTCTAGCTTAAATGACAAGGGCATTGGAGCACCTTGTGATATGAAGAAGAAAATTTCTGCACCACTCCCTTTATAAGAATTCGAACCATCGAAGAATAAAGTCATGTCAACTTTGTTATCGAGTTCTTCGAGTTTAGGAAATTTTGATAACACAAGGACTGCATCATCAAGAAGCTCTATGACAATAGGCTTACTATCTTCAAGAGGTGCCTCTACTAGCTAATCAACTATAATTTGTCCCTTGATGGAATTTTGGCTGATGAATTTCAAGTCAAATTTTGTCAACAGCATGATCCACTTTGCAATACGTGTATTATGATATGTCTTGCTCTTCATATACTACAAAGGATTCTTTTGGATATTACATACATCGTATGACTTAGAATGTAATGACGTAACTTTTCATTGCAAATACCACTGCTAAACACAACTTCTCTACTTATGCATACCTTAGCTCATAACTCACCAAGGTGCAACTGATATAATATATTATTTGCTCTTTGTCTCATACATTCTTTTGGGCTAACATGGTTCCTAGTGTAAAGTTAGTAGTCGACATATAAAGAAGGAATGGAACATCTAATCTTAGTGGAGCCAGGACTGGTGGCATTGCCAAGTATTGCTTGATTTTAGCAAAGGCTTTTTGATAGTCCTCATCCCAATTGAATGGGACCCCCTTGTGTAGCAGTTGATTCATGGGTTGACATTTGTTCGATAATTATGTTATGAATCACTTTATGGATGCTACTTTGCCTTCTAGGATTCTTAGCTCTTTGATATTTGTGGGAGGACGCATTTCTAGTATGGCATTGAACTTTTTTGGGTCAACTTCGATCCCTAATTTACAAATGATGAACCCCAAGAGTTTTCCTAAAGTTATGCCAAATACGCACTTCTTGGGATTCAACCTAACATTATGCTTTATCAGGTGATCAAAGACCTTTCTGAGAACCTCAACATGCTTTGAACGTAGCAATGAATTTACCAATAATTCATCAATGTAATCCTTAAGGATTTTGTGCATGTAGTCATGAAAAATGTATGTCATGGCTCGTTGATATGTGGCACCAATATTTTTAAGGCCAAATGGCATAACTTTATAACAAAATGTTCCCCATGGCATTGTAAATATAGTTTTATGTTGGTCTTCAATTTTAATATGAATTTTATTGTAACCAGAATAACCTCCATAAGGGAAAGCATCTTATGACCTACAGTTACATCTACGAGAGTATCTATCTTGGGAAACGGGAATGAATCCTTTGGTGTTGCCTTGTTGAGGTCTTTGAAATTTGTATAGATACAAATCCTTTCATTAGTTTTACTATAGGTACCATGTTTGATACCCATTCTGGATTGTTGATGGAGATAATAAACTCTACATCCAACAATTTTTGCAACTTGTCTTTAACCATTAAATCGATGGTTGAATGCATTTTCTTGAGCTTCTACTTGACAATATTTTTAGAGGGGTCCAGTGAAAGGTTATGGGTAACCATTTTTAGATCTAGTCCCAGCATATCCTTTTATGTCCAATCAAAGATATCAGATCTTTCTTTAGTAGAGGTATGAGGTTGGCACGCTCATCGGGAGATAGACTCTCTCCAAATTTAACCTTCTTAGGATTAGTGAGATCATCACTGATATCCACATCAAAGGTTCCCTCTACTGACATGTGTGATCCCTCCTCAATCTAGTGAGGCATAGGAATTAGGTGGATGTCATCAGCTGGGTTTAAAGGTTCCACATTGGAATTATCCTCAACGTGATAAACATCATGTGTGCAGCCTGGTGCAAAGTGAAACGGTTGTAACATTTATTCATTGGGGAAGAAATATTTAGGCTCTAGTAGTGAATCAACATGATCCCAATCAATAGCATCTATATTAAGACACACTAGTTTTGAAGGATTGACTGGGTTGTGAAGTGGAGTGGTCAAATGGATGGAGATCATGTTGACAGAATGGGTTAGATCTCTAGGACCACATGTGTCCATTCTACATTATCAATGTTATTAGCATACCCAAGATGTGGCTCTAGGGGTATGGGGATCTTCGGATCTGGTCTATGAACCTATTGGACAATGGGATCATTTGGATCTAAGAGCTACATATATGTAAGTAGATCGGGGAAGACCCTATGATAAATCTCATTTAGATTAGTCAATATGATCAGGATGTGAGGGCCAGGAAATACTATTCGATATAATTCTTCCATGTTAACTGGATCTACAAGATGACATAAGTGCTATGGCCCAAGATAGGCCATCTCGGTATCATATTTGTAATCGTTATCATCTATGAAGAATACCTCATTCCTACCTATTGGAATCAGACGTTGAGCAGTATGTCTAGGCCCAAGGTAGGCCATTTCCATTTCATCCTCATATTCTTCAATACCCATTTGAATGGTGTGTCATTAACACATGCAATTATATGCAGTTATGGATACACTATAGAATTAGAGACTATTTTAATCTCATGATCATGAAATTTAATCATTGGCTCTCAGCACTGCTGCACATGTCCCATGAAATTTGTAAATGCTTCAAGATCCTGGGACTAAACCTCAATATATCTTAATTTCCATGAGAATATACTTGTGCTTAGGAGACTATTGTATCAATTCATAAACTAATAAATTTATTGAAGCTATTTGTAGGCTTTGTACAATCCTATTTTTGATGGTCACCATTGGTCTAGTTAGTGGGTCTGGCATATTGTTTTGCATTGGCCTTTACAGAGGCGTAGCTTGAATCCTGATTGGAGTTGGAGGTGGATCTGATCACTCGTACCTCCCTTTTCTTGTGATAACATTTACCATACCGACAAAACCCTATGTAGGTGGCTCAATCTACACTTGGTTCACTTGGCCATGGTTCAAAAGAGATTTTTTGAACATGTTTTGGTTATCCGAAGCCTAAGGATTATAAAAAATTAGCTTACCTTTGTCAATCAAGTTTTGCACCACGTGTTTAAAACTATAACATCCTTCAATATCATGTCCTTTCATCCTATGGTATGCATAATACTGATCATCCCAATACCCTTTTGGTTTGGTTGGGTTAGGATCTTACAACTTGATCTTAGGTAAGTTGATAGCCTTCACCTCACACATTTGATGAAATATCGATGTCATTGTCTCCAACAATGGTGTGAACTGGAAAGGATGATGTTGTTCCTTATTATTACCCTATTTCTTATTATTGCACTGGTTTTATTGCGTAGAAGGAGGTTGGGCCTGATAATTCTATTATTTTTGGCCCTTGTCCCCTTTCTAAAGGTTCAACACTATTTGATTCATGTGGGCCAACTTGGCCTAGTGATTTTGATTTTGAGTGTTCTTATTCCAATCCTTCTTGTTCAAGAGCTTCAAGTTACCCTCCTGTAACTTGATGTTCTCAATTACCTTAGCTTGTGCCAAGGCCTCCTCAAATATCTGGTATTGTTGTAGTTGCAACAATAGCAAGATGTGTTTCACACAACTCTTTGTAAACATTAAAGTCATTTTAATTGTTGGAATGGAAAATGGTAACTTTACCATCAACTTTCTCTATATCTTCCCATAGTCCATGATCATCTCATCATCATATTGCATTAGAGTATCCAGATCATATAGGTTTGTCTTCTTCTTGATGCTGAAGGAGAAGCGTTCAAGAAAAGCATTATCCAGTTGCTTTAAACTGGTTATGTTGTACCTTTTTAGTTGGTTGAACCATTCCATGGTAGGGCCTGAAAGGGTCATGATGAAGGTCCTCAATAACAAAGCATCATTTATTTGTATCTAAAAACACATGTTCATGAAACATGTGACATGCTCTTGGGCATCTTCATCTCCTAGAAATTTATCTAGATTTGGCATCTCGAAGTGATTGGGATACGCTGGAGTAGGCACTAAACGGCATAAAGGCGCATTGTGGATCCTTTTCAAGGTTGGATTTTGGTAAGCCATCCCTTGTTTCTCAATTTCTCTTACCTTTTCTACCAAGGCCTTGTAGGTCTTCAAAGATAGAATCTCTTCTTCCTTGAGAGGTCCTTGAGGAGCCTTTGGAGGCAGATTCTTCTTCCATCAAGGTGGAGGACTAAGCTCATCTTCCACATCCACTAAGGAGATCTTAGGACATTCTTGTTCTTTTTCATCTCCTACTACTTCCTCGTACTGAGTATGTCCATGATGTTCAAGTGCCTAGTGCTACAACATGTTTTGGGGCATATACTGAGTACAATTTCCAATGTGCTTAGGGTGCAATTCAGGTTTTGAAGCAGCTCGTCTATGATGGCGCTCCTTGTATTCACTTTGAGGTAAATTAGCATGAGCTAATCTATCCTATCTCTCTGCAAACTCCTTTTGGTCAAGGATAGATGCATGCTACCTTTGAGTATCCTCATTTTCAACGTGCTTGCACTCGATGCATATATCTTCCAATTGATCTTGGAAGATCTGCTACCTTTTCTTTGATACCAGTCTTTTGATCGATCTATAATATCAGTCGTATGTGGTCTCTAGTGGTTTTTCTCTGTTTGGGCAGCTTTGTTGGTGTGAATCCTAATAGACTTATCTACCACACTCTTACCTTTATCTGTATAGATGGCATTTGTGTTATACTATTATTTATTATCTATACCCACATGGATTGATGGGGTACGCATGCTACAATAAATATTTGAGCATTCCCATAGTTCTTTGATAGTCCTACATGTGCCCTCGCTACATGAAATCTCAAATTGAGAATGTGCATATGAGTATTTACATCCTAATTTCCCTAGGACTCTATCAAGACCACCAAGCTGTCTTGTTTTCCAGGGTTGATCTGGTGGAGTACCATTTACTCCTACTTTAGACATGTCAATCATGAACTTTCCAAGTTCATTATTATTTAGAGTTTTCAAGGGCCTATGCTCTGAAGCAACCCTCTCTTCCTACCCCTAATTGGGCATATTTTCTTGTTTTCTATCTTGGTATGGTGGGGGACTTGATCCACCCTTAGATCTATTCCTCGAGGAGTGTGCATCACCTCCTCTAGCTAGGGTGTTCTGAACAGAATCCTTGTACATTGAATTGTCCCCTCTAATACTTTTTGAATGTCATTCAAGAGGATTCTGTAGTTCAAAGTTCAACACGTTGTTTTGTGTGTTTGGTGGAGCTTTAGCTGCAACTTTGACTATGCACTGATGTCGGCCTCTCCGTGTATTAAGCATATTATAAATTATCTCCTGTGTAGATTTTAGAGCAAACGAATAATACAAGGATGATTATCTCTTTTAAAATTTCTTTGTGATCCCTAAACTGGTTTTAGTGTGTTTCATATGTATTGAAATCATAAACTAACTCTTATCATATTTTCATATTTGTTGATGATATACTTGTTTAGTTTAATGGATTCCACTGGTATGTTCATAGCTCGACAATCAAAAATAAAATTCACGGTCACGTAAACCCCCCAAAGTGTGGAGATGAAACCCACACCCAGGAGGGGAGCACAAGTCCTTCTGATCCTCACCCAGCACACCGTGCATAATAATACACCCCTAAAAGGAGGAATGCATTCTATTTTGCATAGATAGGATGGATCTTGGAGTCGATATTGGCCAATAGAACAAGGTTCATGGGATTTGAGCCAACGGATGGAAATGACTACCACCATCATTGAACTCTACTAGTGGTTGGGTGTGAATTCCAACTAACTAGCGTTTAAATATTGTGTGGTGTGTGATTGTTCATTTTAAACTTGCATGTAAAATAAAATGCATCACCAAGCAATCATGATCTTTCCTATATGCCTAAAATAAGGACATTTTAAAATTCAAAAATATGCATGTATCTAGCTATATGAAATTTAAAGAATGCATTTTAACATGATAAATTGGCCTCTAATTGGCTCTCCATAGCATGCAAATTCTATAAAAAATCTAACTATTGGTTGTTGTTATGTGCAACAGACAACAGTTCTAACCACGGTATAGAACCACATCCCAAAATATTAGTCATTGTTGATAGCAGTAGCTAACAGTTCTAGCTACTATTGTCATCTGTGGCTAACAGAAAACATGAAATTGTTCATTAATTTCACCTCTTACAGTTTTTCTATGTGATCTACTTAGCTACTGATAGGAAAAAATAACAAAATAAGAAGATCAAATCAAAGGATTACCTAGAAATCCTCATTCAATGGAGATACAGGTTGCTTACTATCTATATTTTTGCTCTACTTCTAGCCGTGGTTGTTAAGTGTGGCTAAGACTATGGGTCACGAGTATTAAACACGGCTAAGGATACAACACAAAAATAGAGAAAAATTAGTAATCTAGAGTGCTATTTGTGGGGTTTACATCATTATTGCCATCTATACCACTCTAAAAGCATACACCTAGACTATTGCATCAAGTATATCAAGCATTAAAGCATGACAAGACCAATAATAATGAATTGAACAAGAAAGAACAACTTCTTTATATTATCATTGCAAATATCTTGTCCAAATACGTCCCTCTAAGGGATACCTAATTACTTGATATAATTAATACAATATTTTGAGCCCCTCAAAGGGGATGGTGCAATACGCAGGCTCTTAATGTAGACACGAACTGTTTAAGGCCCAAGGAAGCCTTCTCACTTGATTGAAGGAATATGCTACCAAGAATACTTTGAATATGACCAGATCATATAAATCTACATTCAAGAAACAACATAGCACGATTAGAAGCAAAGGAAGCCTCTCATGATGAGGCTCTTATGGAGGATTTGCATGAATTAGGACAAATATAGCAATAAAACATGAAAACTTGTAAATATGTGCACAAAATCTCTAAATTATTGTAAAGAATGCTAAGAAAATAGTGAATCTAGCTATTCTAATGCATAATTTGCAATTAAAACTTGAAATGGATCAAATCTAATGGAACTAGTGCAAATTGAAAAAATAGAAGAAAATAGAGCAAAGCTACCTCTAATTTCTATAATTAACCATACAAAAGCATAAATGAGAGTTAATCCATGGTAGATCTAACTAATTACACCTATGAAATGAAAATCCTATGGATAAAACAAAGGGAAACAAGCTTCAAACCCTAGCTACGGGTTTTTAGTGCAACTATCTCTATTAGCCGTGTTTGAGGTGAAAGTGCTCTTTCTATTGTAACCAGGGCTTGAATCTCAAAATTCATTCGAGGAATTGATGATCAAGGGTTGTCTTTGTGTTCTAGAATGAATTGGCGATGTATATTCTTTGGATTTGCAGTGGAAGTGGTTCAATTATGGATGCATTATCTCTTCAAACTCTTGAAACCTCCATAGCTTTGAATGTAGTCATGATTCTCCAAATTTGTAGCATGTGGGCACTCCTCAAGGGTTTTAGGTGGCTCTCCAATTTAGCAGGGTTTTGTTGCATTCAATTAAAAGCTTCTCTAGATTTTCTCCCCAATTTGGATGGGGTATTATAGCACTCTCAATTCCTAATATTAGCTTACTTGAGAAGCCAAGATCTAGAACCAAGAGGTTGGATCAGTTGGTAGGAATAATCTGGAAGCTTCTTCGCTTGAAACCACTCGAAATCCATTATCACGACCGTTGTAACTGATTTTGGCTTGGCTTAGGATTTTGTGACAGTTGCAGAGCTAGCCATGGTTCTTAAACATAGCTAGATCTATTAATTTTGAGTGTTAGCCATAGTTGAGATCTTAGATATGGATGCCATCCACGGCTAAGGCTGAGTAGGCCAAAGTTGCCTAAATTGAGTGGTTAAAACCACTGCTTTATCTTGGAATGGTCCAAGATCATTCATATGGTCTGTTAGGATTCCCATATGAGTAATCCCCTACACATGACATGTTTTAGGTGTCTACACACCATAAGGACACTTTCCCATCATCATTCAACATCCTCTTGTTTGAACACAAAATCATTTTGGGTTACTCATGTCTCAAGTGATACTATGCCCAAGTTAACTTGCACAAAAAGTTATCATTGATGGTATTGTTCATGGGGCTTGAAACATGGACAAATTACATCTCAACATTTCTTTTACATTGACAATCATCACAAACATAGGCCCTTCCTAGGTTGATTGGTTCCAATTGAGGTAATTATCCTACAATCACTATCCGACCCTCCAAGGTTGACTCTTTTTTTTTGCATTTCCATATATTTACATTTCAATGACTCCAATTGGCATGTTTTCCAACAACATGGAATCAACCCAAATTTGAGGAAACTAAATTTGATTTTGAGTTCCCACATCGAGATACATCATTCACATCACACATCATACATTTGGAAAAAATCCCTTTTCTATTCTGACAAAAATAGAATTATTTACATCATTCATCATACATTTGCATTTGGCACAAATCCCTTTTTTGTTGGGACAAAAATAGAATTCATTTACATCCACAATTGGAAAAAAATCCTCTGTTGGGGCAAAAAAAGAATCAACCATTTTCATTCCTTTTCTTCGTTGGGGTAAAAATAATATCAATCATTCATATGCGCTTAAATAATTTACATCATCGCATTTACATCATACATTTGCACTTACACCATTCACCTACATCATTACCCATAATTATTTCAATTGGCTCGTGAGACTTATTTTTCACTCATTCGCCAATTGAGGGGGTAAGCTACACCAACAAATTCTTTGTCTCCAAGATCTTCTTTACACTCCAAGAAAAATAAAGTTGCTTCATCACACCAAACCAGGTGTCTTGTATTTTTGCACCGCATTGTATTTCATGCAATGTGATACAAAAAAGGACATATATAGACACCAAAATCTAGCCATTCATCATCCATTCATATCCTCAAATCATAGTCATTCATTATTCATATATATATATATATATATATATATATATATATATATATATATATATATATATATATATATATATTAATATTTTATATTTATATTTATATATATTTGATATGCATGTATTTATGTGGATAAATCCTAGCCATCCACCGCGACTTAATCTTAGCCACCCATCCATATTAATCCATATCACATGCTCAAGATCAATCTCAACCCTTCCTTATGTTTTAATCTCGACCATCTATTGGTGTTGTCAAAACCCTAACATGATCAAGTGTAGATTATAAAATATTATTTATTTTGATGAATCAAGGTCCAAAAGTTTAACATTCAAGAGCATCTGAGCATTCGATCCACTCCCAAACCCTAGACATTTCACTACCATATTCATTTCTTGTCATTTCCATTGCACCTTCCATTTTTACTGCTAAAAAACCCTTGTCAACTAGATCTGGTTCTTCATCGCTCCCATCCACCCTAAAAAACTCCCAGAGTTCACAAAACATTATTGAGCATTCTTGGAATGCTACTGGGTGTTTCTTGTAGTCAATTTTTAATCTGCAAGCCCTTAGGTGTTTCTGGGCATTCACACTTTTAAAACACGAAACATGAGCATAGATCAACATCATAGTTGTTTTCTTGACAAGGTAAGATATTCATTTGTATCTATTTATATTTCTACATTTTATTTATAGTTTAATATTGTAGCACTTAGGGTTTGTAGGTTTTTATCATTCAAAGGGCCTCACATAGTGGAGCCCTCATAGGTGCTATTAACCCTTTTGGTGTTGTTTTCTATTTGTAGGTGTAAGAACTACATTTTTGGAAGCTTTTGTAGCTAGGGTGGTCCCATAGGGATACACAAGCCCACCCACACACTTGTTTGGAGCAAAATTCAATGAAGACACACCACTATTCTTTGTAACTAGGGTTTAAAACCCTATCATTTGTAATACAATATCAAGAGAAAAATAAGAGCATATTGTAACCCCATATTCAGGGTATATTTATTGTACATTATGGAGATCCAGGCTCCCCCAGTCATATATTAATAAAATATTTTATTTTGTGCAATATTGTGTTTGATTGCTTTTGGTACATTGTTGTTATTGGTGTTAGTCAATTTTTTGCTTTACAATATGACTCAAATTTGAACCATTGAAGAGGCATACGAGTGTACAATAAAGGTAGAGGAAAATTTGTTGTGAAGATAAAAAAATTAATGCTAAAGTAAGATGATAGTTCTCTAGAGGAAGAGAACAATCAAATAGTGGTAGAGAGTAGCATATACAAGAAGGAGAAGCTAGCACTTCTCAAAGTGATTTCAACCAAAGTTCTCAAGAAAAGGGTGAATCATCAAGAGGATGAGGTGGATCTTGCAAAGGTAGAGGGCATGGTTTTTTGGAAAGTGTTATTAATACCTAGAAGAAGGAAATAGAACATATGAGTCTATTTCAAGCACAACAAACTAACAAGCATGGAAATGAAGCCTATAATAAAATTATAAAAGAAGATAAAAATAATATTACCTCACCAAAGCACATGGATGAACCAAAACAAGGATAATAACTTATGATGAAGAGGGTGTTGTTAAACCTCACAAGGTAGGTGCATGAGCCTAAATAGAGAAGCATCTCTTCAGGATAATTTGTAAATCAGAAGGTAAGTATTGTAAAGTTATTATGGACAAAAAAAATTTGGATAATATATTATCTATAAATATGGTGGAAAATATTGGATTGAAGAAGATTGAACACCCAAATACATACAAAGTCTCATGGTTGTAAAGAGGACATCAAATTTTGATAGCTAAATAATGTATGATAGACTTCCAAATTCATTCTTACACAAATGAGATACTATGTAATGCCATGACTATGGACGCTTGTCATGTCTTATTGGGTAGACCATGGTAGTTTGCTATAAAGATAATGCATGATGGTAGGGTGAACACATACACTATTGAGAATGATGGTAATAGGTACACATTAAGTCCATTGAATTACAAAGGAGAGAAGGTTCAGAATAGTCATACATTGTGCTTGGATACAAAAACAATCCTTGAAGGGAATGAAGAAGAAGGAAGTGTGTTTAACTTTAATTGCTAAGACCACACAAGAAGGGAATGTGGACAAGATGATTGAAATCCCACATGACATAAATTATTTGATAGAATAATATGTAAAAATCATTTTAAAATATTTATTAGATGGGTTTCCACCCATAAGGAACATTGGTTATCATACAGAGTTCTTTTTTAGATCGAGCTTGTTGGTAAATATGCCTAGTTATCTTATAGGTAAATTTATGTAGGATAAAACAATCACACACAATAATGCTCATAATATTACACACCAAAAAAGTACTTCTCTATTACATTCAAATTCATAACATGAATCTTTATCTCCAATATACAACTTTACATAATAAACTCTTTAATGCCCTTAACTATTGCTCTCCTCAAACACACAAGAGATGCAACCTTTCACATGCCTCACATTATGATAAATATTATCATGATTACATAACATTATATTTCATATCTTGATACATCTCATATGATTCTTCACTTCTACATTTGACACATAATGCTTATGACTATTCACTTGCACACTTGATACCTTTCACACTCTATTACATAAAATATAACACTCTTTATACTTTGACACGTACTTTAGACACACACACACTTCCTAATCTAAAAATTTACAATATTACTCAATGGTACTTTAATTTATACTTCATGGTACTCAATGTGCCAAATAATGTAACCACTATTGAGACCCCCTCATATTGCATTATTTGGTGTGAAGACTTTTAGTCTTCAATCTTCATCTTCTATCGTCATCTTGTCTTCATATTCCTTTATATTCGAATATTGAATATATTTTTTTGGCTTGATTTCTACCCTTCTTATAAGTAAGTCATCACAATAGTATATTATTTGAATATTTGAATTCAATTACTCCTTATTAAAGTTTACATATGTTGATTTCATCAATATGCCACCTTGTTCACCTATATTGTTTGTATCCAAATGTGTTTCTTTAAGAATATTATTTGCTATTATATTCCATGAATCATTTGTGTTATAACTAACATCCTTCATTTCAATTTTGCTTTCTAAACTCTTAATCAACTCTTCTTATCTTTATATATTTCAAAAGGAATAAATGTCATATAAACTATCATACCTATATCAATACGTAGTATAATAGCATATTTAGAATTTCATATTGTTTCAAAGAGTTTTAAATGTAGATCATTGCCAAATGTTAGATAATATTACATTATTTGGTACATGCTTATGTATCACCTTGGTACAATATTATATTAGGTGTGTATCTTAAATTAGAGTGTGATTTTATATTTCATGTAATGTAATAATATGTAGGAAATGCACAAGTGTCATGTAATTGAGTGTGCAAGCGTTGTGAGTGTAGATGTGCACAAGTGACCTTAGAATAGGAAAGTGAAGAGTTTCAAAGAAGATTGAAGGTCAAGAGTAATTCATATAAAGAGTTACATACTATTATATATTTGTGACAAGCATTGTAATTAGTATCAAAACTATATTGCACATAACATGCATTAGTAGACCTTTATTCTATAACATTTTTAGTATTTTGTGAGCATTTCCAAGTGATTATTATATGAGTATTTTTTATTTGAT
The DNA here is from genome assembly GCA_028583015.1 of Wollemia nobilis. Lineage (NCBI taxonomy): Eukaryota > Viridiplantae > Streptophyta > Pinopsida > Araucariales > Araucariaceae > Wollemia > Wollemia nobilis. The sequence continues at coordinate 1,446,961 of JAQPPZ010000690.1, read as the reverse complement.
ATTATTTTTTGAGTTATATTCATTCATTTCATTTTATTGCAACTTTATTATATATGATTCAATGGTTATTTACATTGAGTATTGAGCTACAAAAGCTATTACTGCTATTAGAGCCACATCAAGTTTTCTTACACAGGTTTTTAAAGTTGCAAAGAGTCTAAGGATATTTACACTAGCCAAGGAGAGACTAGTGAAGTTGAGGATATTACCACTAGATAAGAAAATCTAGTGATTACAAGTATTTTCACTGGCTGTGTTGAAGACCAGTGAAGACAAGTATTTCCACTGGCCAAGAGAAAGACCATTGAAGCCAAGAATTAATACCACTAGGTTGAAGGACAACCAATGGATATTTGAAGAGGAAATTTTTAGAGAATCAACTCAACAAGAAAAGTTGGTTATTGCTATTTTACTTTAGATTATTGAAAATATTTATAGAAGTTTTATATTAATGCTAGAAAATGTTATCTAAGTTTCTACTACAGTGAAAATTAATCTTCAAAATTTGAGAAGCTTCCTACAATGGATAGAGAAGACTTTCATCTTTGATTTCTAGAAGGTTGTGAGCTTTCTTCATGTAGGGATTGGTTTGAGTTGTAGTTAAATTTTAGATATAGATCTTGATAAGTATTTTTGGTCTCAAAGATAGAACTTGATAGATAGATTGAGTTTACCTATTCCAAGAAAAAATTTGGAATAGAAGGCAATCTACAACATAGTTTCAGGTCATGAAGATAGACCTTGAGATTGACAAGATTAAGGAGACCCAAGAGAAAAGAGGTCTCATAGAAGAAAACAAAAGAGACTTGAGAAAAGTCCCATTGAAGGTAAATTAAGAGACCCAAGAAAGAGTTCCTATTGAAAATTTTGATAAAATTGGAGGTAGAAAAATGCTTCAACAGAATTCAAGACATCAAAAAGTCTTGAAGATAGTCCTAGCTAAAGGACAACACATATCACATCAAAGAAAGCATTTTGGTATCCCACATTGGACAACAAAGTTAGAATATTTAGAATAGCAAAAGAAGAAGAAAAAATTTGAAGTGAATGCCATAAGAGCAATATTAAAAGTATTTGGATGTCATAAGGACAAAAATGAAGAGGAAGGAAGCATTTGAGGGCCACAAGGGCAATATTGAAAGTAAGTGAAGCGTTACAGTGGCATCAAAGATAGAATAATTGAAACTAGATGTTGTGACTCCTTCACAACGACCCCAAAATTTGGGGACCCACTTGAAATTTGAAAGCTTGTTTCAAATTGTTGCTTGCGCTTATTGTTCACCGTTGTCATCATTGAAATATCAAGAATGCTTATCTTCCTCCGAATGGTCTTATAGCAGGGTCCATTGTCAAAATTCACCTCATGATCTGAAGATCCTAAAGTTATGCTTGTATGGTCATTTTGATTATGGTCTTTGAGTTGTATTATTGTTGTTATGTTATGTTTATGTCAAGGGTGTTTTGTTTTGTTTGTTATTAATATTGATAGGTTAGGTTTTGTAAAGATGTTTTGTGTTATGTTAAATTTTTAAGTCTCATGTATACCTAGTATTTTTTGGTTTGTTTTATATGTTTTGTTATGTTATGTTGTTTTAGTTTTATGTTGTCTTTAAATTATATGTTTGTTATTTAGTATATATTTTTGGTGTTATTTTAATATATTTTCGTTTATTATAGTGGTGGTCATATAGGTTGCATGTTCGTATGTTATGTTTAGTTATGTCTTGTTTTAAATTAATTAAATTATAAAGTTTTATAACTTTATAATTTAATATATTTAAAATTGTTATTTTATAAATATGTTTTAAATTAATTAAATTATAAAGTTTTATAACTTTATAATTTAATTATATTTAAAAATGTTATTTTATAAATGTTTTATATTCTAATTAATATTTGTTTTGTTGGCAAGGATTATTAAAATTGTTGATGGGTGTGTTGTGGGTTTATGGGAGTTTAACTTTAATTTTGAATGCCAATGAGGAGAAATATTAAATCCTTTGAAAAGGCTTTATTGATATTAGGGTTTCAAGAATTCATTTTTAAAACTGATGGAACGGAGCAAACTAATCAAGAGGAACGAATTTCTCAAGTTATAAATGGAGAATTAGAAACCAAAGAGAGGGTCGGACAGGTTGGAGAAAAAGAGGAAATATTGAAAGGAGCCAAATAGAAGACCAAGTTGCAGAGGAAGCTACATTTGCACATGAATACAGAGACTTTGTTGGATTCATTGTAAGATCTAATATTTTGTATCAAATTCAATTTTTATTAAAAGCAAGCACTATTGTGGTGTTTTTAATTTATAAGTTGATTGATATAATTTTTTTAATTAAAATTTCCGTAGAAGATAGCACCAAATTTGTGGTAGGATTGTGTAAAATCTGGTCTACCTGAGTTTGGTTTTCAAAGTTGTGTTTTTCTATGTTGTAGCAAGTTTGTCCGAACGTTTTATTCAAATTTGTTTCTTTACCCTAAGACCTTTTAAATTTATTTGAGGCATTAAGATTTAAGATAAAACCTAGTTTATTTTATAAAAGATTTAAATTTTACAACTAGGTTAAAGTTTGAATTTATCACTCAAATATTTAATTCTATAAATATTTCGGGTGAATAAATTTCACAGAGGAGGGAATCAATGAACTTTTGATTTTAAATTTCATAAAGTTTATAAAGTTCATTGAATTTGTTTTATTAAAACCCTAAGTTGAATTTCAAAGATTCAGATTTATAGAAAGGGTTGTAAAATTTATTTAGGTCAAATATTTAAGTTAATAAATATTTGACAAATAAATTTCAGAGACAGAGAAGGATTATATGGATTATTGATTTTAATATCATAAAATTTTAAAATCCATAATTTGAGATTTATTTATGTTTCTGAAAGTTTGATTTATTAAAATTTTCAATCTCAAATCATAAAGTCCAAAGTATACTATTGAAAGGATTAAATTTATTTACTTCAAATATTTAGTTTAATAAATATTTGAAAATAAATAAACATCACATTAAGGAAGATTACGTGAATTCTAATTTTCATATTATAAAGTACAAAACTTTATAATTAGAATTCATACATATTAATTATTTATATTTATTTATTTCAAATATTTGAATTAATAAATATTTGAATAAATAAATATTTGGTTTAAAAGGTTATATGAATTCTAATTTTTATATTATAAAGTACAAAACTTTATAATTAGAATTCATACACATTAATTATTCATATTCTATGAAAAGAAGCAAGGATTATAAAGCTTAGAATATTCTAAAGGCCCAAACATAGGGATTATAAAGTGTTTCACATTTTATAATTAGGGTTTTTATTTTATTCATCATTTATTAGATCTGATTTTAAGCTTCATTCATGAAATAAATGTAAGTTTTGAATTAAAATGCTTTAAAACATTCATGCAAGTTTAATATAAGGTTAAAAGCATTTTTAATCAAAGTTCATATTTTAAAATAGATTTGCATTCTCAAATATTAGCTTTAAAAGGTAAGTTTATTCATTTTGAGGAAGTAAATTATACTGATGAAAATGCAAGTAATGATTTCAAGATCAAAATATTTGTTATACTAGGCCCCTTGTTAATAGTTGATTGTTAATCCTTGAGATGTTATGTGCACTTAATTGACATAAATTCATAACGTGTTACGTAAAAGAACCTTGGAGAAACATATTTTCTTTGCAAGAGAGGATTACGATCCTAATTGTCGGGTGATATTTGTAATCGGATAAAATCACACCTCAACAAATTGGCGCTAGAAGGAGGGCCTGAAAGGTAAATATTTGATTTTCATTTGAAATCATTCAAATCTCAGTTTAAAAAAAAATTACAAATTGAAGGGTGTTATTTAATGCCAAGGTTTAATTGATGCATATCTTTTATCAATTGATTAGTCATTTCATGCTTAGTTGCAAGATATATTTCTTTGACTAATAAGATTGGCATTAAATTTTGTGTTCTTTGAAGTTCACTAATGGCATCACTTACTTCAGTAAAGAAAATAATGGCATCTTGGATAGGTGATTATTATAGCAGTTTAAACATGCCTATTCATCAAATTCTTGAAGGTGTAGAAGTTTGTTTACCCAGATTTAGGCATGATGTGGATCAAGCCAAGGAACATATTCAGAGATACAAGAGTGTGTTAAGTCATTTGCAGCTTATGCAGGGAGATGTTCCTTGCAGATTATTTTCATACCCATTGGATGAGGTTGCGCTTAAGTGGTACATACAATTACCTGTAAGGTCTGCTACTTCTTGGGCTAAACTAGAAAAAGCATTTCTCAAACATTTTGGAAAGTTGGATGACCCAGTTATGATGTTAAATCAATTTGTCTCCATCCATAAAAAATTTAATCGAACCCATGAGATCATTTAATGATAAATTCCATAGGTTGTATACTGAGGTGGGGATACATTATATCATTTCAGAAGAAAGAGCTACTCAAATATACATGGGAGCCTTAGATCATGTTACTTCTATGTTTTTAGGGAAAGGTCTTAAAATTACATCATTGCCTAGAGCTTACAATGAGGCAATAACATTTGAACAACAATTGATATCTCAAGGTGTTAATATGGAACAACTATACAGACTTAGACCTAAAACTCATAATCAAAGATCACAAATGAGTCAAGTTGAGATTGATAGTTTAGATGTCACAACTACCTTAGATGTTGAGAATGAGGTGCAGGTTTCAGATTCAATACCCATCAATGAACATTGTGATGATCAAGTTGATCAAAATGTAGAAACTGACTTAGAGCCATTATTCACAAAAGAGGATTGGGATGATCTTATAAAACAAAATACAGAAATTGATCCCACTGAAGAAACCCTTGTCTTACCAAAATATGAATATGAGGAAGATGAATTCTTTAAAATTGAGGAGGATGAATCTGATAAAGATGAATTTTTTGAAATTAAAGAAAATGAATTTGAAAATGAATCTAAAGAATATATAGAAGAAATGATAGATTTTCATCATTTGTTTCAGGAGGATAATGAGTGTGATGTTCAAATAGGTAAAGTTAAAGAATTGAATGATCATAGATGTGATTTCATTGAATATTGCAAGGGATTACAAAAAAATAATACCTCGACGATGATGGTTCAAATGACTGATCCTAAAATCTTATTGCTTGAGGAAGATGAATTGTTTGAAATTGAAGATGAATTCTTTATTGAAGAAGGTGAATCTGAAAATGAATCCAAATATGGTATGAAAGAAAATATGGAATGTCACCAAGTGCTTCAGAAAGATAATGATTTTGTTATTTCAGATCATGAAGAAGAATTATTCACTTTATTCACAATTTCCAAAGAAGTTCTTATCTCAGATGATGTGCAGGAAATTGAAAGCCTTGTGTCACTTAAGGATTCTACAATGCTCATACAACAAGAAATCAGTAGGTCTTCATCTCAGGTGATTGATAAAGGTGAATTTGAAAAGGAAATTATAGACCTATCCAAAGTTTGCACAAAATATATGGTTGAACCTCACCCTTTAACTATAGAAGATAATTTTTATAATGGTTGGGGAAGATATGATGAATGTTTTTCTTTTATACCTACTGATAAGAATTTTTCTTCATCTGATATGCAGGATGCTAAAATTGATATCTTACATGAAGAGTCTACAACTCCTGTATAGTCAAAGAATCACATGTTTTCTAAAGCCACGATAAAATCTCATCCCTTAGCTTTAGAAGATAATTATTATAATGGATGGGGTATGTATGGTGAATCATTGTTTTCTCATACTTCTACTGATAAAATTTTTGTTTCACTTGATATGCAGGATGTTGAAACTTCTATTTCAAAAGAAGATTTCACAATTCCTACACAATCAGAAAATGACATGCCAATTGCAAAAATAGAGAAGGTTCCAAAATTGAATCACTTTGAAGATGAATTTATTGAACACCTTGCTGAAATTGAAAATGAAGAAATGGTAAATGTTTCTTATGACTCATTTGTTAATAATGAGGAAGAGGTAAAGTCATCTCTTTTACCCATGACTAATAAAAATTTGAGTACAAATTCACATGAATGGTTTGGATTTAATGTTGGTGATGACCTAAAGGAAAATGTTGATCTATCTAAAGTAACTCAGGTGGTTGATCAAGAAAATTTGTTATTTAACACATCTTGTGATCAGTCAGATTTATGGTTTGAAAAGGATGGGCATACGTTTAATTGGGTGCCTAATTTTGGTGTCTTTAACAAACAGGTATTTGATGAAGATGAAGAACTACAAGGTGATCATGATGGAGACCATGAAGAAAAGGAAAAAGTGACAAATGCTCATCAAATCTTGGTAAATGCTAATAATGATGTGTTGAGTATAGATGACGAGGTAAAATCTTCACCTTTCTCATTGGTTACAAAATTTTTAGGTAATGGGTTGCATGATAAGTTTTTGGATGCTAATGCTATCAATGATGAAATATCAAATGTTGTTAACAAGAAGTTGGAGACAACTTCTAAAATTTTTTCCATAAATGAAATGAAGGAAAACATGTTTGAAATGCTTAATCAAATTCATGAGCAATCAACTAGTGAATCTAGGGCACAAATTTTTAATGATCTTCTTATACCAAATGTCCTAGATGCTTGTCAATTCTTGAATGATTGTGATTGCTTTAAAAACTTTGAAAGTGATTTGAATTTGAAATTTTTAGAAATAGGTTCTTATTTGCAAGATCTCCTATTTGAAAAGGGGAGCCTAGTTCTAAATTATGAATCAAATTGTGAAATTTACACCTTTTTGAATAAGCAAAGGATAATTGAAAATCATGTTTTCAATTTTAAGTTTAATAAATCAAATTTTAAACATGGAATTGCTTATCAACTTGAATCAAATCAGTGGGATGAGATAGGCATAATAAGAATTTCTATTTTTGGCCTAATCTTATTTTTATTGGATTCTTATAAAACTTGGCAGGCATATAATCATATATGTTTTCTAAAGTGTGCTAATCGTATTTGGGATCCAGGGAAATGATGGTAGAAATTTTGCAGTGTCTTGTACATAATGTATATTTTTGTAAATAGTCTTTTGGATTTTGTTTTCTTATTTTTGTGTTTGTACATAAGTTGTGGTTTTGTAATGTTTTGTTATTGGTTCTGTTGTCAATGTTGTCAAGTTTAGGAAGTGGATTCACTCGCTTTATCAACTTTGCAATTTTGGTTTTGCAAATTTATGTTTTGTATAGCTTGTTGTTTTGTGAGCTTGTTAGTTAGTTATTTTGCTGATTTTATTAGTTGGTGATGTTGTTGATGTTTATTTTTGTTTGTTTAGTGTTTATCAGATTTTTGGTTGTGTTTTTAGTATAGCAATAAAATGGCTTTGCCATATTTTGGAGTTTCATTATTTTGATGTGTGTTGTTGAATTTGACAAAGTTTCAGTGAGGTTTTCTTGGATTAAGGTAGTTGTTATCGAGACACTAGTCATTTGATGGTTTTGTTTGGTATTTGGTCCTGGGTCATATAGGATGAAATTACCTATTTTGAAAACCTATAAAACCTAGAGAAAAGGAAAAGTGAGATGTTAGTCTATATCTTCATGAATGTGAACTAAGATAAGGAAATTTGAAATATTAGAATCATATTGCAAAAGCTTCACGAGTACCACAAACACATTAAGGAATATTTTTTGAAATTCTGGATGTATGAAGTTGTCAATTTTGCAAATTAAGGTGAAAAATTTTATATACTCTTTCAGCCTTACCTGATCTCTAACCCAAGTGGCAGGTGGATTTTTTGCAAAGTACCATATTACTGGATAAAAGAAAAAAGAAAAAAAGAAAAAAAAAAAATGAGGGATAAAAATGAGAGATGAAATGATGAATACAGTGGAAAATAAAGTTAAATCTATCACCATGAACTAGATAATCTTCATCGAGCTATAGATGCTTGATTGGTAGTGAAGCTATGTCTAAAATAAAGGAAATGCAACATCCAAAATTTACCTAATATTTGGGAGTTTCAGATAATCTCTACTGGAGCTATAGATGCTCGACAAGTAGAGCAATGTCTGAAGAGAATTAGGTGGAGGTATTTCTTCAAAGAGAAAATGTTCATAGCCTAAAATACAAAATTGACAATGGAATGTTGAATGGTTTCAAAATATATAGAATGAATCACTTTGCACACACCGAGCTGATGTTGATGATTCTAATGGTTCATGTTGAATTGGTCTATTCTCATTCTCTGGATATTATTGATGCTTATAATTCTAATATTTGGGTTTTTGTTGTTTTCAAAGTTTGGTTTTTAAGTTCGAAATGTCCAAGGATATTTACTAGTAGAGTCACCATTTGTTGTGACTCCTTCACAATGACCCCAAAATTTGGGGACCCACTTGAAATTTGAAAGCTTGTTTTAAATTGTTGTTTGCGCTTATTGTTCACTGTTGTCATCATTGAAATATCAAGAATGTTCATCTTCCTTGGAATGGTCTTATAGTAGGGTCCATTGTCAAAATTCACCTCATGATCTAAAGATCCTGAAGTTATGCTTGTATGGTCATTTTTATTATGGTCTTTGAGTTGTATTATTGTTGTTATGTTATGTTTATGTCAAGGGTGTTTTGTTTTGTTTGTTATTAATATTGATAGGTTAGGTTTTGTAAAGATGTGTTTGTGTTATGTTAAATTTTTAAGTCTATGTATACTAGTATTTTTTGGTTTGTTTTATTTGTTTTGTTATGTTATGTTGTTTTAGTTTTATGTTGTCTTTAAATTTTATGTTTGTTATTTAGTATATATTTTTGGTGTTATTTTAATATATTTTTGTTTATTATAGTGGTGGTCATATAGGTTGCATGTTCGTATGTTATGTTTAGTTATGTCTTGTTTTAAATTAATTAAATTATAAAGTTTTATAACTTTATAATTTAATATATTTAAAATTGTTATTTTATAAACTTGTTTTAAATTAATTAAATTATAAAGTTTTATAACTTTGTAATTTAATTATATTTAAAAAATGTTATTTTATAAATGTTTTATATTCTAATTAATATTTGTTTTGTTGGTAGGATTATTAAAATATGTTGAATAGAGGATGTGTTCGTGGGTTTCATGGCATGTCTTAACTTTAATTTTTGAATGCCAATGAGGAGAAATATTAAATCCTTTGAAAAGGCTTTATTGATATTAGGGTTTCAAGAATTCGTTTTTAAAACTAACGAATGGAGCAAACTAATCAAGAGGAACGAATTTCTCAAGTTATAAATGGAGAATTAGAAACCAAAGAGAAGGTCGGACAGGTTGGAGAAAAAGAGGAAATATTGAAAGGAGCCAAATAGAAGACCAAGTTGCAGAGGAAGCTACATTTGCACATGAATACAGAGACTTTGTTGGATTCATTGTAAGATCTAATATTTTGTATCAAATTCAATTTTTATTAAAAGCAAGCACTATTGTGGTGTTTTTAATTTATAAGTTGATTGATATAATTTTTTAATTAAAATTTTCGTAGAAGATAGCACCAAATTTGTGGTAGGATTGTGTAAAATCTGGTCTGCTTGAGTTTGGTTTTCAAAGTTGTGTTTTTCTGTGTTGTAGCAAGTTTGTCCGAACGTTTTATTCAAATTTATTTCTTTACCCTAAGACCTTTTTAATTTATTTGAGGCATTAAGATTTAAGATAAAACCTAGTTTATTTTATAAAAGATTTAAATTTTACAACTAGGTTAAAGTTTGAATTTATCACTCAAATATTTAATTCTATAAATATTTTGGGTGAATAAATTTCACAGAGGAGGGAATCAATGAACTTTTGATTTTAAATTTCATAAAGTTTATAAAGTTCATTGAATTTGTTTTATTAAAACCCTAAGTTGAATTTCAAAGATTCAGATTTATAGAAAGGGTTGTAAAATTTATTTAGGTCAAATATTTAAGTTAATAAATATTTGACAAATAAATTTTAGAGATAGAGAAGGATTATATGGATTATTGATTTTAATATCATAAAATTTTAAAATCCATAATTTGAGATTTATTTATGTTTATGGAAAGTTTGATTTATTAAAATTTTCAATCTCAAATCATAAAGTCCAAAGTATACTATTGAAAGGATTAAATTTATTTACTTCAAATATTTAGTTTAATAAATATTTGAAAATAAATAAACATCACATTAAGGAAGATTACGTGAATTCTAATTTTCATATTATAAAGTACAAAACTTTATAATTAGAATTCATACATATTAATTATTTATATTTATTTATTTCAAATATTTGAATTAATAAATATTTGAATAAATAAATATTTGGTTTAAAAGGTTATATGAATTCTAATTTTTATATTATAAAGTACAAAACTTTATAATTAGAATTCATACACATTAATTATTCATATTCTATGAAAAGAAGCAAGGATTATAAAGCTTAGAATATTCTAAAGGCCCAAACATAGGGATTATAAAGTGTTTCACATTTTATAATTAGGGTTTTTATTTTATTCATCATTTATTAGATCTGATTTTAAGCTTCATTCATGAAATAAATGTAAGTTTTGAATTAAAATGCTTTAAAACATTCATGCAAGTTTAATATAAGGTTAAAAGCATTTTTAATCAAAGTTCATCTTTTAAAATAGATTTGCATTCTCAAATATTAGCTTTAAAAGGCAAGTTTATTCATTTTGAGGAAGTAAATTATACTGATGAAAATGCAAGTAATGATTTCAAGATCAAAATATTTGTTATACTAGGCCCCTTGTTAACAGTTGATTGTTAATCCCTGAGATGTTTTGTGCACTTAATTGACATAAATTCATAACGTGTTACGTAAAAGAACCTTGGAGAAACATATTTTCTTTGCAAGAGAGGATTACGATCCTAATTGTCGGGTGATATTTGTAATCGAACAAAATCACACCTCAACACTAGAGAAGGTAGCAAATTCAATCCAAAAAAAGACTGAAATCTTGAAGAACAACATTGAAGATAAAGAAAGAGATAGAAAATAGTTACAAGAGAAAAAAAGGAGTTTCAAGAAATATATCATTGGATTTGGAAAAATCATAACCATTCGATGACAATCCCATAGATAATAGAGAAGTAATGCTCATAATTAAACTTACCATGGGGATAATAATTATGGCTCAAAAGAACTATAAGAAATAAAGAAGTCTAGAATCATATACAAGGAAAATAAAGTTGCATATTAAAGGTGATTAAGTGCATTTTTAATAAGTTAAATTATTAATGGTTGTAGGTATTCAATAGGACATCATAGTGCGAGTTTAATCTTGGAGAGCACCCTACACTAGTGATCCAATGCTTGATTTTCTTGCACATATATTTATAAGAGGATAACAAAGTGAAACAAAAAAGAAAGAAATAATTAGCAAAGTAAATAGTAAGGAGAAGAACATGATCTCTATTAGCACTCTAAAGCATCTAATAATGCTAAAGTAGATTAACAAGCAATATCAAGAAAGGAAAAATTTAAGAAAATCTAGTTAGAACTAAAAGTGCTAAAAAGTTGAAGGCTCAAGAACCAGAGAAGAATATTTCAAGCTCTAGAGGAAAGAAAAGGCCTCCATAAAGAAGTTAGAAGGAAATATAGACAAGTACAACATAAGAAAGAGAAATATATTTGACCATTTATAGTGAGAGCAAGGTTTTAACCAAGGGCAGATTTATATGGTCAAGAACAAATAGCAGAGGTCAAGTTATCAAAGTTAAAGTTTATAAAGGAAGTATTACTTCCTAGCTGCATTCAAAAGTCAAATAGAGGCACCTACAAAATTAGAAAGATGCATGATTAAGAAGCAAATATGCACTAGACTAAGGTTATTCAAGAAGCATCTAGTGCAGTCTATGAGGAGCACCATAGTAGTGCCAGAAGTAAATGAATGTCATATAAGCACCATTCTGAAATAAGGTATATTGGTGTAGTTGAAAATTTTAAGAGCACTATTTGTAAGAGCTTGGTATATGCACCTGCAAATAAGAAAGCATTATAATCAAGGAAAATTTTGTAATAATGTTCTATGTTAGGGCCATGGTATTCAAATCTACATCCACACATATAGCAAGAACATCAGCAATAGATGACAATATTAAAAGTGATCAAGGCAGTAGTGAAGGGTGAAGAGTTCACCATATAAATTTGAGCATCCAAAGAGCACCAAGTAAGAAGTTGACAACACCATAATAAGGTAAACAAGCTATAAAAGAAGTGTAACAACACTCGATCCAAAGAAGACAATAAACATTAAGTGCAACACCATCAAGTTAATATGTTGAAGACCAGTGAAGTTAAGGATATTACCACTATGTTGAAGAAAAACCAGTGAAGACAAGTATTTCCACTAGCTAAGAGAAAGACCAGTGAAGCCAAGAATTAATACCACTAGGTTGAAGGACAACCAATGAATATTTAAAGAGGTAATTTTTAGAGAACCAACTCAAGAAGAAAATTTGGTCATTGCTATTTTGCTTTAGATTATTGAAAAGTTTTATAGAAGTTTTATATTAATGCTAGAAAATGTTATCTAAGTTTCTATTGCAATGAAAATTAATCTTCAAAATTTGAGAAGTTTCCTACAATGGATAGAGAAGACTTTCATCTTTGATTGCTAGAAGGTTGTGATATTTCTTCATGCAAGGATTGGTTTGAGTTGTAGTTAAATTTTAGATATAGATCTTGATAAGTATTTTAGGTCTCAAAGATAGACCTTGATAGATAGATTGAGTTTACCTATTCCAAGAACAAATTCGGAATAGAAGGCAATCTACAACATAGTTTTAGGTCTTGAAGATAGACCTTGAGATTGACAAGAGAAAGGAGACCCAAGAGAAAAGAGGTCTCATAGAAGCAAACAAAGGAGACTTGAGAAAAGTCCCATTGAAGGTAAATTAAGAGACCCAAGAAAGAGGTCCTATTGAAAAGTTTGATAGAGAAAGCAAACTTGAAGGTAGAAAAAGACTTCAAGAGAATTCAAGACAATAGAAAATCTTGAAGATAGTCCTAGCTAAAGGACAACACATAGCACATCAAAGGAAGCATTCTGGTAGTCCACATTGGACAACAAAGTCAGAATATTTAGAATAGCAAAAGAGGAAGGCAATATTTGGAGTGAATGCCACAAGGGCAATATTAAAAGTATTTGGATGTCATAAGGACAACATTGAAGAGAAAGGTAGCATTTGAAGGCCACAAGGGCAATATTGAAAGCAAGTGAAGCATTACAATAGCATCAAAGATAGAATAATTGAAGCTAGAGAAGGCAACATATTCAGTCAAGAAAAAGATTGAAATCTTGAAGAACAACATTGAAGATAGAGAAAGAGATAGAAAATAGTTCCAAGAGAAAGAAAGGAGTTTCAAGAAATATCTCATTGGATTTGGGACAATCATCACCATTCAATGACAAGCCCATAGATAATAGAGAAGTAATGCTCAGAATTAAACTAAGCACAAGGGGGAATAATTAAGGCTCAAAGGAACTATAAGAAATAAAGAAGTCTGGAATCATATACAAGGTAGAGAAAGTTGCATATTAAAGGTGATTAAGTGTATTTTTAAGAAGTTAAATTATTAATGGTTGTAGGTATTCAAGAGGATAACATAGTGTGAGTTTAATCTTGGAGAGCACCCTACACCAGTGATCCAATGCTTGAGTTTCTTGCACCTATATCTGCAAGAGGATAACAAAGTGAAACAACAAAGGAAGAAAGCATTAGCAAAGTAAATAGTAAGGAGAAGAACATAATCTCCATTAGCACTATGAAGCATCTAAGAATGCTAAAGTAGAATAACAAGCAACGTCAAGCAAGGTAGAGTTTAAGGAAAGCTAGGCAAAACTAAAAGTGCTAGCAAGTTGAAGGCTCAAGAACCAGAGAAGAAGATTGTAGGCTCCAAAGGAAAGAAAAGGCCTCCATAAAGAAGTTAGAAGAAAATATAGACAAGTACAACATAAGGAAGAGAAAGATATTCGACCATTTATAGTGAGAGCAAGGTTTCAACCAAGGGCAGATTTATATGGTCAAGAACAAATAGCAGAGGTCAAGTTATCAAAGTTAAAGTTTATAAAGGAAGTATTACTTCCTAGCTGCATTTGAAATTCAAATAGAGGCACTTGCAAAATTAGAAATATGCATGATTAAGAAGCAAATATGCACTAGACTAAGGTTATTCAAGAAGCATCTAGTGCAGTCTATGAGGAGCGCCATAGTAGTGCCAAAAGCAAAGGAATGTCATAGAAGTGTCATTATTGAATAAGGTATATTGGTGTAGTTGAAGAGTTTAAGAGTGCCATTTGTAAGAGCTCGGTATGTGCACCTACAAATAAGAAAGCATTGTAGTCAAGGAAAGGTTTGTAAGAATGTTCTATGTTAGGGCCAAGGTATTCAAATCTACATCCACATAGAGAGCAAGAACATCAACAATAGATAATAATATTAAAAGTGATCAAGGTAGTAGTGAAGGGTGAAGAGTTCACCATATAAATTTGAGTAGCCAAAGAGTGCCAAGTAAGAAGTTAATAACACCATAACAAGGCAACAAAGCTCCAAAAGAAGTGTAACAACACTCATCCCAAAGAAGACAACAAACGTTAAGCGCAGTGCCATCAAGGCAACCAATATTATCGAAGAGCATAAGAAGCTAAAAAAATAAAGGTTTACCTCAGGTATTAGCTCCATTGAGCAACAATAAAAATTGAGGAAGACTCTAAGGACCAACAACATTACGTAGGCACCATCCAAGATATAGAGAAAGTATCATCCATAGATATGTGAGCCAAGGTGCACAGAGGATGCAGTAGACACAAACCAAGGAATATAGGGATTGAGAAATGCACGTAGAAGCCCAAGTGATATAGGAGATGAAGAGTTGAGAAATAAACCCATTTCACAGGAATTGAAGCACCAAGGAAGTCAAAAATTAGGGCAAGAGAGGAGCTAGAGTCATGGAAGATCAAAAGCCAAGCATCTAGTAAAATATATCTAGCATTCTAACGTCATTCAAAAGGAGCATTGAAAGATAATGCATTAGTGGCCAGAGGGAAGTGCAAGCGTTACCCTAATATGAGCACCCAAGAAAGCAAAATGCTTGAACATTACAAGTGTATGAAGGAGCATCAACCATTCAAGCATGCATCACCATGTGGCACAAGGAAGATAGATGGGTAGTTTTTGTAACATCTTATGAGAAGCTCAAGTAGGAATATGTGCAAGGAATCTCTATCCACTTCTCACATTCTCAAGTAAGGTGAAGAGATTACAATCCACTTCTCACATGCTGAAGCAAAGTGAAAGGCCAATACAAATTTAGCATTGAAGCCTCACATGATTGTAGCAGAACAACCATCTTTTCAAAGTCAAGGGAAGAGCATAACATAGCGCCAAAAATTATTCGCCAAGTTATGCACCCTAAGGAGGTAAATTAGGGTTTGTAGAGATTATTAATTTTTCCTAAGGTTAAAAGGAGAAATAAGTTCAAGTTATTATTTATTTTCTAAGGTTAAATAAGTCTAGTGGAGAGATAAGTAGTTTAATAGAAAAATTAATGCTTTAACTACTTGATTGGAGTGATAAGTAGTGTTGGTATGTAAATCTATCTAAGGAAAGGTTATGCACCCACATACCTTGACCAACATTGAATGACCTAAAAATTTGTGAGGCTTTAGTGGTTAATATCTAGATAAGGCTAGTTCCTTTAAAGTTCAAGCTAATTGATCCTAAAATATGATGGGAAAAGAGAACTAAAATAATTTAAAAGAGTTGAAGCTAGAACTTATCGTGGTATAAATTAGGCCACATCAAGACACATGCATAGTAAAATATTATGCAATAATACAAGTGAACCACCTAACAGACCAACTAGTTTTACTATCAATCATAAAATATTTAATTTTATTATACAACCACTTAATAGATTATAAATTTAGGTCTAAGGTGTAGACCAATTGGTTCATCCAAACCCCATAAGGGGGATGGAGGTCCAAGGTTCAAATATCGAGCCTCGTCGGATTGAACGCTTGTCCCTTTCTTGGTGCTTTCAGCGACTTAAATGGTTTAAAATGATTGTGGCATGGTGGTTATAGGGGCAAACTGTGTGAAGATCTGTGTGGCGGCTTCTAGGGCAGAAAACACAGAATACTGTGGTGGCCATAAAAGCTAAACAACCTACCCGGATTCATGGTGGCTACTAATTCCACCATGTAAATTCAAAAAAAAAAATAGATTACAAATTCCAAAACAAGTTAAAGTATCATGAGCATAAATCTAGAAAGTAGAAAAACACTATGAGCATTCAATAGGCTAAAATTATAAATAGGTAATCATTCATACATACACATTCTGCAACTAAATTGAACCAAAGGCCAGATAGCAATCTCTTTGTATTAGTAGGCAACACTCTATTTTACATGTAAATTGTAAAAGCCTAAGAGCCAACCATTTTTCATTCTACCTTCTAGTATATATAGTCTTTTACAATGTATTCGATTATCAAGGAGTCGTTTCCTTCGAAATGAATTGTACAATGTTTTCTAACTTGCTAGACTACTTGGAGGTGTGGTTGTTCTAACTATTAATTCATGGCTTGCTAATCTAGCTGGGGTTTGCATCATCCTGTTTCATGTTGTCCCTATTGCTTGAATTTGATTCATTGATCCTTAATGACCTTTTTAGTTGAGCCACCCTATCACCTGCACGATAGCCTTGATGGAGACGATGTTGTTAAGATCTTCTGACAAGAGATCTTACTTTTGATCATTCACGGCTATTAAGTACTTAGTAATGTTATTGATGGGATCCTTGTAGATTTCTCTCCTCCAGTAATGTGATAGAGATTTGGTACTTTGATGGGTTTCTATTGGGTGCAAATTTTTAGGTTCATCCTATACTTAGTCAATTTTACTTTTTTATATCTTCTGATAATGTGATAGAGATTTAGGACCTTTGCAATCTCTAGCCAGGTGTAAATCTTCCAACGCATCCCATACTTAGTGAATTTTCTCACTAATGTCTTCCAGTAGTGTGACAAAAATTTGGGACCTTTGCAAACTCTAATCGGGTGCAAATATTTTGGTGCATTCCATACTTAGCCAATTTTGCTTGATGATATCTTTCAATAGTGTGATGGAGATTTGGGACATTTAAAGACTCTAGCTAGGTGCAAATATTCTAGTGCATCCTATACTTAGCCAATTTTCTCATTGATGTCTTTTGATAGTATGACAGAGATTTGGGACCTTTGCAAACTTCATCCAGGTGCAAATCTTCTGGCACATCCTATACTTAGCCAATTTTACTTGTTGATATCTTCTGGCTGTGTAGCAAAGATTTGGGACCTTTGCAGACTCTGGTTGGGTGAAAATATTTTGACATATCCTGTACTTAACCAATTTACTTTTTGATATCTTGTGGTAGTGTGATGGAGATTTGGTATCTTGATAGGATTTTTTTGGATGCAAATATTTTGGTGCATCCCATACTTAGCCAATTTCACTTGTTACTATCTTTTGGCAGTGTGATGAATACTTGGTACCTTTTCAAACTCTAGTTGGATTAAGATCTTCTAGCAACTACGAGACTTAGTCATTTATGCTTGTCTATCCCTTTTGATATTTTAGTATATATTTGATACCTATTCATGTCCTAGCTGAGTGTGGTATTTCTAGCCAGTGTAGGGGTTAGCCAAATCCACCCATTATTTGCTTCTTTGCATCTAATAGCATGATGAGTTTTGAGTATTATGTCTAGTTCCATCTAGGTGCAAGAGTTTCAATGCGTGCAATATCCAGTTGATTTTGTTTGATTTTAATTTTTGATATCATGGCAAACTTATAGAACCCCTCAAAACTAGATCTAAATACATAAGTTTTGGCCCCTAATTTAGCCAATTTTCAATATTTGTGAACTACCATCTATGCTTGATCTTATTTTATTTAGAGTCAAAAAATTTTAATGACGATTGTTGTATCTAATTGATTCTGGCATGAGGATAGTTAATTTGACGTAATATCCTATGTGTTGGGTTGACCTCCATCTCTAGCATGTAACCTTCCACTAGGGTCGACCCACTATCTAGAAACTTTTGAAGAGTTCAATAGCTTGACCCACTATCTAAAATTTTTTGAAGAGTTCAATAGCTCTCATACTTGCCCAAAAAAATGTATTCTCAGCTTTTGATCATCTTACCACAAAAAGAGTTGTGTGGATGATGCAAAGACAAAAATATCCCACATTCTTGTTGACTCACAAGGGAATTTTACTAATGGAAATAAGGAATCCATATGGCTATTTTTTATTTTATTACTTTCTAAGGGAAGGGTAAGAGAAAAAGGAGCTAGAAGAAAATTTGAAGGAAATACAGTCAGTAATTTTCATAATGTAATGGAGGGTGTGGGTCGTAATGTGATAAGATTCACACGTAAAAAGGTGGTAAGTGGTGAAAATGAGAAAAAAAAGAGGAAAACCATGGAGAGGATAAAAAATGAAAATACAAAAAAAAATTACATGGAGGAGGAAAAACATGAGAGAAGGAAGCAAAAAAAATAGTAAATTTACCATCAACCAAAGGAGTTTGTGGCACATTTACCAGATGAGGACCAGAATAAATGTAACTCAAGGAACAAAAGAAACGAAGGGGAAGACAGTCCTTGAAATATCCCATAAAAAGGTGAAAATAACTATCTAATCCATGAGACACACCTACATAATGATAAGCATAATCACCTGGTTCATGAGAAACCCAAAAAAACTACACTTCCATAAGCATACTCTACTATAGCCACTAACTGCTTCAAGAACAAAAAAACTTCCATTATAATTTGACATTCTTAAAACTTCTTTTCTTTCTTACACAGTTCATAAAGAACCTTATTTATTGATGACATTTCATGTTCTAGATGTTCTTCTGCACCACTACCCTCATTTTTGTTTCAAGAATATCTTCTTTCAATTTAGGTAGCATATGAAGGCTTAAATAGATCTCAATTTTGAATGATGGTTCCACTAGCTAGCATCCTTTGATAGAGTGTTTTTCTTAAGAAGTTTGACCTTATATAAACTATTTAATTATCTTTATATTTCATGTTAACTGAGATCCATATTTTTAATGGTGTTGTGTTCAGTTGACATCGTGTCCTCTTATGGTAAGATGTATTTTTATACTTACTAGTTGCAACAGTCCTTGGCTCATTTCAAGGTAGGTTTTCAGGTGGATCCTCTGTGAGTATCATTTTGTTCTTATCCATTAGGCTATGAAGTCAAAACAATAAAAAAAGGGTAAAAAGTGCTTGATGAATATAATTGACAACACTCCAAATTTATTTTACATCTATATTTCCCATGTTTTTTGATGATTACTCATCATACTTAATATTTGATCAACTTGCAATCAATTACTAAAATAATAACCCTTTTTTTATATCTCTACTCTATGTACAAGATGGTGTAATACATTAAGCGGATATGCACTTGCCATATCTATTTATTTAATTGTTGGCTATGTACATAAAATTGTGGTATGCTTGTCATGCCCGACTTAGAAGATTTCCTACAGATTATCTTATGAATCTACAATATCCATACCATACGGTACCAAATTTGAGTCGCTCTTCATGTTTAATTTTCCAAAGGCTACCAATAATTATCAATCTCAATTGATATCCATTTTGACCTTACCTCTTTTCCTAAAATGTCATATTATAAGCTTTAGTGATCAACAGGAAATCTTGTTTGGTTCTAGCACCCCTGTAGCTGGTTGTTAGATCTTCTGATAATACAGGTAAGTGTTTACTTTCTCAACATCACATCTAGTTTGTGTTGGACATTTTGAGTCCCTAAGCTAATATGTTGTCATTGATGTCAAAAGATCATTTAATGTCAAAAGGATCTATGAAGGGTTTTTGTGAAAACCAAGATAGGAAAAATAAAAGGTTTTATTTAAAACCATGGACAACATATTTGATCTGGGTTTTTCTTAAAACCCAAGTTGGGCTTTCGTTTCATCGAAAAAGGTGCCCCGATGATGGAGATATTTAAGTTTTAATATTTGGTTTAAATTTTAATTTTTTAAAATTTGAATTCAAATTTAAAACTAAATATGCAAGATTTCCGTCGACGTCATCAAGCAAATAAAAAGTCATATTTCCATCGACGTCTTCGATATGATTAAAGGACTATATAAAGGGGGCTTCAATTGATTATTATTTTATCCTTGCTCGTGTAATAAAAGTGTTGGCTATCGAATCATTTATGAGCTCGTGCGAAATTCTTGAAAAGTGTGGCAACGAATAACACAGACTGCATTCGGAGAAACAAACATCATGGGCAGCATGGTGCATTGGCAAGTGGGCCTTGGCTAAGGCACGGGGTAGACAAAAATGTCCAAGGATCGAATCCCCTTGACTGCATTTTTTGGAAAGCGTGAGAGAAGCGCTTCGACGCCTTTGGTTTTGCGGAAGGTGGAGATGGGCATAAGGCACGTTGTGCCTTTCCCTTTCCAACGAGTGGCTAGCTCGTGTGGAATCTTAGCCATGGCTAAGACGCTCGTGGTGTGGGCAAGTCGGGGGTTCGAATCCCCTTGAGGAGGTAATTACGTTTTGCATTAATTTAATTTTATTTAGCCCTAAGGTTGGAGTTATAAGGTGGTTAGTGGAAATTAAAGTTTTAATTAAGCTTTGTTATTTGGGTTGTATTGATTATTGCAAAACTTGAGGGGTTTAATGATTTATTTGATGGTTATTAAGAATTGAATTTAGGAGAAATAAGGAGTTGTTTTAAAGTATTTTTGAAAGGCTTATTGATTGTTATTTTGATAAGGGTTTTATTAAAAAGGGACTTTGGTGGATGTGTTTATTTAGTTGGAGTAAAAAGGGTGTAAATTGAGTTATGCTTTATATTGTGATTATTTGAAGTCCACTAACCCTTATTGAGATTGGAAAGGAAAGTTGTGTTTAAGTGTGGCAGATTTTGTGGACAACTCCTTGGCATCAAAAAGGTATGGGCACATTCTCCTATTGATTGTTTATGGTGGTTGATTTCTGAAATATCTTTGGAGAGAAAAGGATTGATTGTGGTTTCCATTTTTGAGAGTTGTTGGTTTAATGCTTCAAGGTTTTCTGGTTTGTGAGTTGTAATTAAACCTTGTTTTAGAAGCATTGTTGTTGAAGCCCATTGATTGTGAAATGAACTTGAACTTGAGTTAGAAAAGAACATGAGTATAATTGTTATGTGAGATTTGTGATTGAGCATTGTTGGAAATATTTTGAGTTGGTTAAATACATGCTTGGACTAGGGTTTGTGAGAAAGGATTGTTCCTTGAGGTGATTGGTTGAGTTGAGTTGATTTAAGCCTAGTCAAGTGGATGCATGTGGTTGTTCAAGTTCCTAGAAACAAACTATTTCATATTCTGATTTGAGATGAGATTGAGTTGAGTTGAGATTGGGATTTGAGTATAGAACATATTGAGTCTCTAACAATTCTCTTTATGCTTCTATTGAGTTGAGATTGGGATTTGAGTATAGAACATATAGAGTCTCTAACAATTCTCTTTATGCTTCTATGAGATTGATTTGAGTTGAGATTGGGATTTGAGTATAGAACATATTGAGTCTCTAACAATTCTCTTTATGCTTCTATGAGATTGAATTGAGATATTGATTGAACATTGAGCTTAGAACATATTGAGTCTCTAACAATTCTCTTTATGATTCTATGTGATTTGAGACAAGTCTTTGAGAAGGCTTGTGGACTGATTTGAGTTAAGCTTTTGTGAAAGCTTACTATGCATATTTGAGCAAGTCCTAGAGAGGACTTATTGAGCAGATTTGAGCAAGTTCTAGTGTGGACTTATTGAGCAGATTTGAGCAGGTTCTATGTGGACTTATTGAGCATATTTGAGCAGGTTCTGTGTGGACCTATTGAGCATATTTGAGCAGGTTTTGTGTGGACCTGTTGAGCAGATTTGAGTAGGTTCTATGTGGACCTATTGAGCATATTTGAGTAGGTTCTATGTGAACCTATTGAGCAAAATTGTACTAGACCGACTGTATTATGTTTAGTACAAGAGATTGAGCAAAATTATGCTAGACCGACTGAACTATGTTTGGTATAGTATTGAGATAGAGCTTTGGAGGTGATAGAGTATAGAGGATAGAGTCTCAGTGGATAGAGATCTAACAACTAGGACAATTGAAGATAGATCTGAGTGAGGAGTCTTCAAGTGGAAAGAGATCCACCAGTCAGTGCAACATAGAGACAAAGTCTTCTAGAAGATCACTAGCCAGAGTAGAAGGGGAAAGAGTTCTCCTATGGAAGAGATCCACGAACTTGAGATTAGGGGATCAACATCTCCTTTGGATAGAAGTCCATAAACATTGTAATTTGGGAAAGATTCCCAAGAGATTATTTGAGAAATATTTAGAAGAAATATTTTCTCTATGGAGGTAGCCCACACTGGGTGAACCACGTTAAAATTTGTGTCTCTATTGTGTATGGTGTTTTGTGCATTGCTTTGATTACTGTTATTGATACTACTATCTATACACTACATAATATTGATTTGAGAAGAAAAGTAAAAAGTGGTCTTATACTGTTCACCCCCCTCTCAGTATAAGCTTGTGTTCTTCAATTGGTATCAGAGCGGGTTCCTTCAGAAGAGTTTGACAGCTTGAAGGAAAAGCGGTCTAAGAACACAATGGATCAAAAGGATCAAAATAATGAGGTCTTCAATAATGCAGTACCAGTATTTGATGGAAGTGACTTCCTATATTGGTGTGTGTTGATGAGATTTCACCTGATGGCACTTGGCAATGAAGTTTGGGATGCAGTGGAATTTGGATATGATTCAGGAGCCAATCCTCCTACAGATAAGGAAGGTAAGCTTCTCATGCATGCAAATTCAAGAGCTATGAATGCAATTATAAGAGGACTACGTAGATCAGAATCTATGAAGGTTATGGAATGTACAACAACAAAAGATATGTGGGAACTATTGCATACCATATATGAAGGAGATAAAAGTGTCAGGAAAGCTAAGATCAAAAATCTCAAGGGAGAATTTGAGAATCTAAGAATGAGGGATGATGAAAGCATTCATGACTATCTCAACAAGGTTGATGAACTTATACATGAGATGAAAGGTCTTGGAATGAAGGTTGATGAATCTGATGCTTGCGACAAGATCTTGAGAACTCTTCCAAAAAGGTATAGTGAAAAGGTTTCTGCCATAGAAACATCAATTGATAGTGATAATCTAACAAGAAATGTTTTGCTTGGTATGCTTACAACTTTTGAGATAAGAACAAAAGATCCTATTCCTCCAAAAGAAGTTGCATTCAAAGTGGACAGTAAGAAAAAGGGTAAGAAGACAGAATCAAGCAATGAATCTTCTAGTGATGAAGAAGCTAACTATGGTAGAAGAGATAGAGGTTCCAAAATACCGATAGATATGAGATCTATTAAGTGCTTTAATTGTGGCAAGTATGGACATTTTGCAACAGAGTGCAAAGAGCCAAAGAATAACAATGATGAAGAAAACCAAGATCACAGGTACAGGGAATCTAAAAAACATAGGTACCAGAAGAAAAGCAGGGATGGACAAAACAGACAAGGGAAGAAGTTCTTCCAAAGGCAAAAGAGAAGCTACTATGCGGATAATGCAAGTAAGTACTCAATTGATAGTGATGCTAGTCTTTCAGACAATGATAGAGATGAAGTCTTGTTCATGGTTGAAGAAAAAGATCCAGTTAAGAAAAAGACTCCAGTTATTCTCAAGTGTTTTAGATGTGGTAAATTTGGACATCTTGAAGATGATTGCACAAGGGATGGTTATAGTTTTAGTGATGATGATTTTGAAGATGCACTTGGTGGAACAAATGAGAATCTTCTAATGGCATTAGAAGATGAAGAATTGAGTGATCCTATAGAAGACAAGTCAAAAGAAAGAAATGACATGGACAAAGGCAAACAAATAGAGGACTATTCAATAGAGAATGGTTATGATCTCAAGGGAGAACTCATCTATGCTCTTGACACAGTAAAGAAGGTAAGAAAGCAACACTCTAAGCTTGAAAGTCAGTTTCAAGAATGTGATGAAGAAATATTATTGCTCATAGAGGACTTAGAGAAGTCCAAGGCTAAGGCAAGTAAGTTCAAAGAAAAGTTAGAAGCAAATATTTTGGAATGTGAGAAGTTAGCACAAGAAGTGGCTACTCTAAAGGAATATTTAAAGGACTCCAAGATCAAGATGAAGAGTTTCACAAATAGCTCTAAGAACTTGGATAAGTTCATTTGTGGACAACAAAGAACATCATGTTCAACAGGTCTTGGCTTTGGAAAGAAATAGGAAAAATAAAAGTCTACTTCAAGTCTTGAAGAAGAAGGAACTTCAGAAGAAGACACTTTAGAAGAGGGATTCTCAGATGAAAGTGGAAGTGAAAGTGAAACTTCTAAGGATGAGTCAGATTGTAGTGAGTCCAATAGGGACAATGGGCAAAGAAGATTCAGATGGAACAACAATCAGAATAGGAGACCAATGAGGTCTAGACAAGGAAGCTTCAATGGGAGATGCTTCTCATGTCACAGGTTTGGGCACATGGCTTCACAGTGCAGGTCACATGAAAGATAGGTATATGGAAGAGAACAACTTTTCCAAGGATATTGCTATTCGTGTAATGAGTTTGGTCACAAGGCAATGAATTGCAGGATTCATGATAGAAGAGGATATGGCTTCACTAGGAGAAATCCTAAGATAGTTGCACATCCAAGGAATAATAACATTAAGTGTTATAAGTGCAATAATGATGGTCACATAGCAAGATGGTGTAGAGAAAATATTCTAGAATCAAGCATGAACAGGAACAGGAATGTGAACAGGAACAAAAATATGAACAGGAATAGGAACATGGGTAGGAACAAGAACATGAACAGAAACAAGAAGATGAACAGGAACACAGACTCAGAAAATAAAAGAGACTCAAAAATAATGAGGACAAGAGTAGGTACAAGAATAGGAACATGGATAAAAACAAGAATAGAACATGGATGAGAACAAGAATAGGAACAGGAACAGGATGATGACTTGGAAAGAAATAGTGAGAGGATTCAACAAAAAGAAAGAGGAAAAAATAAAGGCAGAGAACAGTGCTTTCAGGGAGTAGAAATACTCCCACCCTAGAATTAACCACCTCATGTGGAGGTGGGGGAGGGGCTAAGCTAAGAGGCTTAATTCTTAGCCCCGAGCCCCAAAGGTGACCCTTTGCCATTGATGTCAAAGGGGGAGAGATTTGTGTATTTTGGGGAGAGTTTTTGATATGAGGAGAGTTTTGATATCTGAGAGAGCATTGAGCCAGGGGGAGCAAAGTCCCAGGGGAGCAGAAAAGAAGGTCAGATTTTAGTAAAAGGATTTGGGTTGCCATCAATGACAAAGGGGGAGATTGTTGGACATTTTGAGTCCCTAAGCTAATATGTTGTCATTGATGTCAAAAGATCATTTAATGTCAAAAGGATCTATGAAGGGTTTTTGTGAAAACCAAGATAGGAAAAATAAAAGGTTTTATTTAAAACCATGGATAACATATTTGATCTGGGTTTTTCTTAAAACCCAAGTTGGGCTTTCGTTTCATCAAAAAAGGTGCCCCGATGATGGAGATATTTAAGTTTTAATATTTGGTTTAAATTTTAATTATTTAAAATTTGAATTCAAATTTAAAACTAAATATGCAAGATTTCCATCGACGTCATCAAGCAAATAAAAAGTCATATTTCCATCGACGTCTTCGATATGATTAAAGGACTATATAAAGGGGGCTTCAATTGATTATTATTTCATCCTTGATCGTGTAATAAAAGTGTTGGCTATCGAATCGTTTATGAGCTCGTGCGAAATTCTTGAAAAGTGTGGCAGCGAATAACACAGACTACGTTCGGAGAAACAAACATCATGGGCAGCGTGGCGCATTGGCAAGTGGGCCTTGGCTAAGGTGCGGGGCAGATGAAAATATCGAGGATCGAATCCCCTTGACTACATTTTTTGGAAAGCGTGAGAGAAGCGCTTCGGCGCCTTTGGTTTTGCGGAAGGTGGAGACGGGCATAAGGCACGTTGTGCCTTTCCCTTTCCAATGAGTGGCTAGCTCGTGTGGAATCTTAGCCATGGCTAAGACGCTCACGGTGTGGGCAAGTCGGGGGTTCGAATCCCCTTGAGGAGGTAATTACGTTTTGCATTAATTTAATTTTATTTAGCCCTAAGGTTGGAGTTATAAGGTGGTTAGTGGAAATTAAAGTTTTAATTAAGCTTTGTTATTTGGGTTGTATTGATTATTGCAAAACTTGAGGGGTTTAATGATTTATTTGATGGTTATTAAGAATTGAATTTAGGAGAAATAAGGAGTTGTTTTAAAGTATTTTTGAAAGGCTTATTGATTGTTATTTTGATAAGGGTTTTATTAAAAAGGGACTTTGGTGGATGTGTTTATTTAGTTGGAGTAAAAAGGGTGTAAATTGAGTTATGCTTTATATTGTGATTATTTGAAGTCCACTAACCCTTATTGAGATTGGAAAGGAAAGTTGTGTTTAAGTGTGGCAGATTTTATGGACAACTCCTTGGCATCAAAAAGGTATGGGCACATTCTCCTATTGATTGTTTATGGTGGTTGATTTCTGAAATATCTTTGGAGAGAAAAGGATTGATTGTGGTTTCCATTTTTGAGAGTTGTTGGTTTAATGCTTCAAGGTTTTCTGGTTTGTGAGTTGTAATTAAACCTTGTTTTAGAAGCATTGTTGTTGAAGCCCATTGATTGTGAAATGAACTTGAACTTGAGTTAGAAAAGAACATGAGTATAATTGTTATGTGAGATTTGTGATTGAGCATTGTTGGAAATATTTTGAGTTGGTTAAATACATGCTTGGACTAGGGTTTGTGAGAAAGGATTGTTCCTTGAGGTGATTGGTTGAGTTGAGTTGATTTAAGCCTAGTCAAGTGGATGCATGTGGTTGTTCAAGTTCCTAGAAATAAACTATTTCATATTCTGATTTGAGATTGAGATTGAGTTGAGTTGAGATTGGGATTTGAGTATAGAACATATTGAGTCTCTAACAATTCTCTTTATGCTTCTATTGAGTTGAGATTGGGATTTGAGTATAGAACATATAGAGTCTCTAACAATTCTCTTTATGCTTCTATGAGATTGATTTGAGTTGAGATTGGGATTTGAGTATAGAACATATTGAGTCTCTAACAATTCTCTTTATGCTTCTATGAGATTGAATTGAGATATTGATTGAACATTGAGCTTAGAACATATTGAGTCTCTAACAATTCTCTTTATGATTCTATGTGATTTGAGACAAGTCTTTGAGAAGGCTTGTGGACTGATTTGAGTTAAGCTTTTGTGAAAGCTTACTATGCAGATTTGAGCAAGTCCTAGAGAGGACTTATTGAGCAGATTTGAGCAAGTTCTGTGTGGACTTATTGAGCAGATTTGGACAAGTTCTGTGTGGACTTATTGAGCATATTTGAGCAGGTTCTATGTGGACCTATTGAGCATATTTGAGCAGGTTTTGTGTGGACCTATTGAGCAGATTTGAGCAGGTTCTATGTGGACCTATTGAGTATATTTGAGCAGGTTCTATGTGAACCTATTGAGCAGAATTGTACTAGATCGATTGTACTGTGTTTAGTACAAGAGATTGAGCAGAACTGTGCTAGACCGACTGAACTATGTTTGGTACAGTATTGAGACAGAGCTTTGGAGGTGATAGAGTATAGAGGATAGAGTCTCAGTGGATAGAGATCCAATAGCCAGGACAATTGAAGATAGATCTGAGTGAGGAGTCTTCAAGTGGAAAGAGATCCACCAGTCAATGCAGCATAGAGACAGAGTCTTCTAGAAGATCACTAGCCAGAGCAGAAGGGGAAAGAGTTCTCCTGTGGAAGAGATCCACGAACTTGAGATTAGGGGATCAACATCTCCTTTGGACAGAAGTCCATAAACATTGTAATTTGGGAAATATTCCCAAGAGATTATTTGAGAAATATTTAGAAGAAATATTTTCTCTGTGGAGGTAGCCCACACTGGGTGAACCACGTTAAAATTTGTGTCTCTATTGTGTATGGTGTTTTGTGCATTGCTTTGATTACTATTATTGATACTGCTATCTATACACTGCATAATATTGATTTGAGAAGAAAAGTAAAAAGTGGTCTTATACTGTTCACCCCCCTCTCAGTATAAGCTTGTGTTCTTCACTTTGCTACTCCTCTTTTATATCCTATCATTTTATTTTTAGTTGCTATCCAATAATAGTGAAAATTATAATGCTCTATATACCATTGATCCTTAAAATAAATAATTGAATTGGAAAATGGTAACCAATTAGTGAGCATATGCTTTAATCTATGTTGAGTTGACCCTACTTTTGATGGACCTCTTAAATTTATCCCTATGTTGCATATAGGTTCCTTCATCAGGTTCAACCTATGTTTTGTAAGACTTTAAAATAGAAAGGGTGCAATAATTTTAGTACAGAAATGGTGCAAGCCCTAATTTGGTATTTTAATGATCCTTTGGGTAGATGGGATTAACATTAGATATTTTCTTTGGATTAGAAGACCCTTTATCTATCTTAGGAAGTCCTGGGATAAACATACTCCAAACAAGGAGGGTACATCTACTACCATTATGTCTTGAATCATAGCCAAATCTAGATGCCCACAAACCATCATTAGGACATTGTGTAATGTTCTCATATTTTCTAATGGGATTCCCTTAAAATAGTATATTTTTGGTTCCTGTGTGTCTGGGATAAATCCTAAACTTATATAGACTTCTAATGGCATGATTGAAACTTAGGCCTTTGGATTTACTATACAATTATGCAGTATATATTTTTCCAAGAAAATAGAAAGATAAAATGGAGACAAATGTTTTTTTGGAACTATGGAGGAGGATCTTACAGTAGGTGCATTACTAGCCTCTGATGTTTTCCCAATGGAAATATCAATCATGTTGACCTTCTCAGATGCCAACAAATTTATTCTTAATCCCCTTGGTTCTATGATAGAGCCTCTAAATAGGCTTTGAAATTGATCCATATTTTTTGTTCCCAACTTAGCATTCATGGCTAGGAAATATAGCTTTTTATAGGCCTCGATCCTTTTTGGTTTAGATATTTTTGAGAATATATCAACCTGTCTAATTGAATCCCTTTGGCTAATCTTTGGTCTATTAGAGGTGAAACATGATCATTATTATACCCATCGGTCTGGATTGTAGTGATAGTATTGGCCTCCCTCTATTGTGTGTTCTCACATATGCTATTTAATGTCATCACATTCTCCATAAGTGGGAGGTACTAAGGATTGTTATCCTAAAATCTTTTCTATGTATGCACCTCTTTGGGTGAAAACAGACTGTCTGGATCTAGAGTATCCATTACCTTTTTTATCAAAATATTGTTGTTCTATCCTATGACCTTTTTGATATCGTTCTCCATTTATTTGCTTTGCAAGAAGTCATCTAGCTAATGTGACTATTTAAATTTCTAACTTCAAGAGCATTTGTACCAGATTGAATAAATTGTTTCTCCATGTCCCTGATCTCTTTAGTCATTTTTTGAATCATTGCCTTAAGTTGTTGCTCGGGCTACAATGGGCTCCCCTAAGATATAACTTTAGGATAATACCATAGGTTGGGTGTAGCTACCTATGAGATTGATTTGAATCAATTATTGAAAAATAGCATTATGGAGTGAGCCATTTTCTAGGTGGGATTTTACCAACCATAATAAGCATATTTTCAGCATTAATGGCTTCTTGGAAAATATGAGGGAACCTTTTCTCTTTAGATAGTTAAATGAGAATGCTCATATCAGAATGAAAAGCACGGATGTAGTAAAGATATGCTTGGGTGGGATATGGATGGTACTCATGGGGAATTCTTCTCCACATTCTTTTAAATTAAACATTGAAATCATTGATATTTTCATGAGGAACTTGTTTGATGAACGAGAATTGTGTAAGCAATAAGAAAGGGTCTTTGGGATCATCAAATGTATCAATAAGAGCCTCTGCCAAGTTAGCCCATGTGCAGATGCTTTTGTTTTCTAATGATATGTACCACAAAAATGCCTTCCCTTTAAGAGAAATAGAAAGTAGCCTAATCATAACATCCTCATATACAATGTTATGAATAGCAACAATAGATGATACATCCTGATAATGATTGAATGCAGTATTTTTTGTACCATCGAAGCTTGGTAAAGTCCTTATAGAGGCCTTGGGAATCTCGTGCATATGTGGGATATTAAGGGGACCTATATAATTACATAGGGGAAAATGTTGTTGAGCCATAGATCCTCTTGTGACACTAATTTTTCAAAATTATTGGATTCTTATTATAGGCGAGACTCGCCAGATGAGAATAATCTATCCACTGATGAGGTCAAGATTGCTCATCAAATATTGAGTCCTCAAAGAAAAGTAATATCTAATTAGATATCTAAAGTTAAGTTTAAATAGATCTAGATTATACTTACAACAAATTTTCCAGGTGATTGCAAAAATTAAACACTTAAAATAGGATGTCACCAAACCCTAATTCAACCAAACTATGGGACTTCAAGTCCCACTGGGCATGCAAAAAACTATTTGTCACATGGTGGGCTTATTATTTTTGTGGCATATGTAGTACTACAATTTCAAAGGCAACCTATCATGGATCTGGGTTAAACCTCTAATGGAGTCGTCTGTTGATTATAGAGAAACATCATTCAAAATAAGGTATCACCAAACCTTGATTTATTAAAACTATGGGACCTCTAGTTCCACTGTGCATGCCAAAAAAACTTTTGGTCTATAAATCAATCTAAGGAAAGGTTGTACAGCCATAAACATTGACCAATATTAAATGACCTAAAAATTTGTGAGGCTTCAGTGGTCAATCTTTGGAGAAGATCAGTTCCTTTGAATTTCAAGCTAACTGATCCTAAAATATGATGGGAAAAGGATGTTGAAAGAAGTTAAAAGAGTTGAAGCTAGAAATTATCATGTTATATATTAGGATACATCAAGACACATGCATAGTAAAAGACTATAGTAATACAAGTGAATAACCTAACAAACCAACTAGTTTTACTATAAATCACATAATGTTTAATTTTATTATACTACAACTTAACATATTACAAATTCTAGAACAAGTGAATGTATCATGAGCATAAATCCAAAAATAAAAATAAACACTATGAGCATTCAATAGGCTAAAATTAGAAATAGATAATCATTCATACATACACATTCTATAATTGAATTGAACCAGAGGCCAGATAGTAATCCCTTTGTATTAGTATGCAACACTTCATTTTACATGCAAATTTTAAAAGCCTAAGAGCCAACCATTTTTCATTCTACATTCTAGTATATATAGTCTTTTACAATGTATTTAGTTATCAAGGCATCATTGCCTTAGAAATGGATTGTTGTTATATCAGAAGATTCACCAACTTGCTAGACTACTTGGAGGTATGGTTGTTCTAACCATTCAATCATGGTTTGTTGATTTGACTAGGGTTTGAATCATCCTAAGTTGTCACCCCTATTGCTTGCATATGATTCATTGATCCTTACTGACATTTTTAGTTGAGTCACCCTATCACCTACATGATGGCCTTGATGGAGACTATGTTGTTAAGATCTTCTGACAAGTGATCTTACTTTTTCTCATTCATGGTTGTCGGGTTCTTAGTAAGGTTGTTGATGGGATCCTTGAATATTTCTCTCCTTCGGTATTATGATGGAGATTTGGTATCTTGATGGGTTTCAACTGAGTGCAAATATTTTGTCACATCCCATACTTACCCAATTTTTCTCACTAATATATTTTGATAATGTGATAGATATTTGGGACCTTTGCTGACTCTAATTGGGTGAAAATATTATGGTGCATCTCGTACCTAGCCAATTTGCTCACTAATGTCTTTCAAAAATGTGATGGAGATTTGGGACCTTTGTGGACTCTATGGGTGCAAATATTTCAATGCATCCCATACTTAGCCAATTTTTCTCACTAATATCTTCTAACGGTGCGACAAAGATTTGGGACCTTTGTAGACTTTGATCAGGTGCAAATATTTTGGTGCATCCTATACTTAGCCAATTTACTCACTGATGTATTTCAATATTGTTATGGATATTTGGGACCTTTGCAAACTCTGGTTGGGTGCAAATTTTCTGATGCATCCCATACTTAGCTAATTTTGCTTGTTGATATCTTTTGATTGTGTGATAGAGATTTGGGACCTTTGCAAACTTTGATCAGGTGCAAATATTCTAGTACATCTCGTACTTAGCCAATTTTCTTGTTGATGTATTCTGGAAGTGTGATGGAGATTTGGTACCTTGACGAGCTCTAACAGGGTGCAAATATTCTGATGCATTGCATACTTAGCCAATTTCAATTGTTGTTATCTTTTGGTAGTGTGACAAAGACTTGGGACCTTTTTAGACTCCAATCGAATGCAGATCTTTCAGCAACTATAAGACTTAGTAATTTATTATTTTCTATCCCTTCTAATAGTTTGATAGATATTTGATACCTGTTTGGGTCCCATATGAGTGTCGTAGTTTTGACCATTGTAGGGGTTAGCCAAATCTACCTATTATTTGCTTCTTTGTATTTGATAATGTGATGGGTTCTGAGTATTGTGTCTAGTTTTGGCTAGGTGTGAGAGTTTTGGCACATGTAGGACCAAGCTAATTTTACTTTCTGGTATCATGGTGATATTTTGGCACCTCTTCAGACTGTTTTCGAATACATAAGTTTTAGAACTCTCCTAATTTAGCTAGTTTGCAACATTTGCAAACTACCATATTCGCTTGATCTTATTTTCGTCAAAGGCAAAAACTTCCAATGATGATTGTTGTATCTATTTTATTCTGGAATGAGGACAGTTAATCTAAGGTAATATCCTCTATTCTAAGTCAACCTACTATCTAGAAACTTTTGAAGAGTTCAACAACACTCATACTTGCCTAAAAATTTATATTCTCAACTTTTGATCCTCTTACCACAAAAAGAGTTATGTGGGTGAGACAAAGGCAAAAATCACCCACAAGTAGGCTTTATTATTTTTGAAGTCTTATTTTATAAATGATTCAATAATAGCTTTAGTTATTTATTGAAACTCTAAAACCATATAATATTTGTAATAATTTAATCATGGAGAGACAAATAATTCTACTTAAAATTTAGAAATTCATAAGTCTACAAATATTTGAGTTTATATTCAATTAGGGAGTCATAAGGTTTACAACAACAATTTTTACATAGAAAAGTGAATTTTTTCATTCAAAAATTTAGAGATACATAAGGAAGTCTACACCAAAGGAATTAATGGAGAAATTATCAAGAGGGACTTATCAACATAGAAAACATTATGGAAGAATTCAAAATCATAATATTCTTCATAATTCTTACCAACAATGCAAGATAACATCAAATAGTGATAACCATATGGTTCAAAAAGGTAAAGATCTTTGGTACATAGATTCTGGTGCTAGTCATCATATGATAGGCAATCTATAGTGGTTTGATTGTCTAGAAGTCAAAGACAACTTTAGTTTAAAAATTGCAAATGGTAAAACCTATCTTGTTCATGGATGTGGTTGTGTGACACCTAGTACATCATTTTCAAGTTTTGTGATGTATGTTCTTGGATTAACATCAAATCTCATTTTAGTGATCAAATTGGTAGAAAGCAAAAGGATGATTGAGTTCAGATATATAAATGGAGTCAATAAGTGTCTCATTAAAAATCATAATGAGATAGAAGCTACAAGATCAATAAAAAATATACACTTTAGACTCAATTAGATTCTCTCAAGACCTTATTTTAATTCAAAATAATGATATTGAATATTCTTAGAGATAAATTTTTGAAAATGAGAACCAAGGATCTATCCATCAATAAAAATGTTGGGTCAATCCAAAATTCAAGATGATGAAAAATATGAGAGGTCAACAACAAGTTGCACACCAAAGTCATCTACAAGAAAATATTGAAGACTATCAAGAGGAAGATAAACCAGATCAAGACCTAGTCCATTATAAAATTATTTTAGGACAAATATTGTATTGAAGACCTATGTCTTCAATAACCAAATAATGTAATACAGTGGGGTATTAGATAATATTACCTTATTTGGTACATGCTTATGTACTACCTTGGTACAATATTATATTAGGTGTTTGCCTTAGATTAGAGTGTGAGTTTATATTTCATGTAATGTAATAATATGCAGGAAATATACAAGTTTCATGTAATTGAGTGTGCAAGTGTTGTGAGTGTGGATGTGCACAAGTGTCCATTATGTAAGGGTGCACGTGTCCTTAGAATAGGAAATTGAAGAGTTTCAAAGAAGAGTGAATATCATGAGTACTTCATATGAAGAGTCACATACTATTGTACATTTGTGACAAAGCATTGTAATTGGTATTGAAAATGTATTGCACATAGCATGCATTAGTAGATCTTTATTCTATAATATTTTTAGTATTTTCATGAGCATCTCTAAGTGATTATTCTATAAGTATTTTTTAGTTGAAATTATTTTATGAGTTATCTTTATTAAGTTATTTTTATTGCAACTTTATTATATACTATTATGTGGTCATTTACATTTAGTATTGAGCTACATAAGCTATCACCAAATGTTCTAAATTTTTTATTTTTAGCATCTTTAAGAATTAAAGATAATATTTTCTTCAACTTCATTGGAATATCTCTTTGTTCATAAAAATTATGTATCAAATATTGAATCTAATATTTTAGTTTTTCCAACATCTCCTCACTATCCTTTGAAAATGTATTTTGAATAATTTATTAATTCTCTCTCAAATGTTCTCAATAATTCAATTTCTCTTCGATCAATCACAATAAATTTTAATTCATTTTTCCTCTTCTTATAACTCCCAAATTTAATTTCATAATTTCACAATTTCACTTTCAAAATTCAATTTAACCCAAACTCCAATTATCTCAATCTTCAATTCAAATTTCAAATGTTTAATTTCCTTATATCTCCCATTCATTAATGCATTCCTTAAATATTCCTTCAATTAAATATTCAATTTTAAATTCCTAATAATGTCTCCCCAAAATAATTTTCCAAATTCTCAATTCCAAATGTTCCCCTTTGATTAATTACTCATTCATTTCCTAAATTCATTAATAAATAAACTCTCCTTATATCTCCCAAAAAGTAAATCAAACAACACTTTAATATTTTACACCTTATAACTCCTAAAATTCAAATGTGTGCCTAAAATTAATTAACTTTACCTAAAAATAACTCTTACCTTCAATAACACTTAGGTATATGACATGTCAAGGCAAATTAAACCCAAGATAAATCTATCAGACATAACACTGGTTCATAGTCAACCATTTCAAAACTTGAAATGTGTTACACTATTGTTTGTATCTTTATTGCATTATTCCTCTTTGCTATGTGAACTATAACACTGCTCTCTAAAAGTGATCGAAATATCTCTTTTAATGCTACTTGTGACACTCTAGCCTTCTCTGGTCTATAAATGGATCTTCTATACTACTTTGGACATCATCTCCAAGTCATCACATTCATGGCTTTCATCCTCACAATCCTTCAAATGGACTCTAAGCTAGCTTCTTCTTCCTTCTCCATGATGTATGTCCATAGCTCAAGAATCTATCTCCTCCAACATTCTCTTATTTGTTATAAAATTTGTATTTCTTCAAGCCATCTTACTAGAATCTTCTCAACACAAAAAATGCAACTTATTCTCATGTTCACTACAATATATTCGAGTTCCTTCATGAAGTTCTACTACAATATCTATTGGAGAATATTACATTATTTAGTACATGCCAATGTGCCTCCTTGGTAAATGTAAATATTAGATTAGGGTTGTGTCCTAGATTAGTGTGTGAGTAAATATTTTATATAATGTAATAATGTGTAGGAAATGCACAAGTGTCATGTAAATATGTATGCAAGTGTTATCAGTGTAAATGTGCACAAGTGTCTCATATGTAAGTGTACACGTGTTATTATATTAGAAATATTTATGTGAAGATTCATGTTCAAGTGTGCATACAAGATAGTATCATGTGTATGCAAGTGTCAAGTAGA
Source organism: Wollemia nobilis (assembly GCA_028583015.1). Classification (NCBI taxonomy): domain Eukaryota; kingdom Viridiplantae; phylum Streptophyta; class Pinopsida; order Araucariales; family Araucariaceae; genus Wollemia; species Wollemia nobilis. The sequence goes on along the minus strand of JAQPPZ010000690.1, from coordinate 1,410,795 downwards.
GAAGCCAAGAGTCATGAGACTTGGCATATGGAAAGGAAGAGTCAAGTAACTAAAGAGTCATCCTACAAAGGCTATATATTACTCCATAGAGAATATAGCCTACATCGTCTACATTTCCTACATAGTCTACATTATCTAGTGAGTATCATTATATATGATACATTCATAACATAAAGAGGAGTAATACATATTGCATACATTTTGAGCAACTAATATTGTAAGTCTTGTTATATTGTATGATTCAGGTTATTACATTCATATTTCAGCTTATTAATGAATGTTATTTGATATATTGTTAAGCCTTGATATATACATATTAGTTATCTCATATTATCAATTATCTCATATTATATTTTTTACATTATATTTGATCTCATTATATTGTAGCTATCATATATTTGATCCTATGAGTTTACATTGATAGTAAGGCTTCAATAGCCATCAATGGTATGAAATCTACAACAAGAAGTTGCTTACACAAGAACTATTTACCTACAAAATTAGTTTTTATCCAGTGTGACAAAATTGGTTTGAGTTTATCTACTATAAATTGAAATAGACTTGAACTCTATTGGAATTAATATTGAAGCAAAAAAGAAAGCAATATGCTAGACTCTCTCCATAGTTGTAGGAACTAGTGGAGACTAGGACTCAATAATAGAATTTGAAAATTAAAATAAGAGAAAGCTAGGGTCTTTCCACTAGGTTGAAGAATAACCAATTAAGACTAGGACTCAACTATAGAGTCTTTCCACTAGGTTTAAGGATAACCAATGAAGACTAGGACTCACATATTTGGGTCAATCAACTTGAAGAAAATTGATTATTTAGAGAAATAGCCAACCTTAACATTGATTGATATTTCAGGGATATAGACAAATTTTTGGAAACTAGTTTCTATCAAGAAATTTGAAGAATCTAGTACAATCAAGCTATCTTGTTTAGAGCATCATGGAAATTTATAGTCACCTTGGTATAATTAGGTTCTCTAGTAAAGAGGAGAATCATTATTAGAGTTTTTCGGATCAACCTAAGATATTGTTGCAACAAATATTGATCTTCACAGAAGTGAGATTTTTTCTACAATAGACAGAGAAGACTTTCATATTCAAGTGAGAGAGAAGGTAGAGAGATTTCATCAAGTAGAGATTGATTCAAGTTACAAAATTTAGGTCACTAATATATTGATATTGATAAAGATAAATTAATTTTACCTATTCTAAGATTATATTCAAAAAATAAGGTGGTCTACAAGAAGTTTTAGGTCTTAAAGGTAAAACTTGATAGAGAAAGTTTTAGGTCTTGAAGGCAGACCTTGAAAAAGAAAGATTCGGGTCTTGAAGAAATGGACCTTGATAAAAATTTTAGTGGTTAAGATCATATAGGCCTTGACAATTAGTCTAAGAGGAGAGGCCAATATTAAAGGATAGAGTTAAGAGAACCAAATAATTGAGACTCTTTAGAGAAATAGGTCCTTTATGAAGATTTGTGGTTATTAAAAAAAAGAGGTCATATTTGATAAATATTTGTGCTCCTTATTGAGAAAAGAAGGATTAATATGTAGGTTTCAAAGATACCTATAAAAACATTTGTATAAAGAGGAAGCTTGCAGTCATAAGGAGAAAGGTTCAATATAGAGACCAGAGAATTTAAGAATTTAAAGGAAGAATTTAAGAACAAGTTAACGGAAAAATTTAAGAACAACAAGGTAGAACTTAAGGCAACCAGTTGAAGGCGTAGAGCATTAAAAAATGAGGCTTGAATAAGTTTCAACTTGTGAGTTCATAATGAAAGAAGAAAGGAGTTATTAAAGATAAGCTCTTTTATGAGAAGTACGTATTAGGTGGAAGAAAGTAAAGTAGGAAGGTTTTTATTTGGCCAGTGAGTAGAGAATTGTATTTCCACCAATGAATGATAGTAGAATTTTGTTCAAGGTCATAGGCCAAGCATCAAACATAATGTCATGCAAGAGATTCATCAAAGAAAAATAGGATATGTTATAAAAGACAACATAAGTAGACTGGTACAAAAAAATTTATACAACTAAGAAGTTTTATGTGGCCAACATCAAATATAAATAAAGGCCAAAGAGAAAGAAAGTATTATAAACTTCCAAGATACATTGTGAAGAAATCTCTTATGAAATCAAGGAGCATAGCATATGAGGTAGAGCTCAAGGATGAGTGTCAAGGAAGAGCATAGAAGAAGAGTGTCAAGAAAGAGCACCGAGAAAGAAGAGAGCCGAGGAAGAGCATTGGAAGAGAGCAAAAAGGAAGAACATCAAAGATTGTTGTAAAATAGAGTTAGTATTTAATAAAGGCTTAAGGTAAAAGAAAATTAGAGTTGATCCCGCATTGCATTCAAGTGGGAATCATACCAGCAGAGTCTAAGCTCCCTCACAAAGCTATCAAGACACAATGCAGCTCATAGTAGAACGTCTCAAGTTACATACCAATGTCACTTCAGACTTAATGCACAGAGAGTCCAACTAGGAATATGAATAGACTTGGAAGAAAAATATTACATTGCACTATATAGGTAGCACAACTCATTGACTTGGAAGGTGAATCAAGTCCATTGTTGAATTCGAAGCATAATTGTCATTGGTTGTGAGAAGATCAATAAAGAGGAGTTCAAAAGGATAGTGCAATATTCACCAGCATGCATTACAAGCGCAAAATATGTGGAATATTTCTTTGAGAAGCATTATGTTACAATTCACCCGCCATGAGGAATGAGAAACTCTAATTTTCAAGGAATTTGGAACATCTATCAAGCATGTGGATTATTAAAATGGTTGGAATATTATGTCAGATGCATCAAAGGCAGTCAACTACCTAAAGCTAATTTGAGATAATACAACCAAAGAATTGAAGCGATTCAAAGCAGTCAGTGAATCTAGGCATTCAACAAGCAAATAAAGGTAGTCAAAAAATATAGCATAAGCATGAACACAGAAGTGGCACTTATATATTATTTTTAATTCAAATTTTGCTAAGGCTTATTTAATCATTTGGAGTTATAAGGTTTTGGATTATTAAATTTAATTAAGTTGAAGGAGATAATTAAATTAATTAGAGATAAGTTATAATTGGAGAGATAAGTAGGAATTTGATTAATTTAATTTAAGAGTCATAAGTTTTTTAAAGGATAGAAGTAATAAGTAGATTAAAAGTTTGAATTATTATTTTGGAGTAATAAGGATTAGTTTATTTTCTTAAATATGAAGTTTATATTTTTTTTAGTTATTTTTAAAATTGTGCTATAGAATATTTACAAATTTAACTATTTGGGAGTCAAAAGGAATTATACTTCAAAATTTGGAAAAATTAAATTTACAATGTTCTTACTTTCTAGTTTGTAAATATTAGGGAGACACAAGGACTTATACTTCATAGGTTTGTGAAATTTAGAAACTTGAAAATTAATTTAAAACCTAGGGAGATAAAAGGTAGGCTACATCAAAGGAAATTTACTTTAAAAATCAAAATTCAATGGAGAAGTTAGAAAACATTATCAAAGCATAAAACCATATTCTACAAATGAAAAGGTCCAAGAACAAGGTTCATTTAATGAGCAATATCATATTATTCAAAACTCTTATCAACAATGCAAAATAATTTCAAGTAAATACAATCATATGATTCAAATAGAAAGAGACATTTGATATATAGATTCTGGTGCTAGTCATCATATGACTGTTAACTTATTAAAGAAGCTATTTATAAAGCCCCGATGTTAGTCAACCCAGACTACACCAAATATTTTATTCTCTATGTATTTGGATCAGAAGGAAGTTATGCAGCTATACTCACACAAAAAAATGAGGAGAATGATGAGCGACCCATAGCTTTCTTAATTCAGATATTACATGACCATGAGGAGCACTACAATTTTATAAAAAAATATTTATGCTCTTATGAAGTGATTGAAATTTTTTTGGTACTTTATAATGCAGAGAAAAACAAAAGCATATGTAGTGCATGCAAACATCTAAAAATTTGTTATACAAAATTGGGGGATAAGTGGGTTGGTTGGGTCATAAAGATTCAAGAATACAATATTGAGTTCAAGTCGACTAATATTATCAAAGGAAAAGCATTGTACCAGTAGCTAGCAGAGTCAGCATCATAGAATGTTAACATGCTATTAGAAAAACAACAAAGTTCTCAATCAAAAAGCACACAAATAGATCTAGATACATGCATTAAGCATTTGGTGTATTTTTTAAAATCTTATAAGTGTTTGGATGGCTTTACAACTTCTCAAATATTTAGGTATAGGTTGAAACTGATGAACTATGCAATAATTGATGGCATCCTATATCAAAAAAAATTAATGGTGTATTATTGATTTGCTTTCATCCAAATAAAGTAGAATAGGTCTTAAAGGAGTTTCATGTGGGTTTCCCAGGTGGGCATTATTTCAGATAAACTACAGCAACAAAATTTCTCAAATTTAGGCACAATTAGCTTATGATTTTTTTTGACACATTTAAAATAGCTAAATCATGTGATAAATACCAAATATTTCTAGGGAAAAATAAGCATCCAACAATGCCTCTTCAATCGATAGTTACAAAACAACCATTCCAACAATGGGTATTGGATTTCATTGGGGTAATTAGCCTTAATTTATTTATTTTTTTTTTTTTATTTGTGGAAAACATCCCAAAAGGGATGCCACTTTCGGGTAAGACCCAAGGAGGCAGGGGTATCCATTCCGCCAAAAATGCCCAGGACTCGGACCTGGCCTACCACCTTTGACACACTCAAGGAGCAAACAAACACACAAACCCAATTAAAAATAAGCAGATAACAACAAAAATAATAAAATAAAATAAAAAACATGCTCCTTGAGTGTGTCAAAAACAAAAGCACAACCAAACACACACAATAAGATAAAAGAAACCACAACACAAACCACATAGAAAAACACAAGAAACACATAACAAAACACAAACAAGACAAAAACAACAAAACACTACAAAGACATAACCCAAAAAAAAAACAAGAAAAATAAACACAACCAAAACCTAAAAAATTAAAAAATAAAACAAAAATAAAAATAAAAAACAACCAACAACAGACAATAAAAAAAAACAAAAAATATAGAAAACACTCACCCATAAAAACACGAAATAACACAAACAAAGAGAAACCCAAGAACAAGAACGAAAAAAAACACAAGAACAATAACAAAAAACATAAAAAAAAAAACAAAACAACAAAAACACAAGAACAACAAAAAACAACACAAAGAACACAAAAACAAAACAAAATAAAAAAACCCACCCACCTTAAAAAACTAAACAAAAAAAAACAAAAAGGAAAAAAGAAATAAAAAATGAACAAAACAAAGACCTATCTAGACCAGAAGACTATTAAGGCAAGAATCAACAGAGGAAACAAAATAAAGAATAGAATGAGCTAGGGAACTAAAAAAAAACTGAATGAACCAAAGAGAAGCAAAAAAAAAAAAACAAGAAGAAACTAGGTACCTTCGGAACCGGAGCCATCCAAAGAAATGATAGAAAGAAGAGCTTCCCTAATTTGAGAAGCCCACCATATAGGAGGGTGGCCATAACAAGTAAGATCACCTTTGTCCAAAGCCCAATTAGCTAAAGCATCAACACTCTTGTTTTGATCTCTCGACCACATGATTGTAATCAACTTTCAAAAATCCCATCCTGGATTAACCGAATCTTCTCAATAATTCTTTTTATTCTCCAATCCACCTTATGATTCTTAGAAGGATTCTTCAAGAGATTAATCATAAGTTGAGAGTCGACTCAACTATCACCTTTTCCCATCCAACCTTAGTAGCCTCCTGAAGACCTCTCGAGGATACCATACCCCTCAAGCAAGGTTATTGGAAAGAATACCCAAATTCTCAACAAAAGTAAAAACCAGGGAGCCATCTCGAAAGTCTACCAATTCCTCCCACACTGGCTTTTCCAGGGTTCCCTCTAGAGGCTCCATCAGTATTGACTTTTCCAAAATCCTTAGGAGGAGGTTGCCAATTTCTATTCCTATCCAATTTACTAATACTCACATTCCCTTTAAGATGGTTGCCCTTAGAAGGTTTAATATTCAATCTTTGCATCACTTGATCCCATATTTGGTGGGAGTTTTGGGGGTGATTAAGGAGATGATGGACTGATTCAACTAAGTTGGCTATGGTCTTTTGCCAAATATAGTGAATATCCTTACTATCTTGATTAAAAATTTGGTTGTTCCTTTCATTCCAAATATTCCAAAGAAGAATGGTAGAACCCATCCAAACTAATTGCCTAATAAAATGATCAACACCCTCTTGATTAGGCCAATCCCTCCAAAGTTGTTCAAAAGTAAAAAAATTGGACCACTGTAAGCCAAGTAAAGTGGCCATTCTCCTCCACAGCTCGGAGGCTAAAGTACACTCAATAAAAATATGGTTGATATTTTCTACATTCTCTTCACACATTTCACATCTAAAAGGGCCATGAAAACCACGCTTCATAAGTTGCTCACCAAGTAAGCACCCTACGATGCAATAAAAGCCAATTAAAGAACCTCACCTTAGGCCAGAGCTTTTGAGCCCACAATTGAGAAAATATGTCAAAAGAATGGTTGGGATTATTATGGCATAAGGTCAAATAACCTTGAGCAACTGAATACTCACCCTTAGTAGTGTTGTTCCATCCAAAACAATCTTTTTCATGGGACCAAGAGAGGGATCTCATATGAAGGATGCCTTGGATATCTTGTCTTTGCCTTTCTAGGATTTGAATAGGCCAGTCCTCAATAGGGATCCAATATCTACCAACCTTTGAATTACCAGTATGGTACCGACAATAATTAGCCACCTTTATCCAATTAGCTCGGTGAAGCTCCTCCATCCAAGGCCTCCAATCGGGAAATTGAGTTATCAAAGGCTTGTGACCATCCCAAGAATCTGTCCAAAAATTTGCATGTTGACCATTATGAATGATCCAAAATAATTTTTTCTTTATCAAATCCTCACCAGTCTTAAGAACTGCTAAAATGGGAGAACCTTTGGTAGGAAGTTGATAGCGAACAAGGTCTTCAGGACTTTTGTTCTCAAGCATATTTAGCACGGAGATTATTGGCCCAAAGAGCATTGGGGTTATGCAACATCCTCCAATATAATTTAGCAGCTAAAGCTTTGTTGTTATTAATTGAAGACCGTAAACCTAACCCCCCTTCACTCTTAGGAAGACATAAAGTATCCCATTTCACCAAGGCCCATTTTCTTTTCTCCTTAGTACCACTCCAAAGGAAACGATGACTGATTTGATCCAATTCTCGAAGAACAACCTTTGGAATATTCAAAATGGAAGAAACATAAATAGGAATAGCTTGAAGGACTGATTTTACCAAGGTGATTCTACCCCCATAAGAAAGCCACTTGTTGGTCCACTTTCCAATTTTCTTCTTGACTTTGTCCAACAACCAATTCCAATATTTATTTTTCTGCCTTTGAATATTTATGGGAATACCTAAATAAGTGATTGGAAGAGAGGTCTTCTTATATCTTAGCTTATCCAAGACCATGGATTCCTGTCTAGCAGAGCAGTGAAAGAAAATAACTTTAGATTTGTCTTCATTGATCAACCGCCCAAGTAGCCTTAGAAAAATAGCTAATGATTTGCTTAATATTAGAAGCTTCCTCAACTTGTAGCTTTACCTAAAATAGTAGAGTCATCCACAAATTGAAGATGAGAGATAGGTCTAGCTCCATGAGCAATGGTAACTCCCTCAAGGGTTTTGTTTTCCCTCTTTTTGGTTATAGTCCTACCCAAGCATTCAACAAGAATGATGAATAAATAAGGGGATAGCGGGTCACCTTGCCTAATACCTCTAGAAGCTGGGAAATACTGAGAAGGCCTGCCATTGATAAGAACTAAGTAGGAAATTGAAGAGATACATCCCATAATCCAATCCATCCAATCCTTAGAGAAACCAAATTGCCTCAAAACTTTGATAAGGAAGTGCCAATCCACTCTGTCATAAGCTTTGGATAAGTCTAACCGAATGAACATGGAAGGAGAATTTTGCATATCCATGGAATGGATGGCTTCCTGAGCAAGAACTATCTCATCTACTATTTGACGTCCTTCCACATAACCCCCTTGCTCTGGGGAAATAATCTTATGCAAAAGAGGCTTCAACCTTTCTGCCATGATTTTAGTAATGATTTTGAGAAGAACATTACATAAAGCAATAGGTCTAAAAGCTGAGATATGATCAACCTCTTGAGATTTTGGAACAAGAGTAATATAAGTTTTATTGATAACCTTCAAAATTTCTTTGGCTTTCCCGGCTTCTTCCACCACCTCTAATAAATCAACATGAAGGATATCCCAGAACTCTTGGTAGAACTCAATAGGAAAACCATCAGGACCTGGGGTTTTCCCTTTTTGCATTTTAAAAACTACTTGTTGAAGCTCATTGATAGTAACAGGAGCAGTTAAAATAGAGTTCTCCTCAGAAGTGATAAGAGAAGGGATTGCTTGAAGAACATTATATTGTGAAGCCGAGTCAAGGGGAGTAGCAACAAAAATATTGGAAAAGTAATCAACAACAATAGAGTTCATGCCATCCCAAGTATAAACAACATCTCCAGAATCTGATTTTAAGGAAGAAATAAAGTTGTGAGATCTTCGAGCTAGAAGAGATTTGTGGAAAAAATTTGTGTTTCGATCTCCTTCTTTGAGCCATTGAATTCTAGATTTTTGCTTCCATAAGATTTCTTCTCTTTTTTCCCATTCCTCTAACTGAGTTGTGAGTTTAATTTCATCTACACTTCTCTTCTCTATGAGGCCATCTAAACGGATTTTCTTATTCAAATTTTCAAGATGAGCAATAACTTCATGTTTTTTTTATGAACATCCCCAAACTCTTTCCAGTTCCAAGTCTTGATTTTGGATTTAATGTATTGCAGTCTTTTGACAAAACAAAACATCTTAGTCCCATGCCTAGGTTTACCTTCCTTCCACCATTGTTGCACATGAGGTCTGAAGGAAATGTCTCTAAGCCACATTAATTGAAAATGAAAAGGAGAGAAACTCACATTGGTTTTCCACATTTCCACCATGATCGGCCAATGATCCGAACCAACATTATTAAGAGTCTTCACTTTAGGAATGTGACCATGGATTAAGAAATTTTTAGAGAGCAAAAACCTATCCAATCTCTCCATTATACAAGCTAAGCCTTGCCTTCTGTTAGACCAAGTCATAAGGCCATTATCTCGGTTGGATATCCACAAGATGGAGGTTTGCAATATATTCACTCATGAGGTCAGTGCTTTTGTCCAAATTTCTATTTCCCCCCTTTTCTCATCCAGAGAGAGGATGGTATTGAAATCTCCTCCGATCAAGATCCAAGATTTAGGAAAATGAGAGATAATATGAGTAATATCCTTCCATTGTCTTCTTTTTTCCTCCAAATAAGTCAAAGCATAAACAGTAATGCAGAGCATAATCTTGTTGGAATGTCTACTTTGAATAGCTATAGCCAACAAACCCCAACTGCCAACCATATGGTGAATAACTACCTCTTTTGGAATTAGCCTTAATTTATACACTAAATATAATTCATCCTAATAGAAATATACTACTTTACCAAATGGTCTAAAGCAGAGGCTACTAAGAATGCAGATCAATATATTGTCATTGATTTATTAGAAATATTAATTGCTAGATTTGGAATCCCAACCACAATAGTATCTAACAATGCTAAATTATTTATTGGCACAAAAACTATGGATTTCAAAAGAAAAAATAACATCTACTAGATCACAGGTTCAAATTATTATCCATAGGGAAACAGATTGGTAGAATCCACAATTAAAAATTTATTGAAGATAATTAAGTGAAACATTGATGAAAATCCATGAATCTGGCATTTATTGCTTAATCAAGAATTATGGGTTGATAGGATAACGACTAAGAAGATATAAAAAAATTCACCATACACTTTGATGTACAGGAAAGAAGTAATTTTGCCTATTAACTTAGAATTGTTGGCTTTGAAGTTAATTAATCAAATTGACTTAGAAGATACTCATCTAATGGAAAAAAAAGGATGGAAGAATTAATGTTTCTAGAAGAAAAGTAATAAACTATTTATAATAATTTTTGGCATCATCAAACAACTATCAAAAGCTGGTTTGATATAAAAGTGGCACCAAAATCATTCAAGGAAGGATATCTCATACTCAAGTAGGATGTGGATTGAGCCAAGCCTGGTGGACATGATAAAATTGACTCCATGTGGTCTAGGCCTTATTTAAAAGCACAAAAGAAATATTTAAATGCATTTGAGCTTCAAGATTTGCAAGGTTGCATTTTACCTATACCAATAAACAACCAATATCTAAAGCATTATGCATAAATAGGTGTGTCACTTACTTGTACATATGTATGTAGCTACATGTGTAAATATATGTATAGAAAATCAGTATGTTAGAATTGCATACAAGAAAAAAATTTGATTGGCCCTTGACATTCCCACTAGCTACCAAATTTTAATTTGCTACAATCTCATTGGCTAGTAGCACGATATTCAAGAGCATGTGCCATAATCCTCTAAAAAATATAGAATTTATGAGCCAATATTTATAGATACATGTAATCCTCAACATGCAGCTAATAATTTTCGGGCGTAAAGTGCTTCTTTGTTACTCTATTAAAAAAAAGTAAAAATTAAATGCTACATAGTCAACACATTTTACATTTCAAAGAGAAAGAAGAGTCCAAGTAGTCTGCAAAGGAAGTGATTGCAAAGCATAGCCAATTCAATCTACAAAAGGACTCGATCAAAGAAGAGCGAAAAAGTGTAGAAGTCAACCAAACAATTCTAAGATAAATTGGCTGGTATTCATGACCTTATTTTAACAATTAAGTCCAAATTAAAAAATTGTAGAGGATAATGGAAATATATTAGGGTCAAGCTAACTATATTGCATGCCATGGAACTCTCTGCTATCACGTTATATGCCCAGTTTGGTTCACCCATGTTTAAATATGGTGAAAGCAGTTGTGCAATTTTATGATCTAGAAACAACAATAATTTACAACTGGAAATAGAAGTTACTTAGACTAAAAGGGATGAAATCAATAGAGATTTCATGACAGGGCTAAGCCATACTGTAAGCCAAAAATCATAGATATATAAACAAAGAATATTTCTCACCAAGCCTACTTTTAAAAATTGGCTATCAAATTTGTTGGGAAAGCTCCCAGATGCCTATACAGTAAGAACTATGAAACTAGAAAATTGAGGGTATGATACATATGGTGTTGTTAATATTGGCTATTATTTTGGGGCTAAAGATAAATGTTTTTGTATATCCATATCAATTATCACTGGTTTACGTAGTTACCAATATGCACAACTAAAGTGGAACTGACACATATGCCCCTATTTTATTTGATTGGGTAAAATTTTTAGTTCTATAAAATGTAGCTAGTTAGTAGCTCTCAAAACCAAATTGAGGAGTTCACTTATCTATATTATCTATCCTAACTAGTTTTATTCAACATGCCCTCAAGCTTATATGGACTTGAGCTATAGAAATGGAATGATGGGTCAATGTACCATGTTGTAGACTGGACACATGCTCTTTGAGAAAGTGCATCATACATACAGTTTAATAGAAAATTTCTAGGCCTTGCCCTTGTCGGTATTTTTTGTAGATAGTTTGAGACGTAAGAAGTGAGAGTTATATGATTTTTATTTTTTTAAAGAAGGCACAATAATAGATTATATGGTTTCCTAAGAACTCCATATTTGCTTTCTTGTTTTATTAAGAACTAGATATTTGACTTGGAATTTTGCAGATAAGTTGAAAAAATAGAAAAGCATTATGGATCTGGAGTTAAGAAAATAGTTATCTTCAACCTCCCTATTAAGTTTGAAGACATAATAATGACAAAAATAAATCAATACAAAATTTTATATGAAAATTTGGGTGCTCTTCAGCTTCCAGTCATGCCTTACAAATGACTTTATGAACCAAAAGGCATATTCAAGGCTAAATTGGAAGATTTAAATAAAAATCCTCCTCCATTCAAGCATGTGTTATAAGTTAATATCGAGATGTTCAAAAATATTTATGATTATCAGGAAGTAGAGTTGGACATCAAGAAGATGCAAGAGAGGTTGTTGTAAGGGACATGGCATGAATACACGCATATTTTTTACCTAGACCAAAATGAAGATTAGTGGATACATGTTGATATTATGCAAAAGATAAAATATGATCTTGGATGGGAGGAGCACAAAATAGGTGAATGGTGGATTTTATGTTGTGAACAAGATAAGCACAGAGAGGATTTTTCCAATGATGTTGATAAAAGATTCATTTTGGAGTTTGATGAAAATTATATCGACTAGATGAAATAGTATGAAAATGAGATATTTCCAAAGCTAAATATAATAGAAGACTCAAAATAAGAAGACGCAGAGGAAGTTTCTTAGACCCCTTCATAAGTAGTCACTTTAGTAGCCTATGATGATTTTGAATAAGAAGCAAGTATAGGAGAATCCTAGCTCTAAAGAAGACAACACACAGAGGATCTTCTAGAAAATCCAAGAGCCACAATATATGCTAAGCAAGAAACCACAAGATATGCTATAAGTGTTGCAGTATCTCAGCTATCCCATGATATAAGAGGAATGAGTGTTGCTAAACCCTTTATGCCTTGTTTAGCAACTCAACTTAAATATTCTCATAAAAGGGATGCACAAAGGGCATAATGAAAAAATCATCCAAGTCCTAGATATTTGGATACATAGAGGGTAACAACTACAATAATAAGTATGAAGGATGGAAGTAGCAATTGAAGCAACTAAAAATAAAGTGGATGAAAATGTGGATCTAGAGTGGGAAGTGCAAGCACCAAGTATGTCTTCTCAATTTCCTCCCTCATCTCCTCAATATTCTCCCTCATCTCCTCAATCCTCTCCTTCACTAGAAATTAGTCCAATAATAGCATAGCCACCATTGAAACTCCAACCCTCATCATCCTCCCATGAAGAACCAACATCCCCCTTACTAACTCCCTAGTGGTACATAATATCCCTCCATCCACTATACACAAGAGGCAAATAGTCCAAGAAAGCCTCACCCTTGTAAAAACCAGCATCTTATCATCCAGTCCCCTGTCTAATTTTTCCTCATTTTTGGCTACTACCACTCCACCCTCTATTTCTAAAAATCCTTTACTAGAGGTTTTATCCATCATCCATAACCTATAATACAATAATCAAAATTGGGTAGAAGAGTAGCAATAACAATATAGAGCAAAAGAGGCAAGCGCCCTGACATATGATGTAGTAGACCTGATGATCGAAGAAAGGGTAAAAATGATTACCCATCCAAAGGTCAAGAAGACATTCATAGAAATGAGGCCAAAGGATTATTATATAAAGGTGCACAGGTAGGATATATCTAATATTTCAAAATTAGATACTCTCTGATCCCTCCAAATCAAAGTAGATACACTATTTTTGCAAGGCCATAAATCAAACAAAAAGCTTCAAGTTGTTGATAAAAAGATCGAAGCCCTAGAATTAAGGTTGAGAAGAGAAAATCTTGAATAAGATTCCCTTAGATGAAAATATAGGATCTAAATCACATCATTTACAAGTCCTCTATAGAGGATCAATTATAGTAGAAGGAGAGAATACAAAGCTTAGAGGAAGAGCTACAAACTGCCAGTAGTGAAAAGCACTAGCAAGATTCAACGCTACAAGATTTAAAAGCGAAACATCAAAAACAAGATGAATCCTTTGGTAATTCTCAAGCAAAGCTAAATCAAGAAAAGGAGAAGCACCATGGCCAAGAAATATCTAAATACTTGCTCAAATAGATCAGAGGCCAATATTAGGAGAAAATCAAACTAGCTACCTTACAGGTTTTTCATCCCTTTGTTAATAAAATAAAGGATACTACCAAGGTGATCATTGAGGTAAAGAAAGATTTTTCCAAAGGAAAAAAATTTCGATTAGGAAAAATGGTGGAAGCACAAGTATCTAGACGAATGCTAACAAATAAAGAAAAGCACCCTCATCTAAAAGGGTAAAAGAAGAGATATATGGAATAATGGAAATTTGGAATTCATCATGTTGATATAGGTAGTGAGTTGATTTATGAAAAATAAGTGATCACCACTATTAGAAAAATATTTTATGAAATGATCAAGGCTGCCCAAGAAATAAAAGCACTCAACTCTCTAAGTTTCTCAAATGAAAAGGGGTAGTTTTATACAAAGGAGCAAATTAGCCAATTATTGGATCAACGACTCAAATATGAGAGCAAAGTTGAGTCATTTCTAGAACCATTGATGATGGAGCAAGTCTTCTCTTTATTACACAAGCCCTCTTATATTTTATCCAACTCTAAATAAATGGCCAAAAATACAACAATCCTTATTATAAGAATTATAATAAATTGCACAACATCCTTTTGAGTCTCAAGGGTATCCTTGTGCCTCTCTCTCAAATACATGGAACAATATGTGCCAACTATTTCAAATTGGGATACACCTACCAACTCATTCAATGAGATAGTAGCACATTATTAGGGGAGGGATATGAAAAATCAAGTGAGTCGGTCTACTCTTCAAGGATAGGATATGTATAATAGACTTTATTTTGTATAGTGTACAAATTTGTGCATTTGTTTTAACTTTTCTTTATGCATCCATAGCCCAATGGAAAAGACAATGAAAACTGATAAATATTAGCAAGTGGGTATCAAAAGTCCATTAATTGGAAGAAAATAAGTATTACAAATTTTTCTAAGTGTTGAAGTTGTCAAGGGTTTTGTACTTATGATATTAGCAATAGGTTACCAAGAACCCATCACCCAGTAGCCAGAAGGATGAGTGAATTTGGTTGTGTAGGATACACTAGGTATTTTGTACCGTTGATGTCAATAAGTGGGCACCAAAAGTTTATTGTTCAAAAGAGAAGAAACATTGCAAATTTGACTAAGTTTTGAAGCCATTAGGGGTTTTGTACTCATGACATCAATAGTAGGGTACAAAGAATCCATCACCTAACAACTAGAAGGAAGAGCAAATTTGGCTAAGTATAGGAGCCATCAAGCATTTTGTACCACTATTGTTAGCAAGTGGGTACTAAAAGTCTATAAACCAGAAGTAAAGCAACATTGAAAATGTGGCTAAGTGTTGAAGCCATTGGGGATTTTGTACTTATGACATCAATAGCAGGGTACCAAGAACCTATCACCCAACAACTAGAAGGAAGTGTGAATTTGGTTAAGTATAGGACCCATCGGGTATTTTGTATCATTGATGTCAACAAATGGGTATCAAAAGTCCATCGACTAAAATTGAAACAACATTGCAAATTTGGCTAAGTGTTGAAGCCACCAAGGGTTTTATACTGAAGATATCAACAATGGGGTACCAAGAACCCATCACTCAATAGGTAGAAGGAAGAATGAATTTAGCTAAGTATAGGATCCATCGAGCATTTTGTACAATTGATGTTAGCATGTGGGTACTAAATGTTCCTCCTGATAGCTATCAAGTGCTTCAAAATTTTGCAAAGTGTGGAATCCATCAGGGATTTTGTACTGATGACATCAACAGAGGGGAACCAAAATCCTATCACTTGGTAGCTATGGAGGAGTTCAAATTTGAACAAGTGTAGAGGTACTAAACCTTTTGTGTCTTTGATGATAACATAGTAGAATCAAGACATGGCTCCCAATAGGAAGATAGCAGGATGAACTTAGATGATTGATGCAGTCTAGAATGTGAGATGGTATTTTTAATAGCATGTTGTATGGTTTGGATCTGGTCAAAAAATCCCAACAATAAAACCACTCTTAGACACTCATGTTGGTAAGTAGTCATGTTGTAGCCAACAACATAACAAATATGTTAGAATATCCTAGTACTCCAATGCAAACAATGTAACCCCCACTTTTTTAGATCAACTCATGTTAGCATAATCATGCCTAGTTAGTTCTAGCAAAGTGGGCTATCAATCATGCATGTAGGCTGGCAGATGCTCTGATATAACAATAATCCATTCTCAAGGTAATGATGTGGAATTAACAAAATGAGTTGTAAAACTATATATACTAGAATGTAATAGATTCCAGGGGTCGGCTCTTTAGCTTTTATAATTTTCATCAATGTATGAGAATGCTTTGTGCCTTTGAGGAATAAATATTGGATTATTGTTTAACCTTCTTTCCCAAAGCTCTTGTTGAAAGTGTATGTATGAATTTTTGATCATTTCTATTTAAAGCTAGTTGAATGAATGCAATAGTAATTATGGTCCTAGATTTCTTATTGGAAGTTTATACTCTAGTTCTATAATGAGTAGCAATTGGTTAATTTTTCAATAGATGAATCATTTTGTGAGTAGAAGTGACAAATTTATTTTTTATGTGGTCTATTTATGATTAATTGACACAGTCATTTATGCATAATTTTTATTGATGTTGTTGAATCTGTACCATTACAATTCTATTTGTTTATATTTTATTTAATTTTTCTCTTTTCAACCCCCCATTTTCATAGATAGTTAACTAGGATCCAAAGTAACCGACATTTTTTAGAGGTTTATGCATGGAGCTTCACTTCTTCATGGTCTTTCAATCTTGGTAAAAATATTAGGGTGCAAAACTTATCCTTATTCAAATTTTTAGAGCAACAAGAATAGATTTGAAGGGTAGCCATTGATAAGAACTAAGTAGGACACTAAAGAGATACATCCCATAATCCAATATTTCAAATCCTAATAGAATACAAATTGCCTCATAATTTTGATGAGGAAGTGTCAATCCACTCTATCATAAGCTTTGGATAAGTCTAAATGGATGAACACAGATGGATATTTCTTCGCTTCCATGGAATGGATAGATTCTTGAGCAAGAACTATCTCATATACTATTTGTCACCCTTCCACATAACCACCTTGTTCAGGGAAAATAATCTTATGCAAAAGTGGTTTCAACCTCTCTGCCATGATCTTGGTAATGATTTTGATAATATTACATAAAGCTTTTGGTCTAAAATCTAAGATATGTTCTGCATCTTGAGCCTTTAGGACTAATCTAAAAATAGAACATGGAAAATTAGTACTCTAAATATGTAAACTAGTTTCTAATTCACTAGATCATAGATGTGCAAGTAAAGAGCATAATCCTAGTGCTACAAGATTTCTAGTTCACCAGATTGCATTACACGCAGGTGAAGAGCATAATACCAGTAGCAAAAATATATTAGAAAATATAAGGAATAAAAAAGAGGGATTATAAACTTAGAGAAAGAGACGAGTTAGGAAAGGAAAAAAAGACATTTGATTAAATTTTTATCCTAAAAAAAAGTGATACATATACAAAACTCTAAAATGTTTCAACCTCCAAGTCTTATCAGTGGAGTGAGCTTCAAAGAGGTACAACCTCTCTTTATAAAGACCTACATACAAGTATTTAAGATTAAATATGTTAATTCCAAATCCATTGAAGAACCTAAATCAAAATCCAAAAATAACCAAAGCTTTAAAAAGGTAAATAAAACAAGAAAACTCTAAACAAAGCAAAGGAACAAGTAAAATAAATAATGCAAAATGAATCTTGTGAAAATATTCAAGACTATTAAGTAGAGATGTGAGGATTTGGGAACTTTAAAAAATCATCCAAAAGGAAAAGAGTTGAAGACTACAAAGATGATAGATCAACACAATAGACTACGTAAACAATCATCCCAAGAATTTGGAAAATAAATTGTGAAGAGCATAAATGCCTCAAGGAATCAAATCCTTAAAATATTTCAAGAAAGTAAATCTAGGAAAAAAGAAGCACTTTAGCTTCTATTAAAGCTACAACCTACAGAACAAGTCAGTTTCTATCAAAAACAAAGATAACAAAAGTATAATGATATAAAAATTGGTGATCAATCAATAACACAAGATACATGGTAGCACATGCTTCACATGAATATATTAAAAGAAACACATAATTCATGCACTGAAGTCTATAAGCATTGAATGAGTATTTTGTAATAAATATATTTTTGGAATGCATGATTGGTGGAACTGACACTCTTAAGTATCAAAGTAGAAATTTTACATTAACGGGGGTTATTTCTATCTCAAATTCCAACATCACCCTAAAATTATTTTTGGTCATAAGCTAAAAATAGTGTAAGCCACAAATTCACATCAAACAAAGTAATACAAAGGAGTAATGAAATAACACACTATGATAAAACAACATAAAATAAGGCAGGTCTCCTTTTATTTATTTGTATTGTCTTTCAATGGTGTTACAATAAAAATCCCCTCTTAGGATATTTTATTTAATTGATATAATGATACATAATATCATGATTAAGTTCTCTTGGTGTAGTAGAAGAATCTTTGTGCCAACACAAATCATAGGGGAGCAGGTTTTCAGATCGTTGCACTATTGGAAATATGTTGAATATTTTCCATGTCATTCTGGTGGGTCTAACACTAAAATGTATTGGACACTCTATACCTATACTCGCTGGGGTTCGGGGGCAGTAGCCCTTTGAAAAGTAGGGGTCCAGAGGTGGTAGCACTCAGATAAAATTTTTAGGGTTTAAGTTATTTTTAGACCCATATGGGCTTTTAGGGTTACTATATATGAACCCATGCTTTTTCACCTATGATATTGTAAAATTTTGTGCATGTGCCTATGTTATAGATATCACACTTACGTTAGAGTTTGGTGAGATAGAAGGATAATATTATTGTATTAGATATGGTCAAGTTAATACTATAATAAGATAATATTGTGTTGGTTTCTTTCCGGTTGAGGGTTTCCAGGATAAATATTGTGTAATGCATGAATCTGCGATCTTCTTCTTTTGATTATGCTATTACTGCTTTTCCATTTTATTTTATCAGGGCTCTTTATTTCTCTTCATGCACGAGGGTTGTAAGTGAAGTATTTCATTGTATTTTGTGCCTATAACTTGCACATAATATAATAGAAGCAAATTCGTAGCATGTGTGGGGCCCACAAAATTTGGATCCATTTTTAATATGAAGATAAATGAAACAAATAAAAAAGCAAATGCACATATGTGATAACAAAAATGTAAACTGATGCAAATTTTTTAATTAAGAAAATCTAATCTAATCTAACAAGAAAAATAGAAAACATGTAGTCTACCCAAGACCATCTTGGGTCGAGATGGTTTCATCTGGGAACTGTCTCGGGTCGAGACGGTCACTGTCTCGGACCTGCTTTTCTTTGTTTCCAATCTCGAGCAGCATTTGGGCTGACCTAGGGAGTATTTTCAATGGATTTTCATTGCAAGAAGGTGAGTTTAAAGAACTCAAATAGTCATTGTATGTTAGCTTTTGATACAATATCCAAAGGAGATAATAATCACGAGATGCAGAATAATATGAAAGAAAGTAAATCTGCAAGATGACTGAGATATGCAATAAACATAAATGATATATAAATGAATACAATGTAGCTATGGAGGAAATGAACACTCCATCAATAAAGCTACTGGACTACATTGCATCCATCACCAATGGATGGTGATCCACATAGAACTGAACTACCTACTAAGATCCCTAAGCTACTATGTCACCAACACTCCCTTTCTTGTCTATACTAACAATGAGGTCTTCCTTATATAGGCAAAATAGGATACTTGGCCAACACTCTATCTAGTTGTACAAGTGACACCTTGCACATTTACAACTTGCACATTGACACTTGTGCATTTATTACATTGCATGAAGTAACTAGATAACTTCCCCCTAAAGTAATCTAATGTCCTAAGTATGTACCTTTGAAGATACATTTACATAACCTAAATTATGGAATATAAACTATTTCTAACACCCCTTGTATTACATTATTTGGGTATTGAAGACTTTTAGTCTTCAATATGGATCTTCATCTTCTTCTTGAGCTTTGTACTCTCCTTCTGCATATTTTGTATTCAGGTTCAGTAGGTAATTTGTGTCTTCATATCTTGGCCTCCTTTAGTATGTTTCTTCTTTCTTTTTCTCCTTCTTCTCTTCCTGTGATTCTGTTGTGATGTTGGTGTGGTCTCTACTTCATGACAAGTTAGTCTATCATCACAATAGTATTGTTCTTTTCCCTCTTGTTTCTTGTGTTGAGTAAGTACAAATACAATTAATGATAGATAGATCATTAGACATTCTTCAGGTGCAAATATAACCAATATTTTTGAGTTCCACCATGTTGTGAAGAGAATTTCATGAAGGTAGTTAATCAATGTTGTAAAACTACCTTCTTTGGATTCTTTAAGAAATAAGGAGAATTTATCTTTGTCGCTTGAGGGTAGATATTCATATCCTTTTAGAGTATCTATTAAGTTTTGAGAATATAATTCTACTTCATGGAATAGTTCTTCATTATTGAAAGCTTCTCTCAAAATTTCATCCATGATAGATTTTTGAAGATAGAGATTCTTGTTGTTGAAATTTGGTAGAACCTTAGTAGTCTACCTTATAGCTCTTTATATTAGGATATGCAAACCCTGATTGAAGTATATAAGCTTGATTTGATGAAACCTTTAGATTTGTAGGCTTCCTTATGTCTCCCTAGTAATGAGAGTATGAACACCTAATTTTAGGTTTTGAAGAAAGCTTATATCTTCCCAACTTGACTACCTTTGATCAAGTTTTGTAAAATGCCATATAACTCCCTAATGTTTTTGGAGTATGATATAGTGCTTTTTGTAAAAATAAAGTTCAATTTTATGATTGATTTTGTACAATCAAAAATCAATTTATCTAACACCTTATTTCTCCTAATTGAACTAAGCACTTTTCCAATTTTGAAGAGGTTTTAATGTTGGAATCCTTTTGTCCTTTTTGAGAAATTTAAAGACAAGTAAAAATATAATTTCCAACTTTAACAATAAATATTTAATAACCTCTTTTTATGACCCTTAGGTTTTAATTTCTAATTTCCAAAGACCTAGTTTGATGTTGTAACCCTTATCACTCCCAAATTTGGAAAATTAGAAAATTAATAATATTTGTAAAATATCAAAGAAATTAATCCAAGTTGAATTCCTTATTTCTCCTAGGTTGAGATGCAAATATTATTTTAATTTGGTAAGTTATCCCTTATAGCTTTGCTTTCACTAAACTAAATTTTATACCTTAGTTTATAACCCTTATATCTCCAAAGTTGAAAGCAATAATAAAATGGGATTTCACCCTTACCTTTTTGATGCTAGACTCCCCACTCTTCGATGCTCCCTTTGACTGAATATAATAGTGATGATAAGGTTCCCTTGGGTACTAGAATCAATGGAGGTAGATGTATTTAATGTTAGAATGTATACGCTATTGAATATGGAAGATTTGACCTTCAAAGACCTAGAGACTTAAATGCTCCTTCTTCCTTCCTTCCACGTTGTGCTTGACTAGATTTGACTATATTTTTTCTCTCTTTCTACCTTCTATAATATTTAGACTTTGGGCACTTTTATTGGAGGAGCAAACTCAAGCTTGGTGACACGTGTCACATCCGTTACGTATGGGCACCCTTCTTCATAACTCCTTGTTTTGGTCACTTTGTAATGCTTGCTCACTCGTGTGGGACTTGAGAATAACAAGTGTCACCACATATGCTCATCCATTGAGAGTTGAAGCTTCTAGTAGCGCTTGAGAGTCAAGCTTCTAGTAACACGTTGAGAGTCGAATCTTCTAGTAATGCTTGAGAGTTGGAACGAAGTTTGAATGCTTGAGTATTTGAGAGGCAATGTTCTTGTAATGCTTGCTCTTTGGAAGATTGATGCCAAGTGGTATTCATGCTCTCTACATGTAGACCTTTACCGTAATGCCTTCCAAGGAGATTATTATAACTCCTTAGGTATTTTAGTCTACCATTCCTTTGCTTTGCTATGTTTCTTGAGTAGCAAGCAACCTTGTTTTCTATAGGTGGATTGATGAGGCGCTATGGAGCTTGAGTAGCAAATTTGATGCTTCGTTTGGTGGATGATCTTCACCAAGAAAGTAGCTCCTTTTCCTTTATCTTCTATGCTTCCAACGTATTGAAACTTGTGCATCTTTGTAGTGTAGATGTTGTTCGTTTCTCCTTGGTAGAGATAGATACCTTTTAGATGTTGTATGTATTGTTGTTCATCTTACGTTGGTAGGAGTAGATGCCTTATTTTGTAGTGTAGATGTTGTTCATCCCACTTTGCTATTCATCTCATATTGCTATCCATCTCACATTGTTGTCCATCGATGAATGTGCACTCTTTTTTTATGTAGCTTTGATGATGGCCTCTTGTGGGATTTGTTTTGTAGGTTCATCCATCCAAGATGCGCCCTTCGAGTGGTTGCTATTGCTTGGGAAGAAGAGTGCTTACGTTAGTTTCTTGGCTGCTTTTCCTATTGATATTGTGCCTTTTGGAGACACATCCAAATCTGCTCTTGGACTGTAAAAAACTAGATTAAAATGGTGCAATAAAATGTACTATAGATTGTACATTAACCTCCTTCTTTTGCACTCTTATTTCAGATATAAATTTCTGGTTTCATGGTAGATTTCTCTTCCTGCAATACAAGGGTTTTGAGGTTGTCTTTTATGAGTAGACACCTTCCCTTTTTGCTTGGACACTTTTATATTAAATCCAAGCTTTAGACAACAGTAGATAGAAGCTTTTAGTTTATGCAATTTTCTGCATTTTCTTTTCTTGCATTCACTCTTGTAATGCTTTGGATCTGAGACTCACCAAGTCTCAATATTGAAGCTTCTATTTCTATTTTAGGTTCTTCTCCAAGTTTTTGGAGGATTCTAACCTTTTTGGGTGGCTTCTTTTGGCCACTACAAGTTGCAGATTTTAGTGCTTCAATAGTGTCTTTAGACACTTGATACAAATCAGATTTTGTGCCCTTCAAGAACACAAAAGCTAATTTCTTTTGAGAGTAGTATAATAGTGCATAATAAATCTAATAGACCCTTTTTTTAATGCACTAATAATTTCACCTTATCACTCCAATTTAACTCTCAAGATAATGCACTTTAATTAATCTACTACAACTATTCAAGAATAACCTAAAATGAATCTTTAGAAGTTATTCTACAAATTCACTACAACTAATATTGTAGGACTTAGTCTTCTTTTCTATTTCCTAAGTAGATGATAGGTAGTTGATAGATATAATTCTAAAATCTAATCAACTCCTAATTAATGTGCAAATGAACCTTAAAATGAACCTCTTTCTATTTGCACTTTTGAAGACTGTAATCTACTTTTCTTTATGCAACTTTAATCCAGATAAGGTGCTCTAATGAATCTTAATTAATGACTTAGTTAGCACCAGTAGTTGCATACCTTTTTGTAATATTCTGTAGCTCCTTCTTGCTTCTATAGAGGATGTAGATCTTGGTGTCTAAGATCACCAAGTTGTTGCTTTGAGTAGGGTTTTGCAGCTCTTTGTAGACTATTTTTGAATAACTCCTTCTTCACCAAATGATGGTCTCAAACTTTCTTTTATGAGCCTAGGATTTGGTGGCTTGTTCTCCTCTTGTAATATTCTCCTTCTACTATAGATTTGGAGAAGTCTCTATCTCTGAAGTGGTGCCTTCTTGCTGTGAGAGGTAATCTTCAAATCTCCTAGATTTGATGAGCTTCTTCTATCTTCAAGTCTTCTTGTCAAATTCTGACTTCAAGCAGGATCTTCCTCTCAAGATTCTGAATATCTTGAGGTCTTTCATTGGATTCTTCTTCTACAATTTGGCACTCCTTGCCAAATTCTCCTTCTCTTGGGCTTGTTGTTGGATGGTGATAATTGTCCCAAGTCCTTCACTATCAGGGGCTTCTCCTTGGTAGTGGATTTCTCTAGTGAGATCTCCTTTGATGATTTCTTTAGTAAGGCTTTCCTAGCCTTTTTCTGGATGCTCGATGAGACCTTCCCAAGGTCTTTGATCTTGCAACTTCTTATGGTCTTCACTTGAGACCTCTTCAACCTTCTACTCCTAGAAGTGTTGGTGATGTGATCTGCTCCTAGATCTTTGATTCTACTACTTCTGGATTCGAGCAAGACTCTCCTAGTCCTTCTTCCAAGTCTGGAAGTCCTTCAATGATATATTCTCCTGATCTCCTTTGCTTCAGGTGCTGAATTTATTCTGAATAAGATACCCTTCCTAAATATTTTGTAGGAAGTTTCCCAACTCACTGAATCTTCTTTCCCTACAATAAATATGTTAATACTAAAATCTTAATCTACTTCTAAATCAGATATTCCTTTCAAATTCCTTTTTAGGATCAAGGCTTCTATGGCCTATTTTAGTATCAAGGCTTCTGTGGCCTTTTTTAGTATCAAGGCTTTTATGGCCTTTTTCAATATCAAGGCTTCTATGGCCTTTTCAATATCAAGACTTCTATGGCTTTTACTTCAAGGCTTCTATGGCCTTTTCTTCAAGGCTACTATGGCCTTTTTGTATCAGGCTTCTATGGCCTGTTCTTCAAGGCTACTATGGCCTTTTTGTATCAGGCTTCTATGGCTGTTCTTCAAGGCTACTATGGCCTTTTCTTCAATCTGCAATGGAGATCTTTAGTCTCCTAGCTTCACCACGTCTTTTCTTCAGAAGTCTTCTTCCGCAGTGTTCTTCTCCTGCACAAGGAACTAATCTCTGCACTATGAGGGCACGCCGACCTTCGGGCAATGAAGTTGGAGTCTCCTAGATTTCTATCGTAGGAGGAGTACCAATCCTCTAAGAATTAATTATCTACAACAAAAGAAACTTTAGGAAATGGTTAGAAAATTCTAGATATCTTGGATCTTCACTAGATGCTCTATCAATCTAGTGGATTGAGTGTTGAGTCCTGGTCTTCACGAGTTTTCCTATAACTCTGTGGAAAGACTCTAGTCAAATGCAATCTCAGTATTTTCTAGGATTGAGATATCCTTCAGTCCTCACTTGTGACTCTCCTTGATTCTATCACCTAGATTCTTCTGAGATATTTTGATAGTGATTGGTCCAATGGTGCGTCAGGTTGACAAAACACTCAGGCTCAATAATGATGGTGATTTTCTTGTAGACCTGCATAGACTAGATCTACCGTAGCTCTGATACCACTATTAGATTTTGATACAATATCCAAAGGAGATAACAATCATGAGATGCAGAATAATATGAAAGAAAGTAAATCTGCAAGATGACTGAGATATGCAATAAACATAAATGATATATAAATGAATACAATGTAGCTATGGAGGAAATGAACACTCCATCAATAAAGCTACTGGACTACATTGCATCCATCACCAATGGATGGTGATCCACATAGAATTGAACTACCTACTAAGATCCCTAAGCTATTGTGTCACCGACACTCCCCTTGCTTTCTATACTAACAATGAGGCCTTCCTTATATAGGTAAAATAGGATACTTGGCCAACACTCTATCTAGTTGTACAAGTGACACCTTGCACATTTACAACTTGCACATTGACACTTGTGCATTTATTACATTGCATGAAGTAACTAGATAACTTCCCCCTAAAGTAATCTAATGTCCTAAGTATGTACCTTTGAAGATACATTTACATAACCCAAATGATGGAATATAAACTATTTCTAACATTGTAGCGAGGGTTGGATTATGTGGATAATAAAAGCAAGGCTTCAAATCCTTTGTGGTAATCCAACAGCCTAGTTTTAGCAGTAAAAAATCCTAACAAATTTTTGGCAACACTTCGTTACTTAGGAATTGGGGATTGAATTCAGCAACACTTCATTGCATAAATTCAAAGGTTGCTCCCTTTAAAACTAAGATGTGAGCACCATTGTATATATTTCTTGATCAAAAGCTAGGGCACTCTGCATGAAAAAGTAAAGGGATAGTTCACATTGAAAAATAGATTCATACCCCATAATAGCTGATTGCATGAAAATAATTCAAAATATTTTCATGCAAAGGCATCTAAATTTGGTGTAATCTCATGCATGACACTAATAGCTAGTTTTTCTTACCAGTTGTCATTTTTATTTTTGATTTTTCATGGCCATCTCGGGTTGAGACGATCACATTCTGAAGACCTAGGGCTACCCAAGGTGGATTGTGGGGGTATTAAGGAGTCATTTTGGTGATTCTCCTTAAAAGAACACATGTTAGGTGTCTACAAAAAATTTTCAGTTAGAAATTCATACAAACAAAGTAATACAAAGTAGTAATGAAAGAACACACTATGATAAAACAACATAAAATAAGGTTGATCTCCTTTTATTTATTTATATTGTCTTTCAATGGTGTTACAATCAAAATCCCCTCTTAGGAGATGCTACCAAATTGATACAATGATACATAATATCACGATTAAGATCTCTTGGTGCAATAGAAAAATCTTCATGCCAGCACAAATCATAGGGGAGAAGGTTTTTAGACTATCACATGAGGGTTGTAAGAAAATTCTTTCACTATATTTTGTATCTATAACTTGCACACAATATAATGGAAGCAAATCAGTAGCATGTGCGGTGCCCACCGAAGTTGGACCCATTTTTAATATGAATATAAATGAAACGAATGAAAAATAAGATGTACATATGCGATAACAAAAATGTAAATTGATGCAAAGCTATTAATTAAGCAAATCTAATCTAATATAACAAGAAAAATAGAAAAACATGTAATCTTCCCAATACCATATTGGGTCGAGATGGTTTTATCTGTGGATCATCTTGGGTCGATACGATCACTATCCCAGACATGCTTTTCTTTGTCGTCAATCTCGAGAGGCATTTGGGATGACCTAGGGAGTATTTTTGATGGATTTTCACTAAGGGAAGGAAATTTTAAATAACTTGAATAGACACTATAGTGAAGGTTAAATTATGTATATAACAAAAGTAAGGCTTCAAATCCTTTATGGAAATCCAGTAGCCTAGTGTTAGCAGTGGAAAAGCCTAACAAAGTTTTGGTAGCACTTCATTTCTTAGGAATTGGGAATTGAATTTAGTAGCACTTCATTGCATAAATTTAAAGGTTACTCCATTTAAAACTGAGGGGTGAGTACCATTTTATATATTTCTTGATCAAAAACTAGAACACTCTACATGAAAAAGCAAAGGGGTAGTTCACATTGAAAATAGATGCATGCCCCAAAATAGTTGATTGCATGAAAATAATTCAAAATATTCTCATGCAAAGGCATATAAAATTGGTGCAATCTCATACATGACACTAATAGTTAGTTTTAGTTGCCAACTATATTTTTCATTTTTGACTTTTTACGACTGTCTCGGGTCGCGACGGTCACGGTCTGGAGACCATCTCGAGTTGATACAGTTAGGCAATTTATGGAAAAAGTTACCCAAAGTTGGTAAAAACCATCATATAAGCCCTAGGTCTGCCCAAGGTGGACTGTGGGGGTAGTAAGGAGACCTTTTGGTGAGTCTCCTTAAAAAAACACGTTTTAGGTGTCTACAAATAGATCTATGACTATGATGTAATAAGGGGGGAATGTTAGGAGTTATTACATTATAGCCCATGTGATAAGGCAAGTGGTATAACCATCCATAACAAGGCATATTCATGTAGTATAGGATAGAGATAGTTGTAAGTTTTTTTGAGAGTTTGTTATGCCTCAAATAGGCATCATATGTACTTAAAAATCCATCATTTCATAATGCAAGGCAATTGAAGTATTTATTAATAAAAATAAAATATAACATAGATTAATATTTTAGTTGAAGAGATCATTAGTTCATATCCCACTAACATCATTTTATTTTTAAATGTTCATTTATGCATATGATTTTGTAAGCTATAAGACTAGATCAAGGTCTTGGATCTCCATCCTAAGTACCACTAGTGCTCTTCTAGATAGATCAAGACTTTTGGTTCTACCATGAACTCAAGATGACAAATTTAAACCTCTTAGTGTTATATTTGGACACTTTGTTTCTCTTTTTCTATGAGTGATTATAGTCTTGTTCCTTTGATTTCTTATTGATTATCAAGACATGATAGCAACATACTAGTCATACAATGCTTAGATAAGGTTTTAATATTAGAGGATGAAAGTTCAAATTATATACAATCCTTTTGCTTTATATGTTAATATGGTAGCATGCACATGTGTATTTTCTCATCCCAATGGTTTGGTGTATTTTTTTACTACCAAATCACACATAAGGTCTATCAACTAGCTCAACCAGCTTAGAATGATTTCCATTCTAGGTTGTTGATTTGAATCTATTGGCCTCCATTATCTCAAGTCAATTTATGTGGTTCCACATTTAAAATTAACATATTTTAATGTATATATAATAATTTAGAGGCAATTATATAACACCAAGTGTTAGTTATCTATTCACCAAACTAGCACAGTACCATAAAAGTTGTAGAAGATGTTTAATTAGAACACAAGAGGTGATAGAATTTGAGTCTCTCAAATTTTCTTGAGGTGGAAATTGTATTTTAATTTTTAAATTTAAATTCATAGGCCATAACATTTTCATACAAAAGAATTTCAGGTCCATTTTTTAAATCATACAGTTTCTTGAGATCTATGCTTTGGTAACAATAATTTATGGACTCATTATAGTTTTGTTGGACTTCTTTGTGAAAATTGGATCCTTTGGCATATGTTATGCACCTTACTAGGATAAACTTAGAACACTTGGTTAGTACAAATGTATAGTGTTCTAAGAAGTAAGAATCTATGGTTCATTTTCAATGATGAAACAAAATAATATCTTCATGAACAAGCACTTACTAAAAGGTATGAATATATTTGTCAATTTTTATCTTGGTAGAGCTTATATGCATTTCATATTAAAGAACTGACTAATCCTATCATGGTGTGGACTATTTTAAAGGATCTATATTGATAAGTAAACTCCATAAATTCAATAAATTAGAAGTAAAACTTTTCAATTTCAAGATTTTAGAATTTGATCATGTTGGGCCATATGTATCATGTATTAAATCCCTATGATATGACATACATAGATCAAAAGGTAAGATAATTACCAATGAAGAATATGTCAAAAAAAATTCAAATTTGAATTTTGAGACAATTGGCTTATTGGTTCATGTGAATAAAATGACTATGAAGTATCCATACCCTATAACTCTTAATGGTATCTTTAAATTTCTTATTCATTATGAAGTTGCTATAAAGAACTTTGGAGAACTTCCTCATATATAGGGCCATCCTAAAGACTTGAAACTAGTGGAGGATAATGTTCAACATCCCAAGGATATTTCAAAGTCTTCAAAGAATTCAAATTCATTCACATATTATAAAAGGAAAGGATACTCTATAAAAAATTACATAGCATGAATATACAATATTGAAGTTAAGTTTTTGAAGTCAAGTAACAAACTTTCAAAATATGAATATCTAATGACAAAAAATCTGATCTAGGACAATTAGAGCATTCATTATGGATAGGATATATTACCATATCTAATTTATCCTCTTATCTTACCCTTAGCTTAGATTATAGGAGGTGATGGAATTTTTAATATGATCTTATTAGCCAAGGCTAACAATGTTTATGTAAGCCTATGGGTGTTCTTTATGGAATCCTACAAACATGTGTAAAATAAGCCTTTGGTAATAAGTTGATGTATTCACCCTTAGTGGTATTGTTTAAACCACTTGTATGGTTAATATTATTTAAGGGTTTGATATATATAATTTACCTTTGAGCTAAGCTATGTCAACTTGAGGTTTGTATTAATTGGTTATTAGGCATCATCTATAAATACCCCCAATCATTGATCTATTATATTAGTTTATGTAATATGATATTGTGGGGATGCCTATAGGTACCTGCCCCTTTTATTTTAGTTATCTATATTATTCTCTTTCATTTATATGTTATTTTATTTCACTTTTATACTCTTTACATTTGATTGTGGTGAATACTCTACTTTAGAATGTTTCTAGAAATTATTCTAAAATCCAACAAAGAAAAGCTCCCTTTTTTCTTATATATCATCTTAATAAATTTGAAATTTATAATTTAACTTCTCTAAGTTACACTTTATTAAAATTAGTCCATAGTCACAATAAAATAATACCCTTAGCTAACTGTAAATATCATCAATCAATTAAAAGCGTTTAAATATAAGTATAACATGGTTTCTATAATTAATTATAATTCTCCATAAAATGAGTAACCATTATCTATATTTTTAAATATTAAAGCAAATAACATATCTAAAATAAAACCATATAACATTAGCATCCATGATGTAGCATCTAAATGTCATAATATCCATATAATGTCTAAAGAATATAAAAATAAATGATCACATAAAAATTATTTCATTATCTAATGAGTATCTAAGTCTAAAATTTAGAAGATACATTCAATTGGCCAAAGGTAAAAATAAATGGGGTAGGACATGCTTCTTCCTTAGGAAACATCCTCCTAGAAGATTACCCAATAAGGTGGTGGTATATCTCTTTGATTAAATCAATGTCCTTCTAAGTGGTATAGTCCTTATTCTAATGATCCAAAGGACTTTGACCTAGTCTATGATATCACTTCTTAGATATCGAGTTTGATGGTCTAGAAACCCAACAAGATCCATGTGCATATCTCCTTTTGGGATTACTTGCAATTTGATCCATTCTTAAATGTGAAATGGGTCTAATATATATTTTTATAACACTAATTTATATGAACCACATTATGAAATTGTGCTAGTCTAGTTGGAAAATTTACTATATAGGACATAAGTCCACTTCTATCCATAGTGGTTATAGCCAGTGTATAGCCCTTTCCATAGTGGTTATGGATATTATTGAGTCTTACTCTAAAGAAGACATTATCTCCAACCATATAAATTTAATCAACATAATTAGTTTCTTCCAAGCTATTTTGATGACCTTCAAAATCCTAAATATGTCTATTAAACATATATGCCTACTCCTTTCTCTCTTAACATGTCTAGTCTAATCATATTTTTGTTCTCCAATTGACCTTAACTCAAATTAGTCAGACATTTTATCCCAAAAAGGGCCTTATAAGGAGTTATTTCTAGTGAACTATGAAAGTTGTTATAGGTAAAATACATTAACTATATGTACTTCAATCACATGCATCCTCAATGTCCTTCAAAACCTAGCTATCCCTCTTTGTTTCTCCATTTTCTAATAGATATAAGCTATGGTAGAGTCAATTTTTATGTCTAAACCTTCTTGTAAGGTGGTACAAAATTAAGAAATAAATGCAACATATATGGTCATAAGTTGTAATAAAGTTGAACTTGTACCAATAAGTCTTTAAAACCAAATGTAGCCTCATAAACTCATTAACATAAACTTGTATAATAGTGAAGGCATCATATATGGTCCTAGTTTGGGAAAAAAATGTGCTACATATATTTTTCACTATTTTCATAATGGCATCAATATGGTACGAAGACATAGGTAACACAACCATAAAATTTATAGAGTCTACATCCCACTTCCACATGAGATATTATGTATGTACAACAATCCTACAAGATGTTGATGCTTTGCCTTCACCTCCTAGCACTCTAATAACTTGCATACATACTCAATAGTGTCATGTCTTATGTCAATATAGGAGTATAACTATATTAATTTTACATATATTTCACCCATGGGTGTGTAAAATTTGGGGTCTTGTACCACATATCATAACTAGATCCCTTGTAGTGCTAGAAACATAAATCCTCTTATGGAAGTAAACTAGCCCATCATTATCGAAGCTATAGTATTTTTTCCTACTATTACTCATGTTTTCAAAGAACATAATTTTTTTATTCCCACTTATCATTAGGTATTTGTTCAAGGATGTGACTCTTCAAATACATCTAATTCCATATCGCTAAATAAATATAATTTCTTGTACTAAATACACTTGCCATTTTGTTCTCCTTGCCTTTGATATATGTGAAATAAAAATATTCATAAAATAAATTTAATTATCTCATATTCATAGCATTTAGGATAGATTGAGTGAAAAATATATAATCCTTTGATGATCTATCTTTAGCTCATATTATTGGATCAAAAGAAAGTGACACCGTAACATAAAGGGATGCACCACTACTATTAACTCTATATCATGGTTCAAATAGAGTGAATTGTCCTTAAGCTTCCTACACTCCTAGGAAACGAATCATACCTCATATAAAATAACTCCACGTCATTCTTCCATTGAATGATCAATAGATACAAGGAAGACCTCACCTTTATCAAGAACTTCTAGGATTAGTGTATGAGTAAGATTCCTTCATCTTTTAGAAGATTGCATCACATTTATCATTCCATTGAAACTTATTACCTTTTATTTAAATGGAAATGATGGTATGACTATCTTGGAGAAACAACATATAAATATTTGATAATATCATTCTAGAAACATGAAACTAAAAATATTTACAACACAAAGAATGCTTGATAACCAATATCGAAGGGATGGCAGGAGCAAGAGCGGGAGCAGGCGCAGGTGTAGGTGCAGGAGCGGGAGCAGGAGTAGGTGCAGGGCTGGGGGCAGGGTCAGTGCTTGGTGCAAGTCCCGATCGAGATCGGGCTCGGGGTCGGGGACAGGCATGTCGAGGCCCGATCTCGGGCCTACAGGACCCTCGACGGGCCTAGAGGATGGGTCTGTGCTTGATCCGTTTGGGGGCCAGGGTGTCCTGGGCCCTAGCCCACAGACTAGCATCGATGCGAGTGCTGGGTTGGGGAATAAGTCCCCTGCTCCTGAGTGGGGCTTTGTCCTGGGTGGGCCTAAACCCTCCTTCCAACAGATCTTTATGAGCACCAGGGCCCCTTCTCGGGCCCCAGGGCTAGGTCTATCCCTCGAGGGCATGCACATATCTATCTAGGAGGAGGTCTACTCCTCCTTGGTAGCTGGTCATTATGCCTCCTTGGTAGGGAAATTCCTGGGAGGACGTCCTGACATGGAAACCATCCGCAGGTGGGCAGCTACCAAATGGAAGGTGTCCTGGCATATCTAGTTTGTTGCCCTAACCAAGGGCTTCTTCATCATCAAATTAAACAACAGTGAAGATGCCAAAAATATTCTATCAAGCAGGCCCTAGTTTCTAGGGTGCAAGAGCCTCTTCCTCAGGTGGTATGGAGCTAACTTCCACCCCAGCACCCAAAGCATCAACTTCACCCTGGTTAGGGTTCACCTCCCAGACCTTCCCTTCCATCTATGGCACGAAGACGTCCTCAGGCTCATTGCTCAGTCGTTCGGGGACCTGGTGGCCTTTGACCCTGCTACCAAGGTAGGATCCCGGATGGTGCATGCTTGATTTTGTGTCATCACCAACCTTGAATCCGTGCTCCCCTCCTCGGTAACCATCTCTTCTGGGTCCTACTTCTGGAGCCAACCCTTGATCTACGAAAACAAACTTGCTTTCTACCCCACTTGCAGCACTTAGGGCCACCTTTCTCACCAATGCCCAATTTCTAGAAATGCGGAAGGCCCTCCCCCTAAACCCCTTTCTTAATCAAGGTGGGCCCCACCACACGGGCCCCCTCACGATGGCCCCAGATCCCAGGCCTGGGCCACCATGGGCCACCCCCCGACCCTAAAGGATTCTCACATGGACCTCGGTCTAGAGAGCGATCTCCCCTAGGCTTCCCTACCTATTGCTCCCTCCCCTGGGTCATCTTTTGTGGCCCTTATCCCAGGCTCTCCCGCCCATCCCATTTTGAACCCCTCCCCACAGGGCCTTGCTTGCGTAAGTGAGCAAGCCAGGCCTTCTTCCTCGTCGGCTCCCTTGGCCGAGGCCCCCTCTTCCCCATCATCCCTGCTCCTCCCTTGACCCCCTCTTGGCCCCCCCGGCGTTCCCTGCTGGGCTTCCCCCTTGGAGTGTGGATCTAAGAAGTCTAATGAAGAGATCGAAGCTAGTTCTTCATCCGGGCCTGACGAATTCAGTCCTAAGATGACCTGGAGCAGGTCTTTTGCCATAGATTTTGGCAGTAAACTCAAAAGAGGGCACCCCACCCTGGACGATCAGTGGACTAGGATCACTGAATATGACATAGCCAATGGCTCTTAGGCTACTTTGTCTGACGTGGAGGCAAGTTTCTCCAAGATGGATGCTAATCGATCCAAACCCCCCACTCACTCTGGGAATGGAGGCAAGCGACCCCTCAAGGGTGTCAAATGAAGCTCATCACCTGGAATATCAGGGGCCTCAATGGGACCCCTAAGAAAAGGATCCTTGGCCAACTCCATAGGGATCACCATCTGTCCTTCCTCCTCTTTCAGGAGACCAAAATAGATGAGGTTGCTGCCCGGCATGTAGCCCAAGCTACCTGGTGCAACTGCGAGTCCCTATCTACCCCTGTGGCCGGCTCATCCGAGGGTCTACTGTGCATGTGGGACCCTCGATGCTTTGAAGGAAGACTCATATCTTCATCCTCGAGAATCATCAACATGCTAGTTCACTACGTTAAGTCAAGGTGATCTTGGATTCTATCCAACGTCTACGCTCCCAACAGTCCCATCGAGAATACAGCCTTATGGAAGGAGATTAGCTCGATGAGAGAAGCTTTCGCCCCCCTGCCCTGGATCTTGGTCAAGGACTTCAACATCCCCTTGTTCTTTTTTGATAAAATCGGGGGCTTAGCGGCTCAAGGCAAGAGCATGGAGGACTTTGGTGCCTTCACTGCCCTCAATGAGCTCATGGATGTCAGCCTAAAAGGTGCCAGGTTCATTTGGACCAACAGAAGGGCAGGAGCAAATCATATTCAAGTCAGACTATACAAAGTTTTCTTGTCCAAGGAAGCCCTACCTATGTTTTTTGACGCCACCCTATTGGCCCTCCCCAAAATTGGGTCTGATCACAGCCCCCTCCTCCTAGAAATCGACCACAAGACCTCCCCTAGGAGGCCTTTCCGTTTCGAGTCCATGTGGCTGCATCACCCTAACTTTCGGGCCTAGGTTGGGCGCTGGTGGGCTCCCTCGGTCCCTGGACACCCTACTAAGCAAATATACCATAAGCTAAGATGCCTTAAGGATAAACTCAAGTCATGGAACAAGGAGGTGTTCGACAACATCTTTGAAAACAAAGTAATTGTGAAAGAAAAACTCGAAGCCCTCGAGGCTAGATTTCAAGCTGGCTCCCAAGACCCAGGGCTCAGGGATGAGGAGCACCTTGTTCTTAGCGAGTATCATAACATCCTGGCCCGAGAGGAAATATTTTGGAGACATAAGTCGAGAGCCCTATGGCTCTAAGATGGCGATGCAAATACCAAGTTCTTCCACGCGTCAACCCTCAATAATAGGGGCTCCAACAGAATTTTTGAGTTGGTGGGCAACGATGGCGGTATCATCAAGGAAGAAGAGGACATCTAGGCAAAAACCACTCGCTTCTTCCAAGAGCTCCGGGGTGAAAGCCCTCCCATGTCCCCAGACACGGCTGACTCCCTTCTGGAGCACATCCCTTCTTCTGTTTCACCCATGGCAAATCAGATGTTGTTGCAACCTCTGTCTGACTCCGAAATCCATGCTGCCACCTTTTCCATGAAGGCTGAGGTGGCCCCGAGCTCGGACGGTTTCCCCCCCTCATTTCTTCTAATTGTTTTAGGACATTTTCAGGGCGGAGGTGTGCACTGCCATCCGGGACCTACAGACTGCCCGATCCATCCCCAGAGGTATCAAATCCACCTTCATAGCTCTGATCCCCAAGACCCAGGTAGCCCGATCCCTCTCAGATTTTTACCCCATTAGCCTGTGCAACGTCCTGTACAAAATCCTGACCAAATCCATGGCTTCCTATCTCAAGGACATCCTCCCCATGATCATTGCCCCCTGCCAGGGTAGCTTGATCAAAGGTAGATTTATCACTGATGGGGTCATTATCATGCATGAGGCCATACACTCGGCTGTCCTATCCAAAAAGACCTCCTTTTTGCTCAAGCTGGACATGAACAAGGCCTTTGATAGATTTAACTAGGATTTCCTGTCCAAGGTCCTCCTCAAGTTTGGATTCCACCCCTCTTGGGTCAGGCTCATCAGTAACTGTGTGTCCTCCCCATGGTTCTCTATCCTCGTCAACAGTTCCCCTGCCAAATTTTTCCCCAGCTCCAGAGGCCTTCGCCAAGGTGACCCCCTATCCCCGATCCTCTTCATCATCCTAGCTAAGGCCCTGGGGTGGACCATCTCGGGCGCTATGACTCACGGTCTCATTTCAAGCATCAGGCCTGCATCGGGCCTACCCCTTGTGTCTCACCAGCAGTTTGTGGATGACACCATCCTGACCACTTCTGCCTCAATCCCCCAAGCCAAAATTCTCAAGCATATTTTGACCCTGTATGAGGAGGCGGTCGGCCAGAATATCAATCTCTGATAGAGCATGATTTTCTTCATTCACACCCCCTTGGCTAGACAGATCAAAATCGGGTAGGATTTGGGTTGCACCCCTGGTTCCCTCCCCTCGTATCTCGGGCTCCCCCTGTTCATAGGAGCATCCTCCAGGGCCCTGTGGGGTGGGGTTATTGAGCAGATTTAGAGGAAGCTGGCCCCCTGGAAAGGTCACCTTCTTTTGCAGGCTGGTAGAGCCACCCTCTTGACGATAGTCTTGCAAAGCATTCTGATATACTTCATGTTGGTCTTCAGAATCCTGGCCTCCATTACAGCTCACATCAAACAAATTCAGAAATGCTTTCTTTAGTCAAGAAGTGAAGACAATAAGAGGATTCCCCTGGTCTCCTGGTCCCTGGTCTGCTGCCCCAAAGCTGAAGGAGGGATCGAGCTCAGGAGGGTGGTTCCCATGAATAGGACTCTCATGGCCAAGCATGCCTGGAAGGTGCACACCAATACCCCTGATGAGTGGGTCAGCATTGTGCGCAGGAAATACTGTCATAGCCACCACTTCCTCAGCGAGTCTCAGCCTCAAGATGGATCCACCTTTTGGAATTCCCTGATATCCACCAAAGACATAATCCATAAAGGAAGCAAATGGATCCTCAGAGATGGAGCCAAGATTGATTTCTAGGATGACAGATGGATTCAGGATGAGGCCCTATCTTCTGACAAAGAGCTCCTCGTTCTCAAGCTAGGCCTAGCAGACAGAGGCCCCAGGGTTGTGGGCTATCTCTCCCAGATCCTGGGGGGAGCTACCTGGATGCCCATCCTGGACCCCAGGCACCCACTTCAAGCTGGCAGACTCCAGGGCCTCCTCATTGTGACTGTCATCCTATCCTCTGGAGGAGACAACAGATGCGTTTGGGACCCCCAGAAGAGTCTTCTCCATCAAATCTACATACAATCTCCAGTGAGTCCTTGACAAGGCTCCCTTCCCAACCTGTCAGGTGTGGGCCAAGAAGCTGATCCCCAAAATCAGCCACTTTGTTTGGGCGACCGTCCAAAATAAGATTCTGATGATCAAAAATCTCATCAAGAGGGGCTTCCAGATCCCGAATAGATGCTACCTTTGTTGTGATGCCTGGGAATCCACCAACCACCTCTTTTTCAACTTTCCCTTTTCATCTGAAGTCTTGGGCCTCATCCTTTCCCAATTATCCATCCAATGGGCGGGCCCCAAATCCATTTCTAACCTCCTGTTGCAATGGCCCAACCCCTTTGTCCATCCCTTAACCCACTTTCTTTGGAATTTATGCCTCCCCCATATGCATTGGAAGCTCTAGCTTGAGCGCAACAGTAGAGCCTTTTCCTCCCTGGCCCATTCCCCCTGTGGATTATGACCAAGGCTGTGACCTTTGCTCTTGTGAATTCCTAATCCATTCCCCTATCTGAGTTTCCCCGACGGTCTAGTGAAGCTGCTCTCCTATCCTCTCTCAGCATCCAGCTCCCCCCTGGTCCCCCCCTGCCCCCTCATGTCGTTCTTTGACCAGATGGACTGCCCCCCTTGGTTGGGTTAAGCTCAACTTCGACGGTGCATCTAAAGGAAATCCTGGGCCCTCTGGGGTGGGTGGGGTTGTCCACGATTGCCACGAGGCCTTGATCATGGCATTCGCTGCTCCACTTGGATTCCAAACCAACAATTTTGCCAAAGTAGCTGCTTTGCTAAGTGGTCTAAACGCCCTCAGGGAGTCTCCCTCACAAGTCACCATTGAGGGCGACTCCCAAGTCATCATCAACGCTGCCCGTAGTCTAGGTAACTACTCCCGGTGCATTCACAACTTCATCCAGTAAGCCCTCTCTATCCTTCAGGGATTCCCTGACCATAGCTTACAGCACGTGTACAGGGAAGGCAACAGGGCGACCGACTTCATGATGAACCAAGCCATTTTTGCTGACACCTTCACTACCTAGACCACAAACTTTCTTGAAGCTCTGGTTCACATTATCTCTCAAGATTAGGTTAGCAATGTGGAGGACCCCGGTGTCTAACCTGCCCCGTGATGGGGCCCCTTCTTTCCACTGGCGCAGTCTCTAGAGGACCAAAGACTTCATTCCCTGTGGCGCCACGTCGCCTGGCCCCATCTAGCCAGGAGTGACTGCTGGGCCCAGTGGTTCCTAGCGTCTAGCTTTTATGAGCTGTCGGTGGTAGTTTCTGGATTTGATGGCTTCTAGTCATGGTTTTGCTAGCTTCTAGCTATTTTTGTAGGCTCCAGGGCCAAGGCCCCGGGCCCCGGATTGCTGCCTTTGGACGTAGCCCTATTTTTGGTTTTTTTTTTCAGCCTAGGCTTATGTTGTAACTAAGGTTTTGGGATCCTGTTTAAAAAACCCGCTGTAAATATTCTGTTACTTACCAAAAATATATATATATATTTACAACAAATTTGGTGTTGGCAATTCAATTATAGATCTAATCTTGGAAGGGTTAACAAATATTCCCCCACTAGATATTATGTGCTCTAGGTATTGTATATCCATCTAGAAGGAGCATTTGGATAATTTAACCTATAATTGAATTTATTGTAGGTATTATAATACCTACTATAAATGGTCTTTATACTTCTTAGGGGTGTGATGATAGATTGATATATCATCTAAAAAAGCTAACACAAGTTACACAAGTTTATCCAAGTATTATCTAAATACAAGGTTCATCAATTTAATGAATACCATTGGGGTATATATCAACCCAAAATGTACCACTTTAAACTTGTAATGCTCATATCTAATTTAAAATATGGTTTTGAAAATATCTTGCTCACTGATGCAAAGTTAATGGTATTCATATCTCAAATCTATCTTGGATAAAACCTTATATCCCTTCATCTTATCAAATAAAACATCAATATAAAGAATACGTATCATTTCTTAAAGGTCAACTTGTTCATCTAACTATAATTAATAAACAATGTCATAGACCCCTCATTTTTCATAAATAAAACTATTATTTCCATGGAGAAACACTCAAGTGGACTGAATCATGATCCAAAATTCCTTTTAATCCTAATCTCAACTCACATAATTATATGTGGTCATTCTGTGTGGTGACTTGGATGCTATTTGGGTGCCTAAAACAAGATCTATGGTTATCTCTATCTATATCTTAGGAGATAGCCTACACAAAAGCAATAGAAATACATCTTCAAACTTCATAAGAACTAGATAAGTATCCCTCATAGAATTCACTTATTATTTTTAGTTTATGTGTCCTCTATTATTATTGCATAGACTTAGCATCCACTCCTAAAACACTTATTCATATACATGATAGAGATGAAGTTAAGAAAAATAGGTTTCTTGATATCATTTAGAAGTAGCATGCACCATAGTCATTCATATAATTTGCTACCTGTAGAGAATAATTTTTTTTATAAAAAGAGCACCAACAATTGACTTTGTAGGTGGTGGAGAGTCTCATCCTTTTATATATGTGAAAGAGGTGGAGTAACTTTGTTATTCCTTAGGTAGGATGATGGTGAGATAGTTTACCAAAGGTTTTAGTTCCCTTCTAAAGTCATTTTTTGTCACTTTTTTCCATATTCTATCTATTTACATTCCGTGGATCTTTTTCCCTCTTTCCCATTATTCCATGTGTCAATTTTTTCTATTTTATGTTGAAATCCTTTAAATATTTTAATTAAATATTTAAATAAGAGTTTAAAAGTTTAAAATTTTTAAATTTTAATTTTAAAACTTTAAATAAAAGGAGGAATCTATTAAAATTTGATTTTTGACCTCAAAAGGAAAATTTATTCTTTTCATCTACTATAAATACCCATTTCATTTTCTCATTTAACCATCATTCATTAATTCACTCCTTATTCTTTCTAACATTGCTCTTAGCTCTCTACCTCTTTTATTTATATGACACATGAACCCATTTTGATATATTTCCATATCTCATGCCCTTTCAAGTACAACTAAAACCATTGAATGCTAGTCCACTACCTTCCATGGACGAGGACGGATTGCTTTAATAGGATTTGTAGCCAAATTTCATGAGTTACTGCAAGAGGACTAATTTCAAGGCATATTGCACCCTTTGTATAAATTATTGGCGTGATCTCTCCTTTCTTAATATGGTGACATAGTAATAAAGATAGAGTAGAAGTGAGTATCTCATTGTGATTATTTTATGAATGGAATGATCCTTGATGTCCTAGGTGTC
The DNA here is from genome assembly GCA_028583015.1 of Wollemia nobilis. Lineage (NCBI taxonomy): Eukaryota > Viridiplantae > Streptophyta > Pinopsida > Araucariales > Araucariaceae > Wollemia > Wollemia nobilis. The sequence goes on along the minus strand of JAQPPZ010000690.1, from coordinate 1,370,273 downwards.
AAGTAATTTATTTTTACTACATTAGGATTAGCCCTAAAACTTTTTTTTATAGATAATATAATGTAGTATAAATATTTAATGCTCCAATTTAATTATACTTCGATTAGGGTATTTTTAGCATTGATTGTGAAATTATTGTTTTACTATATTTATTAAAACTTTTAGGTTTATCTTTTATTAGTTCATGTAATTGTATATCTCCTAATTCGTATAAACATCTTGGTGAACTTGACATGAAATCCATATTTTGAGATTTTTATTTTTTCTTCTTAGTCCTTAGGGTTTAGTGGGTTTACTACCATAGTTTTTTTTATGGCTACTATTATCTAATAGTTGAATAATCATATCATAGTGTTCCTCTTTCTCTTAGTGTTGCTTTAAAATTTTGATTTTTTTGATGTGAAACATACCTTTTACGGTTTTTTATTTTTTATTTTTCAACCTATAGGTTTTGATGGGTTTGTTATTGTAGGTTTTGTGTTAGCTATCTATTTCTATTGTGAGTTGAATAGTTCTACCATAGCTTCCCTCTTTTTCTTAGGGTTGCGTTAAAAATCTATTTTATTTTTCTATGAGTATTTTTCATAGTTGACTTGCTTTTTGGTAGAAATTTAGGTAAAAACCTAGTTACCCTTGAGTACATTTTTTTCTACCCTTAATGCTCCCCTTGCTTCTTCTAAGGCATTTAGAATTACTAATTGGTATAAGAATAAGAAAATTATAAAATTTCCACAAATAGAAGATGATCTCATGTAATCCATCACTCATGAAAATTGTATTGTTCATCCTCTAGCACTTAATCATGATAATCAACTCTAAATTATAGATTGAACAAATAGAGATTTGGATTCTAATAAAGAAAAAAACCCTAATATTGACTTCAACAATATTATATTTTTGTTAGGGTCTCAAAATATTTTGGGAGTATCTATGTTAGGTAGCAATGATGAAATAAGCACTAAAATATGAATACCACTTAATAAGGCGGTCATGGACAAATAGCTAAAAGTGAACAATGCATGCAAAATGCATTTCCTTGAAGTTTCATACCTATTTGAATCCTCATGATGAAAAATTAGCTACGTATATGATGAACCTTAGGGATTTTTTGGCTTATCAACTACATATCATAGGTGTGACATTGAGAAGCAAACAAAGACCTCTAAGAGAGAAATAATCAAACAAATATATGATATGAGAACCAATATTACTTAACTTTTGATTGTTAAGAGAAACCTTGTAGTGCAATCTATTATCCCTCCTTTAATATTAAATCCTAATGCTCTTCCTCTTCTACCTCCCCAACTGGACCTAGGAAGGTTTTGACTATATCTATTGATTCTACTTTGAGGAATTATATAAACCAATCTATAGCCCTTAAAGTGAGAGCTATAGACTTGTCTAGGCATCTCCCTAAATTATTTTATGATGGGACAAATAAATCCTAATTATTTATTGATAAATTCATAGTGTATTATAGGGATTGGTTACACAATGATAAAGTTTTGTTAAAATTGATGACTAGGGATTTAATAAGTAATTATCTTGATCGGTTTACATACTCACCTAAACACCCTATTTCCCTAGATACTTTTGTCAAATATTTGAAACAACAATTTGATGATGACATGAATGTGATAAAGGCAAAGGATTTTTGTGTGAATATTAAACAAGGCCATAATTAATCCATTATATATTTCCATAAAAGGTGGGAAATACTGAAATGTCATGCTAATATAAACTTAACTAAATATGCCACAATAGTATTTTTTTATAAATAAAATTAGCCATGTTTTCAATCTAAGATATAGGAACACAACCCTTGTAATTTTCCATCTCTTGATAAGGCTATACACTTCATTAAAATATTTGAACATTTATAAAAGAAAGAAGGCTAAAATTTCTTTAAACCTAAAATCCTAAGTATGTTCTACGGGAGGGGATCTATAATGTATTTTTCCAAGATACCTCTCATGAGTTAGAGGTAGTTGGAGCTCCTATGAACATGTTGACAAAATTTGGATGTGGCCCAAGACATGAGAATTTGATGCCTCAATGGACCAATAAAGATATTTTCAAATTATTTCCTCTACCTAAACTTAAAAACTACCATATTAATGACAACTTTGAAGCACATGTATGCCATTATCCTAATAGATTTTACTTTTTATATGGAACTTATGGTCATGATAATTTTACCTACACAAAATTGCATAGATCTTATCTTAAACAATTTTTTTCTCCTAACTTTAATATTGATCAAGTCAATAATGATAGGATCAATTTATTTCATGAAATAAATGGAGTCTCAAAAAAGGTATAATCACCCTCATAATCATAGGTTAGTTATATTTAATAACACCATTCCCCAACCATGAACAACAAGGTCCCAATCAATGATAGAAAATAAATTAAATTCAAGGTTAAGGATTTAATTAGTAAAGCCAACAAAATTATCAAAATCAAGGATAAAACTCCAATCAAGGCAACAAATGGTGGGTTAGAACAATCAAAATCAAAATGGAAATTACCCCCAAAATTAAAACCTTTGATCTAGTACTTCTCAAAATGCCTCTCAAGTTAACCAAGTTTTTTCCAACCTAGCCCAAATGGAGAATATATTTTTAATTAGTCAAATGTGGATCATTATGCCAATATTTTAAAGGTTCAAAAAGAAACAATCGCATCCTTAGAACAATAATCTGTTTCTATTACTAGGATTGCACCTCAATAAAAAAGAAACAACATTCTAAGAATAAAAATAAAAATAAATATAAAGGTTAATCCAACCATAGTTAATAAATTCTAAACCCTTCTTTGGTCATCTAGAAGCCTCCTACAAACATATAAATATCAAGAACTTAGAAAATATTCTTTAAAACACCTCAACCTAGTCCACAAAACATGTTGAAAGATCGAGATTACCACTTAAAGTAGCAATCTCAACACCTATGATAGAAAATGTCAAGATGTTACACATCCCAAGGAACCATTACTTAAAGTAGTCATGAAAAAAACTAAAGCATGGGATATTTTTAAGAGTTTAGTATTACCCCTTGTAAGGTGCCACACTTAGAATTACTTAGGACATCTCATTATCAATGAAATAGTTAAGAGACTTGTTGGATGAGATGGATATGAGCAAGAATTGGCATGAACATGCATGAACAAAAAAAAGAAACATTGAAAAAGAGAGAGAGAGTTTTCTCAATGAAAATTCATGAACCTAATATTATTCATATCCATTCCTATAAAGGAGTACAATTATACATTTTTTTAGAAGACATGTTGTTTGAAGAAGACATGATTTTTATATAATACATATTTTTTTATATAAGACATATTTTTTATTTTAGAAGACACTAAAGAAAGTAATCTTCTACTATATAAAATATTGATATACCTAGGCTTAGTCTCTATATATCAATATTTTATATAGTAGAAGATTACTTTCTTTAGTGTCTTATAAAATAAAAAGCATGTCTTATATAAAAAATATGTCTTATTTAAAAAGCATGTCTTTTACAAAAAACCATAATTGTACTCCTCTATAAGATTGGATATGAATAATATTGGGTGTATGAATTTTTATTGAGAAACGTCTCTCTCCCTTTCAATGTTTCTTTTTCTTCATGCATGTTCATGTCAATTCTTGCTCATATCAACTAGTATCAAAGCCAAGCAATCACAGCCTTGGATATGGTCTAAATTGTTTTGACTCAATATGTACGAGATCCATCATCTCTGGTTGTCAAAGATCTAGCCTCCTTTAAGGATTTTTTGATATTACCATTACTAGATTTGTTTTTCTTAGGTATTGCACTTCAACAACTTTGAAGATCAATTCTGAGGTCTTCTGAGGGTTTTTTGAGGGTTTTACAAAGCACCAAACCAATTTTTGATCATCTAATGTGTAGATCTCATCAACCTATGCAACTTCAAAAAAAAAATTAGAGTTTTAGATTAAAATTTACACCCTTTGGAAGGTTACCTACTTCAAAAACCAAAATAATCTTACTCATCCCTTATGCAATGGCTCCTAAGGTATACCCATAATGAGGAGACTTCTAAATCATCAGTGAATATTAGTACACTCCAACATTTTTTTCAAATTCAAACTCATTGCAAAAATCATGTCATGTAAGATATTGTGGCAGCTTTTCAAATGGTTCTCCAGTGCCCTCCACCAAATATGCATGTGGCTCAAACCCAGGGCTTGCAACTATAAATGGTGGTATTCATTCTAAAATTTGATGGAATCTTTGCTAGTGAGAATTTGGACTCTTGGCTACACAGACTTGAGGTATATTTTAAAACTAGGCATGATCTTAATAAATATTAAAATATTCAAATGGTTGAATTCCATATGTTATATTTAGCCCTAGACTTGTGGCAAAACCATCAGATCATACTTACAACAAAATCCAAGGAGATAACTTATAGGTAGGAACTCCAAGAAAAACTCAAGGAAATATTTTATCCTCCTAGCTACCTTTATAACATTCTAACTCAATGGCTACAACTCAAACAAGCTCAAGGGAAATAAATTTAGTAGTATATCAATACCTTCAATGAGTTTCAATTCAAGCTCAATGTTTTAGATGCAAAAGAGATACTAGTTGTTAAATTTATTTTAGATCTTTCCCTTGTCCTTAATAAAGAGTTGGTTATGTTTATCATTGAATCCTTAGATAAGGCTTTTAATATTGCAATGGCTACAAAAAATAATTTAGGCCTTAAAAATGGAATTCAACAGGGTACCTCTAAGCCCTCCACTAATCAATCCTCTTTCACTACTACTAGTGGAAAGAAATAGTTTTGTAACTATCATAAGTATTGGGGTCATTCAACTGAGGAGTGTAGGGTACTCCAAAGCAAGAAAGATAGGGAAAATCATTTGAAAATCCTATAGTGCCTAACCCTACCATTATTCTCATGAATAAGAACTACACTAATATCACTTAAGAGTCTATATTTACATATAATTTCCAGATCAAGAATTAGATAGCTCTCTTGATAATTGAAAATAGAAGCAAAAATAATCTAGTCAATGAACACTTCATCACTACTCTTTAGCTCCCCACATATGATCATCTTGGTTGGGTCCAAGAATAGGGGCCATGGACATTAATTAACAATATTTGTGTGGTCACATTTGTTATTGAGCCTTTCTAGGATATCGTTGAACATGATATAACACCCTTGGACTACTTAGATCTTCTCAAATGCCCATTCTAGTATGACCATAGTGTAATTTATTATGGTCAGCTAGACACCTACAAGATTCAAAAGGATGGTAAGGTGTATTATCTTACTTCTACTTCCAATGCTAAATTTTTATTTCATGTTAGGAAATCCAACCATAAAGTAGGTACATTTATCAAAATAGCATTCTATATTATTTTCCAATCTAAGGAGGATAATAAAGGGCAGTTGATACCTTCTAATTTAAAATAATTGATCGATTGTTTTTCATATGTTTTTGAAGATCCAAAAGGGTTGCCACCTCTTAGAACTATCAATCATGCTATAGATTTGGTTCCAAGGTCTTCCTTACCAAATTTTCCATCATATCGCCTCTCACCAATTAAAATTACAAAACTACAAAAATAGACCCATCAACTTATTGAAGAAGAGAAGATACAACCTACTACATATCCTTGTGGATCTGCAACTTTTATTATCCCAAAGAAGGAGCAAGGTGATTGGATGATGATCACTAATTATATATATTTAAATAAAATCACTCTCAAGAATAGATATCCCATACCTAGTATCAATGACCTTCTTGACCATCTCAAGGGATTTATCTATTTCACTAAGCTAGTTCTCACTTCATACTATCATCGTGTACAAATGGATCCTTTTGATTATTGAAAAACTACTTTTAAAACTAGGTATGGCCTTTATGAGTGGTTAGTGAGGCCTGTTGGGCTCAATAATTCTCCTACAATATTTATGAAGCTCATTAATGATATTTTTTACCACACCTGGGAGACTTTATCATTGTGTACTTGGATGACTATTGGTCAAATATCTACCTAAAAAACAAAACTTACGTTTGTGCGCCCTAGACATATCCAACATTGAAAGTCCAGAGGAAAGAACTTTCCTCCATGCTAATCTCCGGAGAGGGTTGTCTCCCTTACTAATCCTACACCAGTTTAAGTCTAGAGTTGTAGGAAAGAAATGGGAAAAAAAGCCACATGCCAAAGATATAGGATTGGGGATAGACTAGCAGTAGGAATTCCACCCAAGTGTCATAACATCATATAATAGAAAGGAGGCAAGAGAATCCACTTACAACTCTTTGGAGATAACTTCTAGAATCACATTCTAGTACTCACACTTACACTAGCAATACCCAAATCCAGGTGCAGAATTTGAACTTAACAGTAGATAGCAAACATGAATATGAAATAGAAATGCTTGAACAAAAAGAAATCACACATAGATACTGCTTGCAAAATCAAAAGCCACAACTTCTTCTATTTACGTAGAAAACTTGAATAGTTTTTCTGCAGAATGTCTATCCTCCTTTTTACAATGGAAAATGAGTAGTATTTATAGAGGATTTTTCCTCTTTCATTTAATTCACATGAAGACAAAATGTTTATAGATCAAGAACCTATACGAAGAAACTCCTCCTCAAAGTCTTGGAAAAACTTCCTCCTGAGACAGCGATCCAGTTTCTAAGATGAAATCTCTAGGAAATTAGAACATTTTGGTGTCGGTGCACAAAAAATTGCAAAGTTGGTCGTTGACTTGATGCCTCCATCACTCCTTGGAAATTTTCCCCTGTATAGGATGTCTTGGAACTCATGAAAATCACCCTATGATTTTAATGTTGTAACTCCTTTAGCTTGAAATCCACAACTTTGGCTACTTCTCACCCCAATCATTAAATTCTCTTCATTCACCTGTCTTGAGCACCTTTGAAAAACTCTATTGACGTTGAAAGTATAATTTGTCCAAAACTGAGCAAAGAGCGAGTACACCTCCTTTAATTTTTAGCATTTACTCCTTATTTGTGCTCCCTCTTGTAATTATTTTGTTATTTCATTCAATGTACAACCTCTTAATTACTAAAATTGAAATTCAGTGCATTGCATTCATCTTATTGTCACAACAACAATCAACTTTGAAGAGAATTTGGGCAGAAACATCTTATTACTCCTTCATTTTTATACTTGATGCTGCAAATCATCCTTGTGTCATTTCGCCTCTAAAAGAGACAACTGAAATCCTTACCTTTCCTCCCAGAACAAAAGCACTTTACATAAGATGTATTTTCCTCTTAAAATATGCATTTTCCCCCCCAAAAAGGGTGAAAGGAACTGTCATCCTCCACCTTGGGTGAACACAGTTTTGACTTTTCAACGCCCAATATTTTCATATTTACCCCAAAATAAAATAAAACCTTTGACACATTTTTGGGCCATTTTCCTGTAGCTTCACCCCAAGGAGGGGCGAATGGGGCTTTCACCCCTCACCTGGGGTGAAAGTGCTTTTATCTTAACTCTTCTTAATGCGCGTTGAAGTGGGGGCCACACCTTATATGTACATTCACCCGAAGGAAGGGCGAAAGGTATTTTTGCCCCTCTCTTGGGGTGAACCTAGCATTGACTTTTCAATGTTACCATAGCACTTGCTACTTTCTTTTGGGTTTGCCCGAATCCACCTTTTGATGAGCTTTCACCCCAAGGAGGGGTGAATGGGACTTTCACCCCTCACTTGGGGTGAAAGCTTTTTTGACTTGTCAATGTCTTCATTTTTCATGACGTTCATCCCAAAGTGGGGCGAATGATGCTTTCACCCCCTCTTCGTGGTGAACATACTTTCTTTAATTACCAAACTTTGACTTTGGGCTCACCACAAATTTGAACACTTCAAATGTGCTTTTGCCTCAATGACGAGCGAAGTCACATCTACTGACTTAACATCCCTTCTTTCCTCCTCTCTTTTTTTAATTTATATTCACCTGCAAGTGTTTTCCTATTTTTACAAGAATAAAGATGTCTTTGCCCAAGGAAGGGTGACAAATATTTTTTCCCTCCTCTTGGGTCGAAAAGGTTGCTATATACATTTCCCTTAACCTTTCAAGCGTTGTTTTTTTTATGTTCCACACCTTTTCCACAACCAATTTTTCTTGTAACACCCATTATTTTTAGCATGAAACTCATAAAAAAAACAAAGGAGGTTAACATCCAAAAAATAAACAACATATTATATCAGCCAAAATAATGCAATCATAGTATTAATATATCTTGTCGTTTTTACAATAATATATGATTCAACAAAACTCCATCAAAAATTCCAATGTGGCATAATGTCAAAATTACCAATATTTTTGGTAGCTCATGGGGTATCCAACTTGCATGGATGCAAGTGATCCCAGGCCTTTATCCATTGGGCTCCTTATTGGGTCTTCTTATCGGTTGCCTTGGCTGGTGCTTCTAATTTGGAGGTACTTTTTTGCACCTGCTCAATTGCTACCTTTTCAGCTGCCTCTACCTCTACTGCCATTTGCGTTGCTTGTGCTCACTCTGTTGCTACCTGTTCTACTATGGCCTACTCTTCTTGCTTCTTCAGACTTTCACAGGTTATTTTATAAACTATAACCACTTCAGCCCAAGCATGCATAGTGAACAAGAAGGGAACACTAAGTGACTCATAAATATACCATAGGTTCTTGGTATCCTCCAAGTTAAGGCACTTAGTATGTTGGGCCAACTCAAACAAGGACAACTCTGTGTGGGTGAACTTCTTCATGAGTGGCAACACTTAATCTTCTATGATCGGATCCTCCCATTTGTCAATCTCGGATGTGTCCTCCACAAAATTCTTCTAGGCCACTTCCAACTGTTCCTTGGGTAGAGGCTCACCCCATTCATCAGTAAAATCTAGAAATCCCATATCGATGAGAGCATCAAAATGAATCATTGAAATAGTATGCTCTCGCTCCATTGTGTTGAGGAGCTTCCTACCTTCTCTTACCAGATCCAACCTTTGGAAGTAGTTGTGCAATGTAATACTGGTTGTAGACCAGACTCGGTCCATCTCACTCATGGGATAAATGCACATGTTGGTTTGAGCCAAGGTTTGAATTTTTATAGCCATCTCCTCGATACCATCTATGACTTGTTGGCTCAAATGAATCTGAATCCGAGCCTCGTAGAGATACTGTAGAACCTGAACTGCTCTGGCTACCAACTTCTCACAACTTTGAGCCAATCGAAGGTGAGCCTCTTTAACTATTTTTTGAGAGAAGCCTGTAGCCTGTGTGGCCTTCTCTACTAGTTGATTATGTATAGACTCAAGCTGCACCTTCAATTACTGCACCTGTTTCTTTGATGAATATTTCATTTTATAATGGGCTCCTACTTGTTTCTATTGTTCAACCTTCATTGCCATCTTCTCCTATTGTGCTTTACTTGCTGCCAAGGCCATCTTCCAGTTCAAAAAAAATTTTCTCGAGTTTTTGGGGCATCATTTCTTCTAATGGTTTTTGGACTAGGGGAATTATCTTAGTAGTGTGAACCTCCATAGAAACTAGGTCAAAGGTGAATTTCTTGAGAAGCCTATATGGAGTGAGTACCTCTTTTCTCGTAGGACTCTTCAGCCACTATGATGAATTGAGGTGCGTTCAATTCATCTTTTCCATATCAAGCTGCTTGGGCATCACCTCAATTTTGGGTAGCGCCTGCATCTCCAAAAATGGTGTGAAAGGAACCAATATTTGTGCATGGTCTAGTTCAAATGAATAAGAGGAGATAGATATAAGAGGGGGGATCAAAATGATAGAGTGAATAGAGGAACCAGACTTAGCTATAGTTACACTCACTCTTGGAGGAGCTTGCATACTTACAGTGATAGTGGAAGTAGTGGTAGCAATGGAAGGGGAAGGACATGAAAATAGATTCAACCCTGATGCAAATGAACTAAAAGAAAGGGAGGTCAAAGAGAGGGGAAGAGAAGAAGGAGCAGTAGTGACTTACATATGGGAAGAAGGGAGTGAAATGGATATGGAAGGTATACCAAATGGAGGGGCAAAAGAAGTAGGGATTGATGGAAATGAACTGATAGCCACTACTTGCTCCTGAGTAGAAGAAGAGGGAAAGGGAGACGTACCTTCAAGCATGGGCATCATGTGTCCTGGTGATGGAAGTGACTGTGCAATACATTCTTCATGTTGCTGCTCAACTTCCACTTCAAGGTTAACAATTTCAACCTATTGGTCCATCGAATGCTCATGAATTAATAGAAACATTTGGGTAATGCTAATTGGAGAACTTGACACTAGAAGATGCAGATTAATAGTTGTTGCAGCAACTACAACTATAGAAACTGCAACATCTAACACTAAAATAGCTGATATTGCAATGGTAGACAAAGAGGTAGCACCAGTTATTGGCCTCTTTGCAACTTTCAGAAATGGAAGCACCTCTCGAACAATTTGCTTATCCAAAAAAGGTGCCTCATCTATATTTTGCTTCACCCACTGGGATCTTCGTTGAAACACGTATTGTTGCTCTTCTTCCTTAGGTGTCTCTTCCTCAGCTATTGGGCGCTCTTCTCTAACCATGCTTTCTTTACTATCAAATTTTTGAAAAATTTGAGGCATGACCTTGGTGAAAGTGATGGGTTGATAGACGTTAACAAATTCATCATACGCTTCCAAAAATGCCTCATCCATCTTCAACCCATAGGGTGATGTAATTTTTCCTCTGTGGACCCGCATAATCCACCAATTCATAATTTTCTCTTCATTCCATGTGGGCAATTGTTCCTTCATTTGGCCAAATAGCCCCGGCGGAGGAATGTGATCTTTGTGCACTGTGAGGTTATATTTGGCCTCCTGCTCATAGAAGTCGTGCCATGGAGGAAGTGACATCATATCTTCAATATGCCACTCTAAATCACGCCCATCAAAATTGTTACGATTTGCCTGGATATTGGGCCATGGACAACAATGAAAAGTATTGGCCTTAATTATTTCTAAAAAAATTTCCCAATGGGTCATATATCCATCATTGTGGTAGTTCTATCAGACCTAGGTCTTAAAGTGCCTCTATGAGTAGCATGTTCTGCCTGACATGGTTCACCTCTATGTTGTCGAACTTGAATGATATGATTCAAGTCATTCTTTTACCGTGCCCTACTCCATACACATCATTGGTATAATCTATCTGGTGCACCACCTCCATGGTGAAAATATGCTCAATCACAAAATATGAAAGCAGGAATGTCTTTCCCGTGAAGCCATAAATTCTTACAACCATACCTTGAGTGAGCAAAAAGATATCTCCTTTTATGTTGTGACAACCACCTCCTTCATTGCCCATGGCACTCTCTCGCTCTTACCACAAATTAACTCAATTATGGGCCCAAAAAATAGGTGGTTAAAACTATAGTATGACTCCCTCCTTGACAGACCAGGATTCCACGTATAAACAAACAATAATTCATCCTTTTCATCAACTTGTTTTATATCTATAAACAAAAAAAAATTGTGGAAGTGAAAGAAGAAATACCAAACAAGGAAGGAGGTATGCTTTAATGAATTATCCTCTCCAGTATTCAACTTCTCCAGCTGAATATGTATTTTTTGATATACGAAATTAGTCCAATCAAAATAAATCATATTTATATTCTTTCTCATGGTAGTTGGAGTGTACAACTCCACTTGAGGTATACATTGCACAAGTGCTGCTTGCCACTTGTGAACCGTAGAGTATGTAAAAAGTTTTGAAACCCATGCCAACATTGAAAATAAGTCTGGGCTCTTGAATTTTGACAAAGGCTTAGGTAGATTTGGCAGCTTCCCTAACTACGGCTCCTTAATTAGCTATGTCTCCATGAACTGGCGCATTGTTACGGTAGAAACATATCTTTCTTCTTTCTCATTGATGTGCAACTTTTTAAAAATCATATCGGATGGGGGTTTTAACCCATAAGAAAATTCTTCCCTTACTTCATCAATAGAGATAGAGAAAAGCACCTCCTTATTCGCATTTCAAACTATCCTGGTAACTGGGTTGTAAAATCGGGCAATCAACTTTACCAACTATGGGAAAGCATGTACGAGCGTACACAAATACCAAAATAACTATGCATAAAATGACATAGTCAGAGGGCTCTCTATCATTAATCCTTACTTTACTACGAACTCCACATCTTGCCGAAGCTTCACTACGCCCTTATTGGTGATCATGCAATCTCCGACCTCTGCCATGGTGTCAGAGTACGGGTCCAAATCTACATTTTCATTTTTGTGGGCCTTCTTGGATTTCATCCTACCTTCCACCCTCTTCTTCGACTATTTGGGATTTGTATTTTCTTTCACCTCTTTTATTTTCTTACCCATTGTGCAAACCCTGACAACTCTGAAAGCACTCTGCAGCTTCTGCAATAAAAAACCTTGAAAATGCACCAACAGAAAATTTTTAAAAATTTTAACTCTTGGGCAAGTTTACCTATTCTATTTATATAACGTGCCACAACTACCATAGTAAATGCAGTAAATATTCTTGGAAAATTTAGAAGGAGGTGCGCTTTACTTCCCTTAACTAGCACTATTCCCAATACTACGATAGCAACTAATTTTTAAATTTACCATAAAATCCTTCTTAAAATATGTGTCCTACCATGTAGAACTTTGAACAGTGTGCCCTTGCTGCTAAAATTGCCTTGGAAAAATAAATTCACCACCTGGGATCCAATGGGCACCCTTGCTCTTTTCGGTGTGAGATTTATTTCCTCGGGAATGCCAAAATGCCTCCCAATACAAATTTGGGTGCATGTTTTAAATTAAATACTCTGAAAATGCATCTCAACGTGCATGCACATATTCCAAAATTCACAACATGTCGGAGGGTGAAATCGCTTTGAGAGGGTGCTTTTAAAAATTTTATTTGTACTAAAAAATGTCACACGCCTGAAAAATCAATGAAGGGTGAAAATTCTTTGGAGGCACACTTAGCTTTATCTCCTTTCGCTCCAAAAACGTCTTCAACCTGCTTGGTTTAATTTCATGGTGAACGTCCTCCTTTTAAAAAAATTCCTTGCCCTTCTTTTCACCCCATTTTTAGAAAAGCACCTTTTAAAGCTTTTATTTTCAGAGCTTTTTGATTTTCTTCTTTCTCTTTCTCTCTTTATTCTTTATTTCCGCCCCATATGAAAGAAAATTAATAATAAAAAACTTACTTTCCCCTCAAAGCTTCTTTAATGATAGGGCCTTTTGGTTTTATCTTACTTCGATTTTGGTTTCATCGAAAGACTTTTTACAACACTCCCTTTTAAATTAAATGGCATGGGCTAGGATTATTTTTTTTTTTTTTTTCAAAAAATACGTTCACCCCAACGAGGGGTGAACGAGAGTTTCACCCCTCGTTTGGGGCGAAAGCCCTTTTGACCAATTTTGTTTTGACCATTTTTGTCATGATGAAATAGCGCTTGCATATAGTCTTTCCTTTTCTTTTTCTTTTAAAACTTGTGTTCACCCCATTGGAAGGAGAATGGGGTTTTTGCCTCTTCCTCACAGCGAAAGCACCTTTCATTCATCAGACTTCATTATTTTTTAAAAATCGGGCCCCAGGTGTTTACATTTCAAGATTTAACTCCTCAGTTGAAGCCATGACTTCTTTGCCCTTATAATTTCGTTGGGTGCTCTTAGATGTTTTTTCTTAAAATTTCTTCTCCTTTTAAATTTGAAGACGTGCAAAGTAGAGCATCCTTTTAACTTCAGAGCCTTAAAACTCACTCAAAACTTTTTAATACGATAATGTACGAAACTTGCAACATGCCTCTAGGGAAATGCTTGGGGTGAAATTTATTTTCAAATAGAGAAAAACATAAAGCAAAATTTTCTTTGACGCAAGCCTGGAATTTTCTAGTAGAGCCCACTTCATACTTCTCTTTTTCCTTTTTTTTAATAAAGCAATAAAATACTTGTAAATGAAATATGTACATATTTACACACTTGTACCTCTTGATTGCATCATTGAAAATAGGCCTTTAGATGAAGACCATTAACTAGAATCGACAGATCCCAACCATCCATATCTTGAAGATAATATGCATTCATCGAATTCACTGTAGAAACCTGAAATGGACCTTCCCAGATCGCATCAAACTTGTGGTGCTTCCCTGGCTTGGCTTTGTTCTCATTCCATTTGAGGACTAGATCTCCCACCTAAAACTTGCGCTCTATTGTCTTTCTTCCAAACCACTTTTATGTAGTTTTTGCATGTTCTGTGAAAGCTTCATATGTCTTTTCTCTCTCCTCTTCCAGTTGTAGCAATTGAGCCAACCTTGCACTCATAGGATCAAATTCATCATCTTCATCTTTGAACAACTGTAACGTTTGGAGAACAGGAAGCTCGATGTGAGTGGGTAAAACTACCTCTTTTCCATATACCAAAGAGTAAGGAGAGGCTTTAATAGATTTCTTTACTGATATCCGATCTGCCCACAAAGCCTGATTTAACAATAGGTGCCAACTTCTTTTATTGTTTCCTAGTGTCCTTTTTAAGATCTGTAGCAAGTTTTTGTTTGTGGATTTGGCCAGACCATTTCCTTATGGGTAATAATTGGAGGATGTCTTGAGATAAATCCCATACTTTCTTGTAAATTTGGTGATCTTGACCCCAATGAATGGAGTCCCATTATCTGTTACAATGGCATCTAGAACACCAAAATGGGTAATCAGTCCCTCAAGGAAAGAGATGATTGTAGCTTGATCTACTTTTTTAGTCGGAATGGCCTCTGCCCACCTGGTAAAATAATCAGTCATTGTCAAGATATATTTGTGCTCGATAGAGGAATGAGGATCAATAACTCCAATGAAGTCTAGTCCCCACTACTGAAAAGGTGCTTCCACTTGAATCGAGTGTAGGGGTAAAGATGCTTTCTTATTCCTACCAACATATCACTGATAGTTATCACAACTTTGGCTCACCTTGTGTGCATCTATAAAAAGAGTAGGCCAAAAATACCCAGCTCGGATGATCTTCAAGGCCATAGGCCTTCCTGCATAATGTCCATCGAATAAGCCAGAGTGGAACTCTTCCAATATTTTTTGCTTCTCTGACTCCTTCACACATTTGAGGAGTACTCCATCTATATTCTTATGGAACAACCCGCTTGGAAATAGGATATACTTAAGCGCTTGCAATCTGAATCTTTGATGTTGTGAAGCATCAAGATGTGATGGACATTTCCCAGAGGTAAATAATTCGACAAGGTCCTCTGTCCAGTCATGATCACCTGTAGCTCGATTTACAAAATTGCTTTCACTGATATCCTCATTCTGTATTGGAGCTAGTGATCTAGAAGCTGCACTTTTGGCCAGTTCTTGGTAGAGAGCTTGTCCATGAACCAACTTAGTCGGTCGAATCTCCACATCATATTCCTAAATATTTGAGACCCAACCTGCTCTCTTGTCACCTAATTCTCCTTGAAGAATGAAATTTCTGACATTAGGATGAATGACATAGACGACCGTCTTACTCTGTGAAATAAAATATCATAATTTCTTTAATGATTTCATGACCGCATACACCTATTTTTCGATGAAATTATACTTCTCTTGGTGCGATAAAATCACTTGACTCAAGAAAGCAATCAACTTTTCATCTCCGTCCTCTTGCTTCTGTGTGAGAACAACAACGTAACTCTCCTGCTCGCCTACTGCATAAAGGATGAAGTCTTTTGAATAATCTAGATTAATCAATACTGGTGCTTGGGTAATTCTCTCCTTGATTTCCCAAAATGCCTATCTTCTCACTTCCATCCACTTAAAATCTGCATTCTTCTTCAGAAGTTCGGTCATTGGCTTCACCACCTGAGAAAAACTAGCAATGAACTTTTGAATGAAATTGATCTGGCCAAAAAATGATTGTAGATCCTTCTTGTTAACTAGCAGTGGTAATTTCAAGAGCACCTCGGCTCTCGCAGGATCAATCGCCAGTCCTTCTTATGAAATCACATGTCCCAAGAGTTTTCCTTCTTTGACAGTGAAAATGGATTTCTTTGGGTTAATGGAAATTCCAAATTCTCGATATTTTTTGAACACTTGCCTCAAATGAGAGACGTGCTCTTCCCTACGGTGTGAGAAAACAGTCATGTCATCAAGGTAAATAACAATAACTCTATTCAACAACTCACCAAAAGTAATGTCCATAGCCCTTTGAAAGGTAGCACCAGCATTGGAAAGACCAAATGGCATTCTTTGATAGGTGAAAGTGCCCCATTTTGTAGTAAACATCATCTTGTGTTGGTCTTCATCCTTCACCTAGATCTGGTTATAACCAGAGAAACCATCCAACAACGAAAACCTTTGCGCTCTAGCAACCACATGGAGAATTTGATCAATCGCGAGTAGGGGTAGTGATATTTTAATGATGCCTGGTTCAGATTCCAAAAATCCACGCAAAGATGAATATCTCCATTCTTTTTTGAACTGGAACCAAGTTCGCCACCCATGTTGAGTGCTTGATAGGATAAATTATTTTTGCCTCTAGAATCTTCAACAACTCTGCTTTCATAAGCACTTCAATTTTAGGATTGATAGGTCATTGTTTTTACTAAAAAGGCTTTACCCCTTCCTGTAATTCAATGGTGTGCTGGATCACGTTCTTATCATATCCTTTTAAATCATGGTAGCTCCAAGCGATGATATCTGGAAACTCATAACATAAATTTTTAATATCTTCAAGCTCTTATGACGTACAGTTTGTTCCAACTTTGATAATATTTTTAGACTCCAACTGCATTTCCTTGTATTCCTTCGCATCCACCTTGATCTTATGTTTCTCTGCCCTATCATTTTGATCAAACAAACTTTCAAGTAAAATCAGTCCCCTAGGAATGTGATTGTTCTTCAATTGAATCATTCCTTCCATTTCCTCTTCAGCCAGTATTCTATCTTTTGCGCTTGCAACTTCCTTAATCAAAAAATTGATTATTTGTTCATCATTTTCGAACACTTGCCAATAAAGGTTTTTATCAGGGACTGAGGGTCTATAAATTACCCTCACAGTCTTGGGTTTCCTAACTACTTGCTCCATAGGAGAGAAATTAGCACCAAGGGAAGCTAGAATATTTGCATGTTTGTTTTGCTCCTAGGAAATCATCTGAATATTCAATGTTGTAAAGGACTCAAACAAATCCCATACCTTGTTACGGTAGGCCTTCAAATAGTGCTGCTTTGACACACATTTTTTTGTAGTCTGGTTGATGATGAGCTCAGAATATCCAAAAATTTGCAACTGTTTTATGCCCAACTTTTCAACTTTCTTCAAACCAAGGTACAATGCTTCATATTCGATGTCATTATTTGTGCAGCTCCAAGTCAAACGATATGAATAGGTTTTTGCAACCTTGATAGGAGAAACAAGAACAATACCAGCCCCTACGCCATTCTTGCACCTTGCACCATCAAAATACAACTTCCATAGCTGATTAGAGATAGGGTCTGGGGAATCAGAGACTTTTTCTTTAGTCTACTCAGGTTTAGTTATGGTATAACAACCGATGTCAGTTTTGACCATCGCATTGAAATCCATCAATGAGAACTCATCCTCTAGGTGGAGCTCACCAAGAGCTTCCTCCATCAAGTCCACTTCTTGCAATTCCTCTATCATCATGTTGACTGCACCAATGGACTTTTCTTCCTCTTCCAATTTTTCTATATGAAAAGTGGATGGTTTTTCATTATAGATGTAGATTCTTCTTCCCTTGAATGGGATCTCCAAATGTGAATAATCCAAGGAAAGATATCCTCCTAGTTTTGTTGTGAACTCCCTCAAAAGACACATGCTAAAGTATGGTTCCAAGTCAACCACCACTACCTCTTGGATGACAGTGATTTATGGCATGTTGTGTAGAATGATAGGAATATCCTTGATTACTCCCACCATTTTGATCGAGGTCCCATCCAACTATAATACCCCTGGACTGCTTCTTGTGTACTCCATCCCCATGACTTCACATACTACCTTCGGCATGACAGTAGTCGCAACACCAGAGTCAATCATACAATTATGCACAACCCACCCTTCCATTATGAGAGACAAATAGAATGAGGGGTGGTCTATTCTTATCAGTGGTAGAAGGTCGATAGTGTTTGTGCTAACACTATTTGGGAATGACTTTTCTTTTGATATTTTGCATATTTGAGAGATTCCTGCAATAAGTCAACTTGCCTAGGTAACTGTAATGCATCATATAAACTCACCTTTGCTAGAATCTTCTTCATTTCCTCAACAATATTATAATCGAAATTACCAAGAACTTTTCTTCTAAAGCCTATTCATACTTGTTATGATACTTTTGAGTAGCTTCCACCCTTTATCTCTTAGTCAATGATGGGTATTTGAGGCATTCCTTGGCTTGTTCTTTTACCTCTATTTGCACTTGAGCGATTGTAGGTTGTGAAGCTGACGCCTTTATCTACAACTTCTCTTGAGCTTGCTTGGGCAATAGATCCTTCAATAAGATATAATCTTGCTGCTTTGTTGTCACATCAGGTGCTTTCGCTTGTGGTTGCACCTTTTCATTTTGTACCTTCTGTTTAGCAGGAACTTTTAGAGGCTCCATTTCTACTGGATCAACAATCATCGACTTCTTTCCAGCCCTCGTAAGGACTGAAACTTGCTCCAAGGAAGGGACCATAAAGTTATGATCAACTTCTATTATCATATTAACTTGTCCACCAACAAAAATTTCTTCTAATGTATGTACATAGTTCAAATGAACCATGCATGTGTCTTCTCCATGAGGATCATTACAGGTGGAGCACCAGTATGCTTTCTTTGATGTACTAGTTTCTTCATTTGCCAACACAGTTGTATTCCTCTCAGGGCCCTTGCTAGTGGTTGGTTGCTCCCTAGTAATTGGTGGTGTTTGAAACCTCCTTGACTAAAAATCAGCTTCAACTTGCTTCTTCTTAACTGCCATGATTTCATTCGACATTGTCCTTATGATTGAATTAACAGATTGCATTTCTTGTAATAATTTCATGTAAGGATCAGGATTTGAGGGTGTAGGAGGTGCTAGTAAAGGTAGTGGTACTAGAGTAGTAGGTAATGGCAATGGGACATGTGGAGATGGTAATGCGGGTAATGAAACTAGGCAGGTAACTACAAAACAACTAGCATAGTAATTATGGAATACTTGGAGCGAGGAGTTGTGGAACTAGAATGGGAGTGATTTGAGGTGGACCTAAGCTCCATGAGGGAATAGGGTACATGGAAGGCATAGGCTATGAAAATGCACTCGAATATAGATATTATGGAAGATCGAGAAGGATGGGCATGGTTACCTTCGGAGGCAACTTACCTATGGCAATCAAATCTGCCTCGGCCTTCTGTGCCTACGTGTACAACTCTGGAAATGTATTTACATTGGCTTTTCGGATAGCCATACCAATATCTGAGTTGAAGGCCCAAAGATAGTAAAATGTAGCTTGCTCATGAGTGGGTTGAAGGCCATCAGGAACTCTCTGCCAGCTTCGGGTGAACCTGACATTGAAGTCCACTATCTCCTCCTACGGATGTCTTTGGATATTCGTGAATTGATGCAGCAAGGAGAAATGGATCAGCTTGCTCATGAAAGTTCTTGATTAGCAATTCTACCAACTGATCCCATGTGGTAATAGTGGCAGGTGGTAAGGATCGATACCAATACAACAATTTCCCTCTGAGTGACAACACCAATAATCTTACCATAATATCTTCATCTGTAATACCATGGATTGTCGCCAAGGATGCCACATCTTGGATATGCTCATAAGTGGTCTTACCAGTACCATCATAGGTAGGCAAAGCCTTCAATGCTGCTTGAGGGACTGGATTCTATGCTTGTAAATTCAAATCTCCTGAGCTATTCCATGCTAGGAACTACCTTGGTGGCTATGGTTGCTATGGTGGTGGGTTTTGAGCCATACTAACTGGTGTGTGAGGTTGAGGAGGTGGGATGCTAGTAGCAGTACTAGCTAGACTTGAAGGAATAGAAAACACACCAACTAATTATGAGGATGTTGCAACTGATGTATGAGGTGGAGTGACTAATCTAAGATGTTCTCCTAATCTTTGGGTGTCAAGTTCATAGAACTCAATGGGATCTTCAGAAATTTTGGCCTTCGATCTTGTGATCATGAAGCACAACTTTCGTTACCTTCACGTTTGGAGGCTTCTAGGTATAGCTGAGTCACTAGATGTTCTAACTTAACAATACAAAGGTGAACATCAAACCTTAATACTATTGAAAGTGGAACTTTTGAATGTCAACTTGAGATAATATTTGTTCCATCGACTATGGGTCTTACTGGGATAGAGACTGTCTATCCCACCGGGCGTGCCAAAAATTGTTGGTCAAATATCTACCTAAAATACAAACATACATTTGTGCGCCCTAGACATGACCAACATTGAAAGGTCAGAGGAAATAAATGTCCTCCGTGCCAATCTCTAGAGAGGGTTGGCTCCCTTACTAATCCTACACTGGTTTAAGTCTAGAGTTGCAGGAAAGAAATAGAAATAATAGAAAGAAATGGGAAATATAGCCACAAGCCAAAGATGTAGGATTGGGGATAGACTAGCAACAGGAATTCCAACCAAGTATTATAGCAACATAGAATAGAAAGGAGGTAAGAGAATCCACTTACAGTTCCTTAGAGATAACTTCTAGAATCACATTCCAGTACTCACACTTACACCAACAATGCCCAAATCTAGGTGCAGAATTTGAACTTAACAATAGATAGAAAACATGAATATGAAATAGAAATGCTTGAACAGAAAGAAATCACACATAGATACTACTTGCAAAATCAGAAGCCACAACTTCTTCTATTTATGTAGAAAACTTGAATAGTTTTTCTACAGAATGTCTATCCTCCTTTTACAATGGAAAATGAGTAGTATTTATAGAGGATTTTACCTCTTTCATTTAATGCACATGAAGACAAAATGTTTACAGATCAGGAACCTCTACGAAGAAATTCCTCCTCAAAGTCCTTGAAAATCTTCCTCCTGAGATAGCGATCCAGTTTCTAAGATGAAATCTCCAGGAAATCAACACATTTGGGTGTCGATGCACAAAAAATTGCAAAGCTGGTCATTGACTTGATGCCTCCATCGCTCCTTGGAAATTTACCCCTGTACAGGATGTCTTGGAACTCATGAAAATCACCCTATGATTTTAATGTTGCAGCTCCTTTAGCTTGAAATCGATAACTTCAGCCACTTCTCACCCCAATCATTAAATTCTCTTCATTCGCCTATCTTGAGCACCTTTGTTGACGTCGAAAGTAGAATTTTCTTGAAACTAAGCAATGAGCGAATTTGCATCCTTTAATTTTCAGCATTTACTCCTTATTCGTGCTCCCTCTTGTAATTATTTCATTATTGCATTCAATGTACAACCCCTTACTTTACTCAAATTGAAATTTTGTGTATTGCATTCATCTTCTTGTCACAGCAGCAATCAACTATGGAGAGAATCTGGCCAAAAACGTCTTATTACTCCTTTAGTTTTATGCTTGATGCTTCAAACCATCCTTGTGTTGTTTCACCTCTAAAAGAGACAACTGAAAGCCTTACCTTTCCTCCTAGAATGAAAGCACTTTACATAAGACGTCTTTTCCTCTTAAAATATGTGTTCACCCCCAAAAAGGGCAAAAGGCACTATCGCCCTCCACCTTGGGTGAATGTAGTTTTGACTTTTCAACACCCAATATTTTCATATTCACCCTAAAACAAAATAAAACCTTTGACACGTTGTTGGGTCATTTTCCTGTAGCTTCACCCCAAGGAGGGGCGAATAGGGCTTTCTTCCCTTATCTAGGGAAATAGCACTTTTATCTTAACTTTTCTTAATGCACACAAAAGTGCGGGCCACACCTTATATGTACGTTCACCTGAAGGAAGTGCGAAAGGTATTTTCGCCCCTCTCCTAGGGTGAACCTAGCATTGATTTTTCAATGTTACCATAGTGCTTGCTACTTATTTTTGGTTTCGTTCGAATCCACCTTGTGACGAGCTTTCACCCTAAGGAGGGGCGAATGGGACTTTCACCCCTCACCTAGGGTGAAAGCTTTATTGACTTGTCAACGCATTCATTTTAAATGACGTTTACCCCAAAGTGGGGTGAATGATTCTTTCGCACCCTCTTCGGGGTGAACATATTTTCATTAATTTTCAAACTTCGACTTTGGGCTCACCACAAATTTAAACACTTCAAACGTGCTTTCTCCTCAATGAGGGGCAAATTCACATCTACCAACTTAAGGTACCTTCTTTCCCCCTTTTTTTAATTTATATTCACCTAAAATTTGGGGCGAACGATTTTTTCACCTTACTTCTGGGGTGCAAGTGTTTTCCTATTTTTGCAAGAATAAAGACGTCTTCACCCAAGGAAGGGTGACAAAGATTTTTGCCCTCCTCTTGGGTCGAAAAGGTTGCTATATACATTTCCCTTAATATTTCAAGCACTATTTTTTTGATGTTCCACACCTTTTCCACAACCAATTTTCCTTGTAACACCCATTATTTTTAGCATGAAACTCATTAAAAAAAACAAAGGAGGTTAACATCCAAAAAATAAACTGCAACATATTATATCATTCAAAATATTGCAATCATAGTATTAATATATATTGTTTTTACAATAAAAAATTATTCAACAAAACTCCATCAAAAATCCCAAAGTAGCATAATATCGAAATTGCCAATAATGACATCCTTGTATTCAATAAGACTTGTGTAGATCATTTTTAGAATGTTCACACTACCTTATATCTTCTCAAGAAACATAAGGATAGAAGTTCTTGGTGGCATG
Source organism: Wollemia nobilis (assembly GCA_028583015.1). NCBI lineage: Eukaryota > Viridiplantae > Streptophyta > Pinopsida > Araucariales > Araucariaceae > Wollemia > Wollemia nobilis. The sequence continues at coordinate 1,347,431 of JAQPPZ010000690.1, read as the reverse complement.
AACTTCTATAGAAAATTCATCAAGAATTTTTCATATATTGCTCGACCACTTCATCAATTGTCCAACCAAAAGAATTTTCTATAAAATCCCATATCTAATCAAACCTTTCAGCAACTTAAGACAACATTATGTTCAGATCCAATACTAGTTCATTCAAATTTTCAACAAAAATTTGAAATTGAAATAGATACCTCCAATTATGTTATATGAGCAGTTCTTAAATAGGGAAGACATCCTATCACCTATCATTCTAAAGTTGCAAACTACACCATTCAATATGGTTGGCTATATAAGTTGAATTAATTGTGTGTTCCTACCAGTTTTGCCTGATTGATGTTAATTAAGGAGGTTCATTCTTCTTCTTATGGAGGACACTTTGGCACCACTAAAACTCTACAACATTTACAATGATACTTCTATTGGCCCTCCATGAGGAAGCACGTGGATGATTTCATTAGGCATTACTCCCTTTGTAGCCAATCTAAGCCTACAAATCATAAAATTGGCTTATATAAACCCCTTATTATTCCTTCTCAACCATGGTATTCTATCTCTATGGACTTTATTAATAGGTTGCCTATGATTTCATTTTTGTGGTGGTATGTTGATTTTCAAATATGGCCATCTTTATCCCTTGTAAAAAAACCATTAATGTTCCACAAGTTGCAGAATTATTTTTTAGTAAGGTATGGTGTCATTTTGGTTTACCTCTTTCTATTATTTTTTATCGTGATTCTATATTTTTGAGTCACTTTTGGAGGTCACTCTAGTAGCTTTTAGGGTGTCATATTTGATATTTTATAAATTTTCATCAACAAAGTGATGGTTAAACTAAAGTTGTCAATCAAAATTTAGTTCATTCTCTCAGTATATACTATAGTAAGAATAAATAGTGTGATAAGTATATTCATATTTTGTAGCATAGTTATAATTAGGCTACACATGTCTTTATGGGTCACTCTCTATTAGTCTCACAATGACACTGATAGGGGGGATGAATCAGTGTAGCTATTTTAAACTTAATTATTCAACATTCAAAGCCAAAATAATGAAAACATAAAACCAAATAAAGCAAGTATAACAAGAGAACATCACACAACACAAGATGTACCAAGGTTCACCGATTTGGCTACATCCCAAAAAATGATTGTTTGGACTCCCATACAAATCCAGCATTTGCAAAGCACCAACTTTACAATCAATTTACCATCACCCACTAGAAGGAGCACCAACCCCTAATTTATCTACACCAACAGAAAGGAGCACCAACCCCTGATTTATCTGCACCAACAGAAAGGAGCACCAACCCCTCTACCAAGAACACACTTGATTTTGATATTGATAATAAAATGGCATATATGAATGTCTTCACTGAAACCATAACTCTCTATGGTCTGTAAGCTCAATATCTAAAATTTTCTATTTCACCTAGTATAACATCCCTCTCTCTGCATTACTCAGAATTTGAATCTTCTCTTCTCATAAAAAAAAAACTGATTGTTCTCTTAGCTCGTTTTCCCAATTGGTAAATGCTTTTTGGGTATTATGCCACACTTTTTCTGCAAACTCATCTCAAAATTTCATCCCAAATGAATATCATATGAGAAATTTATACCCAAAATATTGAAGTGACGTTTTTCACCTCTCTCCAAAAATCACGGATTTTCACTCTTTATTTTTCTCCACGCACACTTCTCTCTTCACAAAATAAAGTCCCCACTTTTCAATAAAATCCCTTGTCACTTAAAAATCACACACTTGCATTATTTTTCCCTTTTCAATTTTAAAAAATATTTTCTTTAATGAAGCTTCTTAAAACAATATAACTTCCTTTTTTTATTTTGAGAAGGCATTTTGTCAAACACGTCACATGCAAAGAATTGACACCTTACTCGTTCTCTTAATTTGAACCCATGTGACACCTCAAAAAAAAATGAAATATGCTTTATTTTATTCCTTGAAGGTGTAACACCACTGAAACCGAAACTCTGGCAACTCTGCAAGGTCGAAACGGCCAACTGAAGGATTTTGCACAAGTGGAACAAATTGACATAAAAGTGACATGTACCATTTTTACAACAATCATAACTCTCACCTCGTAACTCTATTTTCTTTGAAATTTGAAACGTAGAATATTTGAAATACTAAATACATCCAATACGAATATCGTTGTATAAATCTTTACAGTTCACCTGTATCACCTCCATGAAAATTGCTACTAACACACTTTTTCTAAAAAGAGCATTTTTGTGAGTCTTGCAACGCTTGTAACATTCACCTCATTTATATTTTTTGGTGTAAATTTTGAATACATGTTCTTGAAGATAATTACCACATCCAGTTCAAATTTTACTATCAAATTCTTCTCGGTTTTCTCGCAGTGCTTCTGACAAAATTGCCCTTTTTTGACCTGTACAACCACTTGCCAAATCATCTGCCAAGATACCGAAAACTTCACGGATCAATACAAACACTATGATGACACCTCAAACACTGTTCTGGAATGTTTCTTGACATTTTGGCATGTTCCAAACTAATCCATCTTGTCCAACTATGCCCGTGATGACTTTTGTAATTTTTTGACAACTTCTTGACGATTTTTTCAACTTTTGTAAATTTGCATGAATAACCTGTAACAACTTCACCCGAACATCAAAAACATCCTCATAAGTATTGAAAATCACTGTACATACTCCTAAAAACCTCTAAAAAACTATCCCTTGCATCAACTTTTCCATCTGAGTGTGTTGACAACAATAACAATATTGTCGCTGCACCTTGCTCAACAATCTCCCCCTTTGGAATTGTTGGCAACACATGCACAATTTCCTGTAACTCTTCTCCCCCTTTGAAAACAAGACCAAAGGGCTGATGCAAACTCCCCCTGAGTCCATGAATAGAATTCTCAACCAAAAATTATTACACTTAGCAAAAATCACAAACATGAGCAAAAATATAAACAAATACACAAATGCTCCTCCTGAGAATGTGGCCCCAATAGCTAGTCAATTCTTGGGAAGTGTGACCACTCCCAATTTCTTTTTAAGGTACTAAAAGACTTCCTTGGGCAATGGTTTGGTGAAGATATCTGGTACTTGCTCTGTTTTTGGAACAAAATCCAACTTAACCTCACCTTCCACAACTTTCTCCTTCAAAAAATTATATCGGATAGCAATATGTTTTGTGTGAGAATGCATAACTGGATTCTTTGAGATGTTAATGGCATTGGTGTTATCGTACTTAACTAAAATTGACTCACTAAAATTAATGCCAAGATCCTTCAGAGTTTTTTTCATCCATAACACCTGCGTACAACACGTTGTCGCTGCAATGTATTCTGCCTCTGCTATGGATAAGGAGACTGACTCCTGTTTCTTACTATGCCACACGACCAACCTATCTCCAAGATAGAATACACCTCCACTGGTACTCTTCCTGTCATCTACACATCCTACCCAATATGCATATGAATACACAATAAGGGTGAAGTCCTTATATTTTGGATACCATAACCCATACTCCATAGTACCCTTGAGGTACCGAAGAATCCTCTTCATTGTTGTCACATGAGTCTCCTTGGGACTAGCTTGAAATCGTGCTACCATGCATACTTCCTATAAAATATCTGGTCTGGTAGTTTTCAAGTACAATAAGCTCCCAATCATAGATCTATACATAGTTTGATCAACATATGGAGATTTGTCATCCTTGCTCAACTTGCAACTTATTGTCATGGGAGTGCTAACTGGCTTACAATCCTCCATTGTGAACTTTTCAACATCTCTTTCACATATTTAATTTGAGAAATAAATATGCCCTTCTCCTTTTGATTAACTTACAATATGAGGAAATACGAAAGTTCACCAATCATTGACATTTCAAATTCTTTCTGCATCTTATTTGCTAAATCTTTACACAACTCATCTTTGTTGCTACCAAATATGATATCATCTATGTATACAACAAGAACAATATGATGACCATTTTCTATTTTGACATACAAATTACTATCCACCATACCTTTCTTGAACCCTTGCTGAGTAAGATAATTTTCTAGCCTTGCATACCATGCTTGGGGTGCCTATTTTAAGCCATATAACACTTTCTTCAACTTGCAAACCAAGTTGGGATCATCACCAAGATGGAAACCATTTGGCTGCTCAATATAAACCTCTTCTTCAAGTTTTCCATTCAAAAATGCTGATTTCACATCCATTTGATAAACTTTGAAATTCTTGTAAACTGCTAAAGCCATAAATATTCTAATTGCCTCTAGTCTGGCCACAGGTGCAAAGGTTTCCTCAAATTCAATACCTTCAACTTGTGCATAGCCTTTGCATACCAATTTTATTTTTTTCCTGACTACCTGTCCATTTTCATTCAATTTATTTTGAAAGACCCATTTAGTATTGATTATAGGTCTTGGTACTAGCTCCCAAGTCTTGCTTTTCTCAATTTGATCTAATTCTTCATTTATTACCTTCACACAACTTTCATATTTGCTTGTGTCAGCAACATTTTTGGGTCAATGCTGGATAATAAGGAGTAGTTACTTACTAATCTTCTTCTTGTCTGAACACCAACTATGGGGTCTCCAATTATTTTCTCTCTAGGATGATCTTTCTGCTAGCTATCTGTTTTGGATTTCTTGTTTTCTTCCACTTCTGAATCACTGTTTGAATTCTCTGAGTCAATTTTTGATTTCTTTTCTATTTCCTTTTCCTCAGCTCCTTCAATGACCTCTTCATAAATTGGGTAGTTCTCTTCATATCTAGTTACTCGTTCCCTTCCTTCATCAACTTTAACATCGGCACTATCCACAATTTTCCTTAGCCTCTTGTTGTAGCATTTGTAAGCTTTGCTTTTTGATGAATAGCCAAGAAAAATACCTTCATCCGCTCTATCTTCAAACTTACCAAGGTTTTCTTTAGTTCTTTTGATGTAACACTTGCTGCAAAAAACTTTAAAGTATCTTGTTGTTGCCTTTTTACCGAACCACAACTCATAAGGAGTTTTTCTTTCATGCATCCTCAACATGCACCTATTTTGGATGTATACCGTAGTATGGACTTCCTCTTTCCAAAATATGTCTGCTACTTTGCTCTTAGTCAACATAATCCGTGCCATTTCCTACACTGTCATGTTATTTATTTCTACCACACCATTATGTTGAGGTGTTCTAGTTGCTAAAAATTGTCTCCTAATGCCATATTTTTCATAATACTCTGTGAAATCCTCTGAAATGAACTCTCCTCCTCTGTCTGACCTTAAACATTTAATCATTTTTCTTGTTTGATTCTCAACTTGGTTTTTGAAAACCTTGAACATCTTAAAAGCTTCTGATTTATGCTTCAAAAATAGTACCCATGTCATCCTGGAATAGTCATCTATACACAACATGAAATATTTGTCACCGTTTATGCTTTGCGTTCTCATGGGTCCACATAAATCAGTATGTACTAGTTCCAAAGGTTTCCTTGTGTGGTACTCTTTTGTTTTAAATGAGAATCTAGTTTGCTTCCCCTTTTGACATGAAGCACAAATGCTATTTGATGGTTTGCCAATGGTGGGAATATCTCTCACTGCTTTCTTTAAGCTAATTTTTACTAGATTGTCAAAATTGATATGACCAAGCCTCTTGTGCCACAACCAATTATCTTCTTTCTATCCAATCAAGCAAGCTCCTTCTGAAGTCTCTGAGAGAGTGTACAGGTTGCCATATGTCCTTGATCTAGTTGCTATCAACTTCCCATTGTTTGCCTTTCTAACTTCACAACCTTGCTTCTTAAATATCACTTCATGATCTCTATCAAAAATCTGACTTACGCTCAACAAGTTATGCTTCAGACCAACCACACACAAGAATTCTTTTGACCTGATTTTTTCATCACTAATCTTAACTGAACCTCTGCCAACTATCTTAGCTCCATCATTGTTTCTAAACTTTACTAAACCACCTTCATATTGCTGCAACTTCTCAAATTTTTGTTTGTCACCTGTCATATGACTGGAGCATCCACTATCAAGTATCCATGGTGCGGATTTATTCTACGCTTTAAATGTCGTCTGTACGATCAAGGATTCATTTTCTTCCTTAGGTCGCTCTTTTTCTTTCCACTCAAGTTTGATTACAATTTTGGGCTCTTGTTTTGGATTTTCTTTTTTAGTAGCTTGTGCATGTTTTTTGAGAAATTTTCTATTTTGTCTTATTCCATTTGGCTGAAATTTTCTTCCCTGAAATTGATTTGATGCAAATGTACTTCGACAATTTCTTGCAATATACCCAAAATTATGATAGTTATAACATTCTACTGCATAATCCATCAAAGGTGAAAAAGTATTTCTATTGGTAAAATTCCTTGGTCCTACATTATACTTGTAATCGGAGATCTTATTTCCATAACCATTGCATTTAAAATAATAACTAGAAAAGAGATGATTGAACCTGGGTGGTGGTCTTTGCCATGTTATCATAGGAGCCATAAATCTTCTTCTTCTTTGATGCATGACATTGGTGAAGCCATCATTTTAAATTCTCCTTTCGTGCCTTGCATTATTGCTTTCCTTTGCATGATTCATTTTTGCTTCATCAACCTGTTTCTTCTCTTCAGTATTTGTGGATTCTTCATTTATGGCCTTTGATCCATTTGACGATTCTCCTTCATCAAAACCCAAACCAAATTTGATGCTTGTAGTCTTTTTGTTATTTATGATCTTATCCAACTTCAAATAACTTTCTTCACGTTTGTGATAAAAACTAATTTTCTTATTCATCTCTTCTAGTTGCATTCTTAAACCAACAATCTCTTCTTCTAGCTTGCTGCAATAATCTATTTTCATGGTTATTTGCACTTTGAGATCTTCGAAGATTTTCTTGGATTCTTCTATTTGTACTTTCAAATTTGTTATGATTTCATTTGCATCCTCAAGCTTTCTTGAAATTTTCTTATTCTTTTTTCTTTCTATCTTCAATTCATCTAGAGCTACAATTAGTTCCTCTTCCAAATTCACTTTTGCGTCAATTTCTTCTTCATCACATTCCTATTATTTTTCTATTTTTTCTTCTTTGAGTGCCATGAAAAGATCTTCACCTGTTTCCTTTTCAGAATACTCATTTGATCTATCTTTTGATGAACTGACAATCTTGGAGATGAAACTTTTTTTCTTGAAGTTGCCTTTTCTAAAATTTATTTTCTTCTTCCAATCACTTCTTTCTTTGTGCGATCCTTCATCACTTCTGTTCTTCTCATTAAGTGGATATTTAGCTGCAAAATACACAACGCCTCCACAGTTGAAACATTTAAATGGTAACTTTCCTCTGTATTTTCCTTTTCTATTTTTTAGTTTTCGAACAAAGTTTGCTTCCATTTCATCTGATGTCTCTTCTTCCTCGGATTCTTGTTTTGCTTTCATATTTTTATGGGCTTTAAAAGTAGATTCTCTGTCTGTGGGTTTAGATTTTTCTATTCTCATCTCATATGCAGTCAAAGAACCATGCATCTCATCCATACTAAAATAATTTAGAGCTTTAGCTTCTTCTATAGCTAAAACTTTAGAATCAAATCTTTGGGGAAGGGATCTTAATACCTTTTTCATGATGATAGAATCTTTGATTTCCTCGTTGAGTCCTCTAATCGCATTAATGACTTCATTAAATATCAACATATATGCCTCTATATTCTCATCGTCATTCATCTTTAATACTTTGAACTAAGCTCGATGTTTTTGTAACTTGGCCTTCTTGATCTTAACATCTCCATGAATGCTCTTCAGTTTTTCCCATATTTCCTTTGTCATTTTACAACCCATAATCTTTACCAGTTTTATGTCCACTAATCCACACATGATAGCATTCTTTGCTTTTGAGTCAGTTTCTTATCGGCAGCATCGGTTGGAGAAGTGGTGGGTATTATGTATCCACTATCTACTGAATCCCAAATGTCGTATCCCAAAGCACAAAGATATGTCTGCATCCTAAGTCTCCAAAATGCGTAATTAGTTTTGTCAAATAATGGTGCTTTGTTTTATGAGAAGCCTTCACCACCTTCCATTGTGTCACTTCCAATATCACCCTAGTCAATTAAGTCTGTTCAGGAACCTCGCTTTGATACCAATTGTTAGTCTCACAATGACACTAAGATGGGGGGTGAATCAGTGTAGCTCTTTTAAACTTAAATCTTCAACACTCAAATCTAAATAATGAAAACATAAAACCAAATAAAGCAATTATAACAAGAGATCACACAACACAAGATGTACTGAGGTTCATCGATTTGGCTACATCCCTAAAAATGATTGTTTGGACTCCCATCCAAATCTAGCCTTTGCAAAGCACCAAATTTACAATCAATTTACCAGCACCCACTATAAGGAGCACCAACCCCTGATTTATCTATACCAACAGAAAGGAGAACCAACCCCTGATTTATCTGTACCAACAGAAAGGAGAACCAACCCCTCTACCAAGCACCCACTTGATTTTTATATTAATAATAAAATGACATATATGAATGTCTTCACTGAAACCAGAACCCTCTATGGTCTATAAGCTCAAAATCTAAAACTTTCTATTTCACCCTATATAACATCCCTCTCTCTGCATTACTCAGAATTTGAATCTTCTCTTCTCACCAAAAAAAAATTGATTATTCTCTTAGCTCGTTTTTCCAATTGTTAAATGCTTTCTGGGTATTGTGCCGCACTTTGTCTGAAAAATTCTCTCAAAATTTTAGCCAAAATTAATTTCATATGAGAAAGTTATGCCTAAAATACTGAAGTGACTTTTTCACCTCTCTCCAAAAATCACGGATTTTCACTCTTTATTTTTCTCCACGCACACTTCTCTCTTCACAAAATAAAGTCCCCACTTTTCAATAAAATCCCTTGTCACTTAAAAAGCACACACTTGCATTCTTTTTCCCTTTTCAATTTTAAAAATATTTTCTTTAATGAAGCTTCTTAAAACAATATAACTTCTTTTTTTATTTTGAGAAGGCATTTCGTCAAACACGTCACATGCAAAGAATTGACACCTTACTCGTTCTCTTACTTTGGAGCCACGTGACACCTCAAAAAAAAAATGAAAGATGCTCTATTTGATGCCTTGAAGGTGTAACAACACTAAAACCGAAACTCTGGCGACTCTGCAAGGTTGAAACGGCCAACTGAAGGATTTTGCACAAGTGGAACAAATTGACATAAAAGTGACCTGTACCATTTTTACAACAATCATAACTCTCACCTCGTAACTTTGTTTTCTCTAAAATTTGAAATGTAGAATATTTACAATGCTAAATACATCCATTCTAAATATCACTACATAAATCCTTACGGTTCACCTGTACCACCTCCATGAAAACTGCTGCTGAAACACTTTTTCCAAAAAGAGCATTTTTATGACAGTCTTGCAACACTTGTAAAATTCGCCTCGTTTCTCAGTTTTAGTGGAAATTTGGAAAAAAATTTCTTGAAGATAATTACCACATCCAGTTCAAATTTTGTTATCAATTTTTTCTTGGTTTACTCGTAGTGCTTCTGACAAAACTGCCCTTTTTTGGCCTGTACAACCACTTGCCAAATCATCCGCCAAGATATCAAAAACGTCACCGATCAATCCAAACACTATGCTGATACCTCCAACACTATTATGGATTGTTTCCTAACATGCTAGCATGTTCCAAACTGATCCATCCTATCCAACTGCACCCGTGATGACTTTTGCAATTTTTTGACAACTTCTTGATAATTTTTTCAACTTTTGCAAATTTGCACGAACAACCTGTAACAACTTCACCCGAACATCAAAAACATCCTCATAAGCATTGAACATCACTATACATACTTTGAACAACCTCCAAATAACTTTCCACTACATCAACCTGTCCATTTGAGTGTGTTGACAACAATGACAATATTGTCGTTGCACCTTGCTCAACACTCTCCTTTGAGGTATACTATGAATATCAACATCTTCCTCCATATGATATTCTAATAGCTCTTCTTTTAGGTACCCAAGATAGGTACTTATTAATATAATATTGTATTATATATTGGTATGAGCCATAAATGAACTATTGAGTAACCATCAAGGAATACTATCATAGAATCATATATGTAACCATTAGGGAATATTTTCATATTATTATTATGCACTTTGTAACTCACGAAAGGTGAACCACCACATGGGTGACCTTGTAACTCATAGAAGGTGAACCATCACACTCTTGTATAAAGAGAGATGTACCCCCATTGTAAAATGGGAAGCCATATATGAAGTATTCTTTGTAAATTCTTGGCTCGTGGAGCTACAGATCTTATGGAGTGGCTTCCTTCCAATAAAGAGCATTGTACGGTGTTGCCCTACCTCAAGGATATTATCAATCTCTATCTTATTGTGTGGATTGTTATTGTGCAAAATATTTGTGGATGCATGTTTGATAATTCTACATATTGGTGAATGATTTATTGTTAATTAAAAGAGAGGATCATAAAATTTGGTATCATAGCAATGACTTTGGTAAAGTGAGGTTGTTTTACAGAGCTAGGGCATATTTTTCAAAAAATATCACATTTTGCAAAGGCCATATTTTTATTTCAGTAGTTATTTTTAAAATATTTTTATTCTATCATGTAGATCATTTTGAGTACTACAAAAATGATTGCTCATTTGTTAAACTCTAATAAGTATTGAGAAATTTATGGTTGTTTGAAATTGAGATATTTGTGTTGTTTTTTGGCTGTGCAATTTTTTTGTCAAAAGAAAATTTGTATTAAATTTTGTAGTAGTCATTTTTAGAAGATTTTTGCACCAACATGTAGATTATTTTGAGTACTATAAAAACAAAGCTCACTTGTGAAATTTTGATAAGTATTGATAGAGTTACAGTTGTTTGAAGTTGAGATATTTGTTTTGTTTTTTGGTCGCACGAAATTTTAAAAAAAAGCATACTAAATCTTTTAGCAATCACTTTAAGAATCCTTTTGCACCAACATGTAGGTTATTTTGAGTACTATAGAAATGATGGTTCATTTGTTAAATTCTAATAAGTTTTGAGGGAGTTACAACTATTGAAATTTGGGGTTTGGATGTTGTTTTTGAGCAGCACAAAAAATTCATGCAAAGGAAATATTTATAACTCTCAATCCGAGCAAGTAAATTAGTTGTCATTTATTTTGTTTGAAGCAAAATATACATAATTAATTGTTTGAAGAAAGAAATAGATGAGATCTCAAAAATTCTAATTTTTGAGAATTTTTGGCTATTTAAAACCCTAGTTGTTAGTTGTGGAGCTTGATTCTAATTTGGAGGTCTTGTTTTAGCCGCGTATGGACCCACTCTATGAAAGGATATGGACGTTATGTAATTGTGTGTCAAATTGCATGTTAACACGATTTTTTTTGTGAATTACTATTTTTGAAAAAAAATTGACGAAAAATATTTTTTTGAAAATAGTAATTACTAAAAACGGAATTTTTTTTGAAGAAAAATAATTTGCCGAAAATAGTAATTATTAAAAACGGAAATTAATATGATGAAAAATAATTTTCCAAAATTAGTAATTACTAAAAATGGTAAATTTATACATTAAAAAAATTGCCAAAAATAGTAATTCTTTTTTATTTTGGGGTCTTAATGATTTACCCTAAAATTGTAACCCTCGTTTTATAAGAGGATGTTGTACGACATTGGAGATAGTAGTGTGAAGTAGTGTGAAGGGTGTGAAGGAAGTGAAGAAGGAAGAGAGACTGTAATTGTGATATCAAAGAGGAAGTATGACGAATTTGTTGTAGGTTGTATCCCTTCGAGATTTTTTGGATGGAATAATAAGGCCTGGTTATTTTCTTCGTGGATGTAGCCCACATTGGATGAACCATGTAAATTTGTGTCTCATGTATTGTTTTATTCTTATGTGTTTTATTTCCGCATTTATTTATTGCTCATGTTTTATTATTTAATCCTAACACTAGCTACTTTGGAAAACAATTCATGGAGTTGCCAATATTCACTTGAGAGGATGATAAAAATGCTTGGGAATGGTAGAAAATTTTTAAGTCTTTTAAATCTTCTAAATTATTTTGGATGAGTGAACTTTTTTATTAATTACAAGGGAAATCTTTATCTTGGTTTAGGAACTTGGTTAATACTCATACTCTCCCAAACACATGGGAAGAATTTGACGTTGCATTTTTAAGCAAATGGGGATCAAACAAAAAGGATAATTATGTGCACCTTTTGTTTCAAGGCCAAATAATGGTCAAAAATATTTGTTTAAATATAAAAATTATATTTTCCAAGTTCATGGTTGCATTCAAAATTAAAAAAACATTTTTTTCGTTAACCCTAGCAACAAATATAATTTTATCAATACGTCTTAGACTAAAACGTTGCAATTTCCAGCAAATAAAATCAAAGACATATAGCTTGAGGGTAAAAATATTCAAAGTTTTGAATATTTGAAGCTCACCATAGATAAATATGTTTTACATTCAGATTTTCATGCTATTGAGATGAATGATGTAGATATTGTTCTTGGTTATCCTTGGTTGGATTCCTTGGGTACTATTAACATTAATGTGTAAAAGAAATTTATGAAGTTATGGTATCACAAAAAGAAGATAACATTGCAAGATATCTCTTAGTCTAAGGTGCAAGAATTAGGGGAAAACCAAGAAGTTGTAGGGAAGCAGGTTGTAAAAGATCATGAAATAGTATCTAAGGAGGAGGCAGTAATGGAGAGCAAGAAATAATTAAAAGAAAAGTACAAGCCAAATGAGGGCAAAAAAAAGGAAGAATCAAATAAAATAGAACAACGGGCTAATATTGGAGTTTATCACCATCCACAGCACCATGAGAGGCAACAATGATGGAGACAAGGCATAGATCAACAAGGGAGCTATGAGGAACATACAAGAACTTAGAGGAGCCCAAATTTTGGATATGCTACATGTTGTAAATGCAAGTAGGTATGGATGAAAAAAAGTAAAATTTAAGCTTCCAACGTATGGCATTAGAATCAACAAAGACCGCCACCCATCATAGTTTTATTGGGATGGATGGATGATCAAGATTGGTACCAGTACTCAGCATGGCTTAGAATATCATATTATTTAGCCTCTTCTAATATTTTGAGGATGAAAAATTTTGTAAGGGGGGTGGAATGTTAGATACCTAAGATAGGTACTTAATAATATAATATTGTATTGTATATTGGTATGAGCCATAAATGAACTATTGAGTAAGGAAGACCACATGTCAAATTAGAAATAGGTAGGAGAATGCCATAGAACCATATATGTAATCATCAAGGAATATTATTGTAGAATCATATATGTAACCATTAGGGAATATTGTCATATTATTATTATGCACTTTATAACTCATGGAAGGTGAACCACCACATGGGTGACCTTGTAACTCATGGAAGGTGAACCACCACATGGGTGACCTTGTAACTCATGGAAGGTGAACCTTCACATTCTTGTATAAAGAGAGATGTATCCCCAATTGTAGAAATTATATCAAGTATTCTTTGTAGAAGTCTTGGCTTGTGGAGTTGGAAATCTCATGGAGTGGCTTCCTTCTAATAAGGGATATTGTATGGTGTTGCCCTACCCCGAGGGTATTATCAATCTCTATCTTATTATGTGGATTGTTATTGTATAATTTATTTGTGGATGCATATTTGATATTTTTGCATATTGATGAGTGATTTACTATAATAAGAAGAGATGTTCATAACATTTGACAATACAATATTATATTATTAAGTACCTATCTTTGGTACCTAACATCTTCCCCCATATTCTTTAGCACATCAACAAAAGAAACAAGTTCAAGCTTCACATTTTATTCAAAATTTGACAAAAAATTATGCCCAAGTGTAAGCAACTCTTTAGATTTCTTAGGCTAAGTACAAGGAGATCCATCATTAGTATTATTTCCCCTTCATCTTCTAGGTTAGGAATAAAGTTTGGCTTTATATGGATAAGCAAATATTCAAGGGTCAACATCATCATAAGCTCAAACCTATTTGATATGACCCTTATACTATTACTCAACAGATAGGAGCTAATGCCTTCAAACTTGATCTTCCATCCCAACTCAGTATTCATGATGTAATTAATTTTAATTAGTTGAAAAGGTATGAACCACCTCATTTGGAAGTTAAAGTTCCACTCTCGCATCTAGAGCATCTTATTCCATATTTTCATCCTGCTTTCATTGTAGACACTCATTTTGATGTTTGGACATGAACTACCAGGAGAGGGACTACCACTACATACTTGGTTGGTCGTAAGGATACACTGCCAACCCAAGCAAAGTAGGTTTTTAAGTCATATTTTTAATAGGTTTTTTCCATATTCATGAGAAATTGGATACACTTTACACTAGAGATGGAGTAATTGATAAGGCTTAGTCTCTATATAGAAATATTTTATATAAAGAAGATTATTATGTTTAGTATCTTCTAAAATAAAAAGTATGTCTTATATGAAAAGTATGTATTCTTTAGAAAGTGTCTTATTTAAAAAGCATGTCTTCTAAAAAAAAGGTATAATTATACTCCTTTATACGATTAGATATGAATAATATTGGGTGCATAAAATTTCATTAAGAAAACTCTCTCTTTCAATGTTTCCTTTCTATTCATACATGTTCATGCCAATTCTTGCTCATATCAATTATGTCCACCATTCTAGGGTCTTATGAAGTACAATATATTCAATCCCATAGAGAAATTTTTTGCATTGATGCACATACTAGTCTTGATTTAGTTATAAATTTCTACTTACAAAACATGATTATTGTAGTCTATTTGGCAAGGGATGATGAACCACCATTGATGATCATAATTATTTATGGTAGTTTAGATGGATTTAGTTGATGAATAAAGTGGTACATGTGTAATGTCATTGTCCTTGGTTGATAAACTAAAAATCCATAGAGAAAATATTCTCTCTACTAGAAGTCATTACTATGCTTATAATTGTAAAACACAAGATCTTGTGGGTTACATTTGGTTGCCAATTTTAGTTGGGCCTAAATAAGTGAGGGTAAATTTTATGGTGTTTAATTTTTATAACTATAACATGATATTAGGTAGACCTTGGACTAGTAAGATGAGATTCATAACATCCTTTGCCTTTCAAGTATTAAATATGCCTACAATGATATAGTTTTCACCATAGAAGGAGACTTAGACCCTTTGGGGCCTCATCCTCCAAACCATAATTTTTTTTATTCTTATATGGATGTGACACAAAATATTTCAATTTATGAACATGAGTCTCAACGAAATTCTGAAAGGAAGTTATATAAGGGGTATACTAAATTTCACTTAAAATGCCCCCAAGATAGGTATGAATCCAAATATGGTCAACCTGATATGGATGTTATTATTCCCCTTCCTCATTACGTAGTTGAAAAATTTCCACCATTGTTGAAACTTCAAAAGAGAGATCATATTTTGTTCTATCATTGGTTGGCCAAATTATGTAAAGCCTAAGAGGATGTTACCAAATTGAAACAAGTAACATGTAGATATGACAACATGGAGAAGGAAACTAATAGTAATGCAAATAGTGATTTTAATAAAGCCTCTAAAATTGAATCTAAGAATTCTCTTAGTACTACTCCTATTTTTGAGGTGGGTGTTGGGAAATACCAAGTATGTTCAATGGAAGTTTCAATTTTAGGTGATGAAGTTATTCAACTTAATATATTTTTTGTGAAGTCAATACCAATAGTTTGTTGGGCTATTGTGTACTTATGAGTGATGAATGTAATTATTACAAAGCTAGGCTATATATGCATAGAACAATAAATATTTATGTTATATTTGCATCAAAACCTTTGAATAGGCTAAGTGAAATAGGATTTATTCCCTTACCTAGGCATTTAACAAAGTAAGAAATATATCAGTTTTAAAATTGCTATAGAGATAGACCAATGGCTGTTCTATCTTTAAAAATTTTAATTCGTGTGCTTTTATAAACCATTATAAATTAGAAATTCCTATTGGCCTGCCCTCTATTAAAGTTTCTTCAACAAAATTAGGATCACCTCTTAAAGTGATGACCCTAATTAGGACTAATATTTTAGCTATTTAATATCATGTTCTTATAATTCAAATAGTCCTTAATGACTATTTGACCTAAGAGACTCCTATTATTCCTAGATAATCTAATATATTTGATAAAATTTCTCTACAACCATGATTACTGTTTAATGTGGCGATCCTAGTTCCTTCTATTTTTTGGAAACTAGTGAATTTCTAAGCATTTATTGATATCCCTATTAGCTTATTTCTAGATCTATAAATAGTTTCCTATTTATATAGGTCATTTGACAAGTGGTTGAATAGTTTGATTCATCCTACATCCTCCTATACAACCAAGCACTTAATTGAAGATAAGTTTTCTATTAAACTAAAAAGTAGGGTTGTCATTGATGCTTTGATGAAGGTTTACAAGTGAATAAAACCATACCCTAGTACTCACATCCTTATCCTTCTCAATTCTTAGTAACATGCTCACATCCTCTATAGGCTTAGGGGCAAGAGGCATGCAAAAAAACAATAGTTCAAATCCCAAAAATATCCTCTTTCTTCCATCATTACCTAATTATGAAGGTATCCTAAAATTCTTATATGCTATAAATAACTCCCTAACAATACCATAATATGGTTTTTCTTCCTTCAAGAACCTAAACTTTACTAGGGGAGGCACAAGTGGGATGACTATGTTTATTAGGTTCAAATTAACTCCTATAAAATCTTTCCCTACTTAAAATCATTTTGAAGAAGGCAATGTCATGAATATTGATCCTACCATAGATATTAATATAGGTAACCCTAAGCAACCAAGCCTAGTTAAAATTGGGGCGACCTATCTAAATAGGAGCAAGCTATTTTTATTGACTTGCTTAAGGGTTATAAATATGTCCTTGCTTGGGAATATTATGACATGCCTAGAGTGGATGAAGACTTGGTTATCCATAACATTGTTACCTATAAGGACATTTATCCTATACAATAAAATCAAATAAGGTTCTCTCATCTCATTCAAGACCTATGCAAAATTGAAATCATTAAGTTATTAGATGTCAAATTTATCAGACCTACTAATTACTTAGGTTAGGTATCTAACATTGTGACTATGAAATAGAAAGAAAATAATATTATCTACATTTATTGTGATTTTAAAATATCAACCTAGATTTCCCTAAGGATAACTTTCCTTTGCCCTCTATTGATGTTTTTGCTAATTCTATCATATGGTATGGAAAATTGTCCATTATGGATGGTTATTTAGATTACAACCAAATCCAAATTGCCCTCTAATATAAAACTAAAACAACTTTTACTATACCCTAGGTCACATGTTATTATGGTGTCACACCCTTTGGATTAAAAAGTACTAGTGCTATCTATCAACGAGATACGAAAATCGTATTTCATGACTTGATTTAAAAGATAGTGGAGTCTTATCTGGATGACATTTTGGGTAAGTCTAAGAAGTACGCTAACCACCTAGTAAATATTTATGTCATATTTGAGTAATTACATCACTATAAAGTTAGACTTAATATCAATAAGGTGTATTTGGTGTTACTAATGGTAATATACTAGGATTTATGATGTCTCATAAGGGCATAGATGTTGATCATGACAAGATCAAATCTATGGATGTTATGCCTCCCCTTCAAACTATTAAAGATATCAAATTCATCTTGGGTAAGCTCAAAGCCATTTATTCATTTATCCCTTAGTTAGATTTTAAAAGTTAGCTACTAATTCATTTGCTTAAAAATATATTGAATTCAAATGTGGTGAAAGTTATAACAAGGTCTTTCTTAATCTCAAGAAATTTCTTTTGCAGACCTCAACTCTTTGCCTACCCAACTACGTAATTCATTCATTATCTATACCTTAATTTCTCATATATCCTTGGGAGTGGTCCTTACTTAACAAGATGATAACAATAAGGAGTATGATATGTATTATAGCAGATGAATAATATTTTTAGCTAAAACCTTAAACACTTCCATGGAGAAAGACTACCTAACCTTTTAATTTGATTATAAAAATCTAAGACATTATATGTTGTATCAAACAACTTATGTGGT
Source organism: Wollemia nobilis (assembly GCA_028583015.1). Taxonomy (NCBI): domain Eukaryota; kingdom Viridiplantae; phylum Streptophyta; class Pinopsida; order Araucariales; family Araucariaceae; genus Wollemia; species Wollemia nobilis. The sequence continues at coordinate 1,329,304 of JAQPPZ010000690.1, read as the reverse complement.
CATTAAAACTAATACCTTGAGATACCTTCTACAACAATATTATATCCCTAGTGATATTCGATATAACAAATGGATCATTATGATGTAATAATTTTATCTCCATATTATCACACAAAAAACTATGAAGACTTAAGTGATTTTTGATCAGTTGGCAACAACTCCTAACCCTATATAACAACCTTTAAAGGAGGCATTACATTATGAGGATATAATGGTCATTTGTTGTGCTCCTTACTTTATAATATTGCCTTTCTCCATTACCTCTAGTCTTGTTTAGGAGGTTGTTCCTTATGATAAACAAGAAAATATTATCTTGGAGTCTTGTGAGGCTTCCAAGAGGCATTATGAAGCTAAGGCTAAATCCAAATCTTGATACATTGATCCTTCACTTTTATGAAGCAAAAAATAAATTTGGGGGATTTGTAGCCTTTCTCAAGTCTCCAACTAACCTAGTTGTTTTTATGGATTTTTACCTAAATTTTATTGGCATTACTAATAATGTTATAAAATTTGAGGCTTTAAATTTAGGGCTCCTAACTGGACAACATATAAATGTTAAATGCATTGAAGTGTTAGGAGACTCCCAAATTGTGGTTCTTTAAATCTCTAGTGAATATACAATCAAAGACCCCCATTTGATACCTTACCATAAAATGGATACAAATTTAATCAATGCTTTAGAGTCCTCTATTAGTTATTCCCAAACATGGAAAAATACTAAGGCTAGATCTCTAGCCCCTTTGGCTAGTAAACTTATACCACATAAAAATATTATTGAAATAAATATTGTGGTAAGCATTCACGATTAACCTATGATATCTATCATTAAAATTCTAGTGGATGTGCATCCAATAAAGGTCAATGCTATTAATTTCCAAAATACTAATAATGATCCTTGTTATGGTAACATTTTATTATTCCTTGATAATCAAACTTGTCCACCTCAAGTTAACACTAAGCAACAAGCTTGCATATGTAAAAGATAATTTTATTATGTCATCCTTGATGGGGTTTTGTGGACGACAATCCTGATGGTGTTCTCTTATAATATCTTATAGAAGTCAAGATGCCCATATCTCTATTTGATGTCCATAGTGGTAACTATGGAGGACACTTTAGTTTTCATTCCATATCACATAAATTGTTAATAATCAGTTACTTATGACCAATAATGAAAGTTGATGTTAATAATTATGTCAAATCCTATGATAAATATCAGTTTTACAAATATAAAACCAAATTCTTCATCCAATTGGGTCTTCTTAGTATTTTTTCATTTGGTATATTGGCCTTGTAAAAACTTAACTCTCCTATGTCCTTATACAGGCACAATTTTATCATCATAGCCATATAATATTTACCAAATGGGTGGAAGCTATGCCAATAACAAATTAGATAGCCCTCATTGTCTACAAGTTTATCTTTAATCAGATTATGTGTCACTTTGGTATCTTGTCTACTCTTATTTTATATATAGTACTTCTTTGAAATTAAATAAATGCTTGAATTAACTTCTCAATTAGGGATTCAATACCAAATTTTCACACTTCACTATCCATAAGGGAATGGTTAAGCTAAATCTAGCAATAAGATTTTAGTAATCATTTTGAAAAATAAAGTTAAAGAATCTGAGAAATATTGGTACTTAAAATTATATCTTGCATTGTGAGTATACCATACTAGTATTTGGATTTCTATAGGAGCAATCCATTTTTCTTTAGTCTATGGTACTGAAGTTGGTTTACCTCTTAAAATTGAATTGCCTTCTTTGCATATTTCTTTAAAGAATTTATTTAGTCATTATGAGTACCATCAGGAGTATTGGAAACCCTATGTTTCCAAACTTACTACTCTTTATTAGATGTATCTACATGCTCTTGAGCATAATAGAGCCTACAAGGGTTTTGTTTCCAAGTAAAATAATAAGGTCTATCATTGTGATTTTAAATTCAAGGATCTCATCGTCAAGCTTGATAATGTGTATAATAAGCCCAAGTGTAATATTATACATAAATGGATCAATCCATATACTATCAAAGAGCTATTTTTATGTGGGAAAATAAAATTGTAAAAAATGAATAGAATTGAGTTGGAAAAACCCATCAATTCCATGCATGTCAAATGCTTTTATACGTAGCCTTTCAAACCATTTTTAAAGTTTATAATTTTCTTAGTTTACCTATTGACTTTGATGCCTTATTTTTTATATTGATTGTTTTGATTGTTTGTTTGTGAGTATCAATCCTATACATCCTTCAATTTGGCACATCTTGCTGTGTCTCGTAATGTTTCATCTCTCCTAATTTAGATTGCTACTTAAAGTGGCTACCTTAATTATTTTAGTTGTTTAGCTCTCATGTTTCCTACATTCACAAGTTTTTTACTTTATTGTTATTGTTGTATGATTTGTATTTCATTTTTATTGTTTATTGGTATTTTGTGTGTATTTTTACTAAAAAAAATTGCCACTAACTTTGTTTGTCTTTGTTTTCTTTCCTTCATCTTAGTGTTGTTCTTGGTAAAAAGGGGCACCAAGGTGTCTTAAAATATTTTCTTGTTGTTTTATGTTATTATGCAACTTTAAGTGCCACAAATTAATCACCTTAGTTCACACCATGCCATCTCCCATATTGTATGTGGTTGGAACACCAAGGCAACATTTATTTAAATTTCTATGCAATACACAACATTCAATCTATCCAAAAAATCAATCATTTTTGGCATTCCATTGTACTGGAAAGCATACCTTATTGAACAACATGCTTGGATATATATTATAGTATGTGAACCTCATTGTAATAAGGTCATGGTAACTTTCCATTCCATGGGATCTCTCTACCTAGGGGCACACTACAATGTCTATCTAACATTCTTTTTTTCAGTTTTTCTATTTTGAAATCTCGTTGTAGTTTCAAGCATACCTTATTAAACTATGCATTTATTTGGATACTATAGTGTGTGACTTCCATTACAATAGGGGTATGGTGACTTTACCTTCCATGGGGTTCTTTCCCTTGGGATGCATTATAGCATATATCTAGCCTATTTATGTTCACATCTTTGTATATTTACCCAATGTAGTAGCAACTATGTTTTGTCGAACAACATGCTTGGTTGAACAGTATCCATGCATGACATAATTGGTTTTTCTTAGTCTATCCCATTATAATTACGAGTGTGTTTGTTTGTATTTGGAACTTGTTGGATACTACATGCAGTTTGTCTACTACAATGGCATGTACGGAGGAAATATCATCTCATACATGGCCAATACTAGAGGGAGGTAGTGTTTGGTAAGCACATCACTAAATGTTACCCAAATATTTCATGCTTTAGTAAGAAAGAATCTAAATCATGATGCATGACATTGAATGCTACTCAAATCATACATACAACTAGAAAGTTAGAAATGATAAAAATGATATAACATTGAATATTACACAAATCCTAAGTGCATGTCATAAACATATTATTATGGAATTGAATCCTACACAAATCATTTGTTGTCAATAATATCATAAGTTTGGTGTAACTCTTTAATGCTCAAATTTTAATTTTGTTTGGATGAAGGTAATTTCAAATTTTATTGTGAAATTATTACTTTATTGACTTGATTTAGGTATTTTTTGTTTATCTTGTATTAATTTATGTTTTTTTTTATAGATTAAAAGTGGGTTTTAGTAAACGATCCCAAAACCTGATTACAATGGAACAGATTACAACACATTACATCAGAATGAAACAAAAGGAATTTGTCCAAGGATGGACAAAAGTACAGGCAAGGACATCCCAAAGGAATAAATTAATGAACACGCTTTCCTTTGCACCAGATGAAGACGTCTTCCTTTACGCAAAAGTAAAATAGGGCAGGAAGGGAAATCCAACCAAAAATCCAAATTTGAATCAAAAGGCGTCAAACAATATTTTGAAGCAAACAAAGGGCGGGAGAAAGCGCCAAATCGCCCCAACCACTAAAAATACTTTTGAAACTTTCCCATAGGTGAGAAAAGGAAACAAAACCAAAATTTTAAAATTTGAAACATCCCAAGGGTGGGAAAACCAGAAACCACCCTTGGGAAACAAAGATCTGAAGAAAAACAAGCATCCCATACAAGGGAGACCAGATAGAAGAAAAATGGAACAAAAACCTGAAAAATGATTATGTAGTGGTTCAACAGCAAGAGGAACACCCCAGGCCATAGGGTCCTTATGCAAAAAAGGAAGCCTTCAAAAACACCTACCCAGCAAAGGAAACAACAACAACAGAACAACACTTCTAAAGGAAAGGATAGGAAAGTGCCACAAGAATTCACCAGGAAGGAAACACGAGGATGCATAACTACAGATGTTAGAGCACCAACCAAAATGCAGAAACCATACATCCTAGACAACCTTCAAAAATAGCTTCAAGTTCAAAGAAGAGGAAGTCCCACAAGGAATCAACAACAATAAAATCAAAGGCTTTGAGAAGCCATGAAAGAAACTGAAAACCTGTAAGAACTACCACTTCAAACCCAAAGAGCAGAGTCACAGTAGAAAGCACATGGGAAACCCCTAAGACCAAAAGGATGTTGTGCAAAACTACTCATGAAGCCAGAATTCCTTAGACCCACCAAAAAATAGCTTCAAGGAAACAAGGAGGAAAACTTGTAAGGATTCAACAACAAAAAGACCAGAGGCTGCAAAGCCATGAAAGGAACTAAAATCCTGCAAGACCCACCACCTCGAATCCAAAGAGCAGAGTCACAGTATCAAGCATGTGGTCCCACCTCAGACCAAAAGGATGTTGTGCAAAACTACTCAAGAAGCCATAATTCCTCAGACCCATCCATTTGCAATTGAAGATCCTCAATGAGAATATGTCAAGAAGACTTCCTAAAATGACTTGAGAAAAAACCCTAGGAAAACTCCCAGGGAAAAACCTGAACATATCCCAAAACCCAGGTACAGAAGGAAAAATGTGGAACAGTGGAACATAAAATGGGACAAAAATTTTCCTACCTTAGAGAAAGGAAAGGGGAAAAACAATGGATCAAGGATCTCCCCCCCCAAAGGAGATCGTCTGCAACACCTTCCTTTCGTGAAGGATTGGAAAAAGTACCAAGGAAACTGGGAAAGGAACAGGATCATGGGACAAGGATGAGGAAAGGATGCAAGTAAGAGGAACATTAATTCCATGGGAAGTCGCCCTGCAAATCCCCCCTCCCAAGTAGTTTAAATTAGATGACCTAGAAGGCCATAGGTTAACACAGGCCACAAGTAAATCCAATCAGGCAAACTAAAATTGTATAAATTTATGTAATTGTATGAGATATTTCATTTTTTTCTCAATCATAATCTATCTTCAATATGTAATTAGAGAGCTAATACATCCCCAAAACATCATAAGAACCTAAGGTACATATAGTAAATTATACCTTAGGTAAAGCTTATTAGATTAAGGAAGCAATCTCTAATTATAGTCTATATTAAGCATTTAGGCCCTATGGTCATCTCACTCTCCATAGATAACTATATCTATTATCCCCAAATTTGTACTTATAAACAAAAAATAGTAAATAAAGAGTTTATGGCCCCATGACCAAACAAAATAAAAATTTGGTTGCCACATATTTTACCTAAAACATTTATCACTGAGGCTTTGTGCTCTTCTTAATGATGATCCACTAAAACAAAAATACATTGTTCTCATTCTATATCTGCTACTATGGGTTTTGATCCCTAAGGCCTTTATTCTATCAAGTATTGTTCCTATTAAGGACACTCATTTCTATAGTGAGGTCCTCCAAATATGTAATATCCTTTAATAGATATTTGTCTTGAAGGTGCATCTAGACATTTATATGACTACTCTAACCACCTGCTAGTCACAAAAGAACTCTAACTCATATTTGACCCTTATTAACATGGATAATTAGGTCCCTTATAATGAGGACCTCTAGACTAAAATCTATCCCTAAAATCAGTAGAACTATCCCTATTTCCACTCTACTCAATGTGAGAGTGTTGGGTCATCATGATATCTAAGAATATTAAAAGCCTATATTTAATGGGTCCAATGCTCCCTCACCTAGGATCCTCTTCATGATGTAAAAGTTTTGTTATCTCTTTCAATTTAATTGGTCTTTATAGGTACAACTTTTATTGAATAGGTAATCAAAGGTAATGAATCAACTGATTTATCTTCAGTATTTCATTCTCAATGTAATTAATATATTATAATAATACTAAACTATTAGGCCAATACTTGTCCACCATCATGTTGAGCGTGCAAATGGCACATAGTTAAGGGCATGATAATGCACTTGGAATAGATATTTGTTCCCTCTTGAAAGGGAAGTATTTCCCCCAAGGTTTAGGTATGCCAGGTCTTGGTCAATGTGGATAGACTCATAGGTTATTGATAATTATTCCTTTAAAGGGGTCTTTGTTGGTTATGTTTAAAAATATAAATTTCCTAGTACAATGCTTAAAATTAAACCAAACACTTAATTGTCTAAAATAATTCCATTACAATAATATTTAAATAAACATGAGCTAAGTGGGATTAAAATTGAGCAATAAAAGATACATTTTAAGCTCAGTAAATTATGATTACTCAATTCATATCATTCATTGCATTTAATATATATCACACATATATAACAACAATGATTATTGAAGTTGTATGAAATTTTAAAATACACTGTAGGAAACCAACTTCAATGCTTTGAATGAAAATTAATCTACTCCTAATTTAAATAAGATTCAAAGAAAATTCAAAGGTTCATGGGTAAGAGAAAACAAAGAAAAACAAGCTAATACTGCCTTGAACTCTAGTTCCAATTCGATAAAACAACAAATTTAATTTAAACTAACTTTGGCCCAACCAGTATTCACACAGCCTGAGGTTCGAGATGGTGTAATATTCAAAGGATCAAAAAATAGTGAAACGAATTGAGTACAACCACCATCAACATGCACAGATTGAACACAATAAATTTCAAAAGCCTTATATTATAAAGATGTTCGTTGAGTACACGAATTCAAATTTGTCCACTCAAGTGGATTACAAGAATAGAGCTCAAAAGCATAGAGGCTTGGTTCAAAAAGGCCATCCAACTACAAGCAAATAAAATGCAAAGGAGAAAAACTAAAGAGCTAGCTAACAAATGGTTTTCAACCATTGTAATTGGTTGGTGAGCCACTATTTATACATTTTTTTAGTCTTCACCCAACGTTACATTTTGTAATTAATTGCTAATTAATTCTACAACATACTCCTTGAGATTTTCTTTTCATCCATATTGTAGCCATGCCTTATTAAGTTTGCACTACTTTAGCCATACCTCATAAAGTTTTCATTTGCACGATGCTTGGAAGCTCTACAATGGCCATACTTTATTAAATTTTCACTTCTCTACACAGTATGGGTTAGCTATGAATTTCATTCGTCCACTATCTAGTATGTTTGCACTTCCTTGATCTACATTAAAATTGCATGTTCACCACTAAGTCTACCATATTCAGTATAGCCACCAGCAAGGATTCTACAAAATGACAAAGGAAAGAAACAAGAAGTTAAAATTTTAAAAATATATTTTTTTTTTGTTTTTTATTTTCTATTGTTTATTTTATTTATTTATTTATTTTTATTAAAAAATTATGGCTAAAAACCCTCTAGCACCAAGTATAAACAATCGTTCTCACACTCTATTAGGTTCAGGGGAAAGTTTCTGGGTCATTGATTTGAAAGCATTAAAACCTTGTCTTTTCTATTGTTTAATCATGGTTGTTTGTGTCATTTCAAGAATAAATTTGGGACATTAATCCAAAATATTTTAAAACTTTGAATTTTCTATCCTTTAATCCTGGTCACCCGTGTCATTTTGAGATTAAACACGGGTTGTTGATCTAAAATATTTAAAACCTTGCTTTTCTATCCTTTAATCCTAGCCATTCATGTCATTTTGAGATTAAACATAGGTTGTTGATCTAAAATCTTTTAAAACCTTGTTTTTCTATCCTTTAATCATGGCCATCCATGTCATTTTGATATTAAATTCAAGCCATTGATCTAAAAGCTTTTAAAACCTTTTAAAACTTTGACTTTTCTATCATTTAATCCTAGCCATATGTGTCATTTTGAGATTAAATGCGGGTCATTGATCTAAAAGCTTTCAAACATTGTTTTTTATTGTTTAATATTGGTCGTTTGTGTGATTTCAAGATTAACTATGAGCAACTGATCTAAAAAAAATTTAAATCTTTTAAAACTTTAACTTTTCTATCGTTTAATCCTGATCATCTGTGTCATTTCGAGATTAAATGTGGGTTGTTGATCTAAAGCTTCTAAAACCTTGGTTGAAAATGATTTTTTAATTGGTCATTTGCATCATTTCGAGATTAAATGTGGGTCATTGATTTGAAATCTTGACCTTTTTTCAAAAGCTCTGAAAAATATTGTTAATTACTTGGAAATAAAATTAAATGGTCAAAAAATATTTTATCATACCCAAAATGAATTTTAATTGGCCGAAAATGATTTTATATGGCCAAAAATAATTTTTTTACATGTCTCAAAGAACTTTCAAGGGTTTTAAAATAATCTCTCAATTTCTTGAAAAGTCATCTATGTTGTAGAGAGGAAAATCAAGCCTGCAATATTTAAGCAATTTTAATGCACTAAAGCTATGGAACATAGGCATGCAAGTACTCATTGGAAAGCTTATTTCAAGCCCGGCTTGATGGGAAAAGTTATTTATTGCTTAAACATAAAAATGTAGACATGGACATGGGAAAAAACATCCCAACAACCTTAAAGCGAGTAGAAAACCGGTCAAATTTAAAACCTTTCAACTGAAAATAAACAAAACTGAGGAAAACAAGAGAAAATTTATCAAAATTTTAAAAGAGGGTCCCCAATTCATGTAAATTTGGTTGTGTTGTGCAAGTGCAACAACAAATGGTGACTCTGTTATAAAATGCTCTTGAGCATTTTGGGAATAAAAAAACCCTCTCCAAGATAATGAAATTTTAAAACCAATAATTTGGAATCCACCTAAGATGGGGGTTAGGCAATTTATCTGAAGGCAATACACCATTTTTTTTTAGCAAAAATGTGTGCATGCGAATTTATTCTCATTCTAGGATCAATTAAAATTTACCATTATAGTTTGTAATATAGGCTAGTTCACCCTTGAGCGAACATTGGTCTACTGATGATGAGCTTCATCACACAAGTAGACATGTCACCGATTTTCATACATTGCTCTGCTATCAACCAAGTATTTATAGCCCCAATGGAGTTATCTTTGATCCCACTCTAAACCTTGTTTTACTTCCAGCTAGGCATTCATAACCCCGGTAGATGATGTCTGAATCACCCAAGCACTTGAGACTTTTCTCCTCTCTTTTTTTATTGAACGTAGAAAAATTCATAAGCACTAGGTTTTTCTTTTGGGTTGGAGATAACTATGGCAAAACTAGAGGACAAACACTTGAATAACTTTTACCTAAAGACCAGATTATAGTGATTTTATTCCTCTTGATATGGAATTTACTTAAAGTGTTTTAATGTGAAGTTGCGACATTATTTTGTATTACTTTCAGATTTGTTTGCTTTACCCCAAAACAATGAATATACACCAAAAATTTGATTGAATCAATTTTGGATTTATTGATTTTCAGAGTAGAACCTTTCGTCACCAAATTGTGCAAAAAAAATTCCAACATAAAGTAACTAGAAGTTGGTTGCACTTGACCAATCTAGGCCAAAAAGAGAAAAGCACAAGATAAAGCAAAATTAAAAAAATAAAAGCAAAGCAAAAACAAAGCACAACAAAAATAAAATGAAGCAAGATAAACACACCAAAAACTCAAAACAAAAAACTATGTACAAAGCTTATTTACAAGGTAGGACTTGGGATTTCGATATTTGAAAGGGTCCTTAGCCAAAGGGGTCAAATTTTCCATAATTAAATTTTCTAGGATCCCAAACATGATTACCACAATTTGAAATATGCCTATCATGATAAGCATACCAATTTTTATGGGCATCATCCCACAACAACACTAGATCTGAAATCTTAAAGGCCTTTATTTTACCTCTCTCACCCCACCAACTCAATTTAATCTCATCACTACTACCATACTTGGACTTTGATCCATTAAACTCGAGGGTCCACAACTGGTCTTGAATTATTTTTTGTTTACCATGTGGGGTCTCTAATATCGGATAATTACCTTCAGTTATGGTTTCCATCGCCATAGTGTAAACTTCCACTTTTAGTTTAGTGTATAGAATCTCATTGATATTCTTGTGATCAGTGATGATTTCCTTCAACCTTGGCCCTATTTTTAAAAAATTAGTTGTCATATAACCATTCAATATTTTTGACCAATCATGGCTAAGCCACATCCCATAGGCATCTAGGATATCTACAACATGAGTATCACTACATTGTTGTATCCTAGTTTCAATGACCAACTATTTATGGACTTGATTCATCACCCCAACCATATTTACCTCTATTTTATCTAGTTGAACAACCTTCTTGTGAGTAGGGGTCAACCTTAATATTTTGTTGACAACATATGACATTGCATTACCAAAAGCACCTGAATCCACAAGGTAGTTATGTAAACTCTTACAAACAATTCTAACAAATAAAAGGAAAGGTGGGGATTCTACCTTTTATTTGTATATAGTCACCTAAGCATCAATAACCTTTGTAGTTTCTTCTTTCTCAAGCAACAAATCCTTGTGGTTAGTCAACTAAACTGCCTCAATCAAAGGACTATTTTCCTTGGTTTTCTTAAGGTCTTCAATAATGTCATATCCAAGATTTTTGGACCCGTAAAGAGCCAAAACTTGACTCTTTCCTCAAATAGATCAAAGATTTTGCTTAATCCTTCAGCTTAGGTTAGTTAAATATATCCATGCTTAGACTTTATGCTTTAGATTGTATGTGATATCTGATCTACTTATCAAATTGAAATTAAAACTCAGATATTGCAGAAATGAAATCACACACACAATCATAAATTGCAAGAGGACACAATATTTTTACGTGGAAACCCCAAAATGGGTAAAACCATGGCCCAAATAAATTGGATAGATTGTTATTAGGATTCAAAACTGATACAAATCCTTACTGATATTCAGTTGGTTGTATTCTTCAGCTTGTTCTCCCCAATCTTTGCTCTTGCTTCTTCCTCCTCTACCTCTCGGTTCTCCCACTGTAGATGTAGCAATCAAACCCTGACAATGTGTTGTTCGAAAAGCCCTCACAATGTGTTGTGCAAAAACCCTCACAATGTGTTGTGCAAAAATCCCTCACAATGTGTTGTCCAAAAAAACCCTCACAATGTGTTGTGCAAAAATCCCTCACAATGTGTTGTCCAAAAAAAGCTCCTTTTCTTAAATGAGTGTTGGTATTTAAAACCAACCCCTTTTCTTAAATGAGTGTTGGTATTTATAACCATCCCCTTTTCTTAAATGAGTGTTGGTATTTATAACCCACTCATTGAATTCTGAAAGTTACAACCAATTTTTTATCCTTCTGAATAGCCCTTTTCTGACTACCATAACTTTTTGTTCTAACCTCCATTTTTTGAGAAACCACTCTAGAAATATGCTCCTCAAAACCAACTTTCTAATGGTACCAGTTTCATCCAATTTGACCTAGTAACGAAGAAGTTACGACCTTTTAAAGATGCCCCTGTAAGCAGTTTTGAACACGTCGACCCATACATTCTGGGACTTTGTGGTTCAGTAATTTGGCCATAACTTTGGCCTCAGTTGTCCGTTTTGAGTGATTCAAAAAGTATTGAAAATCTCTTTTCAAGATACATATCATGGAGCCATCCACATTCACCCAGATTCTATGAATTTTACCTAGAATTTGAAAACATAGACCTTACTGCATTTGTCCTCCATACTCTATTCCAACAAGTGTTGATTGCTTCAAAGCGAGGATTTTACCCGAAGCTCCTTCCACACTTCCTGTAGATGACCTTTCAGTTGGTCTCCTAATCAAGACCTCCCCCATTGGAGGATTTTGGTCCCTCAAAATCATCTTTATTCAAATGGGGATATTATTTCTCTGCTTGCTTCTTGGAGATCCACTTTGCCTTGCTTAGCATTTTCCCCTTAGGACATACCAACCATAATTCTTCCTATCCTTGGCATGTTGTCCACATTTTCCTATCCAGAATTAAATCTTTTGCTACCTCCTCAAACTCAACTGAGACTAAATCATCCAACTTAGGCAATATTGGAGCATCTTCTCTCTCGTCCAACAAAGAGGGCTCAAACAACTTTAGGTTTTCCACATTGACAATAGAGTACATTTGCATATAACTTGGCAGTTTGAGTTGGAAGGCATTTGGCCCAACCTAGCCTAAAATTTTAAATGGCCCATATCTGATAGGCTTCAATTTCTTACCTTCTCCCTTCAATCATTCCTTGCTTAAATGCAACCATACAAGATCTCCCACTTGGAAATCATGAGCTACCCTGTGTTTGTCATGGCATTCCTTATAGTGTTGTTGAGTTTGCTTTAATTTCTCCTCTATTTTTTATTGTATCAACTAAATACATTGAATGAACTTCAATGCTTTCTCTCCTTTCAATTTTGAGCTACTTGGATCTTGCCCACTCTCAAAGGCTCCATCAAAAGGTGAATGAGGTAGAAACCCATAACACACCTCAAATGGTGATAATCCTATAGATGAATGTATTTCCCGATTGTAGCAGTATTGGACATATGCTAGACTATCATCCCATGTATTTGGATTCCATTGATTATAGCCCCTCAACAAGTGCACAATTGTCCTGTTGACCACCTCTGTTTGTCCATCCATTTGTGGATGAAATGTTGTTGATCTCTTCAACTTAGTGTCCAACATTCCCCATAATGCAAGCCAAAATTTACTGAGAAAGTGAGTATCTCTATCTGAAATGATACTCTTAGGCAATCCAAAATGAACAAAAATATGTTCAAAAAATAGTTTGGTTGTACCTTCTACTGTAATAGTTTTCTTACAAGGCACAACAATTGCCATTTTACTAAATCTATCCACTATAACAAATAGATAATCATTACCTCTCCGAGTGGTTGGCAATCCACCCAAGAAGTCCATTGAAATGCTCTCCCATGGCTGATTAGGAATTGGTAAAGGTGTGTATAGTCCCAATTTGTGGTTGTTGGGTTTTCTTGTGCTACAATTTGCACATCCACAGATAAAGTTAGACACATCATTCTGCATATTGGGCCAGTAGACATATCATTGCAGGTTAGCTACTATTTTGTGCATGCCAAAATGACCAGCAACTAGTGATGTGTGAGCTTCCCTTATCAGTTGTAAGTGTTTGTCTCCCTTGGGCACACATAATTTTTCCCCTTTGAACAGCAAGTCATTTTCCAAATGAAAATCCTCATTGGATTTGCCCTGCACTCCATTTTTCAACTCCTTGTACTTCTCCCCAAGTTCAACATCTTCTTCATACTACCCCTTGTACTCTTCGAAAGAAAAAGGCTCCAATTCCATTACAACTGAAGCAACCTTTATTGGAGGACGAGACAACATATCAACCAACTTATTTGTCTTCCCCTTCTTGTATTTGATTAGGAGATTAAACTGTTGTAGGAAACCCATCCATTTAAAATGCTTGGACTATTGTAACTTGCTCTGAGTTTGCAAGTACTTTAATGGCTCATGATCCATATGCACAATGGTTTCTTTACCCAATAAATAATGTCTCCATTTCTTCACCGCTTGGACAAGTGTGAACAACTCTTTATCATACGTAGGATAGTTAAGAACAACCCCTGAAAACAATTCAGAATGATAACATACAGGTTTACCTTGCTGGAACAAAACTACCCCCATAGCATGGCCTGAGGCATCCATCTCAATCTCAAAAGGCATCCTCATGTCTGGCATAGCAAGCATAGGTGCATTGCATACCTTATCCTTTATCATCTCAAAGGCTTTGTTCTCCTCTTTTCCCCAAATAATATTTCTATTCTTTTGCAGTTGTTGTAACAGAGGTCTTGCTATATGTGAGAAATCCTTAATAAACTTTTTGAGGTATTGGGCTGCCCCAATAAAACTCCTCAGTTTAGTTTGGGTCTTTGGTGCTGGCCAATTCCTTATGGCAGCCACCTTGGAAGGATCTATTCTGAGTTCTCCATTCCCAATTACATGACCCAAATAAACTAAAGACTTCTTTCCAAACTCACACTTTTTAAGATTCAATTTTAAATCTTCCCTTGCTGACACTTCAAAAACTGATTTTAAATTCTGAATATGCTCTTCCCATGTTGGACTGAAAACTAATATATCATCAAGAAATACAATGACATACCTATCCAGGAAAGGTCTCAAAATGTCATTCATCAACCTCATGAAGGTAGTTGGGGTGTTTGTTAATCCGAATGGCATCACCAACCATTCAAACAGACCTTGCTTGGTCTTGAATGCAGTCTTCCAGATGTCCTCTGTCTTCATCCGGATTTGATGATAACCTGATTTTAGATCCATCTTAGAAAAATACTTTGCATGCTTCAGCTGGTCTAGTAGATCATCAATTCGTGGTAGTGGGTATCGATTCTTAATAGTTATCTTATTGAGTGCCCTATAATCTATGCACATCCTCCATGTTCCATCCTTCTTGGGGACTAAAACAATTGGGGACCTAGCTGGGATGCACTAGGATGAATCAAACCCTTATCCAACAACTCCTGAACTTGTTTCTTCACCTCATCTGACTCAATTACAGACTGCCTATACAACCCAATATTAGGTAGAGGTGAATCAGGTAAGAGCTAAATTTCATGCTCCACTTCTCTCTTTGGTGGTAAGCCTTTTGGTTCTTCCATCAGTTGGCTAAATATTTGTAGAAATCCCTCCAATTCCTTCTTTTGTTGGGGAGTACAGTTGGTTGCTTCCACCTCCTTATTGAATTGCACGTTACCATCCATGCCCCTTATCATCAATAGCATGAATCTCTTGCTTACATTCACCAAATGCTTGGCCTGTTGTGCTGTCACAAGCTGGAATTTCTTTTCCAACCCGCTGGGATTAATCACATATGTGATTCCACCTTTCTTCAACTCCCAAACATTGCACCTCCACTTAAACAAAGCATCTCTTTCCCATAAATATGGGCTACCAAAAATTACTTGGCAAATATCAAGAGGTACTACATCACAAGTAATTACATCATGGAATTTATTTTTGATAAAAAACTGTAAAGTACATTGCTTGGTTACCTATAGCTCCACGTCCTTCTGCACCCATCCCAATGGGTATGGTTGTGGATGATCCACAGTCTTCAATCCCAGCTGCTTCACTAGATCCTCAAAAATTAAATTCCTTTGGGATCCATTGTCAAACAATGTTGTAACTTTCATCCTCTGCACTTGTATGTAGACCCAAAATAACTCCTCTTTCTTGGCCTCTGAAGCTTGTTCCTCCTTCTTAGAGGTCTTCTCCTACCTTAAAGGCTTAATTCTAGTAGCACACACTACCTTTCCTTCATCCTCTTCCTCAAAACACCCTTCTTCCTCCTGCTCAACCTTTTTGGTAGAATTAGCAGATTTCTTCTTTCCCTTGTTCCACCATTTTGGCCTCTTTTCAGGGTGTAGCTTCCAATAGTCCTCACTTGAATGAGTGTCAACATTACATTCCTTGCAATACTTTTCACCCTTTTGTGATTTGGTGGTTGTAGCCCTTGATTTCTTCTTGCCTTTACTGTTGGAACCCTTGGTTTTCTCTATAGGCTTGGAGGGTTTAGATGAAGTTGATGCCTTATTATCCTTTATTGGCTTTTTGGCCCTCATTTCTAGGTATGTGGCTTTAATGCATACCTCATCAATATCCTTGGCATCAAATAATGTCAGTTCTATCCTGATCTGATAAGACAAGCCACACTTATATTTCTTAAAAATTTGAGGATCTCAAAGATTAACACCCATTAACACGACTTGTTTTCTGAATTTCGTGGTGTATTCTTGGACTGTTTGGCCCTACCTCTATCTCAAAAATAACCATATCTCCTCCATATTCTCTTGATAGCCAATAGGATAAAATTGAGCTCTTATAGCCTTCACAAATTTTGCCCATGTTTCTACAATTGGCTATTGATTTCTTGCCAATCCAGCTGAGTATGCCTCCCACCATGTGAGAGCATGGCCACCCAATTTCAATCTAGCAAAGTTGATCTATTGTACCTCTGTATAAGACTTAGTACTGAAGTAAACCTCCAATTTCTTCAGCCACCCATCTAATTTTTTAGGATCTAACTCCCCTTCATAGGCTGGAATATCAATTTTGACCTCCATTTTAAATGGATCTGCTATCAAGGGTTGTGATGAGATATTCTCAGGCTGTTTGGAGTGGGATCCTTCAACCTCCTTTTCTTTCTCACCATTGGAAGCACTAGACTCAATCTCAGATTCTGAATCTAATTTCTTCCTTCCCTTCCTTGATTTCCTTTCTTCTTTAGAAAGCATCATCTCCATCAAGCTTTGGAGAGTGTCTTCCATTTCAAGAAATCTTCTCTTGAATTCCTTGTTGGACATTGTTGGAGAGTTAGGTTCTGATTGATCTACCATTTTCTCAGATCTGATCCTTCTTCTCCCAATATCTAGGTTGTATGGGGCTAAGTCCTTTCCTTGAGATCTTCTACCTTGCATACATAGTTCTTTAGAAAAATCTACTCTAATACCAAACTTGATCCGTAAAGAGCCAAAACTTGACTCTTTCCTCAAATAGATTAGATATTTTGCTTAATCCTTCAGCTTAGGTTAGTTAAATATATCCATGCTTAGAATTTATGCTTTAGATTGTATGTGATATCTGATCTACTTATCAAATTGAAATTAAAACTCAGATATTGCAGAAATGAAATCACACACACAATCATAAATTACAAGAGGACACAAGATTTTTACGTGGAAACCCCAAAATGGGTAAAACCACAACCCAAATAAATTGGATAGATTGTTATTAGGATTCAAAATTGATACAAATCCTTATTGATATTCAGTTGGTTGTATTCTTCAACTTGTTCTCCCCAATCTCTGCTCTTGCTTCTTCCTCCTCTACCTCTCGGTTCTCCCAATGCAGATGTAGCAATCAAACCCTCACAATGTGTTGTCCAAAAATCCCTCATAATGTGTTGTGCAAAAATCCCTCACAATGTGTTGTGCGAAAAAGCCCTCACAATGTGTTGTGCAAAAAGCCCTCACAATGTGTTGTCTAGAAAAAACCCCTTTTCTTAAATGAGTGTTGGTATTTAAAACCAGCCCCTTTTCTTAAATGAGTGTTGGTATTTATAACCAACCCCTTTTCTTAAATGAGTGTTGGTATTTATAACCCACTCATTGAATTCTGGAAGTTACAACCAATTTTTTGTCCTTCTGAACAACCCTTTTTTGACTGCCATAACTTTCTGTGCTGACCTCCATTTTTTGAGAAACCACTCTAGAAATATGCTCCTCGAAACTAGATTTCTAACGGTACTAGTTTCATCCAATTTGACCCAGTAACAAAGAAGTTACGGCCTTTTAAAGATGCCCCTATAAGCAGTTTTGAACACGTCGACCCATACATTCTGGGACTTTGTGGTTCAGTAATTTGGCCATAACTTTGGCCTTGGTTGTTCGTTTTGAGAGATTCAAAAAGTGTCAAAAAGCTCTTTCCTAGACGCACATCATGGAGCCATCCACATTCACCTAGCTTCCATGAATTTCACCTAAAATTTGAAAACACAGACCTTACTGCATTTGTCCTCCATACTCTGTTCCAACAAGTGTTGATTGCTCCAAAGTGAGGATTTTACCTAGAGCTCCTTCCACACTTCCTATAGATGACCTTTTAGTTGATCTCCTGATCATTGTTTTGTTTTGGATTTTTCTCTACCTATGGTAATGGCATATTCACTTTTGGATTTATAGGTATTGTAGGATCCTTAGGTGGGACAGGGCTTTCAGTGTCTTGCACATCAGGTGGGATGGAAGTTTCTTTAGGAGGTGCAAAAGAAGTCAATGGTTCTTTCTCTTTCTTTGAAGAATATAATTATTATCTCTTTGAAACTATTGGTGAGTTTGCACCTCTTCTTCCAAGCACTCTTTAGGTTCATCTTCATCCACTTCTAAGGGTTCATATGTTTCTAAAACTAAGGTTATCCCTACATTTTTATTAACTTGATTCCTACAATCCTCATTGGTGGGTACTGACTCCAAAACTTTCATCTCTTTTTGTAAAATATCTAAAGTAGTTTTAAACTTTGAACAATTTTTTTCACCATGTTGATTAGTGGAATGGACCTTTCACCAATTAGGTAGAGCAAGGTCAACCAGATTTATGGAAGCTCCTAGGTTGTCATTTTACTGATTGCTAACAAGGTTTGGGACTTTTCCATTGTGTGGTCAAGTATGTCATTGGTGGTTAGTCCTTTCAAAATTGAAGTTTCTATTCTGAATATTATTTGTAGGTGGGTTCTGAGGAACATTCCTTTGTAGTTGAAGCATATCATTGCTTATTTTTTAACCATATTTTCTAAGATAACTCAGGATTTAGATTATTAAGTTGAATGGTCTCAGTTGAGCTATTACATTATTTATGGATACAGATGTGTTCAAAAGTGTAGATAAGTTTGGTTTATCATTTTTTGGAAGTGTATGATTGAGAATATTGTTCATGGTCACCTGATTATACAAATGTGTTGGGATGGTCTGTTGATTACTCACATTAGGCATAATATGATTCAAGGGTGCAAGATTGAAAGTTCGATACTAGTTGGGATACACAAATCTTGAAAATGAATTCAGCATGGGAAGGTGTTGTGCAAGAGCTTGATTTATATGTGGTATCTAATTACAAGCTCCAAGTTTTCCAAGTGATGGTAACTGACACTGTTGGACATTTTGAGTCCCTAAGCTAAAATGTTGTCATTGATGTCAAAAGGTTATTTGATGTCAAAAGGATCTATGATGGCATGCACTATGTTTTGTGAAAAGTGCAAGGAAAGTCTTTTTGTGAAAACCAAGGTAGGAAAAATAAAAGGTTTTATTTAAAACCATGGATGGCAGATTTGAAATGGGTTTTTCTTAAAACCCAAGTTGGCTTTTCGTTTCATCGAAAAAGGTGCCCCGGTGATGGAGATATTTAATTTTAAATATTTAGTTTAAATTTTAAATTATTTAAAATTTAAATTTTAATTTTAAAATTAAAATAAAAGTAATCCATCGACGTCGTCGAATATGAGGGAGAAGACTATATAAAAGGATGACTAAGGTTTATTATTCCTCATCCTTGCTCTTGTGGTTAATGCGATTATTAGAAAGTGAAAAGAGCTCGTGTGAAAAACGTTTAAAGGTAGAGGCAATGAATAAGTTGAGGTGTGGTCGAATCCAAAGACATCATGGGCAGTGTGGCCTATTGGCAACTCGAGCAACACAAAGGTATTGGGAGGCAAGTGGTTGAGTGTTCGAATCACGTGCACTTCATTTTGTTTGAGAAAGGAGGAATTTATTTTGCATTGGCTGTTGCATGGAGGATAAAGGAGAGTGAGGCACTTTTGGTCTTGTGTGGAGCGCTAGCTCACGTGGTGCGCAAGCGTCCGTTAGGATGCAGGAGCCGCAGGACTCAGGTTCGAATCTTGCGAACTCCCTTTTGCTGTGTAAAAGGGAAATAGTGCATTGGTTGTGGTTTTTCATGCGCATGCTGCCAAGGTTTATATGTTGTGTTTGATATTCTAAAATTCGTGCCAAGGTATGCATTAAAGTTGTAAAAGAAAATTAAAACAAATTTTTTGTTTTATTGGGTGCTAAAAGTTAGTTTAAAATATGTGCATAAATTTTATAGTAAAAGTGGTTTTTGGAGAGATAAGTAAGTAGGCATAGATTTTAATTTCTTTAGGGTATAAGTGGTTTGAGGAGTAATAAGGATTATTACTTATTTGGCACATTGTTGAGATGTTATTTGGAGAGTGCTTTTAATTATTGAAACATTCTTGAGAAAAATATTTTGCTTGAGGGTTATTGAATATATCTTTGGTGGATGTGATTATTGAGTTGGAGTAAAAAGGTGTAAATTGAGTTATGCTTTATTTTGTGATTATTATTTGAAGTCCACTAACCCTCATTGAGATTGGAAAGGAAAGTTGTGTTGAGTGTGGCAGATTTTGTGGATAACTTCTTGGCATTAATAAGGTATGGGCAATATTCTCTATTGATTGTTTATGGTGGTTGATTTCTGAAATATCATTGGAGAGAAAAGGATTGATTGTGGTTTCCTTTTCGAAAGTGTTGGTTTAAATGCTTCAAGGTTTTCTGGTTTGAGAGTTGTGATTAAACCTTGTTTTATAAGCATTGTTGTTGAAGCCCATTGGTTGAGCAAAGAACTTGAACTTGAGTTAGAAAAGAACATGAGTATCATTGTTATGTGAGATTTGTGGTTGAGCATTGTTGGAAATATTTTGAGTTGATTGATTCATGCTTGGACTAGGGTTTGTGAGAAAGAGTTGTTCCTTGAGGTGATTGGTTGAGTAGAGTTGTTTGAGCCTAGTCAAGTGAATGTGTGAAGTGGTTGTTCAAGTTCCATAAAACAAACTATTCTATATTCTGATTTGAGTTGAGATTGAGATTTGAGAATAGAAAATTGAGATTTGTGAATAGAACATATTGAGTCTCTAACAATTCTCTTTATGCTTCTATAAGATTGAGCTGAGTTGAGATTGATTTGAGTTGAGATTGGGATTTGAGTATAGAACATATTGAGTCTCTAAAAATTCTCTTTATGCTTCTATGAGATTGAATTGAGATATTGATTGAGCATTGAGTTTAGAACATATTGAGTCTCTAACAATTCTCTTTATGATTCTATGAGATTGGACAAGTTCTGTGTGAGCTTGTTAAGTTGATTTGAGGCAAGTCTTTGAGAAGGCTTGTGGACTGATTTTGAGTAAGCTTTTGTGAAAGCTTGCTATGCAGATTTGAGCAAGTCCTAGAGAGGACTTATTGAGCAGATTTGGACAAGTTCTGAGTGAGCTTGTTGAGAATATTTGAGCAGGTTCTGAGTGGACCTATTGAGCAGATTTGAGCAGGTTTTGAGTGGACCTATTGAGTATATTTGAGCAGGTTCTGAGTGAACCTATTGAGAATATTTGAGCAGGTTTTGAGTGAGCCTATTGAGTAGATTTGAGAGGTTTTAAGTGAACTGAGATTGAGAAGGTTTTGAGTGAACATATTGATAGAGCTTTGGAGGTGATAGAGTATAGAG
This sequence comes from Wollemia nobilis, assembly GCA_028583015.1. NCBI lineage: Eukaryota > Viridiplantae > Streptophyta > Pinopsida > Araucariales > Araucariaceae > Wollemia > Wollemia nobilis. Next base: position 1,308,028 of record JAQPPZ010000690.1, on the reverse strand, counting down.
GATAGAGTCTTAGTGGATAGAGATCTAGTAGCTAGGACAATTGAAGATAGATCTGAGTGAGGAGTCTTCAAGTGGAGAGAGATCCACCAGTCAGTATAGCAGAGAGACAAAGTCTTCTAGAAGATCACTAGCCAGAGCAGAAGGGGAAAGAGTTCTCCTGTGGAAGAGATCCATGAACTTGAGATTAGGGGATCAACATCTCCTTTGGACAGAGGTCCATAAACATTGTAATTGGGAAGGATTCCCATGAGATTAATTGAGAAATATTTAGAAGAAATATTTTCTCTGTGGAGGTAGCCCACATTGGGTGAACCACGTTAAAATTGGTGTCTCTATTATGTGTGATGATTTGTGCATTGCTTTGGTTATTGCTATTGATATTGCCATTGATTATATTGATTAATACTATTTGGGAAAGAAAAGTAAAAAGTGGTCTTATACTGTTCACCCCCCTCTCAGTATAAGCTTGTGTTCTTCAATTGGTATCAGAGTCGGTTCCTTCGAAAGAAGTTTAATAGCTTGAAGGAAGATCCTACAAGAACACAAATGGCAAAGAAAGGCAAGAGTAGAAGCATGAGACACAAGAAGAAAAGAACACCTATGGTCATGAAAGAAAAGGAAGATGAGTTTAATATTGTTGTGTTGGGAGGACACATGGAAATAGATTCAAGAGATGAATCAAGTAATGGAGAAATATCCAGATTGATAAAGTTTTGTACCAGATGTGGGAACACAGGTCACCATGCAACTTATTGTCCACAAGAATGTTTTGTTTGTGGTCAACTTGGCCATGATGCAAGATATTGTAATGGGTTTAGTAGTAGTGAAGATGAAGATGATATTCTCAAAAATGAAATCCTAGAGATTGGTTCAAGAAAGGATAACAGGGACAATCAAAATAGGTATGAAGAAGAAACTCTACTTTTAGTAATAGAAGAAAGAAGAAGATGCTTCAGAAAAAGAAAAAGGGAAAGCCACTCTTAAGGAGCTTATTGAATTGAAAAGAGAGAATTTAGAATTGAAGGCTCAAATACAAGAAGATGAGAAATGTAAGACAAAGCTTCTATAGGATATCTCTGACTTGAGAGATAAGTTTGAAAAAGCAAGAAGAGTTGAAGAAGGTATGATTAAATAGTCAAAGGCAAAAGAGATAGAATGTGAAAGGCTTATGATTACTCTTGAAGAATTAAAAAGGGAGAACTCAGGATTAAGGGTTCAAGCTCAAGAAGATGAGAAAGAAAAAGCAAGGTTTCTACAGGAACTCACTAACTTCAAAATCAAAGTTGAAGAGACAAGAAAAATTGAAGAAGGTATGGCCAAAAAATTAAAAACAAAAGATCTAGAGTGTGAAATATTAGAGCATGAGATAGTTTCACTAAGGTTGGAAGTAAAAGGTTCTAAGGACAAGCTACACAAGTTTGAGGAAAATTCAAAGACCTTGGAAAGGACTATCAATGCACAAAAGTCATCAGTCACCATAACAGGACTTAGTTCTAAAGAAGAACAAGGGAAACATGAAGCAGAAAAAGGAGAGTCAAGCTCAAACACCAGAAAAGAAGAAGAGTCAAAAGAAGTAAGTAAAAGAGAGAGTGAGACCTCTAAGGATAAGTTGGACAATAGAAAGTTCAACAAGGAAAGGAACAATGCACAAGTAAGGAACAGATGGAACATGAAACAGGTAGAAGAGACTAAGAGACCAATGGGGTCTAGGCAAGGTTTCTTCAATGGAAGATGTTTTTCATGTCACAGGTTTGGGCACATGGCTTCACAATGTAGGACACATGAAAGACAAGAATATGGGAAAGGACAACTTTTCCATGGGTATTGCTACTCATGTAATGAGTTTGGTCACAAGGCAATGAATTGCATGGTTCATGATAGAAGAGGATATGGCTTCACTAGGAGAAATCCTAAGACATTTGCACCTCCAAGGAATAATAACATTAAGTGTTATAAGTACAATAATGATGGTCACATAGCAAGATGGTGTAGAGAAAATATTCCAGAAATAGGTATGAACAAAAATAAGAACAAGAATAGAAACATGGATGAGAACATGAATAGGAATAGAAAGAACATGGATGAGAACAAGAATAGGAATAGGAACATGGATGAGAATAGAAATAGGAATAGGAACAAGAATGATGAAAGAAAGGATGATGATTTGGAAAGAAATAGTGAGAGGATTCAAAAAACTCATAAAAGAAGAGAGAAAGATAAAGGTAAAGAATAGTGCTTTCGGGAGTAGAAATACTCCCACCCCATAATTAACCACCTCATGTGGAGGTGGGGGAGGGGCTAAGCTAAGAGGCTCATTCTTAGCCCCGAGCCCCAAAGGTGACCCTTTGCCATTGATGTCAAAGGGGGAGAGATTTGTGTATATTAAGGAAAGTTTTGATATGGGGAGAGATTTGATTTTTGAGAGAGCATTGAGCCAGGGGGAGCAAAGTCCAAGGGGAGAAAAGAAGGTCAGATTTTAGTAAATGAATATGGGTTGCCATCAATGACAAAGGGGGAGATTGTTGGACATTTTGAGTCCCTAAGCTAAAATGTTGTCATTGATGTCAAAAGGTTATTTGATGTCAAAAGGATCTATGATGGCATGCACTATGTTTTGTGAAAAGTGCAAGGAAAGTCTTTTTGTGAAAACCAAGGTAGGAAAAATAAAAGGTTTTATTTAAAACCATGGATGGCAGATTTGAAATGGGTTTTTCTTAAAACCCAAGTTGGCTTTTCGTTTCATCAAAAAATGTGCCCCGGTGATGGAGATATTTAATTTTAAATATTTAGTTTAAATTTTAAATTATTTAAAATTTAAATTTAAATTTTAAAATTAAAATAAAAGTAATCCATCGACGTCGTCGAATATGAGGGAGAAGACTATATAAAAGGATGACTAAGGTTTATTATTCCTCATCCTTGCTCTTGTGGTTAATGCGATTATTAGAAAGCGAAAAGAGCTCGTGTGAAAAATGTTTAAAGGCAGAGGCAATGAATAAGTTGAGGTGTGGTCGAATCCAAAGACATCGTGGGCAGTGTGGCCTGTTGGCAACTCGAGCAGCACAAAGGTGTTGGGAGGCAAGTGGTTGAGTGTTCGAATCACGTGCACTTCATTTTGCTTGAGAAAGGAGGAATTTATTTTGCGTTGGTTGTTGCATGGAGGATAAAGGAGAGTGAGGCACTTTTGGTCTTGTGTGGAGCGCTAGCTCACGTGGTGCGCAAGCATCTGTTAGGACGCAGGAGCCGCAGGACTCAGGTTCGAATCTTGCGAACTCCCTTTTGTTGTGTAAAAGGGAAATAGTGCGTTGGTTGTGGTTTTTCGTGCGCATGCTGCCAAGGTTTATATGTTGTGTTTGATATTCCGAAATTCGTGCCAAGGTATGCATTAAAGTTGTAAAAGAAAATTAAAACAAATTTTTGTTTTATTGGGTGCTAAAAGTTAGTTTAAAATTTGTGCATAAATTTTATAGTAAAAGTGGTTTTTGGAGAGATAAGTAGGTAGGCATAGATTTTAATTTCTTTAGGGTATAAGTGGTTTGAGGAGTAATAAGGATTATTACTTATTTGGCACATTGTTGAGATGTTATTTGGAGAGTGCTTTTAATTATTGAAACATTCTTGAGAAAAATATTTTGCTTGAGGGTTATTGAATATATCTTTGGTGGATGTGATTATTGAGTTGGAGTAAAAAGGTGTAAATTGAGTTATGCTTTATTTTGTGATTATTATTTGAAGTCCACTAACCCTCATTGAGATTGGAAAGGAAAGTTGTGTTGAGTGTGGCAGATTTTGTGGACAACTTCTTGGCATTAATAAGGTATGGGCAATATTCTTCTATTGATTGTTTATGGTGGTTGATTTCTGAAATATCATTGGAGAGAAAAGGATTGATTGTGGTTTCCTTTTTGAAAGTGTTGGTTTAAATGCTTCAAGGTTTTCTGGTTTGAGAGTTGTGATTAAACCTTGTTTTATAAGCATTGTTGTTGAAGCCCATTGGTTGAGCAAAGAACTTGAACTTGAGTTAGAAAAGAACATGAGTATCATTGTTATGTGAGATTTGTGGTTGAGCATTGTTGGAAATATTTTGAGTTGATTGATTCATGCTTGGACTAGGGTTTGTGAGAAAGAGTTGTTCCTTGAGGTGATTGGTTGAGTAGAGTTGTTTGAGCCTAGTCAAGTGAATGTGTGAAGTGGTTGTTCAAGTTCCATAAAACAAACTATTCTATATTCTGATTTGAGTTGAGATTGAGTTGAGAAAGAAATTGAGATTTGTGAATAGAACATATTGAGTCTCTAACAATTCTCTTTATGCTTCTATGAGATTGATTTGAGTTGAGATTGGGATTTGAGTATTTAAAATGCTTTTATGAGATTGATTTGAGTTGAGATTGGGATTTGAGTATAGAACATATTGAGTCTCTAACAATTCTCTTTATGCTTCTATGAGATTGAATTGAGATATTGATTGAGAATTGAGTTTAGAACATATTGAGTCTCTAACAATTCTCTTTATGATTCTATGAGATTGGACAAGTTCTGTGTGAGCTTGTTAAGCTGATTTGAGGTAAGTCTTTGAGAAGGCTTGTGGACTGATTTTGAGTAAGCTTTTGTGAAAGCTTGCTATGTAGATTTGAGCAAGTCCTAGAGAGGACTTATTGAGCAGATTTGGACAAGTTAGTGAGCTTGTTGAGATTGGTAGGTGAGATATGTGCTTGAGCAGATTTGGATAGGTTTTATGTGGACTTATTGAGCAGATTTGAGCAGGTTCTTAGTGGACCTATTGAGCATATTTGAGCAGGTTCTGAGTGAGACTAATTGAGCAAGATTTGAGCAGGTTCTGAGTGAACCTATTGAGAATATTTGAGTAGGTTTAGTGAGTGAGAACCTATTGATAGAGCTTTGGAGGTGATAGAGTATAGAGGACAGAGTCTCAGTGGATAGAGATCCAACAGCTAGGACAATTGAAGACAGATCTGAGTGAGGAGTCTTCAAGTGGAGAGAGATCCACCAGTCAGTGCAACAGAGAGACAGAGTCTTCTAGAAGATCACTAGCCAGAGCAGAAGGGGAAAGAGTTCTCCTATGGAAGAGATCCACGAACTTGAGATTAGGGGATCAACATCTCCTTTGGACAGAGGTCCATAAACATTGTAATTGGGAAGGATTCCCATGAGATTATTTGAGAAATATTTAGAAGAAATATTTTCTCCGTGGAGGTAGCCCACATTGGGTGAACCACGTTAAAATTGGTGTCTCTATTGTGTGTGATGATTTGTGCATTGCTTTGGTTATTGCTATTGATATTGCCATTGATTATATTGATTAATACTATTTGGGAAAGAAAAGTAAAAAGTGGTCTTATACTGTTCACCCCCCCTCTCAATATAAGCTTGTGTTCTTCATGACCCATACCAAAACCTTGAGAAATTAATTATTGTTCAACTATTACTGCCTCATTATATGATTTGGAAAAGGATGTGATTTAAGGAAATTTCCTCAAATACATGGAATTTAATGGGTCTAAGGCTCTAAAGTACATTTGGATAGTTACCTCCTCTATAAGGATGTAAGGTGTCATCATTCTAGTGTATAACTTATAGAACCTAGTATTGAATAATCTCAAGGATTTGTTAAGTTCTCTATGGGCAAAGGTAAACTAATGGTATATCATATCTAGGTAAAAAGGTAATCTAAAATGGTTAATAAATGTTGCTTCTAGTTGAGTCCAAGAAGTGATAGAGCCTGAAGGTAAGCTAATGTACCAATCATATGCAAACTCATCCAATGTGTATGGAAATATTCTATAGGCAACATCTTCATACATAATTTGTAAATGAATTAAGGTGTCTCTATATGCTTGAATATGTTCTTCAGCTAACCTTATTCCATCATGCTTATACTAGGGAAGATACCTTTTAGCATCCTTAGGTATATCATGTGCAGGACCAGGTATGTTCAAAGGACTACTCCCTTCTAACCATGGATTAAGGGTTACCATCAATGAACCTTAAGGATAGTGACCTTTAGTACTAACTTTGACAATCAAGATGCGTAATATAAATAGTGCACCAAGAAAATTTAGTTTTAACGACCCTCCTTCTAACGCTAGTTCTGTTGAATGTGCAAATGATACATAATCAAGGGCATGCCAATGTACATGAAATAGAGATATGTTCCCTCTTAAAAGAGAATTATTTCCCATAAGGTTTAGGTATGACAAGTCTTGGTCAATGTGGATATACTTAGAGGTTGTTTATAATTGTTCCTTTAAAGATGCCTTTGTTGGTTATGTTTAAAAAAATAAATTTCCTGGTACAATGCTTAAAAATAAAACCAAACACTTAATTGTCTAAAATAATTCCACTACAATAATATTTAAACAAACATGAGCTAAGTGGAATTAAAATTGAGCAACAAAAGATAAATTTTAAGCACAATGATTACTCAATTCATATCATTCATTGCATTTAAGATATATCGCACATATATAACAACAATGATTATTGAAGTTGTATGAAATTTTAAAATACACTGTAGGAAACCAACTTCAATGCTTTGAATGAAAATTAATCTACTCCTAATTTAAATAAGATTCAAATAAAATTCAAAGGTTTAAGGGTAAGAGAAAACAAATAAAAACAAGCTAGTACTACCCTAAACTATATTTCCAATCTGATAAAGCAACAAATTTAATTTAAACCAACCTTAGCCCAACCAGTATTCACACAACCTAAGGTTTGAGATCGTACAATCTTAAAATGATCAATAGACAATGAAAAAAACTGAGGAAAACCACCATCAACATGTGCAGATTGAACACAACAAATTTTAAAATCCTTATATTATAAATATGTTCGTTGAGTACACAAATTCAAATTTGTCCACTTAGGTGGATTATAAGAATAGATCTCAAAACCATAGAGGCTTGGTTCGTAAAGGTCATCCAACTATAATCAAATAAAATTCAAAGGAGAGAAACTAAAGAGCTAGCTAACAGGTGGTTTTTGACCATTATAACCGGTTTGTGAGCCACTATTTGTATAATTTTCTAGCCTTCACCCAACGTTACATTTTACAATTAATTGTTAATTAATTATACAATGTGCTCCTTGATATTTTCTTCTCAGTCATACTACGGCCATGCGTCATTAAGTCTACACTAATTTGGTCATGCCTCATAAATTCTTCATTTACACGATTCTTGGGATCTCTACAACAGCCATACTTCATTAAATTTTCACTTCTCTGCATAGTTTGGGTCAGCTATTAATTTTATCCATCCACTATCCAGTATGCTTGCACTTCCTTGATCTGCATTAAAATTGCAAGTTCACCACTAAGTATATCATATTCAATATAGCCAATAGCAAGAATTATGCAAAACGACAAAGGAAAGAAAAAGATGTTCGAAATTTAAAACTTTTTAATTTTTTATTGTTTATTTTATTTATTTATTTATTTATATTAAAAAATTATGACTAAAAACCCTTTGGAACCTAGTTAAAACATTCATCCTCATCGTCTATTGGATTCAAGAGAAAGGTTTTGGGTCGTTGATCTGAAAGATTTAAAATCTTATCTTTTTTGTTGTTTAATCATGGTCGTCTGTGTCATTTCAAAATTAAATGTGGTTCATTGATCTAAAAGCTTTTAAAACATTTTAAAACTTTGAATTTTCTATCCTTTAATCCTAGCCATCAATGTCATTTTGAGATTAAATACGGGTCATTGATTTGAAAGCTTTAAAACCTTGTTTTTTATCCTTTAATTCTAGCCATCCATGTCATTTTGATATTAAACACAGGCTATTGATCTAAAAGCTTTTTAAAACTTGCTTTTCTATCCTTTAAGCCTGGTCATCTGTTTCATTTCGATATTAGGCATGGATCGTTGATCTAAAAGCTTTTAAAACCTTTAAAACTTTGATTTTTCTATCATTTAATCCTAGTCATCTGTGTCTTTTCTAGATTAAATGTGGGTCATTGGTCTGAAAGTTTTTAAAAGATTACTTTTCTATCCTTTAATCCTTACCATCCATATCATTTCAATATTAAATATGGGTTATTGATCTGAAAGCTTTAAAACCTTGTCTTTTCTATCATTTAATTATGGTCATGTGTCATTTTGAGATTAAATACATATCGTTGATCCAAAAGCTTTTAAAACCTTATTTTTCTATCCTTTAATCCTGGTCATCTATGTCATTTTAATATTAAATATGGGTCATTGATCCAAAAGCTTTAAAACCTTGGTTGAAAATGATTTTTTAATTAGTTGTTTAATCTTGGTTGTTTGCACCATTTCGATATTAAATGTGGATTGTTGATCTGAAATCTTTTAAACCTTGATTTTTATTGTTTAATCTTGGTCTTTTGTGTGATTTCAAGATTAACTATGAGCCATTGATCTCAAATCTTTTAAAACCTTTTAAAACTTTAACTTGTCTATCCTGTAATCCTGCCCATCGGTGTCATTTCAAGATTAAATGAGGGTTGTTGATCTGAAAGCTTTTAAAACCTTGGCTGAAAATAATTTTTTAATTGGTTGTTTGCATCATTTAAAGATTACATGTGGGTCATTGATTGAAAGCTTGACTTTTCTTTTAAAATCTCTAAAAAAGATTTTTAATTACCTAGAAAGAAAATTAAATGGAAAAAGATTTTATAATACCCAAAATGAATCGGGCAAAGGTAGTAGACCAATCAGTTTTCCTTTGAGTTTTTTCTAGCTTGATGTCAACGGTTCCAATCTCGAGCCCCTCCAGGTCCCCTCACTGGTGTAAATACTTATCAAGATAGACCAGGTGGAAAAATCCCCTGTATATCAAAAAAATAATACCCAAAATAAATTTTAATTGACCAAAAATGATTTTTTACATATCTCAAAGAACTTTCAAGGGTTTTAAAATAATTTCTCAATTTCTTGAAAACTCATCTATGTTGCAAAGAGGAAAATCAAACCTAAAATATTTAAGTAGTTTTAATGTGCTAAAGCTATGGAACATAAGCATGCAGGTACTCGTTGGAAATCTTATTTCAAGCCTGAATTAATAGGAAAATTTATTTGTTGCTTAAAAAAAGAAACACATACATAAACATGGCAAAAAATATCCCAAAAATCTTAAAGTGAGTAAAAAAATTGATCAAATTTAAAACCTTTCAACTAAAAATAAACAAAACCAAGGAAAACAAGATAAAAATTACCAAAAATTTAAAACTAGGTTCCCAATTTATGTAAATTGGGACGTGTTGTGAAAGCACAATAAAACATCATAATGACCTATTGGATATTATGAAACTTATCAGTATTTGATGTTAATAAAAACTCAAATATATAATTATCTCAAACTTTCTCCTCAATTATCTCCTAGGTCACATCCTCCATGGTCAACTTTATGGATTTCTTCTAATGGTCCCACCATAACACAACCTCATTCTCTAAAAAAATAATATTAAAGTGAACTTTCTCATAGTTGTGAAGATTTCAAAGGGTGAAGCAATGTTGAATACTAACTAGACATACCTCTATTGTAGTTGCATCTATTATGCCAGCAAACATAGGAGGCTTAACCTTCTCAAGCTCATGAAGAAAACTATTTGAAAATAAAGTAGATCTAGGTATAAAATTGATCTTGGGTGTAGATTAAATTCATCATATATGTGGATATTGTATCCACTCATAAGTAAAAAGCTCCTAATAGGCCTCTTATTCAGCCTTCTCTAATCAATACCGTTTAATCTTCTTCCTTTGGTCATGGTGGAAAATAATCTCTAAGATCACCTAGTAACTCAACCACTTCTTGCAAGGTATGGAGGGTCAAACTTGATGGTTTTACCATGGTTGGAGGTAAGGATAAGGTCTCCAATGCACCCTATGGTTTTTTTGGATGTTCATTTGGTTAGGTAGCCTCCCTTTGTCAAGATGTTGCCCTTCTTGAAGCCATTTGAATTAATGGTAAAATAATTTTCAAGAGTCTAATATTACTTTGCATAAATATGTTATATCCAAATTTATATAATTATAATGTAGAAATTAAAATAGTAAATATATTTCATAATATCAAGAGTAATTCAATCCATAGGATCTTAAGGTACTAAGTCAACCCAATGATAATATTGTTTCAATGGTTTTTTTTTATCATAATTATTATGTAGTTATAAATACACTAATAATAATATATTTATAAAATAAATAATATACCCATGAAATTCTAAAATATGCAACACTATTTTCTTTATTCAATCTTTTGTTACATACTTTCTTGTAACCAAAACAAAAGCAAAATAACCTTACATTCCTAGTAAATAGTCCTAGATCATGAAGTAAGATAAGAAAGTTGTAACCAATAACCAAACCTATAAGATTATTTTTATAGTTGTTTCATATTCATTTTTTGCAATCATTTTTTAAGGGCAAACACTCTTATCCACCACCTTAATAAGTGTTATTTTTTCATGGATCACAAGTGAAGTCATTCATCGTCACTAAGGGATTTACAGGGTCAATTTTTTAGGTATGGAATAAATATTTTACTTCTTCATAATGATCCATATGATATTTTTGTTATATCACCTAAGAGTTACCTACAAGGTACCATGGTCATTTTGGTTGCATTGATACACAATAAAGCTTAAAAGAACAATATAAATAAAACTATCATTCTTGTTTTATTAAGGGGTTTTTAAATAGGTTAGATAAAAAAAATTGATGTAGATTAGGTGTAATAATCTTGTTTTTTTGCATCTCTATGTATTCTATCTTTTGAATTTCTCAACTAACCTATACCATCGTATAAAAATCCCACAACTATCACTTTCTCTTAATTTTGGATTGCTTGTCACTAATGATTATGGAGATGAATAATATGTATTGATGGCATAAGCTTATTAATGTTTTTCATAGAAATAACACAATAATTAGAATAGGTACCACAATACATTGTTGAGAAGCAAATCAACAAGACATTTTGAAATAAAAAATAAGAGAGATTGTAATGAGCATTACCACTGCATCATCATCCACTACAATGTTGAAAATTATGATATTGCATCCACTACAATGTTGAAAATTATGATATTGAATGAGACCTAAAATAGAATAGGAAAAATATAAGACAAAAATCTAAAAAAGGACAAGAATAAGATAAAATTTATACATGTATTTCCTTTTTCTAAGGATGATAAAATGCTCTAGTTTGTAGGTTTCGTGTATCCATTTCCACAACACTCTACACTTTCTTGGCAATTAACAAAGTCCTTATAATTATGCACTAACAATCATAATTTTCTCCTTTAAATTCTAGGATGGATAGTGAAGCATTACCATGAGCCATAACAACTACAAAAGTCACGTACAAAATTATCCTCCATAATTTTAATTTTGAGTTCTTTGATTAAAGAGAATCAAGTGCTCAAGCTTTCTACTTCTCAAAACTCCAATATCCAATATATCATAGATGTGGTGGTACTCTAAAATAGGGATTAACATATTATAAAAATAATAAAATGAATAAAAGAAGAAATTGCATAAAAAAAATCTAATAAACACTTCATTAATATTCTAATTTGTACATAATACTTCAATACAATGTTGTATAGTTACAAACATACTACCTTAGCTCTACTAGTCATACTAATAAACTACAAAAATCATAAAATACAAAAGGAAAACAAAGGTGAAAATGTAAAATTATTTATATAGTATAAATTTATACTTGATTTAAAAGTATGCATGCATGTCTAATACATTGTTAAACAATGGTCAACCAAACCAAATTGCATGAGTATAACATTTTTTTTTATTAGGTAAGAGAAGGGGTTTTAAAAGATCTTCAAATCTAATACATATGGGATTGAGAAAGAGCAAGAGATAATGCATCATTCTTATAGAAAATAGTCTTTGAGCAAAAGAATATTCAGATATAAAACTAGTACCAAACTTCCCAAAAGAAAAACAAAGTGGGAAAAAAATTTGTTGCAATATCCAAAGGGAGATCACAAGATACAATAGAGAAGCTCGCTACCTTCTAGGAAGACCCCACATGCTAAAGGAAAACCTCTACATATACCACCCAAAAAAACATGATGCCTTGAGAAGACAAGGCTCCCAATCAACTGGCACCCATTGTACACAAAGTATATATAGATGGCACCAAATCCCTGCTAGGAAGAAAACATCAAAAAATAAGAGGCTCCAAAAAGCATAGGAAATATCCCCCTAGCCTCCTAAACTTCCATAACCAACACCCACAACTAACCATGATCATCCATAATTAAATTTTGAAGACTTTGAGGAAATTTTATCATCCAAACAAAGAGGTCTTGTTGCAATAGCCCAATATTCACCATCAAGTTTACCGCTTTTTTCCTTCATGAAAAATATGTTGAATTTGAGCCTTCGATCTTGAAGGAAAAATTTTGACTTCTTCTGCCATGATATTTGCTATCTTCTAGTGTGAGGTGCAAGACTTCTTGACTAGATTAAAAATATTTAACGATTCCCCTTCCACTATAACTTTATTAAAACCCAAGGATTCCACCAATAAGAGGCCTTGAAGGAGTGCTCTAGCTTTCACAGAATGGGTGGCCTGGATTGAAATTTTTTTGGCAAAGGCACCTAGTAGATCTCCTTTATCATTTCTAAGTACACCACCTACCACACAAGACTCAGGTTCCCATTAGAAGTACCGTTGAAGTTGATTTTAACCCAATCCATAGGGGAAGAGGACCAAAAAATTGAGGATCTCAAAGAGGGAGGAGGCGGGTCATTAGACATAGTTTATTGAGGAAAACCAAGTTTAAGCTCTACCGAGGCTTCATTAAGGAGCCCACCATGCAGATCTAAGAAACAAAAGGTCACATTCTCCATAGATGCTCCAATCACTCTACTAAAAATAGATTCAGGATCATGCTTTGAGTTCTTGAAGGCTCTTTGATTACGCTCCCACCAAATACTCCAAAATAAATGGGGGAGCAAGAAGGTCCAAAATTTGATCAAGTGAGGAGATTTAAAAGGTGAAGTCCACTACAAATAGACCTCTAAAATAGAATTTGGCAAGACCCAATGAACTCCTAGGTATGAAAAAACATGGGCTACCACTGTAGTAGAGAAGGGACAATGGAAAAATAGGTGGAGACATGATTCTTCAGTAGCCTCGTAGAGATAACACCTATTGGGTAAACACATACCCCTCCTGCAAAGATTCTCAAGAGTGAGACATCTATTCTGTATGGCCAACCAATAAAATACATTTACTTTGGGGGTCAAATTCTTCATCCAAACTTTACCAGGCAGATACCATTGAGGAGAGTTAGAGTCGATGAAGAGGTAGGCTGACTTGACTGAAAATGAGCCCTCACTTTCTCCTTTCCAAATGAGAGAATCCTCGGTTTCATGAGTTTTCAAAACCTGGAGCTTGAGTAAATTTGAGATGGCGACCCAAGCGTTAGCTTCCTCCCTACTGCAGTTAGAGGTGGGGACTGATTTCTAGATTCTCCTACCTCCCACACTTGTAATAAAATCCTCTACTTTAGACCATCCAAGTCTACGGGTAAGAGGTTCTATCGGTGATAGGTTGGTATCCTAGATTAGTGGGTGCTCAAGGAGCCATGAATCCTACCAGAATTCAATGGATTTACCATTCCCCATGATCCATCAAGCGCCAAGAGCTAAATCTGATCTGAATTTACTCACGCTCTGCCAGAAGGTGGACCCCTCTTGGGGAAGGGGATCAGTGAGCAAACTCTCTGAGTGGATCAAATACTTAGCTGTGATGATTTTCACCCAATCAAAATTATGATTGATCAAAATTTTCTAGCCTTGCTTAAGGATTAGGGCTTCATTCATCAAACGGATGTTGCGCAAGCCTAACCCACCTTTTTCTTTCCTCGTACAAGCTTGGTTCCAAGAGACCAAGTGGAACTTCTTGTGATCTTGAGGTCCCATCCATAGAAAGGTCTTTTGAATCCTCTCTAATTTGGTCAAAACTTTCATAGGTAATTTAAAAATAGACATAAAATATATCGAAATGCTTTGTAAGATAGTTTTGACCAAAATAATTTTACCTGCTTGGCTGAGTAAAGCCCCTTTCCAACTGGCAAGACGTCGTTGCATCCGTTCGATCATCGGGTCCCACAAACACTCCTTCATTCTTCCAATGAAAAGAGGTAAGCCCAAATAGGTGGTAGGGAAGTCAACAACTCTACAACCAAGGATATCTGCAATATTTTTCTACCGAGCTTGGGGGGTATTCAAAAAAATAATAGGCTTTTAGAAAGATTGATTCTTTGACCAACCACATTTTCATAGGCAAACAAAATGGACTTCACCTCTCTGGCTTGGACAACAGAGGCAATGAGTGACAAGAGTGTGTCATCCATGAACTGGTGGTGGGAGAGCGAGTCCAAGGAAAGGGCTGGATTGATACCTTTAATCATAGGATTATGAGAAAAGGATCTCCCCAATGCCTCAACCATGAGAATAAAGAGGTAAGGGGAGAGTGGGTCTCCTTGGCGAAGCCCCCTAAGGCTTTGGAAGTACCCAGCTGGGGCCCCGTTGACCAACACTAAAATTTTTATTGATGAGACATAGGTCTTAATCAACTTGACCCAACTCTGGCTAAAACCGAATTTGTCGAGCACCGCAAACAGGAAATCCCAAGATACACGATTGTAAGCTTTGTTCATATCTAACTTGAGAAACATTCCTAGCCTTCCACTTTTTTATGTTGAATGGAGGATTTCATGCACAACCACAACCCCATCCAAAATCTGTCTGCCTGGTACGAAACCGCTCTGAGCTTTGTCAATCAACAAGGGCATGAATGTCTTCAACCTATTAGCCAAGGATTTGGAGAAAATTTTGTAAATAGTATTGCAGAGGCTGATAGGATGGAACTCTCCAAAGTTGTTGGCTTTAGCAGATTTAGGGATGAGAACCAGAAATGTGGAGTTCACCCCATACGACAATGAATTAGAACACTGAGCTTCCCTCATCACGTCACAAACTTCCTTCCCAACTATATGCCAATTTTTTTGGAAAAATAGTGGAGGGAAACCATCTGGGCCTGGCACTTTTAGCGCACCCATAGCAAAGGTGGCCTCTCTTATTTCTTCATATTTGAAGGGTGCTTCAAGGAACTCATTCATATCCTGCGTTACAAGCCTAGGAATAGCTTGAAGCAGAAAGTTTTCAGCCCCAAAGTCTCTTCTATCTTTAGAACCTAATAAGGAATTGAAGTATGAAGTTGCCTCGGTTCTGATATCCAGTATATCCACAGCTTTGGTCCCATCCTCCCTGTCTATCTCACGGATATGATTTGCACTCCTGTACCTCAAAGTTGAGACATGAAAGAATTTGGTGTTCCTATCACCTTCTTTAAGCTAGAGGGCACGAGATTTTTGTCTCCATAAAGTTTCCTCCCTGCCAAGGGTGTTATGAAGTTCTAAAAGCAACTTCTTCTCATTAGATCTTATCTCACTTGACAAACCCCCATTTTCAATTTTCGCATTCAGGTCTGTGAGTTGATTTTTTAAATCTTGCTTCTTCACAAAGATATCTCCATAAACCTCTTTGTTCCAATGTTTAAGTCTCCCTTTTACTAACTTGAGTTTGTTTGCTATTTTTAGTAGTCCGACACTTGGGACAGATTCTGCCCACCAGTCTTTGATCTTTATTTCTAAGCCTGAGTGGGAGCACCACATAGCTTCAAAGTGAAATGGTCTAGGGAAGAACTTTCCTTGTTGAGGGGATTCCATCCATAAGGGATTATGATCAGACCCTATCTTCGGCAAAGCATTCAAAATGGCATCACCAAAAAATGGGAGGCTCTACTTTGAAAGAAACACTTTGTCCAACTTGGTCAAAATGAGTTGCTCCCCAATTCGATGATTGCTCCAGGTGAAGCGGGCACCTTTCAAGTCCAGATCCATCAATTCTCCTTGGCTAACAAAATATGCAAAGTCCTCCATGCTTCTTTCACAAGGGAAATTACCCCCTTTTTTATCGAATGGGAATAGAGGTGAATTGAAGTCACCTGCTAAAACCCAGGCCTCCTCTTTGAATCCTTCTCTCATTTGCAGAAGTGAGGACCAAAAAATTTTCCTGCTAGGGCCAGAGTTCGGAGCATAAATATTTGACATGACCCATCTCTGGTTAGTCGACTTGCAAAAAAATAACAAATTGATAACTCGCTCAGAAGAGGAGATCACATATCCCTCGACCTTTGATAGGTCCCAAAAACAAAACAGACCTCCAGAAGATCCATCAGTCGGGCTTGCAACAAATCCAACATTCTTCCAGATGGAATTTCTTACTGCATGAGCATAACTTGAATTAAAAAGTTGTTATTGTAATCCAAACATAGCCATATGTAGTTTATGATAACATGATTTGTTATAATACCATAAAGTAATACTTTTGAAATGATGTAATATGAGTAGGACTCATTTTTTAAATTGTAAATACATAATTATTATAAACAAAGAAAGTGTTTTTTTCAATGGGTTATATGGGATTGAAATGGGCTCCACCTATATTACCATATAGTGGTATTACAACAAAGCTTTGAATATTATCTATGTATCCTTTGGCAAGATTCGAACCTAGATCTCCTCCTTGAAATGTTGATAAATTTAACGAGTCGAGCTAATGTCACTTAATTAAACTAAAAAAACCCTTAAATCACCTAAAATTTTTATATTTCAAATTTGTTTTTCTTTTTTATCGGGATTAAACCATAAGCTGTAGGTTAAATAGAAATATATATATATATATATATATATATATAATCTCATTAAAAAGTTTACCTTTATAATACATCATTATATATAATATAGAAAAATTTTGATTCTTTTTTTTCTTTTATGTATTATATATAACCGTATAGTTGTATTACAATAGCTTGACAATTATACATGTATCATTTGATAAAATTTCAACTTAAATTTTAATAAGATTAAGATAATTATTATGTGACAATACAATAAATTATATTTCAAAAAACTGTGATGTGAAGGGGGACAAAAAAATCTCTTATAGTTTCTCTCTAGATAGTGGTATACTCGGATGGGAGGGTATTGTCAGGGTATTGTCGACCACCTAAAAGCAAGTCCATGGTTTGAACCTTTGCGATGCGAAGGGAAACACAAAAAAAATCTTTTGTGGCTTCCCTCTAGATAATGGTATACCTGGATGGGATAGCATTGCCAGCTACCTGAGAGCGACTCTTGAAGTTTCTTTGTAACCTAAAAGTTTATCCTGAGAGGACAGTGCATCGATTTGAACATTGGCTCTTCTTCAGGAAGTCTAAGGTTCAAATCGCGGTGTGATAAAATGTGTGAGAAGGTGGGTGTGTGTACGGTTATGTGTTTTGTCCCTATTGATAATTTCAGCTCTCACCCTTATCAGAAGTCATGGTTGGGATTTAATAAGCTCAACTCTCACATTGATCAGAGGTCATGGTTGGGATGGGAATGTCCAACCCTAAACCTCGGTCGTAAGGGTTTCTCACATTAACTTCAATTAAAAAAATATTTCAAAGAAAATATATAATATTTAAAATATTTCTTAAATAACATATATGTCGCAAGGACCGATCAAAAAACATATATGACTCAAGGATTTGCACTTACAAATAATAGGCTAATGATTCAAATCTAAAGTTTAATCTATAATTTTTTTAAAATATAATTAATAATATATTTAATTAAATTTTAGTTTATTATTATTTTTAAATTATATGATTAATTTTATATTTTGAATCAAAAGAATTGATGATTTCAATGGAGATGTAGGGTTCGTTTCGGTGGACGATTTTCATTGTAGGAGTTTGCATTTTCCAGGTTTAGGTGGTTTGGGTTTTCGTTTTGGAAAGCTGGTGTGAATGTTTCCCACTCGTTGCTAGTTGGGAGCGGGATTTTCATTGGATGTTTGTTGTTGGAGCCCGTCTACTTTAAATGTTAAATCTAATTGGTGCAGGCTCTGTAATTTTTAATTTTCAAATTTTGAAATGTTTTTCCTATGGTGCTTTGTGCATCCTGTGGGCTTTAACATTGTATTTTCCGAATTTTGTGCCTTCGGTAGGAGTTGTTGACCCCTTCTTGGGTGTCAGTTGGTGCCTTTGTTGTAAAAGCTATATTTTTCTTGGATTGGATTGCTGGTTGGTTAACCCTTTTGGGGTTAATTGTAAGCCTCCGATTGTGACTTGTTGTAAATATTATGGTTGTTACGAATTGAGGGATCCTCTCAAAGTCCTCTTTAATTGGAGTCTAATATGGATAGTCTTGAGAATTTGTTTTTGCTACTTGTCCTTGCAGTTGTCCAGTTGATGAGCTGACTTTGTATTGTAAAAAGGTTTAAATTTTTTAACCAAAGTGACTAAAGATAGGTATAAATAAGATCTTATGCACAATGACAAAGACAAGTCTATTGTATAACAATTTTTCTCAACACTTAGCCCAAAATTTTTTTAATATATTTATTTATTGGAACGTCTATGTATATTATAATAGTGTTTCAAGAATAACCCTACGTGCATGCTTTTTAGAATTATTAAATCCAAAAAAAAATCTCCGAGTTATAAGTATTCAAAAAAAAATTGTATATTATAATAGTGTTTCAAGAATAACCCTATGTGCATGCTTTTTAGAATTATTAAATCCAAAAAAAATCTCCCAGTTATAAGTATTCAAAAAAAAATTTAATGCCTCTCGCTCCTGCTCCTTCATGATGCTTTTTAGAATTATTAAATCAAAAAAAATCTCCCAGTTATAAGTATTCAAAAATAAATTTCAATGCCTTTCACGCCTGCTTCTTCGCGATTCCTCTGAGCGAGAGGCCCCTGTACTTCCTGGTATTCCATATGGTTGTTCCTCATGGTTATTTTGTTCTTCTAGGTGGTGGTTGGTTGTGTCTTTTCCTGGTCGGGGACCTTGCCAATTCTCTTTGAATCTCTTATGGGTGTGGTAAGATCTTAAAAATCTGGCTCGCTGGAGGCCACCAGGTGGAAAGAGCTACTTGCCAGCCCAACCTGTGGGGGTGATTTGGGGCTTTGGTTGGTGTGCAGATGGTTCTGATTGGTGGTCCCCTATTTGATTCTTGACCTATCTGGCTTGGTGAGTGTAAATTTCTTTTGGTTGGTTGTTTGTTGGGAATTTTGGTCATTCGGCTCTACTTTTCTTCTTGGTCTCGGTATACCACTGAATATCCGGTCGGGGTCCCTATGGGAAGGGGATCGGACCAAAGGCCGAACCAAACCTGCTGGGGTGAATATGGAGTGTTGTCATTGTAGGTGTTTTTGGCTATTTTCCCTGGTTGGTGCCAAGTCAGGCTTTCGTCGCTTAGGTGGTTTGTTGGTGGTTCTGGAAGCAGAGTTCTTTTCTCCAAATTTTGTGGAAGTATTGCCCTTGTGGTCCCTAGTTTGTCTGGGTGTTTTCTTTGTAGGGAGGTGTTTCTTTCCTGCAGGTGTCCCAGTTATTGGGGTTCTTCTTTCCTTGACCTTTGGGTTTTCGTAGAGCCCCAATTTTGATGGAGTTTTTGGGCTTCTTCGGCCGCCAGTTTGTGGAATTTGATTATTTGGGTGGATGGTCTACTCCTGCGTGCACTTTTGTGTTCGGACTCTACTCATAGGAGTCTCAAGGGACATTTTTTCCTGCGTTCATCAGTTCGTGTGGCTGTGGTTTTCATCAACGATGTAGTAGATTTGGGGTTCATTGGTCAGCTTCCTCGGTTGGGGTCTCGGCTCCCAATTTTTATTGTTTGTTTCGAGGTTCTGGTATGCTGCTCGTTGGTGTTCTCATTGGTGCTGCTAGATCTGGTTTTCTTCTGGATTGGTTTTCGCTGGTGGTTTTGGGTTAGAGTGGTTTCATTTTATAACCTTAAGCACGGGTTGTGTTGCTATCTGCCTACGATTTTATGGCTTTAATGTTCTTTGTACTAACGTGTGAAGCCATTTGGTTTATGGGACAGCATCCTCCCTACTCTCGTTGTTGGGGTTCACCCGTTCCTTGGGGGTCGGGTGGGCTGTTTAAATTTTAAATTTTATGTTCTTTTGCCTTTTCGAGTGTGTGAGGTCGTGTGGTTTATCCACCTCCTCTCATCTTTTTGGCACCTTGGATGTGATTGTTGATTGTTCTTGATTGGTGTTGTTGGTGGTTTCTCCCTTCGGGGTGGCGTTTTTGGTCTCCTTTTGGAGTTGTTGGGTAAGGTTGTGGGTTTCCCCTCAAAACTCTCTTTCTTAATATTACCAAAATATATATATATATATATATATATATATATATATATATAGAGGGCTCTGGTCCCTCCCATGGCTCCTCGGTTCCCGCCGGTCCCTCGGCTCAATCCAGGTCATCCCTCCCGGGGAGTGGTTGTTTGCGATGATCTCCTGGGGGAGATCCTTCTCCACTATCTGCGCCCCTCCCGACCGGCTAGGGTTTCCTTGGTTGTTTTTTTAGACTGGTGCTTCCCAGGGATCCCTGTTTGGTTGGGGATCCCTTCCCTTTTTCCCTCAGGCTTCCCCCTGGGGTTTTTTGCAGGTTATTTGCATGGATCTGGTCCCCTACGTTTCTTGGTGCGGTGGAGGTGACGGTTTAGGGTTTGGACAGCTTCCCCCTTTTCTTGCGAATCCTCGGTGGGCTCTGTGCTTGTACGGGATTCTTGGTCCCTGCTGCCGGGATCCTCTTCTGTTTTCCCGGGCGGGTTCCTTGTGGTGCAACTCTCTGGTCACTTCCTGATGGGCTGGATCCTCTCTGTGCTGGCTGTCGGCTTCCTGCAGGATGGCTCTCGCTGAACGAAATGTTTCCCGATGGGCGGGATGGTTTCTCCACAGGGCGGGATCCGCCAAATCTGCCGGTTTTCCCGCATGGCGGGATCCTTTCTTTTCTGCTGGTTTCCCGGATGGCGGGATTTCCCTGTTGCTTCCCGCTAGGCGGGACTGTTTGTGGTGGTTTTGACTGCTTCCCGCGAGGCGGGATTTTATTGTAACGATTTTTTTTTTTTGCTTCTCGCTCGGGCGGGATCTTCTCGATGGTGGTTTTTGGCTACTCCTCACCGGGCGGATCTCCAAAACTACTTTCTTTCTTATTTGTTTGTTTCCCGCCGAGAGGGATTGTTTCATGCTTATTGTTATCGCTGGGCGGGATTTCTGTTTTGGTGTTCAGTTTCAAGGGATTGATGCCCTAGGCCCATTTCTTATGTAATCAGGTTTTGGGATCCTTGTTAAAACCCGCTATAAATACAAACACTATAATTAACAAAATATATATATATATATATATTTATTTATTTATTTATTTATTTTTAAATTGATATTTTACCTATACTTAGTTATTATGAATGATTTTATTATTAAATATGCATTTGCAATACTTGATATCTTTTTCAAAGAGTATAGAATATATGATTAAAGGTAAATTTTACAAATATATATTTTTTAGTTTTATGTATATTTAATATAATTATAAATAATTATATTATTTGTTGTTTTTTATTTTTATTTTACATGGTGGAATCGATAGCCGCCACGAATTCGGGTAGGTTGTTTAGTTTTTATGGTTGTCACAGTAATTTGCGTTGTCCACCCCAGAAGTTGCCACTGCAGTCCACCCCTCTAACCACCATGCCACAATCATTTTAAACCTCTTACGCCGTTGAAAGCACCGGGAAAGGGACAAGCGTTCAATCCGACGAGACCCAATATTTGAACCTTGGACCTTTACCCCCTTTCGGGGTTTGGTCGAACCAATTGGTCTACACATATTATTTGTTGTTAAATAGTTAAAAAATATTATGTTAAAATTTTAAAATAAAAATATTATTGCCTTTAATTATAGGAAGAAACAATTCAAAAAAATATAGGGAGATAAATTAATTCTATTAAACCCTAGCTCAAGCCATCATTTGATGGGGTCAAAATTAATGTAGATGTAAAAATCAAATAGAAAAACAATTTTTGATTGAGGACTCTTAAGAAAACAAAGTATAGCTTTGTGAAATCATCACTATCATCTATAGCCTTCTAGAGGCTAATAAAAAGGGATTGGGTAAAATTATTTGGAATTTTGATTCTAAAATTAAATTTTAACAATATTCATGCTGAAAGAGATTTTCATGAAATTGATTGACAACAAAATTTCATTCCTCATGATATTGTTCTTGTGACATCTAATTTTTAAAGCATTTTTTTCATTCGTGTTTATAAAGGAAGCAACAAAGTAATTATATATCTAGTAAAAGAAAAACAAAAGTTTTTATGAAGGTAGAGAATCTACATATCTATTTGGTAATATAAGAAAAGGATTTTTTTAGCCCTAGATAAGAAGACTATAGTCCCTCCTACAAGTAGATAGTTATCACCCTGAAGCAAATGTTTAATTCCTATATTATGGGATTTGTAAAATGCCCTCATGAAGACCTAGTTATTTGAGTACAAAAAATATGAATTACTAAAGTTATTGATTTCATTTATAAGTAATTGTAAATACAATATAAATATTTGTAGGAGTGTGGTATAATTTATCCTTTTGAATATCCTTGGTTTACATATATTAGTGTAGTGACAAGACACTGCCTTAGAAATTTTACCATTTTGAGAGGTTACAAAACATTTGGAATTAGTGAATTAAGACCTTCAAAATTTCTCAAATTTTACTAAGTCAAATAGAATGACTTATTTGCTTTATAAGGGTCGATTTTCTCTAGGAGTCGTCTATAGAAAGATAAAGTGATTGGCTGATAGGAATGAAGCTCTAGCAAATATTGGGAAATTGCTAGTTAACTTGAGCAATTTGATGGCCTCTTGGAACAAATTGCTCATGAACCAATGAAGGGGTAAAAAGAGAAGCATGAATTCTAAGGAAGATCTTTGGAAAGTAATATTTTGGTATGTAACCATACCATAAATCATTTTGTAAGTCTTTGAATCCTTTTAGAGGTATAAATAAAGGCATGTAACATTTGGAGGTGTATCATTTGTTACGGATAACCCCAAATATTTACTTTTATTAGGCGTGAGAGTTTCATACCCTAGGTAGCTTAGGAAAAAACTATTATATAAATAGGATTCATGAGATTCACTATGAATATATTTTGTCCTTGAGGAATTAAGAGATGCACTTTGTGAAGCTCATATTATGCTATTGAATTCATGAGATTGACAAGAAATTGATATTTCTTTGCTCTCCATCGATGGAACTATTCTTCTAGATTATAAAATGCACAATGATTGTGGCACAGTTCTTTTATTCATCTTCTCATTCCTCTTATAGTTTTAACTCGTTTGAATTGAAAGCATTGTTGTTATTTGAATTTCTTATGTTTTTATTGAATGCACACTCTCCTTGCTATAGTTTTGGTTGTATTTACTTTTAGTCCCTCGCATCCTAAACTTTACAATTTACTTTTATGTATTTTAATTTCCATATTTATTTTTCACACTTTAAATTTTTGCATTTAAATTCATGCAATTAAATTATATTAGTTCATAATTTATCAAGGATAGTGGGGATCCAACCTAAATCCAAATTTTAGAAGAAGTTCTAAACCCTTCAGTCCAACTTTGTTGAAAATAAAATTGAGGGTGCATAAGAAGTCAAACAATTCCTCAATTCAACATAGTTTCTAGCAAGGTCGATGAAACCCGACCTCTTTAGTCCATTTTTCGTAAAAATCTTTGGTTTTAGAACAAAAATTGCATACTACCATATGTGGAAAGCATTTGATCTTATTTTAATAGATTTTAGCAAAATCCCCATTTAGGAAGTAATTTGCTCTAAATGTAGAGTGATTCACTCCACTTGGGACCAATTACCTAAAAAACATCAGAAAGATCCTAAGTTAAAATCTAGAAGCAACTTGGTCTAAGTCTATCAAAACATTCCAAGTTGATTCCAAAGTAATTTATTGGGGCTAAGGACTTGATTCATCAAGTCCAATTCTAAATTGACCTTTCATTTCATGTCTTTTTATTATTTGTGTCTAATTTTAAAAGGCACTTTGTGAATGGAAATTCCCTTACAAAATTTAGAATCATAAATTTTGTAATTCTAATATAGCCACATCGGCTATATTTATTTTTAGTAGCTCAAATCCTAGGTTGAGGTAGTCAACCCTTTAACATTAGGGTTATGTTGATTTAGTCTATAAATAGGAAGAGTTGTGTTATAGTTAGAATTATATTTCATATGTGAATCTTAGTCATCACTATTGCGCATATGAGACTTTGCCCTCTCCAAGTGGCTATGAGACTTCATGTATTGATTCAAAATTAAAATCTAATTATTTGCAACACTGTTTTAGTAGTGCTCCAAGAAATTTTTATAATTTTACATTTACCCCTAGTGTTTGAATGAACCCACTACTTCTACTAGTTGGTTGTGAATTAATAGTTGAATATAGTGCATTGGTCATTTAGAGGATGTGTGTATGAGCATAAAGAAGTGCCAACCCAAAAATATTTGTAAGCATCACAACACTCATCCAAATACTAATAGTTTTGACTAGCATCTTATTTCTTCTTTAAATGACATGGCCTCTCCTCCTCCTAACATCTCTTCTCCTTCCTCTCCTCCTCCCAATACACCTCCTTCTATCACTCCTCTTGCTACCCCTCCAATGGTAATTCTATTCTTAATACTTTTGATCTTGGTTTGTGTACCTATATTGAGATCCAAGAAAGGATGGTTGATTTTATTATGAAGTCCTTAGTTAACATCCAAAACCTCCTAAAAATATCCTCTACAAAGTATACCCTTGTCCAAATTTCTCAACAATTCATTGAAAAATAGGCTATGATAATTCACTAGGCACAAAATACAAGGGATACAAGTATTCTTCAATAGCCACCATCCAATCATAGTCCTTCAATTTCCTATGGATGTCACTCAGCTCCTTATGCTATTAAAGGTACTCTTCTAGATGTAGGTGGTTACATATTAGGCTTTGATTTTGATGTATATTCCTCTATAGGATATTATTCTAATTTATTTTATTAGCCTCATGATATTCCTATTTCACATATGGGAATCCCCACCTTTGAGGATCCTAATCCATGTGGGTGGTTGACCAAGATGGATAACATTATCTATCTACACCATGTACCTAAAGAAGATTGTGTCCCATTAACAGCTACTAATTTGGGAACCCATGATCATCAATTATTTTTATGGAAGCTTCCCCAACTAGGTTATTCTCTTTTATGGCCTAATTTCAAACCATTATTCCTTTGAATATTGATAAAGGATATTCCACATAGTATGTGGTTTATTTGATGTAAACAAAGCAAATAGGAGTGGTTGAGGGGTATTGCATAGAGTTCATGTCTTCTTAACTGCACTTACCAGTTGGACCCAATAGGGGTGGTATCAACCGTTCACCATGATCTTAAGAATAAAATTTGATAGGAAGTTGATATGCTCAATCCCTATACCATCATTGATGCTCAACATATAGATTTGATGGCATAATATAAGCTCCAATAGTCCAGTACCCAACCTAGATGTGATATTAACACTCAATATATTTACTTTCTTAACCATAATAACAAGTGCTTCCAAATATTCTTCTATTTCAAATGTCATTCTCACCATCCTTGAGATCAAGCCTATGAAGAGTACCATAACTTTTAAGTGGAAGGTGAATAAGCAACAGTGTTAGAAGATAAAGATTCATTGCAATAGGATTAAATGGCTGAAGAGGATGAAGCTAAACATGAGGATGATACCATGGTTTTATCTTCTCATGTTTTTATGAGGATCCAATCTCACCATAATATAAAAGGTTTAATGACTCATCAAACAAAAATGCATTAGTGTGTTGACTAATTTAAATAGCACACATAACTTGATTGATAGTAATATAGTAAAATCTTTGGGCTTATATATAAAAAAAAATGAAATTAGGATGAATTTCAAGTATTGATTGTAAGTGGGGGTACCTTGTAATGTGTGGTTCAAATAGGTAAGGTTAAAATCCTAAAGAATTATTATACTTGGATGGAAAATCTCTTTGCAATGAATATGGATAGTGTAAATGTCAATCTTGGGAGCACAATGTCTATCTTAGCTTGGTGATATTTCTATTAATCTACAAATATTATATGTCAAGTAGATAGAGAATGTAAGGATCATTTGTCTCCAAGGAATCCAACCCCTCTCTCCAAGGTGGTTAGTTCCCATAGCATGGTAAAAAATTGAAGAAATATGGTCAATGATTATTTTCCAAATTCAATTGCATGGAGGTTCAATCTTCAAAGTTGCTTATTTTAGATCTTCCTTTGGACATGTAAAACATTGTGCATCGCTATTAGGAGGTCTTTGATGCACTCATAGATTTTCCTCCTAAGCATACACATGATCATACCATAAACATTGTTCTAGTAATTCAACATCATAATATGCATCCTTACCACTATCTCTAGCTCCAAAAGACTAAAATTGAAAAGCCAATTTAGGAAAATTTGGAGCAAGGGATCATCTACCCAAGCATCAGTTCTTTTTCTCTCCAATGATTATGGTATAATGCAAGGATAATTCTTGGCACATGTGTCCTAATTTTTGACCTCTCAATAAGATCACCATCAAAGATAAGTTTTCCATCCCTTTTATAGATTATTTTTTGGATGAATTACATGGTGCTAGATACTTTATAAAATCTAGACTTGCATTTTGGGTTCCATCAAATTAGGATTACAAAAGAGGATACCGTAAGACTACCTTTTACACATGAGGGTCATTATGATTTCCTAGTCATATATTTTCGTCTCACTAATTCTCCTTCCTCTTTTCAAAGTCTTGTAAACTATATCTTGTGTCCTTTTTTTGGAAGTTTGTCCTAGTTTTCTTTGATGATATCTTAACTTATAACAAGTCCTAGGAGGATCATATAGGTCATATGGAAAAAGTTATTTACTTATTACAAAAGGAATACCTTTTTTCAAAAGGTCCAAATGTTTCTATGGGTTCTATGATAGAATACTTGGGACATATAATATCTCAAGAAGGATTCAAGGTAGATCCTAACAAGATCAAATTCATGCAAGAATTGCCTTTGCCCTGATCCCTTAAATAACTTCATGAATTTTTAGGTAATGTAAGCTACTATAAAAAAATTATCCATAACTATGGCAATATTATCACTGCTCTCACTAAGAAGGATACCTTTATTTTATCTAAATCCACTTCCCAAGCCTTCAAGACCCTAAAGAAGGATATGTATACCACTTATATTTTGATCATCTCTAATTTTAGCAAACCCTTTATCATTAAGTGTGATGCTTCTAGCATAGGTATTGAAGCTATTTTGATGTAGAATGGACACCCATTGGCATTTGAAAGTAAGTATATTTTTGGAAAGAATCTTAGATGATCCGCTTATGATAAGGAAATATTATCTATTCTCTATGCCATAGATAAATGGTAGCCTTATTTGTTGGGGTGTCCCTTCTTCATCAAGACTAACCATAGTAACCTTGAGCATTTGTTAGCATGACATCTCTATTATCCTAAATATAATAGATGATGGACCAATATCAAATTTTATCATTGAATATAATAAAAGAAAGGAAAATGTGGTGGCTAATGTTTTATCTCATAAACATGAGGATCTTGTTGTTATCGATGCCATCTCTAGTCCTCTTTCACAATGGCTTTATCAACTTAGGAAGGACTAAGTTTTTGACCCAAATATTTCTTGAATCATTCAATAAATGGAGGCTAGCTCATCATTGTCTTCATGTTTCTCATATGTTTATGGGGTTCTCTATCAAAAGAAACAAATTTATCTTTCTCAATCCTCGACTATTAGGATGAGTGTCCTCAAAAAATTGCACACATATTATTTGGAAGTGTATGCCCAAAATCCCACAAAATTTTTTTGTAAAATTTCCAAAATTTGTTTAAGTGTAGAGATGTGGTTTGGACCGCGATAGCAGCTCAATGCAATTTGTTCTATGCCATGGTCAACATGGTCAAATAGGCTTTTCAAGCAACTCAAATCATGGCTTAAATTAGGATATGAGGGCCTCGGCTCAAAATAGGATTCTACACCACGTGGCTCAATGCATGGTTCTATATCATGTTCAACGCAGTCAAATTTGTCATCTTGGTATTTTGAATCGTGGCTCAAAACAAGGTTCTACACCATTGGGTTCAATGCATGGTTTCTTATCATGGTCAAGATTGATCAAAACACTTGAGAAGTGATTTAAATCCTAGCCTATAACATTGTTCTATGTTGTGCGGCCCAGAGTAAAAAAATTTCAACGCAACTTTAGTCTAGCACATCCCTACTCTACATCATGGTAAAAGCAATAAAAGTACTGAGTTTTAAATCCTAAAGTTAAAATAAAGTAATATTCCATATCATATGGCTTAGTGCAATGCTCTATGTTGTGATCAAAATTGTTCAAACCTATATCTAGTGATATTAATTTTTGGCTCAAAATAAGGTTCTATGTTGCATGGCCCAAAACAAAGATTCATATTGCAATCCTAGATTCGCACACTCTTGTCCTAGTCTATGGTAAAAATGGTCAAATTAAAGCTAGAAATTTAAACGTCAAGTTAGAGCATGTTCTATGTCGTGAGCAATACAAAGATCTCAATGAAACTTCATGAAACGATTTCATTCTAGAATGTGTTGTACATCGTGATATGCTCCAAACAGTGATCACTAAAAGTATACCAAAATTTGTAAAGCTCTAATATTTGTTTTCCAAAATCAAATCGATAATCCATGTTGAATTTTGTAGAAATCCTGTATAAATACAAGATTCAATGCGATATAAGATCACAAGTTTCTATCTAATCTGGTTCTAATATGAAGTGGATGATCTGATAAGATGAAGCAATAAAATTCAATATCCACCAGCTCTTTTAGTTTTAGATCTATGGAGAGGAAGCAACAACAAGAATAGGGAATGGTCTCGATCTTTTCTTGACGAGATTCTATAGCTAGAAGTCATGAAAGTTGAACAACTTGCAGAGGCCAAGTTGTAGGGGATCAATGGATCAGATAATATCTTCTTTCTTAGATCAAATAGGAGGCTACCACCTTAGCATCTTGTTGATCTAGCACTCCAACTTCCTTGTAATGTTCCTAATTCTTTCAAATCTTTCAAATTCACTGTAAAACTATAAATAGAGGTCGAGCTCTCATTTTAAAGGATCGGATATAAAGTGTTTTCCTGTACTACTATTGTATACTCTCTATAAATGAATAAAAGGAGCATTGCTTGGATTTTTACCTCATACTTGTATCTTCTTTTCTTTAAAAACTCTTGAAGTCATTTCTGTTACTACTACTATGGTTAGTGTATTCTGCTAATTTGGATTGCTAGCTTAGAGAAATTGGAATGACTCATGGTTGAATGTATGCTTGGAAAGGATTCTTTTTTATTAGTCAGAGTATTAATCTAGTTCTACTATTTTGTATTATTGATACCTAGACGTTTGAAATAATTCTTGAAGCATGATTGTTCCTTGATGATGAAGATGACTGGTTTTGAATGTTGTTAGTCCTAAGTATTATTTAATGGAAATTGATTTATCAGAAAATTTTTTTAGATGTCTATGTTGTTAGCTTTATCCATACACTATTGATTCATGACTTTCTTAACCCTTTCCCCTTTTTATACCTATATTTATACATTTAACTGAGCTTAAATAAATGAGCATTCAGTAAGTTGATAAGGTATACCATCCTACTTTGGAGGTTGGATTAAAGTATATTTGACCCATCCAATGTGGGGTTTGGGCTGTGATTAGTGGATGCTCTCCTTTAAAATCATTGTATATGATAGTCATAGTTCAATTTTTCTTTGATGTCAATTCAAACCCCAATAATTTTTGGCACGCTTGATGGGACTCTATTCATAAAATATTTGTTTTTCCACTAGATATTATCTTTCTGGAGGAATCAAGATTTAGTAAATTTTCTTGACCTCACCAAGTAGTGAAAGCAAATTCACTTGGTGACTCCCTAAATTCAAGAACCTAGAAAGCCCTTTTAGTATCTCATTTTTCATGTTTACTAGGTCATTTGCTAGGAATAGTCAAGAGCTAGTATCATTATTTGAGTTACCACCTAGAAGATCAAGACATACAAGAAGCTTATCTCTAGATTCACCTTTTGAAGAGGTCCCAATAACGTCAGATCATTGGGTTCCCCCAAGACCAACTCCATTAAAAACCCCAGTAACAATGGCTCATCAACAAAATATAAATCAAAATCAACCTCCATAGAATTACCCTGATTGGGATACCTCTGGTCCTCTAGGACTCCCTCAGATGAATGATATTCCTCAGGCTGCATCCAAAGCCATACCTACATATTATGGTTTAGGAAAAACTACTTATAATAACTATCAAGATATATTAAATCTAGTAGTTATTCATAATATCAGGAATGACGATGTTATTGTTAGCCTTATAACACTATCTTGAGCTAAAATCCTCCACTAGTTTGGAACCCTCATATAAGGATCCTCCATCACTATCATCACTGCTTCTCCAAATGACTCCAATTCCTCCCCCCAAAAAATCATCTGCATCAATTCCTTTTGCTCCTCTCCCATCTCAGAATTCCCAAGAATCAACTTTGTTTCTTGATATCCAAAATACCCTAAAGATAATTAATAACAAGGTGAACGCCATGGAAAAGAGAGAAATGGAAATGTCTCAAAAGAGAAGATTTCCATTTGTTAATAGAGATCAGAAACCTAATACTAGTTGTAATACAAGGCCTAGGGTTAATTCAAATTATGAGGATCATGAATCAGTACCTCAGACTAGTTTGGTGAATGTTTGGTAAGTAGTATGCAATGACCCTCATGACTCTAATGCCTATGCAATGTACCAACATCATGTACAACAATCCATAGAGAAAGTTGAGAGAACCCAAACAGAAAGAATCAATATGTTATGGCAACTTGAACAAGTTATGTTTGGACTAGACTCCTTAGAAGAGGAATTTGCTTTTGTCTTGACCAGGTCTAGAAAGAAAAATTTGCAGGTAGATCCACAAAAAATGGGTCAATTCCAAGTTCCTTCTCAAAATAAAAGGGAACAACCCCTACCAAATAATGATAGATTTCTGATTCCTCAAGAAACTGAGAGCAATAATCCAATTCCTAGGGAAAAAGAAAATGATAAAAACTTTCCAAAGCAAGGAGAAAAGGATAAGAATAAAGAACAGTTAGGTTCTAAAGAGGAGGCAAAGGAGAAGTTGAAATTCCCTTCCATCACCAAGAGGCAAAGGATTGAAGCTACTTAGTAGTATAAGAGGAAATTTGGTGAAACTGACAAAAAATATGAGAAGACCCCTTTACAAAATTCTGATTTCAAAATTGTAGAAGAACTAAAGAGAAATCCTTCTATAGAAAGTATTTATGACACTCTCTTCATCCCTAGTTATAT
This sequence comes from Wollemia nobilis, assembly GCA_028583015.1. Lineage (NCBI taxonomy): Eukaryota > Viridiplantae > Streptophyta > Pinopsida > Araucariales > Araucariaceae > Wollemia > Wollemia nobilis. The sequence goes on along the minus strand of JAQPPZ010000690.1, from coordinate 1,276,621 downwards.
TGATCTACTGAAGTCTTCTTTAAACAATAAATCTCAAGAAAAGTAATCTACTACCATTTTCTACCTATCACATGGCCAAGAAAATATGACCCTAGAAACTCTAAAAAATAAACCCTTTCCCTTCTACATTTCTTTAAGAATGGAATGGTGGATTATACATAATTGTATGATAGATTCATGGGCCTTAACAACAATTATGCCTAAGATAGTATGTGATGAAATGGGAATGGAGTATACTCGCTCTTATCCAAGAGTGTTGCAATTGGATGGGACACCAGTCAAGACCATTGGAGTTGTAAAATATGTGTTGATGAAGTTACACAGGGCTCTAAAGGTCACTATTGTGCAAGAAATTGTAGTAGTTGACCTAGAGCCTTATTTTGGCTTATGTCTTTCTAGGGAATTCACTGCAGAGCTAGGAGGTTACATGTATTTGGACTACTCTGCCATGATGATTCTGCATAAAGGTAAAAAAATAAGGATAACTCTTGAAAAATATGTGGCTTATCATTTTGATCAAATAGAGGAATTTGTGTAATCACTCTATGTTGGAGGAACCTAAACTAATAGAGATCCTTGAATATTTAAAAGTGAAATATGAATTATCATTTAGAGAGGATCATGGTCTATTTGGAACATGAATAGACACTTATAGCATTTCTTCTGAGGCTGATAAAAAGACCCCTACCATATCCAATCAGTAATTGAGACAGTCAAATATTTGGACAATGCATTTTTATGGGGCCGGTAAGGTGCAAAAATGGGCCTAGTCTTGGCATAATATTAAAATCTCCTTCAGAAGGTGTGAAGAGTTTTGCATATATGTTGACTTGCTATTGTACCAATAATGCTATAGAATATGAGACTTTGTGCTTAGGATTAATGCAAGCAGATAAAATGGGAATCAAAATGTTGGACATATATGGTGATTCAAAACTAGTGGTTAATCAAGTTATAGAGAAATGTAGCAACAAACACCATTACTTAAAAATATATATGAATAGAGTATGAAATTTGATGGAATATTTTAATGCTCTAAACATCCATTCTATTCCTAGAAATCAGAATATTTTGGTTGATGCTTTAGCCGTTAAAGGTTCTAATTTTATTTTATCTTCAAATTTGGGGTCGGCTAAGGATAAAAGGGTCAAATTAGTTGTCAAATCTTCAGTACTAGATAGACAAATTTTCTGGCAGGTTTTTGAGAATGATGATTAGATTATTGACTTCCTAATTAGAGAGGCTTGTTTGTCTAATTTACAGGAGGATTTCCCTTAAGAAATGGATTAGCAGAATATCATACAGTTGAAAAATAATCATATTACTTAGGGCTTGATCACATTAGAGAGTCTTTTTGATAATGAAGATAGAAAGAAATCCAGGCCATGAAAATTGATGGTGAAATTTATAAAGAGATTAAAATTTAAAAGGATAGTAAGATTAAGGTTGGCATTCAATGTTCTCCAAGTGGAGGAACTAAAGACCCTATACCTTCAATACCAAGACATTATATCCTAGTCTTATGAATATGTTAAGGTGTATGATAAAAGGATTATTTAGCACACTATTGAGCTAGAATTTGATTCAAAATCCTTCAGACAAAAATAGAGACCTATCAATCCCAAGATCGAATCTATAATGAAAAAGAAATTTCTCAAACTACTAAAAGAAAAAATTATCTACCCTATCAAACATTCTACATGGGTAGCCAACTTGGTACCTGTCAAAAAAAAGAATGGGGACATCCATCTATGTGTTGATTTTAGAAACCTAAACAAGGCATCACTAAAATATCACTATCCTCTCCCTCAGATTGACCATATTTTGTATATTATTGTAGGGGCTAAGAGGTTATCTCTATTAGATGGCTTCTTTTGATATAATCATATTTGGGTGAAGGATGAAGATCGGTTCAAAATAACTTTTACTACCAAATGGGGTACCTTTGCATATTAGAGAATACCTTTTGGTTTATCCAATGCAGGGGATACTTTTCAAAGAGCCATGGACTATGCTTTTGGGGAATTGATTAATAGAGTCATTCTTATCTATCTTGATGATATGATTGTATTTTCCCATGAAAAACAAGCACACCTAAAGCACTTGGATCAAGTTTTTCAAAAATGTAAAGAGTTTGGCATTTCACTAAATCCAAAGAAGTCATTTTTTGTATTCCATGAGGGTAATTTATTAGGGCATGTAGTCTCTAAAGAGATAATGTCGATTGATCCTGATATAGTAAAATCATTATTGGCACTTCCTCTCCCAATGAATAAGAAAACTTTGTAATCCTTCTTTGGGTAGATCAATTTTGTAAGGAAGTTTATTTCAGATTTTGCTCAAATCATAAAACCTATCTTAGAGCTGCTTAGGAAAAACATTTAGTTCAAATGGGCCAAGAATAGGAAGCAAGACTTTGAGGCAATTAAGCAGACTATTGCTACTACCCCAGTATTGGTAAATTCTGATTTTAACAAAGATTTAATTTTATATTCCTATGGAGCTGATGAGAGTTATGTTGCAATACTGACACAAAAGAATTATGCTGGAGAGGAAAACCCTATATTTTTTTACAATCAAACTCTCCATGAATACCAAACTAAATATAATTTTATTGAGAGACAAGTATTTGTGGTTATGAAATCATTAAAAAAATTTAGATAGTACTTGGCTCAAAGTAAGACTCTGGTTTATGTGGTACATCCATATGTTAGGAATTTCATCTTACAAGGAGAGTTGGGTGATAAAAGAGCTTGTTGGATTACCAAAATTCAATAATATGATGTAGAAATTCATCCTACAAATTTGATCAAAGGTAAAGTATTATGTCAAGGACTGGAAGTAAAAGCAGTCTCAAATCAGATTACAACTTATCAACCATCACGGTCTAGACATAAGGAAGATATTTCTTCAGAGAAATAAAATTGGGTTGATCAGTTGACAAGTTATTTCCAAACATAAATATACCATCAAGATCTTAATGCTTCACAAAGAAGAAGGTATAGACTTCAAGCTTTGAGATGTCTTGTTACCTGAAGGAATATATAGAAAGAACCTTGATAGAGTTATTTTGAAATGTTTGAAATATAATCAAAAATAGAAAGTCATTGAAGAATTTCATGAAGGACTTTTAGGGGGACATTTCTCAGGAAGAGTAATTGATATAAAAATACTAAGAGTAGGCTATTATTGATCCACTATTTTTGTCGATACTTTCTGTAGACACCAAAACAGCACCAATACAATTATGTGACTACAAACACTGATCACATTAACACACATAGCCCCCAGGGTAGCCCCCAGAGGTTAAACAGTGGTTCTAACCACTTACACAATAGTTTTGCAAGTCAAAAATCAGTTTGGCACCTTTTAGACACTTTATTTCTTATTCGTCCCACCCAGGGACGAGTGCGAATTTGTACTCGTCCTACCCAAGGACGAGTATGGATTTGTACTCGTTTCACCTAGGGACGATTACTAGCACTCGCTTCTAGGTGGGACGAATGTCAGGTTTGACCAGCAAAAAGTCAGACCTCAGCGCATGACAACTCAGAACTGCCACTTAGCTTTCCTTGCATGGCATAGGAGTGCGAGTGAGTTCTTTTGACAACTCATATCTGCTAATTGACTCTCCCTTCACTGCATGGGAATGAGAGTGAGCGTTTCTAAAACATACAAAGACATGCACAGAGACAGTTAAGCAACCCTTAATCAAGAAGAAGTCTTCTTTTCACACAAAAAGCATTCATGCAAAGAAACACTTTTGCATGTTAATTCAAAGAGACCCCTTGGGTCTATAAAATGGTGAGTTTCCTCACCCAAAAAAGATACTGAGCAGGAGCATTCTGAGCAACGAAGTGCTGTTAATTCACTTACTTGCGATTTGTGCCCAAACCCCAATATTTTGACCACAATATTCTATCAATTTGACGACAACACATCACATCAGGTTTCGAACCCATCTCAAGCGGATTGGTGTCGAAGCAAGGTTTTATCCGCGGGTGGTTTGCCTTCGGGCACCTCCCCGCTTTACTTCATTTATAGTATTTTAGCTAGTTTCATGTTTATGCATTTATCAAGTTTTTAGTGCATTTAGATTCATTTCAGCTATAGTTAGATTTATCTTTTATTTTTCATACACAGGTGCTACTGATTCTTTGTTTGTTTCTTTGAACACAGATTTCAGGTCTATTGAAGGAGTAGCGAGGAATCGACATTTGTCAATGCAAGCGGCGACAATGTTTTGGTTCGCCCATTTTATATGTGGGCACGCGGAAGAAGGAATTCAGATACAAGTTGTAGAGAACAATATCTAATGCTCCTATCCCCTAAAAAGGAAGGAGATGTATTGTAACATGAATTGGAAATAATATCAATAAAAAAAAGGGCTACATTTCATATTGTTCTTATATCTTGTGTTCATTCATTTGTGTTCCTTCCTTTTAATACGATTTCGTTTAGTTTTTCCTTTTTGTTTCTGGAATCTCGTGTTTTCACTTTCAAAGTAACAAGAACCTGTGATAATTGTTGAAAATATGTAGGGAGGAATAGGAATGCATCATTTCCTATTAAGCCTATTCAAGTGTAAGAACCATTTTAGTAGTGGGAACTAGATTTTATTAAAGTAATAAATTTCAATGCTTTAGAAGGTCACAAATATATCCTGATTGCTACTAATTATTTTACTCGATGGGTTGAAGTAGTCTCTACTAAGAAGACTAATCAAGATGTAGTGATTGAATTTATTGAAATCTTGATCACAAGGTTTGGCCTTCCGAAATCTCTAGTGATTGACAATAGTCCATATTTTATAAGTGATAAGTACATTGAATTTATAATTCAATATGGCATATGTCTAAAAAATTCTTCCAACTATTACCCTCAAGGGAATGCACTAGCAGAGTCCACTAACAAAAATCTACCTAGGATTCTAGAAAGAGCACTGAAAGAAAATAAAAGAAGTTGGCATCTTCTCTTAGAACAAGCCTTGTGGGTAGATAGGATTACTATCAAGAAATCAATCAACATATCACCTTATATATTAGTTTATAGAAAAGAAGCTATTATGCCCACTCATCTTGAGATACCAGCTCTAAGTTTGGCCAACCAAGATTATGAATTAGATAAAAATCCATTGGAGGTCAAGTCAATGCACCTTTTGTAGTTAGAAGAATAGAGGACCAAAGCATATGAGAATTTTTAGAAACACTCCATGAACACTAAGGGATGGTTTGATAAGAAGACCAGATTCAAGAAATTTAAGGTTGGTGATTCAGTCCTAAGATGGAATGAAGAGAAATCTAAACCAGACAATCACCAAAAATTTGATTCCTTCTAGGATGGTCCATTCAAGATATTTGAAGTAAAAAAGAGCAATACTTTCCAACTCCAAGAACAGAATGGGAATTTGTAGCCGATCCTAGTTAATGGATATCACCTTAAGCTATATTTTGAGTAAAAAATCATTTCCCTTGTAATATATGTACATATTTGTATTATATCATAATTTCTTTTAACTTTTTAGTGGAAGAATAAATAGTGGCCATGGATCGTAGCATGTTCTTAGCCAGAGGTCAAAGCAATCAAAGCCTAAGAAAACTGGGCTTTTTCTATACATGCTTCATGTTACACCTGAAAAAGAAACAAGGTGTTAGTTTGTTATGAACCACGACATGTTCTAGACTACAACCAATCAAAAAATAGAGCTTCACTTACAATCCACATTGTTTTACTTTCAATATGATCATTTGAAGCATGCAACTTAGTGGAAGTTTAGCTACTGCATTAATGGTGAAAGAGATGCATGCAAGCTACTTAAAGCTAAAATTTAATGGTAATTCATTGACAAAGAGACTTGGTAATTTTTATAGAGATATGAAGAGAAATTTTAGATATTTCTCTATAAATGGCATCACAAGCCATAATGCAAGCTACTAAGCTAGAAAGTAGTGATGTCATATGCTACATAGACAAAGCGCTAGCGGTAGACAACACAATAATGACATGGAAGACAAGAGATAAGTTGAGGTAAGAGATTGACAACAATTTTTTTAGAGGGCTACCAATTTCAGTTCAAGGTACTTGTGTTGTCTACTCTCTTTCATCCTTATATATATATATATATATATATATATATATATATATATATATATATATATATATGGTTTTGTTCATCCATGTCCAGAATTAATTGTTGCAATAGTAAAATTTTATGACCCTAAGTACTGCTCAAGCTAAAACCCTTTTTAACATAACTACACAAGCTTCTTGTGATCTCTTTGCCATGGGTAGCATGCCACCTATAAAACCTAAGCCCTTTGATCCAGATGAACAATCTAGGTATTACTCATTGAAAGGGCATACAAAGAATGGTGACCATTTTAGGGATTGGGTGTATAGCTAGTTTAAAACCATAAGGTCCAAAGATAGCTTACCCAATACCCCAATTACTACTAGGCATTTCACCAACCCTGTACTCTTTTCCATGCTAGAAGCATTGGCCAAGGTGGGTTCTAATACAAATGTGAGAGATTGGCAGACAGCCACAATTTACTGTATTTCCAATGAAAAAATGTATGACATATCTATAGGTGATAGCAATTCCAAACCGATTTACTTTGACCGACCTACTTTCTTTGCCAAAGAGATGCATGAGCAGTTGGTGGCAATGAAAAAATATTTTGAGGCTGCCTTGTTCAGACACTGCATTAATTTGGCCTAGATATTTCTTAGTGCTACTAGGCAAGAAATGTCTTTGATAGCAATAACAAACAAAGATGAAGGTGGAAATCCTATACCAGTCTATACATGTAATAGGTTCATGAGTAGGTTTGAATCTTATTACAATTTCAATAGAGATTTTTTGGGGCTAGCCTTGAAAATCATATATGAAAAGTCTCCCAGAATCCCCCTCTAGCTAAGGAACTGTTACAAACAAAGATGGGGAAGAAGACTAGTACATTTTGATTGAGGGTAAAATCATTAGGCTTTATGGCTTCACTAAGAAACCATTCTTGCTATCAATTTTTTTGGTATCGGATTACTATAAATAGAATAACTATATTAACTGCACTTTTGGTACTAGGATAAAGAGAAAAGGGATGATCAATTACCCTCTTAATGTGGAAGATATTATAGTATAAAGAAAAATATAGTATGAACATATTACTCAAACCTTGGAAATACTAGGCCTTAGTTAGCTTCCTCAAAGATGGAGGTATAACCCAGCAAATATCTTTTTGGAAAAGCTAAAAACTCTCAATGGTGATAAGGCCCCAAAATTCAAAAGGACTCTGAGGCCATAAATTTGAGAAATCCAAAAATAATGAGAGTTCACCATTAGAATGGAATGTTGGAAATATGGAACCACTACCCCCTTGGAGAGACTTTTATGAATAATTGGTTGATTATGATCCTGAGCATAAGAAAATCCACCAGTTGAAAGAAGCAAAAATTTAAACCATACAAGAAAAGGTTGGTTGGGATGATGTTAAAATTTTAGAATGGTGAAAAATGAGAGTTGATCCATATACTATAGCTCCTAGGTTTGGCTGCCAATTCGATATTGATTTCTCTAATAAGTATGATAAACATATTAAGACTTGGATGGCCAAGATTGGTAAAATATTAGCATTGGGATTCAAAAAAACTGAAATAGGAAAAGCAAAAAAGGGTAAGGCAAAAGAGAAAATGTTAGAGATAAAGAAGTAGGATAAATATCAAACACCTCCAACTTCTCCCTCTGCTCAACCTCAACAATAGGATGATACTGCAACAACTTCACCTCTAGTGATTGAAAAGTCTCAATCCATTTATGAACCTGTACAAGAATAGTTACAAATTTCCTAGTGGAAGTTGTAATGATGAAAAATATAGGATATCATAATATCTGATTCACATCTCTTCACCTATGATATCATCACCACTCATATCATCAAGAGAGCAAACACTTCCATCTCCTCCACCATCCACTAAAGTTGTAACATCTATTACCATTGTGATACCTATTACAACCCCTGCTATAAGCATAGATTCCACCATCATTACCACTACACCTCTTCCATTTGTACCAGTTCCATTTTTACCCTCACTTATCACCACCTCCACACATGCTAATCATCCTACAATAGCCTCTTTGCAAAAGGTCAAAACAATTTCATTAAAAACTCAATTTCTAGAGAAAGAAATTAGCTCAACATTCTAAAAAGTTTGCTCTACTGAGAAAGACTATGATTGTTGATCCTGTTACTTGACAAAGAACAAGAATCTCTCTCACCCCCCTTGTTAAAAAACCAGAGGAGGACATGATTGTAGAATGTTATCAACTGGAGGAGCAGACCAAGGGCATTTCTCAGTTGCCTCTAGAGGATGAATTTGTCATAGCTAAGGCTCATATTGAGACCATCTATGTGCAAAGTGATATTTGCAAGGAGAAATATGAGAAACGAGAGGAAAAGGTTGAAAAGTTGGAAGCAAAAATCAGTGACCAAAAAAAAGTTTAAAAAATTGTAAGAAAAGAGGACAAAAAATGGCAAAAAAAATACCAAGAGATAGTCAAATTCATAGAGCAGGCTAAATATTTGAAGAAATGGAATGATGCTTATGCCAAAAAAATATAGGCTCGACAACAATAGCTTCAAGTTGAGAAGACTAGAGTTGTAGGTTTCTCTAAAGATAAAATAAAATAGATCAAAAAATAAATGTGGTCTAAAATTATTGAAATATGTTCAAAGATCCAACCTATAATTAATTTCATGGATAAATCAAACCATTTTTTGCAAGAAACCAAAGAAGATTTTAAAAAATCTATTGAAGAGCTACAACCAATGGTGTCACAAGTAGAAAGAATATATAAGTTATCTAGAAATAGATTCAATATTGATGCTAAGCCCATCCCTAGAAAAGAATGGACTAATGCAAGATTGATAACCAATAAGATCCTTAGAAAGAACAAGTTGATCCAAAAAGGATGGCTATTAATGGATAAAATTGAAGGTAAGCTCCAAAAAATTGTTGATTCCAACAAGGAAATGATGCAATATGGTTTCCAAGGGTTTTGGGATGAAGAAAATATGGTTTTAATTGATGAAGACATTTAGACTAGCTTGACATCAATAATGTAGGATGAGTCTAAAATAGATGATTGGTAGGAGCCTGTTAATCAAGATCAAATCACTCAATTGGTGAAAGATTTGACCAGGCTCAAAGATTTAGTAAAATATTTGGTAGACAAGGGGTATTCCATATCCTATGAAAAACAACTAAGCTTCAATTCCTTCACTAATAGTTGATGGAGATAGCTAACCCCACTCAAGCAGTATAGGATCAAGCTTTAAAAATATTGGATCATATGGTTCAATTGTTTGGAATAGAAACAGAGTAATAAGTTGGTGAAGATGAAGAGAAGAGTGAAGTGGAAGAAGGTGAAAAGGAAGAAAATGTTGAAGATACTGAAGAGATGCAGGGGAAAAAAGAAAAGAAAAAACTCAACAAGAAGAAGTGTAGAAATAATAAATATCTCCTGCAAAGTAAGCTAAAACATTGTGAGTACCACAACTATGAAAGAAGCCTTGAAACATGCTTTATAAATATTTTTTGATCTTGACATATGTCAGACACAACAAGAAAAGCATGATCATGCAAACATCATGAGGAAACCATGTCACTAAGACTTTAAAAGAGGAGTAGCCCTCCTGATGAAATAAATATTTTTTGCCTCTTGTATTGTTTCCATATGAACCATTATCCGTTGAATATGCTTTGCAAACATCCAAACTAGTAACAGTCATTTGGAAACAATATTCTAAGACATGCTCTCCAGCTATTTGGAGTCTATTCTATATTCTTGTTTCTCTTCATCCATGCTACCATTCAATTTCCCTCCATTCATATCCATTTTCACTTCCTTATCTCTTGTTTTATATATTCGTCCTTTCATTCACTTATCACATTCATACTTTCATTCTCATTCACTACCTCCATTGGTTCATATCATCATTTCATAATACCTATCCATTTGAATTTTGACTCCATATACCCAAAGGATAAGACTCTGATTTCTCAAAATTTGCTAGCAAAGTTCCTTGAGAGGTGCCAGAATGTAGGCCCAAAAGACCACATACTTAGAAAAAATTTGCAAATGTTTCAAAATTTGTCTAAGTGTAAAGATGTGCTCCAGACCGCAACAATAACTAAGCACAATCTGTTTTATATCAAAGTCAACACAGTCAAACAAGTTTTTCAAGCAACTAAAAATCATAGCTCAGAGCAAGATATGAGGGTCCCAGCTCAGAACATGATTCTACATCATGCGGATCAGCGTATGGTTCTACATCATGGTTAGCGCACTCAAAGTTGTCATCTTGGCATTTTGAATCACCGCCTAGAACAAGATTCTATATCACGTGGCTTAGCTCATGGTTTCTCACCATGATCAAGATTAGCCAAATCACTTGGAAAGTTATTTAAATCTTGGCTTAGAACATGGTTCTATGCCGCATGGCCTAGAGCAAAGTTTTTACAATGTGACTTTAGTCTAGCACACCCCTAATGTATGCCATGATCAAAATGGTCAAAGTACCAAGTTTTAAATCCTAAAGTTGGAATAAAGCAAGGTTTCATACTACACAACTCAGCATAATTCTCTACACCACGATCAGACTTGGTCAAACCTATATCCGATGACATAAAATTTTAGCCCAAAACAAGGTTCCACGCCACGCGGCCTAGAATAAAGATTCATATTACAATATTGGATTATCACACTCTTGTCCTAGGCTATGGTCAAAATTTTCAATCAATTGAAGCTAGAAATTTAAATGTTGGATTAGAGAAATTTTCCACACCACAAGCAATACAAAGAGCTCAATGAAACTTCATGAAACAGTTTTATCCTAGAATGTGTTGTACGCTGCGATATGCTCCAGGTCACAATATGCTCCAGGTTGTGATATGCTCCAAAGTGTGATCACTTAAAGTGTGCCAAGATTTGTAAAGCTCTAATATTTTTTGTCCAAAAGTAGATCGATGATCCATGTTGAATATGGTAGGAATCATGTATAAATACAAGATTCAACATGGTATAATATCGCAAGTTTGTGTATGATCTAGTTCTAAGCTAAAGTGGGTGATCTGAGAAGATGAAGCAATAAAATTCAATATCTATGAGTTCTTTCAGTTGTAGATCTATGGAGAGAAAGCAATGGCAAGAATAGGGAACGGTATCAATCTTTTCTTTGTGATATTCTATAGCTAAAAGCCATGAAAGTTGAACAACTTGTAGAGGTCAATTTGTAGGGGATCAATGGAGTGGATAATCTCTTCTTTCTTGGATCAAATAGGAGGTTGACACCTTAGCATCTTGTTGATCTAGCACTCCAAATTCATTGTAATGTTCCTATATCTTTCAAATCTTTCAAATTCACTGCAAAACTATAAATAGAGGTTGAGCCCTCATTTTAAAGGGTTGGCTCTAAAGTGTTTTCTTGTTCTGTTGTTGTATACTCTCTATAAATGAATAAAAGGAGCATTACTTGGATGTTTACCTCAGACTTGTATCTTCTTTTCTTTACAAAATATTGAAGCTATTTTTGCTACTGTTATTATGGTTAGTGTATTTTGCTAATTTGTATTACTAGCTTAGAGCAAATTGGAATGATTGATGTCTGAACGTATGCTTGGAAAGGATTTTTTTCTATTAGTCAAAGTATTAATCTAATTCTACTAATTTATATTATTGATACCCTAGATATTTGAAATAATTCTTGAAGCATGTTATTGTTCCTTAATGATGAAGATGACTGGTTTTGAATGTTGTTAGTCCTAAGTATTATTTATTGGAAATTGATTTATCAGAAGTTTTCTGTAGATGCCTATGTTGTTAGCTTTATTTATCCACCATTGATTCATTAATTTATTTACCCTTACCCCTTTCTATCCCTATATTTATACATTTAACTGATATTAAATGAGTGAGCATTCAGTAAGTTGACAAGGTATACCAGCCTACTCTGGAGGTTGGTTTAAAGCATTTTTTACCCATCCAATATAGGGCTTGGGTTGTGATTAGTGGGTGCTTGCCTTTAAAATAATTGTAGATGATATTCATAGTTCAATTTTATCTTTATGTCAATTCAAACCCCAATAGGAAGAACATTCTAGATTCCTTTTAAATATATTAATGGGTAAAGAAATATTTTCTTGGAAAATATTAAAGTTAGATATCAAGACCTTTGTGGTTAAATGTGAGATGTGTCAATATAACAAGGATTAATAGTTAAATATCATGGATTATTGCAACCTTTGTCTATCCTTGACAACCAATGGGAGAGCATATCCATGGATTTCACTAAGGACCTTCCCAAATCTAAGGAAAAATGGTGATCTTTGTGGTATTGGATCACCTTTCAAAATATTATTGTTTTTATTCATCACAACATCCTTATTCAATAAGTGACCAAGGTATTCCTTGATTTTATTTTTCAATTGCATGCTATTTCCAAGTCCATTATCAATGATCATGACCTTGTCTTCACTAGTAAATTTTAGAGGGGATTGTTTCATCTTAGTGGTACTAAGTTGAGTATACCCTATTCTTATCATCCTCAATTACACAGATAGATAGAGATTATAAATAAATGTTTTGGTACTTACCTTTATTGTTTTCTCAAGATAAGAAGTATCATCGAGTTCATTGGATCTTATCAATTAAATTTTGGTATAGTAATTATTACCATTCTTCCATCAAGATGTCCTCATTTGAGGCATTTTATGGTTATAAACCTCTATTAGTGGTAGGCTATGTTCCAAAATATCCAAGGTGGTCTAGGTAGATGATATTTTATAGCAATTATGGCTTGTGCTTCATATTTTTAAAGATAGTTTAACCTAGACCTAGAACCAAATGAAGAAGTAGAAATATTTGTATCATTTTGAAAGATAATTTATCATAGGGGATATGGTCTTTTTGCACCTGTAACCCTATAAGCAATTTTCCTTGAAGACCAGGTCTAAAAAATGTTGGCTTCTATTTTATGGGTCCTACAAGATGATTTGTCACATTGGTGAACTAGCATATCAATTGGATTTTTTGTTGTCTTCCTACATTTATCCTATCTTTCATGCATCTAGTCTCAAGGTTATTATCCATAAGGTACAATCCCAAATGAAGCTTTCAGTACTTGATGAAGAAAGTTAAATCACTCTAGCCAAAAGCAATGTTGTAGTCCAAAGTTTGTATTTTATGTTCTCACCAAACTCAAGAGTTCCTCATCAAATGGTAGCTTCTAGAGGAAAATGCTACATGGGAGCCTAAGAGAATTTTCAAGTCTTTTCTAGATTTGAGTACAAAGCTCTCTAAGGGGATGTCTTGTAATGGCTCTAATATAGCCACATCGACTATCTTTATTTTTATTAGCTTGGATACTAGGTTTATATAGTTGACCCTTGAGCATTAGGGTTAGGGTTAATGTTGATTTAGTCTATAAATAGGAAGAGTCATGCTATAGTTAGAATCATATTTCATATTTAAATCTTAGACATCTCTATTTTGCATATGATACTTCACTCTCTCTAAGTGGCCAAGTATTTATATTAACTTGAATCCGGAATACGATTATTTACATATTTGATTTTTTGGAAACTAAATCTAAATTATTTGTTATCATTGAGTGTTGTTTATTATGAATTATTGCATTTCTATTACCATTACTATATTTCTTGAAGTCATTTCATTACATTGTTTTGTGAGACAATCAAGCAAGATGATATCAAATTAGCAAAAAAATTCAATTTTGTATCTAATTTTTCATTTGCCACAAGTAGAAAGAATTTTGGAAAAATTATGGAATAGTTTTCCCAAAGTCCAATCTAGCTAGCAATTAGCTCCAAACTACTTTCTATTTGTTCCAAATGTTAGAGGTATTATATCATTTGGTGCCTTGCAATATTATTGCAAGCACCTTGTAAGTATTTTATATTAGGATGTGTTTAATATTTTGATTCTATAGTATGTATCATGTTATTTAAGTGTGTGTCATGTAAATGTAATGAGTTATGTGTATGAGGTTTTGTTGGCATTTTTTGCCACATTTATTTGATTGTTGTTTATTCATGCATAAGATGTTGCAATTCTCACTTCTATACAGGTTTTGATGCAAAAAAGGCTAAGTCCGAAGACTATCGCGATATCGCGACAAAAAGCAGCATGGAGGACACAGTTTCAAAACCGTCGCGATATCGTGACATGTCGCGTTATCGCGGGTTTGATGAGGAGAGAGAAGACAAAAGCCAAAGGTGTCGCGAAATCGTGACCTGTCACAGTTTCGTGGTGCAAAAGGCAAAAAAGAGCAAAGTCAAAAAATGTCGTGATTTCATGACGTGTTCCAAAATCGCGGTCAACACAGTCAATGGCAGTAAAGCAGCAAGGTTGTCGCGAAATCGCGACGTGTTGGAGAATCGCAGTCAAAATGGTCAACGGGGGGTAGCACAAAGAAAAGGTCACGAAATAGCGACATAACCAAGCGAAAGGCAATGAGAATCAACTTTGTAGTGATATCGCGACATAATATTGCACACAGTACGGACGACGAAAGATGTAGTGAAATCGCTACATGTTGAGTTTTCATGGCACAATTGAAGGAAAAGTCATAAGGCATGAATACGTCGTGATTTCGTGACATTTCTGGAGATGAGGGCAAGAAAGAAGTTGGCATCGCGATTTCGTGACACTTGTGAAGATGCAGTTAAGCAACATAGAATCGTCACGATATCGTGACATTTTGGAGCAGAAGGACTAAGAGCAGCAAGTGGTAGCGATTTCGCGCCTTGTCTTGTTTTCGCGAGGAAGAAAGAAGAAGACAGCCAAATTGTATGAAACGTCACGATTTCGTGACATGATGAAGTTTTGCGGTCAGGAGCAGTAAAGTCCAAGGAGATAGAACCTGTCACAATTTTGCGACATGATGGAGAATAATGAAGCACTTGAGGCAAGCTTGTCATGTTTTCACGGGTTAGAAGTAGGACCGTACAGGGTGGATGAAAATTGTCGCGATTTCATGACATGTCTTATTTTTGCGACATGGAAGAGAGCATTGAGCAGCAGTAGAGAAATCATCGAGATTTCGCGACATGGTGTTGTTTTCGTGACTTGGAGAAATGAAGAAGGCAGATGAAAGAACATGTCACGATTTCGCTACATGTTGAGGAAGGAAGTTCCAACAAAGGCGAATGTCACGATTTTGCGACGTATCAGGAAGATAAAGCCGAAGAGAGAAAGGTGTAGCGAAATCGCGCAGTGTCATGTTTTCGTGATTCGAAGCAGCGAAGAGAACAAAATATGAAGAATGTAGCGAAATTGCGCCTTGTCGCATTTTCATGGCAACAGAGCAGAATGGTATGGAACATCATGATTTCACGACGCGTCCCATTTTCACGAGTTAAGGTTGCGAAGGAGACAAAGGAGCCGAACCTGTAGCGATTTCGTGACATGGTTGGTTTTCGTGGTTCCAAGGCGACAGAAGTGTATGGAGCAAAAATATGTCGCGATTTCGTGACATGTCGCGTTTTCGCGACCTGTTACAGTTTCATGCCAGAACGCAGTTCAAACGACCCGATGCAGTTTTGCGATTTTCAAGAATTAAAAGCACTCCAGAATTAAATGTTTTGTTGCTTTCCAATGCCAACAAGGTAGAAGAACGTGTTCAAGCCACCGGAATTAAAAGTTTTCATTATTCAAAGTTGTTGTTCACAATTTTTCTAATGGTCCAAGCATGTTTCGAGAACGAACATTTAATGAAGACGACCGACTCCTTATTGCATTGAATTTCTGGTTTCTTTGAGGCGGGATTAAGGGGATAATTTCCTTGTTTTCGTTGCACATTTTGTAGATCTCGAGGAAGTCCGTTGCAAGTTTTTAATGTTGTAAAGAAGCAAGACTTCTATATAAAGCAATGTATATCTCAAGAACAGGCATCGGGAGTTTGAGAGACATGTTGCATGAAAGATTTCAAGTTCTTTGCATGAATGAAAGATATTTGGCCTCTGATTTTGCAAGCGTCTTTCTGTGTGATTTCCTTCTATTTTATGCATTTATCGATTATGCTTGTCTTTCTGATCTACTGTTAGATTTGAATTCTGTGACTGAGTTTGAATATTGCAAGTAAGGAAGTGAGTTCTGGAATGCAATCCTGGAGGTTTTCTGCACAAGGTCGTAAGTGGATTATGTCGTATTCTGTTATTATATGCTATTTATACACTTGAGGTTAACTTCTTGTTGAGTTTCTTTCTCGATCTGTTAAATTCGGCCTGTGGCTATATTTCCCGTTTCTTTCAGTAATTTCCCATTCCTTTCTGCATATTTCCCATTTCTTTCCTGCAACTCTAGTCTTGAAACAAGCTTAGATTTAGTAAGGGAACCAACCCTCTCTGGAGATTGGTCTGGGGGACATCTCTTTCTCCCAGCATTTCAATGTTGGCCGGGTCTAGGGCGCATTGACATAGAAAATCCTTTCCTGTGGTAGATTCGTGACCAACAGGTTTCAAGTTAGTAAGTGTGAGTTATATAATTTAAGTGTCATGTTTAGAAGTGAGGAGTCATGATAAATTATGAGAGACTTTATCTTTATGTAAATATATGAGATTTATTATGTAAGAGAGAAATGTGAAGAGTTGGATCTCTTGTGAGTATGAGGATATGAAGAGTTTATGTAAATCAAAATTCAAGTGCATATGAAGAGTCTCATGTATGTATATATTGAAGACAAAGCTCTATAATATGTAACTCTAGAAGTATTCCATTTATGCATTGCTTTAGTAGTTTTTCAATAAATATTTCAAAATGTGTATTGTTAATTATTGAGAATTGGTATATGCATGTTATTTATTTATTGTTTGCTCATGGAGATTGTTAAACCTCAAAACATAATATTATTTTTCTATCAATGGTATCATATTTACTGTGTATGTGCTTATAAAGAGCCACATTGAGTGAGATAGTTGCAAGGAACAACATTGAGAGAAATGATTGAAGGATAATGGAGAAAGATAGCAGGAGTGAGAGTGATAGAGGAAGAACATTTGCAAAATTTGGATAAAATAGTGTGAGTGATGAAGGAAGAACAATTGCAGGCTAAAGATAGTTGAGGTATGTATGTGCAATTTTAGTGATACCAAGCACCTACACCAGAACACTGTGAAGAAAGTAGCAGGATATGGTTTGGATGATGATGCAATGAATAGTAGAATAAGAGAGTAATATTCTAGTGGAGAGATGTCCAATGTGAGAGGAAAAGTATAGAATCGATGGTGAATACCTAGCAAAGAAATGACATAAGCATGAAGACTTTGTGTTGTCCAGAGTTGCAAGATTCTATAAAAATTTAGCAGCAAAGAGCTATGAAGAGTGAAGAAATCATGCTCTGGTGACTTTCATAGAATGAAATACAAGAGAAGAAAATGAATGTATGAGTGTTTTTTGTAGACTAAGAAGTATTTGAGAGTTTTATGAAAATGATAGGAGATGTTAGCAAAAATGTATAATGTGATTGGTCAAAGTTGGGAAGTCGGTGTTTGAGTGCAGTGACACTAAGGGCAGAACTGGAAGATTTCATGTGCAAATAAAGACACTTTAATGTGAAGGATGAGTTACATTTACTAAAGGTAAATTTTATCCTTTAAGTTTTTTGAATAATCGAGAACATATTTGATTTGAGAAGAATTGATTTATTTGAATAAAAGTGGATTGATTTAATTTTAGGAGATATAAGAAGATAAAGAATTAAAAGTGAAGAATAAAATAAATTGAAGAAGAATGAAATAAAGGGAGTTATAAGAAGAATAAAATATTGTTTGAGAAGAAATTAAAGAAGGAAAAATTGAAATAAGAGATTGAATGAAAATTTGAAAATTGAAATTAAAGAAATTGAAGAAGAAAATTAAAGGGAGCTATAATAAGAAGAAATTACTTGATTTGAAAGGCGTTTTAAGAAGTGGATGAAATTTGAAATTAATTGAAGAAAGAAATTGAAATTTGAAATTGAAAGGAAAATTATAATGAAAAATTGAAATTGAATTGAAGATTTGATTAAATGAATTTAAGAAGAGAACTGAATATTGAAAAAAAATAAAAATTAAAGAAATTGAATAAAAATTAATGAGTGAAGAATAAAGGAAGAAATTTTATAATTTGGGAGCAATAAGAAATTCCACATCAAAGAATTTGAATGAAAAAAGAATTGATTGAAAGGAAAAAATGAGTGCATCAAAGAGATATTTTTCAAAGTCACATATGTTCAAAGAAGCAATTATCATGAAAGTTGATTTTCAAAGACATAAAATATATTATCATAGACATATTCTAAAATATAATAAGACAAAAAATTCAAGAAAAACCAAAAATTGAATATGAAGATAATGCTTGGTACATTGATTTAGGAGCTAGCCATCATATGACTGACAACTTGTATTGGTTTAATTCCATCCAAGTATAACAATCAAGATAGTACATGGTAAAATTTATCATGTATAAGGATTAGGAAATATCACAGTCTACCATATTTTGAATGCACATTGAAAAATGTGTTTTATGTTCCTGGTATAAAAAATAATCTAATTTTAGTATCACAATTACTAGATAAAGGGAGACCAATAGAATTTAAACTATCAATAGAAATAAGAGATGTTTTATTTAAAGACTAATTAAATTGAAGCCATGGAATCCTAAAAAAGTGGCATATTTGCTTTGGATGTAATAGAAATTGCACAAAACATTTGCATCAACCTTTGCCAAAAGAACGATATCATAAGATGTACTATATTGAACACAAATCTTTTATGGTGAAGGAAGATGACAATATAAGCTTTGATGACTTTCTCAAAAGTACAAGTAGCAACTTAATGGGACAAATATAGTATCATAACCTGAAGTAGTTCCAAAGGTAGAATGCATGAAGAAGACTTAAAGTACATGGATGAAAAAGGTCTTCATACCAAATAATGTAATACGGGGATGTGTTGGAGGTATTACATTATTTGGTACCTTACAGTATTATTGCAAGCACCTTGTAAATATTTTAGATTAGGGTGTGTTTGATATTTTGATTCTTTAGTATGTCATGTTATTAAGTGTGAATATGTGTCATGTAAATAAGTGAGGACTTATTTGTGTGAGGTGTCAAGTTAATAAGTGAGTTATATGAGTGAAGTGTCATGATTAGAAGTAAGGAGTTATGAGAAATCATGAGATTCTTTGTCTTTATGTAAATATGTGAGATTTATTATATAAGAGATAAATATGAAGATTTGGATCTCTCGTGAGTATGAGAAGATGAAGATTTTATGTAAATCAAGAGTAGTGCATATGAAGAGTCTTATGTATGTATATATTGAAGACAAAGATCTATAATATGTAACTCAAAGAAGCATTTTATGCATTGATATAGTAGTTTTTCAATAAATATTTTAGTGTGTTTATTGTTCATTATTGAGAATTGATATATACATGTTATTGAGTTGTTCTTTGATCTTAGATATTGTTAAACCTATTTGCATAATAGTATTTTTCTATCACCAAATTAATAAAATTCTTCCAAGTAAATTCTAAAGAGTGATACACCTATGTTTTCATGAGCAATTCACCCAAGAAGGTAACAAGAAATCTTCCTAACTCCTCCAAGGAGCGAAATTCATCTCAAAATCAAACCAATTCACTCCAAGTGATTCACTTGGACCTTCCTTCACAAAAAAAATACAAGTTAAATTTCTAATACTGCTTCACTCAATTTTGCTAGTGATTTGCTCCAACTTGTTGGTGATTTGCTTCATAGACTAAGCTTTACAAAAAATTAGAATTTTAACCTCGAAACTGTTAGGAGGGAAAACTAAATGGGATTTATTATTCATGAAATGAGTTACAATATATAGGCATAAGCCTATATGAAATGCATGACACTTGTCAAGTGAAACTGACAAGTGTCAAGGAAGGCATAGTGCACTTTAACTCTAACATTCCCCCTTAAAGTGCACTATCCTAACTAAAGAAAAAACAAAGCAAGTCAACATTAGGTAACATTCCCCCTTAATGTTGACTTCGAAAACAACCTATCATCCTCCTTATTGCTGATTTGGTCTTAGGCTCGTGCTTTGTGCTCTTGGCTCTCCAACTGTGAATAATGCTAGATTCACTATGTATACATATCGGTCTGTTGCCTCACTGTCAGCCACTTCCATGGGTCTGTTGCCACTAGGTCAGCCATCTAAGTGCCTCGGGGTCATCATGGGTGCCTCAGGGTCGACCACTTCGGGTCTGTTGCCTCTGCAGGTCATCCTCAGAGGATGTTGCCTCTCGTAGGTCACTGACTAGATTCACCATGAGTATGAAATCCCTCCTCATGGTGAACTCAATCTAGAAGGTGTCGGTCTCTGCTGAAAATGCACCTAATGAAAGGAAAAATGAGCCATATAAGAGTGTCGATCTCTATCGAAAATGCACTCAATACAATAAAATGAGCCATAGATCCAAATAGGAGGAGAGAAGAAGAAAATAAGAGAATCTTCTGAAGTGTCTTCGTTTGTAGTCTTCAAAAGTAGATCCGAAAAAACCTCGGATAGAGTCTAGGGTGTCTTTGTCTGTAGTCCCTAGTATAAGTGTCCTTATGGTGACCATGTCATCTCACCAAAATGCATGGGTAACCAGCCACTGCATTCGCCAAGTGTATAGAAAATATCACTAGGTACAAGGATCACAAATAAAATTACCTTGGGAGTGTCGGGTACAACCGAGAGTGCACTCCAAGGTAAAAAAACTTTGAGGCTAAAAAACTCAATTGAAATAGCCTCAAAATTACAAATGGACACCACCATTGTGTCCGTCGCGGAAAAACGTTTCCAACGACTATAAATACCCCTATATTCCACCATCAAAGGGGCCTTCATCATGTGGAGAAAACAATAGCATGTCTCTCTAGGCAGCAAAATAAACAACATCGCTCAATGGCGGCATCGCTCTCAGGCGGAATAAAAACAGTCTTAAAATTCCCTCGCAGGGGAATTACATGAGCCAGCTAGGCCTTTTACTTCCACTTAAAAAATTGTCCAATAAAATGGTCCTCTTACATTTAAAATGTATAATAGTGGTCAAACAACTATTAATCTTACATTTAAAAATGCATAATAGTGGTCCAAGAACTATTAATCACAACTGTTTAGAAAAAACTTTCCCTTTCGAGGAGGGAATCTTGGTGGGACCCTCCATTGTAATAAAATAATAATAGCGCTTCTACTTAATAAAAAAATATTTGGACCCATTCTCCATACTCTGCGATGGATTTTGTCACCGACGACTCCTCATACAGGCCGTCGGTGCCGCCATCTCCACCACCAAGTTCTCCCCCGACGGCTTCCTCCTAGTCTCTACCTCTGACGACCGCACACTGCTCCTCTGGATCCCACGATGCCACAGCCCGCGTGTGGGATACCCGCAAGGTCTTGACGGACCACACGGATGCCTTCATGGTCGTCAACTACAATTTCCATGGCTCCTTGCTTGCCACGTGTGGCTACGACGGCGTTTGGAGGGTCTGGTACATCTTTACGTGGCAAGGCTCCACAGTTTTTCCAGAGTACAGTGGTCACATTCATCACCATTGAAAGGGGAGGCCATGCAATGTTTCTTTTCAGTTGGCGGGACTGCTACGGGCCAAAATCATAGGCCTTATGTCAAGGCGAATCCTGGTGTCGCAGTCGTGCAGGATATGGCCCTTCGAATCATGAATTCGGTGGTGCTAGAATCATGACGTTGTGTCGCTCTACCTACGCCTCCAGGCTCTGTAGTAACACCGCCTTCTCTATCAGCTCCGCGAACTCCGTGTAGGGCGACTCTAGTAGCGCCAACAGCACAGAGCCTAATTTTGAGGGAGAGCAACCGCAGTGCAGCCCGAAATTGCCATTCATAGCTGCAAATAATAGCAATAATGCAACGGAGTGCAGCAGTCGAGCCTTGTTACCTATTTTAATGTTAAGAACAGACACATCAAACGTGCCTCCACCCAGGTCAAAGATGAGAACATTTTTCTTTTCGGTGTATACAGCACCGAAATTGTAAGCTATTGCTGCCATCGACAACAATGAACATTTAAAAAACTTCAACCTGATGCAGCACCAGTTGCTGCGCTATCTCCACGCTATCTGCAGATTTTAAAAAAAACTAAAAAAAAATTTTGAAAAAATTTCCCAAATTTTAAAAATTCTTACCATCTGGTTTCTGATCCATCAAATGATGGAGAGCATACTACCTCGGTAAAATTTAAAAAAAAATAGGAAAAAAAAAAAAACAGGGGGAGGGAGGATTTCCATGAGGAAAATCCCCCCTCAAGGGTTTCACAGGCAGGAGAGAGAACCTGCTCTGATACCAAATGTTTGGCCTACTACCAACAATCAAGTTTCAAAAAAAAAAAATGGGGGGAGGGAGGATTTCCATGAGGGAAATCCCCCCTCAAGCTCACAAGCTCAGGAGACCGCCTGGAGCTCTGATACCAAATGTTAGGAAGGAAAACTAAATGAGATTTATTATTCATGAAATGAGTTACAATATATAGGCATAAGCCTATATGAAATGTATGACACTTGTCAAGTGAAACTGGCAAGTGTCAAGGAAGGCATAGTGCACTTTAAATCTAACAGAAACTTTATCCATGTAGGTACATGTGTGCATAACATAAAGCTTGTGAATATACACTCAAAAATGCAATGATCGGGTAAAGAGATTCAATTGATAGAGTCAATCATATATCAATAGAATAATATAAAAGAGAAAAAGAAACAGCAAATCACCATGTGGGTGCATAGACATGATAAGTTTAAGGAGATTCCTACATCTAATCCAACTCTATTAAAATAAAAATGTCTTAGGGATGATCAAGTGGATCAAAGTCTTATATCCCAAGAAATGGTCTCTTTCAGTTTTCTTTAATTTTTCTTTTACTCTTGCAAATCAAACTTGGGAAAGTATGGGTTCTACTTTTACTTATACTAATCCCCTTTATGGAATGTCATTTGATGTGAATAATCCATTCCTAAAATCATTTAATAATCCAAATAATATGAGTCAACCTATCCCACCTAATTTTCAAATCACCCCTCCCACAAGTGTGGTTTTATCTCAAAGTCCACATGGATCTAGTATTTCCAACACAACAAACATTTTTTTTATAGTCTATGCCACTAAATGTAGGATATTGAGGATAAATTCTTATTCCTAACCAAGGCTTTGCTTAGAACTTACAATTTTTGACTGGTCAATTAGGGCCGCAAAGTATGAGGGGAAACCCCTTGTATCAAATGTTACCTCCAATCAATCAAAAACTAAAAAATCTATAGCAATGTCTTCCTTTCAAAATCAACAAATCCCTTAACAAGGCTTGTAAAATCTTCCACCATACCAAAACATGTAAACTTCTTAGAATTAGTAATGGGCTTGTCCTAATCCACCTCCTCATTTTTAAAATTCAAAACTTGCTTTCCTAACACCATTTCACTTTGCTTATCAATGCCCTTAAATGCCTCTATATCCACCATACACAACTCCATTGTTTAGCAATTGGAAATTAGGTAATAGCATTTTCATAGCATTGATGTAATATGTATGGGACATGTTTCAATCCCATATAACTATTTAAAAAAAAAAAAACTAAGGCTACTAAAATCATGTCATATGTCCTTTGTATACGGGTGCATTTTTTTGGGAGTTTTTGAATTTGCTTTGTTGTTTATCCCTCCTTTTGGACAACAATATTATGACCTCTAAGTTGCTTGTTGGATAAATATTTTGTTCTTTTCAAACTTTAGTATCAATATATAACTCATTTTCTTTTAAAAAATCATGTCGTATCCTTATCCCTGATGTTTATATTAAAAATAAAAATTAATAGTTAATTAAGGTCAAATTTAAACTACATATTTATTTTTAATGTTTTTATTAAAAATATAATAATCAATGATTAATTAAGATTAAATACAAATATAATAATTCTTATTTATAACATACAATTTAGGATAAAAATATTAATTAAAATTAAACATGAATAAATATTCTCAAAAAGATAAATATTATAATGTTATTTATATACTATTTAAAAATTATAAAACTACTAATTTAAGTTAATAATTTTTTTTTTGTTGAAAGTGACTTGATCTTATTAAAAAAATAAGAGTATATCATTAAAAAAATGGGTGGTATGGAAGCACACCCCAAAAGCCTATGCAGAACATCAACCTAGGGCCAGAAAAAGGTCTAGGACTACTATAAAACAATTAACATATCAACAAAAAAGAAAGGACAGGAGGCCTACTAGTACTCAAGTCATCATAGGAGTGTCACCGATAGAGGAAGGGGTGTCCTTACCCAAAGGATTTCCCTAGCCAATGGGAGAATCAAGATCTATGAGAACAGAATCCCATAAAGAACCATCACCTACAATATCGAAGTATCACTTTTGGTTTGAGGTAAAGTGGTATCCCAACCAAATGATGAGCCCCAATGGTAATACTATGGTACAAATCAAAATATTTCCTTGGCACACTAGTGCTGTGAGTGAGGGGTATGAGCAGTCAGATTCTTGTGGCCTTGATCTTGTTGCTGAGAAGAAGAATGTCTTTGGTATGGTGGAGAGGGTAAAACCTGAGCCACAGTGTATGGAGTATTTGCCCAATGATCCAACAAAGTTAGTAGATGTTGAACCTCAAGGGCAACCTTGTTTTCCTGCACTTGAATCTGAAGTAAAACATTGGAGCATATTAGAGCTTTTGAATACATGGAAAACTTTGGAGATGCATGCTAAGTAGAAAAAAATCCATTACAGTTTTTCCATATGTTAAATAGAATCTTAGCCCTAAAAATATGCCAAATTTGCTCCATATGTACTAGCATTTGGGTTGTATCCCCAAGAAGAACCATAGGCCAAGAAAAGGGTTGTGGCCTAAAAGGTTTTAAAAATCATGAATTCTTTTCCATTTCGCTTGCCCTATCACTATACCAAAATAGTTGTTCAATGGATTCCCTGCAATGATAAAAATGACAATTGAGAATGTGAAGTCCTAAATGACAAGGATGTTCTCCTATAGGAAGTCCCTAAAAAGGAGACACCAAAGTGAGCCACTTTAAGCTCCAAAACAACATCCCATGGAGTGTGAAATATGTTTTTCTAATATTTTTTGGTTGCATGGATTCTCTTTCACTCATTTAACTTGCAGACCATGGGCAAATGTAGTGAGAGCCAATGATATCCTTTGCCCATATTATAGTTACTGAAAGGAGTATCAGGATGTCATTTCCAGTACTTCCACCAAGGACATAGGGTTCAAACCCCAATTTTATAAAGCATTTCAGGCGAGACTGTGGCTTGAATTACCTGAAATATTTTTGTAAGCCTTAGAGAGATAAAATTGTGTTTTAACTTATGCTCATGAAAGTCAATTCTTGGTCCTCTTGGAAAAATCAAAGGGCACATACCTAGGGTATATTGGCCAGTGGATGCTCTTTATAGGAGAGAATGGGATACCACCACAATAAATGCTAATTAATATAGAATCCAATACTAAAATCATTGTCATTCTAGAGCAACCAAGGTCATAAAACTTCCCAGACCCTCTAAATACTCTTAGCAATAAAAGTACCCTAAATTTGAACTGGCACCTTCATCACCAAAATGGATTGTAGACCAAGATCCCTCTAGAATTTTATCCCATGGGGGACACCAGAGGCTATGTAGTATTGAAGTAAGTGTTTTCAATATTCATTGCCATGCATAGCATAAATGATCCATTTGGAACACAAGGCAATGCCTTGGAAAAAAGTATCAAGGAGCCCTAACCCTCCTGACTCTCATGGAAGACAATAGTAATCCCACACAACTCTGTGGAAACCCTATTTTTTTGGTGAAGAGACCCATAGGAAATCTCAAAGAAGCTTCTCCAATTTGTGATAGGAAGCTTTCGAGGAAACCTAGTAATAATAATAGTAAACATGCATGGCAACAAATATCTTGGATTAAACTTGAAATTTTCTTGCTAAAGAAAGTGGTTTAAGAAACCACTTTTGAAGTTTCTTTTCTACCCTATCCAAAACATACTACCAGAGGTCAATGGATGAAGCCTAAAAGGCAAAAGGGATTCCAAGAAAGTGAAACATCTTACCATGTTGGATCCACTTCCACCTATAACTATTGAGCCAAAGGGGTGTGGGTAGAAAATATTGCTTGTAGCACTACATTTTTTGCCATTGAATGCTTGAACCAAAGGCCAAACAAAATATATCTAAGCAATGGAGGGCTTGTGCCACATTGTCCTCTTCCTCAATCAGGGTGAGAAAAGAGTCATCAAAAAAATTCCCATTGACCAATTGTTGGGAGGTGTTAGGAAGTGTGATTCCTTTCACATGATCTTTGGTAACAACATCAAAAAGGAGGTAGCCAAAGCCCTTAGTAGCTAGGATATACAGATCTGGGGAAAAAGGACACCCTTGTCAAATATATTTGTATAAACCAAAAGAAGAGGACTATTAGTTGTTGATAGTAATGCAATCTGAAGCATCTACAAAAAGAATTTTAACAATGCTTAGAAATTTAGGACCA